>CM060905.1:1248212566-1250712566 GCA_030737815.1 Allium fistulosum
AAACTAGTACAGGGTTGGACACCCATTCTGGATACAAGGCATCTCGAATGAACCCGTTTGATTGTAGTTTATCAATCTCCTCCTTAAGGGCGGCAGATCTCTCTGGATCCATACCGCGCCTTTTCTGCTTTACCGGGACATGCCGTGGATCTATATTCAGGGAGTGACTCGCAATGCTCGGCGAGATTCTGCACATGTCAGAGTGTGCCTAGGCGAAGACATCGAGATTCACCCGAAGAAATTCGACCAACTCCTGCTGTGTCTGCTCGTTCAGTTGAGACCCAACTTTCAGCATCTTTGAATCATCATCCTCACTGATTGGGACGTCCACAGTCAGTTCGGCTGGAGAAGCTTGACTCTCCGTTGACTCGTCTTTATCCTCGTTGTCCCTAGGGTCCAGGTCTTTCAGGAACTGGTCGTGGTGCCCGGGTCGAGACCTAGGCATCAATTGTCAATTATCAATAGAGCGGACGCAGAGAGATTCCTCTACGCCCTTTCCTTTCTCTTTACGCTGTGCCCCGCGCAGCTCAGCAACATAACAGGCCCTTCCTGTGGCCTGATCTCCTTGAACAACTCCAATCCCATGATCAGTGGGAAATTTCAAAGTCAGACACCATGGGGCGATCGCCGCCCTGAACTCAGCTAGGGCGGGTCGACCCAGAAACGCATTATATGGCGAATCAATTTCTAGCACAACAAATTGTAACATTCGGACCCTCTGGCGTTCTCCAACGCCTAACTCGACTAGGAGTTCAGTTATTCCGATGGGTATCGTTGCACTTCCGTTGAAACCGTGGATTCTGGATAAACAGGGTTTCAAATCCTTTGTCTCCATCTTCATTAAATCGTAAGCCCGTTTAAGCAAGATATTCATAGAGCTTCCACTGTTAACCAGGATCCTCTTCATCCAAGCAGGACCTACCTGGGCAGATATGACTAGTGGATCGATAGTAGGGGCTTCGACCTTATCGGCGTCTCGGCTTCTGAACACGATATCATCAGATATTATCTTTTGTTGTTTCGCCGGGGTTCCGTCCTCGCAATTACTACAACATTCGAAGTCCGCATGCCTGATAGAACTAGCATACGACTCCATTTCCCCCCAGCTTCTGTCTGCCGGATGAGGACCACCACTTATTGTGTTGATAACTAATCTCCCGCCCGCACGGGCGGGTTCCTCCTCTCTTTCCTGATTTTGTGAACGATTTTGATTCGAGGGGCCCGCTCCGCCAGATTGCGGCGCCCGTACAAACTGATCTAGCTTCCTCTCTCTAATCAACTTCTCGATGAGGTCCTGTAAGTGCCGACACTCATTGGTATTGTGTCCATAGCTTTCATGGAACCTACAGAATTTCCCTGTTTGAACCTGCCTATCCGATGAGGGCTTCGGAGCAGGTTTCTTATACTGTACAGTGTTACAAGTCTGTAAGTATACGTTTTCCAATGACGTGTTTAGCGGCGTATAACTGTCAAACATCTGAGCTCTACGTCGTGGACCTCGGTTCACATCTCTCTTCTTATTCTGGCCATTGTTTCCTCTCTGCTGGGTTTGCTTGTTTTGTATATTCAGTTGAACTTTCCCGGAACTCTCACCGGACTGTTTAACTGCTACATTGCTCTGTATTCCCTCAATACTGGGCCTCACATCGTCCTGCTTCCTAGACTGTTTTGCATCCTCTTGCCGCAAGAATTGAGCGGCCTTGGAGTAAAAACGGTCCAACGATGCGGGCGGCTTTCCAGCTAGCCAGTTCCCGAATTCAGAGTCAGGATCAATCCCCTTGGTTAGAGCCATCAAGATGGAATTATCGTTAGGATTGGTGATCTCGACGCATGCTGCGTGGAACCTCTCCAGGTAACGCCTGAGCGTTTCTCCGTGTGCTTGAGTGACGCTGGACAGGGTGTTAACGTCTTTTGGCCTAGCAACATGCATACGGAATTGCTCTACAAACCTCTTGGCCAATTGATCGAACGAAGAAATTGATCTAGGTGGTAGGCGTGTAAACCACATTGTCGCGATTCCTCCCAGAGAGATGGGGAAACTTCGACACTTCACTGCATCGTCGGCCCTTGCAGCGCTCATCGACCATTCATATTTCAGAATATGCTGGTTGGGGTCACTATTTCCTTCATACATCGGGAGAGTTGGCATTCTGAATCGCCTAGGGGGTTCAGCATGTAACACTTCGTCTGTGAAAGGGGTATGACTACGAGAAATCCCCCAGTCATCATTAGTGAGCCCCTGACTCTCGCGGATCATCTGATGTATCATGGTTGATATATCAGACACGGGCTGATTCTGAGCTTGATGAGCTAAGGCGTGGTCGGGTTCCACGGTGCGAATTTGGATCGGGCGCTGTCGACGATCCGTATCTCGCCTCCTTGGCTCAGCGTCTTCTGGGACATAGGGTTCAGGAGTATGTCCACGCTGTTGATTGATCGGCTCTGATTGATTTCGGGTATCAACCCTTGTTTCTGTTGCGGCGGTTGTGGCGCGGTTATCCGTGGTGTACTGTGGGGCAGTGGTGTACTGTGGGGCAGTACCTCCTCGGGTTGAGGGACCCGTTTGGAAGCTGGTCGATGGTCCTACCCTCAGTTGCCCAACAGTTAAGGCGGGTTGATATTCAGCAGCTTGAGCGCGACTCCCCTCTAGCCGAGGACGAGTAGTTCGGTGGTGATAATCAGATGAAGCTGAGCTTTCGGTAGACGCTCTAGAGGCGTCATCTCTCCTGGACCTTCTGTGTCCCCGGCGGTTTAGCTGGTTGGTCAGCTCGATATTGGCGCGCAACTGTTCCGCCAACTGCTGACGGCTTTGGGTCAGCTCCTGGAGCAATACTTGAAATTCCTGTAGGGTGACTAGCCCCGTTGAGTCCGAGTGAGTGGTATTGTCTTGATTGGAAGAAGGCGGCTGTGTGGGATTCTGCCTATCTCGGCCTTCTTGCTCTGTAGCGGTAGCGCCAGTTCTTGTGCTGACCATTCTCGGTGGTGGAGTCCTCTCCTAGATTTTGAGCAAATCTGAATAGAACGGAAGGATTACGGACTGGATATCTGGATCTTCCCCTTGGATTTGTGAAATCCGGTATCGATGGCAGATCCAAAGAGCAGGAGAAAAAACTGGTTTTCTCAGTGAAAGCACCAAAGTGTTTGTACCAAAAATGGGCACAACACTCTTCGGGAGTTGTTTGAAGAGATAAAGTGAAGATTGTAAATGTAAAACAGAGGTTATCTAACAAAAACTCCAACAAATAGAAATGTAAAATGCACAGACAAGCAATTTAGAGTGGTTCGACGTATAGCCTACGTCCACTATGAAGTTCTGATGATTTTATTGATTCTCTTTCAATGATTACAAGTGGTTACAGCAATGAACAGCGGATTACAGATTAGAATTCGAAATTGACAGCAAAAGTAGGATGCAAATCTCAATCCGGTAGAGTCTGGACGCTTCCGAGAAAAAGGATCCCTTTCCTGTTGATTCTGGGGCTTTATTTATAGGCGTAGGAGGCTCAAATCTCGCTCAAACTCCGGGAGAATTGGTCTGGCACGTGAGAGGACCCATTCGACTATTTCCAGAAAGTTTCGAGTCGATCTGTGATCAATACGAAGTCATTTCGTATCGATCAAGATTATCTCCAATTGAGCTCAAATTTGGTTGACACGATCCTCAGCATGTATGAGAGCTTCCCTTAAAATTTCATTGGATTTGGATCAGTAGATCACGAGATATGGTCGATACGAACTGAGATTTCTCGAAGGCTGTCTGATTCGTCTCCATGATTTCGACTCGATACCTTCGTGTCGATGTTCGCGCGTGCTCTTGGGATGGCGTGGTGCGCGCGCTTCGCCTCGATCCGGTCTTTGCGCCGTATTGACTGCTTCGACTCCATGCATCTCGCCTTTTTTGCATCGATGGATGACACGTCATCCTAGTTGGTTGACTCGATGGATATGAACAAGTCACTTGGCACGTATTCGAAGCAAGGCTTTCTAGTGGATACGAAGTAGACATGGACTGATGGATACGAAGTAGACGTTGACTGATGGATACGAACAACCCTTTCTCTCATGGGTACGAGGCAGACACTAGCTGAAGGATACGAAGCGCTTCAACTGCTGATGTGTACGGAGTCCATTGATACGAGCTCGATGGTTACGAAGGAAATCGAGTCGAACCTGGGTACCTCGATGGATTCGAAGCTGATTGGTGCGAACCTTGATCGATCGAACCAGGGCTTCGGTGATGGATACGAAATTGCCCAGAGTGATGGATACGAAATCATCTAGAGTGATGGATACGAAATCATCGTTTTTCCCTTCAATTTGAATCATTCATATCTTGGGTGTGTGAACCCGGATTGGCTTGAAACTTGGAACGTTGGCTCTCTTCGTTCTACTAGTCACGTCTCATCAATTGCAGCTTGATTTGAACTCGGACAAAATTCATCGATATCCATGACAAGCGATATTTGGAATCCAATCAATTCCTTGGTGTCCTGGCCTTGCCAAAAGGCGGGATAACAGACAACACACACACATTTAATCTTGAATCAATCCTGTGTGTGTGTGTTGTCCACAAAAAAATTTGGTTGAAATACTCTATTTCTACCAAAGCAGCAGTAGTGACCAATGTTCCAAAAATGAAAAGAAGTACTCTGTTGTTAACCAATGAAAAGAAGTACTATGCATATTGTATGTATTAAATCGGAAAAGATAACATTCTGTTGTTAACCAATGCAAATTCTTTTTCTTGCTTGATTTATAGTCAAAATTCAATGAAAAATGATATCTTTGTACTAACTACAGGATATGGAAAAGAAGAGGAAGATTACTCGCAAACAAAAACAAGCCGAGGAACCAAAAGAAGCAAATATTGAATCCAACGAGCAACCGGAACCAAATTTAGAAACCAAGGAGCAACATGAAGCAAATTTAGAAACTAATGAGCAACATGAAGTCAATTTAGAAACCAATGAGCAAGGAATTGAAGCATGTACAGACAATATGATGCAAGTTAAAGAAAATATTGAAAACGAATTTGAAATTGGAAATGATGCGATGGAAAATGAGACTGATATTCAACACACAGATGAAAGTAGGATTCAAAAGAAAAAAGCTAGAGGCCAAACTAGAATGAAAAGACTTCCTTCGGATCGTGTGTCTTGGATTAACGTTGAATTTAATGACAATGTTGTACCAATAGGAGAAGGTTCTATAAAACTATCTTCGTACTTAGGACCGCTCGTACGGGAGCATGTTCCATTCACGATTGATGATTGGCGGAATATTGGCGATGATTTAAAACATATGTTGTGGAGATCCATTCAGGTATCACTATACGTTAGACATTTACTGTTTGTACTAAGTACTGCTTATTAAAACTGAACAGTTGCATGAATCATTTGATATTCATATACAAGTTATCTCCCATCATAAACCCACAGTCAAGAGATGGAAAATAATAAAATTTAAATCAAATATCCATTCTTAAATTGATAAGCAAGTTTGAGTACCGTTTATCTGTACTGACACCAATGTTGATTAAAAGTTCTTTGATTTATAATTTTCCTCCTTGCTTTTTTTCTTTTTTGATGATTCTGATTTTTATTCTGCATTAAGATAGATTTAAATTGTTTGAAATATAATAAATTATCTTAATCCATCAATAGAGTTGGAATTTATTCTGCATTCAGATAGATTTAAATTGTTTGACATATATAGTTAAATTTTCTTGCTTGCTTAGTTTCAGTCATTAGTGTTATCGTCGTTTTCATCCTCGGCTTGGAGCTTGGAGTTTTCTGACTAGTTTTTTGCTTGCTGAGTTGCTGAATTGCTAAGTTGTTGGTCGAGAACTTTGTAGTGTTATAAATGTATGTACTATAATATGATAAGTTGTTTGGATGCCTGCTGGTTAGCATGTAATGTATGCATGCTTACCCAGTTACTCGAATTTCTTAGGTGCTTATTACAGTTTGTACGTAATTATGTAATCTGTAGTTGTTGTCTTGCTCAGTTAATATTTTTCATTTCTTTCTCTTTTTTGTGTAGGCCTATACTTTTGCATTATCTCATAATTACTTTTATCCAGTTAGAAAACAATACTAGTATTTAAGTTACATACCTTCCTATTTCGTTACAAAATAGTTTATAATTTATTTTTATTTATTTTATCGTTTTGCATTTTGCAGGCTAGATTTAAACTGGATGAGGAGTGGCAGAAAGTGTCTATTTTTCAGCAAATGGGATGCATATGGAGGGCTTCAAAAAGCAGGTTCGTTAGGCAAATACTGGAAGCGGAGAACATGGAGGAAAGGATTAAGCTCAAACCTGGTAATGTCGAAAATATGAAGAACTGGAGTGATTTTCTAAAAAAGAAAACAGACTCAAAGTTTAAGGTAAATAAATACCAAATTCAATTGTATTACGTAATAATTATAATTATTCAGTGTATTATATCTTTTCATCTTAGGCACAAAGTGATCAATTCAAAGCTATTAGAAGTTTTCAAGTGCCACATACAGTAAGTCGCAAAGGAATGGCTCGATTAGCGGAAGATATGGTGAGAAAGAACAACTAGTTTAATTTGTGTAACATATTATGATTATGTACTTAATACAACCACACACTTTATCTATCATTCTTAACATAGAAACAGGAGAGTGGTGGCCACATCTCCATTCCTAGAAGTCAAATTTGGATTAAATCCCGCACTCGAAAGAATGGCGAAGCAGTTAATACATATGTTCCAGAGACTATTGTAAGACACCGCAATATTGATAAAAATTGTATAGTATTGTCTTTCTATCCGTTATTGGCATTCTATCTATTACTTATATGTGAATAACGTTAACTTTTGTAGGAAAAGGTTAAAAAAATTGAAAGTGAATCAAACTCAACCAACAGTTCTTTGAGAGAAGATGCGCTCTCCCAAGTGTTGGGTCAGGATAAACCTGGACGACTACGAGCAATGGGAAGAGGTGCAAACTATACCAAGTTCTTGCTCTCACAAGCTAAAGATGATAGAATTTCACAATTGGAAGAGGAGGTTCGCATGCTAAAGAAAAATCTAGTATATAGCATATCAATCTTTACTTGTTATTCTACTTGTGTGGTAATATTAGAGATATTGTTCGATTTTTTTTCATATGGTTTTTTAATCCATCGTCCACACTTGATTTTTTAGGTTAATGCATGTCAAAGAGAAGAATCAATGCCTCGGGTAAACATCGAATATTAGCATATGCATAATTTCATGTTTGCATATGTGTGCATATGATACTTTGCTATTAAACATCAAATGCATTATCATTGTGATATTATCTAAAAATTAATTTTAATATAGTATTTAACTTAAGACGCTTCTAATTAATTGCAGAGCAATGGAAATACATTTGATAAATGTGATTTATTGGACTGGAGCGGAACTGATGAAATAGTTGCTGAAGGAAGAGTCGTGTCAAGTGATCCAAATGAGCTTGTACATAGAATTCCTCTAGGACCAAATGCAAAGATAGTTTTGATTGAGTTTCCAAGGAAATTGGATGCTTTTTTATGGAGAGCCGTGTTTCATACGATACATATTGGAGAGGCTGCCGGTATGTTAGTAGCATGGCCTGCTGATAAAGTTATTTTGCATAAGCTAGATCAAATCGACAACACGGTAAATTAAATATCACTTTATTTATAATTTTTATTTTAAAATACAACTATTAATTTCATAAATACATATTCTTTTTGAATAGACTAAAAGTAGCAGCACAGAGCCTTCATGCAAGCTATATGATTGGGTTGGAGGTGAAGAAGTAGTTGCTGAAGGACGCTTGTACTCTAGCGATCCAAACCAGCTTGTGAATGGCGTTCCTATTGGACCATCATCTATGGTAGTTTCTATTGATAATCCAAACAACCCCAAGGCCTTTTTATGGAAACCAACAAATAATATAATATATGTTGGAGATGCCGTTGGTAATAAAGTTGCTTGGCCAAAATCAAATGTGGTTGTCGAGAAAGCTAAAGCACCATCATTTGTTTCTAATCGTGGCAACGTAACATTCATATGGTAACATGTTTAAACATAATTATAGAACCTTGTTATCAAATTTATTAATATATATATATATTAAAACCATCACTTTTCTTTTTCTTGTTTGATAGAGTGGAAGGCCAGATCCCAAAAGCAAATGCAGGATGATTGATGTTGGTGAAACAGGAACAATAGTTGCCGAAGGGGTTGTGGCTTCAACCGATCCAAATGAAATGGTCCATTTTGTTCAACTTGGAAGAGACGCCGTTAAAGTTTGGGTAATGAATGCTACAGTTCCCGATGTAGTTCTGTGGAGACCATCTTCTGATCTTGTCTGCATTGAAGATGTTGTAGGCTCTACAGTGGCATGGCCAACCTCAAAAGTTGTGATAGAATCAAGTTCTAGTAAGTATAATTTTTTTTATACATATATACAAAATTTCAAAATGTATTCATATTTGATTGTATGATTTAATTCTTGACATTATACGGTTTTCTTTTATATAGGTAACCATTGTTAATGTTTGTTGACTGATCAGAAGAAAAGAAAGCTTCACAACTGCACTCTAGGTAAATATATGAATAATACATCATGCATAAAAGTCATTTTATGTTATCGTTTGATATGCATATTTTGGTTCTTATCAAAGTTAAATTCTTAATTTAGTGTGGTCAAACAACTATAATACCAAAGTCAGTTTCTTGTCCATAAATACAAAAGATAAATGTATGGGTATTTTTCGCTTATGTATTTTGAGAAAAATTATTCTTCTTTAAAAGCAACCTACAATTCTTGGCTTTGAAAATAAAACTACTATAGAAGACGTTAGCTTATTCATGATATGGAAGTCTTAGTTGAATTGAAATTGCTGTAGTTTGGAGATGTGGTGAAGGAGGAGGGTATATGTTGGTGGATAGTTGGAAGTACTGCTGTTTGTATGGCAGTTTGGAGCACAAAAAGAGAAGTATGAAGCTAAGCAATTTGTTTAAGTCTGTAGGTGAATTGAAAACTGACAGTAGAATGGTATTGTATGGCAGGAGCTTGTACTGCTGTTAGATGAATGGGGTAGTCTATTGTTGCTTGTATGAAGCTGTGAAATGCAGTGAAGCTTGTTGATGTATGTGGACGAGCAATAGGGTGGTTAGATGAAAGGGGGTTGTTGCTGAAGTGGATAGGGCAGAGACATGGAGATATGGTGGAGTGGTCAGAGATGAAGTAGTAGCAGTGGTAGGTAGCAAGTTGTAGCTGTAGAGATGTAGTTGGTGTCAGGTGAAATGCTGCAGTGTTTGGGTGATAACAGCAGTGTGTAGGAATGTATTGATAACAGCAGAGAGTAATGTGATATGTGAATGAAGTTTTGTGACTGGGAGAAGGATGGTATCAAATCTTGGTCTGGCAGAAGTTGACTTGTGGCAGATTTGCAGATATTGGTCTTTGAATTATTATTTTTGTAGGTAGTATTGCAG
Organism: Allium fistulosum; assembly: GCA_030737815.1. Lineage (NCBI taxonomy): Eukaryota > Viridiplantae > Streptophyta > Magnoliopsida > Asparagales > Amaryllidaceae > Allium > Allium fistulosum. The sequence continues at coordinate 1,248,222,051 of CM060905.1, forward strand.
AAGTGTGGTGGTGAAGATGGTATAAGCTTGGACATGTAGCAGAGGAGTTCAGGTGGTTTGCTGTTGTTTGTACTGCAGTTTGAGGTGAGCGGTGAGTATGGTTGATGTTTGTTAGTTTGATGGTGAATGACGTGGAGGCTGGTGTGAATCAATGGTGGTATTTGTAGAGGGGAGTAGTGAAAATTGGAAAGGGTAGTGTGACAGTGCACAACAATTAGGGGAGAGATAGTGGCTTATTGGTAGTGAAGTTATAGGTAAATGTTGTGGACTGATGGTGTAGCAGTTTGGTGATTTGTATGCAGTTGTTTGTGGGGAGTTTGAGTGTTGATGAAGATAGATGAACTGATGATAACTGATGGTGAAAATGAGGATGCAGAGTAAAGCAGATGTGGAGTTACAAAAGTTACATGACCTGAAAAATGACTTGAATGCTAGCATAAACCAACATTATAACAGAGGCCTGTGGTTTCAGTAAAGTAGAAGCATCACCAGATAATAGATTAGAAAGCCAAGAATTGTCTCCCCACGTAACTCCAGTTTGTCCAGTTGTAACAGCAATTGTTTCTGGTGATATTCATGATGCAAACAAAGTTGGACAATAATAATGATAGATTTTTATGTTAGGCCTCCAAGTCATTTACTCCATTTCCTACAAGTCATTGTCTACTTTGTCATTTATTGTCTACAAATTTAGTATATTCAACCCGGAACTGTCATTGTCTACTTTGTCATTTAATGCAGGAACTTGGTTAATATTGAAGCAACCTGGAGCAATGTTTAGATCCTTGCAAGAATCTTCTGTAGCAGCCATTTCCGTATCATCGTCTCCATAACTGAGTATTTGTGTCCATTTGTTAGACTATTTTGAGCTATTATCATGTGACCATGTCTTGTAGTATTTGTGTTCATTTGTTAGACTATTTTGAACTGTTATCATGCGACCATGTCTTGTAGTATTTGAAATATTAGCAGAATTATTTGAAACTTTTCCACTGGTTTGATTGTGTATTTCCAAATTAGAATTCACTACAACGTTATCATTGTTACATATAGTTGTTGTCATCTTCTCGATTTGTTATTTTTGGGATCCACATTTTAATATATATATATGTGTGTGTGTGTGTGTGTGTGTAATGTGTATACATATATCTATCCATCAACAAAATGCTGAAAATTGAATGTGTGTAATGTAGTATATATATATAATATAATAAAATGAAAATTGAAACAAATGCTGAAAATTAATATTATATAGAATAGCGTTTGAAAAACGCTATTGATTCATCAAACGCTATCGCAACTCTATACGAGATGTAAGATTTATGCATCAAAAACGCTATAATAGAATCAAAAACGCTATAGTAGAAAATAAAAACGCTATACAAGCATGACAAGAAATGCTATCGAAAAACATTGTAACGCTATAACATGGTTTGATGAAACGCTATAAAATGTGCTCGAAAACGCTATAGAAGTTAAATGAAGGATTATATTCCCTATAGCGTTTAAGTTTAATAACAGAGAAAAAACGCTATGGTAGGTTTCAAACGCTATGCCCTTTTGTAAACGCTATTAGATATTATAGCGTTTTCCTTCCTACTATGTAATGCTACCGGCCTACCATAGCTTGTGGTTCCACGGCGTTCTCTGAAACGCTATGGTATCCTGTTATAGCATTTTTCAAACGCTATGAAACCCATAAACTGTTGTAGTGGGACCATTCAAATCGACAATAAAACCACACATGTCCGACTTGAATAATTCAAAATACCGAATTGTTAATTTATATTTGGCAAAACTCAGAATATACAGTAAATAAATAATCACAGATCACAAACATGGAGTAATATAATGCAGCGGAAACAAAGAAATAGTAGTTCATGAAGCTACTATATAAATACATCAGAGTTAATTAAGATACAATAGAAATACCAAGATACAACAGGAGTAACAGTATGATAATCAGGTACAACTCAGAATACAACTGGAATCAACTGGATAACAAAATGAATAGATATCTGGTTCTTCAAAGCAAAACTCCAGCTCCAAAGGTGAGTCTCTAATGCTGTATCACTCAGTCTGACCCGAGCGTAAAGCAAAACACAAAACACTCGAGTCAGGACATACATACTTATACAATGTAAACCAACTCAAGTGAACTGTAATAAAGGTACAAGTAACTCAAAGAATGCTTGGGATCGCCCATTCTTTAAGGATCTGTTAAACTATCTACTATGTAGTAATATTCGCTATTATAATAATGTCTAATCATAAAATAAACATACTTTTAAATAGCATTAAGGAGTGACCCAATATTCCCCTTAACACGTAATAGTCCCAGTAGTCTATCCAGTATTAGCATACTCCCAAAATAAGGGCTACCCTCGATACTCCACAGGCTACGGGAGAAATCACAACTCGTAGTAAAGCTCGATATGGTAGGTGACACGGCACACAAGGCAATGCCAGGGTAGATATACCAATTACGCATCTGGACTGGTGGTGACGCATAGCATCCACTACCGCCCACCTCGAACAACACTCCCAAATCAAGGGGTGCACCCAAACAATCACAAAAGTAATAGAATGGTGTCGAAGAAGTGTGTCCGATCAGAGGTGCTACCTCATTGGCCCGTCGATCGCTCCTGTTTTAGCCACCATATACCAACTCACGGGAGTTGGGTCCACGCATATACCTTAGGATCGTCGCCACCATCCTACTTCATTCTGGAAACTCCACCGCGTACATAGTTGTCAAAGTGGTTTTCGGTATCGACAGAGAGTATGCCCATATCCGATCCCGGTCTCTTTAAGAACCAATCGTTATTATAACCCGTGGTTATAAATTTCAAAATAGTTTATGTTTCAAATCAAAATACATCCTCTAAACCATTTCAAAATCATATCATTTATTTCAAACTAATACATACTTTCAAACCCAAAACATATCCATTTCAAAACTAATTCAACAATATATCATTTCCATTCCAAAACCAATTCAATAATATATCATTTCCATTTCAAAAATCAAAGCAATAATATACCATTTAAATTCCCAACTAAATCAATATATTTCTTTCAATTTATTTAACTTGAAATATTCTTTTAAATCATATTAAACCAAACCACCTTATAAAGTCATATCCTTGAATCTTCACTTTCAACAAGTTTCAAATTAATATATATTTAAAGATAATTCTTAATTAAATACAATTCCAATTAATTTCATTTCCAAACCATAGTACTTTCAAAGTCCTAACAATTCTAAAACCAAACTTTTTGAAACCAAAATACTTGGAAATCATAACACTTGAAATATTTTCATTAGGACCTCATAATACTTAGAAAAATCATAATACTTCTAAATTAATATTCATTACCGAAGTTATAACATTTTAAGTTCATTCATTCAATTATACCAATTTCAAACATTGTATTAACTCATAAATTTCAAAGTGGTGTATATTCAACTCAAAATAATTCATTTACACTTTTAAATATGAAGTCATTATACTTGCAAATCAAATATTCAATTCCCAAAAATTTAGCCTTTTCTGAGCTCATTTATTCACTTAAATACTTCAAACAATTTAAATTTCAGCTTTCGCAGCACTTAGAAAATGCTACGGTAAGTTACATTTGAAACAATTCAATTCAGTAAAGACAACATTTAAAAACTGTTGTAATAGTTCAGTTTTAGTTGAAAAATAGTTTAATTCAGCAAAGACAGCATTTACAAAACTGCTGTAATAGTTCAGGTTTAAATTTCAAGTTTAGTTCAATTCTGCAACTACAGCATTCACAAAACTGCTGTAATAGCCCTTAGTCAATTTTAGCCTTTTAGTTCACTTCTGCAACTACAGCATTTACAAAGTGCTGCAGATTCATTTAGTTCGAATTTTAGTTATTATTCAGAAACGATAGCATTTCTGAAGTGCTACTAAAAGAATTTCCAGATTTTCAACATGTTTCAGCAACAAATAAACTTCAATTTAATTCATTTTTTACATATAAAAAATCATATTTTCCCACTTCAAAATGGTCATTTTAAATACCCTTTAATCTTATGATTTTTATCAAGTAAATTTTTCAATAATTATCAATTTCTTTTTAATAATTCACTTATTAAATTCAAGTGTACAATTTTCCCATTTCTACATTTACTTAACACTTATATTTAAATTTCTATTTCATAAATAAGACTTAATTTCCATTTTTATTTTCTTTACTTAAAATTCCATTTTAAACTAAATCACAAATTTCCAAATTAGGTTATATTTCAAATCACAAATTTCCATTCATTTATTTAACATTTTTAATACATAGAAAATCAATTTTCACTTTATTAAATCATTTTAAAAAATAAATTTAAATCAAAATATCAAAATTTACATTTTCAAAATACTTAAAACTTCCAGAAAAATATATAAAATAACCACGGGTCTGTATAATATTTTCTAGCCTAAGTCAAGTAATACGGATAATATATCATTTCAATCCGTAGTTTACAAAGAAAATCCGGGTTTTATCATTTCAAACCTGCAATCCCAAGTAATTAAAATAAATAAATAAAATTGCTCAGACTTATATTTCAGCCCATAACGATCTTTCCCTATTCTAAAGTCCGTTCGGGTATGTATCATTTCAACCCTAGTGATTCTATTCTACAGGGAACTTGCAGTGTGATAAACAGAATAGAATAAACAGTAAAATAAAATAAACATAACAGATGATGTGACAAGTTTATAACTGGGTTTAACATCATATAATTTACATCACAGGCAGGTATAACATGATATAATAATTTATACATATTCACTTATTGTCACTTCATAATTTATATAAGTATAGATGTCGTGTGTGAATACTCACCTTTCTACGCTGGAGTTAGCAAAACAAACACACAAACAGAAATCCGGAAAGCACGAAAGCACGACTAGATTTGGATGGAGAGAGAGCCAAGATGTAAATCTTGTATTCGTAAAATAAACAAAGCAAGATATAAATATGAATACAATACAAAAGAATATATTGAAACAAATTGAAATAGAAATAGACAATTGACTACACAAAGTTTTTAAACAATTTTTGCTTGATCTTCACTCAACTTTGCTCGACCACACATGTCGTTTGGCTTGGCCACAACATGATTTCAGGTGGTAAAGGTCTGGTTTGGGTTCACAAAGGCATGGTTAAGCAAGAATGTGAAGGGGTAGGAGTTACAAATGGAAGAATACAAAGGGACAAGGCTAACAAGTGGGTTTGGATGCATCTAGGCTCGACCAAAGGGGTCTATGGACTCTGTGACGACCGCCCATGACCCCCGCACTGAATAAGGAAAATAGTGCGCTGTAAAGTGTGCCAGGCAGCCATGGACGATTGCCAAGGTTAAGTTAAGACAGCAGAATCTATCGTATAACTCACAGCGCATGGATAAAAATACAATAGAAAGTATATATAGTGAAGCTTTACAGAACAGAATCTCTATTAAACCTCATAATAGTTTGGTACAACATCTGAATAGTCAATACATCAAGCCTCACTACATATCACTCAGAGAATATACAAGCAGCGGAACATCCAGTACATATAGTAAGAAACTAATACGCAAGCCTCCAGCTCGTCTTCGTCATCAACATCGTCGGTCACTAAGAACAGCACCTGTCACCTGCTACCTAGTCTGCCCATCCCAAAATGGATGAACAGCCCAAGGTAATAAGAGTTGAACATAAAAACTTGAGTCAGACAACAGTCTTAGTGAGTGGTAAATAAACTAACAACATACCAAAAGAGCATAAAGGTAAAAGGAATAGGAATCCAACCCTCCCACTCCACCTCTTTCTACAGTGATAGCCCCCAGACACACTAAGCAGAAATAAACATAGCAAAGCAGACATTTAAAGTAAAGCAATTATCATTCGAGTCAAGGTCAACATTTTCCAAGTACAAACCCCCAAGGCCTAAACCAAGATCAGATAAGCACCCAGAAAACATTGCTCTTGAGACCGAATGACGATACAACCAAACATCCATGACTCTGGCTATCACTGTTATCATTGCTTCGATACCACCGTTAATTGAATGACCGACACATTCTTTCAGCCGTCCGTAAAGGGTTAATGGCAACCCCGGTTCTAGACAGAACTCCGCACGTCGTCGCAGCCCGTGCCTAGGACTATCGAATCTGCCCAGAGTACTCGACTACAATCATAGTCTTTAGGGACTATCGAATCTTCCCAGCATACTCTTGCTTTGAGTCTGCTAGAACCTTCAACAACGATGAAATCTCAGCCTTCTAGTCATCCTCCTCGACGACTATTTCCATACTAACTCAAGCGCCTCTCGAGCAAACCATTATCCTCAAACCCGAACCATTTCACCGAGTTATTAACATGCTTGGAATGATCCCGTCTGGATTAAACCAAGGCTATCTCATACCATGCCTCGCTTCATCTCATCATAGCAAAGCCTCATCTCAACATCAACATCATCAAATCTATCCATATGAGCTTTATCATCCGCGTCATATGCCACGAGCAGCTTTTCTCATTCAAGAGCCTTTCCCTTAGCTTTTGAATCATCTTCGACCAACTTGTCTAAATCCAACAATTAATCAACTGGTTTATAACAATCAATCAAATCAATCATTAATCCAAGTAATCAATCATTCAAACATGATCTAATAAACAATTATAACAATAATGGCAATCTTGTAAATAAAGAGTCCAAATCTAACAAGCATGAATTATGAGCAATATCTCTACAACTTGATGAATGAACTTACATAGGTTAACATGTAGTAAAAATGGATGTCAAATCATCATGAACAATAGATCTATACTTAAGTTTATGAAAATGCATGGAAATCACTATTTTAACACATAATCAAGCCAACAATCCGATATACTCCTTTGGATCCGTGTGAGAGATAACCACCACTCACCAAATCACCTAAACACCTCAAAAACAACACACTTCAGATCTGGACAGCGAAGGATCTAACTCGATTCTCCAAAATTCCGCTTCAATCGATGAAATCTCTCTTCGAAGAATGTAGATCTTCAATCTAAGCTCTTGGATCTTCGATTTGATCTTCGATTTGGATGGAAGGAATCACAATATTAGAGTGGAGAAAAGAAGTGAAGAAGTGTAGTTCTCGAGCTCTCAAAATGTCATCACTTCGTCGCTTCAAAATCCGGATCCCAAAAAAATGAGGCGAGGACGTGTATTATAGGCAGATCCTTAAGTCGTTTGCTCGCTTTTAAGTCGTCCATGACTTAAGAGATCCCACGACCTATGACTCATAAAACTTACGACCTAAAACCCCACGACTTAACTGAGATGCGGCTTAGCGACTTAACAAAAGTCACGACCTAACACACACACGGTCTAGCAAACCCTACGACTTAACTGGGATGCCGACCTAATTATACTCACGATCTAGCGACTTAAATACCCATGCGACTCAACGACTTAATGACAACGCAAGTGCGCGACTTACGACTTAACAAAAATGTGGCCTAACGACTTAACTGGGTTTCGACTTAACGACTCAGGCCTACTACAGAAATGTCCTAACGACTTAAGCACCCACGCGACCTAACATAAGTCGTCTACGACCTAACTAAACACGCCATAGCAAGCTCAACGACCTAACACCTTAACTCGTCCACGACTTAACTTCCTTAAGTCGTTAACTCACTCAACACATAGGTCGCTAACTGCTACCACCAACTTCCTTAGGTCGTTGCCGACCTATCCTCCTTAAGTCGCTAACTCGCCCAGTCCCCTAGGTTGCTACTCTTATGCCGCTGACCCTTAAGTCGCCTACTCTCTTAAGTCGCCAACTTCATAAATCGGTCAATTCCTTAAGTCGTCTACCCTACTTAAGTCGCAACTTCTTTAGGTCGCTCCACGACTTAAGCTACCACACGACTTAACTTCTAGACGCCTTAACCTCTGAACGACTTAACAACACTAATAACCTAATACAACAGTTTTACGATGTTTCGATCCGTAAAAATACGGGTCGTTACATTCTCTCCCCCTTAAGAATTTCGCCCCCGAAATTCCAAACAAACAAGAGCAATCAAAACTATTCCGCATGCCTACCATCCATAGCAATCAACAAACCATATATCCAATTCTAGCCTAGCATGTAGAATTCTAAAACTAGACAAGTTACAATGTCGTGAGATGACACGACACCTTATGGCCATACCCCGAAGAGTTTTGGATGAGCTGCCTTCATCTTCTCTTCCACCTCCCATGTACAGTCGTTATCATCATCACTCCATTGTATCTTGAGCAACCTAACTACCTTCCTCCTAAGCTGTTTCGTGTCAGTTTCCACAACACGAAGCGGCTTACGAGGTCTCTTATCGACTGGATAAATCTCAAAATCTTCACAGCTATCTACAGAAACCACCGTATTCGAGTCATGCACATACTTCCGTAGATAGGATACATGAAAAACATTGTGCACACCCGCCATCTTTTCTGGTAACTCCAATTTATAGGCAAGCTTTCCAATTCGCTCGATGATCGGGAATGGTCCAACAAATCTCGGAGTCAATTTTCCTTTCTTCCCGAATCGAATAACATTCTTCAGTGGAGAAATCTTCACAAAAACCATATCACCCATGTCGAATTCCAAATCCTTACGACGCTTATCGGCATAACTTTTCTGTCGGTCTTGGGCTGCCTTCATTCGTTGCCGAATGATCTCTATGCAATCTGAAGTCTGTCGAATCATTTCTGGCCCAAGTATCAGCTTTTCTCCTGTTTCTAACCAACATGTCGGAGAGTTACACGGTCTTCCATACAATGCCTCAAACGGTGCCATACCAATGCTTGACTGGTAACTGTTATTATACGAAAATTCCACCAAATGAAGGTGATCTTCCCATGATCCTCCGAAATCCAAAACACAAGCTCTAAGGAGATCTTCCAAAACTCGATTGACTCTCTCGGTCTGACCATCTGTTTGGGGGAGATAAGCTGTACTCAAACACAACTCGGTTCCCAAAACTTCCTGGAAGCTCTTCCAAAATCCACTAGTGAACAATGGGTCTCGATCGCTCACTATACTCTTTGGAATACCATGGAATCGGACTATCCACTTAACATACAGCTCGGCCAACTTTGATGCAGTCCTAGTTGATCGAACAGGAATGAACCTTGCACTCTTAGTCAGACGATCTATGATGACCCAAATCCCTTCATTTCCCGCTCTGGTTTTAGGTAGTCCATCGATAAAATCCATCGATATTTGCTCCCACTTCCATGTAGGAACTTCTAATGGCTGAAGCAATCCACTTGGCTTCTTCTCTTCGGATTTTACCAACTGGCAGTTCATGCACTTGGAAATAAAATTTCCAACATCCTTCTTCATACCTTCCCAGTAATAGGTTCTCTTCATATCCCGATACATCTTATTTCCTCCTGGATGAATTGTCAACTTCGAGTGATGACTTTCCCTCAGAACTTCATTTCTCAATTCATCTATATCGGGAACAACTAGTCATCCTTGCTTCCGAAGCCAACCCTCTCGATCGACCTCAAATCCTTTATCCTTCTCTGGGTCCAATCCAGATTCCAAATCACGGATAATCTTGACAAGCTTATCGTCTCGCTTTTGGCTCTCGCCAATTCTTTCCATAAGAGTCGGTCTTATCGATAAGTTTACCAACATCTCAGGTTCCAATTCACATCTGGGCCTGAAGTCAAATCCAGCTAAATACTCGAGATTCTTCCATTCTGAAAACATGGCTCCCAATCCTGCATGTCTTCGACTTAACGCATCTGCCACTGCGTTACCCTTTCCCGGAGTATAGGCTATACTAAAATCATATGATGCCAAAAACTCTAGCCATCGTTGCTGCCTAAGATTCAAATCCTTTTGGGAGAAAAGATACTTCAACGACTTATGATCTGTAAACAACTCGAATCGAACTCCCAATAGGTAATGTCTCCACATCTTCAAAGCAAATACAATCGCCGCTAACTCCAAATCATGAGTCGGATAATTCTTTTCATGCGGCTTTAGTTGTCGACTTGCATACGCAAAAATTTACCCTTCTGCATCAGCACTGCTCCAAGTCCAGTACCACATGCATTGGTGTAAACCACCATCTCATCATTTCCATTTGGAATAGTCAAAACAGGAGCACTTGTCAATCGCTCTTTCAGAATTCCGAAAGCTTGCTCACACTTAGCATCCCATCTGAATACTTGATTCTTTTTCGTCAATCTTGTGAATGGTGCAGCCATCTTGGAAAAGTCTTTGATAAATCGACGATAGTATCTTGCTAATCCAAGAAAACTTCTTACATCAGATGCATTCTTAGGTCTACCCCAATCCTGGATTGCTGCTATCTTGGCGGGATCAACCGCTATACCACTTCCAGAGATAATATAGCCTAAGAACCTCACTTCGCTCTTCCAGAAGTGACACTTCGAAAACATAGCCTTCAGCTGATGTTTCCGTAAGATTTCCAAAACAATACGCAAGTGCGTCTTGTGCTCTTCTTCAGTTCTGGAATAAATCAAAATATCATCCACGAACACTAGTACGAACTTGTTCAACTGATCTCTGAACACTCTATTCATAAGATCCACAAAATATGCTGGCGCATTGGTCAATCCAAACGGCATTACCAGCCACTCAAAGAAACCGGATGGTGTCCTGAAAGCAGTCTTCGGCACACTATCCTTAGCCACTCTTAACTGGTGAAATCCCATTGCCAAATCCATCTGAGAAAACATCTTAGCCTCGTGAAGCTGATCAAACAAGTCATCTATTCTCAGCAATGGATACTTGTTCTTCTTAGTCACTTTATTCAGCTCATGATAATCCATACACAACCTCAACGATCCATCCGCTTTGGTTACAAACACAACTGGTGCACCCCATTCGGACACACTACGCCGAATGAATCCTTTCTGTAAAAGATCATCAACTTGCACCTTCAACTCTTTCTGTTCCCTAGGCGCCATCCGCCTAAGAGGCATCACAACAGGTCTTGCTCCTTCAACTAAATCGATACGAAACTCGATCTCCCTATGCGGCGGTAACCCTTTGACCTCATCAAAGACATCCTCAAATCCATTAGCGATTGGCAGCAATGACAGTCCATCCCGTGGAACAACCAGCGAATACATGAAGCTCATGAAGACGCCTTCCTCATGCTTACATCGTATCACAACCTTTCGCCCTTCCACATTCTCGACTGTCACCTCCAACCTTTCACAATCAAACTTTGCCGCATACTTCCTAAGCCAGTCCATACCCAAAATAATTCCGAACCTTGCAAAGTTCAGAACAAAACAATCACAAACAAAAGAGCAATCATGACTCGATACAATCAGACTACGACATAGCATACACAGACAAGACGAACCCCCAACTGGATTAGTCACAACCAATGGCCTATCAACGATATCCGGTTCTAAACCCAACCGGCCTACCAGTTCATTACAAACAAAAGAATGCGACGCCCCAGTATCGAATAACACTCTAACTGGAACACCGCATATGGAAAGAGTACCTTGAACCACCACACTCTTTCCTTTCTCTTCTGCAGTAGGAGCTTTTGAAGATGATGGAACAGCCCCCAAAGCATAAGCTTGCACAATCTGCTTGTCCTTTCGCGGTTCTGGACAATTCTTCCTGATATGCCCCGGCTTGTCACAGTTGTGGCACTTCACCGGCACCTTCGAATTCTTACAATCCCTGGAGAAATGGCCCTTCTGCTGACAATTGTAGCAGGTCACTTCGCCCTTCAGCTTCTTCTGGCCATCCTTACCCTTTTGCTGCTGTTGCTTCCTCTTCTTGTTTCCACCCTGCTGTGGCTTAGACTCTTCCTTGGTTACAGCAACAACAGATCCTTCTTTAGGAAACAGATTCTCGTGCCTGAGAGCCTTCTCTACAAGCTTCTCAAATGGATCGTCCAAATGATCCACCAACTGCCTCCCAAGATAACTGTCCAAGCCTGTCACAAACTTCTCGTTCTTCTGATAAGGAGATTCAATATACGACCGAGCATACTTAGGCAAGGCTTCAAACTCAGAAACATACTCAAGAACTGGTCTTCCATCTTGCTTGAGCTCCACAAACTTCTTGAACAGAACAGATTTTCTGAGCTGTAGAAATGAACTTAGCTTCAAATCTAGCTTGGAATTGCTCCCAAGTAATTTCTTCCTCCGGAGTATCAATGGTGATAGAGTTCCACCAGTCAGAAGCTCTTCCTTGAAGCTGTCTTGATGCTAGCATCCTTTTGGTTGCATCCTCGATTCCCAAGTCACCAAAGATCCTTCTACAAGCATCTATCCATCTCTGAACTTCAATGGTTGACTCTGTTCCCAAGAAAACCTTTCCTCCAAGAGCAGTATAATCTTTACACAGCTTGGCAAAATCCACCGGTTTTGGAGTTTGAACTTGAACCCCAACATCTACTGATGGCCTCGGAGCTGGCATCCTTCTCATGATCGAAGTCATCATAGCCTCGAACATAGCAATGTAATCAGCAGCCCCCTCAGTAGCACGGCCTTCCCTAGCAGCTGGTCTCCCTCTTCGACTCATTCTTAATATCTATAAAAAGGAATGATCAATACACCTTGAGAACAACCGCATAAAGGACTCACATACTTCTAAGCTACTATATTATATATAGTAATCATCCATCAAAATACAATTACGTCTCTCATACGTAGTTACGTCAGCGAGCGTTGGGTAAAATCGATTAACCAAAGCTCTGATACCAAATGTGACGACCGCCCATGACCCCCGCACTGAATAAGGAAAATAGTGCGCTGTAAAGTGTGCTAGGCAGCCATGGACGATTGCCAAGGTTAAGTTAAGACAGCAGAATCTATCGTATAACTCACCGCGCATGGATAAAAATACAATAGAAAGTATATATAGTGAAGCTTTACAGAACAGAATCTCTATTAAACCTCATAATAGTTTGGTACAACATCTGAATAGTCAATACATCAAGCCTCACTACATATCACTCAGAGAATATACAAGCAGCGGAACATCCAGTACATATAGTAAGAAACTAATACGCAAGCCTCCAGCTCGTCTTCGTCATCAGCATCGTCGGTCACTAAGAACAGCACCTGTCACCTGCTACCTAGTCTGCCCATCCCAAAATGGATGAACAGCCCAAGGTAATAAGAGTTGAACATAAAACCTTGAGTCAGACAACAGTCTTAGTGAGCGGTAAATTAACTAACAACATACCAAAAGAGCATAAAGGTAAAAGGAATAGGAATCCAACCCTCCCACTCCACCTCTTTCTACAGTGATAGCCCCCAGACACACTAAGCAGAAATAAACATAGCAAAGCAGACATTTAAAGTAAAGCAATTATCACTCGAGTCAAGGTCAACATTTTCCAAGTACAAACCCCCAAGGCCTAAACCAAGATCAGATATGCACCCAGAAAACATTGCTCTTGAGACCGAATGACGATACAACCAAACATCCATGACTCTGGCTATCACTGTTATCATTGCTTCGATACCACCGTTAATTGAATGACCGGCACATTCTTTCAGTCGTCCGTAAAGGGTTAATGGCAACCCCGGTTCTAGACAGAACTCCGCACGTCGTCGCAGCCCGTGCCTAGGACTATCAAATCTGCCCAGAGTACTCGACTACAATCATAGTCTTTAGGGACTATCGAATCTGCCCAGCGTACTCTTGCTTTGAGTCTGCTAGAACCTTCAACAACGATGAAATCTCAGCCTTCTAGTCATCCTCCTCGACGACTATTTCCATACTAACTCAAGCGCCTCTCGAGCAAACCATTATCCTCAAACCCGAACCATTTCACCGAGTTATCAACATGCTTGGAATGATCCCGTCTGGATTGAACCAAGGCTATCTCATACCATGCCTCGCTTCATCTCATCATAGCAAAGCCTCATCTCAACATCAACATCATCAAATCTATCCATATGAGCTTTATCATCCGCGTCATATGCCACGAGCAGCTTTTCTCATTCAAGAGCCTTTCCCTTAGCTTTTGAATCATCTTCGACCAACTTGTCTAAATCCAACAATTAATCAACTGGTTTATAACAATCAATCAAATCAATCATTAATCCAAGTAATCAATCATTCAAACATGATCTAATAAACAATTATAACAATAATGGCAATCTTGTAAATAAAGAGTCCAAATCTAACAAGCATGAATTATGAGCAATATCTCTACAACTTGATGAATGAACTTACATAGGTTAACATGTAGTAAAAATGGATGTCAAATCATCATGAACAATAAATCTATACTTAAGTTTATGAAAATGCATGGAAATCACTATTTTAACACATAATCAAGCCAACAATCCGATATACTCCTTTGGATCCGTGTGAGAGATAACCACCACTCACCAAATCACCTAAACACCTCAAAAACAACACACTTCAGATCTGGACAGCGAAGGATCTAACTCGATTCTCCAAAATTCCGCTTCAATCGATGAAATCTCTCTTCGAAGAATGTAGATCTTCAATCTAAGCTCTTGGATCTTCGATTTGATCTTCGATTTGGATGGAAGGAATCACAAGATTAGAGTGGAGAAAAGAAGTGAAGAAGTGTAGTTCTCGAGCTCTCAAAATGTCAGCACTTCGTCGCTTCAAAATCCGGATCCCAAAAAAATGAGGCGAGGACGTGTATTATAGGCAGATCCTTAAGTCGTTTGCTTGCTTTTAAGTCGTCCATGACTTAAGAGATCCCACGACCTATGACTCATAAAACTTACGACCTAAAACCCCACGACTTAACTGAGATGTGGCTTAGCGACTTAACAAAAGTCACGACCTAACACACACACGGTCTAGCAAACCCTACGACTTAACTGGGATGCCGACCTAATTATACTCACGATCTAGCGACTTAAATACCCATGCGACTCAACGACTTAATGACAACGCAAGTGCGCGACTTACGACTTAACAAAAATGTGGCCTAACGACTTAACTGGGTTTCGACTTAACGACCCAAGCCTACTACAGAAATGTCCTAACGACTTAAGCACCCACGCGACCTAACATAAGTCGTCTACGACCTAACTAAACACGCCATAGCAAGCTCAACGACCTAACACCTTAACTCGTCCACGACTTAACTTCCTTAAGTCGTTAACTCACTCAACCCCTAGGTCGCTAACTGCTACCACCAACTTCCTTAGGTCGTTGCCGACCTATCCTCCTTAAGTCGCTAACTCGCCCAGTCCCCTAGGTTGCTACTCTTATGCCGCTGACCCTTAAGTCGCCTACTCTCTTAAGTCGCCAACTTCATAAATCGGTCAATTCCTTAAGTCGTCTACCCTTCTTAAGTCGCAACTTCTTTAGGTCGCTCCACGACTTAAGCTACCACACGACTTAACTTCTAGACGTCTTAACCTCTGAACGACTTAACAACACTAACAACCTAATACAACAGTTTTACGATGTTTCGATCCGTAAAAATACGGGTCGTTATAGACTCTGTCAAAGGCTGCTGTAGATCTGGACAGAGGGGAAAGTGATGTCTAAAGGTGGAGCACTTGCTGGTGGTGGTGGCTATGGTGGTGGCTGTGGTCAACAATGAAGGTGGAAGTTGGACTAGGCTCGGCTATGTGCATTTTTTGGAGTTTTGGACATTGTTTTGTGATGTTTGGATCAAGGGAAGGTCACGGCCTGAAATGGACAGAGGTGATGGTGGGTTAGGTCGTGGATGATGTGGGAAAGAAGTGGTGGTGGTCGGTGGAAGAGATGGTGGAGGTATGTGGCCGAACAAACATGCAAGGCAAAAATCAAGCAAACAATGGAAAAAAATGAAGAAAATGTAGAAAAAGAAGGATAGGCCATTACCAAATTTTTTTCAGAAGTGTTTGGCCGAAATTTGTGATGAATTTGAGATGTTTTCACGTGAAAAGAAAATAAAAACTCACGGCTAAAGTTAAATAAAGGAACGGCCAAAGAATGAAGAGTCTAGAAAACAAAGAGTCACAAGTTTTTGAAAGCTTAAGTCTCTTCAAATTTCCACTATCCTTTATATACAAAATAAACAAAATAAATTCAATAAATAAAAATAAAACAAACTGAAATAAAGTGGAAAAGAAAAATAAATGAATTTTTTTTATGAAATTAGGAAGAAAATAAAGAAAAATAGCTTAATATATTGAAACTAGTTTTTAAAAATTCAAACAAAATACACTTAACTTTGGAAAATTATAACTACACTTTTGAAAATTATAACTATACTTCTAAAATGTTTTAAAAATAAAAGTATTTGAAATAAAATGAAAATGAATAAATATTGTTAGTAAAAATAGATTTTTTTAAAGAAATGGTTTATTTAATTGAAACTAGAGTTTAATTAAATTGTAAACAAAAATACAACTAACATTGAAAACTTCAACGACACTCAAAAATGTTTTTAAAAATAAAATATATATACATAACATGTCATGTTACACATGTAAACATATATTAGAACATGACATGAAAAACAAAACATTATTTATATAAACTAAAATATACAATTTTGTGAAATAATACAATTTACATACAATAGTTTAAAAAGCATAACTTTCACAATATTAATCAGATTTCAACGAAACGAAAAGCAGTATACTTGAAATTTTATTTACTTTCATAATAAAAGATAAAATTCAAAAATTCAAACTTTTAAAATTTTAAATTAAAAGTCAAAGTTTGACCACGTTGACAAAATTCACATTTCTGGAAAATATTCTATTTATTCATGTTTGGAATTATAATTCACATACAAATCAAAATTTATATTTAAAATAACAAAATTTATCCATTTTAATAAATAAAATAAAGTTTTTAAATCAGGGAATTCAACTTAAAATAATTACAAAATACAAGGTTGTTACAGATAAGAAGTCAAGTAGAAGCACCTGAAATACCTCGGTCTGACCCGAGTATTATTTAAGAAGAAAAATAATAAACGGATCAGTCTAGCTATAAATATCATATAAAATGTGATAGGATAAGAGATATGACAAAAACGTATGATAACAATAATGCCATACTGTGACAAGTATACATCAGATAACAACAAAAATCATACAATATCTCGAATATTCTCAAACACTAAAAAGAATGTCATATTCTTTAAATTATTCACCATAACACAAATATTGATAGAGCTTATCAATGCATATCATCAAAATTGGTGAAACGCAAATTCTAGAAATCATCAACTAGAAATCCAGAAATCACAAAAAGGGGTAGGCCTATCACAAACGGGAGCATGAAAACTCTCTAACACGTGTATCACAAACGGGTCGCTATCCCATGGTCGCTAACCATAGAGCCGGTGCAATAACTCAAATGAGTTGGAACAACGACTTAGTGCAATAACGGTACGCCCAATGAACCTAAAACTCAAATATTTCGGAACAACGACGTAGTGCAATAATGGTACGCCCGATGAACCTGAAACTCAAATAATTCAGAACAACGACGTAGTGCAATAACGGTACGCCCGATGAACCCAACTCTTTAAATCCCGTAGGTCGCTAGCCTATAAAAATGAGACGAAGCTCCATAAAACGAGGTACTGTCCCCCACGTGGACAAAGAGACATCGCATATCGCTAGTCTAAACCATAAAGTGATCACCATGGATCAATGAAAAGTGTAGATTACACTAAGCTAGTAAATAAATGAGTTTAGCTTCATGTCCCATAACCACTGGCTTAACTTAAATATTTACGAACAAATTGTAGATTTTCACTCGAAAATTGTCACGAGAGTTCAATCGAACAAGTCCAAGAATTAACTGACGAAGTAAATGCAAGCGTTTCATACCACTTGTTTTGGTAAGCCGTTTAATTAGATTTCTCATACGAATGAGGTAAAGGTTTGTATATACTAATAGATTGGGAAATGGTTTTAAAAGCGAGCTTTGTATTTAAAATAGTGTCGAAATCGTTTTAATGAAAGAGTTTGAGTATTTAATACTAGTATCGAAACCTTTGTATTTTAAAGTGACAAATCACAAAAATGATTGTAAAAACAATCAATCACCAAAAATTCACATATGACAATGTGAATTAAATCCATAAAAATCGATATCAAATCCATCAAATGGATATTTCCAAAAATCCAAAGAAAGAAGTCATCAAAGTCGATAATAAGTGATAACAACTAACCGGATCGACAAAAATCGATTAAAATTGGAAATCCAATCAAAAACAGCCCAAAATAGGAAAAATTGGCAGTTCCAAACGTCTGGGGGTTCATCCAGACGTCTGGATTTGGGTTCTGGAAATTTTTCCAAAAACTTACCAGACGTCTGAACCCTAACCAGACGTCTGAAAACTAACAAGACGTCTGGTAGGTTTGGACCAGACGTCTGGTCCAGGTCTCTGCCGTTTTTTTCTTTTCTGCCGTATTTTTTTTTCATCTACTGCCCAAACCAGACGTCTGGACCTTCCAACCAGACGTTTGATTGCCATTTCTGGGAAACAATTTGCCTAGGCCAATGATGGCCAAAATGATTCGGAAGCGATCGAACGAGCGACGGAGGCTAGGGATTTATGCCAAGCGATAACCCTATCCTATAGGCTCTTCGATACACCCCAAATAACACGTCCAAATATCCAAGATAAGATCTTTAAAGATTTTGACTTCAAAACACCAAAATTTGGAAAATTAACCAACCAATTCAAATCAAAAGCAAATGAACATGAATAAATGTTAGGGATTCATACCTAACAACAATGAAAGTTATAGACATAGATGTGAGTTAAAGAATTCACCTTTAAACCCAAATATAGAAATGAGAAGCTCTAAAACAAGCAAAGATTGATTTCTCTTCAACAACACCTCTAGAATCTTCAATCTATTATCAAAGGTGAAGTTTTTCCTAAGTTAACTTATAGGAATTTCTGAAAATTGAAGAGAGATTGAGATGGAGAAGATGAAGAGGATGCTTACCTAAGCTTCTCTTTGATTTTGGAGCTTGAATCTAGAATTTCCTAGTAAACTAGGGTTTAGGAATTCTATTTTCCCATTTTTCTTTAGCTTGAAAGTGTTAGGAAATGGAATGAATGAATAAAGAGGAGTGGGGTGGAGTTAGGGTATTATGTTGGGTTAGTGGGCTGAAACCCAAACACAAAGCCCAAAATTCCAAAATTCTACTCAACTCCAAACATATCGATGTTTATACTCAAAAAAGTTGTAAATGCCATTTTGGACTCAATGGAAGTGGTCTCGAGTCCCAATTCGACTGCTTACAAAACGTAACATTTCGGACTTTAATCCGATTAACGGTGCTATATTTAAATATATTATCGTAAAAATATGCGGGTTGTTACAGACTAAACCCAAAGCGCGAAAGGACATCCAGCTATGTGGGGTTAACTCCCATTGGGTATTTTCACATCTAATCAAGATTTTTGTGTATCGTCGCCTTAAAACGTTTGAGACTTAGATGTGAAATATTCGGATTCTCGGTATTGTTTGGCGGTGTCCAGCTGGTACATTTTGGCGAAGTGTCACAGAGTATATTAGCTTCTCAGAAGCATAGTACTAAAAGTATACTTCAAGGGGGTGCACCTTCCTAGTCATTTATTGGAAATTTTCCTTTCCTTATTTGATCTGAACCTTTGAATTTTTTTCTGTAATTGCAACAAGAAGAGTTAACCACTCTTCATGACGTTTAATTATAGGTTTTGTCTATTCTATCAAGTTTGGACTGTTATCTTGTTTTATTTATTCTGTCCAGTTTGGATTTTATTCAAACTATTTCCATTCTTTCAAGTCTGGATCTTTATACTATTTTTTCCCATCATCTATGTTTGGATTCGTTTCCTACTGTTCTTTTCCATTTTTATGTTTATTTGTTTATGTGGGAGAAAACCCGTTTCGCATTAGCGGCTTGGTCCCACATATTATTGTTAAATACACTCTCTTTAGTTACAAAGTTTTACTTATACCAGACATATTATCGGACCCGGGTTGTTTATTTTCCGTAAACTCTCGAGCAATCAATTATAGTTGAGTAGTCCGAGAATAGCAAGTTTCTCTTTAGAGCTCTTTGAAGACGGTGATCGAGCAAGTGGATTCTTAGTTATCTAGTTATTCATTTCTGCTATATGATTAAGTTGGTATATATGGTATCCGAAAAATGTAAACTCAGAATGTATAACTGCCAATCTGTTAGGTATAGTACTTTTGTATAACTCTAATAACTCCATGTAAGGAGTAACCTTTTGTGCTATGTCATTTTGTATTATATGTAACCATTCCATTATGAGATTTTTCTATTCTATTCTTTATGTTATTTAATTTTCGCCATGATAACTTATCTTTCGAATCCTCGGGCAACGGCACATGAATGTTGAGGATGTATTAAATGTCATTCCTAGGGGTTAGAAAGGTGGGTCGTCACAAATTACATCTATTCTTATACATTCTTTATTCTTTCTAAATGGTTAAACCATTCAAAAAACCCTTGCTACAATATCACAACAAACTCTTTACAAAGATGCAATTGATCATCCTTAACAAATTAGGACGTTAAATATGATGCATCTTGTGTAAACTGATCAAACTAACATTTCAATGATCGAATTGTTAGGTTTTTCTTATAGTTTTTGGTCTAGTGTTACATTTAACACAACACGATCCTTTTGTAACCAATCAAATTGAATACTCGATCTCATAGTACTGTTTATTGGCTTATTTTGAATGAACTAACTTCATCGAAGTATCGTGCATTATGAACAGTGACTGTTCCCCATATAACATTTATATGCGATATGGATCAAATATCCATAGCCTTATATTGCTTTTAGAGTTCAAAACTCATAGAATGCAATACACGGTCTTAATCAAATAAACACATACGCGACCAAATTATAAACGTATTAACCAGTTGTAAAATCGGGTTCTTGAATGGGTATTAAAGCATTAACATGCAAGAAGCATTTACTAGTAAGTTTATGTTAGATTTCTATTTATTGATCTTTGATTCAAATCATATGTATATCTTAATTGATAAACGTTTTATCAATCGTATTAAATGCAGAAATTTACCTTTGTAGATTATTATAACATTATATAACATATGTTCTTACAACATTAGAAATGTTAAATGTTACCATTTAACTTTTCTAATAAGGCCCCACTAGTCTTTTATGTTTCACCAAACCCTAAACGAAACACAGAAGTCTTTCGATTTAACTAGCGAGTGTTAGGACTCCTATATCTTGAGATTTTGACCTTGGGGAAAGCACAACAAATCATATTCCCATATACGATGGATAACTCCTTATTTATTGTATCACATACAACTCTTAACCCATAGTTCCTTGTCTTAATCCCGTCATTACCTTGAGGAAATCTCAATGAGTAAAGTAGGACTATTCACTCGGACCTTTCATTTCGCGACAACCTAAGTATAATGCACATACCTTAAGGATAGCTCAACAAATATATGCAGTTATCTTACCTCGTCTATTCATTATATTAATAGTACTATAGATAACACCCTTGGCTTGAGGAAAGCTCAACAACTAAAGAGTATGCAAGTAATTTATTAATATATAATGATAGAGGATAACTTTCTGATAAAGATTCGTAATCTTCAATATATTATATCGAGTGATATTGACTTATTGAATAATGTATTTTTTATGAAATACTCTCGTGACTCAAGTGTCGGACACATCTGAAATCACGGCATACATACAATACGTATGTATTTATCCCTTAAGTCTGTTTTGGATTTCTTTTATGTTCCACATTTAGTTTATACATTCATATTATATGAGTTTTTTTATTATGTAACTTTTATATTTTACTTACTTCTATAATAGTCTTATGTATAATATCATAATAATTAAATCTAATATAATTAACTTTTTTAAGTAATTAACTTTTTAATTAATTTTATATTAATTTAATATAACATTTATATTAAATACTTATAGTAATAACCTTTACAGTATTACACATATATCTTATATATGTGCATATTCATTTAATTAATTAACCTTTAATTAATTTATATAATTAATTAGTTTTTAATTAATTTATATTAATTTCAAAATTCAATTCATATACATACATGTATACTTATGTTATTTTAAACAGTTTAAAATAATATAATATATATCATAATATATAAAATACATGTATTCATTTATTAATTAACTTATTTATTCTATTAATCTGATTAATAAATTTTTGAATTTTTGAAATCACTTTATGTAATTTTTCAAACGTTTGAAAAACTTTTTTATATTATAACTTTTATAATATTTGTATATCTTATTTTAAATTTAACTTTTAAATCTAAAATCTTATATTTTAAAATTTCAAAAGATTTTGAAAATTAGCCCAAGGCCTAATTCCAATTTGGGCCTTTTCGATGAGAGACAACTTTTGAGTTGTGAGCTTAATAGTTAACCCTAACTTTTGGGCCTTTTATTTATTTTCATTCTAGATCGAGTACACAGAAATTCCAAATTCTAAAATAGTATTATTTTATTTAATATATATATATATATATATTAAGAATTAATTAGTCAAATAAAAAAAATAGAAAAAATATATGTAACACATATTTCGATTTTAAAATTTTAGAAAAAAATAAATGCTACTAAATAGCAAAAGATTTTTTTAGATTTTTCAAAGTCCAATTAATATTTTGTATTAATTAAATGCTTTTTGGCCAAAATAAAAATAAATTTTAAAAATAATAAAATTGATATAAAAAATATAATTTTTTGACCAAGAGGTTATGAGATAATATATTAATTTTAAAAAATATAAAAATAAATTTTTGAAACATAATTTATTTTACATGAATTTATTAATTCCTATAATAATTAAATAATAATAATAAATATTAGATAATTGCCAAAAAATTATTTTCAGTTGCTAAGAATTATGTTTAATATAAATAAACATTTTAAAATTAATGGCTCAATTATTTATGTGACATGGCCATATAGTTTAATATAAGTCATATAAATAAATCGATTAACATATTAATATATGCATATATATATATATTAATTAATAAAATATAAATAATTAACAATAATTTTTTCGATCGTGTGCATCATATCCATATGAAAAAATTATAAATTTTATTTTATTTTATAAATATATACACGTAACCAATCAATATGTGACAATAACAATACCTATAGGAATCTCACCTAACTAGCAATATAGTAATAACAATATATGTATATACATGAACAACATACATTTATACAGAGGTAATACTTCATACATATAAACTAAATACTTACCTAAAACTAATGCCTTTAAGTCCACTATGCAATGATGAGTTCTCCTCCCTCAGAAAACGTCTCGATTCGTCAGATTGTTGGTCCTAGAATTGTAGTCCTTTGCTATCAAATAGCTTTTGATTTGAATTGATTTGGTTTGAGTTTTGATGGAGTATATAGAGCGATAAATTTCGACCATAAGATGATAAAGGAAGCAGCAAAAGCATTGTATGCATTAGGGTTAGGAGTCCTTTTATAGTAGAAGTAATAAAGAGGAAGGTGGATCGTATCTCTTACCCTTTCTTCCGAGTCATCCATCTAAAATACCTCTGACCCATTTTTTAACTTCCCCTTACATACTTTTTGGTCAAAATGTTCAGCCACTTTCATGGGTGTTAAACTCATTTTAAGCCCAAATAAATATTATTAATTAACTCTAATTTAACTGTTTATCGTTATCGCATACCGATTAATATATTTATAACTATTATAAGTATACAATATTATTTATTCCTCAAATCATATTCAAATTTCATAATTAATATTTCATAAATATTAATTTTTTTAATTAATTTATAACAATTATAAACTAATTAAATTATTTGGTCTAAAGAAAATTCATCATTTCGGTTGTGTGGCGCTCGGATGTAAATTCAAGCAGCGATTAACATCGAACTATTCGAATGTTAACGTTCACACGTCACTTAGAAGGTGGCGTAACATTTTAGCCAAATTTATCACTTACTTAGTTTTGCTAAAATCCAATTTCACTTTATTAAGCGTTACCCGGTTGTGACGTTTATTTACACCAATTCTCTTCGTCAAAACTATATCACTTTGGACTTATGGAATTTGGTAATGGTCAAAATATCCATAGTCAACTCTATAGTCCAAAAATAAACTCGTTGGTTCGATAATAACAATTATTATTAACTGAAATGCTCTAGCCAGAGACTTTAACTTTGAGTTGATTTGAGGTTACCATGATACTAACCCAGTATAACTAAGGAGACGAATCCTCTCTTGAATAGTGCTTCACTTTCAGTACTTACACTCGACCCAGCTATAGTAACTTAATGGATGCCATATGATGATTTGACTATAATCAGAGCGGAGCTTTCATATTGGAGATCCATAGTATTCTCAAGTTGAGAGAACTGTGTAACCAGTCACATTGATATTTTCTGTTTAACCTTAGTTATATGAACCAATAGAAAATCATCGATTGAGTCGTTCCATAGTTATCCAATAACTATTAGTACATAACCCACCGGTGCCCCCAACAGCCATGAATAATATACCACCCAACATTTGGACAGCGTTATGTACTCTAGTCTCAACGGATACATCGGTATCCAATCTCTATGCATCTTGACTAGGAACATTTAATATGGTATATCTGTTTTCATTATGATAAATTACTCACAGTTTTGACACTTTGTAACTACTATTATAAAGTATATCATTTATGGATTCTCTATTAAATATACTTTTAGTTAAACTAATTAATTAATATAACACATTACATCAAGTATATAATAGAAAGAAAACACCTTTATTTCGAACAAGATTGGTCAACGAGTTGGATATATGTAACAATTACATAATTACCCCTAGAGCATACCCCTAACTCTATCATAGGATGGTAATGCCACTGTGGGCCTATAGAAAATTGAAGAAGATGCAATTAACTATTTTAATGGGCTATGCAATGGTGAATGTAAGATGGACTTACCCTTCATGCATACTTGAAGGCTGGTTAATGCTTGAAGCAGACGATTGTTGAGCAGAACTATTACTGAAACTGAAAATTGAAAGGCTTTGCAATCCATTCACATGGACTACAGTCCAGGACATGATGGGATGGGATCCTCCTTCTTTAGGTACCATTGGAATGATCTGAAAAACTTATTATCGATGACTATACAATAATCTTTTCATATAGGTAAAATTCTAAAGGAAATAAATCTTACATTAATCCGTTTAATCCCAAAAACTGACAAACCTACCAGAATGGGAGATTATAGGCTATAGCCTACTGCAACGTCATCTATAAATTTTTGAGTAAGGTCGTTTGCAATAGAATAACAAAATATTACCAAATGTCATTGTTGAGTGCCAAAGTGCGGTTAATAAAGGCAATAGCATTTCTGAAAACTCCCTTATGGCACATGAATTAGTTAGAAATTTTATAAAAAAAGGTGCTGATAAACGTTGCCTTAAGGATGAGCTCCATAAGGAATATGATAAGATAAATTGTAATTTTATTCTTTATATGCTTAGTTGTATGGGGTTCCATGTTAAATTTGTGGATTTAACTAGAGATTGTATCATTACCTCTACCTTCTATATACTTGTGAATGGTGTTCCCAAAGGATTCATTAGTAGTAACCATGGGATCAAGCCTAGAGATCATTTATCTCCTTACCTATTTGCTATGGCTATGGAATACATTACTCTCCAAAAGAAGTTGTGTGAAGATCCCGGACTCGGCCTTCGAAAATCGGCACCCGTACTTCACTAGTACTCAAAGTGCCGTAGATTCAAACGCCGAATCTGATTCTCCGGAGCTTATAACAACATTAAGTATAACAACACAGCGGAATAAAAAGAGTATATCAATATATATATATAACATTGATACAATGACAGATACAAAATCTAAGACAATATGATACAACAGAATGATACAACAGATATCAATATACATCAGAGATGTGATACAAGAAATAGCAGCGGAAAGAAAATAGCTAACACCAGCAGCAGATAGAATACTCCAATAGAATGCTCCAATCCATAGCTAGCGGAAAGCAAGGTCAGTCGTCCAAGGACTGACTAGCTCCAGATAATCTACTCAACCTGAATATCTAAGAAACCCAACTCTAGACTGCCCGTGTGGAAAATGGTGGGCACCCAGAGTTTAGGAAGGGAACAATAAACTCCGGATCAGTCATGGGACTGGTGTGAGCAACAAAAACAGTTTATCTTTAAACTAACAACAAAGAATTTAACATTGAAACCCGTAATGCTTTTGGAAAATGAAACTACCATAAGACCTCCCGCCACACACACAATGCAAACGCAGAATTGGAGGAGATTTCTTCTTATGATAGTCAAATATGCTTACTACGCAAAATCATTGGATTATTATTATTAGTGCATAGTAGAAAACATTTCGAAAATATAATATTAACCTTAGCCAGCATAGGTACCATTATACTATGCCTACTATAGCTGCTATGTTAAATAGCAGGTTCTACAATTAAAACCGTACAAGGTTCGTATTGGAAGATGGATTTTCCAACAAATGGTCAGGCTAAGGAACTTCCTTTCCTACTGACGAATGGGATCGCCTCTGGCTGGACGTCCCGAGAGACAAACTGCTCTCTGCCAACAAAGCCGGGTTACCCCTGTAACTAGGTAACTCACGAAATATGCCATCCCCCGGTCCTTTGGGACCTTTATCCGAGCGCTCGGTAACCAACATCACACATAATAAATAAAGTGTGTCCACATGAGTAAGTTTCTGGGCTCCATACCATGATACCACCCCTTTCCAGAAGGAAATGACATACCTTAAAGGGCGCGACCCTCATAACCTTGCCGCAACATTCCTGTTTCGACCATTTCCGGGTTGTGAGGCTCTGACGAAGTTTCGTCCACAAAGCTATGCTTTTTCACAAAGCCACGCTTTGATCACAAATGATCAATAAATGATCATCACATAGCAACACTCAGCATGCCACATTACCAAATTGGGAATATATCGCTGATAACCTTCAACTACATAACCTCTGAGCTCGTACGTCTCAGAGAAGGGTGTTAAGCTAAGAGAATAAATTCTCCACCACCAACAGAAATGTGTTTGAAAGAAATCTGCTTTATATCTCAAAGCGTAATGTCAGACCTGTAACCATACAAGTCTGTTCCGGGTTCGAACAGAACCGAAGGCACTTCCGAAGAAGCCCTTGCAATCCGGGTATTCACAATCCTGATCGGACTTCCCATCACTTAGGAAATCTCTATACCGGAGCAACTCGGTGCAGAGACAATCGATAGGTTATCCTATCATTTTCGCAAATACCCGGTCTTCAACACCGGTCTTCAAATGCTATCCATATACGACGTATCATTTATTCGAAATGGGTTATGTGACACAAAGGTCCTCTCCCGGCTGAACCGAATAATGAGCGCGATATTTTAAAACATATGGATATTGGGATTTCAATTAAGTCATAACTTAAACCCAAACTTTCTTTCAAATGGTTTAACAAATTACCATTTTCAAATCTTTAAACAAAAAAGATTCATTTTAATAACCTTCAACAGTTTAAACAATTTCCGCACTTTAATCTTTTAAACAAAATATTCATTCACCGGTTTTCCAAATTAATCCCCATTTCAATTGGATTAACTCATTTAAATCTTTAAAACAAAGATTTAACTGATAGCTTTTCAAAACAATTCCATTACGAATGGTTTAAACAAATCATCATTTTAAATCTGTTAAAAATAAACAGATTCAATTCATAGCTTTCAAAACAATTCATTCATAACTTGGAAACCCATTTTTCAATTCAAACTTGAAATTCCTTTAATTAAACTGGAATTTCATTTCTTATCTGAAAGCTTTTATCATTTGAAAACAACAGTTTTCATTTTGGAAATCTGATTCATTTATACGAGTTAAAGTTCTTGGTTTAACTTCAAATTCTCAAACCAATACTTTTAAAATGGTTTAAATTCAGATAAACACATTTATAACATCTTAACCATAATTTCCGATTATAGAGTTCAATTCCAAATTCTGAATTCAAATTCAAATTAAAATATTTAAATTGGAAATTTTACCAAGTTATTCAAAATAACTTTTATCTTAAAAACTTCATTTCAAAAGCTTTAACATTTAACCCAAATTCATTTCCAAAATCAATTGAAATTAAGATTTCAATTTCAAAAATATTAAATTTAAATCATCTGTGACTTAACCGATTTCCACGTGAAATCCATATTTGTGTGTGTATGGTGTAGTCCAGGGGTTTCACACAGTAGTGCAACATCATTCAATCATCATAGATCAGAATACAGAAATATAGTTGATAAGCGGTATTAACTATCACGCTTATCGTTCATTCACAGATCACAAATATATAAAGGTCACAAATAATAAATTACAGGTCACAACACAAATCAGGATATATCACAAAGCATCACAAATCAGGGATATCAAATAATCAAATCATCCAATAGAATCCAAATGTTCATAAGTAAGATCAATTTATATTGTCTGATTAATTCAAATCAGATTAATTTCTTGTGAATTACTAATCCTGGTTAATCAACATCGATAAATTACAAATTATTTTGATTAATTATTCTTTAATCATTTATTAATTAACCATTTATAATAAATTAATTAACCTTTAATTATAATTCATCAACCTTTAATTATTAAATAATTACCCTTTAATTATTTAATTCACCATTTAATTAATTATCTTTAAATAATAAATTAACCCTTAATTAATTAATTACCACTTAATTAATAAAATTCCAATAAGTGATCATCCCTAACCACTAACATTAATTAATTTATCTTAGATTTATTATCTTCAAATTAATTGCTTTAATTTATTAACCATATTAATTAATTATCTTTTCACTAATCATTTGATAAATTAATCAACTTTAATCATTAAATAATTTATCCTTAATCAATTATTGCTTAATCACTTGATTTATCAATTTTAATCATAAATTAACCTAAATCATTAATTTATAAATTAAATAAATAAGTCATTCCTTAATTTTCTTTTATTATCTTAATTGATTACATCTATTAATTAATCACTTTAATTAACCACTTTAATTAATCAACTTTTAATCATCAATTTATTATCTTTTAATTACTTAATTAATTAACCTTCAATCATTAATTAATTAACTCTTAATAAATTAGGGTACTTTTGTTACAGGTCCTTATTAAGTTTTAAAATTCACGAAAAGTCCTTCACTAAATTTCAGTGTAAATTAGGTCCCTGTTTTTTATTCACGATTATTGCAGAGCATGATGCAACATTTCATAAAAGTTGCTGACATTTCCGCAACATTTCTGTACACTGTGAACATAGTGTATGAAAGTTGCTGAAATATCAACACTTATTTATAAAAGTTGCTGATATTTCAGCAACATTTATGTACACTGTGAATACAGTTTATGAAAGTTGCTGAAATATCAGCACTTATTTATAAAAGTTGCTGACATTTCAGCAATAATTTTTCTTTGTTTTTACAATAAAACTTTGACACAGATAGTTGCTGAAATATCAGCACTTATTTATAAAAGTTGCTGACATTTCAACAATAATTTTTCTTTGTTTTTACAATAAAACTTTGACACAGATAGTTGCTGAAATATCAGCACTTATTTATAAAAGTTGCTAACATTTCAGGAATAATTTTTCTTCGTTTCCAGAAAACAGGGACTCGCTTTACAATGAAACTTTGACAAGGACCCGCTTTACAATATGAAAGTATGATAGGGATGCCTCCCTAATTTCCACAATAAATTATCCTTTATTATTTACACTAAGTAATTACCTTTTAATTTAATTACACCAAGTAACTAACTTTTAAATCAATTAACTTTGAAAACTTAAACCCATACCCGATTTATTTTCAAATTAAAACATGTTTCCTTTACAATTTGAAAACCTGGTATTTTTTTTATATAAAACCCAAGCTCAAAGCAGATTTACTCGAGCCAAAAACCCATTTACCCGAGCCAGATTCAAAAATACCCGAGCAAACTTCTCTTCTATATTTTTCTTTGTGTTTATTTTAAATTCTTAAAGCCTGGGTAACTCTCGCGTACAACACGAATACGAACCCGAGACCAACCCCATATTTCCCGAGACCTTCTTCGTGTCTGCTTCGTCTTCTCAACCCATCAGCCAACAAAACAACCCATTGACAGACCCTGACACACGCGATGGCCACTGTGCACGTGCACAATCTCGCCGGTGAACTCCGACCGACCTCGACGATCTCGATCCATCGACGAACACCACAACAACCTTCCCCGATCGTCAACAAGCTCGAATAGGCACTTGATCAAAATCGAGCACCACTCACCCCATTCGAACCCAACCACCGATCTAAAAAATCAATTCGCAATCACATCACCGACCACCAGGAGCTTCGAGCTTCACACTGTATCTTCGTCAACCACCCAGCTGCCATTTCCCCAAAGTTCATGCAACTCGACGCACATACGAAACCGCGGTGATCAAAATCCTGACCACCTCAAAACTAGGTTTAGGAATGAAAACTTCTTGCCGTTGTCGCCACAGTGGACTGGACCACTTCCGGCTATTTTTTTCATCATCGCCATGGACTCCTCCGCCTCCACGCGAAATTCCGGCCTCGGCTGAGCTTCCGATCGCCTAAACTTGATCAAAATTCGATTTTTTATCAATATGGAACTACTCTTCAACCCTACTTCTAAAAATCACCATACCTGGCTTAAAAATCATATTTTTACATGAGGGTTCAGATTATATAACTGAAACTTCAAATTTTCATAGTCGAATTTATTCAAAGTTTGAATTTCCTTTGAGAAAAACAAATTTTTCTTTTTCATACTATATATCCTTATATTATTTAAAAACTATTTTTAAATAATCCCTGAAACTTAAACCCACCCATTTGTCTTTGAAACCAAGGTTTGATATTGGTTTAATGATAAGAGATCGAAGTTTCTTGTTTTTTTAAACCTGTAACTCAGTCAATAAGAAAGAAGAACAAGGAAACAGAGGAGATTTATATGTATATGCACATCAAAGCAATTCCAGATTTCAAACTTAACAAACAACAACTAAATATATTCAGTTTAATTTAAAGTTGTTTACTCACTATATTAATCACAGAAATAAATTTCTGGGTAGAAAGTTTGCTCACCTCGAATTTAAGAACAGAGAGCAGCATTTGTTTTGGAAACTTGTAGTTTTAAATCTGCCTTTGAATCATGTTGCTTACTTTGCTGAATTGAATGATGATGCTTATATTATTTTATTTTATTTTTTTATTTGCTAAGTTGTTTTCTTGAATGATCTGGAACTAAAATAAGGAGTTATGTATAAATAGAAAGAAAAGATTTTGTAAGAGGTAGGTGTTATCTGGGTTTGCATCTTTGCCTGGTACACAAACTTCTTTTTATAAATATTGGTCAGAGATTTTTGTTGATCAATGGAGGCTGAAATGATTATATTTTTTGTTTATATTCTTTTGCTTAGTTCTTACTTCTTGCCTTGCTTTTCGGCTGAGATGATATATTTTGGCTTGCATTTATTACTAAGTACTTTATGTATATAGATATTCATATTTTTATTTTATTTTTGCTTTTCTTTATGTTGTCTGTTTTATTTTGCAGGCCCTTTACTTTGAAATATGAGTGAAGTTCCATAGTTTATTTACCCCTAGAATTATCTAAGTGTTCATGTTATAGTTTACATAACAATAGATTTTATTTAAAATATTATTTGTTGCTAATGTAAATACTCATTTAATTTCTTTTACAGGTTGTTAACCATCACCTTTAATTTCTTATTTATGATTTATTTTTACACTTATGTTTATATAAACATACACAAATTTTATTTTCTTTTAAAGTTTAACTATCTAACATTTTATTTACTTATCTATTATTATTATTTATTTATTTTCCTACTTATATTACAAATTCAAATTATCTTTAAACCATTTACTTAAAATTTTAAATTCAAATCAAATATATATACATATATATTATTTCAAATTTACTCATATATGCTCAAATACATATATATTCACATATATACAATATTTACAATATTTTTAAATTTAGATGATTTATACAAAATTTATTTTAGTTCGGGGAAACTCGCATCACTTTATCATTTAATTTTACAATTTTAATTCAAAAATTAAATTAATTATCAGTTTAAATATTTTTAAAATCCGGGGTCGTTACAGACTTCCCCCCTTAAAAGAATTTCGTCCTCGAAATTGCCAAGGAGACAAAAAGATAGACGAAGAATGTTTCATCAAATCGAACTGAATATCTATTCTGCATTTGGCTTACCAAATCAGAATATCAATAACAGATACAAGAACGAATCTGTTTTAACACTTCACAAGATACTCGGGTTATCCAGATCTACGAAATATGCAGTGGCATCGGTTAGTTCGAAGAGATAACTAACCACTCGTAGAACATATCAGACCCAAAGAATAGATAGATATGTGGATACGATTTTAGAACTTTTAGTTCAGAACTAAAGTATACCTATCAACCATAACAAACAAAGCAAACAATTTATCCAACAAACAATTTTGGTCCATCCGAAGTTTATGTCCCATATTAATATATAGAATCTCTTCCTGGATCTACCAGAAATTATCGAAGAATTGAGAAAAAGATGCAGAACAAAAGAGATTGATAGAGAAAAGATTGTTTCCTTGTTATTACAGGGTATTGACCATTTATAGTCGTATTGCCCTGTCCCCTATCTCATCCTCTTCTTGCACTCATACTTACTATCAGTGGATTGCAAGAGAATTTACTGAGGCATTCGAACGGATATCTGAGGAATACTCATTCTAGGGTACATACTTCACCCTATCTCTAATGAGTTACTTAATGTGTTATACTCCTGAGCTAAAGTTTTACCCTCAGCTCTAATACCAAATGTGAAGATCCCGAACTCGGCCTTCGAAAATCGGCACCCGTACTTCACTAGTACTCAAAATGCTGTAGATTCAAACGCCGAATCTGGTTCTCCGGAGCTTATAACAACATTAAGTATAACAACACAGCGGAATAAAAAGAGTATATCAATATATATATAACATTGATACAATGACAGATACAAAATCTGAGACAATATGATACAACAGATATCAATATACATCAGAGATGTGATACAAGAAATAGCAGCGGAAAGAAAATAGCTAACACCAGCAGCAGATAGAATACTCCAATAGAATGCTCCAATCCATAGCTAGCGGAAAGCAAGGTCAGTCGTCCAAGGACTGACTAGCTCCAGATAATCTACTCAACCTGAATATCTGAGAAACCCAACTCTAGACTGCCCGTGTGGAAAATGGTGGGCACCCAGAGTTTAGGAAGGGAATAATAAACTCCGGATCAGTCATGGGACTGGTGTGAGCAACAAAAACAGTTTATCTTTAAACTAACAACAAAGAATTTAACATTGAAACCCGTAATGCTTTTGGAAAATGAAACTACCATAAGACCTCCCGCCACACACACAATGCAAACGCAGAATTGGAGGAGATTTCTTCTTATGATAGTCAAATATGCTTACTACGCAAAATCATTGGATTATTATTATTAGTGCATAGTAGAAAACATTTCGAAAATATAATATTAACCTTAGCCAGCATAGGTACCATTATACTATGCCTACTATAGCTGCTATGTTAAATAGCAGGTTCTACAATTAAAACCGTACAAGGTTCGTATTGGAAGATGGATTTTCCAACAAATGGTCAGGCTAAGGAACTTCCTTTCCTACTGACGAATGGGATCGCCTCTGGCTGGACGTCCCGAGAGACAAACTGCTCTCTGCCAACAAAGCCGGGTTACCCCTGTAACTAGGTAACTCACGAAATATGCCATCCCCCGGTCCTTTGGGACCTTTATCCGAGCGCTCGGTAACCAACATCACACATAATAAATAAAGTGTGTCCACATGAGTAAGTTTCTGGGCTCCATACCATGATACCACCCCTTTCCAGAAGGAAATGACATACCTTAAAGGGCGCGACCCTCATAACCTTGCCGCAACATTCCTGTTTCGACCATTTCCGGGTTGTGAGGCTCTGACGAAGTTTCGTCCACAAAGCTATGCTTTTTCACAAAGCCACGCTTTGATCACAAATGATCAATAAATGATCATCACACAGCAACACTCAGCATGCCACATTACCAAATTGGGAATATATCGCTGATAACCTTCAACTACATAACCTCTGAGCTCGTACGTCTCAGAGAAGGGTGTTAAGCTAAGAGAATAAATTCTCCACCACCAACAGAAATGTGTTTGAAAGAAATTTGCTTTATATCTCAAAGCGTAATGTCAGACCTGTAACCATACAAGTCTGTTCCGGGTTCGAACAGAACCGAAGGCACTTCCGAAGAAGCCCTTGCAATCCGGGTATTCACAATCCCGATCGGACTTCCCATCACTTAGGAAATCTCTATACCGGAGCAACTCGGTGCAGAGACAATCGATAGGTTATCCTATCGTTTTCGCAAATACCCGGTCTTCAACACCGGTCTTCAAATGCTATCCATATACGACGTATCATTTATTCGAAATGGGTTATGTGACACAAAGGTCCTCTCCCGGCTGAACCGAATAATGAGCGCGATATTTTAAAACATATGGATATTGGGATTTCAATTAAGTCATAACTTAAACCCAAACTTTCTTTCAAATGGTTTAACAAATTACCATTTTCAAATCTTTAAACAAAAAAGATTCATTTTAATAACCTTCAACAGTTTAAACAATTTCCGCACTTTAATCTTTTAAACAAAAGATTCATTCACCGGTTTTCCAAATTAATCCCCATTTCAATTGGATTAACTCATTTAAATCTTTAAAACAAAGATTTAACTGATAGCTTTTCAAAACAATTCCATTTCGAATGGTTTAAACAAATCATCATTTTAAATCTGTTAAAAATAAACAGATTCAATTCATAGCTTTCAAAACAATTCATTCATAACTTGGAAACCCATTTTTCAATTCAAACTTGAAATTCCTTTAATTAAACTGGAATTTCATTTCTTATCTGAAAGCTTTTATCATTTGAAAACAACAGTTTTCATTTTGGAAATCTGATTCATTTATACGAGTTAAAGTTCTTGGGTTAACTTCAAATTCTCAAACCAATACTTTTAAAATGGTTTAAATTCAGATAAACACATTTATAACATCTTAACCATAATTTCCAATTATAGAGTTCAATTCCAAATTCTGAATTCAAATTCAAATTAAAATATTTAAATTGGAAATTTTACCAAGTTATTCAAAATAACTTTTATCTTAAAAACTCCATTTCAAAAGCTTTAACATTTAACCCAAATTCATTTCCAAAATCAATTGAAATTAAGATTTCAATTTCAAAAATATTAAATTTAAATCATCTGTGACTTAACCGATTTCCACGTGAAATCCATATTTGTGTGTGTATGGTGTAGTCCAGGGGTTTCACACAGTAGTGCAACATCATTCAATCATCATAGATAAGAATACAGAAATATAGTTGATAAGCGGTATTAACTATCACGCTTATCGTTCATTCACAGATCACAAATATATAAAGGTCACAGATAATAAATTACAGGTCACAACACAAATCAGGATATATCACAAAGCATCACAAATCAAGGATATCAAACAATCAAATAATCCAATAGAATCCAAATGTTCATAAGTAAGATCAATTTATATTGTCTGATTAATTCAAATCAGATTGATTTCTTGTGAATTACTAATCCTGGTTAATCAACATCGATAAATTACAAATTATTTTGATTAATTATTCTTTAATCATTTATTAATTAACCATTTATAATAAATTAATTAACCTTTAATTATAATTCATCAACCTTTAATTATTAAATAATTACCCTTTAATTATTTAATTCACCATTTAATTAATTATCTTTAATTAATAAATTAACCCTTAATTAATTAATTACCACTTAATTAATAAAATTCAATAAGTGATCATCCCTAACCACTAACATTAATTAATTTATCTTTGATTTATTATCTTCAAATTAATTGCTTTAATTTATTAACCATATTAATTAATTATCTTTTCACTAATCATTTGATAAATTAATCAATTTTAATCATTAAATAATTTATCCTTAATCAATTATTGCTTAATCACTTGATTTATCAATTTTAATCATAAATTAACCTAAATCATTAATTTATAAATTAAATAAATAAGTCATTCCTTAATTTTCTTTTATTATCTTAATTGATTACATCTATTAATTAATCACTTTAATTAACCACTTTAATTAATCAACTTTTAATCATCAATTTATTATCTTTTAATTACTTAATTAATTAACCTTCAATCATTAATTAATTAACTCTTAATAAATTATCCTTTATTAATTACACTAAGTAATTAGCTTTTAATTTAATTACACCAAGTAACTAACTTTTAAATCAATTAACTTTGAAAACTTAAACCCATACCCGATTTATTTTCAAATTAAAACATGTTTCCTTTATAATTTGAAAACCTGGTATTTTTTTTATATAAAACCCGAGCCCAAAGCAGATTTACTCGAGCCAAAAACCCATTTACCCGAGCCAGATTCAAAAATACCCGAGCAAACTTCTCTTCTATATTTTTCTTTGTGTTTGATTTTAAATTCTTAAAGCCTGGGTAACTCTCGCGTACAACACGAATACGAACCCGAGACCAACCCCATATTTCCCAAGACCTTCTTCGTGTCTGCTTCGTCTTCTCAACCCATCAGCCAACAAAACAACCCATTGACAGACCCTGACACACGCAATGGCCACTGTGCACGTGCACAATCTCGCCGGTGAACTTCGACCGACCTCGACGATCTCGATCCATCGACGAACACCACAACAACCTTCCCCGATCGTCAACAAGCTCGAATAGGCACTTGATCAAAATCGAGCACCACTCACCCCATTCGAACCCAACCACCGATCTAAAAAATCAATTCGCAATCACATCACCGACCACCAGGAGCTTCGAGCTTCCCGTTGTATCTTCGTCAACCACCCAGCTGCCATTTCCCCAAAGTTCATGCAACACGACGCACATACGAAACCGCGGTGATCAAAATCCTGACCACCTCAAAACTAGGTTTAGGAATGAAAACTTCTCGCCGTTGTCGCCACAGTGGACTGGACCACTTCCGGCTATTTTTTTCATCATCGCCATGGACTCCTCCGCCTCCACGCGAAATTCCGGCCTCGGTTGAGCTTCCGATCGCCTGAACTTGATCAAAATTCGATTTTTTATCAATATGGAATTGCTCTTCAACCCTACTTCTAAAAATCACCATACCTGGCTTAAAAATCATATTTTTACATGAGGGTTCAGATTATATAACTGAAACTTCAAATTTTCATAGTCGAATTTATTCAAAGTTTGAATTTCCTTTGAGAAAAACAAAATTTTCTTTTTCATACTATATATCCTTATATTATTTAAAAACTATTTTTAAATAATCCCTGAAACTTAAACCCACCCATTTGTCTTTGAAACCAAGGTTTGATATTGGTTTAATGATAAGAGATCGAAGTTTCTTGTTTGTTTAAACCTGTAACTCAGTCAATAAGAAAGAAGAACAAGGAAACAGAGGAGATTTATATGTATATGCACATCAAAGCAATTCCAGATCTCAAACTTAACAAACAACAACTAAATATATTCAGTTTAATTTAAAGTTGTTTACTCACTATATTAATCACAGAAATAAATTTCTGGGTAGAAAGTTTTCTCACCTCGAATTTAAGAACAGAGAGCAGCATTTGTTTTGGAAACTTGTAGTTTTAAATCTGCCTTTGAATCATGTTGCTTACTTTGCTGAATTGAATGATGATGCTTATATTATTTTATTTTATTTTTTTATTTGCTAAGTTGTTTTCTTGAATGATCTGGAACTAAAATAAGGAGTTATGTATAAATAGAAAGAAAAGATTTTGTAAGAGGTAGGTGTTATATGGGTTTGCATCTTTGCCTGGTACACAAACTTCTTTTTATAAATATTGGTCAGAGATTTTTGTTTATCAATGGAGGTTGAAATGATTATATTTTTTGTTTATATTCTTTTGCTTAGTTCTTACTTCTTGCCTTGCTTTTCGGCTGAGATGATATATTTTGGCTTGCATTTATTACTAAGTACTTTATGTATATAGATATTCATATTTTTATTTTATTTTTGCTTTTCTTTATGTTGTCTGTTTTATTTTGCAGGCCCTTTACTTTGAAATATGAGTGAAGTTCCATAGTTTATTTACCCCTAGAATTATCTAAGTGTTCATGTTATAGTTTACATAACAATAGATTTTATTAAAAATATTATTTGTTGCTAGTGTAAATACTCATTTAATTTCTTTTACAGGTTGTTAACCATCACCTTTAATTTCTTATTTATGATTTATTTTTACACTTATGTTTATATAAACATACACAAATTTTATTTTATTTTAAAGTTTAACTATCTAACATTTTATTTACTTATCTATTATTATTATTTATTTATTTTCCTACTTATATTACAAATTCAAATTATCTTTAAACCATTTACTTAAAATTTTAAATTCAAATCAAATATATATACATATATATTATTTCAAATTTACTCATATATGCTCAAATACATATATATTCACATATATACAATATTTACAATATTTTTAAATTTAGATGATTTATACAAAATTTATTTTAGTTCGGGGAAACTCGCATCACTTTATCATTTAATTTTACAATTTTAATTCAAAAATTAAATTAATTATCAGTTTAAATATTTATAAAATCCGGGGTCGTTACAAGTTGGCTGGTCACAATAAGCAATTCCAGACCATACACAATTTCCATCCTAGAGCGAGCCACTTGTTATACGCCAATGACCCGATCATATGCATGAAGTCAAGTTCTGAAGCAGCTAAGGTGATTAAAGATATTTTTCAAAACTTAGAAAGGAAGGTTGGACCCAAGCTGAATGGGCTAAAGACCAAGTGTTATTTTAATAAATACTGTAAGAATAAACTTGAAGTTCTAGACATTTTAAATGTTAGAGAGGGAGTGCTTCCAGTTAAATACCTGGTGTTCCTCTCTCATGCAACAAAACTACAGATAGAGAATGTGCTAAGTTGATTTACAAAATCAAGGATAGATAGCAAGGTTGGAGTTCTGGACTATTATCGTTTGTGGGAAGAATTGAGCGGGTCCATACTTTGATTCAAGCTAAAGTTAATTTCTGGATGCAGACATTTCAATTGCTTGATGCTTCTCTGGAGAAAATAAAGAAAGTGTGTGTTGACTTTATTTGGAAGGGAGGTCTGCACAAAATTAAATACCATGATTTATGCAGGCTTAAGGCAGAAGGGGGAGTTAGGCTGAGGAGACTAAGAGACATAAGAGATGTTTTCACACTCAAACGAGGTTGGAAAGTCATTAATACTAAAGGTCTATAGGCTAAATGGATAAGGCGAAGATACATTGGAGGCAATTTTGGCAGATGGCTGTAGATAACAATGCATCCCCTACATGGAATCAATCATGAGAATTAGAGACAAGATGGCTATAAATTATAACAGAGATATTGCACATGGCAAACAACATGGTCTTTAGAAAGACCCCTGGATTGATGGAAGATCTCTAGTGGATATATTAGAATGGGATCCTTGCTCGATTTATGGTTATCCTAATAAAAAAGTTGATTCCATTATATAGGAAGGAAGATGGAACTATAGAAGTATTCCAAGCTCATTGGAACAACAAAGGCAGATAGAATACACGGCATTGTTATCGGGTAGAGAAGAGGATACTTGGGCATAGAAACAAATTGGTAATGGTTTCACTACTAAATCGGCCTGGGAATCAATTGGAGTTACAGAACATAAAGTAGCTTGGAGCAAACTTATTTGGGATAGGGTCAATTGCTCGAAATGGCTACAAAAGCATACAAATCTATTCTTAGGAGATTGCCAACAAAAGACAGACTTTATGAATGGGAAATTCTAGATTAAAATAATTGTCGTCTCTACGGCATCTATGAAGAGAATCATAAACACCGGTACTTTGAATGTGAATTCTCAACAGAGGTGTGGGGTTATTATCAACAAGCAACTAATCTATCAGCCAATACAAACAATTTACAGCAAGTAATCGCATGTCTAAAGGAATCAGGCAGGATGGTCACCCGAAAACCAAAGTGCATGACATCACTTTGGTAGTAGCTATTTGGAGCATTTGAAGGGATTGCATGAAACACCCCACACCCCATAGTTTTCCCAAAAAGGACACACCAAAGGATGTGGTGCTTTATAGGTATAGATAAAGCTTCACGGAGATTAAGATTCACAAGACAAATAAGTAAAAACAGCGGAAAACATTTAAATAATAACTTATCATTCCAAATTAAACTTCAATTCAAAATAAGTTATAAAAACATAACATGTCTCAAAAACTCTAGGAACCGTCGGATGGAAGCACAAACGCAAAGGTTTGAACGAAAATGTAATTATGAGGTGTTCGCTTCGTACTGGATGAAATATCGTCCAAGAACTAAGGCGGGTCAACCTAGCTTCCAAAGGGGTCGACTTAACCCAAATATGGGTCGACCTATGCCTTTGCAATTTTTTTTTCTTTTTCATTCTGATTTCTTATTTCTTTCATAATTTCTTTATATCAACTCGGATTTTGACAAGTTATATATGGAAATTGACCAGACAATTACCACGGACACAATGGTGCAACTCCCATGGCTCAATTCTGACAATTTCACAAACTTATTTTATTATTTAATTAATTTGTTAATTAATTATTATAGCTCAAATTTTGGGTTGTTACATTCTTCCCTCCTTAAAGGATTTCATCCCTGAAATCTCCAAGGACAGAAGAATGAAATAAATATTTTCATCCAAATTCTACAACCACATATTCAATCATCATCCATTACATCCATTGTCCTTAAGCTTTCTAATGCAATTTATGTCATATGCAATAGTGTAGTGTCAATGTCCTTAACTAATGCAAAAGGTTAGGTGGTCTACTAATTCAGTCGACCTCCTTTTTATGCAATCATATCTGTGCCATATATCCGAAAGAATGCAAGTTTCCTAATGATAACTGATAGTTCTATATGCGTCCTACAAACATCATCCAAATGCAACAATCATATGATAATCACTCATTATAGAAACTATGGAAATAAAAATTTAAGTGCACACACATCCATATGCATATGCTTTAGTGACCTAGTTAGGTCGATCCTTAAGAGAAAATAGTGCCTAGTGTGTGTATATATGTCTATTAGCATCTACTAGGAAACACTTGCAACCACTAGCGTCCAACATACATAACATGTTCTAGTAACATGTTTACATTCAGTCCTACCATCCATAGGTTAAATCCTAAGATCTACCCTCCCAAAGGATAAAGGAAAGAACCTATTCAAAACTAAAGATGGAAATAGGAAATTCAAATCATATTATCGAAAAGATGCGGATAAGAGGTACGTATTTTCTTCTTAGCCTCCCACGTAGCGTCCTCAATACTATCTCCCCACTATACCTTAACCAAAGGGACTTCCTTATTCCTAAGCTTCTTGATATTACGTCCAACGATCTTGGTAGGAATGCGACGAACCGATGCTTCTCTCTCCACTTCAACTTCTTCAAGTTGACTAGGTTCCACTACTTCTGCTGAATCATGTAAGCACTTTCTCATGTGTGAAACATGAAAAACATCATGAACTCACGCGAGCCTCTCGGGTAGCTTTATCCGATACGCCATCTTCCCTACCCTTTCCACAATGAGGAACGATCTTATGAATCTGGGAGCAAGTTTCCCACTTGATCCAAACCTCACTACCATTCTTAACGGAGACACCTTTATGAAAACCAAATCTCCTACCTCGAACTCAATATCCCTTCTCCACTTATCTGCATTGGATTTATGTCTATCTTGGGCCATCTTCATTCTTCTTCTAATCAAATCAATCTTTTTCGAAGTCTTTCTAACCATGTCGGAACCAAGTATCAATCTTTCTGTTGACTCCAACCAACATGAAGGCGACTTACAAGGTCTTCCATAAAGGGCTTAAAAAAGTGCCATCCCAATGCTAGTCTGAAAACTATTATTATATGTGAATGCCGCTAAAGGAAGGTGCTCCTCCTAAGTTCCTCCAAAATCAAGAATGCACATCCTCAACAAATCCTCGAGAACTATATTAACTCTCTCCTTTTGGCCATCCATTTGAGGATGATAGGCCGTACTCAATCTAAGCTGTGTACCTAAAGCTTCTTGCAAGCTCCTTCAAAACTCGCTAGTAAAGATAGGGTCTCTGTCGCTCACTATGCTAGAAGGACCTCCATGAAGTCGGACTATCTCACGAATGCATAAGGATGCCAAATAAGGTGCTGTCAACAATCCAGGAGTAATGTCTGTAGAGGGCTTAATATCAAAGGTGGAAATAAACTCTAGGATTTTCCACTCCGCGAACATTACCACAAACTTATTTAGGATATCTCGAAAAACACGGCTCGTTAAATCTACAAAATAGGCTGGGGCATTGGTCAGCCCAAACGGCATAACCAACCACTCAAAGAATCCATCGGGTGACCTAAATGTGGTCTTATCGATGCTATCGTCGGCGACCCTAAGCTGATGAAATCCAGTAACCAAATCAAGCTGAGCAAATACTGAAGAGCCAACTAACTGATCGAAAAGATCGTCTATCCTTGGAAGTGGGTAACGGTTCTTCTTCGTGAGCTTATTCAACTCTCTATAGTCTACGCAAAGTAGAAGGGAACCATCTGCCTTTGTAGCGAAGACGACTTGCGCTCCCCACTCAGATATGCTCCAAATGACGAAGCCTTTCTCCAATAGCTCACCAATCTACTTACTTAACTCCTTCCTCACCCTAGGAGCCATATGTCTTACGGGCAATGCCACTGGCTTAGCATTGTCATTCAGATAGATCCTAAAGTAGATCTCTCTCTTAGGGGGTAGTCCACTAACCTCTTCAAAAACGTCTGGGAAATCTCTAACGACTGGAACTGAATCTAACTCTCCTAGTGTTGAGTCAAGGGAATAAAGGAAGTTCAACATGACTGACCTATGTGGGTTGCAAGAAACCTTGAGAGTCTGTCCGCTACATGTCTTTAGTTTAACGACTCTCCTCTCCTAGTCCAATATCGCACCATAAGTGGATAACCAGTCTATCCCAAAAATCCTAGTACATAGGCGTCACAATCAAACTCTACGCCTAGTATAAAAAATTTCAAACCCTTACGAATCATGGATAAATGTGTCGATCCTCCTATGGGGTTTGAAACAACTATAAGATCTACAACTAGAGAAATATCTAACTACAAACAATCAACCAAGGAACTAGAAATGAAAGAATGCGATGCTCTAGAGTCAAAAAGAGTTCGAATAAGAAAATCTGAAATAGAGATCTTCTATAGAGACTTTCCTACCTCGATCCGGTCCACTACAAGAAGGTGCTGCATCCAAAGCCTGTACTTGCGCCGTAGGTGCATTTGCTCTCTGCCCCGTCTTCTGAGGACAAGCTCTACTAAGGTGTCCAAACTTCCCATAGTTGTAACACCTCCCCTTCATTGTGG
Source organism: Allium fistulosum (assembly GCA_030737815.1). Classification (NCBI taxonomy): domain Eukaryota; kingdom Viridiplantae; phylum Streptophyta; class Magnoliopsida; order Asparagales; family Amaryllidaceae; genus Allium; species Allium fistulosum. The sequence continues at coordinate 1,248,265,774 of CM060905.1, forward strand.
CCTTCTTATAGTCCTTTGTGAAATGCCCAACCAATCCACAACTATGACATTTCTCGCCTTTCTTGATCTGTCCCTTTTGAGTTCCTCCTCCTTTCTTCTTGTCCTTATCCTTCTTATTCTTCCACCACTGCTTCTTAGAATTTTCTGATTTAAGAACCTCCTTAACCTCTTCTTTCTTAGCAACATCTGATATGAGAGCCATTTCCACAAGTGACTCATACGTCGCTCCCATGGGTACATGTGTCAATGCCAACCCTTGGAGCGGCTGGTTCAAACCCTTAGCAAACTTGGTGGCCTTCTTATGCGGTGTATTAATAAGCTCTATTCCGAACCATGATAACTCATTAAACTGATTTATATACTCTTTCACTGAAAGACTCCCTTGCTTCAGACTTACGAACTTCTCCAACTGCATGCTTTCCTTGGCTTATGACAATAACTTTCTCTCAAACCTTTCCCGAAATCCAACCCAACAAATGTCTCTACCCTCCATCTCTACAATCTCCCACCAGTAAGAAGCCTCTCCCTTCAGCTGCCAAGATGCAAGCTGAACTCTCTACTGGTCCTCCAATCCTAACAGCCCAAATATCCACTCTGTATTCCTCAACCAAGCTCGTGCCTCTATGAAATCCTCCATGCCAGAAAACGTTCTGCCTCCTTGATTAACGAAGTTCTTACATAGCTTAGAAAAATTGGCTGCTGTAGGTGGATTTATTGGATCTCCACCCGCTGGTGCTGTATTGGGTGCTTGCCCTTGCACCTATGGTGTTGTAGCTTGGTGGTATCTACGGAACCAGGCAGTGGCTTGGACACCCTCTGGAAGATTTGGGGCGTCTGCCATACTATGCAAAGAAAAGAAAATTTAGGCTCGAAAGAATCGAAAGAAGGTTGAACTGGACTTTGAGGGAATTTTTTCTAAAAACTCTTTTATACTTGAAAAACTATTTCTATAATAAGAGTTTCTTTCTTTTCTGAAAAATATTTTTAAAGATATGTTACTTTTTGAAAAATACTTTACTTTTAAAACAAGTTTTTAGGAATCCTGTAACCTTAGGCTCTGATACCAAGTGAAACACCCCACACCCCTTTGTATTCCCAAAAAGGACATACCAAAGGATGTGGTCCGTTATAGGTATAGCTAAAGCTTCACAGAGACTAAGATTCACAAAGACAAATAAGTAAAAACAGCGGAAAAGATTTAAATAATAACTTATCATTCCAAACTAGACTTCAATTCAAAATAAGTTATACAAACATAACATGTCTCAAAAACTCAAAATATCTCATGTCTCATGAAAATACATCTCAATCTCATAAAATTAGAGTACAAAAGTAACAATAATAATCATAATCCCTCTCACAAGTGCTAATCCTTCATAAGCCAAATGAAAAGGATGAAAAGCAGAAGAATACATCTAAAATGAGAAAACTCCAGGAATGGGTCTCCATGCAACCTGAATCAACTCGACTCTACTGGCCTATGGGGGGAAGGGGGAAATAGAGGAGTGGGTTAGACTATAAGTCTGGTGAGTGAAAGTAATTACTAGCATTTCTAAGCAAAGTAAAGATAATAGATTACGCAATAGTTCTAGCTTGAAAGGAAAAATACAGAAAAGATAAAACTCGGATAAAATACTGTTTCTGATTCTATTTGACTGTTTGCTTTGTTAGTCCATGAGATGATGGTTTTGATGACAACAACCTTAGAATAGATTATAAAATATAAATACTAACATTACAAGTTTAGATATATATGTATATGCAGGATCTAACCATGCAGGTATCAAGAATGAAGACTGTACAGTATAGAGATTCAAGATATAGAGATAGAAGACTCATGAGTATCAAGATTATCAAGAGTTTAAGGTTAAGTTTGTTTTATTAGGAATATTTGTTAAAACTCGTAGAAAAGCACTGGTATCTTAATATCCAATTTATTCGTGGAATGGAATCCACTTCGAGCCCGTTAAAGGGATGGAACCCTAAGTAGGATCGAACCTACAAAAATCTAGTGGGACATTGTTTTGTATCCACTAATTTTAATTCAAATGATTTTACAAAATTATCTTGTTTTCAAAATGATTTCAAAACTTTCCTTTTAAAAGATTCAAAACTCTCTATCCTGATTTTAAATAATTTTAGCCTCAAAACATCTTTAATTTCAAAGTCAAATTACTCCTGATTTTAAATGTCTTTTCAAATAATATATTTAACTTTTAATATTTATACTTAGATTTAAATATAAAATTATAGTTAAATTATGTATATATTGTTCTTTATATTTACTTATGAATTTCAACTATATTCAAGTATATTTATAAAGTTTTAAATAGTTTTTATATAAGATAAATATTATTTTTATAGAAATTCAAAATATCAACTTTGGCTGAGGGATGTCGACATGCCCCTAGGCACTATGTCGACATAGTGACAGTTGAAGTTCAAAATTCAAATTTCAAAAGAAGTGTCTATTCGCCATAACTCTTCATGAATGGTCATGGCTGTTGATCTTCTATAAATAGGGGTCAGTTTCAACGAATTTTTAATTACTTTTTCTGGTTTTCACTCCTCTTCTTCTTCCACATTTCTTAATACAAAATCATACCATTACTCTGCCAAAATCAACATCGAATCATACTCGATTACTTCTAGTTTGATTCTCCATCACTATCTCTACAAGGTTCTCAGTGCTATTCAGAGTTATAGACTTCTTTGTAATATATTAGCGAGAAAAGGTGTGATTGTAGCCTTGGAAATCATTTAAGCGAGAAAAGGTGTGATTGTAGCCCTGGAAATCAATTGGGTGAACTTGTTGCCCCGGAAATCAAGTATCTCTACCCAGAGGATTTTAATTCTGGAGGGTGTACCTCGTAGCCTTGAAACCGAGGGTTGTAATTGTTGAATTGTTGTTGAAAGGAAATCCGTACTTGTGTTGCGGGACTGGATGTAGGGTAACTCCGAACCAGTATAAAATCCGGTGTGTTCTTTCCTTTACTGCTTTTACTTTATATTTGCATCTGTGTTTGATTCTGTGTTCATATCTGTGTCTGATTAGTGTATACATTGTTAACAAATTAAGCTAAAACTCAAAAAGATTAACAAATTTCTTAAAACACTATTCTCCCCACAAGATGCCAATGTCTTAACGTCTTCCATTATTCAATCATGGCAACACTCCATTATGATGCTTCCTACTTATGGCATCTACAAACTTTTTTACCTTTCCTAGCATATACTATATACTAAAGTCATATGTCGCCAAGAATTCTAATCATTTTTGTTGCCTCATATTCAACTCTTTTTAAAAGAATAGATACTTAAGGGACTCATAGTCCGCATACAACTTGAACCACTCTCACAAAAGATAATGTCTCCAAATTTTTAGTGCAAAAACTACCGTTGCCAACTCCAATTTAGGATTTAGATATCTAGCCTCGTGCAGTCTCAACTACCTTGATGCGTAGGCAATTACTCGCCCTTTTTGCATCAGCATCGCCTCAAAACCTGTTTCACAAGCATCATTATACACTATTGATTCCTAATTCCCTTCAAGTATGATCAAGACAGGAGTATTTGTCAATAACTTCTTCAACTCATGAAATTACCCTTCATACTTATCATACCACATGAACTTCTCATTCTTCCTAATCCACTTAATCAAAGGTGCTACTATACATGAGAAATCTTTAATGAATCTACGATAATAGCTGGCCAATCCCAAGAAACTTCTCATCTCTGTGACAGTCTCTGGTCTCTTCTAACCGTAAATGATTTCTATCTTCAATGGATCCACTGCTAATCCATTCTCTGAAACCACATGACCAAGAAACTTCACTTCTTATTTCCAAAAGTGACACATGGAAAACTTTGCCTTCAATTTGTGTTGTCTCGGCATCTCCAATACTAGCCTAAGATGGACTTCATAGTTTCTGTCATTCTTAGAATATACCAAAACATCATCAATGAAGACCAGCACAAATTTATCCAACTGATTGCAAAAGTTATGGTCCATAAGATCTATAAAATACATCGGAGCATTGGTTAGTCCAAAATGCATCACTAATAGCTTATAAGAACCATATCTTATTCCAAACGTGGTCATTTGAACATTATCTTTTGCTGCCTTTAGTTGACGGGATCCCGTTGCTAAATCTAATTATGAGAATACTCTAGCTCCACTCAACTAGTTAAATAAGTCGTCTATCCTAGGCAATGGACAGTGATTCTTCATTATTAACTCATTCAACTTCTTATAATCAATACACATGCGTAATGATCCATCCGACTTCTTCACAAATATCGTAGATGCTCCCCACAGTGAACTATTCGTCCAAAGAAACTTTCATGCTCAAGTTCCACTAACTGTTTCATCAATTCTTTCATCTCTTTGGATGACATTCTGCTACGTGGTCTATTAACAGGTTGTGCACTAGGCTTCAAGTTTATTCGGAATTCAATCACCCTTCTTAGCAGTAATCCAGATACTGGTTTGAAAGTATTTGTAAATTCCCAAACTACCAATACTTTACACAATGTCAATCCTGACTTTTCATCCATTAAATCTAACGACACTATGATACTTTTCCCATAACTTGGATTTCATAAGTGATAAATCTATCAACACAAAAGATCCTATCGTTATTATGCACCAACCAATTCATTCCCAAATTACCCTGTACCCTACGAAGTCAAAACATATGGGATGCAAACAAATAAGTGATCGCACAAATTGAACACAATGTCAGTGCACCTTAATTCGAGAGTAGCATACCTACCAACCAGTAATCACATGCAAATTGTAACTAAATAGGTAGTGTACAACTCCAATCTATCTACTACATCTTTGGAAATAAAAGAATGCGTAGCACATATATCAAGAAGAACGTTAATTAAAATACTAGAGATCGAGATTATACCTCCTAGCATAACTTTCTTCTTTGGGATTCTAGTCAAATCGACCCCATACTTGGACAAAGCATTGAACTTTTGCACATTCTCGAACTTGTAAAACCCTCTTGTTGCAACCCAACAAACTCTCGGAACATTGTTGACAACTCTAATCTAGAGATATACCATTTATAAAACATCTCTATGAACCACTCTCAAGTAATCTCTTGCTCATGAATCTCTGCTCTCACTGTTCCATAATAGACACTTGCCAACCTATTAAACTATCTAGACACCGAATTCACTTTCTGGTCATCTATTTATTTCAGGTCTTCACAAATCCTTTCACACATCTCTATGCCTCCAATGCCTATTTCATTCCATCACACATTTCTCCACCCAAACTGTTGAAGTCCTTGTTCATTTTCACAAAATCCCACTTGACTGGCTACACCGGGCCTCTAGATGCATTCGAGCACTATGGTCGGTACTTGCCGCTGCACTAAATTTGCTAAGAATTGCTAAAAGAGTGCATTCATACCCACACTCTATACAGATGGGGCACGCGCTCCAGTACCGGCATCAACACGAACTTACAAGGTCGCCTCCCTTCCTTGGTCGTTAGTTTAAGTGCTATTATTTCTTCTACTAGCGTTTGTTCTTCCACGTTCTAAAGTTAAACATCCGCTTCGTAGATCCATTCTAGCTTTCTATATAAGAAAGCATTCATAAGAAATAGAAGTAAAAGAGAGAGAGAAAAATAGTAGAAGGGTAGATGTCCACCTATATATCTATATCAAAATACAAGTATGTTGTATATAGCATATGCCCTCCCCAAGCTATTCGTTTTCTACTACTTAGTTTTTACATAGCTTTGTTTTACTTAAGTGTTCCCTAACCTAAGCCCTGATACCAAGTTGTAACATCTCCTACTTCGAGTCCCAAAAATAAACGTTGAAGATGCTATAGTTATCACTAGAATTATCTTCAAATGACGAAGTAAGATCAGTATATATTTTTTCATAATATTGAGTAAATAGAGCGACTAAATAACTTCGTTGCATCACATTGTTTCACATAAGTCATTACATAATCTTAACACTCGTTCCCACATATGGGTAAATATAATAAAATATAAATATAGTGTAATGTCTGACATATGAAGATGCATACACAAACACTTAACTAGTTATAAATCCTGGTTTTACATAGTGGAAATTTCAAAATACCTTTTATTTACAAACAAGCCTCCTGCTTCATCTTCAGAGTCTTTATTTGTCTTTTCCAAAAGCTATCTGTCTATCCACAAACTCAGCCTACTCGAATAAGTACCCATGAGATTATGGGGAATAATAAAAACATGAGTCGGACATAGAGGTATAAGTAATACTTTACCCTACACAAACAAATAATATGGTGAGACCATGCTGCTAAAGCATGGAATAGGTTTTTTCCATACTATTTCCATGAACTTAAGTATGCCCTACTATGTAATAACGTCATATCATGATCAAACACAAGTCATCGGTTTCAACATAAGTATGAGATTTTCATTCATAGCATATTCCGACTAGTTTCTATAGTCGGTTCATTTTACAATGTCACACAGGCATTACCCTTACCAATTCGTTAACGGTGCTAGACACTTAGGTCTTTTATCATATTCCTTAATTCCATCATGAACAAATAATTAGGTTTCCACCAAGGCCTTACATCACCAATATCATCAAGTATAGTGCCATGTTTAGACAAATGGTTGGCACATAGACCTTTTAACCAATTATTATCAAATATAATGTCATGTTTAGACAAATGGTAATTACACTTGCTTTACATCCACATTACCAAATATAATGTCATGTATAGACAAATCGTTAGCACAAATTATATTTTATTTGGTGTCGTTGTGCTATGAAGTGCTTGGCCTAGGGTGGTGGGAAGGGTGAGGAGTTTGGCCAGAAAAAGGGAGGATTTGACAAGAATAAAAGTGGGGCTTAGCTTGGTTTATATAGAGAAGAAAAGGAAGACAAATTCTCCACCGTTTACTTCTTCTCCTTTTACCAAGCAATTAGATCCAATCTAATTTCAAACCGCCATCTCCCTTATCGATGGTCGGCCAATATCGGACCGTATATTGGCAATAAAACTAAAAACCCAATAATTGTATTTTAATCATATTTAAATGTGTATTGATACTGTATGTCGATATGCACATATACAACTTTTATATACACACTTAGTTAACTACTAATGGCACCCAAAATATTAAAAACATATAGTATATCAAATATATAAATAATTCATATTTCATAAATATTAATTAAATAGCACTTCATAAACTAATTAAACCATGTGGAATTTCAAAGAATTCACTAATACGGTTGTGTGACCGGCATGTGCAAATTCAGTCAACTATTAATATCAAACATCGAATATTAATGTTTACACTTCACCTCAACTAGTAATGTAACAGTTTTTCCAAATTTATCGCTTATAGGTTTTCATCGGTGAAATCCAATTTTACATTTTAAGTGTACCATTTAGCAATAATTATTTACATATGTACTCTTTGACAAAACCATATCACTTGGTATACATGGAATTTGGTACTGGTCAAAATTCCAACTTTATCATTATTCAATTTAATTAGTCCATAAATAAAGTCCTTGGTTCAATAATAATATTTATCATTAATCATTCTAGTTTGGTCAAAAATTTTGACTTTGAGTTGACTAGAGTTGGCTGTGATACTAACCTCATACAACCGAGAAATTGAATTCTCTATTGAATAGTGCTTCACTTCCTATGCTTCTACAAGACCTAACTATAGTCGCTTGATGGTCGCCATGCCATGATTCAATTATAATCAAAGAAGAGTATCCGCATAAAAGTTCAACAGTATCTTCATTTCAACAGAACTATGTAACATCGTCATTTTGAGATTTCCCCATTGACCTTAGTTGTTATTAACTAATGAAAAACTCTCGGATGAGTCATTCCATAGTCATCTAATAACTACAAGTACGTAACCATGTGATGCCTCCAGCATCCATGAGTAAAACACTCACTACATTTGGAGACTATTCTGGTCTAGCGGATGTATTAATATCTTTTCTTGAAACATCTTGACTAAGAATATCTAAAATGGTACATTATTCTATGTTGTGATAAATTTCTCAAGATTACAACTATTTGTAATTATTAGCACATAACATATTATTTAAGGATTTCTATTTTATCCATTTTAAATTAATTACTTGATTAATTATATCATAATACAACAAGTATATATTAGAAATCAATAAATTGCATTATGAACAAAATTGATTGTAGAGTTAGATAATTTACAATAAACTGCATAATTATCCCTAGGGCATACCCATAATAATAAAATACTTATCGTAACATTTTTCATCTTGGTACAAAACAACAGTATGAGGATTTTCCAAGAACATAACAATATGGAGTCAATAACATAAATAAATATACCTAACACACAAATAACAAAAGTGAATAAAATATAGTACATATCAATAGTCATAGTAGTCGGTACATCAAAGTTGATACATCTAATTCCTATGTACTTGACTACTCAAAAGTGACATATAACTACACCCACATATATATATACATCATTTTATACACACACACACACAAAACATGTCATAAGGCATTATCACATGAACACATATCAAAGTGAACAAAATGTACGCCTCCCACGTCATCTTCGAAGCGATATCCAAAAGCGCCATAAAAACCATAGTGAAATGTCCTAAAATACAAACTCATGCCGAACTAAGGTTGTTATAAAAGCAACATACCCCAGGTCAGACTAAATCTAGTTGTGAGTGTAATAGGGTACAATAATAAATACTAGTAAATAAAGGGTGTATATATAGGGCAATTTCCACACACTCGCTAATAACAGCACCATCTCATCGCATACATAAACTTTCAACACCCGTGACATGTCTCTATCCATAGTAACTCACAATTATAACTCTTAAATAATGGAGATTTACACCTAATCACATTACTAATTGTAACCCTTAGTTTAAGCATATAATTGCCTTAATTTGTTGATATATTTATAACTGGTTCACTCCTAGTTTCTCTTTCACTTTACTAGAAATTGAATCGACACCAAGGGATTTTGACTCCCCCTCGACCTAAAGTTATAGGTTACCTAACACGATCTATTTATTACACTATATCACTCACCACTACCTCACTAGCTTACTTCACTAAGCATCAATCACACTATGTCGCACACCTCGCTTGTTGTTCTTGTGTAGAAAATCACTCGACTTGTGACAATAGGGCCAGGTTGCCTTGATTTAAGGTGCTACCTTGTAGTCAGTTTGGCTAGAATGGATGTCTAGCCCATCTGATCTTAGATTACTTCAATTAATTTACTATTATATATGCCTTCAGTCACGATAATAACCCATATAATTGTCATTTTATCCCGGTGTCACTAAGGGATTTTAACTTGGCTAACACAAGATATACATATGTCATACGGTAATAAATTACGATATAAAGATATGTAATACAATATAACATAAAGTAATCAAAATGACATAAAGGTCAAACAACAATCCATAAACACCCAGTGCACATGAGCACATAACTAACCACAAAATATCACTTATCTTATGTGTGAATTTTTTTACATTTTCACTTTATAAGTAATAAATTTATGGTTAATACTACATTTATATAAAAAGTAAATATTATTATTATTGGATAGTTTCCTTTTGAAAAACTCATTTTGATATAAGTCGACACGCATTTAAATTTTCACACAACCAATAGTGAAAATAAAATAACGTTTATTTTTAATTTAAATAATGTTCTAAATTTTAAAATACATATAACCACATAAAATTATAATTTCAAATTTTACTTAAACCCCATAAACAACACCAAGAGGGTTAGGGATATGCCCTAGGGGAAATTATGTAATTTATTGTAAATTATCTATCCTTGTAATCAATTTTATTCGTAATAAAGGTAATTTTTCTTTTTCACACTTTGTTTTATCGTGACATAATTAATTAAGTCATTAATTAAAGTATATTGATAAGAAAATTCTTAAATAAAATGTTAAGCGATTGTAATCACATATATTTGAAATCATGAGTAATTACATAATATAAATAACATTTTATTTCAAATATTCTTGGTCAAGATGTTTCGAGAAAGGATATGGATATATCCATTAAGACCAGAGTACGTAACGCTCTCCAAAATTGGATAGTCTATTATTCATGGCTAAAACGCATCAAGGGGTAGCGTACATATAATTATTAGATATCCATGGAATATCTCATTTGACAGTTTCCTATTGTTTTGTAACATCCGGGATTTTCGACCCCTGAAAAATCGACACTAATACATCCTCGGTATTCATGCACCGTAAGTCCAAGTGCCGGAAAGCCCAATTGTTAGGGGAAAAAGAAAATAAAGATAGAATAGAATCTCACATGAATGGAATAACATATATTATTTCAATATAAAATCTTTACAGTGGAAAATTTTGAATACAATATCAGAGACTAACCTAGTTTCAACCTGGACGGTTATAAACCCTCTATCCTTACAAATGCAGAAAAATAAAAACAAATGCAATAGATGCAACAGATAATAGAAAACGTCCATAAATAGATGAAGATCTCCAGCTCTCCTTTGGAAACTCTAAGCATCTTCAACTAAACCAGATACTAATTGGATCTGACCCGAGTATTAAAAAGACCCAATCAGGCTTGATAAACCGGCATGAGATACTCAATTTATAAATTGATGCCATTTTAAAAACTTTGAAAAGAATGGTATCTCATAAGACCTTTCCCACTTATAAATACGAATGGGTTTTACCTTATGATAACCAAACACTTTTATACCAACATAATTTGATATTATTTCTAATGACATTGCATTGAAAACTCTTTTCAAATAATATATCAAAGATAGCCGTAATTGTTACATTGATTAAATTTGATGGCTTACTAGCTAATTTTTTAAAAAATAGGTTCTACAATCAAAACTATAAAGGCAACGTATTGCGATTGGATTTCCAACATGATAGGGAACTAGTGACCATTTAGACCCAAAAATCCACGTATAACACATAGTTTTCGCATGGCTTTACACGATCTCCGCCAGCCTCCAATATCTATCCATTCATACAATAAGGCAACAAGTGACTATAGGGACATCTTCCCTCAAAAATAGACCAAAAATATGTCCTTTAGACCACATGGTATCCTGTATCATTCTTGGGATGTGAGGCTCATGAGGCTATGCTCCATAAAGCCATACTTTTTTTTTGCAAAGCCACGCTTTGATCATCGCAGATTCCACTTTAAATGCCACATTGTCATTCCTTCAATCACTATTGACTTTCATGAACATACAACCTCTAAGCTCGTACGTCTCAGAGAAGGGTGTTAAGCTAAGAGAAGTTGCCTTCTCCGCCACCAAACAGATGTACATTTGTAAGAGTCAACGTTGTGATCTCAAAAATGCAATGTCAGACATTAACCAATACAAGTTTGTTCTAGACTGAATGAAACCGAAGACACTCCTCCTACCACATCCTATTGGGAATTATCCCTAGGATTAGTAGCGATTAATCATTAGAATTGAATATTTTCATAACAGAGCACTACTGCCACAATAATATATGATATGGTAAATTTCACCTCAAGGGACCAGTGGCAAGCAGCCCTTCATCATGAAGATCCCCATCTTCAAATTATCATGTCTTCACTTCCAAACGTATGCATTGGTTCAAAGTGGTTTTAGGATAGGAGTTACCCAAATCGGACCCCATTCCTCCGAACCAATCATCGTTTAAAAAGAAAGTTCATATGTGATTATCAATCATTATTCAATTTAATTCATCTTTTTATTCATTCATAAATATATCAGAGAGATATATTATTTTAAATTATTCCATTTATCTTCTTAATATTATATGGAATCATTAAGTCACACTTATCATATCCCTTTTGGTTAATTAAATCTTTTTGAATCTTGGAATAATTCTACATCATTTCATTTTTCACTTAGGAAAATATTTTCAAATCATTTCATTTAAATCTTAATAAATATTTCTTAATTCAAAACTCGAAATTTTGATTGAGCTAAAACCATGTTATCTAGGATGTTAATCCAAAACTAATAAATAATAAGCGAGCGGAATATATAGAAATCATCTAATTCTACTCAATATCAATTCCTGTATTCAACAAGTACTATGCGCGGAATAACGGCGAAATCACCTTTTAAATTCCACGAATAGCACGAGCTTACTCTTCAGGCTTTAAAACTAAGTAATGAAGATTATCTCCATAAAATCCAAGTTATTTATATTTGGAAAATCATATCCTTTAACCTTTGAAAATTTTTGATCTGAGTAAATCAAATTTACTATCCCCTCCATCGGGACAGTCCGGATAGCTAGTAAGAATAGGGAATTGGTTTTCCAAACCCAAGCCTTAACACTATCTCTCTGTCACCCATAAGGCAATCAAGTTATTTAACCGACTCTAAATCATTTAACATGCACTATTAACTTTTAATCATTTATTTAACCATTCTATAAATCCTTCAAATCACCTTTAAAATACTTTTTTAATCATTTAAAAGCATTTACAAAATATATGGAAAAGAATGGTCGAGTTTAAAACTATATTTCAAAAGTTATAGAAGAATGCTGCGAAAAGTGCTTTTTATGCTATATTGATCAAAACGACTTTTTTATCATTTGGAAATTTGTATTTCTAACTTAAACCACTTTTAAACATTTTAAAATATTTTTAGAATTTTTTTCATATTTTTAAAAAGTTTAAAATATCATTTTCAAAGAAATCCTTTTATGGATTTCGAACTGCAAAACCGCGATTTTTCCAAAAACTTGTTTTACTCATATTTCAAAATCTACTTATCGAAATCTCAATTTTCTTTCTTTGTTTAAAATTATGGATATAATAGTTTGGAAAATTCTTATTGCAGAGAAATCCGACTCCAATTCCATCTTATAGAAGGATTTAACTTTTACGGCGCGAAGTCGCGAACTACCGTTACACGACGTGCTTATTTTTGATTCCAAATTCATTATTTGTCAAAACTTCTCCAAATTGAATTTTAATGCTTATAAAACAATTATAAACCATTTTCAAACATTTAAACCAATATTTTCCATATTAAACCTTTTTTTCACTTTTAAATCATTTCATAATATTATATTATTATAATATTCCTTTTCAGCCTTCTTATATTCTTACAACCATTAAGAGGTTCAGTAAACTCCATACACATATTTTATGAATTCATTTTCTATTAGTTAACCGCTTTTATTATGATTTCTCATAATTTATCACAACCAAGTTATCAACCATATCAGCATCTATATAATCAACCATATAATTAACTAAGTTATCAAACATTCATACAAATCATTAAGAGATTAAATGGTCATATTATCATAATAAAAAATAATTGTAGAGATTATTTATTATTTAATAAGCATTGAGTACTCACTTAAGGCTCCACTCCTCCAATAGTTTCCATAGCTTCCTAAATCGACTTCGGTAGTACTTTCTCCTCTTTTCCTTGCTCCGGAGCTCTCCAAACTCCTTTTCTCCTTGATGGGCTCGACCACCCCTAGAATAGGTGATGGAGCTCGGTCTTAATGGAGATGGTCATGAGCTTTTAAGGGGTGGAGGAGGAAATTGAGTGGATTTATGAAGTGTTGATGTATATATATACACACTATATATATTTAACTATTATTTGCTATAATTTTTCTATGATGAGAGGCCATTAAAGAGGAGTATAAAGCTTGAGAAAAGAGGAATAAAAAGATGGAAAATTGTGTGAAAATGTGAATGAATGTATGCATGTATTTATAGCCTTGGAAGCCTTTAAGGGCTAAGCAACTTCAAAAAATATATCATGATATTTATTTTTCCATACATCACCCTTTACATCATCCTCCACCATCATTCCCTACCTCATTTTATATGTCCTAAACCCCCTCCATGTGCTACCCCCATATGCCAACCATGTGTGCATGTAAGGAGGTGAGTTGATGTTTGCTTTTTGACTTTTGTAAGCTTAAGAGTGAAGTTATATAAAATATCTTAGATATTTGTTAATATATATGTATGTATGTATGTATGTATGTATGTATGGATGGATGTTTATATGAGCAAGTGATATGTATACATGTATATAAATATGTGTTAGTGTCATTTCCAACATTACAACGATTTGAAACGACTTTCGTTCGTTAAACTGTTGAAAATGGGGAAATCGATTACCGGTCACATTTTCACTTATAATTTAAATTACATATATATGTAAGCAAAATTTGAAAATAAATTTATATTTATTTTTAATCAATAAAAATGATCTCATTTAAATTATAAAACCATATAAATCAATTTTAATAATTATTTACAAAAATTATTATTATACCGATAAAGAGATATCAATTTTTTTATATTTTTTAATTCAACATATATTTTTATAAAACTATTATAAATCATTTATTATCACTTTATAACTATTCAAAATGAATTACTATCATTTAAAAACAATTATTGAATAATTATAATAATTATTAAATCATTAAATCTCAATTTAAAATCATAAATCTATTATTAAATATAAGGGCATCACTAATGATGTCATCAATACTTTTATTTTTTTCCAAAAATAAAATAAATTATTTTATTTCATATTCTAGTTCAAAATTAAAAATAAGTGTATGTATCTAGTTCCATGCACGACGTTTTACGATTTTAGAGATGTTTATCGATAAAATGGTTTTTGATCATTTTATCGCTATTTTTCCAAAGTATATATTTTTGTAAATACTTATACAATTATTATTTATTGTTTTAAAACATCTTAATCTATGTTAAAAAAATATTATATTTGAATATTTTAAAAATAAATATAATTTATCAAATTGATAAATTTGCGGGTCATTACAGACTTCCTCCTTAAAAGAAAATTTCGTCCCTCGAAATTACACAAAAAAAACCCAAAGGTATTTGCCCGAAATATTTATTTTCAAACTTACATTCGTATGATGTATACATATCATCCAATTTGATCTACTATTTGAATCCACAACTTTACTTCCGACTTAGTATTGATCCCCCGATCCTCTAGTGCGGACTCGGATCACGCTTTCCAACTAGAATTTTTAATTTTCCTTGCATAGCTCTCAACTATGATAGAAAATGTAAGTATCCAAACACAAACCCTCGTCAATGTTCGTCGTCAAAAATCAAGTGATAAATCCTCTTTCGGACTGGTGTAAATACCTCCAAGTTCCGTATTCGAATTTTAGGTCAGAATCGTGACAAAATGATCTACTTACAACTTATTTAAAATTTTCAAATCTTTATGAAATATCTCATAAAACTTTTATTTTTCATTTAAATACCTTTATAAACCCTTTCTTCAAAATATTTATTCCCAAAAATATTTATATCTTTTCGAAAAGAAACTGATTATCCTTTATTTGGAATAATACCATTATAATTCTTATTTCAAAATTCCTTTGAAATTTCTTTGTTAATAAATCTCATTATAAATTTAATTCCAAACTTATTTTATATTACATAACTTTCCCTTTTATACTTTTTCAAAACATCAGGATATGAATTCTCAAATCCATCTTTCTCAACCATCATTTTATTTTTGCTAATTACACTTTATTTTATAAAATATACTTTTATAAAATATATTCTTAAATAATTTCTTAATTTAAACACTTTTTATAAATACGCTTCTTTATATTATATAATCTTTTTATTTCAAAATATCTTATTAAATTTGATCGGATATAAGACAGAAGAAGTGCTCCAAGAGGATAATCCAAAGAGAAGTTTATTAATTAACATCATATTTATACACCCATTCCTAACCGTATTATAAACTTTTAGGGGTAACTCCCTAGGGAATAAAGCCTATCACACACCACCAACATATATAGATAACTGCTATATATATACTATTCTTGGATCTCTTTTGAGGTAGACGGTACTTTTTCTTTGAGGCCTTAAGTCGGCCACCTTCATTTTTGGACAGTCCTTCATTAAATGTTTACCCCGGTAGCAGAAAATACATGTATGGGGACATTCTTTGGCCATATGTCCTAGTCCCTTACAACAGTAGTGTGACGCCCCACCTCTATACGCATGCTAGCCAAGAACACTACGGGGTAATGCCGTCGACTGGCATGAAGAATAAGGCTGTTGAGGAGCGAACATCTATGTAATTGCTTTGTGCGAGTACCAATATGTCAGATAATATAACTTACATTTCATTTCAAGGGGAAATCCGACATATCAAATACAAACTCAAAGCTACCACACAGTGGCTAGGTGGCCTTCAGAAACAAATATAGAAATAAACATAACACAAATCAGTCACAGATAATCATATCACTAAGGCAGAAACAGATATGAATATAACACATAAAAGTGTACATCAAAGTAGTGGTCAAACTAGATCCACTACATCACAAAAGAATAGGTACAAGTGCTAGAAAAAAGAATATATATATATACACATCAAGGAGTCTCTATCTCGAATGTATAAAAGCAAAAGCTACTAATTCTAAAGTAGTTAGCCCAAAAATCAGATGATGATCCCTGATAAGAAGTCAAGCAGGAGCACCTGAAATACCTCGGTCTTACCCGAGTATTATTTAAGAAGAAAATAATAAACGGATCAGTCTAGCTATAAATATCAGATAAAATGATATAGGATAAGAGATATGACCAAAAACGTATGATAACAAAAATGCCATACTTTGTCAAGTATACATCAATTAACAACGAAAATCATACAATATCTCAAATCATCTCAAAACACCAAAAAGAATCACATTCTTTAAATTATTCACCAAAACACAAATATTGATAGAGCTTATCAATGCAAACCGTGAAAATTGGTGAAACACAAATTCTAGAAATCACAACAAGAAATCCAGAAATCACAAAGGGGGGAGGCCTATCACAAACGGGAGCATGAAAACTCACCAACACGTGTATCGCAAACGAAACGCTATTCCATGGTCGCTAACCATCAAGTTTGAGCCAAAGCTCCACAAACAGCCCGAAGACCATGGGTTGCTACCCCACCAAATTGAACCGAAGTTCCACAAACGGGGTTTTTAGTCCCCACACAAACAAATAGACATCGCACATCGCTAGTCTAAATCACAAAACGATCATCATTGATCAATAAAAAGTGTGAATCACACTAAGCTAGTAAATAGATGAGTTTAGCTTCATGTCCTATTACCACTGGCTTAACTTAAATATTTACGAACAGATTGTAGATTTCCACTCGAAAATTGTCACAAGATTTCAATCGAACAAGTCCAAGAATTAACCGATGAAGTAAACACAAGCGTTTCATACCACTTGTTTTGCTAAGTCGTTTAATTAGATTTCTCGTTCGAATGAGGTAAAGGTTTATATATACTAATAGATTGGAAAACGGTTTTTATAAACGAGCTTTGTATTAAAATAGTGTTGAAATCGTTTTGATGAAAGAGTTTTGATATTTACTACTAGTATAGATACCTTTGCATTTTAAAGTGACAAACCATAAAATGATTGTAGAAACAACCAATCACCAGAAATTCACATTCGAAGACGTGAATTAAATCCAAAGAAATCGATACCAAATCCATCAAAATGGATATTCCCAAAAATCCCGAACAAGAAATTATCCAAGTCAACAAAAATGATAACATCTAATCGGAGAAATGAGAATCAATTTAAAAATTGGAAATCCACACAAAACGACAAAATTGGCTGAGATAAGCAGGTTCAGTCGACTGAACTCAGTGATCAATCGACTGATTCTATGCCTGGAAACTTTCGGCTTCCAAGTTCAGTCGACTGATACATGAACAGGAAGCTTCTGTCCCCAGGTTCAGTCGACTGAACATAGAGGTCAGTCGACTGATACAGGGATAGGAATTTTCTTCCCCCAGATTCAGTTGACAGTTCAGTCAACTGAACTGCGATTTAAAGTATTCTCAACCTTGCCCTATGAAGGGCGAAATCCTACCGGAAATGATCGATCGAGCAACGGCGACTAGGGATTTATGCCAAGCGACAACCCGGCCTTATAGGCTCTTCGATATACCCCGGTAAACATGTTCAAACATCCATAAAAAGATTTTCACAAAATTGGACTTCAAAAACCAAAAATTGGAAAATTCACCAAATCAATCCAAATCAAAAGCAAATGAACATGAATAGATGTTAGGAATTCATACCTAACAACAATGAAAGCATAGACATAGATGTGAGTTCAAAAACTCACCTTTAAACCCAAAACAATGAAGGAGAAGCTTTTAAAACAAGGCAAGATCAATTCCTCTTCTCTACACCTCTAGAATCTTCAACCTATTATCAAAGGTGAAGTTTTCCCTAAGTTAGGTTATAGGAAATTCTGAAAATTGAAGATAGATTGAGATGGAGAAGATGGAGAGGATGCTTACCTAAGCTTCTCTTAGATTTTGGAGCTAGAACTTGAATTTTAAAAGGAAACTAGGGCTTAGGAATTTTGTTTTCTTTTCTCTTCCCTCATTTTTCTTTAGTTTAAGTGTTAGGAAAATAATAGAATGAATGAAGAGGAGAGGGGGTGGAGTTAAGATATTAGATAAGTTGGGTTAGTGGGCGAAACCCAAACCCAAAGCCCAATAAAAAAATAGCAAAATTCAACCCAACTCCAAACATATCGATGTTTATACTTAGAAAGGTCGCAAACGCCATTTTGGACTCAATGGAAGTGATCTTGAGTCCTAATTCGACTGTTTGCAAAAAGTTGCTTTTCGGACTTAAATCCGACTAACGATGCTATATTTAAATAAATCATTTAAATATACAATCGTAAAATATGTGGGTTGTTACAGACTCCCCTCCTTAAAGAAATTGCGTCCTTGCAATATTTAAGAAGAAAAGAAAGAGTAACAACCATAAAAGCATATCAACACAAAAGACAATTTGAAATAAGAAGTTCACCTCAAAGAGCTCGAGAGAGTATGTCCGGATGTGTTCGCTCGATGAATTCTCTGGATTCCCAAGAGCAATCCTTAGGATTTGAGGACCATTGAAATTTCACAAGAGGAACATCTTTATTTTGAAGGCGTTTAACCTCCGAAGCAATGATACGAATAGGATGTTTCTCATAAGTCAAATTAGGCAAAACTTCAATTTCTTCAATAACACCGGGTTCAAGAATAGAATCGGAATCTCGAAGGCATTTCCATAGTTGAGAGACGTGGAATACGTCATGAATAGCAGAAAATTGAGACGGTAATAAAAGGCGATAAGCCACGGAACCAATGCGTTCGGTGATGGGAAATGGGCCAATATATCGAGGTGCTAATTTTCTCGATCGACTGAAACGCACAACACCCTTCATAGGTGAAACACGAATAAACACAAAATCTCCCACAGAAAATTCTAGTTTCCTTCTTCGGTTATCGATATAGGATTTTTGTCTACTTTGAGCTTCTTTCATCCTATGACGAATAAGGTCAATCTTTTCTGTGGCATCACGAATAAAATCTGGGCCTAAAACCAGCTTCTCACCGGCTTCAAGCCAACACGAAGGAGATCGGCATGGCCTTCCGTACAGTGCCTCGAAAGGTGCCATACCAATACTAGATTGGAAGCTATTATTATAGGAAAACTCAACAAGAGAAATATGATCTTCCCAACTTCCACCAAAATCAAGAACACATGCACAAAGAAGATCTTCAAGAGTTTGATTCATACGCTCGGTTTGTCCATCGGACTGAGGATGATAAGCGGTGCTAAAATTAATCTTTGTTCCCAAAGCTTTTTGAAGACCTTTCCAAAATCCACTAGTAAACAATGGATCACGATCACTAACAATAGAAGTAGGAACTCCATGTAATTTAACAATTTCCTTGACATAGAGTTTAACCAAAATAGGTACGGTCCGATGGACCGAACGGGAAGAAAATGGGCGGATTTTGTAAGTCTATCTACTATCACCCATATGCTATCATGACCCGAACGAGAACGGGGAAGACCGTGAATAAAGTCCATGGAAACTTGATCCCACTTCCAAACGGGAATCTCCAAAGGTTGCAATAACCCACCGGGCCTTTGAAGCTCGGCCTTTATGAGTTGGCAAGTCATGCAACGCTTAATAAAGTTAGCAATGTCAGATTTCATTCTGTCCCAATAATAAAGTCGCTTCATATCCGCATATATTTTACTACTACCGGGATGAATGGTAAATTTAGAACGATGAGAATCTTCTAAAATATCTTTACGAAGATCACAAATATTTAGCACGATAAGTCTACCAAATTTTCGAATACCGCCACGAGCATCAATATCAAAGTCTTTCAAACCTTCAATATCAATTTTATCCCTACAACTTTGGCTAAGAAGAACCAATTCGGGATCATGCTTTTGAGCTTCAAGAATGCGGTCTAAAAGAGAAGGATGAGCCTCAAGGCTACACAATATAAGAGATGAACATGAATTGGATTCACGATCTCGAATCTCACAAGTGGACAAAGTCTCGAGATCATTCCATTCGGATATCATCATAGAAACAACTGCTTGTTGCTTTCGGCTAAGGGCATCGGCAACACGATTTCCCTTTCCGAGAGTATAAAGAATATCAAGATCATAAGATGCAAGGAATTCGACCCAACGTTGTTGATGCCAGTTGAGTTCCTTTTGAGAAAATAAATACTTCAAAGATTTATGATCGGTGTAGAGAACAAATTTCTCTCCCAAAAAAATAATGACGCCAAATTATAAAGGCGAAAACAATAGCCGCGAGCTCTAAATCATGAGTGGCATATCTAGTCTCGGTAGGCTTTAATTGCCTAGAATCATAAGCGATAACACATTCCCTCTGCATGAGAACGGCTCCCAAACCAACACGACTAGCATCGGTGTAAACAATAAAGTCTTGGTTCCCATCGGGAATCACAAGAATAGGAGCATCGGAGAGGAGTTCTTTTAATTTCTGAAAAGCAGCTTCACATTTGTTTGACCAAATGTACTTAACTCCCTTCTTTGTCAAATTAGTAAGAGGCACGGAAATTTTAGAAAAGTCTTTTATGAAACAACGGTAATAACCCGCCAATCCAAGAAAGCTTCGAATTTCCGTGACACTCTCCGGTCTCTTCCAATTTTGAATCGCTTCAATCTTGGAAGGATCCATGGAAATTCCGGATTCAGAAATGATATGTCCCAAAAATTTCACACGAGATTGCCAAAAGTGGCATTTAGAAAATTTTGCTTTCAATTGATTGCTCCTAAGAGTTTCCAACACAATCCGAAGATGTTTTTCATGCTCTTCCTAGGTTTTAGAATAAACAAGAATATCATCGATAAAGATGAGAACAAATCGATCGAGGAAGTCTTTGAAAACTAGATTCATAAGGTCAACGAAATAAGCTGGAGCATTCGTCAAAACAAATGGCATAACAAGCCATTCATAAGATCCATAACGAGTACGGAACGATGTCAAAGGAATGCTATCCTCTGCAATACGGAGCTGTTGAAAACCGGTTGCTAAGTCTAACTGTGAAAAGACTCTAGCACCACTAAGTTGATCGAATAAATCATCAATCCGAGGTAAGGGATATTTATTCTTGATGGTGAGATCATTAAGCTTGCGGTAGTCAACGCAAAGCCTAAGTGTACCATCAGATTTCTTCACAAAAATAGCTGAAGCTCCCTATGGAGAGGAACTAGAACGAATAAACTGTTTTCCTTCCAAATCGGATAATTGATTACGCATCTCCTCATTTTCCTTATTGGACATACAATAAGGAGGACGAGTAATAGGTAGAGCTCCAGGGATTAGATTAATTCTGAACTCAATTGCTCGCTTAGGCGGTAATCCTAAAACGGGCTCAAATATGTCGGGAAATTCACAAACAATGTGAATGAGGGAAATGACATCTTCCTCACCATCATTATCGTCATCATGAGGATTTAGATAATATAAGGATGCTCCCGAATTGGAATTTGAATCTTTAAGAACAAGAGAAATCTGCTTAACAGATTGAGGATGTCGAAGATATATAGTCCGCTCAGGACATAGGATATGGGCTTCATAACGGTTAATCCAATCCATCCCCAAAATCATTCTGAAACCAAGGTAACGCATAACATGCAAATCGGCTCGGAAAGAATAATCACATAAAATAATTTCGACATCATTACATAGTAAACTGAGTGTTGCGAATCCACCAACCGGATTCACAATTCTCAATGAAGTCATCAAGCCAATAACATTCAAAGACAAAGCATCAACAAGTTCTTTGATATAAAAGAGTGAGATGCACCCGTATCAAAAAGAACTCGAATAGGAAGATCATGAAATATAATAATGCCATCAAGGATAGAGTGAGAAATACCTTGACCAAGAGAAGTATTACTAGGGGCTTGCACCACATTTAGCTTTCACTCTTTCTTGCTTTGAAGCTTGGGACACAAAGATATAGTATGACCCGAACTCTTGCAATAGCGGCAAGAAAGGGGCTTCGGACACTTGTTTGCATAATGGTCCTTAGAACCACAATTGTAACATTCCCCACGACGAGAAGTAGGAGTCTTTGCTACCGAAGTTGCTTGCTTCCCTTTCTTGTTGGGATTAGGCTTGAATTTAAAAGGCCTCTTCTTATTGATGTTTTGTTTGACCTCAACATCACTTTCTTTATCGGCCTCTTCGAGTCGAAGAGCGATATCAACAAGATGATCGAAAGAAACTTCTAATTTCAGAAGTAATGGCTTCTTGAGGTTCTTATTCAACCCATAGACAAATCTCTGATTTTTCTTCAATGGGGTATTAATATACTCGACCCCATATTTGGATAGAGATTCGAAAGATGCGAGTAATCCGTCACAGAAGATTCACCTTGAACAAGGTCAATGAAGCATCGGGCTAGAGATACTTTTTTAGCTTCAGGCACAAATTTTAACTCGAATCTTTTCCGGAATTGCTCCTAAGTAAGATCCGCTTCAATAATTTCCGAGATCAGAAGCTCATACCAATCTAATGCTCTTTCTTGGAGCATGCTAGAAGCCACTTGGACTCGATGTAGATCAATAAGATTCATGCGAGAAAAGATGTGATCGCATGTTCTAAGCCAAGCTTGGACTTCTATAACGCTTTCGGAGCCCTTGAAAGGCCTTCTACCCAAGTTGGTGTAATCACTGCACAAGCGTGCAAACCCAGATTTAGGATGAGTAGGCTCTGGAATGGGTCTGATAGCTTGAGCATTTTTCACAAGATCTAGAAAGTTGCTGAGCAGACATAAATACTCCATCCTGAGGAGTAGCACTGGATTGACCGGCATTGGGACGGCCTGGTCTAACCATTTCTCTTCTTTAAGAAAGAAAGAAGAGGAAAAAGGTTATTCATAAAATGAATATCAACAAACTTGATTGATAAAACAATGTATCATAAAAGAAAATAGGATAGAACGGGTCCAATGACTTGAATTAAATCCTAATGCACGACTACTAAGAAAGACTTAGGACAATGATCCTTGCTAGATTATTCTACATTGTTCCAAAGTTTGGCTCTGATACCAAGCTGTGACGCCCCACCTCTATACTCATGCTAGCTAAGAACACTACAGGGCAATGCCGTCGACTAGCACGAAGAATAAGGCTGTTGAGGAGCGACCATTTGTGTAATTGCTTTGTGCAAGTACCGATATGTCAGATAATATAACTTACATTTCATTTCAAGGGGAAATCCAACATATCAAATACAAACTCAAAGCTACCACACAGTGGCTAGGTGGCCTTCGGAAACAAATATAGAAATAAACATAACATAAATCAGTCACAGATAATCATATCACTAAGGCGGAAACAGATATGAATATAACACATAAAAGTGTACATCAAAGTAGTGGTCAAACTAGATCCACTACATCACAAAAGAATAGGTACAAGTGCTAGACAAAAGAATATATATATATATACACACACATCAAGGAGTCTCTATCTCGAATGTATAAAAGCAAAAGCTACTAATTCTAAAGTAGTTAGCCCAAAAATCAGATGATGATCCCTGATAAGAAGTCAAGCAGAAGCACCTGAAATACCTCGGTCTGACCCGAGTATTATTTAAGAAGAAAATAATAAACGGATCAGTCTAGCTATAAATATCAGATAAAATGATATAGGATAAGAGATATGACCAAAAACATATGATAACAAAAATGCAATACTTTGTCAAGTATACATCAATTAACAACGAAAATCATACAATATCTCAAATCATCTCAAAACACCAAAAAGAATCACATTCTTTAAATTATTCACCAAAACAGAAATATTGATAGAGCTTATCAATGCAAACCACGAAAATTGGTGAAACACAAATTCTAGAAATCACAACCAGAAATCAAAAAGGAGGGGAGGCCTATCACAAACGGGAGCATGAAAACTCACCAACACGTGTATCACAAACGGAACGCTATTCCATGGTCGCTAACCATCAAGTTTGAGCCGAAGCTCCACAAACGGCCCGAAGACCATGGGTTGCTACCCCACCAAATTGAACCGAAGTTCCACAAACGGGGTTTTTAGTCCCCACACAAACAAATAGACATCGCACATCGCTAGTCTAAATCACAAAATGATCATCATTGATCGATAAAAAGTGTGAATCACACTAAGCTAGTAAATAGATGAGTTTAGCTTCATGTCCTATTACCACTGGCTTAACTTAAATATTTATGAACAGATTGTAGATTTCCACTCGAAAATTGTCACAAGATTTCAATCGAACAAGTCCAAGAATTAACCGATGAAGTAAACGCAAGCGTTTCATACCACTTGTTTTGCTAAGTCGTTTAATTAGATTTCTCGTTCGAATGAGGTAAAGGTTTATATATACTAATAGATTGGAAAACGGTTTTTATAAACGAGCTTTGTATTAAAATAGTGTTGAAATCGTTTTGATGAAAGAGTTTTGATATTTACTACTAGTATAGATACCTTTGCGTTTTAAAGTGACAAACCATAAAATGATTGTAGAAACAACCAATCACCAGAAATTCACATTCGAAGACGTGAATTAAATCCAAAGAAATCGATACCAAATCCATCAAAATGGATATTCCCAAAAATCCCGAACAAGAAATTATCCAAGTCAACAAAAATGATAACATCTAATCGGAGAAACGAGAATCGGTTTAAAAATTGGAAATCCACACAAAACGGAAAAATTGGTTGAGATAAGCAAGTTCAGTCGACTGAACTCAGCGATAAGTCGACTGATTCTATGCCTGGAAACTTTCGGCTTCCAGGTTCAGTCGACTGAACACAGAGGTCAGTCGATAGATACAGGGACAGGAATCTTCTGTCCCCAGGTTCAGTCGACTGAACACAGAGGTCAGTCGACTGATACAGGGACAGGAATTTTCTTCCCCCAGATTTAGTCGATTGAACCTACAGTTCGGTCGACTGAACTGCGATTTGCAGTATTCTTAGCCTTGCCCCTATGAAGGGCGAAATCCTACCGGAAACGATCGATCGAGCAACGGTGACTAGGGATTTATGCCAAGCGACAACCCAGCCTTATATGCTCTTCGATACACCCCGTTAAACATGTTCAAACATCCATAAAAGGATTTTCACAAAATTGGACTTCAAAAACCAAAAATTGGAAAATTCACCAAATCAATCCAAATCAAAAGCAAATTAACATAAATAGATGTTAGGAATTCATACCTAACAACAATGAAAGCTATAGACGTAGATGTGATTTCAAAAACTCATATTTAAACCCAAAAACAATGAAGGAGAAGCTTTTAAAACAAGGCAAGATCAATTCCTTATCTCTACACCTCTAGAATCTTCAATCTATTATCAAATGTGAAGTTTTCCCTAAGTTAGGTTATAGGAAATTCTGAAAATTGAAGAGAGATTGAGATGGAGAAGATGGAGAGGATGTTTACCTAAGCTTCTCTTAGATTTTGGAGCTAGAACTTGAATTTGCAAAGGAAACTAGGGCTTAGGAATTTTGTTTTCTTTTCTCTTCCCCCATTTTTCTTTAGTTTAAGTATTAGAAAAATAATAGAATGAATGAAGGGGAGAGGGGGTGGAGTTAGGATATTAGATAAGTTGGGTTAGTGGGCTGAAACCCAAACCCAAAGCCCAATAAAAAAATAGCAAAATTCAACCCAACTCCAAACATATCGATGTTTATACTTAAAAAGGTCGCAAACGCCATTTTGGACTCAATGGAAGTGATCTCGAGTCCTAATTCGACTGTTTGCAAAAAGTAGCTTTTCAGACTTAAATCTGACTAACGATGTTATATTTAAATAAATCATTTAAATATACAATCGTAAAATATGCAGGTTGTTACAAGTAGCAACCCTTTACCTTTCCTGACCGAATTCTGGGTTTCTTCTTTATTTTAGGGCAACCGCGTAGAAAATGTCCTTGCCTTTTACACTTGTAACGAAATACATCAACCCTAAAAGATTTTTCTTTCTTCTTTTTCTCTGCTTTCCTTTTATCACTTTCTTTTTCTTTCCTATCCTTATATAGAACGGCATAATGCTCTTCTTTACCATATCTATAACAGAAGATGCCAGCATAAGATCCTAATTTTAATTTCTCTTCTGCTTCTTTTGTGCACATGCTCTTCATGCCTGCTTTGGAGTCGTCCAAAACTCATTCCCCGAGAAATAAGACATCCTGACCTAAGTGATATACCAAGATATCATAGAAGGTTTATACCATTTATTTCTTGACTTAAAACCTTTTATCCAAATAATTAAATTCAACTTAATCGGATTGGAACTTGCCTTGATCATATAATGACAAGAAGAATAATTTTCCAAGTGTTCAATACTTAGAAGATTATTCCAATCATCACATAGATCAAGACCTTATTCATTGAACTTTCCAAAGGGATAACATTTTATAAATTTTCTAAATCACATAAATATTTATACTTTTGTATATATAAATATACTCCTTTTAAAACGGTGTGTCGATTTGCCTTATTTAAGTATTTTGGAATCCCTATCGATTACATGGAGCTCATCATGCATCGACCAGAATTCATAAACCACTCAACAGATTAATTACTATAAAACATTTTTATATCAAATAACAAATACGCGCTCATGTATATAATACTCTCAAAACTCATTCTAGGGTGTTACCAACCCTATCTCTAATGAGTCACTCATTCTAAGGTATTGCTAACCCTATCAATAATGAGTTTTACCCCACCAAATCCTATGTATTCGCTCAACCTAAGCTCTGATACCAAATGTAACATCCAGGATTTTCGACCCTCGAAATATCAACACTAATACATACACGGTATTCACGTACCGCAAATCCAAGTGTCGGAAAGCCCAATTGTTAGGGGAAAAGAAAATAAAGATAGAACAGCATTTCACACGAATGGAATAACAAATATTATTTAAATTTAAAATCTTTACAGTGGAAAATTTTGAATACAATATCAAAGTCTAACCTAGATTCAACCTGAACAGTTATAAACCCTCTGTCCTTACAAATGCTGAAAAATAAAAACAAATGCAATAGATGTAGCGGATAATAGAATACGTTCATACGTAGATGAAGATCTCCAGCTCTCCTTTGGAAACTCTAAGCATCTTCAACTAAACCTGAAACTACTCAGATCTGACCTGGGTATTAAAAATACCCGGATCAGGCATGATAAACCAGCGTGAGATACTCGATTTATAAATTGATGCCAGTTTAAAACCTTTGAAAAGAAGGGTATCTCATAGGACCACGCCCGCACATAAATACATATGGATTTTTACCTTATGATAACCAAACATTTTATACCAAAATAATTTTATATTATTTCTAATGATATTCCTTTGAAAATACTTTTCAAATAAGATGTCAAAGATAGTCGAAATTGTTACATTGATTAAATTTGACGGCTTACCAGCTACTTTTTCTAAAATCGGTTCTACAATCAAAACCATAAAGGCAACGTATTGAAATTTGATTTCCAACATGATAGGGAACTAGTGACCATTCAGACCCGAAAATCCACGTATAACACATAGTTTCCGCATGGCTTTACACGATCTCTGTTGGCCTCCGAACTACGTAGTTATACTACTATGGAACATAGTATTACTCAGCTAGGTTTTACACGATCTCCGACAGCCTCCAATATCTGTCCATTTATAAAATAAGACAGCAAGTGACTACAGGGACATTTTCCCTCAATAATAGTCCAAAAATATGTCCTTCAGACCACATAGTATCCCATACCATTGTTAGTCCCTGAGATGATGGTTTTGGATGACAACAACCTTAGAATAAGATTATAAAATATAAATACTAACATTATAGTTTAGATATATATGTATATGCAGGATTTAACCATGCAAGTACAAAGAATGAAGATTGTATAGTATAGAGATTCAAGATATCAAGATTGAAGACTCATGAGTATCAAGATTATCAAGAGTTCAAGATTTCAAGATAAGTATTGAGTCTAGAATTATGTTAAAACTTCATAATAGCACTGAAATCTTCACTCCAATTTTCTTTTAGGATGGAACCCATTTCTACCTTTTTAGTGGCTTACAAACCCACGACAAGTAGCTTACAAACCTACAACAAGTGGCTTACAAACCCACGAACATCCTGGTTTTGTACAAGTTCTCGAGTCCTGATGTGATGAGATATTCTGCAGGAAGAAGCTTGCAAAACTACTTCAAAATGATTTTCAAAACAACTTCAGAATGATTTTCAAAACTGCTTTTCAAAATGATTTAGCCTTAAAAATTATCTTTTCAAATGATTTTCAAAAAGATGTTTTAGCCTTAAAATATTCTTTGTTTTTGTTTTTAATAAACTCTTATTTTAAACTTCGTTTGTTTTAAACTATCTTTTAATTATAATATATTTATACTTAGATTTAAATATAAAATTATAGTAAAATTTTATATATATTATTCTCTATATTTATCTATGTATTTTATCTATAGTCAAGTATATTTATAAAGTTTAAATAGTTTTTAATATAAGGTAAAGGTTATTTTGAAAGAAAATCAAATCATCAAAAAATGCTTTGGGATGTCGACATGTCCTAGTACCCCATGTCGACATAGTGACAGTTAGATTCAAAAATTTGAATTTCAAAAGAAGTGTCTATTCGCCATAACCTTTCACGAATGGACATGGCTGTTGTTCTTCTATAAATAGGGGTTAGTTTCAACGAATTTTAACATATATTTTCTGGTTTTTCACTTCTCTTCTTCTTCCACATTTCTTTATACATATTCTTACCATTACTCTGCCGAAATCAACATTGAATCTAACTAGATAATCTCTGGTTTGATTCTCTATCACTATCTCATCAATATCCTCAGTTTTATTCAGAGTTATTGGCTTTCTTTGTAATCAATAGAGTAAAAGGTGTGATTGTAGCCTTGGAAATCAATCAAGTGAGAAAAGGTGTGATTGTAGCCTTGAGAAATCAATTGGGTGAACTTGTTGCCCGGAAATCAAGTATCTCTACCCAGAGGATTGTGATTCTGGAGGGTGTACCTCGTGGCCTTGAAATCGAGGGTTGTAATTGTTGAATTGCTTTTGAAAGGAAATTCGTACTTAGTTGTGCGGGATTAGATGTAGGGTAACTCTGAACCAGTATAAAATCCGGTGTGTTCTTTCCTTTACTGCATTTACTTTATTTCTGCATCTGTGATTATATCTGTGTCTGAATATTGCATACATTTGTGTACAAATCAACAATAACTCAAAAGGATTTAGTAATTTCTTATAAACACTATTCACCCCCTCTAGTGTTCATTCTAGCCTTAAGATCCATATTCTGCATTCCTCACATTTGGTATCAGAGCGAGGTTTTCAAAAGTTTCATAATCTGAATTTTGAAAAGTTTTCAAAATGGCTACCAACACTGGTACTGTTACTAACACTAGTATCCCTGTCACTAGTTCATTTATAGAAGGTCAGTCTACTGTCAGACCACCACTTTTTAATGGCAGTAACTATGCATATTGGGCATGTAGGATGAAAATATATTTACAACCTGTAGGATTAGATACTTGGAATATCACACAAACTGAATATTCTGAACCTACAACTGATTTTGCACAGTGGACCGCTGAGAAAAAGACTGTTGCAAAAAATAATTCTAAAGCAATGAATATTCTGTTTTGTTCACTTGATAGGAATGAATTTAATAGAGTGTCAGTTTGTAAGTCTGCATAGGAAATCTGGAAAACTTTGCAAGTGACTCACGAAGGAACAAGCAAAGTTAAACAGACCAAAATTTCCATGCTCACAAATCAGTTTCAGTTATTTAAAATGAATACTAATGAGTCTATTTCAGATATGTATAGTCGATTTCAGGATATTGTGCATTCTTTAATATCCTTGGGAAAGGAATTTTCGGAAGAAGAGCAAGTCAGAAAAAATTTAAATTCTCTCACTCCAGAATGGGATCAAAAGACACTTGCAATTGAAGAGTCAAATGACATCAGTACCTTAAAGATAGAAGAATTGATTGGAAATCTAATGTTGTTTGAAGTCCAAATGATCGGGAGAAGAGAAAGCAAAGCATCTGAAAAGAAATCAATGGCATTCAATGCATTAACCAACGAATCAGACTCAAACAGTGATAATGATGAAGAGATAGCATTTATGACCAGGAATTTTCGGAAATTCCTGAAATACAGAAAGATGAATAATCTCAAGAGAAACAACTATAAGAATTCTGGAAATCGGAATGTGGTGCCAAACAATGTCAAATGTTTCAACTGTGATGAACCAGGCCATATGAAAAGAGACTGTCCGTATCCAGATAGGCAGAATCCTCCTATAAACAATGATTCGGTAAAGAAACGGAAGCGTGCATTTACTGCTACTCTAGATGACTCAGACTCGTCCTCAAGCGATGATGATCATAAGACAGATAATTCAAATTTGTGTTTCACGGCAGTTCACGACTTCAACGAATTCAAGGAAATGGACTCAGAAAAAGGTACACATTTACAATACAATTGATTGAAATTGCATGCTTAGAATTAGATGATTGATTGCTTGATTGATTGATTTTGAATTGGTGTGTTGATTGAATTTTAAATTTATTTTTTATTATTTTATTATTATTATTATTTTATTATTATTTTATTTTTATTATTTTTTAATAATATAATAATATTTTCTGGAATATACTATAATTCTAATAATATTCCAGATATATATATATATAGACATTAAAATAATAAGTATATATATATATATATTAGAATACATAGGAAAAATAAATCATAGAAATTCACAGGCATATGTCGACATGGTCCCTACCTTGATGTCGACATAGGTACCAGAATTTGAAATTTAAATGGTTGAATTTCCCTCCACCTTTTCACTTCATTCAATACTCTTAAAAGACTCTTTTGACCAGAGAACATATCTTTCAAAAAACTATTTATTCACTATCTTTTATCACAACTTTTCACTTTCATTTTCAAACTCAAACTCTCTCTTCAAAACTTCAAGCTCTCTACTCTCTACTTTAATGGCTTCTTCAAGCAACCCCTCCACCATGAGACTTTCCAGAAACTTGAAAGAGCAACTCCTCAATAATCAGGAGGCCATAAAAGCATACATCAATTATGCTAATTATGGAAAAGTCCATCCCGGAAAGTTTGCTATTTTTCAAGATTTTGCTTCTTATGAAATTGATACTCTTTTTGCAAACAATCAAATTCTTAGTCTTGTTGATTCTTCTCAAAATGATTTTGTTTGTTACCCAAATTTTGTTAAAATTTTCTATGCAAATCTCAATCGAGAATTTTATGAAGGAAATGATAATGAAATTTGGAGTAGTGTCAAAGGCACTAAAATTATTTTGAATTGTGATCTTTTGGCTACCATTCTCAATTGCAAAAGCACGGGAATCGATCTTTCTAGTTTTCAAATCGATGAACGTGATCATGAGACATTTCATCATATTTTTGAAGGAGATGAAAACTTTGAATTTAAAAACCGAAACTTTCGTCCTAAAGCAAGAATTGTCAATCTTCTTTTACAACATACTGACCCCAAGATCGGGAAATTTTTAACAATCCAACTTCAAAAGTGTGCAAAGCACTTTTTGCTATTTTCGGAAATTATGATATCAATTCGGCGCAAGTTATTTTGGATGAACTTCGTCCTAAAAATTTTGAAATGGGAGAAAACACTTTTATCATGGAATTTACCTTACTCGGATTTTCAACTATTTTGGAGTAAATTTCAAAGGAGAAGAATTTATTTCAAGAAAAGTTTTTAATATTTCAAACATTTCTCTCATGAAAATCCCATATGTTTTTCAACCTTATGAGAGTCTTGCCGAAAAAGAAGAGCGTTTGGCTCATGAAGAAATGGAAGAGGAAGAGGAAGAGGAAGAAGAAGAAGAAGGGGATGAAATGGAAATAGAAGAAGAAGAAGAAGGTGAGATATCCCTAGAAAGTATTGATTATCCCTCCAATCCTACCAACAAAACCCTTCTCAAAAAGCAAAAGATTATTGTTGAGAATCAACGGGTTCTTAAAAGATCCGTTAGTAAGAAGTTGGACAAAATATCATCCAAGATGAACAAGTTTTTCTCCAAAGTCAGCAAGAAACTTGGATTATCTTCATCTTCATCATCCTCTAACTAGTTCTATATTTTCATATCATGTCGAATTAGTTTAAGTTTGTTTTAATTTGAGTGTTTATGTAGTTGTTTATGATTAATCATTGTATCACTCTTCTATGCAATGAAATTGAATTTCTTTTCTATTATCTAGCTTATCTTATCTCTTGAATAAATGTTAGTATATTATATAAATATATATATACACAATTATTCACAAAATCAAAATTATCATCAAATTTCACTGCCTCATGTCGACATACCCTCTCTGACCATGTCGACATGTACTGGTCAGAAATGACACTTCATTTTGAATTTGAAATTTGAATAACTACCATATTTCTATTCATTTCAAACGAATTTCTAAACCTATATATACCCATTTCTTCCAGAATTCATTACTGAATATTATTTCTTATCTATTCTATCTCTCATTCTTCTCACAATTTCAAAAATGGCTAATCCAATTCATAACTTATCCGAGAATCTTGAAGAAACTCTTAATTCATTCAAGAATATTCTCTCGTTCATTCTTCGTAACCAGCGACACTTAGAATTGAGTCAAATGCAGATGATCAAGGAGCAAGAAAGGCATTTCGAGGCAATTCAATGGATGATTTCTTCCCTGCACAAGGATGATAACGAAGCACATCCTCCTGTCTCTCTCACAAATGACAATGAAAATTGGGATGCCATCAAAGCAGACCCTATTTTCGGAGAAGAAGGATGGGTGGAAGTTCCTCGTAACATTTAATTTGATTGCTTTATTTAATTTGATTACTTTGTTTGAATTGATTGCTTTGATTGAAATTGTTTGTTTTTATTGATTTGATTGACACTTGGTGTGGATTGATGAATGTATAAATATACATTGATATATTTATAATCGTTGATTGAATATCATGTCTATAAGTATAGTTATTTCTTAATATACTCTATTATATAGTTTATTAATGCATGCACTTGAGTACAAGAATGAGGGGGAGTTATATAGTTTAGAGTTTGTTTGTTTTTGTTGATGACAAAGGGGGAGAAATATAAAATAGGGTAGTTATGCATAGATTAAGGGGGAGTTATTAGATTTAGGGGGAGTTATTAGGATAGAAGTAATATTTTATAAAAAAAGGTTGTCATCATCAAAAAGGGGGAGATTATTAGTCCATGAGATGATGGTTTTGATGATAACAACCTTAGAATAAGATTATAAAATATAAATACTAACATTATAGTTTAGATATATATGTATATGCAGGATTTAACCATGCAGGTACAAAGAATGAAGACTGTACAGTATAGAGACTCAAGATATCAAGATTGAAGACTCATGAGTATCAAGATTATCAAGAGTTCAAGATTTCAAGATAAGTATTGAGTCTAGAATTATGTTAAAACTTCATAATAGCATCTTCACTCCATTTTTTTTGGGATGGAACCCATTTCTACCTTTTTAGTGGCTTACAAACCCACAACAAGTAGCTTACAAACCTACGACAAGTGGCTTACAAACCTACGAACATTTTGGTTTTGTACAAGTTCTCGAGTCCTGATGTGATGAGATATTCTACAGGAAGAAGCTTGCAAAACTACTTCAAAATGATTTTCAAAACTACTTCAGAATGATTTTCAAAACTTCTTTTCAAAATGTTTTAGCCTTAAAAGTTATCTTTTCAAATGATTTTCAAAAAGATGTTTTAGCCTTAAAATATTCTTTGTTTTTGTTTTTAATAAACTCTTGTTTTAAACTTCGTTTGTTTTAAACTATCTTTTAATTATAATATATTTATACTTAGATTTAAATATAAAATTATAGTAAAATTTTATATATATTATTCTCTATATTTATCTATGTATTTTATCTATAGTCAGGTATATTATAAAGTTTAAATAGTTTTTAATATAAGATAAAGGTTATTTTTAAAGAAAATCAAATCATCAAAAAATGCTTTAGGATGTCGACATTTCCTAGTACCCCATGTCGACATAGTGACAGTTAGATTCAAAAATTTGAATTTCAAAAGAAGTGTCTATTCGCCATAACCTTTCACGAATGGACATGGCTATTGTTCTTCTATAAATAAGGGTTAGTTTCAACGAATTTTAACATAGACTTTTTGGTTTTTCACTTCTCTTCTTCTTCCACATTTCTTTATACATATTCTTACCATTACTCTGCCGAAATCAACATTGAATCTAACTAGATAATCTCTGGTTTGATTCTCTGTCACTATCTCATCAAGATCCTCAGTGTTATTCAGAGTTATAGGCTTTCTCTGTAATCAATAGAGTAAAAGGTGTGATTGTAGCCTTGGAAATCAATCAAGTGAGAAAAGGTGTGATTGTAGCCTTGAGAAATCAATTGGGTGAACTTGTTGCCTGGAAATCAAGTATATGTACCCAGAGGATTGTGATTCTGGAGGGTGTACCTCGTGGCCTTGAAATCGAGGGTTGTAATTGTTGAATTGCTTTTGAAAGGAAATCTGTTCTTAGTTGTGCGGGACTGGATGTAGGGTAACTCCGAACCAGTATAAAATCCGGTGTGTTCTTTCCTTTACTGCATTTACTTATTTCTGCATCTGTGTTTGATTCTATGATTATATCTATGTCGGAATATTGCATACATTTGTGTACAAATCAACAATAACTCAAAAAGATTTAGTAATTTCTTATAAACACTATTCACTCCCCCCCCCCCTCTCTCTAGTGTTCATTCTAGCCTTAAGATCCATATTTCGCATTCCTCACAACCATTCCTGGGATGTGAGGCTCGTGAGGCTACGCTCCATAAAGCCACGCTTTTGTTTTTCGCAAAGCCATGCTTTGATCATCACAGGTTCTACTTTGAATGCCACATTTCCATTCCTTCAATCACTATTGACTTTCATGAACATACAACCTATGAGCTCATACATCTCAAATAAGGATGTTAAGCAAAATGAAGTTGCCTTCTCTGCCACCAAACAGATGTGCATTTGTAAGAGTCAACGTTGTGATCTCAGAAATGCAATGTCAGACATTCATCAATACAAGTTTGTTCTAGACTGAATGAAACCGAAGACACTCCTCCTACCACATCCTATCGGGAATTATCCTTAGGATTAGTAGCGATTAGCCCTTGTAATCGAAGATTTTCATAATAGAGCATAACTGACACCATAAATATATGATATGGTAAATTTCACCCCGAGGGACTAGTGGCAAGCATCTCTTCATCATAAAGATCCCAATCTTCACAAAATCATGTCTTCACTTCCGAACGTATACATTGGTTCGAAGTGGTTTTCAAATAGGAGTTACCCAAATCCTGTTAGTCCTTGAGAAGGATGGTTTTGATGACAACAACCTTAGGACTTATTATAAAAATAAATACTAACATTACAGTTTAGATATATATATATATATGTATGTATATGCAGGATATAAACATGCAGGTACCAAGAATGAAGACTGTACAGTATAGAGATACAAGACTGATGAATTTAAAGATCAAAGATATCAAGATTAAAGACTTATGAGTATCAAGAAATCAATTTATCAAGAGTTCAACATTTTAATAGTACAAGATAAGTATTGAGTTTAGAATTATGTTAAAACTTCATAATAGCATAGAAATCTTCATTCCATATTTCATTTGGGATGGAACCCATTTCTACCTTTTTAGTGGCTTACAAACCCACGACAAGTAGCTTACAAACCTACGACAAGTGGTGTACAAACTCACGAACATCCTGGTTTTGTACAAGTTCTCGAGTCCTGATGTGATGAGATATTCTGCAGGAAGAAGCTTGCAAAACTACTTCAAAATGATTTTCAAAACTGCTTTTCAAAATGTTTTAGCCTTAAAATATTCTTTTTTTTTGTTTTTAAATAAACTCTTGTTTTAAACTTCATTTGTTTTTAAAACTATCTTCTGATTTTTAAATATTCTTTATAATATATATATATACTTGAGATTCAAAATCAAATTTATATATACATTCTAAAAATATATTTTTCTACTCTTCTTTATTTTAAAACATAGGGAAATTAGTTTACTTTACTCCAGAATCATTTCATCTTGTTTTCCTTTCAATATCATTTTCAAAACAAATTTTACATTATTTTTAACTAGGGTATGTCGACATCATGGGATACCCCATGTCGACATGGTGTCCGTTAAATTCAAAATTCAAATTTTCAAAAGAAGTGTTTATTCGTCGTATCCTTTCACGAAAGACTGTTGATTTCCTATAAATACCAGTAGTTCTAAATGAATTTTAATCAGATTTTACTTGTTTTCTCTCCTCTTCATCTTCGACATTGATTCTAAAGAATCCCAAACTATACTTTGCCGAAATACCAAGTGAATCAAAATTGATTATCCCTTGTTTGATTCTCTGCCACTCTCTCCATAAGATCTCAGTGCTATTCAGAGTTATAGGATTATTTGTAAATCAAACTGTTGAGTAAAAGGTGCGGTTGAGCCTTGAAATCAATTGGGTGTGATTGTTGCCCCGAAAATCGATTAGGTGATCTTGTGGCCGGTAAATCAAGAGAGTTTGCCCCAGACTCGAATACAGGAGGGTGTACCTCGTGGCCTTGAAATCGAGGGTGTAATCTGGGAGATTATTTTTGATAAGAAATCCGTACGTTTATGCGGGACTGGATGTAGGGTAACTCCGAACCAGTATAAAATCCTGGTGTGTTCTTTCCTTTACCGCTTTTATTTATTATTTGCATCTGTGTCTGATTCTATGATTATATCTGTGTCTGTGAATTGCATTTGTTGGTGATTAAAAATTTACATAAGTTTCAAAAAGATTTAGAAAATCCAAAAAACACTATTCACCCTCCCTACTAGTGTTATTCCAGCCTTAAGATCCGTAATCCGCATTTCTCACCAATCCGACCCCGTTCCTCTGAACCAATTATCGATTAAAAATATGTTAAGTTCATATGTGATTATCAATCATCATTCAATTTAATTCATCTTTATATTAATTCATAAATATCTCATAAAGACATATTATTTTAAATTATTCCATTTATCTTCTTATTTGTATATGGAATCATTAAGCCTCACTTATCAAACCCCTTTTGGTTAATTAAACCTTTTGATTCTTGGAATAATTCTAAATCATTTTATTTTTCACATAGGAAAATATTTTCAAATCATTTCATTTAAATATTAACAAAGATTTCTTAAATCAAAACTCAAAATTTTGATTGAGTTAAAACCATGTTATCTAGGATATTAATCCAAAACCAGCAAATACTGAGTGAGTAGAATATATAGAAATCTTCAAACTCTACTCAATATCAATTCTCGTATTCAACAAGTACTATGGGCGAAATAATAAAGAAATCACCTTTTAAATTCCATGAATAGTATGAGTTCCCTCTTCGGGCTTTAACACTAAGTATAAGAAGATTATCTCCATAAAATCCAAGTTATTTATATTTGGAGAATCATATCCTTTAAATTTTAGAAAATTTTGATTCGAGTAAATCAAATTTGCTATCCCCTTCGTTGGGCCAGTCTGGGTAGCTAGGTAGAGTAGGAAACTGGTTTTTCAAACCCAAGCTTAGACAGTATCTCTTTGTCACCCATAAGATTGATCGACTCTAAATCATTTAACACACACTACTAACTTTTAATCATTTATTTCACCATTCCATAAATCCTTCAAATCACCTTTAAAATAGTTTATTAATCATTTGAAGAAATTTACAAAAGATCTAGAAAAGAATGACCTATAATAAAAACCAGAGAAATAAGGTCTTCGAGTCTCTAGAGAGACTATGACAAAAAATGGAGACCTTATAGAGAGAAAAAACTTCTCCAAAGAGAGACTATAACAAAAAACGGAGAGAGATATAACAAAAACCAGAGCAATAAGGTCTCCGATTTTTGTTGAGATTATAACAAAAACGGAGACCTTATTGCTCTGGTTAGACTATAATAAAAACCGAAGACCTTATTGCTTCGGTTTTTGTTACTATAACAAAATTCAGAGCAATAAGGTCTCCGCTTTTTGTTATAATCTCAAAATCCAGAGACCTTATAGAGAGAAAAACTTCTTCAAAGAGAGACAACTACAACAAAAACTAGAGCAATAAGGTCTCCGGTTTTTGTTATAGTCTACCGGAGACCTTATTGCTCTGGTTTGTAACTTAAATCACAATTAAACATTTTAAAAGTTTTTATAATTTATTTCATATTTTTAAACAATTTTGAAATATTATTTTCAAAGAAATCCTTTTAAGGATTCAGAACTGCAAAACCGCGATCTTTCTTTGTTTGAAAATTATGGATATAATAGTTCGGAAAATTCTTATCGTAGAGAAATCCGACTCCAATTCCATCATATTTGTGATGTTAATATGTATATGAATGTGTACACTCAACATGGCTAGTCCCACCAAGCTACTGTTCTTCTTCCCCAAGAGCTCACTGTACATGTTTTGGCATAAAATCTGTTAAGTCATTTGACTTTAAAAATCCATATCTCGACATATATTAAGTTTTAAATCTTGATCCCGAAATGAAAAGTGTTTGTTTTTTAGTATGGATTATTTTGAAATTTATTTCATGCAATTTCATTAAGTGGAGAGGGAGGGAAACCCATTTAAAAGTATGTGACTTACTTATGTTCGAAATTCAACTTTCATAAATTTATGAATGGATCATATAGGCGTATTCGTTGTGGGAAAACTTAATTTTTGGAAGTGGTTTGAAATTTTTTAAGGTTGTGTACATGGAGAATTGTGGGGTTGATAGGTTTTGGGGGAAACGTTGAATTTTGGTGATTAGGCCAATTTCGTGACTTGCTGTTCAGTATGGAGGTGGGTTAGGGAATGCGGCACCCAGGAAAAATAATGCGGCAATTTTTAGTTGAGGGGATAGGCTGGTCGAGTTTGTTTTAGGGTTTTGGATGGGTTGTTCTTTGGGTTTAGTTTCGTGTCAATGGCATGGAAACGAGGGAGATAGGGATGTGCGGTAAGGGGGAAAAGGAAGAGGAGGTCGTGGCGAAGCTTTGGGAAAAATCTGGTAGGTGATGGAGGACCGTGGAGGCGAGGTGAGGCATTTTAGGTGGGCATGGTGGTTCTAGTATTTGGTGGGAAGTTCGAAATTTTCGAATGTGGGTTTTGGTAGTGTCCCAGGTGGTTGAACGAGACGTGGGGACGTGGGCGGACTCGTGAGGATCGTTGGCGGCGAGTGGCTTGACCTGGTGTGAGTGTGTACGTGCACACGTACGTGCACGACCTAGTTATCAAACAGAGGTGAAGAAAGAAACCGGAGGAAGAATAAAGAAGTTAGTGGGCCGGGTTTGGAGTTAGTGGGCTGGGTTTTGGAATTTAAAGAAAATCTAATAAATTAATTTTTGTAAATATCTATAAAATTCTAAGCCCTGTTTCTTCTTCATGTTAAACTCAATCGACGTGCAGTTTGTAGCATTGTGATCTTATCGTCCAGTATTTCCCTCTGAACCAATATTGTCGAGTTTCATGAAATATGAAAATTTAATGATTTAAACGGTTTAAGTGAATAGACAAGTGATATTTTATTTGATTAATTATATGATAATTGATAAATTAATTATGCAATGGACTGATAATTTTTGAATTAATTAAGAATGAAATATTTATTTAATTGGTTAACAGAATAAATATGGATTAAAAATCTTATAACTCGACTTAGTTAATTGGAACCAGTTCAGCTCTGAATTATAAATTTCTTTAATATTAATTATAAATCGCTGATTGAGTTAATGATCTATGTTAACCAATAATGTTCTTGATATTGATTTCAATTATCTATTGCACATGCTATTAAGTAGCCAAAAAAATTAAAGTAAATAGAATAAAACATTAACACGTTTTATTAGCAAGCAAATCGAATGGAACTGATCGCTATTCCGATTTCGGAAAATGGAATGATTACAAGAGAATTAATTTTGATGGACCGGTCATGATAAAGTAAACATATGGAATGAATGTCCATATGTAAATGTTAACACCCTGATTGTGAAATTGTTATTTAAATGACTTAGACTTTTAAAATTTATCGTTTTGAGTTTGAAGAGACTTGGATCGCATATCAGCATTATCCGAAACCACTTCGATCCAATACCCACCACGAACCTTTACGGTTTTGTTTGTAGAGCCTAGTACTGGATTTTAAATTAATGTAACAATTTTTGGCTATTTTAATAAGTATTTATACTTAGAAACTATTAAAATACCATTGGATTTTTGATAAAAGTGTTTTGGTTATCGTAAGGAAAAATCCCATCATGTTTATGTGTGACGCGGTCTTACGAGATACCTTTGTTTTCAAAGGATTTTGATAACTTAAGTAATTCAAGTTAAGTGCGTTTACTCATGCTGGTTTTCTAGACCGACTCTAGTGTTACTTTATTGTAATGCTTGGGTTTGACCGAGTATTACAAATTTAGGTTAGGATGCTTTGGAGCTCAGCAGACGAGTTGGATGACAGAGACATATTACACGTACTTGATTATATTCCGGTGTGTATTGTAGGATGTATATTCAATACTTGTGAGGACAAGTTATTATAACTGTCCAAATTGATTTATTGATGGTTGTACTATGATAATTTGTATGTATATTAACAGTTACAGTTTTCTTTGTATAAAAATCTATTATTATATATATTATATTTTGTTCCGCTGCGATTGTGAGATTCTGTTGTTATTATTTTTATTCCTTCTTCTATCTCTTTTCTTCTTAATTTCTAATAATCTGGTATTTTTGGCACTCGATTGCTCGACATTCTATACAGTGACCGTATAAGTGTCGATTTTCGAGGGTTGAAAATCCCGGTCGTTACATGTGGTATCAGAGTTGAAAGTTAAGCGAGAACCTTGGATTTTGGTGGGATTACTCATTAGAGATAGGGTCAGTAGTACCCTAGAATGAGTCTGAGTGTATATACGTATAAGAGAGAGCGTATTTGTTAGTGATATAAAATTATTTAATATTAATAAATGAAATGATTTTAACTTGGATTTTTATATAGAATATAAAAGAATGAACCCTATAACCAATAAAATCATTCTTGACTGTTGATGATGATTGGATGTTATCCTTTGTTGATTGATTGTTTGATATGGATGTGCATATTATTGCTTATTGATTGATAAGTCGTGCTCGACCAGTTTATGAGCATCGACTATTGACTGTTGATTTGAGCATTTGACTATGGTTGGAAAATTTTGGTTTTTGAAAAATATTTAATCAATTGAGAAACTGTATGTTTAACATGGATTTTGAAGTGAATACATATTTGAATTTCCCCTGTATCATTTTAAAGAGTAATGGATACCATTTGAAAGTGACATATGAAATATGGTTTATCTAGACATGGTTAATAAACAAACAAAAAGGTTATTCAAACTAGAAATTTGAGAGCTGGATTCCGGGAGTTTTTGAAATTTGTTTAAGATTCTAAAAATATAATAGTATAAGTTGAAATTATTTTCTGAATAGAACTGTTATAAATGGTTTCAAATTGGGGAGGTCACTTAAGTAGCTTTGCTACTCAATTGTTTAATGAAATTTATTTGATTCAAATCCTTGAAGTATGATTTGATATTCGAAAGATATACGTATATATCTATTTGAAATGAACCCTATGTTAAATTCTCGAGTTTTCGGATTGAATTATATTATGAATACATATATCCTTTGCATTTGGATTGATTGATAGATTGATTGTGCATCTTGTTGAGATGATTGGTTACCGATTCCAATTTTGAATTGGAATTTGATTTTTCTGACTATTCTGAATAGTTGAACACTTCCAAATTGAGAATTAATTTTTAAAGCTAAGCATTTTCGAAAAGTATAAAAGTATTTGGGAAGTATATAAAGTTTAGTTTTGAAAATTTTAAAATAAAGGTAAATGGAATTTAGACAAGTTTTAAAATGTTAAATATTTTTATAAGTTAAATAAATAATATTATTTTATATTATACAAGTATGAAATTTAGTTTTGAAATGTTCTTAAATGAAAAGAGTTTTAAGAAATGTTTTAAACATAGTAAATATTTATAAAATTTTATATTTTTGCAAATTAATTTTTCTTAAGCAGCCCCAACTTTACGTAAATATGAAATCTAGTTTTGATTATGAATTTGTTTGAGAAATGTTTATAAAGAAAAAAATTATTTATAATAATAATAAAAAAATAAATTAAAAATTCATAAGGTCGGTTATGTATAAAGGATTTTGTAAAGTATTTGATTTTGAAAAGAAATTATGGTTTTAAAACTTAGTTACTTACAAAGTAAATTTAGAAGGAAAGATTATTTTATATAGATATGACTTTATGTAAATATGAAACTGAAGTAAATTTTGAAAACTAATGATAGGAATTTTAAAATATATGAATATTGAATAATATTTAATTTGAAAAATGATTGTTGAAATCATATATGAATTTGAAGCTGGACCGATATTGTAACGACCCGTAAAATTTAATGGTTTAAAAAGTATATTTAATTGGAAATTTGTGAAATTTTAAACAATAAAATTTGACTTTAAAAAAATTTATTATTTGGAATACGTCTATTTTAATATAGCAACTGGTAAATTTTCATCTGATAATATTGAAGTTTATTTTCCTGTGAAATTTCATTTCAAATCAAACCGGTTAATAACAGTGAATTTAAAAGTTTTCCGAAACCAAAATATGTCAACAGGAGAAAATTTATTCAGACTATTCTGAATCAGACTGCGAAATTCGTTTTTCCAAATTTGGACTTCTACTGCTCCGTTTATCTTAATTCTGGCAAAATAGCAGCATTTCTGGTACCGGTTATCGACTTTTGATCGGATGACTGTACCACCAATATCTGTATACCGTTTTGATCGTCTCGTTATGCTGATCTCTACGGTATATTCATTTCCGTATTTTGAGACCCGGTACGCGACGAGACGATGAAATCGTACGTCGTATCGATACCAAAATTTGTGACTTTTGGAAGTTTCTTCCTTTTCAAAATTTGAACCACCGGCCACATCAATAAATTACTTTAAATTGTTTTAATTAATTTGCTGAATTAGAGGGTGACCATTTCCATCCATAACCATTTTGAAAATCAAAACGTAGCAATTTATATACGTTGTAGTCATTTTGAACGGTTCTTTTGTGTGCCTATTCATTTCTTCATCTATATTTGCTTTGCTGTCATCCATTCCTTACTCACGTCTATCATCTTCCTCTCCTCCATATTACTTCTGTAGCCGAACCCTTCCAGGTCTAAATAAAAAAAGACCTCTTCCCAACCATCTCCTTACCACCCGAGCCTTCCACCTCCACGTCCATCTCCTTCTCGCCATCAACTCCGCCTCCACCATGCAAAGCTCCTCCACATCATTTCCCTGTCCGCCTCCACCATGCATAGCTAATCCACCGACCTAGGCTACT
The DNA here is from genome assembly GCA_030737815.1 of Allium fistulosum. Classification (NCBI taxonomy): domain Eukaryota; kingdom Viridiplantae; phylum Streptophyta; class Magnoliopsida; order Asparagales; family Amaryllidaceae; genus Allium; species Allium fistulosum. The sequence continues at coordinate 1,248,309,827 of CM060905.1, forward strand.
CATGCCTGACCCAAGACGAACCTCCACCAGAACCCATCTCGGCCTCAAACTCTGGCCGCGAGCCCAGCCTTCACCGTTCTTCCACGCGTGCCCCATTCCACTTCCTCCATGCCTTGCATCGTTTTGCAGTCTCCTCACCATCATTTTTTCCATCTGCCATGTTCGTGCGGCCACATGAAATTGATACGATCAGCCTCCCCACTTCTTTTATTCTTATATAAGGTATACATCATGTATATAGTCTGTAGTAATAGGTCTACATATTTATTTATAAAAAAAAAAGTTACAGTATGTTTATAGCATATATAAAACAGTAATATGTTCGCAGTTATTATACATACGTGTTATATTATATTTTCTATATGGTTTGTTTATGTATATAATTTAAGATCCATTGTATGTATATAGTTATATAAAAACTTGTTGTATATACAAGTTTTAAGTGACAGCCATATTAACATATTACTTTATATATATGTAGTTTAGATACAATGTTTATAAGGTATGTATATTTTCTGATATATATATATATATGAATTTACTTAAATTTACGTAGTAATAAGTTAGTTTCTATATATATATTTATGTTTTGTTGTCGTATATATTTGTTTGCATACTTGTTCATCTATATAAGCATATACATATGTATTGTTTTGCTAAGAATTACAGTAGATTTTGTAATATATGTTTATGCCCAAAGCAGATATGTTGAGCTTTAATTTAAAGTATATATATTGTGTTCGGTTGTATAAACTTTTATTGTTCTGTTATACATATTAATTTATAAACTTTTCTGTGCTGGTTTATTGTACAAGTTATATGAATTTATATATATGTCAGATTATGTTAGTATTAGTTGTATATGATATGTTATTCTTTCTATACCTTTATAAGTATTTTACAATATGTTACATAAAAATAGTGTGGGCAATTTTTGGTTACAGTCAGTACATATACCAGTTTTATATTTGTTAGGTATATAGTTGATTTCAAAAGTGTGTATATATATATTATTTCAAATTTTAATATGTAGGTATGGTTGTTTATTTTATGTGTTTTTATTTAAAACAATGGATTTCTGAAATATATATATTTAATTTAATATATGTTTAAATTTAGGATACGATTTTATATATGGTTATATATAGTTATATGAGTTCACTTACACTATTTACCCTCATCGATTCCATTTTTGACTTGATTTCGTCAATTTCTATTTATCAGCTTTGATCGCCGAACTCATTTCTATCGTGTCCATCTTGCTTTGCTTCGAAATTTGTGCTTGGGTTCATATCTCTTCTCATTTCATTGTCAAATTTCTCTAGCCTCGAAAGGTGAGCAATCACTCACGATTAACGTTCTTTTATTATTTAAATTTGATTTCAATTGAAATAGCAATTGAAATATGCTGCTGTAGTTATTTACTGTTATATATGCTATTATCTATAACTGTTCACTTGTGACATCTGACACCAGTATCTAGTATTATATGCCTGCTATTACTATTATTTATATCTGTTCACCTGTGACATCTGACACCCGTATCTGTATTTATACTGATGATATATGCCTGCTGTTATATATTTTTAGTATCTGTTATCACTCTGCAAGTTCCCTGTTAGTATAGAATTCACTATGGGTTGAAATGATACATACCCGAACGAACTTTAGAATAGGAGAATTTCGTTATGGGTTGAAATGATAAACCCAAGCGATTTTCATTTGAATTGAAATTGGGATTACGGGTCGAAATGATATCTACCCGTATATATTTAAATTTCGGATTGAAATGATAAATATCCGTATCACTTAACCATATGATAAATATATATACAGACACCGTTGGTCCATATATATAAATATTTAAAAAAAAATATGAATGAATTTTATGGTTTTGGAAAGAAATATATGGTTTTAATAAATGTTGAGCCTTAAATTATATATAAATGGGAATGATTGATTTAAATACATATAACATGTTGAGTATTTAAAAAAATATTTCAAATTAGATTTTGGTAATAATTTGAATAAGTTAAGGTTAGAAAGATAATTTGAATTTAGTTGAAATTGTATTCAATAAAGAATTTTATTTAATTAAACCGATTTTGAAACTCATTGAAATTGAGATGTAAGATATGATTTATAACTTGAGTTTGATTTATAAGTAATCTAATGAATATTTCTTGTTTAAATAAAGTTTAAGGAAATATTTAGTAAAAATGTAATTTAAGGCTAGTTAAATGATATTGAATTTATTAAGTGAATATTCCCTGATTAAATAATAATGAAGTTAAATCAAGAGCTATATGAAACTGTTAAATTTAACATTGAAAATGTTGAATATTAAAGTTTTGAAATATATTGAAAATTTAAATGATCTGTTTAGAAATGAATTAAATTGATGAATTGAGCTTTGAATAAATTTGAATTTGGAATTTGAAGTTGATTTGAATCGATTTGCTAGACTTGAGGAAATTAAATACTTTACTTTTTAAATCATTTAATATATATATATATATACTATTTTGGAAAATGGATATATTTGAAATGAAATGATATTTGGGTTTTGAAGTATAAATTTAATTGAAATGACCACGGTGTTAAAATGTATATTCCCACCTTGTAGATAGTTCTGAAGATCCTTAGAGGATGGTTATTCCAACATCCTTTAAGTTACTCGTATTTCAATTGATATTTCACTTGAGTTTGATTTATTTATATAAGAATGTTAATCCTGACTCGAGTGTTTTGTGTTTTGCTTTACGCTCGGGTCAGACCGAGTGATACAGCATTTGAGACTCACCCGTGGAGTTTGGAGCTTCCTTTGGAGATCCAACTATCGCCTCAGCTTTCAGCTCTTCTAGTTGATTTGTTCAGAGAAGTCATCTGTTGTACTGGAGACTTCACTGCATTTGAGATATTCTGTTGTATTTTATTTTCAACTCTGTTGTTTATATAGTAGCTTCATGAACTACTATTTTATCTATTCCGCTGCGTATTATTGTATTACTCTGTGTCTGTGATTCTGTGACTGATTTATTTACTGCATATGCTGAGTTTTTGCCAAATTATAATTAACAACGCGGTATTTTGAGCAATTCAACTCTGGCATGAGTGTCTACCTATACACTTATAATGGATGCGAATGGTCCAAAATATCGGGTCGTTACAGTTGGTATCAGAGCTTTGGCTCTAGGCGAAACTTAGCATATATTGTAAATTTATTTACAGAATCACTTTCGTTTGAGTTTAATCTCTTCCTTTTGACTCGATTTCCTTTGAACTTTGGAACGTTCCCTACGGTTCCAAAATTCATTCTTGTCTCTCTCTATTAGTATTCTTTTGATTCTGGAGTATCCCATAACTCCACTTCGAATGATCTCTATAAGAATAGGCGATCCCGCCAATCTTTGAATGATTGTAAAGGGGTGGAACTCCTTTACAATAGGCACTGATTCACCGGAGATTTATATATCCCTCGGTTTTGATGTTGCCATCTCTTGTTATGCCAAATTCTATCTCTGGCGATCGAATGTCGATCTGCCTTAGATTTCCGCATCGATTATATTCTTGAAGTCACGGTTGACCCGGTTAAGGTCGCCCGCGATTTATATAAGTGTATCCGACTACTGTTTTGTAATTAATTATCTCATTTTCGTCCAAACTTATCTTCGAATCAGAATCCTATTTGATTAGAGTCCCTCTAAGTTGAATTTCTATCTTTGTTTTGAAATCCATTCTTGAACCATCCTTTGAAAATCAGGCTTGTTTATATTTTGGAAATTGTTTTATATATCGAAATTTTTATAAGTATGATTATATTCTATATTTAAAGGTGAAAATATTTTCGATAAGGATTATATATACCATTTAAAAATAAGAATTTGAGTTTTTGAAAGGATTTGAAATTTTGAAGTTATATAAGAAATTGATTTTTATAAAAATGATTTTTAACTGAAGGATTTTAAATTTGAAATTCGAGAATTGAACCCCGGTGTTTTGAAATTGGTTTTAAGATTTTGAAATATATAATAATAATATGATTTAAAAGTATTTTTCCGAATAAGAAATGTTTCAAATGATTTTAATAAGTTTCGAATGACTTCAGAGAAATTTCAAAAGAAGTTTGAGAAAATAGAAGTCCAGAACTCACTTATGTCGCTGGAAAATAATTTCGGTGATGAGTGCACGCATCATCGACATTGATTTTCGAGTTTCATAGTGGGGGAGAGGCCACTTTAGTAGCATTGCTACTCGAGTGATTTTGCGAAACCGATTTTGATTTCAAATTCCAAAGTATGATTTGATGTTCAGAAGATATATGTATATATATACTTGAAATGATTTGAAGTAAGCCGGTGTTCAGCCCTCGTGTTTCGAATTTGATATAAACCTATCTTTTGAAATTGACTTACTGATTGTTGTTGATTTCCAACTCCTGAATTTGAAAATGATTTCTTTAACTATTTTGAAGGTTCGAGCACTTCCAAAATCTAGGTTAACTTTTCAAAGCTAAGAAATTTCGAAAGGTATAAAGTATATGAGTTTGGTATGTATGTTAAAGTATGTAGTCATATGATTTAAATAAGTTGAAACTGTTTGGTTAAGTAAATGAATAAGGAAATTTTAAATTTTCTAATATGAAATTTAGATTTGAAATGTCTTGAGAAGAATTTGGTCTTCAAAATATTTTGAATAAAATGTAGTTTAAATGTTTTAACTTAGTAACATCTTTATGAAACTATATATTTAACAAGTTGGAATAAATATATAAGTTGTACGTATGCTGTTTTATTCGCATAATTAATTTGATCCAAGTTTGAGTACACAAGTTCGAGGTGGATTACACCATTTCGTGTTAGGATTTTTCATTTGATTCTTGATGGCGAATATTTGATATGGATTTTGGACTTGATTCTAGAATTCTCTATCATAGTATATGGCTATGCAAGGAGACTGATGGCTTCTAGTCGAGAAACCATATCGAAATCCACATTAGGGAAGTCGAATGAACAATACTAGTTCGAAAGGGAACTTGTGTGATCGAGCGAGCGATCAAATGTGATTCTGTGAAATGATGACGTATGTACATCTTATATTCTAATATCATTGATATATTTTGACGCTGAAATTGAAAGCTGTCGGGTTAGAATATTTTTGCTTACTAAAAGAAAATTTCCAATTTAAATTACAAAGATATATAACCCATAAAAGCAAAGATATTCAATCCCATATGGCTCTTCATACAGCGAAATTTATTTTGGAAAATTTGATCCTTATATGAGATAGACCTTACGTAAGTATAAGATGATTTTGAAAACATTTGATTTTGAAAATAAATTGGTTGACTTAAATTATATTGATTTGGAAATTTGGATTTATTTTTCTAAATCTATTATTTTGGAAACTTTGAAACTAAAGATAATTAATTTGAGGAGAAATAATTTGGTGAAATTGGATATGATTTTGAAATTGAACTGATATTGAAACAAATTGAAATTTGAGAACCTTATGTTACTAAATACTTGATTTGGGAGTTGTCGAACTTATAAAAAAATTGATTTGTATGAGTATGAAATTGATTCGAAAACTATAGACTTGAAAAGGTACTCAATTTGAAAGTGAAATCTTATATAATTGAAGTCTATATAAGTATGATTTGATATACTATTGATTTTGGAAAGTATTTGATTTGAAAATTTAATCTTATATATAATGGATTTTATATAAGTACGATATTTGAAAGTGATTTGAAAAGGTACTATATGATACACATTTTCGAAGTAAAGATATGGAAAGTGCCTTCTGCTTGATATCCGATTTGTGGCCACATCTTGGATTCATTCTATCGATATTATTCTCTCTGATTTTTGGTTTTCCGGATATGATACTCGAGTGTCCTTCGAATTCCATGGCATTACCCATGGTCTTATCGTTCTCTCGTGACTGCATAGCGCAACTGCCTGGCTGAGTCTTGCCTAGGGGTACGGATTGTTTCCTGGGGGATCCAGGCGTAACCATTGTGTATCCTGCAATCTGTGTAGGTCGCGAATAGTAGCGCAAATGCTTGGCTGAGTCTTGCCTGGGGGTACGGATTGTTTCCTGGGGGATCCAGGCGTAACCATTGTGTATCCTGCATTCTACTAGTCATCATGGCGTAACTCGCAGGGCTGAGAAAGCTTACGGATATGGATTGTTTCCTGGGGGAACCAGGCGTAACCATTGTGTATCTGCGAACCATGGTTAGACAAAGGTTTTGTTCGTTTTTGATTGGATTGTACTTTCCATATCTGTTTTTAAAAGTTTTCCAGTATTTTCACTGGGTGTTGAAACAAGTCTACTAAGTACCTGGAGAATTCTAGCTTTGCGCCTGATCAACGCACTGCCAGAGTCTACAGGAACGAGGATAAACTTGTTAAGACATCGAGTTATAAAAGTATTTTTCGAAAGGAAATTTGTTTCGACTATAAAAAAAAAATTTATTATAAAAGTATTTCTAACAAGGAAATTTTGTATCAATATTTGGAATTGAAATTCTAATGGTTTGAATTAATTATTCATGCCCGATACTATTCCTTCGAATCTACCTTATCTGCCCAGCTTTATTTATTCACCTATATTCTGTCTCTCCAAGTCCTTCTTTTCCTTGTTGACTATACCCTTTTAAATATTATTTATTTATATATTATTTGGTTTAATAGAAAATTTTAGTGCTATAGATATTTTAGAGGTTATTAATTAAATGAAACATGTTTAAAGTAAATGATTATTGACTTATAAATAATATTTGGAAAGTATTTTAGATAGAATTAATAAATTTATGAACTATGGATTTAATGTTTTCAATTAGCTTATTTGTAAATATAAGTAATAATGTAAATAATTGTTTTCAAATGATTTTCATACATTTATAAAGGTGTCATTTAAACATATAAATGGTATTTATAAAGGAAGCAAGAAATTTTACAATATGGATGGTTGAAAGGTTTTAAAGTATATAAGATAATTGAATTGCAAATGAAGTTTTCAAATTTTAAGTAAAATTTATATAGTTTAAATTAATTGTTTAATCTTGACTTTCAATCTATCTTTTCTGTCTGGTTGTTTCTATTCTTCTACCTCCTTCCTTTTCGGGGACGAAAAGTTTTGAGTGGGGGAGAGTGTAACGACCCGTAAAATTTAATGGTTTAAAAAGTATATTTAATTGGAAATTTGTGAAATTTTAAACAATAAAATTTGACTTTAAAAAAATTTATTATTTGGAATACGTCTATTTTAATATAGCAACTGGTAAATTTTCATCTGATAATATTGAAGTTTATTTTCCTGTGAAATTTCATTTCAAATCAAACCGGTTAATAACAGTGAATTTAAAAGTTTTCCGAAACCAAAATATGTCAACAGGAGAAAATTTATTCAGACTATTCTGAATCAGACTGCGAAATTCGTTTTTCCAAATTTGGACTTCTACTGCTCCGTTTATCTTAATTCTGGCAAAATAGCAGCATTTCTGGTACCGGTTATCGACTTTTGATCGGATGACTGTACCACCAATATCTGTATACCGTTTTGATCGTCTCGTTATGCTGATCTCTACGGTATATTCATTTCCGTATTTTGAGACCCGGTACGCGACGAGACGATGAAATCGTACGTCGTATCGATACCAAAATTTGTGACTTTTGGAAGTTTCTTCCTTTTCAAAATTTGAACCACCGGCCACATCAATAAATTACTTTAAATTGTTTTAATTAATTTGCTGAATTAGAGGGTGACCATTTCCATCCATAACCATTTTGAAAATCAAAACGTAGCAATTTATATACGTTGTAGTCATTTTGAACGGTTCTTTTGTGTGCCTATTCATTTCTTCATCTATATTTGCTTTGCTGTCATCCATTCCTTACTCACGTCTATCATCTTCCTCTCCTCCATATTACTTCTGTAGCCGAACCCTTCCAGGTCTAAATAAAAAAAGACCTCTTCCCAACCATCTCCTTACCACCCGAGCCTTCCACCTCCACGTCCATCTCCTTCTCGCCATCAACTCCGCCTCCACCATGCAAAGCTCCTCCACATCATTTCCCTGTCCGCCTCCACCATGCATAGCTAATCCACCGACCTAGGCTACTCATGCCTGACCCAAGACGAACCTCCACCAGAACCCATCTCGGCCTCAAACTCTGGCCGCGAGCCCAGCCTTCACCGTTCTTCCACGCGTGCCCCATTCCACTTCCTCCATGCCTTGCATCGTTTTGCAGTCTCCTCACCATCATTTTTTCCATCTGCCATGTTCGTGCGGCCACATGAAATTGATACGATCAGCCTCCCCACTTCTTTTATTCTTATATAAGGTATACATCATGTATATAGTCTGTAGTAATAGGTCTACATATTTATTTATAAAAAAAAGTTACAGTATGTTTATAGCATATATAAAACAGTAATATGTTCGCAGTTATTATACATACGTGTTATATTATATTTTCTATATGGTTTGTTTATGTATATAATTTAAGATCCATTGTATGTATATAGTTATATAAAAACTTGTTGTATATACAAGTTTTAAGTGACAGCCATATTAACATATTACTTTATATATATGTAGTTTAGATACAATGTTTATAAGGTATGTATATTTTCTGATATATATATATATGAATTTACTTAAATTTACGTAGTAATAAGTTAGTTTCTATATATATATTTATGTTTTGTTGTCGTATATATTTGTTTGCATACTTGTTCATCTATATAAGCATATACATATGTATTGTTTTGCTAAGAATTACAGTAGATTTTGTAATATATGTTTATGCCCAAAGCAGATATGTTGAGCTTTAATTTAAAGTATATATATTGTGTTCGGTTGTATAAACTTTTATTGTTCTGTTATACATATTAATTTATAAACTTTTCTGTGCTGGTTTATTGTACAAGTTATATGAATTTATATATATGTCAGATTATGTTAGTATTAGTTGTATATGATATGTTATTCTTTCTATACCTTTATAAGTATTTTACAATATGTTACATAAAAATAGTGTGGGCAATTTTTGGTTACAGTCAGTACATATACCAGTTTTATATTTGTTAGGTATATAGTTGATTTCAAAAGTGTGTATATATATATTATTTCAAATTTTAATATGTAGGTATGGTTGTTTATTTTATGTGTTTTTATTTAAAACAATGGATTTCTGAAATATATATATTTAATTTAATATATGTTTAAATTTAGGATACGATTTTATATATGGTTATATATAGTTATATGAGTTCACTTACACTATTTACCCTCATCGATTCCATTTTTGACTTGATTTCGTCAATTTCTATTTATCAGCTTTGATCGCCGAACTCATTTCTATCGTGTCCATCTTGCTTTGCTTCGAAATTTGTGCTTGGGTTCATATCTCTTCTCATTTCATTGTCAAATTTCTCTAGCCTCGAAAGGTGAGCAATCACTCACGATTAACGTTCTTTTATTATTTAAATTTGATTTCAATTGAAATAGCAATTGAAATATGCTGCTGTAGTTATTTACTGTTATATATGCTATTATCTATAACTGTTCACTTGTGACATCTGACACCAGTATCTAGTATTATATGCCTGCTATTACTATTATTTATATCTGTTCACCTGTGACATCTGACACCCGTATCTGTATTTATACTGATGATATATGCCTGCTGTTATATATTTTTAGTATCTGTTATCACTCTGCAAGTTCCCTGTTAGTATAGAATTCACTATGGGTTGAAATGATACATACCCGAACGAACTTTAGAATAGGAGAATTTCGTTATGGGTTGAAATGATAAACCCAAGCGATTTTCATTTGAATTGAAATTGGGATTACGGGTCGAAATGATATCTACCCGTATATATTTAAATTTCGGATTGAAATGATAAATATCCGTATCACTTAACCATATGATAAATATATATACAGACACCGTTGGTCCATATATATAAATATTTAAAAAAAATGAATGAATTTTATGGTTTTGGAAAGAAATATATGGTTTTAATAAATGTTGAGCCTTAAATTATATATAAATGGGAATGATTGATTTAAATACATATAACATGTTGAGTATTTAAAAAAATATTTCAAAATAGATTTTGGTAATAATTTGAATAAGTTAAGGTTAGAAAGATAATTTGAATTTAGTTGAAATTGTATTCAATAAAGAATTTTATTTAATTAAACCGATTTTGAAACTCATTGAAATTGAGATGTAAGATATGATTTATAACTTGAGTTTGATTTATAAGTAATCTAATGAATATTTCTTGTTTAAATAAAGTTTAAGGAAATATTTAGTAAAAATGTAATTTAAGGCTAGTTAAATGATATTGAATTTATTAAGTGAATATTCCCTGATTAAATAATAATGAAGTTAAATCAAGAGCTATATGAAACTGTTAAATTTAACATTGAAAATGTTGAATATTAAAGTTTTGAAATATATTGAAAATTTAAATGATCTGTTTAGAAATGAATTAAATTGATGAATTGAGCTTTGAATAAATTTGAATTTGGAATTTGAAGTTGATTTGAATCGATTTGCTAGACTTGAGGAAATTAAATACTTTACTTTTTAAATCATTTAATATATATATATATACTATTTTGGAAAATGGATATATTTGAAATGAAATGATATTTGGGTTTTGAAGTATAAATTTAATTGAAATGACCACGGTGTTAAAATGTATATTCCCACCTTGTAGATAGTTCTGAAGATCCTTAGAGGATGGTTATTCCAACATCCTTTAAGTTACTCGTATTTCAATTGATATTTCACTTGAGTTTGATTTATTTATATAAGAATGTTAATCCTGACTCGAGTGTTTTGTGTTTTGCTTTACGCTCGGGTCAGACCGAGTGATACAGCATTTGAGACTCACCCTTGGAGTTTGGAGCTTCCTTTGGAGATCCAACTATCGCCTCAGCTTTCAGCTCTTCTAGTTGATTTGTTCAGAGAAGTCATCTGTTGTACTGGAGACTTCACTGCATTTGAGATATTCTGTTGTATTTTATTTTCAACTCTGTTGTTTATATAGTAGCTTCATGAACTACTATTTTATCTATTCCGCTGCGTATTATTGTATTACTCTGTGTCTGTGATTCTGTGACTGATTTATTTACTACATATGCTGAGTTTTGCCAAATTATAATTAACAACGCGGTATTTTGAGCAATTTAACTCTGGCATGAGTGTCTACCTATACACTTATAATGGATGCGAATGGTCCAAAATATCGGGTCGTTACAGATATATGAAAATGGATTGATTTTGAAGACCTTTGACTACAGAAAAATGTTGATTTGGAAGTTTTCGAACTTATATAAAATGAATTGTATAAGTATGAAGGTATTTCAAAAACTATTGATTTTGAAAGGTACTCGATTTGAAAAGCGATGATCTTATATATAACGGAATTATATAAGAATAATATATTCGAAATTGATGATTTGAAAAGGTACTATGTATCGTATGATATACATTTTGAAATTGAAGATATGGGAAGTACCTTCTGCTTGATTATCCGCCTTGTGGCCACATTGGGGATACATTCTATTGATTCTATTGATTGATTTAGGTCGTCCGGACACAACTCATGTGTTCCTTCGAATCTCATAGCATAACCTATGGTCCTACGACGCGGCTGCATAGCAAAATTCGCAGGGCTGTGAAGGATTTTGGTTATGGATGTTTCCTAGAGGAAGCAGGCGAAACCATTGTGTAACTGCGATCTATGGTCATTTTGATGTAATCCGCCTACGTAGAGCGAATGCCCTGAGGTACGGATGTTTCTTGGGGGAACCGGGCGAAACTATTGTGTATCTACGGTCCACGTGGCGTAATTCGAGGGGCAGATGATTGCCTTGAGTCTATGGGTGATAGCGACATGACCACCAGCGTTACTATTAAGTAGACTATGATCCATGCGAGTGTTTTGCATAGCGGAATTCATAGAGCGGTGATTGCTCACAGGTACGGATGTTTCCTGGGTGACCTAGGCGAAACCATTGTGTATCTGCGATCTATGGTTGTTTTGGATTTAATGGCGTAAGACGTGGGGCAGTGACTGCCTAAAGTCACCTGAGCCTGTGTCGCTCTGTCCTCTTGACTTAGCGAGAGAGCGACCTTAGGGACTGCATTCCATGATGATCCCGTTCATTTGATTTCGATGATTGGATTGTTCCATATCTGTTTTAAAGTTTTCCAAGTATTTTCACTAGGTATTAAAACGGGTTTACTAAGTACTTAGAGATTTCTAGTCTTGCGCCTGATCAACGTATTACTAGACTCTGTAAGAATGAGGATAAACTTGTGGAAACATTGAGTTATAAAAAGTATTTTCGATATAAAAGTATTTCGTTATAAAAGAAATATTAACAAAGAAAATTTTTCAAACATTTAAGAGTTAAATATAAAAACCATTTAAATTACCTATGGGTAAAATTAAGAAACCAGTAGAATAAATACGTAAGTTGTATATACCATTCTAATTGCATTTACATTTTTGATTCAGATTTGAATACACGATTTTAAGGAAATTCATACCTCTCCGATTTAGGATTGTTCATTCGATTCTCGACGACGAACACTAATACGAATTTTTGATACGAATCTGAAGTTCATTATTATAGTTTATTACTATGTAAGGAGGATGGAAGTTTCTAATCAAGAAGTCGGATTAGATCCGCACTAGAGTAGTCAGGTTACCAATACTAGTTCGGAGAATAAAGTTGCGTATTCAAATAAGAGATCGAAATTGTTATACGTACGAATGGTATATATATATATCGTGCGGATTCTAATAAAATGATTGTATGCTATGGTTGCTAACTATGATTGTTTCTTGCTTAGGATTTCTATGCTGTTTGGTTGCATGTAGTTTGACATCATCCCTATTAGTTGCATTACATTTATGAGTTGCACATAGTTGTATTAATGATTCTTATGTTTTATAAGTTGATTATGTTTAAGTAAAATATATCATATGTTAAATTTCTTACTTCGTTCCTTTTCGAGGACGAAAAGATTTGAGTAGGGAAGATTGTAACGATCTATAATTTTAACTATTTTAAATTATTAAATTTAATATAATTTTTGAATTAAAATGGTTAAAAATAAAATTTAAGGATTTATTAATGTAATTTATTGATATGAACTTAGATAAAATTTTAAATAACAAAATTCAATATGACAAAAAAATGATTAACTAATTTTAATTATTGGAATATTAATTTTTATAAGTCGAATAGATAATCTGATATTTGAAATATCTGAATCTATAAAATTTGAAACTATATTAAATTTTATAATGTGAATTTCTGAATATGATAAAAATAGATATAAATATATATATATGTATGTATGTATATGTAAACTTCACCATTTCAAACTTATGATAAAATAAAATGTAAAGCCTGTACATGATATTTCAGCCAACCTATATTTAATTTGAAAATGAAAATTTCTGGATATGATAAATTTTATAGATATATGTATATAAACTCCACCATCTAAAAATTTAAGATAGAATATCCATATATGTATATATATATATAAATACAAGATTTATGATGTTTAAAATATACAAATAAATATATATATATTTGTGTGTATATGTTGGAAGAATAGTGTATGTGTAGATATATATATATATATGTGTGTGTGTGTGTGTGTGTGTGTGTGCATATAAGTGTAAACTTTATGATGACAAAGATATATGTGTGTAATTATATATGAAAAACAAATGAATATGTAAATATGTAAGCATGTAAACATATACATGGTAAAAATATGTATATAAGAATGCATATATGTACATATATATATATGACGCAGCGGATATTACAAAAACAATGTAGATCGTTGAATGTAGTAATCGGTGGATTGGAAGATACTGAAATGCCCAAATTCGTTGATCCGAAGATACCGAATTCTAGCTATCCCGAACTCGTTGATCGCGCACGATACCGGGTTCAAAGATCTTCAATTCTTCGAGCGTTGATCTAGCGCACTAGATTCCGCGAATCGACTTCTACAATCGTTGAATCGAGCGCACTCGATTATCCGAAAGAGGAGATAGGAGATTACACTCAACTACCAATTTAGATGAAAGCACACAGCAATCAAAAGAGAATTTTATTCAAAAATCAACAACCTTTACAAATGACTCACACGGCCTATTTATAGGCGTTACAATTTTTCAACAGAAATTTCAAAAAAAGTACAAGTACTTAGGTCGTGAACGACCTACGACCTATAATGGTGCGACCTATAAAACCCAGCGACTTAGTATAGGTCGTTAACGACCTAACAGTTCACATTACAATACAATCGCATATTACAACCAACATACAAAACAACATACGACTTACACCACTTAGGTCGTACACGACTTATAACCTTCGACCTAAAAATACAATACAACAAATAACAGACGACTCAACTTAAGTCGGTAACAACTTATACACATATCCCAGCAGCATCTTCACACGGTTTAAGAATCAATGGTTCAGATCTAAGCGGCATAACAATCTACGGCTACAAGCTTCAGCGACTTAAGAACATACGGCATTCCAGATCAACGACTTGAGGAAATCAATGGCAGGGATTAACTCGCAGAAGAATCAACGGCATCCAGAGCTTTGCGACCTAAAAGATAAGTTGTTCCAGAAACTTCGCGACCTAAGTCTCGCGACCTAAATCCTCGCGACCTAACTCCCCAGATTACCCCGCGACCTATCTTAAGTCGTGAATGTTTCCTGCGACCTAGCATAGGTCGTGATTTGTTAGGTCGTAGCACTTTGTTAGCTCGTTCCAGCGACCTATTTTCCAACTCGTTAAGTCGTACACGAGTTGACTTGTTAAGTCCTTCTTGCGACCTATCTTCTAACTCGCTAAGTCGTATACGAGTTAAAAACATGTTAGGTCGTTCCAGTATCTCGTTAGTTTGCAAATCTTCGGTAGGTCGTTGGAGCGACCTAAAGGCCTCGTTAGGTCGTATGCGACCTAACACTTCACCAACTTGGACTGTGCCGCTCTTTAGCTCGCTTAGCGACTTATCATAGGTCGCTAAACCACTCTTCCCAGCATCACTCGCTCCCTCCTCGATCTTGTTAGGTCGTGAGCGACCTACAAACTCCTTAGGTCGTGAGCGACCTATGCCTTTAACATTCTGCGCTGCATCAATATATATATATATACATTAGGGGACATCATGATGAAAAATATCCACTCAAGCATAAAATAAATCAAATCACCCACAATTTTCAAATCAACTAGGAAATCAAGTCAATCAAATTTTCAAATCAAGTCAATAAATTTTCAAATCAAATTAAAGAAAATAAAAATAAAATAAATGAAATGAAAACCTGTACACTTCATCCTCTTTATATATACAGACCCGAGCCTTGCCTGGTTCATATACATATAAAAAAAGAGAAAAATTAAGTACTGCATAAAAATAAAGAAAAGGATTCAAAGCTGGAAGAAAAATTTAAACAAAAGCAGTGTTCAAGCTTGAAGGAGAAAACAGAGCAGTAGTGATAATCTATATCAAAAACTATGAGTAAACAACTTTATATTACTTACAGGTTTACACATGTGTTTATATAACACTGTGTTTTGAAAAATCTTGATCTAAGTCTAAATATGTATATTTGTGATGTTAATATGTATATGAATGTGTGCACTCAACATGGCTTGTCCTACCAAGCTACTGTTCTTCTTCCCCAAGAGCCCACTGTACAAGTTTTGGCATAAAATCTATTAAGTCATTTGACTTTAAAAATCCATATCTCAACATATATTAAGTTTTAAATCTTAATCCCAAAACGAAAAGTGTTTATTTTTTAGTAGGAATTATTTTGAAATTTATTTCATGCAATTTCATTAAGTGGAGAGGGAGGGAAACCCATTTAACAGTAAGTGACTTACTTATGGTTGAATTCAACTTGCATAAATTCATGAATGGATCATACAGGCGTATTCGTTGTGGGAAAATTTGATTTTTGGAAGTGGTTTGAAAAAATTTAAGGTTGTGTGCATGGAGAATTGTGGGGTTGATCGGTTTTGGGGGAAACGTCAAATTTCGGCGATTTGGCCAATTTTGTGACTTGCCGTTCGGTATGGAGGAAGGTTAGGGAATGTAGCACCCAGGAAAAATAATGCGGCAATTTTTAGTTGAGGGGATAGGATGGTCGAGTTTGTTTTAGGGTTTGGGATGGGTTGTTCTTTGGGTTTAGTTCCGTGTCAATGGCATGGAAACGAGGGAGAAAGGGATGTGCAGTAAGGGGGAAAAGGAGGAGGAGGTCGTGGCGAAGCTTTAGGCAAAATCTGGTAGGTGATGGAGGATCGTGGAGGCGAGGTGAGGCGTTTTAGGTGGGCACGGTGGTTTCGGTATTTGGTGGGAAGTTTGAAATTTTCGAACATGGGGTTCTGTAGTGTCTCAGGTTGTTGAACGAGACGTGGGGACGTGGGTGGACTCGTGAGGATCGTCGGCGGTGAGTGGCTTGGCTTGGTGAGAGTGTGTACGTGCACATGTACGTGCACGGCTTGGTTATCGAACGGAGGTGAAGAAAGAAACTGGAGGAAGAAGAAAGAAGTTAGTGGGATGGGTTTGTAGTTAGTGGGCTGGGTTTTGTAATTTAAAGAAAATCTAATTAATTAATTTTTGTAAATATCTATAAAATTATAAGCCCTATTTCTTCTTCATGTTAAACTCAATCGACGTGCAATTTGTAGCGTTATGATCTTATCGTCCAGTATTTCTGTGATGCCCCACCCTGAGACCCACATTAACAAAGAGTATTACTAGGTAATACCGTCCGCTAATGCGGAGAATAGGGCTGGTTAGGAGTGACCATCTATAGCCTTGTCTTAAATATCTAATGAATACGTCGATAAATGCTCTATATTTTTTTCTAATTCAAGTGGATCGACATATCCAATAAATACTTAATACAAAGCCATAGGTGGTTATAGGATCTATCAGAATAAGGATAATGTGATAGTATTCCCGAATGGGAAGGAACAATCTAAAGTGTATGATTACATCAAGTGATAATATGGTATCACTACACAAACGTATAATCTCAAAGGAGATAAAATACCCATAAAGCGCTAAAAGTAGCGTGCCTTATATCATCGGCATTCATAAAACATCAAATATGGTTTAGGGGAAAACCTAAACCCGCCATCTTGGCAAACCCAAAACATGCATAAAGAGATCTCATCTCAAACACGCCATAAGGCAAATATATCTCCAAAGAGGAGAATAAAATCTCAAGTAAACGCCAAAAGGCAAATCTCATATAACGCCAGTGTAGGCAATTCAAATTTCAAAAATAGAGCTTCCAAGAGTTCAAATTCCCGAAAGGTAATCGCCATAAATATATATCGAATGGTTCAAAGAACCAATTCCGAAAAAGGGCGATACACTAGGGAAATCACAAACATTAATGAAATCATCTCAAAGATATAGCACGTGCTTATGGCCGAAGCCCGCCAAGTACTGCTCTTCCAAAATAAGGCACCACGTCTCTTAGACAAATGTCCCGAAGGACAATAAATATGTCTCTTAGACAAACATCCCAAAGGACAACATCCCGAAGAACAAATACTTCGCAATGGACAAATACAAATACGTCTCTTAGACAAACGTCCCGAAGGACAAATGACCCGAAGGTCCAGTACTGGCAAATACGTCTCTTAGACAAATGTGTCACAAACTTTCGAATAGGAACCCGAACAGTGTTAACGTGTGTCCCATACCACATGTTCGCACTAAACGGTTTACTAACCTTCACACTCAAAGAAGTAAAAAGTTTACCTCATCTCATCGGTAAACTCGACCCGTAGGTCAAAACGATCAAACGGACAAGTCGGGAATTAACCGATAAGATAAACGCACGTGTGTAACAACCCTGTATTTTACAAATATTCTTAAATTGATTTTTTCCAGATTCAAAAGCTTTATTTATGAAAAAGAATAAATTTTGTTATTTTAAATATAAACTTTGACTTTGATGTGGATTAGAATTCCAAATATGACTAAATTTAATATTTCCTGAAAATGTGAATTTTGGTCAATAGTCAAACTTTGACTTTTAAGTTTAAATTTTAAATAGTTTTAAATTATAAATTTTATCTTTTATTATGAAAATAGATTTAATAACTTGAACACTACTTTTCGTTTCGTTGAAAACGGAGTTAAAATGTAAAAGTTATGTACATTTCAATTTTTAGTATACTTTGTTTTATTATGCAATTTTGCCTATTTTAATTTTTATAAATCATATTTTCTTTCTTATATTTTATTTTAATATGTGTCAATATGTTAATTTATGTATATTTTCATCTCTAAATATTTTTAAAAATAATAATAGAATTTTTCCAAAATTTACTATGATGATTTCCTATTTTTAAAGGCTGTTTTCCTATTTTCTGCTATTTTCTTCATTAAAAATTATATGTAAATTAAATTTTAAATATTTATTTTGTGAATATATTTTTATTTTATGTTATTATTTATGTTTAAAAATATATAACAAGCTCATATGAATTTTCTAAAATTTATTCTATTCAATTTCAAATTTTCTAGACTAGTTTACTATTTTTAGCTATTTTCTTAATTTAACTTTACATAATTGATAAATATTTATATAAATTATTATATTTTGGTAAAATTTCGAAATTTATCTGGTATTATTATTATCACCAGAAATATAAAGTTATAAAAAATTTTATATAGTTTATTTTAAAAGAAAAAGGGAATTCAAAGAGACAAGGCTCTTCATTTCTGGTGACTTTTCAATAGCTAGTCTCTTCATTTCCTTGGCTTTTCATTTTCTCCTTGATAGCCGTACATTTCCCATTGCCATTCACGTGAGAAAACTCCTTTCTCTCCAAAAACTCACGGCTAGAAAAAAAATTGGTAAGTTTTCTAATGTCTTCTTCCTTTATCCCTTCTCCTTTTCATATTTTCTATTGATTTTTACCTTTGCTTCTTCTAGCTTGCTCGGCCTGGCTCCTACTCCATCAGCTCCGCCATCACCTCCTCCATCTACAGCAGCCATTAGCTCCTCCTCTGACCAAAAATTCAGGCCATGATCCTTCACATGAAGCATCACCACAAAAACATTGCAAAGCTTTGCCAAACTTCACCAAAACAAGGCTAGCCTAGCCTATACTCCACTATTACCTTCATAGTTGCCTTTGGCCACTCCTTAGCCACCACCACCATCATCTACATCACTTCTGGCTGCCACATGACCACTGACCAGATCTGGAACCCCCTATGGCCGAGCTCCAATTGACCTAAGCCGAGCCAAAAAGTTAAACAACTTGCCTCTTTTGCATTGTCTTTGGTATGCTTCATGTTAGCACCACTACACCTTCATCTCCACTTGTTTTGATGCCATTACCTGACCCAAACCTGACCTATATGATGCCAAACCTGAGCTTAACACATCATTGGCTAAGATCATGATCCACCTTGGTCGAGCATTCGAATGGTAAAGACAAGGTCTTGTCTTTATTGCCTTGTATTTCAACTTGTTTCTATATAATTCTGTGTTGAATATTCATATGTTATATTGTCTTGTTTTGGGTTGTTTACAAGAAAAATATCAAGGCTCTCCATTCATTCAACTCAAGAGTCATGCTATATCGTGCTTGTTGTGCTTTCTGGAATCTATTCTATGTGTTTTGGTCGCTAATCTCCAGCTTTAACAAGTGAGTTATTCTCACCAGACAATATGTACCTATATAACTAGTAAATTGACACCCTGTGAATCTGTAGAAATATATTATCATGTTATACTTGACTATGTTATGATCATATGATGTTTATACACCTGTTATATCATCCGTTACTGTTATATAATGTATTCTGTTCATTTATATCTGTTTATCACACTGCAAGTTCCCTGTAGACTAGAATCACTATGGGTTGAAATGATACATACCCGAACGGACTTTAGAATAGGGAAAAATCATTATGGGCTGAAATGATAGGCCTGAATGGTTTTTTATTTATTTTATTTAACTTGGGATTGCGGGTTTGAAATGATAGAACCCGGATTTTTCTTTTTAAACTGCGGATTGAAATGATACATATCTGTATCACTTGACCTAGGTTAGAAAACTATATAAAGGCCCGTGGTTATTTTATAAAGTGTTTTGGATATTTTTAAGTATTTTAAAAATTATAAATTTATGAAATTTGATTTAAATAGATTTTGAAATGTTTTAAAATAAAGAAATTATGATTTTTCTATGTGTTAAAAATGTAATTAATGAATGGTTTAACTGGACTTTTTGAAATATAACTTAAGTTTTGGAAATTTGGAATTTGGTTAAAAATGATATTTAAGTTATATAAATAAAATGGAAATTTAATTATATTTGGAAAATGGTAAAATATGATAATTTGATTAAATTTGAATTTAAATGATTTATTAAAGTATTATTGTTTTTTCTATGAATTTAAGTGGTTAAATAAATGAATGTTTAAAAGTGATCTTTTAAAATATAACTTGACTTGGAAATGTGAAATTTGGTTTTAATTAAAGGTTTAAGTTAATTAAATAAAATTGGAAATTTAGTTAAATTTGTGAAATGGTAATTTAAATTTGAAGTGTAAAGTTTATTTGTTGAAATGTGAAGAATTGGAAACTTTTACACTTAAATTTATTAAGTAAACTATTGAAAATTGGATTTAATTATAAGAAATTTATTGTGAAAAAGATATATGTTAAACGATATGTAAATGAACATTTTAAATGTTAAAATATGATTTTTAAAATGTTTATGTGTTTTAAATTGAAGTTATTTAATTGCTGGAAATACACTAACACCTGAAATCTACTTTTAATAGCATTCAGAAATGCTATAGATTCTGTTTTGAACTAAAATTGTGTAAAAAGAGCTATTACAGCATTTCTGAAATGCTGTAGTTGCTGTAATTGAACTTGTAGGCTAATATTGAACTCAGGTCTATTATAGCATTCTCTGGAAATGCTATAGTGGTCTGCAGTCTTTGCTGAAATCAAATAAAACCTTTGTTTTGAAATCTGAGTTACCGCAGCACTTCTGAAATGCTGTCTTTTCTGTTTTGAACTATAATTTAACTAAAAAAACTGAGTTTTAACAGCATTTTTAAATGATGTCTTTGCTGAATAAAAATGTTTTCAAGTATAACTTATAACAGCTTTTTTCTAAATGCTGCGAAAGGCTGAAATTTTAATAATTATGGGTTTTGACTTAGTGAACGAACTTAGAATGGTTTGAAACTTTGGAAATTGAATACTTGATTTGAAAATATAATAATTACACTTTTAAAAGGTTTAAATGAATTATTTTGATTGGAATATAAACTATTTAAAGGTGATTTGAAATGATAGTAAATGAACGATATCTTTGAATTTAAAAGGTATTTAAAGTTGAATATTTGGATTTGAACTGATAGGATATTTTATTATATTAAAATGATTTGAAATGAAGTTTTGTAAGGATATGATATTTTATTATATTAAAATGATTTGAAATGAAGTTTTGTAAGGATATGATATTTTATTATATTAAATTGATTTGAAATGAAGTTTTGAAATGAGATGAAAATTTAAATATATGGAAATGGTTTGGAATTGATTTAATCTTTATTTTGATAAAGATTTGGATTTGAAATGATATTCTATTTTGAAGTATAAACTGTTTTTAAACTTATAACCACGGGTTATAATAACGATTGGTTGTTAAAGAGACCGGGATCGGATATGGACATACTCTCTATCGATACCGAAAACCACTTTGACAACTGTGTACGCGGTAGAGTTTCCAAAATGAAGTAGGATGGTGGCGACGATCCTAAGGTATATATGTGGACCCAACTCCCGTGAGTTGGCATAAGGTGGCTAAAACAGGAGTGATCTCGGACCAGTGAGGTAGCACCTCTTATCGGACGCACTTCTTCGATTCCATTCTATTACTTTTTGATTTTTGGTGGCCACCCTTCGATTTGGGAGTGTTGTTCGAGGTGGACGGTAGTGGCTGCTATCCGCTCCATCAGTCCGTGTGCGTAATTGGTATATCTACCCTGGCATTGCCTTGTGTGTCGTGTCACCTACCATATCGAACCCACTACGATTATGATTTTAAGATCCGACCGCATTAAGGTTCTCCATCCCCTTAACGCTATTTTCTATATGATTATACTTTACTAATTAGACACTATTGTATATAGCGTATATTACTACATAGTAAATAGTTTAACGGATCCTTAAAGAATGGGCGATCCCAAGCATTCTTTAAGTTACTTGTACCTTTATTACAGTTCACTTGAGTTGGTTTACATTATATAAGTATATATTGTCCTGACTCGAGTGTTTTGTGTTTTGCTTTACGCTCGGGTCAGCCTGAGTTATTCACAGCTTTGGATTCCACTTTCCGGAGATTTGAATCGCTGGAGATTATCTGCTTGTCTTGTCCTATCTATTTCAGTTATGTTGTTCTACTCAGCTTGTACTTGGTTATTGTATTTAGACTTCTGTTGTACTCTATTTCTTCTGTTGTACTCTATTTCTTCTGTTGTACTCTATTTCTTCTGTTGTATCTTATGTAACTTTGTTATATTTATATAGTAGCTTCATGAACTACTATTTCTTTTACTTCCGCTGCATTATTTTACTCTGTCTCTATGATCTGTGATTATATTTATTTACTGTATATTCTGAGATTTGCCAAATTTTATTTACAACGCGGTATTTTGAGCAATTCAATTCCGGCATGAGTGTCTACCTATACACTTATAATGGATGCGAATGGTTGAAAATATCGGGTCGTTACAGTTGGTATCAGAGCTTTGGCTTTGAGGCAAAACTCAGCATATGGAGTAGATTTATTTACAGAATCACTTTCGTTCGAGTTTGAATCTTTTCCTCTTGATTCGAATTTCCTTTGAATTTTTGGAACGTTCCCTGCGGTTCCAAAATTCATTCTTGTCCCTCACTATTCATCTTCTTTTGATTTTGGAGTATCACATAACTCCACTTCGAATGATCTTTATAGTGAATTGGCTGTCTCGCCAATATTCTAATTTTCTGGTAAAGGGGGAAACTCCTTTACAAATTAGCATCGATTCACCAGAGATTTATATCTATCCTTGGTTTAGATGCTAATATCTTTTATTACTCCAAACTCTATCTTTTGAGATCAGATGTAGATTTACCCCCAAAAAAAATACACATTTGATCTTATTCATTAAGTCACGGTTGACCCGGTTAAGGTTGCCCGCGATTTATCTAAGCTTATCCATCTTCATATGTTGATAATTAATCATCTTGTTTTGTTTCCAAAATATCTCCAAACATTTTGGATTGTACTTGTAAATCTATGTTTTGTTTTATATAGTGTGTCATTTGAGTTGTTGATGTTGATTTGGGCTTCCGATCGATTCGTCTGATCAACGCTATCGATAGGATTTCTAAAACACTTTGATAGAACAAACTGACACAATATTATTTTAAAAAAAAAATTGTTTAATGAAATAAATTTTGATATAAGTAAATATTATGGAACTTAATATATTGATTTAAATTGATTATTTGAAATGATAATACTTGATTTATCATTCTATAAATGAATTTATAAATAGATGTTTATAAATTGATTTTGGAAACATAAATGAATTTAAATCAAGAATTTGAGAATTTAATTTCTGATGGTTTCAAACCTTGTGTTTAAAGTTTTAAAAGGATATATTATTTAAAGTATTTTTGAATAAAAATTTGTCTCTAAAGGATTTTAAAGTTTAAAAATTAAGTGCTCTTCTCTTTGTCGCTGGAAAATAATTTCGGTGATGACTGCAGCATCATCGACGTTCATTTTCGAGTTTCGAAGTGAAGAGACCGTTCTGTAGTCTTGCTACAGCTTTGTTTTGGAAAATCTAATTGATTTGAATTTCTAAAATATGACTGGATTATAATATATATAGATATATGATTTAAAATTTGATTTGACATATTATGTATGTATAATTACTTATCGCTAAATGGTTTGAAAGGAATCGGAAGTTTAATTCTTAAATTTTATTTTAAAGAATAATTTCAGTTATAAGAAGAAAATCAAAAATTTGAATAAATGATTCAAACTTGAGATAATTGAATTGGAAAGTTTTACTTGTATAACACATAATTTCATTCCAATATAACTTACCTAAATTACACAGAAGTTGAATATGGAATTGGATAATATACAATATAAAAAAGATTTTTATAAATAAAATTTGAGTGGTTATAATACATGTTATACACTTAAATTTTAGTTATAAAAGATTAACAGAGGTAAAAGTGAAAAAGGAAGTTAAAGAGATTTTTTTAAATAACTTAATAATCAAATTTGATTTAATATGGAACCTTAAGTCTAACCTAGGAATTTTAATAAAAGTTATTTTCTGAAATGAATATGTTGTATAATAAAAATGTATCTTTGAATAGATAAAATAAAATACATTTGAATTGGACTTTTGTAATAAAGTTTATTTAACTTGAATTCATAGTTTAATTAATGTCTAAATGAATAAATGTGTAAAGAAATTTGATTGTTATATTTGCTATATAAATATTTTATTTATGAAATAGATATGTCTTGAAAAATGAATGATTATGATTTAAATAGTTAAAATGTATTTTAACATCACTAAAAATTGATAATTGAGAATTTGGTTTTCAAATGGAATTTTAAGTGTAACTTATTAAAGGAATATCTATTTGTGAAATGGGTATTTTAAATAAAGTGTTAGGTTATGTGTTAAATTAAGAGCTAACTAAAATAGTGAACTTTTAACTTAATAAATGAAGTATAGTTTGATTTGAATATTCCATTCATAAAAGTTTGTTTTAAATAAGTCATAAGTTAAATGATATCCAAATGAATATTTCTGATATTAAACTGATTTGAAATACTAATATATCTACTGTAGCATTTTATAAGTGCTGCTATTTTGAAAAGACAATGTTTTGGAAATTTTTATAATTGAATGAACTTAGAAATGTTACAACTTTAAAATGAATATTATTTGACCTTGAATTAAAATGGTTTAAATGAAGATTATATTTTTTTAAGGAGTTTTGATTTTCTAAGTGTTATGTTTTTTTTTAAAGAATAACATTTCCAAAGTGTTATGATTTTAGTAGTGTGATTTCCAAATGATAAACATCCCTAAATTATTATGATTTTCAAAGCATTATGGTTTCAAATTTATTATCTTATTTTGTTTTTCAAACTACCTTTTGGTTGTCCTTATTTCTCTTATCTTGTTACAGAATGGGAAGGCTATTGCTTATACCAGTCCGTTTAGAAATCTTTCTGTAATCTTTGATAATCTTTGTTACTCATCTGGATCTGAACACTGTTTTTCCATTCATAGACCATCGATCAAGTGAAAAGGGAGATTCAGATTCTAGAGGATCTTTTTCGTGCTTATATTCTTGATTTGATCACCTCCATCTTGTCAAACTTACCTATAACAATAGTTATCAGGTGTAATTCCAATCTTCTTATCATCTTATCTTAATTCTATTTCATTCTATCTTTTTCTGTGCTTTCCCGTACCTCGTTCCTTTTCGGGGACGAAAAGTTTTGAGTGGGGGAGAGTGTAACAACCATGTATATTACAAATATTCTTAAATTGATTTTTTCCAAATTCAAAAGTTTTATTTATGAAAAAGAATAAATTTTGTTATTTTAAATATAAACTTTGACTTTGATGTGGATTAGAATTCCAAATATGACTAAATTTAATATTTCCTGAAAATGTGAATTTTGATCAATAGTCAAACTTTGACTTTTAAGTTTAAATTTTAAATAGTTTGAAATTATAAATTTTATCTTTTATTATGTAAATATATTTAATAACTTGAACACTACTTTTCGTTTCGTTGAAAACGGAGTTAAAATGTAAAAGTTATGTACATTTCACTTTTTAGTATAATTTGTTTTATTGTGCAATTTTGCCTATTTTAATTTTTATAAATCATATTTTCTTTCTTATATTTTATTTTAATATGTGTCAATATGTTAATTTATGTATATTTTAATCTCTAAATATTTTTAAAAATAATAATAGAATTTTTCCAAAATTTACTATGATGATTTCCTATTTTTAAAGGTTGTTTTCCTATTTTCTGCTATTTTCTTCATTAAATATTATATGTAAATTAAATTTTAAATATTTATTTTGTGAATATATTTTTATTTTATGTTATTATTTATGTTTAAAAATATATTACAAGCTCATATGAATTTTCTAAAATTTATTCTATTCAATTTCAAATTTTCTAGACTAGTTTACTATTTTTAGCTATTTTCTTAATTTAACTTTACATAATTGATAAATATTTATATAAATTATTATATTTTGGTAAAATTTCAAAATTTATCTGGTATTATTATTATCACCAGAAATATAAAGTTATAAAAAAATTTATATAGTTTATTTTAAAAGAAAAAGGAAATTCAAAGAGACAAGGCTCTTCATTTCTGGTGACTTTTCAATAGCTAGTCTCTTCATTTCCTTGGCTTTTCATTTTCTCCTTGATAGCCGTACATTTCCCATTGCCATTCACGTGAGAAAACTCCTTTCTCTCCAAAAACTCACGGCTAGAAAAAAAATTGGTAAGTTTTCTAATGTCTTCTTCCTTTATCCCTTCTCCTTTTCATATTTTCTATTGATTTTTACCTTTGCTTCTTCTAACTTGCTCAGCCTGGCTCCTACTCCATCAGCTCCGACATCACCTCCTCCATCTACAGCAGCCACTAGCTCCTCCTCTGACCAAAAATTCAGGACATGACCCTTCACATGAAGCATCACCACAAAAACATTGCAAAGCTTTGCCAAACTTCACCAAAACAAGGCTAGTCTAGCCTATACTCCACTATTACCTTCATAGTTGCCTTTGGCCACTCCTTAGCCACCACCACCATCATCTACATCACTTCTGGCTGCCACATGACCACTGACCAGATCTGGAACCCCCTATGGCCGAGCTCCAATTTACCTAAGCCGAGCCAAAAAGTTAAACAACTTGCCTCTTTTGCATTGTCTTTGGTATGCTTCATGTTAGCACCACTACACCTTCATCTCCACTTGTTTTGATGCCATTACCTGACCCAAACCTGACCTATATTATGCCAAACCTGATCTTAACACATCATTGGCTGAGCTCATGATCCACCTTGGTCGAGCATTCGAATGGTAAAGACAAGGTCTTGTCTTTATTGCCTTGTATTTCAACTTGTTTCTATATAATTCTGTGTTGAATATTCATATGTTATATTGTCTTGTTTTGGGTTGTTTACAAGATAAATATCAAGGCTCTCCATTCATTCAAATCAAGAGTCATGCTATATCGTGCTTGTTGTGTTTTCTGGAATCTATTCTATGTGTTTTGGTCGCTAATCTCCAGCTTTAGCAAGTGAGTTATTCTCACCAGACAATATGTACCTATATAACTAGTAAATTGACACCCTGTAAATCTGTAGAAATATATTATCATGTTATACTTGACTATGTTATGATCATATGATGTTTATACACCTGTTATATCATCCGTTACTGTTATATAATGTATTCTGTTCATTTATATCTGTTTATCACACTGCAAGTTCCCTGTAGACTAGAATCACTATGGGTTGAAATGATACATACCCGAACGGACTTTAGAATAGGGAAAAATCATTATGGGCTGAAATGATAGGCCTGAATGGTTTTTTATTTATTTTATTTAACTTGGGATTGCGGGTTTGAAATGATAGAACCCGGATTTTTCTTTTTAAACTGCGGATTGAAATGATACATATCTGTATCACTTGACCTAGGTTAGAAAACTATATACAGGCCCGTGGTTATTTTATAAAGTGTTTTGGATATTTTTAAGTATTTTAAAAATTATAAATTTATGAAATTTGATTTAAATAGATTTTGAAATGTTTTAAAATAAAGAAATTATGATTTTTCTATGTGTTAAAAATGTAATTAATGAATGGTTTAACTGGACTTTTTGAAATATAACTTAAGTTTTGGAAATTTGGAATTTGGTTAAAAATGATATTTAAGTTATATAAATAAAATGGAAATTTAATTATATTTGGAAAATGGTAAAATATGATAATTTGATTAAATTTGAATTTAAGTGATTTATTAAAGTATTATTGATTTTTCTATGAATTTAAGTGGTTAAATAAATGAATGTTTAAAAGTGATCTTTTAAAATATAACTTGACTTGGAAATGTGAAATTTGGTTTTAATTAAAGGTTTAAGTTAATTAAATAAAATTGGAAATTTAGTTAAATTTGTGAAATGGTAATTTAAATTTGAAGTGTAAAGTTTATTTGTTGAAATGTGAAGAATTGGAAACTTTTACACTTAAATTTATTAAGTAAACTATTGAAAATTGGATTTAATTATAAGAAATTTATTGTGAAAAAGATATATGTTAAATGATATGTAAATGAACATTTTAAATGTTAAAATATGATTTTTAAAATGTTTATGTATTTTAAATTGAAGTTATTTAATTGCTGGAAATACACTAACACCTGAAATCTACTTTTAATAGCATTCAGAAATGCTATAGATTCTGTTTTGAACTAAAATTGTGTAAAAAGAGCTATTACAGCATTTCTGAAATGCTGTAGTTGCTGTAATTGAACTTGTAGGCTAATATTGAACTCAGGTCTATTATAGCATTCTCTGGAAATGCTATAGTGGTCTGCAGTCTTTGCTGAAATCAAATAAAACCTTTGTTTTGAAATCTGAGTTACCGCAGCACTTCTGAAATGCTGTCTTTTCTGTTTTGAGCTATAATTTAACTAAAAAAACTGA
The DNA here is from genome assembly GCA_030737815.1 of Allium fistulosum. NCBI lineage: Eukaryota > Viridiplantae > Streptophyta > Magnoliopsida > Asparagales > Amaryllidaceae > Allium > Allium fistulosum. The sequence continues at coordinate 1,248,338,751 of CM060905.1, forward strand.
GTTTTAACAGCATTTTTAAATGATGTCTTTGCTGAATAAAAATGTTTTCAAGTATAACTTATAACAGCTTTTTTCTAAATGCTGCGAAAGGCTGAAATTTTAATAATTATGGTTTTTGACTTAGTGAACGAACTCAGAATGGTTTGAAACTTTGGAAATTGAATACTTGATTTGAAAATATAATAATTACACTTTTAAAAGGTTTAAATGAATTATTTTGATTGGAATATAAACTATTTAAAGGTGATTTGAAATGATAGTAAATGAACGATATCTTTGAATTTAAAAGGTATTTAAAGTTGAATATTTGGATTTGAACTGATAGGATATTTTATTATATTAAAATGATTTGAAATGAAGTTTTGTAAGGATATGATATTTTATTATATTAAAATGATTTGAAATGAAGTTTTGTAAGGATATGATATTTTATTATATTAAATTGATTTGAAATGAAGTTTTGAAATGAGATGAAAATTTAAATATATGGAAATGGTTTGGAATTGATTTAATCTTTATTTTGATAAAGATTTGGATTTGAAATGATATTCTATTTTGAAGTATAAACTGTTTTTAAACTTATAACCACGGGTTATAATAACGTTTGGTTGTTAAAGAGACCGGGATCGGATATGGACATACTCTCTGTCGATACCGAAAACCACTTTGACAACTGTGTACGCGGTGGAGTTTCCAGAATGAAGTAGGATGGTGGCGACGATCCTAAGGTATATACGTGGACCCAACTCCCGTGAGTTGGCATAAGGTGGCTAAAACAGGAGTGATCTCGGACCAGTGAGGTAGCACCTCTTATCGGACGCACTTCTTCAATTCCATTCTATTACTTTTTGATTTTTGGTGGCCACCCTTCGATTTGGGAGTGTTGTTCGAGGTGGACGGTAGTGGCTGCTATCCGCTCCATCAGTCCGTGTGCGTAATTGGTATATCTACCCTGGCATTGCCTTGTGTGCCGTGTCACCTACCATATCGAACCCACTACGATTATGATTTTAAGATCCGACCGCGTTAAGGTTCTCCATCCCCTTAACGCTATTTTCTATATGATTATACTTTACTAATTAGACACTACTGTATAGCGTATATTACTACATAGTAAATAGTTTAACGGATCCTTAAAGAATGGGCGATCCCAAGCATTCTTTAAGTTACTTGTACCTTTATTACAGTTCACTTGAGTTGGTTTACATTATATAAGTATATATTGTCCTGACTCGAGTGTTTTGTGTTTTGCTTTACGCTCGGGTCAGCTTGAGTTATTCGCAGATTTGGATTCCACTTTCTGGAGATTTGAATCGCTGGAGATTATCTGCTTGTCTTATCCTATCTATTTCAGTTCTGTTGTACTACTCAGCTTGTACTTGGTTATTGTATTTAGACTTCTGTTGTACTCTATTTCTTCAGTTGTACTCTATTTCTTCTGTTGTATCTTATGTAACTTTGTTATATTTATATAGTAGCTTCATGAACTACTATTTGTTTTACTTCCGCTGCATTATTTTACTCTGTCTCTATGATCTATGATTATATTTATTTACTGTATATTCTGAGATTTGCCAAATTTTATTTACAACGCGGTATTTTGAGCAATTCAATTCCGGCATGAGTGTCTACCTATACACTTATAATGGAAGCGAATGGTTGAAAATATCGGGTCGTTACACATGTGTCCCATACCACGTATTTTACCAAAACGTTTAATTCTCCTTCTCATCCACTTGAATAGTGCAAAAATGTGTATTTTATATATGAAATAATTTACTTGAGAAAACAAGCTTTTAATACCAATTTTGAAAGCCATATTTTTAATTCCCTTATTATCGAGAATAAATAGATTCTATATTTGAAAACACTTTAAAATTATCATATAATAATAATTTAAAATGCCCATTTATTTTAAAAATTATTTCAAAAAGGTTTGGAAAATTCCGTGCTCGAAAACGAATAAAAACCAAAGAAATCACTCAAATCAATATTCAAATTCAATTCAAATTCAATTCAAATTCAAATTTAATCCAAAATTTGAATTTCAAAATCTCCATACTTTGGCTAGTCTACGATAGACATCATGGCCTCAAAACATTTCAGAAATATCACAAAAACATGAAGTAAAAGTCAAAAGTCGGACGGAAAAAGAACATAAAAAATGCATCGGCAATACAATACAATACCCAGGTCTGAAATCTTCTCTGGGTTCAACTTTCGGACATGAAATAGATGGCCAAACAACCTTTGAATGAACTAAAAATTGGTGCGCTCATAGTAGAAAACTTTGACTTTCAAACAAAAAAATAATCGATGAATTCCGACTGGAAATGAAAAAGTTACGCTGTCCCAAACATGGACTCAGGCCATGTTTGCAACAGTTCAAAAACAAAAATATGCCCAGGCCTATAAACCATCTAGGGTCCAACTTATAGGTCTGAAACAGAGGACCAAACTACCTGATATTGAGCTGAAAATTGGTATGCGCATAGTAGAAAACTTCATCTTTAAAAAAAATCAATGAATTTCAGTAAGAAATAAAAGAGTTATGCTATCTCAAACATGGACACAGGTTATGTTTGCAGCAACTCAAAAAACAATTTCTACAGGCAAAAATCTGCGTTTGAGTTGATTTTCTACCATTGTTTTGAACATCCAAATGACAATATTTTTCAACCAAAATTTTCAGAGATGAAGTTCAACATGCAAGCTACCAAATGCAAGAAATCCAGCAGCATTTCGTTGCCGAAATCAAAAGTTACGGTCAATCAAAGAGAGCATATAACTCAGATTTTCGAACAGAGACTACAGGAAATTGGTACAGTAAGCAAATTTTTGGCGATTTTGAGCTTGGCTCAGCTAGATTTTGTGAGTTTTATAACTCGCATTGCTGTATGAATGGAAAAGCTTGGATTTTGGCTGCAAGTTGGAAGCTTTGGTTTGAATATAGACCTCTAGGAACCTATAGAGGAGGTAAACAATGCATGCAAGAACAAACAAACGGTAAATTAGAAAAATCAACTATTGAAATTAGAAATTTGATGAAACTATATGGTTTGGAGTTAGATTACCTTAGATTTACTCTCTAGGTTGCAAAAGATTTCAATTTGCTTGAATTTAATTGAAGAAATAGCTTGGATTTACAATTTTGAAGAGATGAGTTTACTGTATTTTGTTTCTGGTTGAAGAAGAAGATGAGCAAGTGAGAAATGAACGTACAGGCATTTGTTTTTTCACCTTCTCATCTGGTTAAGCACTAATGGGTCTTGGAACCATTAATTAAAAGAAAAGAAAATGGCTAAGGTTAATTAATTCACACTTAAATAAAAAAGGCTTCATATTTACACTATTTTACAAAACAAATTACATTTCTCTCAAGTTTTTAAACCAGACAAAATATGTGAACTTGCATACAAATAAAATAAAGTATTTTACACTATATAAAAAGATAATTTTAATTTTTAAAACATTTTTATTATTAAAATCTCTTATTTTACAAAAATGCACTATTTTCGCAATAAAATGCAAAAGTCTGTATTTTTTATTTTTAAAATTTAACAAAAATACTTTTCTCACTTAGAAAAATATTTCAAACCATTTCCAAGCTTAATCTATAGCCAAAACATATTTTTAAACCAATTTTCACCTTTTTATTTAAATAAACCACCTTTAAAAATTACATACTTCTTTTAAAAATTATTAAAAGAAGTAAATGGGCAATAATTAATATAATTATTGCATTTTCTCTAAAATAAGGTCATTTTCCATTTATTATCAACCCAAACAAAATAAAATAAAGTTTGGAATTTTATTTTCTCATTTTAAATTCCAAAATTCATTGTTTATTTCAAATAAACAATTTAAAATCTCCAATTTTAATTTAATTCACAATATTAAATTATAATTACCATTGTAATTTAATATTGACAGGTAATCTCCAAACCTGGGTTGTTACAGACTCCCCCCTTAAGAAAATTGCGTCCTCGCAATTTCTAGAGAAGAATTTGTATTCAACCTATTAATTTCATCAATCAAAAGCGAAAAAAAAGATAAGCTTGAGATAAAAAGATTCTCACCATCGCTATGCGAAGAAAGAAAACCTGGATAGGATCGCTCGATAAACTCTCTGGTTTCCCAAGTGTAGTCATTGGGATTAGCGGACCATTGAACTTTAACGAGCGGTACGTCCTTGTTTCGAAGGCATCTCACCTCCAAAGCAAGTACGCGAACAGGCTGCCGCACGACAGATAAGTTTGGTGAGATCTCAAGCTCTTGCAAATCTGAAGAATCGATAATGGAATCTGACTCTCGAAGACACTTCCGAAGATGAGAGACGTGAAACAGGTCATGAATGGCAGATAGATGAGTTGGAAGTGAAACTCTATATGCCACAGGGCCAATACGTTCAATAATAGGAAATGGTCCTATAAAGCGAAGAGCTAATTTCCCAGTCGTACTGAAGCGCATAACCCCCTTCAAAGGAGAGACACGAATAAAGACGAGATCACCAATAGAATACTCGAGAGGCTTTCTACGGTTGTCCGTGTAGGATTTCTGGCGGCTTTGTGCCTCTTTCATTCTCTGCCGAATAAGAATAATCTTCTTAGAAGAATCACGAATAGAATCAGGGCCTAGAATAAGCTTCTCCCCAAATTCCAACCAACATGACGGTGATCGGCACGGCCTTCCGTATAAGGCTTCGAAAGGAGCCATACCGATACTAGACTGAAAGCTATTATTATAGGAGAACTCCACAAGCGGTAGGTGGTCTTCCCAACTACCACCAAAATCTAGAATGCAAGCACGAAGAAGATCCTCTAAGATATGATTCACCCATTCAGTCTGTCCATCAGACTGCGGATGATATGCTGTGCTGAAATTAAGCTTTGTTTCCAAAGCTTGTTATAGATTCTGCCAGAAATGACTCGTGATAAGCGGATCACGGTCACAAACAATTAAACTAGGAATACCGTGAAGTCTCACGATTTCCTTGATATATAACTTGGCTAAATGAGAAGCACCTCTATTAGATTTAATAGGAATGAAATGAGCTGATTTGGTGAGGTGATCAACAATAACCCAAATGCTAGAATGGCCCGATCTCGAACGAGCTAGGCCGTCAATGAAGTCCATCGAAATCTGATCCCATTTCCACAATGGAATCTCTAGAGGCTGAAGGAGACCAGAAAGGAGCTGATGTTCGGCTTTGGTACATTGACAAGTCATGCAATTACTCACATAACTCGCCACATCGCTTCATGCCTTCCCAATAATAAAGGCGATGCATATCGGCATACATCTTACTACTGCCAGGATGAATGGTATACTTAGAACGATGACAGTCATCGAGAATGTAATGCCTAAGTGTAGAATCAAAAGGCACAACAAGACGGTTCTTCTTGCGAAGACACCCATGAGAATCAATACTGAAATCCTACAACTCCACATCACGGGACTCAGACTCACAAATCTGAATAAGGTGCACAAGATCGGGATCACACCACTGAGCATCGGCAATATGATCCAGTAAGCTGGATCGAGCTTCCAAACTGAATAATAAAGTAGGAGAATCAGAAGATGGAGCTCGATCACGAATATCATAAAGGGATAAGGTCTCTAGAACATCCCACTCGACTAGCATCATAGAAACAACAGTCGAATGTTTGCGACTAAGCGCATCAGTAACACAATTACCCTTACCAGGGGTATACTGGATATCGAAGTCATAGAAGGCAAGGAACTCGAGCCAATGCTGTTGCCTCTGAGCTCCTTCTGAGTGAACATATATTTTAAGGACTTATGATCGGTAGAGAGAATGAAGTGCTCGCCTAATAAATAGTGTCGCCAAATCTTCAAGGCCAAGACAATGGCAGCTAACTCGTGGTCATGAGTGGCATAGCGAACTTCATTCGGTCGTAGTTGCCTAGAAGCAAAAGCAACTACCCGATCCTTCTGCATAAGCACAGCATCGAGGCCACAATGACTAGCATCGGTGTAGACAACAAGATCTCGATTCCCTTTGGGAACTACAAGAATATGAGCATTAGTGAGAAGCTCCTTCAACTACTGAAAAGAAGCTTCACACTTGTAGGACTAAATAAATCGAATGTCTTTCCGAGTAAGGCTGGTGAGAGGAAGCACAATACAAGAGAAATCCTTAATGAACCGGCGGTAATAACCCGCCAATCCAAGGAAGCTACGAATCTCATGAACATTCTCGGGCCTCTTCCAATTCTGGATGGATTCGATCTTCGAAGGATCAACCGAAATGCCTTCAGAAGAAACAACGTAGCCTAAGAACTTAACCTTATTCTTCCAGAAATGGCACTTGGAGAATTTGGCTTTAAGTTGATGGTAACGAAGAGTACTCAAGACAATTTTCAAGTGATTAGCATGCTTGGCTTCAGACTTCGAATAAACAAGGATGTCGTCGATGAACACAAGGACGAACTTATCGAGATATTGCTGGAATACTCGATTCATAAGATCAATAAAGAAAGCAGGAGCATTCGTCAAACCGAATGGCATAATGAGCCACTCGTAAGATCCATATCGAGTGCGGAAAGTTGTAAGAGGTATGCTATCTTCCGCAACTCGAAGCTGATGAAAACCAGTGGCAAGGTCGAGTTGAGAGAAGACCTTAGCGTCACCCAATTGATCGAACATATCATCGATCCTAGGCAATGGATACCTATTCTTGATGGTCAACTCATTAAGCTTACGATAGTCGATGCAAAGCCTAAGAGTTCCATCGGACTTCTTCATGAAGACGACCGCGGCACCCTACGGTGAAAAACTAGATTGAATCAACTTCTTGGACTCAAGCTCTAAAAGCTACTTCTTGAGTTCCTCGTTTTCTTTTGTAGACATCCTCGTGGGAGGACGACTAACTAGCTGCGCGCCTAGAATGAGATCAATGTGGAACTCAATCGCCCGCTTGGGTGGCAAACCCAAAACAGGCTCAAATACATCAAAGAAATCACAAACAATAGGAATACGAGATATATCATCATCATCTCATGAGTCGAGAGAAAATAAAGATGCTTCGGAATTATCCACATTCCTAAGAACAAGTGATAGCTGAGTGGACGAATCTGGATGTCAAAGATATAAAATTCTCTCAGAACAAATAATCCTGGCATCGTATTGCACTAGCCAGTCCATACCCAAAATCATATCAAATCCCAAATAAGAAATAACGTGCAGATTCGCACGAAAAGAAAAGCCACATAAAACAATCTCAACATCATCACAAAGCATGCTAAGGGTTGCGGATCCCCTGATAGGATTTGCAATCCTCAATGAAGTAACCATACAAGAAACATCCAAAGACAAATCATCGACAAGCTTCTTCGATATGAATGAATGCGATGCACCCGTATCGAAGAGGACTCGAATAGAACGATCACGGAACAACAATGAACCTTCAAGAATAGAAGGAGAAGTACCTCTGTGCTGAGAAGACCCTCCAGAAGCATCCACTACATTCAGCTTGCCAGACTGGGTATTCAGAGCAATAGGACAAGTGGCAACTCGATGACCCTCCTTCTTGCAGTAGCGGCAAATAATAGGTTTAGGGCAGTCACGGATCATATGGTCAGAAGAACCACAATTGAAACACCCCTTCCGAGTAGAAGGTACTCCATAGGCTTGGAACTAGGACTAGATCCAACGGGCTTCTTCTTCTTGGAGGGGAGAAACTTCGGCTTATGAAATGGGAACTTCTTCTTATTAGGGTTCTTGCGAACCTCAACCTCATCACCACTCTCGCACTCATTCTCCACGGCTTCGAGATGAAGCACCGAGTCAACCAACTCCTCAAAAGAAAGCTTGAGCTGGAGCATCAAAGACTTCTTGAGATACTTCTTAAGACCAGAGACAAACTTCATATTCTTCTAATAAGAGGTGTTAATGTATTCAAGACCATACTTAGATAAGGCCTCGAATGATGAAACATAATCAGAGATAGAGGACTTCCCTTGCTTTAACTCAAGGAAGCGACGGGCCAATAAAGCTTTCTCAGATTCAGGAACGAATTTGAGCTCGAATCGTTCCCGAAACTGCGTCCAAGAAAGAGTAGACTCATCGAGCTCGGCTATAAGAAGCTCGTACCAATCAAGGACATGCTCTTTTAGTAGGCTAGATGCTACAAGAACTCTATCGTGGTCAGAAAGATCCATGCGAGAGAAGATGCGCTCGCACGTACGAATCCAAGCTTGTACCTCTAGAACGGACTCGGAGCCTTTGAACGGCTTTCCTCCGAGATGAGAGAAATCACTGCACAAGTGCGCAAAGACAGACTTGCGTGAAGGAGATGCTCGAGTAGGAGCTAGAGGCTGAGTGCTCCTAAATAACTCCTTAAACTGATTGGCGGACATATAAACGCCGTCCAGATGCGAGCCGCTGGATTGCCCAGCATCCAAGTGTCGTCCTCTGCCTCTTCCAGCTATTAGTTGAAAGTTAAGATAAGATCAAGATTATTCACAGGGTGGATATCATTAATTCAATAAGGAATACTACGGAATTAAATGCATTCCTAAACGTATTCCCAAACTTCTATCTACCCCAAAGGACATGAAAAGTACAAGGCACAATGATTCAGGGATTCGTAACATTTGTATTACTCTTAGATGTATCATAATATGTGCTTATGTTCTGTGTTTATCATATTTTGTTCCGAACCTCTGCTCTGATACCAAGTTGTGGCACCCCACCCCGAGACCCACATTAACAAAGAGTATTACTAGGTAATACCGTCCGCTAATGCGGAGAATAAGGCTGGTTAGGAGTGACCATCTATATCCTTGTCTTAAATATATATTGAATACGTCGATAAATGCTCTATATTTTTTTTCTAATTCAAGTGGATTGACGTATCCAATATACTTAATACAAAGCCATAGGTGGCTATAGGATCTATCAGAACAAAATACAACTCAAATGAAAAACACATCACAGAACAGTAGATAATCAAATATATACAAATATACAGATACATCACAGAGTATACAAAATGATACATCACATATGTGGTATGATGACCACAATACAAACACGAGTCAAAAGAATATACATATTAGAGTAGCAACAAAAAGGACTACACAAAATCTACAACAAAAAGAGCTAGTAGAAAAGTCCATGCGGAAGCAGAATATGCTAAGTCCAAAGGGTACCTAACCTGAAACACCTCGGTCTGACCCGAGTATAAAATATATGGGCCGGTTTAGCTAAACAAATCAGTTTACAAGGATAAGCGATAATATCAGCATAAGGATAATGTGATAATATTCCCGAATGGGAAGGAACAATCTAAAGTGTATGATTACATCAAGTGATAATATGGTATCACTACACAAACGTATAATCTCAAAGGAGATAAAATACCCATAAAGCGCTAAAAGTAGCGAGCCTCGTATCATCGGCATTCATAAAACATCAAATATGGTTTAGGGGAAAACCTAAACCCGCCATCTTGGCAAACCCAAAACATGCATAAAGAGATCTCATCTCAAACACGCCATAAGGCAAATATATCTCCAAAGAGGAGAATAAAATCTCAAGTAAACGCCAAAAGGCAAATCTCATATAACGCCAGTGTAGGCAATTCAAATTTCAAAAATAGAGCTTCCAAGAGTTCAAATTCCCGAAAGGTAATCGCCACAAATATATATCGAATGGTTCAAAGAACCAATTCCGAAAAAGGGCGATACACTAGGGAAATCACAAACATTAATGAAATCATCTCAAAGATATAGCACGTGCTTATGGCCGAAGCCCGCCAAGTACTGCTCTTCCAAAATAAGGCACCACGTCTCTTAGACAAACGTCCCGAAGGACAATAAATATGTCTCTTAGACAAACATCCCAAAGGACAACATCCCGAAGAACAAATACTTCGCAATGGACAAATACAAATACGTCTCTTAGACAAACGTCCCGAAGGACAAATGACCCGAAGGTCCAGTACTGGCAAATACGTCTCTTAGGCAAATGTGTCATAAACTTTCGGATAGGAACCCGAACAGTGTTAACGTGTGTCCCATACCACACGTTTGCACTAAACGATTTACTAACCTTCACACTCAAAGCAGTAAAAAGTTTACCTCATCTCATCGGTAAACTCGACCCGTAGGTCAAAACGATCAAACGGACAAGTCGGGAATTAACCGATAAGATAAACGCACGTGTCCCATACCACGTGTTTTACCAAACCGTTTAATTCTCCTTCTCATCCGCTTGAATAGTGCAAAAATGTGTATTTTATATATTAAATAATTTACTTGAGAAAACAAGCTTTTAATACCAATTTTGAAAGCCTTATTTTTAATTCCCTTATTATCGAGAATAAATAGATTCTATATTTGAAAACACTTTAAAATTATCATATAATAATTTAAAATGCCCATTTATTTTAAAAATTATTTCAAAAAGGTTTGGAAAATTCTGTGCTCGGAAACGAATAAAAACCAAAGAAAACACTCAAATCGATATTCAAATTCAAATTCAATTCAAATTCAATTCAAATTTAATCCGATATTCAAAGCACTAACCACGCAAAGGAGGTGCCGTCGAAAATTCATGAAATCCGATAAGTTTATAAAAATCAACAAAGTTTATAAGAATTAACTAGTGGAAATTAGGGAGGCATCCCTATCATACTTTCATATTGTAAAGCGGGTCCCTGTCAAAGTTTCATTGTAAATCCGGTCCCTATTTTCTAGAAACAAAGAAAAATTATTGCTGAGATGTCAACAACTTATATAAATAAGTGCTGATATTTCTGGAAATTTCCCTGTCAAAGTTTCATTGTAAATCCGGTCCCTATTTTCTAGAAACAAAGAAAAATTATTGCTGAAATGTCAGCAACTTTTATAAATAAGTGCTGATATTTCAGCAACTTTCATACACTGCGTTCATAGTGTACATAAATGTTGCTGAAATATCAGCAACTTTTATAAATAAGTGCTGATATTTCAGCAACTTTCATACACTATGTTCACAGTGTACAAAAAAGTTGCGGAAATGTCAGAAACTTTTATGAAAAGTTGCATCATGCTCTGCAATAATCGTGAATAAAAAACAGGGACCTAATTTACACTAAAATTTAGTGAAGGACTTTTCGTGTATTTTGAAGCTTAATAAGGACCTGTGCCAAAAGTACCCAATTAACTAAGTTAACCAAGTTTTATAAAAAATAAATAATTTTCTAAAAGTTAACTAAGTTTTATAATACATTAAATTAATATCAATAAAATTTTATTAAATTTAAATATATTTATGAAAATTAACTAAGTTATATAAAAAATAATTAAAATTAATTTTTTTTACTTAATTTATAAAAATTAACTAATTTTTATAAAAGTTAACTACTTAATCAAGTTTATACAAATTTAACTAGATTAACTAAAAATTTATAAAAATTTACTAATTCTTATAAATTTTAACTAAGTTATATAAAAATTAACTAAAATTATTTAACCAATTTATAAACTAAGTCTTATAAATATTCAACTAAGTTATTAAGTGAGTTTAATAAAAATTAATTAAAGGATATAAAATTAACTAAATTAATTGAGTTTTATAAAAATCAACAATTTTTTTAATTAAATTAACTAAGTTTTATAAAAATTAACTAAATTTAGAAGAATAATATAATATAATATAACAATAACAGTAGTAAAATAATATAATAATATTAATATAACAACAACAACAATAAATTAACTAAGTTTAAAATAAGTAATTAACTAAGTTAACTAAGTTTTATAATATTTAAATAAGCCAACTATTTTTTAAAAATTAAATAAGTTTATCAAATTTAATTAAGTTTTATAAAAATTAATAAGTTTATAACAATATACATGCGATTGTTGAATAAAGTATTTTAAACAAAATTTACATCCATTTTAGGAAATTCCATATGTTATTAATATCGTTTCCATATGAATATATAAATTAACTAAATTTTATAAAATCAACAAAAGTTTATATAAATTTAATTTTATAAAAATAACTAAGTTAATAAAGTTTTATATAAATTAATTAAGTTCCATATAAATTAATTAAATTTATATAATTAAGTTTTACACAAACACATATGTATGAATGTATACTTATAATTACTAATTGTTGAATTTCTTTTTCATAGGTAATTACCCATCTATGGTGCATACAAATGGCAACATGCTGTTGTATATTAGCGATTTGAAGTTCTTTTAAAATAACAATTTCTTCGGTTTGCACATTTAATCGTCAAGTGTAGTATGATCTTTTTATCACTTGTATTATTTACACTTCTAATGTAATGTTCATTAAATATTACGGTATGTTATGCATTATTCTACATGAATGTTGAGTGGTTAGTTATTTTTCATTTAATGTGATATATATGATTGTGTGAAATGATACATTGTGTTTATGTAAATATATCGATTATAATGTGATAGTGGATATGTACGTACTGCAAAAATGATTTTTAAACGCAGTTAAGAACGCCATTAATAATACTTTTTATAGCATGTTCAAAACGCTATAAAAACATATTTTTTATAGCATTTCTTCTATTGCAATAATAAGTCACTGATTTATTACAACATGTTGATTTACAGCGTTTATAAAAACGCTGTAAAAGCCTTTCATAGCAAATTAAGAACGTCATTGATAAGAATTTTTATAGCATGTTCAAAACGCTATAAAAAAACATGATTTTTTATAGCGTTTCTTCGGTTGCAATAATAGGTCACTGATTTATTACAACAAGTTGATTTACAGCGTTTATAAAAACGCTGTAAAAGCCTTTTATAGCGTTTTTTAAACACTATTAAAGGATCTTTTTGTCGTAGTGGGACACAATTTTGACATAGCTACAGGTTGTTTCAGGCAATAAAATTTGACGTGCATATAGAGTGACATTCAAAATACAACCCGGAAAAGATCCGGCAACAGTTCGAGACAAAAACAGGAAGATATAACCACTCAAAGTGGCAACTAGAACAAGATTTTAACAGAGAACTATGAACGGATAACTTCCTATACAGTAAACGATTTAGCAAAATTTCTCACAGGAAATTCATTTTTACAGTTAGCAAATTGTGAGCTTGAACTCACCTGATGATTTAGCAAAGTTTTAATAGAAAGTTGCAAGCTTTTGAGAAGAATTGGAGCTCTAATAACCTGTAATAGCTGAAACAGGAACATGCAAAACAAAATATACAGGTTACAGACAATCATATCAAGTTCTAAGAATTTTTTTGATGAAATCTCTTGTAGTATTGATGGAGATTACCTTGTATAATCTTTAGTTTGGAGAATTTACTTTATTTTTAATAGCAATTTGGGTGGAAAATGGATTTAGTTTGAGGAAGCCATTGATTTTCTTTTTTTCTTTCTTTTTACTGTAAGTTTGTTTTTGAGAAGAAGATGCAAATGGAAACTACGTGCAGCTTTGTTTTCTCACCAAAAGCTTCTAGGTTAGGCCTAATGGATCCAATTCTTACCCAGACAAGCCCAAGAACAAAAATACTTAGAGAAAATGCAAGGCTATGTTCATATTTTAACTTATTTTAACACTATATTCACATATTTCATTATTTCAATGCTAAATAAAATGTATACATCTATTTGTAATGAATTAAAATTGTTATTATAACTAAATAAAATTTATTTTAATTATAAAAATTTATTTTTGACAATAAAACCCTATTTTTGACAACATTACACAGTTTTCAGTATTTAGTGTAAAAACACTATTTTTAACATAACAAGCACAACAAAAATTATTTTCTTATCAAATAAATTATAACAATCATTTTAACTTTATTAAAACAACAAAATATTATTTTTAAACAATATTTCATCTTTTAATTTAATAAAATACATAATTTCTTCATATTTCTCCTTTTTAAATCAATAAAAGATTAATATTGACAATATTTTCCAATATTGTTACATTTACCCCAAATAAAATTACCAATTGATTATTTTCTACTTCAATTCTCAAAATGAAGTTTTTAAAACATTATTTCCATCAATTTATATTTATTTCAACAATTTAATGTTGAAATACATCTCTTGATTAATTTATTAACTCAAATTAACAAAATTCCAATATTTTCATCTTACTTAACCAAATCTCCTAACAATTAAACTTCAAGCACAATACTTATTCTCAAACTCATTGTTTATTTAAAATAAACAGAATTTTTTTACCCAATTTTTCACCCCTGGTTTATTTTATTTAAATAAACACCCTTTAATAATCACATATTTATTTTAAAAATTATTAAAAGTAGTAATTGGCAATAATTAATACAATTATTGCATTTTCTCCCAATAAAAATCATTTTCCAATCATTATTAACCCAAATAAATAAAATAAAGTTCTAAACTTTATTTTTCTCATTTTATTTTCAAAATTCATTGTTTATTCCAAATAAACAATTTAAAATTTCCAATTTTTATTTTAGTTACAATATTAAATTAAAACTCCCGTTATAATTTAATATTAATAGGTAATCTCCAAACCAGGATTGTTACACTAGACGTTTGGGTATGTCAAGTTAGATCATATAAATAATATTTGCTTATATAATCTCATTTATTTATTTCCCTTTTTATGTCAGGTCATTGGATTCATTAAGTTATATCGGGTGGTCATTGATATACTTATATAGTATCCTTTATCACTGACAAGGGTAAAATGGTCAATTTTCCTTAAGTTGTTGCACTTGGATGGCCTCTCTAATATAGTATGGCATTTAGTTTAAATATATGTACACTTTTAAGGATACTACAATAGAATTAAACAATAAACGTCAATATCCATATAAGCTAGATGGATAAACAAGGTAATTGAATATCATACTTTGCGTACAGGAACTAGGTTAATAATATCAAATTTGTCAAGTGGGTTTAGGCTATCCATGTTCTAATCTTTAGGAACTATCTTCAGCCCAACCTGAAATTTAGAAATTCATCATATGCACAATTGATCAAATGAAAATCCAAAGATATTATAAATTTGTAGCATACTCTGTATATGTAAGAAAAATAATGTTCATATCCCATAAGATACTTATAATGAAGTCATCAATGTGCTGTGTGTGTACTACATGTTAATGAATAATGGTCATTAAAGAGGAATTGTTTACACTACTGGTAGAACTTACTTTTATTTATTTATGAACATATGTTTCCACCAAACTTATTCTTCAAATCTTATATAATAAGATTGTTGCACTATATTAGTCTTATTCTTTAAACCTTATATAATAAGATTGTTGCACTATAACTTCAGGTACAAAAGAGGGCTAGAAATTATCAAACCCATCCTCGCCATGCCAACTTTACAATGAGCAAGCATCACATTTTCAACTACTTCTATCAAAACCTATATGTTCATAAGTCATAGAATTAATAATATAATTTTGTATTTACTACTTGGATCAAGAAGTTTCAAATATAATTGTGTATATACCAGTTCAAACGACAAACTTCTAAAAGGATATTTAACCAAATGTCCATCCAAATTTAACCAAATTAGTGCAACTAACCGATGTAATCATGACATTTTCATAGCAATTATTAGTTCTGCCGTTGTATAACAAAAACTAGTTACATGTTCGATTATATATAGTACATTGCTAATTTTATCGCTGGAGATCGGAAGTTCTATACTTAGTGCATATGTTCTTTAGTGATAATAATGAGTTATGATTTTAACACTAGTACAATTGGTTGATACATACATACATAAATAAACATATATATATATATATATATATATGATTTAGTGGACCAAAATTATGAAACGAGTGCATGTGGGAGTAAGTAATGATAGGCTGTGATAAGTGCGTTATATAATAAGAAGGGCGTGGGTATGGAAATCCTTGTATGCTCATGCACTAAGTGGAAAACGAGTATGGACTATACCATAAGATATAATATACAAATAAACAAAAAGATGATAAAAAAATCTGAGCAAGAACATAAAGAAAATATCATGTTCTGGACTCTTTAATGGGTTGATAAATGATATTATTAGTTCCATTTTTAGATATTTATATTTGCTGCTAGTTGAATGTCAATACTGAATTTAAATGCTTATTTAAGTTACACATCTTGCTTGGATTAAACAATGGCAAAACATGAGTAGCAAGACATGCAACTGAATGTAGGCAACTGAGTGTTGAACGTCAACTAAGTTGCATTCAGTTGCCTGCACATAGTTGCTAGTGCAACTAAGTGCAAGCACACAGTTGCACTGCCTGCGCTTAGTTTCCTATGCAACTGAGTGCAGGTACACAGTTGCACAGTATAGCACATAGCTGCACTTCACAAGGTGTCTAGGTGCAGGCAACTGAGTGCTGCACTTAGTTGCTAGTGCAACTGAGTTCTGGCACTTAGTTTCACGGTGCAACACAAGCACTACATGCCCTACCCAATTAATTCTATTTCAACAAAATTAATTTCAAACATAACTCTCGTTGCATCAACTTATGTTCAACACAAGCTAAGTTTCACAATTTCGTAGTTTACAATCGTAACATCAGGTTCAAACCTGTAAAAGTGATAAAACTGCAGATAACACAAGTGGTATATATTTAATTACTTTTAAGAAGAATTACATGAATAGTTTTCATCTCATTCTTAGTCAAATAATACATCTATTGGTTGCAAATAGTTTGGGCACAAAGTTAAGGGAAGAAAATATATTACATCAGATGAGTTTAGGCACATTACTGTATTCTGAAAAATAAATACAACCACTGTTGTCTCTTCTTTTACAAAACACTAATCTCCTTGAAGCTGAGAGGTAGTATTGTAAAATAGGTGGTTATGAAGCTTTAAGGTATCGGTTTTTAAGTATTCATCAAAGATTTCTATTTTTACAACATCATTAATTTAATATGGTAATTGTTGTGGTTAACCAACAAGGGTTGGGTTGCATTTTGACAGGCCTACCTGCAAGAATGAGTAAGCATGCTGCGATCAATTGGCAGAAGAAATAGACGAATAGATAGGGGTAACAAGCGGCATATTAGGAGCCGTAATGGCATTTGAACAATAATAAATGCCAAACGGTTTATTGTTTTCTTATCTTACTTTTTGATACCAGATTTTCATTTTCATGTAATTAAAAACCATTTGATAAAAACTTATTTTGATGCTCCTTAAAGGGAATTTCATGTATTATAATTCAGTTTACTAAAAATGCACTTAAAAAAATTTTAAACGAATCCAAAGGACTTGTGAAGTTGACTTGTGCTAACAAATTTTAAGTTGGCAAGATTTAGAAGCGAAAGTTTCAACGATTCTGAGAGCGTCAGTCACCTCACCTCTTTTAATTATCCAATAGTCAAAACAAAATTGTCAACATAAAGTTTAAGTAAAATTCCAATTAATCATTTGTCAAACCAAATTGTCCATTTTAATGTTTAATCGGTCTCTTAAAGTTTAGTCAGTCCCTTGGACTAAAGTTTATCTATGGTCAGTGGCAGTATATTTAATCATATAATCTCAATCAATCAATTGCTTAATTTTAGGTTGGCTAGTGAATCAATTATTAATTAGCTTAATCGGTAAATTAAATTAATTACCTTTTTCCTTAAATCGATGAATTATTTGCTTTCATGCTGTTCCAGTAAGCCAAATGCCTAATCAGTAACTTATATAGTCAAATTTCTATCCTGATACAGTGAGTCAAATGATCGAATCAATAACTTATATAAACAAATTTCTATCCTGTTACAATGAATCAAATGATCGATGTTTAAATAAAATAGTTACCTTCTTACAGCAAGCAAACAAATTTCGGTAAA
Source organism: Allium fistulosum (assembly GCA_030737815.1). Classification (NCBI taxonomy): domain Eukaryota; kingdom Viridiplantae; phylum Streptophyta; class Magnoliopsida; order Asparagales; family Amaryllidaceae; genus Allium; species Allium fistulosum. Next base: position 1,248,356,573 of record CM060905.1, read on the forward strand.
TCAAATTTCCGTCTTCTTCAAAACAATAGTTCCAGTAAATCGATCGATCAAATTCCTATTTTCTTACAACATGCAATCGAGATGAAAGCAAATGTTTCAACAAGAAAAAAAGGAAACAAATTCGAAATTCATTTGAATTAAAATTGGGTAATCGAAATCGTTAAACTCGACCGAACTCCAATTCTCGAAATCAGATGATGTGAAGCGATACTTACCAATGCGTGGTTGGATGCGATTACAGATGTTTTGCAGCAACGATTTATTGAAGGGGAACTGTATAATATTTGATGTGTCGCATTGTTCTTTTTTGATAGAAATGTTTAGAGCAGCACGCATGATTTGGGTAGTGCAATTTTGAAGTAGAACAAGCACGAGGAGGGGCGAAATGGGATGGTGGTCGAGAGGTGACGGATTTGCTAGTTGAGGGTCTGTGTTGCGATGGATGGATGTGAAAGAAAGTGAGAATGGAAGTGAAAATTTTAGAATGAAAGGAGAGGGAATTGGGAAAAAATTTAGAGAAGAGGCGGGCACGAAAATTGTAAGGGAACTCGAGCGTTACCTAGTCTAGTGTTTATTCTTAATAACACAAATTAAACCAAACAATAACGCTATGAAATAACATGTTATCTATTAGCGTTATAAAAATCAGCTTTTCTTGTAATGATGGCGAGGAGTGGGTCATCTATGTTACCCTTTGGGACACAGTGATTCTCTTCTTTGGAAAGGAAAATACCATAGCATTGATGTTGTTTTTTCTCTTCTCCCTGGGCATGATGCTTTACCTAATTACCAGTGGTATAATGTGATTCGGTGCTCCCATTCACCAAGCAGAGAAAATACGATGTTATGGAAAACAGTTAATGATGCTCTAATGACCAAAGATAAGTTGGTGAAGTATGGTATGCAAATAGATTCTTTGTGCATTCCCTGTCACTCCAACAATGAGTGTAAGATGCACTTTTTTTTGAATGTCCTTTTGTGATTAATTTGTGGATCTCTCTAATGTTCAAGGCTGGAATTCATGGCATGAATGGTGTATTTGCTGCTGACTGGGAAATCATCTCTAAGGCAACAAGGTGGAGGAAGGAGGATAAGGCAATATCATTTTTTGTATTGAAGAAATACTTAACTATGGTGTGGGAGGAAAGAAACAGAAGATGCTTTCAAGGCAAATGCATGACTGCCTTGCATCTGTGGAATGTCTTGTTGAGGGATATAGCATATGGTTTGAAGTTGAGTAAGTTTGCCATCAGTGCTTTCCAGCTTGATGCCTAGAAGTAGATTTTCTGCTGGTATGCCTTGGTTTTTTTTTTTTGATTTTTTTCTGCTCTGTCCTTATTTTCTTTCCCTTTCATTTCACTTTCTGTAACTAGTAGTTTAGCCAATCGACCTAACTCTTGTATTTTGAATGTTTTTTATTACATTTGTTGTACAAAAAAGTTGACAGTCCACTATAAAAACCGGTTGGCCTTGCCAAAAAAATATGTTGGATTAGCTTTAGTATCGCATTTTTTTGTATGAATATGAACTTCCATGCATACTTTTGATTCGGTTACAAATATTATAAAACTAATAAATCTAAAAAATGTGAAATAATGATAATGAAATATAAGTGAGTGATATTCAAATAAAAGTACATAAAGAGAAAAAATGCGATATAAGGTAGAATCGATAAAACAATCGATCCAATATTTCTAAAATAAGGTAATTAACATATTAAAAAATATATAGAGCAATAAATGATAAAAGAATTTTTAAATTTAAAAACCCATGTTTTGTAGAAAAATTCAAGCATACCATTATATTTACGTGATTTTAGCAAGTTTGTTAGATAGTCCTTATAATGATGTTATTTTATAGGATAAAATATTTATCAAACTTGTAAAAGGTATTCAAAATATTTCTTATATTCATGAATATTTTTTAGGTTACTACTTTATATGCACATGCATGTGTGAAAACATTCGTATCAATTAAGCTTATTACCCGGTCTTCAACTCCCATTTGTGTCTCAATTTCTAATTCTTCCCCTTTCTAAATTTTATTTTCATTTTTTAATGTCAAATTTTATTTTTCTAATAAGGGCCACCCACAGCATTTACCCACAGCATTTCCAGCCCAGTCATTAATAGAGAGCCAGTTTGTTTTTCTATACTATTGCACATAAATTTCCAATCCAAGAGGAAAAAATGGAGTGTTGCTATTCATACCATAAAAAGCACTTAAAATTATCCAATTTTATTTTTAAATAATTACAACATAACAGTATTAAAATTACCCAACTATCTCTTAATCTTCATTGATATTTACTAATTCATTAACAAGAAACCCTAAACCTTTCAACTTCAATGCCATCGGGAAGAAATAAATTTAAAAAAAAATAAAAATTAAATTGCAAACTATGGACTATCGAAGAAAAGATATAGATGGAAAAACAATATTTAAGGTATATTTTATCCAATAATCGTTTTTTTAATACCTTAGATTAACTTGATCGCTTTAGAATTTTGAAAAAGTCGGAAAAAAAATGGTGTTAGGAAAACTCAAAAAATTCAATTTTAAACGGCATGTTATTGTCGATTGCATTACCGTGTAGACGGCATACACTCATTGTTTATATCTACTTTGTGGTTTTTTTTGCTTTAATTTTTTCAATTTTTATTTTTAATCAGGAATACAATAGTGATTTGATCATAAACTCAACTGTTGGTAACAATGTGTTGCACGATATTACATTTAAATATGTTACGGTGGAGGAAATTGAGTTAAACGTAAGATAAAATGACACTCAATGTAGTAATTTTATGAATGAAGGAGTAAACAAGAACGGAGAAAATGTACAATTAAATGATTTAACCATGGATGTTAAATAAGGGTAAAAGCAAGTGTGACCTGATAATATCAAAACGTAAGTAATAATTAATATAAGGAAATTTTGCTAATTTGGGCATTTTTCAGAAAAAATAACAACATTGGACCTGTTTCAAACTTATTTACGCATATAGGCCTGTTTTGGCTACGTGGGATGCTGATTGGGATTTTTCATCTGGGCGATTTTTGGAAAAGCGCATGTTGGCAATTTTTGAAAAATCGCCCAGACGAAAAGTGTATTTCTTAACTTGCAATTTTTGAAAAAATCGCCCAGATGGCTACAACGAAACCAGCAAGCTCCACTCCTCCTCCTTCACTCTCTACTTTACCAAAACTAATTCCAAAAGATTCCAAAAGGCCCTAAAACTCATTTTCCTCATATAGTACCCCAAATTAACCTATTTCTCTCTAAATACAATCGGTGTTTTTCAACTACTAGGTTTATTCTTCATTACAAGGTAATTTTATTAGTTGACAATTTTTTATTTGTTTGTTTAACCTAAATTGTGTATTAGCTTTGTTGTGTATATTTTGTTTTTGAACTTCTTGTTGAAGTAGACATGGATGATTGGGAGATTGACGATGAGGCGATGGCGAAATTTTATGATGAATTTGAAGTGCAAAGGGGTATTGCGCACCACATAGATGTTGATGTTGATTTTGTTCTGGAGACTCAATTTGATCCGATAGCTCATAAGTTCCACTCCAGAACATCATCCTTCAATGCTTGTTTTACGCGAAGTTGTAGGAACCAAAGACCGAGCAAATAAATTTGCGTTTATGGGAACATACTTGAGCCTCTGTATCATGTTGGTCCTACGCAACCATCCGGTGCATATCCAGTCTACCGTTGTGGAGATGAATGCGTGGTTGTCGTTGCCAAAGCTGAAACTAATGTTGGACGTAGATTTTTATGGTTGTGTTTTTTATGAGATCATAGGATGAATCCCGATGAAGTTGAGTGCTGTAATTTTATGAAGTGGATTGATCATCCATTGTATGCTTGGGGACTTGAATATGCCCTCGAGATGCGAGCCGAAGTTAGGCGTATGAAAAAGGTGGTTGAAGAAATGAATAGAAATGGTTGGGGGAGAAGAAAATATCTATGTTAGTTTGTGTGATATGTTTTGTTCTTAGTGGATGTTTGTTTATGTAGCTGTTTGTACTATTAGAGCTTGTGTGCTGTAGTTTGGTTATTTTCATGTAATTGAAGGATATTTGCATTGTTCGTTTAATTTATGTAATTCGTTTTATGCAATTTCGCTATAAGTGGTACTTATAACAGGTTACTTGGTAGTTAGTAGGGCGTGTACTATGTATTGAATCTATTTGTTTGGTTTTTTGAGTTGTGCGAATGTAGTTATCGAACATGTATGGTGTGGATAGGGCATGAGTGTTGTCTGTTTATTTCCAAGTTATCACAATGGCGATTTTCAAAAAATCACCAATGTGCTAGCCTGGAATAAAACAGACAACAACCCTCTATTCCCCCTCATAACCAAAACAGCACCCTTCTTTAAAAAAAGAACCCATTTCATCCATTACTTTCAAGCCTTCAAAAATAGTCAATTTCCTCACTTTTTATCAAATTCAACTCTTATTCGGACCATGGTTAGCACATCCGGCATCGTGGAGGATATAGGTATCGATTTCTTGTCCAATTTGATTTTTTGGGGGCAAAATTAGGTTTTTGTTGGTTTGCTATGTCTACAAAATATTGTCAAAGTAAGATGTTGTAAACTAAAGTAGGGCTTCGTAGCAAGATTATGTACATTCAATTATGAAGAAATTACTATTGAGCGATCAAAATAATTTGTTTGAAGATTTTCTTGTTATGAAGATTATGGTTTAAATCATTATTCCTTGTGTTGTAGAGTATGTTGAGTTGGAGCCTGGTCTAGTAGACCCGAGTGTGCTATATCTACAATCTAAACACTACACGTCGAGTGAAGCTTATATGATGATAATTTCCTTTAAATTGTAGTACGTTGGTTGTTGTTAAATAAAATATGTAAATAGTAATCTATGTATATGTACTGTTAAACAGAGTGAAGAAGCGGACTTTACAATTGATCACTCCATTTCCCTAAAGAAAGTCACTTCTTAGCATCCAAGGGTTTTGGAAGAGATTGAGCGAGCAGGATTTTCGACAATATTGAAGTTAGGCTACCTTCAGCTAGATCATCATCTAATTACTGCTCTTATAGATAGATGGAGACCTGAGACGTCTACTTTCCATTTAACTGTTGGAGAGATGACAATATGGCTTGGAGGTGCGGTAGTGCTTTTAGGTTTTCTTATAGAAGGAAATCTGTTGGTTGGTGACGAGCATTACGATTACCTACAGCTACGTACTAATTTGTTGGGTATTGCTACTCCTGCGAAACAAGTTAGGGGTAATGACATGGTAGAAGTAAAATGGTATAGACATGCTTTAGCTCATGATATACTTGTAGATCCTACAGATGTTGAGATCCTACAGTCGTGCAAGAGCAATAATTCTGCACCTTATTACTTCTCGGTTGATGTGTAATCACTCCAAAAATCGAGTGGATTCTAAATGGCTACCATACTTAGCTGATCTAGACGAGTGCGCACAGTATTCATAGTGTAGTTCTATTTTGTGTTATAAATATATGGAGCTCTCTAGTCTATCTCTTATGCTCACTAAACTTATCGGCGGTTATTTGGCACTTGTTCATGTACACAACTACTTTAGGTAGCTCATTCTATGTTATGACATTCTTTATTACGACATTTTTGTTAAATGTTTTTTCTACAGCTTTGGTCATAGGCATATCTTCATGTTGGACGGATACAAGTACAAAATGTTATCATCGATCACACAAAGCCTCTTGGATCTCGGTATAACTTCTTCCGATATGAAACAAATTTGTGAATTCTATATGTGTATGTAGTATTATATTGCTATTTTGTAGTTTGACAGATGGATTGGTCCTAAAAAAATCCTCTCAAACCCCACGACGGAATATAAGATTTTACCGCAATGAGCTGGATATGTTGGACCCAACTTCAGTGACATGGACTCCCTACATGCATGATTTGCTGTAGGAGCTTCTTGCTATATGTACAGCCGCCAGCTTTCTTTGGACTGCTAGGCTTCCCCTCATTTTCAATACACGGACTGCACATCACTTACCCGATCGGGTTATGCAACAGTTTGGCATGGCACAGCATATACCGGAGAATGCTCCAGTATATACCGGGGAGTATCTTGAGGAGGACATCGCAAATGCTCTTGGGATATGGAATCAGAAACAATTGTTTACTCAAGTCGAGAGAGAGCCGACCAATCCTCTTGAGACCTATATGAGGTAGAGTTGGAACATTACGCGTCGATATGTTTTAAACGCGCCAGTACAAGTTGTTCCCCGCAATCCATACACCTCTCATGTACCACTAGAGAGGAACGTTGTAAGTATACTTAGTACTATTAATTTAACTAAAATGAAATAATGAGAGCTAATTTTCATTGAGTTGTACAGGATGATGGCATCTACAAGGCATTGGAAATAACCGAAAAGCTTGAACAACGTCTTGAAGACGATGCGCAGTCAAAGGGGGTGTGCTTGAACATAAAAAACATTCTATGGGTTATTTTGGGAAGGAACAAACTAGAAAGACCAAGATGTCCTTCTCCTTCTCCCCCTCCACCTCCACCTCCTGCAGATGTACCTCCACTCCTACTTACGAACACTCATCGAAACAAAAGAGGCGAAGGTACTTCTTTCCAAGGTGGAGGTTCGTCGTCACAACAACCAGAAGAGTACATTCATAATCCTTCTTAGCCAGCATTTAAAATTGATCTTTTCATCGAGATTGACGAAGAAGAATACATGTCTCAATTGCTTGAACATTGTTTTCGTCGCACCCCTCTAGAACTTCATCGCTTGTGAAGATGGTAAAAGATTCTTAATGGATATGGATATGTGTAGTTTGTGGTATAGATATTTGTATTTGTTGTCATGGATGTGTTTTTTTGTGGTATAGATGTATATTTGTTGTCATGAATGTGTTATGTTTCCATAACTCCTTATGTTTGTATCGTGGATATCTATTGGTATATATAGTTAGTCTGTTATCATGTTATGGTTATTATATAAACTATGTGTAGTACTTGTTTGTTTGGCTTGTTAAATTGAGTTTGCTGAGTTGAACGGGGCGGAAGTGTGATGTGTTGCCTGCTGTTGTGCTTAAATAGCAGCACAACACATGCGATTTTTCAAAATTCGCCTTTGGCCATTTTCTAAAACCACCAAAAGGCGATTTTCAAAAGTCGCTTGTAACGACCCAGAATTTTGAACAAATTAAATTGAGAATATTTAATTAATTTTAAATATTTGAACGATGATTTAATTTGAATCCCCGATATAATTTTGAATTTGACGATTAAATTATAAAATTTAATCTATTGTAAGGTGAATAAAAATTCGAATCTTCCATTTAAGCTGAAGAAAAATATTTCAAAAGCTTTTAAAATTCGTATTGACAATACTGAAGATAATTGAAGCTTCAGAATCGAATTTGAAATTGATTTGATCAGTTTCGAAAATTTATATCGTTCAGCCGATATTTAAAAATAGCCGTCCGAGGCGCAGTCTCGGAATTTGACGAAACCAGTTCCATTGGGTCCGTAATATCGAATTATTATCGGATTTCAAATTTCGTATTTATCGGAGTTGATATGTGACCGTACGGCGGTTAAACGCATTGAAATTTAAATTGAATTCAATTTAAATCTAAATTTAATTTAATTTAAACTTGGTCAAATGGCAGCACGACATCTCCTTCATCCACGCCTTGAATCACGCAGAGATCACGAACAAACTCATGCAGACCATACTTCATTCACTTTTATACATCTCGTTCCCATTACTTCGTTCAAATTTGTGCTGAAATAAAATTCAAAACAATGGCGTCCTCTTTCGTTCTTTACAAGGCAAAGGCAAATCTTCCTTTTCATTCGAGACCCAGTCCCCTTTTCCCCTCTTTCCAAATTCAAACGAATCCTCTCCTATAAATAAACTCAGCCTAAATCAAAAACCCTCCTCCTTTCACGAAATCGAACTCGTCTTCGTCCAATTAAAGAAAAAAAGAGAGGGAGGGGACGCGAATGAATTCGCGAGTGGAAGCAAGGCTGCGAGTGCTTCGATGTCATTGCAGTGACGATCGACGAGGTGACGCCGTGGGTTATCGAGCTGATGATGGGAGTATGGCATCGCGATGGGACGATAGCAGATGGCGCGACTCAGGCGATGCAAGTGTGGTGACGAGGCTCGGGTTGGCTGGGGTTTCGCGATCGATTCACGATGGCGACAAGGTGGAGGCGCGTTTGTTTGCGCAATGCCGAGGGGTCGAGGGTGAAGCAGCAACGTGAGGCGGCGACTCTGGCGATGGGGTTTCAGACGAAGGTTGGAGGCGACGTATTTTTGGTGGGTGGTCGATGGAGTTCGTCGATAGTCTGGGGTTGTTTACAGTAAGGTATTTTTTTTTATTTATACTTATTTATATAGGTTGAAAAAGAAAGAAAAATATTATATATAAACAGCAGTTTAGTATTAATAATAATATATATATGTATATATTGGAAGTTTATATGTTACTGGAAGGTATATTTTCATTTTTGGTTAAGTGAATTTATAAAAAGGGATTGATAAATATAAATGAGAGTTTAAAAATTTACAGTAAAGTGAAGTTTAAAACCTATCTAGTCTCATTCTATATATGTATGAACACGCCTTTGGAAAATAAAAGAGAATTTAGTTTTAAATTTAAATTTAGTTAGATAAATCTATAAAAAGAAAATTTGTTTAGTTTACTTGTTTTAGAAATTGTTAAAGAATATTAGTCTAAAAATAAAATCATTGGTTAAATTAATCTGTAAATGGAAAACGGATGAAAATTTAATTTTATTTAATTAAAATGGAATCCCTGAAATTTTCTTTGTTAAATTGACTCGAATATTGATAATAGATTGTATAAATTGTTTATACAAGGTTAAAAAATGGAGAAACAAGCTGGAATAAAAAAATTGGATTGGATTGCAAAATAAAAAGCTAAGGTGAGATTTTTCTCACTCAAAATGAATTGCAGTTATTGACTGATTGATTGTTTGGATGTGATATTAGATATAGTAGGATATATATCTATATATAGCAATATATACATATTGGCATATGTATATATTGGATTGATTGATTTCCCGCCTCGTATAGCGGATGAGACCCTATTGCGCCGTTAGTAAGCGGATATTTTTATAAAACCCATATACCGCGATATTCCACCTCGAAGTGGAATTGGTATTGTGCTAACGTCTGTGGATGCAAGGAAACAGGTTGGAGGGATCCAACTGGATTCCTCACCAGTATTTATTTATTTACAGATATTGATGTATATTCTATTATCATATTGATATATGATGTTTGTTGTTGTGATTGACTAATTGGTGTTGTTCCATCATCGGATTCAAACTTTGAAGTTTAAAAATAACGATTCTTACTTTAAAAGGATTTTAAAGTGATTTTTGGAAGTAGACGTTTTATTAAATTTTTGAATTAATAAATAAACGTTCAAACTTTAAAGTTATAAAAGTTAAGATTTGTGAATTATAACCAAAAGGTAATTTCTTTTGAAATAAATAGTTAAGAAATTTATAAAAAATGGTTTTAATTGGAATTTTTGAATTATTAAAAACGATGTATGTAAAAGATGTACAAGATTGATATCTATAACTTTAAAATGTTAGGATTATAAAACGAGTTTTTATAAGCGTTAAAATGAATTTGTAAGAATTTATAAGTGAATGAAATTTATAAATTGTGAACTTATAAATGGAAATGATTTTGTGGAATAAAGGAATTATAAGTATTTAACTTATAATTATGGATTGTTGGTATAAGATTTGAGTTGTGAATTGAATTGGTAAATAAAGAAGATTTATAAATTGAAGTTTTTATAAATTGAAAATAGAATTTATAAACGTTGTTTTATAAATTCAAAATCAATTGAATTTGATAAATTAAATATAGAAGATTATCAAAGAAGATATATTCGCGTTTTTGGATAGCGAATTTTTATTGAAATAAAATGTTTAGAAATGATTGAAATTGGGTTAAGTGAATTATATTCACGATTTTGGACAGTGAATATATTATTGAATAAAATGGATTCATTTTTGAAGAAGTGACACTAAAAATGAAGTAAACATTTTAAAGATGTTTTTAAAATGTGGGAAATATCGAAACCATAGATTTCAACATTTTATTGTTGAAATAGACGTTTTCGAAAAATAAGGAAATGGTGGACTATAACACTGTTGTTATAGTAAATGATTTCCAAAAGGAAATGTTTTTATGTAGTATTGGGATTTATATATCTATCTAAATCCGAATCCCTATACTAGTGATTTTGAGTCGTCGTAACGATGTTTTACGTAACATTCGTTTTGACTCAAATAAATGTTGTCAAAGTAAATGATTTCCTTAAAGAATGAAATATATACTTAATTTTGATTTAAGTATATAGAATATTTTCCAAGTGTTGAAAATAAATGATTTGTGAAATACTTATTATTAAATAAGTAGGGAAATGCATTTCCAAAATGAAATGAAACGTTTTGAGATTTTATCTTCTTAAAGATAAATTGAAAATGAATATTGGAATCGATTTGAAAATCGTATATCAGTAGATATTTTTGAAATATAAATTCACTATGGAATTTATAAAATAAAAGGGAAGTTGTTTAAAAATAAACGTTGATTTATTTTTGAAGTGGAAATTTTATATCTAGTAAAGATATTTTTGAAGATGAAATAATTTGGAAAATTATTTGGAATCTGATGATGTTGCGCATCTTTATTGATAGTTAAATAACCGACTATCAATAATTACCTTGAATGGGTATTTGTTGTGAATTGGATGAAATTGAATGCCACACTTATTTTTGAATAATCGCTCACTATTCGGGTTAGCCGGGAAAGGACCATGGGGTCGTATAACCCATTCTGAATATGTGATACGTCGTTATGAATTGCATTTGAAGACCGGTGTTGAAGACCGGATATTTTTGAAAACGGAAGGATTACCGTCGAGTTACTCTACATCGGCTGATCTCCGATTTAGAGGTTTTATCACCCTTAGTGACGGGAAGTCCGGACGTGATTAGAAAATTATCCGGAAATGCAAGGGCTTCGTGAGAAGTGCCTTCGGTTCTGTTCGATCCCGGAACAGACTTGTATGGATTGTGTGTCTGACGTTACAATTTGAGATATAAAGCTGATTTCTTTCAAATACATATCTGTTGGTGGCGGAGAATTTATTCTCTTAGCTTAACACCCTTCTCTGAGACGTACGAGCTCAGAGGTTATGTAGTTGAAATTTATCAGCGATATATTCCCAATTTGGTAACGTGGCATACTGAGTGTTGCTGTGAAATGATCAGTGTTTGATCATTTGCGATATGATCATGTGTTTGATCTTATATCTTTGTGATCATAGGTTGATCATTTGTTTGACCCGAAGCATGGCTTTGTAGAAAGCGTAGCTTTGTGGACGAGACTTCATCGAGCCTCACACCCCGGAAATGGTCAAAACAGGAAGGATGCGGCAAGGTTCTAGGGAGTAGCGCCCCTTAGTGTATGTCATTCCTTCTGGATAAAGGTGGTATCATGGTATCGAGCACAGATACTTAACCTCTGTGGTTGCTGCAAATTTATTACTTTGTGGTTGTTGCGAATCGGGGATCCTCGGGAAGATCGGTGACGATCGGGGGATGGCATACGCGTGTCAGTAGTTACCTATTTTTGCAGAGGTAACCCGACCTTGTGTTGGCAGAGATCCGGTTAGGTTCTCGGGTCGTTCATTCCAGGGACGTACCCATCGTGGATAGGAAGTTCCTTAGCCTGACCATTTGTTGGAAATCCAAAGAAACAATACGAGCCTTGTACGGTTTTAGTTGTAGAACCTATCATTCACTTATGGTGGCGCCCCACTGTTTGGATGGTAGCTATAGTAGGCATAGTTCGAAATGTCTATGCTGGCTAAGATTAATATTATACTTTCGAAATGTTTTCTACACTATGCACTAATAATAATATCAAAAATGATTTGATTTTGCGTAGTAAGCATCTTTGACTATCATAAGAAGAAATCTCCTCCAATTCTGCGTTTGCATTGTGTGTATGGTGGGAGGTCTTATGGTAGTTTCATTTTCCAAAAGCATTGCGAATTTGTTTTATTTTCTTTGTGAAAAATAACTGTTTTACGATCTCACACCAGTCTTGCTATATTACAGCATGATAGGGGATTCTCGCTTCGCAGTTTGGTGGCGAACGGGAGACTCTTACCCCTACATGTCCCTGAGAGGGATGGGTTGGTTAGGCAGAGGCCGTGACAGTCGAGAGGCTGGCCGTAAAAGCAAGTTTGGGGTACCAGTGTAAGCCACGGTGGGACTGGGATGGTTGCAAAGCCTACCGGTGGCCGCTTCTTTTGGGATGTTACATTTGGTATCAGAGCATATGGTTAAGCGACAACCCTGCTCTGTTGGGTGTTACTCATTAGAGATAGAGTCAGTAGTACTCTAGAATGAGTTGAGTGTAATAATAGATATGAGCGCGTATTTGTTATTGAATATAAAATTGTTTTGTATTGTGATGATTGGTTTATTGAGTGGTATATGAACCTTCGTCGGCATAGTCTGCAAAACTGGATCGAAGGGGTTTCTAAACACTTGAATAGAACAATTCGGCACAATATTGTTTTGAATAGGGTGAATGAGATAATTTTGCCCAAAACTATTTTTGTATAAAAAAAGAAATGGTTTTCTATGAATTATCATAGTATATCGATGTTTGGATGTTAGGAAGTAATAATAGTGAATTATCATCATTGAAATTGAATAAGAAATTGAAATCGTAACTCCAAAGTTAAGAAATAAATTCACATACAAATGAAATTTGAGAATGTAAATTATAAATGTGAATTGTAATTTAAAACGGAATTCCAGAGAAGTTTTTGGAAATGTTTTGAAAAGAATTTGAAAATTTTGGAGATTTGGAAAGTTTAAATCTTTTTGATTTGAAAATGAATTTCAAAGGTTTGAAAAGTATTTTGGAGAATTGAAAGCTCTAAACTCTTTTCGGTCGCTGGAAAATAACTTCGGTAATGACTGCAGCATCACTGATGTTCATTTTCGGGTTTCCAAAAGAGGAATTGCTGCTAAATTGTTTTAAATGGAAGTGTTTGGAAAATTTGGGTTTTGTTTTGGAAATTCAAAGGATGATTTGAATTGTTTTCAAAAATGGTTTTGAAAAGGTTGAAAAGACTCTGGAATACTATATATAAAAATACTTATGAAATATTATTAAGTTGATAACTTATACAATTTGAATTTTGATAGAATAAATTTAACTTAAAAAAATGGAGTTAAATTAAAGAAAGTATAAGTGAATAAATTTGAATAAATGAAAGTGAAATTGAAAGTTGAGATTCATTTTGAAGTTGTAAGCAATAGAAATGAATTGAATTGTTATAAATGAAAGATGAATTAAAATTCATACAAAATTGGAAATCCAGTTTAATATAAGTGGTTATAAATCAAAATAGTGAATTGAAAATAAATTTTGGGAATGAACAAAAGAATAAAACTGGAATTTAAACTGAATATTGAAAACAAATTTGAGCAAGTGGATTAGAATTTGTAATGAATTAGTAATTGGAACTAATTTAAAATAGTGCAGTTGTGAATGAAAGTAAATTGATGAAATTCAATATTTCAGAATTGAAGATAAATTGAATTTAAATAGAATTGAAATTGTGAAATTGAATTCAAATGAGAAATTGAAATGTAAAATTGAATGATAATGAATATGTAACTTCAATAGTGAATTAGAGATGATATAAGAAGTTTATATTGAAAATTTTGTAATAGAATTTGCAAAATGATAATTGAATACTGTAACTAGATATTATGGCTAGTAGGATATACAGGCGTTATTAAGGAATTGGAATTTTGATTTCAAAGATAATTTGAATTGCTCGACAAAAAGGTATGTATTTTAAATTATATATGAAATTTGATGATTTCTTGTCTAGCCGCTTGGCGTTTTCTTTTCTTTTTGAAATCTGAGAGTCCGGAGGGACGTTTTGTAGCCGTACCGTGTTAGCCGCGCAAAGGAGATGCTGGCGAAATTTTTCGAAAATTTAGGGCGTTAGAAAATTTTGAGAAAATTTTGAAAGTTTAAATTTGAATTTTGAAGTAAAACAATGTTGTTTGAAACCTGTAATTGAAGTTGAAATTTAGTTGAATTAATAATGAATCTTTAGTAGAAAGATTTGTTTTGATAAATTGATAAAACTATTAGATGTTGAAAGATAGTAGACGAGTTAAGGGTCATTTTTCCTAACTTGTAATTTCGGGACGAAATTCCTTTAAGGAGGGAAGTTTGTAACGACCCAGAATTTTGAACAAATTAAATTGAGAATATTTAATTAATTTTAAATATTTGAACGATGATTTAATTTGAATCCCCGATATAATTTTGAATTTGACGATTAAATTATAAAATTTAATCTATTGTAAGGTGAATAAAAATTCGAATCTTCCATTTAAGCTGAAGAAAAATATTTCAAAAGCTTTTAAAATTCGTATTGACAATACTGAAGATAATTGAAGCTTCAGAATCGAATTTGAAATTGATTTGATCAGTTTCGAAAATTTATATCGTTCAGCCGATATTTAAAAATAGCCGTCCGAGGCGTAGTCTCGGAATTTGACGAAACCAGTTCCATTGGGTCCGTAATATCGAATTATTATTGGATTTCAAATTTCGTATTTATCGGAGTTGATATGTGACCGTACGGCGGTTAAACGCATTGAAATTTAAATTGAATTCAATTTAAATCTAAATTTAATTTTATTTAAACTTGGTCAAATGGCAGCATGACATCTCCTTCATCCACGCCTTGAATCACGCAGAGATCACGAACAAACTCGTGCAGACCATACTTCATTCACTTTTATACATCTCGTTCCCATTACTTCGTTCAAATTTGTGCTGAAATAAAATTCAAAACAATGGCGTCCTCTTTCGTTCTTTACAAGGCAAAGGCAAATCTTCCTTTTCGTTCGAGACCCAGTCCCCTTTTCCCCTCTTTCCAAATTCAAACGAATCCTCTCCTATAAATAAACTCAGCCTAAATCAAAAACCCTCCTCCTTTCACGAAATCGAACTCGTCTTCGTCCAATTAAAAAAAAAAGAGAGGGAGGGGACGCGAATGAATTCGCGAGTGGAAGCAAGGCTGCGAGTGCTTCGATGTCATTGCAGTGACGATCGACGAGGTGACGCCGTGGGTTATCGAGCTGATGATGGGAGTATGGCATCGCGATGGGACAATAGCAGATGGCGCGACTCAGGCGATGCAAGTGTGGTGACGAGGCTCAGGTTGGTTGGGGTTTCGCGATCGATTCGCGATGGCGACAAGGTGGAGGCGCTTTGTTTGCGCAATGCCGAGGGGTCGAGGGCGAAGCAGCAACGTGAGGCGGCGACTCTGGCGATGGGGTTTCAGACGAAGGTTGGAGGCGACGTATTTTTGGTGGGTGGTCGATGGAGTTCGTCGATAGTCTGGGGTTGTTTACAGTAAGGTATTTTTTTTATTTATTTATACTTATTTATATAAGTTGAAAAAGAAAGAAAAATATTATATATAAACAGCAGTTTAGTTTTAATAATAATATATATATGTATATATTGGAATTTTATATGTTACTGGAAGGTATATTTTCATTTTTGGTTAAGTGAATTTATAAAAAGGGATTGATAAATATAAATGAGAGTTTAAAAATTTACAGTAAAGTGAAGTTTAAAACCTATCTAGTCTCATTCTATATATGTATGAACAAGCCTTTGGAAAATAAAAGAGAATTTAGTTTTAAATTTAAATTTAGTTAGATAAATCTATAAAAAGAAAATTTGTTTAGTTTACTTGTTTTAGAAATGGTTAAAGAATATTAGTCTAAAAATAAAATCATTGGTTAAATTAATCTGTAAATGGAAAACGGATGAAAATTTAATTTTATTTAATTAAAATGGAATCCCTGAAATTTTCTTTGTTAAATTGACTCGAATATTGATAATAGATTGTATAAATTGTTTATACAAGGTTAAAAAATGGAGAAACAAGCTGGAATAAAAAAATTGGATTGGATTGCAAAATAAAAAGCTAAGGTGAGATTTTTCTCACTCAAAATGAATTGCAGTTATTGACTGATTGATTGTTTGGATGTGATATTAGATATAGTAGGATATATATCTATATATAGCAATATATACATATTGGCATATGTATATATTGGATTGATTGATTTCCCACCTCGTATAGCGGATGAGACCCTATTGCGCCGTTAGTAAGCGGATATTTTTATAAAACCCATATACCGCGATATTCCACCTCGAAGTGGAATTGGTATTGTGCTAACGTCTGTGGATGCAGGGAAACAGGTTGGAGGGATCCAACTGGATTCCTCACCAGTATTTATTTATTTACAGATATTGATGTATATTCTGTTATCATATTGATATATGATGTTTGTTGTTGTGATTGACTAATTGGTGCTGTTCCATCATCGGATTCAAACTTTGAAGTTTAAAAATAACGATTCTTACTTTAAAAGGATTTTAAAGTGATTTTTGGAAGTAGACGTTTTATTAAATTTTTGAATTAATAAATAAACGTTCAAACTTTAAAGTTATAAAAGTTAAGATTTGTGAATTATAACCAAAAGGTAATTTCTTTTGAAATAAATAGTTAAGAAATTTATAAAAAATGGTTTTAATTGGAATTTTTGAATTATTAAAAACGATGTATGTAAAAGATGTACAAGATTGATATCTATAACTTTAAAATGTTAGGATTATAAAACGAGTTTTTATAAGCGTTAAAATGAATTTGTAAGAATTTATAAGTGAATGAAATTTATAAATTGTGAACTTATAAATGGAAATGATTTTGTGGAATAAAGGAATTATAAGTATTTAACTTATAATTATGGATTGTTGGTATAAGATTTGAGTTGTGAATTGAATTGGTAAATAAAGAAGATTTATAAATTGAAGTTTTTATAAATTGAAAATAGAATTTATAAACGTTGTTTTATAAATTCAAAATCAATTGAATTTGATAAATTAAATATAGAAGATTATCAAAGAAGATATATTCGCGTTTTTGGATAGCGAATTTTTATTGAAATAAAATGTGTAGAAATGATTGAAATTGGGTTAAGTGAATTATATTCACGATTTTGGACAGTGAATATATTATTGAATAAAATGGATTCATTTTTGAAGAAGTGACACTAAAAATGAAGTAAACATTTTAAAGATGTTTTTAAAATGTGGGAAATATCGAAACCATAGATTTCAACATTTTATTGTTGAAATAGACGTTTTCGAAAAATAAGGAAATGGTGGACTATAACACTGTTGTTATAGTAAATGATTTCCAAAAGGAAATGTTTTTATGTAGTATTGGGATTTATATATCTATCTAAATCCGAATCCCTATACTAGTGATTTTGAGTCGTCGTAACGATGTTTTACATAACATTCGTTTTGACTCAAATAAATGTTGTCAAAGTAAATGATTTCCTTAAAGAATGAAATATATACTTAATTTTGATTTAAGTATATAGAATATTTTCCAAGTGTTGAAAATAAATGATTTGTGAAATACTTATTATTAAATAAGTAGGGAAATGCATTTCCAAAATGAAATGAAACGTTTTGAGATTTTATCTTCTTAAAGATAAATTGAAAATGAATATTGGAATCGATTTGAAAATCGTATATCAGTAGATATTTTTGAAATATAAATTCACTATGGAATTTATAAAAGAAAAGGGAAGTTGTTTAAAAATAAACGTTGATTTATTTTTGAAGTGGAAATTTTATATCTAGTAAAGATATTTTTGAAGATGAAATAATTTGGAAAATTATTTGGAATCTGATGATGTTGCGCATCTTTATTGATAGTTAAATAACCGACTATCAATAATTACCTTGAATGGGTATTTGTTGTGAATTGGATGAAATTAAATGCCACACTTATTTTTGAATAATCGCTCACTATTCGGGTTAGCCGGGAAAGGACCATGGGGTCGTATAACCCATTCCGAATATGTGATACGTCGTTATGAATTGCATTTGAAGACCGGTGTTGAAGACCAGATATTTTTGAAAACGGAAGGATTACCGTCGAGTTACTCTACATCGGTTGATCTCCGATTTAGAGGTTTTATCACCCTTAGTGACGGGAAGTCCGGACGTGATTAGAAAATTATCCGGAAATGCAAGGGCTTCGTGAGAAGTGCCTTCGGTTCTGTTCGATCCCGGAACAGACTTGTATGGATTGTGTGTCTGACGTTACAATTTGAGATATAAAGCTGATTTCTTTCAAATACATATCTGTTGGTGGCGGAGAATTTATTCTCTTAGCTTAACACCCTTCTCTGAGACGTACGAGCTCAGAGGTTATGTAGTTGAAATTTATCAGCGATATATTCCCAATTTGGTAACATGGCATACCGAGTGTTGCTGTGAAATGATCAGTGTTTGATCATTTGTGATATGATCATTTGTTTGATCTTATATCTTTGTGATCATAGGTTGATCATTTGTTTGACCCGAAGCATGGCTTTGTAGAAAGCGTAGCTTTGTGGACGAGACTTCATCGAGCCTCACACCCCGGAAATGGTCAAAACAGGAAGGATGCGGCAAGGTTCTAGGGAGTAGCGCCCCTTAGTGTATGTCATTCCTTCTGGATAAAGGTGGTATCATGGTATGGAGCCCAGATACTTAACCTCTGTGGTTGCTGCAAATTTATTACTTTGTGGTTGTTGCGAATCGAGGATCCTCGGGAAGATCGGTGACGATTGGGGGATGGCATACGCGTGTCAGTAGTTACCTATTTTTGCAGAGGTAACCCGGCCTTGTGTTGGCAGAGATCCGGTTAGGTTCTCGGGTCGTTCATTCCAGGGACGTACCCATCGTGGATAGGAAGTTCCTTAGCCTGACCATTTGTTGGAAATCCAAAGAAACAATACGAGCCTTGTACGGTTTTAGTTGTAGAACCTATCATTCACTTATGGTGGCGCCCCACTGTTTGGATGGTAGCTATAGTAGGCATAGTTCGAAATGTCTATGCTGGCTAAGATTAATATTATACTTTCGAAATGTTTTCTACACTATGCACTAATAATAATATCAAAAATGATTTGATTTTGCGTAGTAAGCATCTTTGACTATCATAAGAAGAAATCTCCTCCAATTCTGCGTTTGCATTGTGTGTGTGGTGGGAGGTCTTATGGTAGTTTCATTTTCCAAAAGCATTGCGAATTTGTTTTATTTTCTTTGTGAAAAATAACTGTTTTACGATCTCACACCAGTCTTGCTATATTACAGCATGATAGGGGATTCTCGCTTCGCAGTTTGGTGGCGAACGGGAGACTCTTACCCCTACATGTCCCTGAGAGGGATGGGTTGGTTAGGCAGAGGCCGTGACAGTCGAGAGGCTGGCCGTAAAAGCAAGTTTGGGGTACCAGTGTAAGCCACGGTGGGACTGGGATGGTTGCAAAGCCTACCGGTGGCCGCTTCTTTCGGGATGTTACATTTGGTATCAGAGCATATGGTTAAGCGACAACCCTGCTCTGTTGGGTGTTACTCATTAGAGATAGAGTCAGTAGTACTCTAGAATGAGTTGAGTGTAATAATAGATATGAGCGCGTATTTGTTATTGAATATAAAATTGTTTTGTATTGTGATGATTGGTTTATTGAGTGGTATATGAACCTTCGTCGGCACAGTCTGCAAAACTGGATCGAAGGGGTTTCTAAACACTTGAATAGAACAATTCGGCACAATATTGTTTTGAATAGGGTGAATGAGATAATTTTTCCCAAAACTATTTTTGTATAAAAAAAGAAATGGTTTTCTATGAATTATCATAGTATATCGATGTTTGGATGTTAGGAAGTAATAATAGTGAATTATCATCATTGAAATTGAATAAGAAATTGAAATCGTAACTCCAAAGTTAAGAAATAAATTCACATACAAATGAAATTTGAGAATGTAAATTATAAATGTGAATTGTAATTTAAAACGGAATTCCAGAGAAGTTTTTGGAAATGTTTTGAAAAGAATTTGAAAATTTTGGAGATTTGGAAAGTTTAAATCTTTTTGATTTGAAAATGAATTTCAAAGGTTTGAAAAGTATTTTGGAGAATTGAAAGCTCTAAACTCTTTTCGGTCGCTGGAAAATAACTTCGGTAATGACTGCAGCATCACTAATGTTCATTTTCGGGTTTCCAAAAGAGGAATTGCTGCTAAATTGTTTTAAATGGAAGTGTTTGGAAAATTTGGGTTTTGTTTTGGAAATTCAAAGGATGATTTGAATTGTTTTCAAAAATGGTTTTGAAAAGGTTGAAAAGACTCTGGAATACTATATATAAAAATACTTATGAAATATTATTAAGTTGATAACTTATACAATTTGAATTTTGATAGAATAAATTTAACTTAAAAAAAATGGAGTTAAATTAAAGAAAGTATAAGTGAATAAATTTGAATAAATGAAAGTGAAATTGAAAGTTGAGATTCATTTTGAAGTTGTAAGCAATAGAAATGAATTGAATTGTTATAAATGAAAGATGAATTAAAATTCATACAAAATTGGAAATCCAGTTTAATATAAGTGGTTATAAATCAAAATAGTGAATTGAAAATAAATTTTGGGAATGAACAAAAGAATAAAACTGGAATTTAAACTGAATATTGAAAACAAATTTGAGCAAGTGGATTAGAATTTGTAATGAATTAGTAATTGGAACTAATTTAAAATAGTGCAGTTGTGAATGAAAGTAAATTGATGAAATTCAATATTTCAGAATTGAAGATGAATTGAATTTAAATAGAATTGAAATTGTGAAATTGAATTCAAATGAGAAATTGAAATGTAAAATTAATGATAATGAATATGTAACTTCAATAGTGAATTAGAGATGATAAAAGAAGTTTATATTGAAAATTTTGTAATAGAATTTGCAAAATGATAATTGAATACTGTAACTAGATATTATGGCTAGTAGGATATACAGGTGTTATTAAGGAATTGGAATTTTGATTTCAAAGATAATTTGAATTGCTCGACAAAAAGGTATGTATTTTAAATTATATATGAAATTTGATGATTTCTTGTCTAGCCGCTTGGCGTTTTCTTTTCTTTTTGAAATCTAAGAATCCGGAGGGACGTTTTGTAGTCGTACCGTGTTAGCCGCGCAAAGGAGACGCTGGCGAAATTTTTCGAAAATTTAGGGCGTTAGAAAATTTTGAGAAAATTTTGAAAGTTTAAATTTGAATTTTGAAGTAAAACAATGTTGTTTGAAACCTGTAATTGAAGTTGAAATTTAGTTGAATTAATAATGAATCTTTAGTAGAAAGATTTGTTTTGATAAATTGATAAAACTATTAGATGTTGAAAGATAGTAGACGAGTTAAGGGTCAGTTTTCCTAACTTGTAATTTCGGGACGAAATTCTTTTAAGGAGGGAAGTTTGTAACGACCCAGAATTTTGAACAAATTAAATTGAGAATATTTAATTAATTTTAAATATTTTAATGATGATTTAATTTGAATCCCCGATATAATTTTGAATTTGACGATTAAATTATAAAATTTAATCTATTGTAAGGTGAATAAAAATTTGAATCTTCCATTTAAGCTGAAGAAAAATATTTCAAAAGCTTTTAAAATTCGTATTAACAATACTGAAGATAATTGAAGCTTCAGAATCGAATTTGAAATTGATTTGATCAGTTTCGAAAATTTATATCGTTCAGCCGATATTTAAAAATAGCCGTCCGAGGCGCAGTCTCGGAATTTGACGAAACCAGTTCCATTGGGTCCGTAATATCGAATTATTATCGGATTTCAAATTTCGTATTTATCGGAGTTGATATGTGACCGTACGGCGGTTAAACGCATTGAAATTTAAATTGAATTCAATTTAAATCTAAATTTAATTTTATTTAAACTTGGTCAAATGGCAGCATGACATCTCCTTCATCCACGCCTTGAATCACGCAGAGATCACGAACAAACTCGTGCAGACCATACTTCATTCACTTTTATACATCTCGTTCCCATTACTTCGTTCAAATTTGTGCTGAAATAAAATTCAAAACAATGGCGTCCTCTTTCGTTCTTTACAAGGCAAAGGCAAATCTTCCTTTTCGTTCGAGACCCAGTCCCCTTTTCCCCTCTTTCCAAATTCAAACGAATCCTCTCCTATAAATAAACTCAGCCTAAATCAAAAACCCTCCTCCTTTCACGAAATCGAACTCGTCTTCGTCCAATTAAAGAAAAAAAGAGAGGGAGGGGACGCGAATGAATTCGCGAGTGGAAGCAAGGCTGCGAGTGCTTCGATGTCATTGCAGTGACGATCGACGAGGTGACGCCGTGGGTTATCGAGCTGATGATGGGAGTATGGCATCGCGATGGGACGATAGCAGATGGCGCGACTCAGGCGATGCAAGTGTGGTGACGAGGCTCAGGTTGGTTGGGGTTTCGCGATCGATTCGCGATGGCGACAAGGTGGAGGCGCGTTTGTTTGCGCAATGCCAAGGGGTCGAGGGCGAAGCAGCAACGTGAGGCGGCGACTCTGGCGATGGGGTTTCAGACGAAGGTTGGAGGCGACGTATTTTTGGTGGGTGGTCGATGGAGTTCGTCGATAGTCTGGGGTTGTTTACAGTAAGGTATTTTTTTTATTTATTTATACTTATTTATATAAGTTGAAAAAGAAAGAAAAATATTATATATAAACAGCAGTTTAGTTTTAATAATAATATATATATGTATATATTGGAAGTTTATATGTTACTGGAAGGTATATTTTCATTTTTGGTTAAGTGGATTTATAAAAAGGGATTGATAAATATAAATGAGAGTTTAAAAATTTACAGTAAAGTGAAGTTTAAAACCTATCTAGTCTCATTCTATATATGTATGAACAAGCCTTTGGAAAATAAAAGAGAATTTAGTTTTAAATTTAAATTTAGTTAGATAAATCTATAAAAAGAAAATTTGTTTAGTTTACTTGTTTTAGAAATGGTTAAAGAATATTAGTCTAAAAATAAAATCATTGGTTAAATTAATCTGTAAATGGAAAACGGATGAAAATTTAATTTTATTTAATTAAAATGGAATCCCTGAAATTTTCTTTGTTAAATTGACTCGAATATTGATAATAGATTGTATAAATTGTTTATACAAGGTTAAAAAATGGAGAAACAAGCTGGAATAAAAAAATTGGATTGGATTGCAAAATAAAAAGCTAAGGTGAGATTTTTCTCACTCAAAATGAATTGCAGTTATTGACTGATTGATTGTTTGGATGTGATATTAGATATAGTAGGATATATATCTATATATAGCAATATATACATATTGGCATATGTATATATTGGATTGATTGATTTCCCGCCTCGTATAGCGGATGAGACCCTATTGCGCCGTTAGTAAGCGGATATTTTTATAAAACCCATATACCGCGATATTCCACCTCGAAGTGGAATTGGTATTGTGCTAACGTTTGTGGATGCAGGGAAACAGGTTGGAGGGATCCAACTGGATTCCTCACCAGTATTTATTTATTTACAGATATTGATGTATATTCTGTTATCATATTGATATATGATGTTTGTTGTTGTGATTGACTAATTGGTGCTGTTCCATCATCGGATTCAAACTTTGAAGTTTAAAAATAACGATTCTTACTTTAAAAGGATTTTAAAGTGATTTTTGGAAGTAGACGTTTTATTAAATTTTTGAATTAATAAATAAACATTCAAACTTTAAAGTTATAAAAGTTAAGATTTGTGAATTATAACCAAAAGGTAATTTCTTTTGAAATAAATAGTTAAGAAATTTATAAAAAATGGTTTTAATTGGAATTTTTGAATTATTAAAAACAATGTATGTAAAAGATGTACAAGATTGATATCTATAACTTTAAAATGTTAGGATTATAAAACGAGTTTTTATAAGCGTTAAAATGAATTTGTAAGAATTTATAAGTGAATGAAATTTATAAATTGTGAACTTATAAATGGAAATGATTTTGTGGAATAAAGGAATTATAAGTATTTAACTTATAATTATGGATTGTTGGTATAAGATTTGAGTTGTGAATTGAATTGGTAAATAAAGAAGATTTATAAATTGAAGTTTTTATAAATTGAAAATAGAATTTATAAACATTGTTTTATAAATTCAAAATCAATTGAATTTGATAAATTAAATATAGAAGATTATCAAAGAAGATATATTCGCGTTTTTGGATAGCGAATTTTTATTGAAATAAAATGTGTAGAAATGATTGAAATTGGGTTAAGTGAATTATATTCACGATTTTGGACAGTGAATATATTATTGAATAAAATGGATTCATTTTTGAAGAAGTGACACTAAAAATGAAGTAAACATTTTAAAGATGTTTTTAAAATGTGGGAAATATCGAAACCATAGATTTCAACATTTTATTGTTGAAATAGACGTTTTCGAAAAATAAGGAAATGGTGGACTATAACACTGTTGTTATAGTAAATGATTTCCAAAAGGAAATGTTTTTATGTAGTATTGGGATTTATATATCTATCTAAATCTGAATCCCTATACTAGTGATTTTGAGTCGTCGTAACGATGTTTTACGTAACATTCGTTTTGACTCAAATAAATGTTGTCAAAGTAAATGATTTCCTTAAAGAATGAAATATATACTTAATTTTGATTTAAGTATATAGAATATTTTCCAAGTGTTGAAAATAAATGATTTGTGAAATACTTATTATTAAATAAGTAGGGAAATGCATTTCCAAAATGAAATGAAACGTTTTGAGATTTTATCTTCTTAAAGATAAATTGAAAATGAATATTGGAATCGATTTGAAAATCGTATATCAGTAGATATTTTTGAAATATAAATTCACTATGGAATTTATAAAAGAAAAGGGAAGTTGTTTAAAAATAAACGTTGATTTATTTTTGAAGTGGAAATTTTATATCTAGTAAAGATATTTTTGAAGATGAAATAATTTGGAAAATTATTTGGAATCTGATGATGTTGCGCATCTTTATTGATAGTTAAATAACCGACTATCAATAATTACCTTGAATGGGTATTTGTTGTGAATTGGATGAAATTGAATGCCACACTTATTTTTGAATAATCGCTCACTATTCGGGTTAGCCGGGAAAGGACCATGGGGTCGTATAACCCATTCCGAATATGTGATACGTCGTTATGAATTGCATTTGAAGACCGGTGTTGAAGACCGGATATTTTTGAAAATGGAAGGATTACCGTCGAGTTACTCTACATCGGCTGATCTCCGATTTAGAGGTTTTATCACCCTTAGTGACGGGAAGTCCGGACGTGATTAGAAAATTATCCGAAAATGCAAGGGCTTCGTGAGAAGTGCCTTCGGTTCTGTTCGATCCCGGAACAGACTTGTATGGATTGTGTGTCTGACGTTACAATTTGAGATATAAAGCTGATTTCTTTCAAATACATATCTGTTGGTGGCGGAGAATTTATTCTCTTAGCTTAACACCCTTCTCTGAGACGTACGAGCTCAGAGGTTATGTAGTTGAAATTTATCAGCGATATATTCCCAATTTGGTAACGTGGCATACTGAGTGTTGCTGTGAAATGATCAGTGTTTGATCATTTGCGATATGATCATTTGTTTGATCTTATATCTTTGTGATCATAGGTTGATCATTTGTTTGACCCGAAGCATGGCTTTGTAGAAAGCGTAGCTTTGTGGACGAGACTTCATCGAGCCTCACACCCCGGAAATGGTCAAAACAGGAAGGATGCGGTAAGGTTCTAGGGAGTAGCGCCCCTTAGTGTATGTCATTCCTTCTGGATAAAGGTGGTATCATGGTATGGAGCCCAGATACTTAACCTCTGTGGTTGCTGCAAATTTATTACTTTGTGGTTGTTGCGAATCGGGGATCCTCGGGAAGATCGGTGACGATCGGGGGATGGCATACGCGTGTCAGTAGTTACCTATTTTTGCAGAGGTAACCCGGCCTTGTGTTGGCAGAGATCCGGTTAGGTTCTCGGGTCGTTCATTCCAGGGACGTACCCATCGTGGATAGGAAGTTCCTTAGCCTGACCATTTGTTGGAAATCCAAAGAAACAATACGAGCCTTGTACGGTTTTAGTTGTAGAACCTATCATTCACTTATGGTGGCGCCCCACTGTTTGGATGGTAGCTATAGTAGGCATAGTTCGAAATGTCTATGCTGGCTAAGATTAATATTATACTTTCGAAATGTTTTCTACACTATGCACTAATAATAATATCAAAAATGATTTGATTTTGCGTAGTAAGCATCTTTGACTATCATAAGAAGAAATCTCCTCCAATTCTGCGTTTGCATTGTGTGTGTGGTGGGAGGTCTTATGGTAGTTTCATTTTCCAAAAGCATTGTGAATTTGTTTTATTTTCTTTGTGAAAAATAACTGTTTTACGATCTCACACCAGTCACCATGACTGACTCGGAGTTTATTGTTCCCTTCTAAACTTTGGGTGCCCACCAATTTCCACACGGGCAGTCTAGAGTTATGTTATCAGGATATTCTGGATATTCTGGAGCTTTGGAAGCAAGCTGGATGGCGAGACGTATATCTGTAATTATTTATTTATTTCGCTGTGTATTCTGTATGAGGACAAGTTTATATAACTGTCCATTGTTGTATATTGACTCTGATTGATGTATGTATAAACTAATATAGTTCTTTGTTTTAAAAGACTAGTGTTATCTATTATATATTGTTCCACTACGATATGTGAGATTCTGATATTGTTTCTGTTTTTATTGTCGTTCTGTTGTTCTTCTCTTCTTCTTCTACTCTTTTCTTCTTCTTCTGCCTTTTTCTTCTTTTTAAAACCATAACCTTTCGGGTTTCCGGCATTCGATGGCTCGGCAGTCGATAAAGTGAGTATCGATGTCGAATTTTCGAAAGTCGAAAATTTGGATGTTACATCGCTTGTTGGCGACTTTTCAAAAATCACCACTATGCGATTTTCAGAAAATCGCGAACGACGACTTTTGAAAAATCGAAGGAATCCACGCTACTGTTTGTAAGGACTACACACTGCAAAAGTTTATGATTGGACATGACACTGAGATATCTCCACTGTTCGAAATGGCTATTGTGTTCTATGTGCCAAAACACCGAGTACTCTTGGCAGCACTATTTGAACCGTGTAACGACTAGGATTCACTTTTTTTAGTGTATTTTCGTCGTACATATGTAATATCTATGTACTGTAAATGTGAAACATACTGCCGTGGTCATGCAGAAGGTATCAAAGGTGATTTTTCAAAAATCCCACATTCATACCTGCTGCATAAACACAGTTGCAGACAACATAGACCCATAAGCCATAGTAAATAATAAGCAAAAGCAATTGTAGATTAAAACAGTACGGTAAAGCGAAGTTGATACATATATTATACAATCATGTTTAACATACGCATCATAAAGTCGGGTTCAATTCATAAAAGTTAAATAATACAATCATGCTAAACGACAGTATTGCGTCGCTTGCGATTATGCCCTTGAAAACCACATTTGCTACACCTATTAGATTTGGCGACTGGCTCTTATCCATCACATCTTTGATCCTTATAGATCGCGGTCTCCCTGGTTGTCTTTTCATAGATGGCGGCAATATTTTATGACCGTTATATGTGCCAATATCTCCTATCACACACATGATGAAATTTGGGTTTATAAGCAGCTTTGTAACTCTCAACGGAGTACTACGATGAAGCTAAATCATGGTGTGCTCTATTAGCCCCACTTGTTTGCACCGAACAAGTTTCCACATGAGCATATGGTATCTTTTGGAATAGTGGAATGTTGCATGTGCACGAGCAATTGTTGCCGTCATTTATTACTTTGTATTCATCCCCAAAATAGTGAATAACCTGTTATTCGGTTTGGTTAAATCGTACAAGTCTACAGCGATCCGCTTTACTAGCCCTTTCAACTATTTTAGCTTCCCACTTTGGAGTCAAGCATGTTGATAGTTCATCAGCAATTTGACGTCTGTAACATCCCGCCTTTTTGTACACTTTAAGCAGACATGCATGCCAACTCAAATCATATAGAAGGGCGGATTGTTATTAGGGTGAATAAGAAAAAGCAGAGAAAGAAAAAACAAAATAGGATCTCGCAGCGGAATGACAAAATATAATAATCAAATAACAGTTCATGAAGCTGTTTACAAACATTTGATTATACTTATACAATACAGAATCAGAGTTACACTTATCATAGATAAACAAATAATAATGCAGCGGAACAGTATGATGCAGTGGAATAATATAGTAAATAATAGTAATACAAATCTTCGTCTTCGTCCTCCCGAAATAAGGTCTTCAAATCCTGAAATGCTCAG
Organism: Allium fistulosum; assembly: GCA_030737815.1. Classification (NCBI taxonomy): domain Eukaryota; kingdom Viridiplantae; phylum Streptophyta; class Magnoliopsida; order Asparagales; family Amaryllidaceae; genus Allium; species Allium fistulosum. The sequence goes on from CM060905.1 coordinate 1,248,384,993, forward strand.
GCTGACCCGAGGGAATTGAAAAGACAAAACACTCGAGTCAGAACTAAAAGATCTTATGTGAGTTAAATCAACGGTAAATAAATATGAGTATAAATGGCGTCGGAGATGTTTATGGGGTTTGACATCTCCTATCCAGTGTCTAATGTGAGTGCAGTAACTTAAGAGATGTTCGGGATTCACATCTCCTAAGGATCCGTTAAACAATCTACTATGTAGTACAATACGCTATTATAATATGTCTACAGTAATATAAACTATTAAAATAGCATTAAGGCGTTACCCATATCCCCCTTAACACATTTTATAGGTATGCCAATAGTCTATACAGTACCGTAACTCCCCGTAAACTGGAGCCGCCAGAGGATACCACATAGGTACGGCATAAAACAAACTCATAGAAGGCGCGCAAGGGTAGATGACACGGCACAACTAGGCAATGCCAGGGTAGATATACCAACTACACTTCCGGACTATTGGTAACGCATAGCCGCAACTACCGCCCAACTCGAAACATGCTCCCGAGTAAAAATCGAAGGGTGGCCACCAAATAAATCACAAAGTCAGAATATAGATCAATGGAGTGTGTCCGATCAGAGGAGCTACCTCATTGGCCCGTCGATTGCTCCTGTTTTAGCCACCTTATGCCAACTCATGGGAGTCGGGTCCACGTATATACCTCATATAGGATCATCGCCATCATCCTACTTCATTCTGGAATCTCCACCGCGTACATGGTTGTCAAAGTGGTTTTCGGTATCGACAGAGAGTATGCCCATACCCGATCCCGGTCTCTTTAACAACCAATCGCTTATTACACACCGGATGGTTCTTTTACATTTCCAAAATCATTTCATAATTGATATCAAAATATCATATTCAATTCAAATCATATCATTTCCGAAATCATTACTTACTTCCGAAATTATATCACATTACAATCATAATTCGAAATTATATTTCCTTTCAAGGGTCATATTTCCAAAATAGGTTAAACTCTCATTTCAAGATTATCATATTAAACCAAATATGCTATTTAGATCCCAACTTAGGTTATAATGTTGCTTAACCACATTCACTTTAAAAATCGAGAATTTAAATATAAACCCATCCATTTAACCTAGTTTGGAATTTAGAAGAAAATAGTTATAAATAGTTAATATAGATTTAAAATAGATTAAATATAATTAAAATAGATTAAATAGCTTTAAAATAGATTAATTAGATTTAAAATAAGTTAAACATGTTAATTAGTTTAAAAGTTGAAAATCTTAATAATCAAAGTCTTTAAAATAATATATATATATATATATTTTTAAACAGTTTATATAAAAATATGAATTTGAAATTTATATCAATTTAAACTATTTATTTCATTCCGGTACATTTGGACCATTTTAATATCCCAAAACCCAATTTCAAAATTTCCCATTCCAATTCTCAGTGAAATATTTAATTCAATATCGCCTCCAATCCATGTTCGAAATATCAATTTAAATTACTCCAAATTCAATATATTTCAAAGTTATATTTCAAGCAATTTAAAATAATTCAATTCTGACAAATTTCACTTTTTATTCCAAATTCAACTTTGAAATTTCAATTAAATCCTTTTTAACAATACCTTTAAACCAATTCCAATTTATCATAAACTTGAATTTCGATAATAATTCAATTCGTGTAAATCAATTTATATTTCAAAATATCATTTAAAAGGATTCAAAAATTTAAAGCTTTAAAATCATTTAATTTAACCAATCTGATGTCCGTATATAATTCTCTACCCTAGGGTCAAGTGATACGGATATTTATCATTTCAATCTGCAATTTAAAATTTTACGGTTATATATCATTTCAAATCGCAATCCTGAATTAAATAAAAATCCATAACGAGCTTGTAGTTTATAACGATATAAAATACAACATCTATTCAACCAACATCAACAATCAACATCCATCACAATCATCATCCAAACAATCAATAAATATCAATATAGAACTGATAATCAATAATAGGTATTTAATTGGCAATTTATATTCAATAATAAATTAAATAACGATTTAATTCAAATAAATTCAAATTAATTGAGATGATGATTTAAAACATACCAAACAGTCCTAAATAAATTTCTAATCACATCATAAATTTAATTTAACAAATATAAGAAATTTTAGAAGTTGTGAGTGGGTTAAAACACTCACCTTTGAATTTAAATTCAAATTAAGCCCAAAATTTGAATGGTCTCAGAATTCGTCCAAACCAGCGTCAAAATGTCCGGAATTTCGATATGATCTTAGCGGAATGAACCGCGCGTGAAACGGACCTCGTATGCAAAAGATATGCTCATTAGTACGATTGGATTTGAAAATAAAAATTTAAATAAAAAAAAGAAAAAAAAAGAAACACCAATCAGATGCAGCCACGTTACCATCTCTGTCCAGAAATCATCACGCGACTAAACCCTTGTGCATGAATGAACGCGTCAATTTCAGGCTGAAGTCCGCCTCGATTGCCGTTGATCACAACACCCACGCCAGAGGCCGCCGTGACCTCCCCACGACCAACCTCGCCCACGCGACCCTGACATCGCTGAATCGTGCTCGAAAACGAGCAGCCGCCGCCTATTAAATACGAAACCCTAATCAAGTATTGCGCTCGATCCAGCCATCATCTTGTCGAACGAACCCCTCTGATGCACTACGCACTCGACTCTCTACCACCCAGTGTCCTCGATTCGACGATCGGTTGCAGTCGATCGTGACGGAAAGAACGGCTGAGAAAAGTTCATCAATTTCTGAGCAGACAGAGGTTCAAATTGGAAAACGAATTACAGATCTAAGATGCGCTCGTCGAGAGCTTCAAATCGATATAAAATTCGATGAAGTTTGAGGAGTTTGAATTTTTGATTTGGTTTTGATTTTGAATTTGCAATTAGGAATTAGGGTTTGTCTGCCATTGGAAAGAGAGGAACAAATGAAATTGTACATACAAGAAAACTGAGTTGAGGAACACTAGGGTTTATAACAGGTTATTTATAGACAAAGCTGAAAATAGAATGGATGGACAAGATTTGGTTTGAATTGGAACGATAAACGACCCGAAAAGCCCGTTTCGACTCCGGAACGAAAATGGGTCAACCCATATATCAAAATAGATGGTTTCAAAAAATTTAAATTCAGTGGAAAAGGTTTCAAATCCTAATTCAATCATATGAAGAAGTTATGATAAAATCAGCTTACTTCAAATTGATTTCAATTAAATTAATTTCTAGGCGTTTCGAGCCCGTACGATCAAACGACAAGTCTGATCGTTACGAAATTTGAAATCCTACAATAATTCACCGTTACGGATCCGATGAAACTAGTTTCGTCGAAATCCGAGTCAGTGGCCAAAATGGCTATTTTCACATTAATTAAATTAATTAATAATTAAATTAATTAAATCACATTTTCAATCCAAATTTAAAATTTACAATTTCTATAACCTTGGATTACTTAATAATTTATAATCCTTTAAAACAGATTTCTATATCAATTCAATGTTGAATATTTCCCCATTTACAATGTTTAATTTCAATTCCAAATAATTTAGCAGTTATAAATTAAAATTCCAATAATTCCATTAAATTTGAGTTCCATCTTCTTATTCACTCAATTATCACCTTATAGGTATAATTTACCTTGGTTGATATCTTATTGCATTAATAATTTCCAATTTCATCTTAATTTCAATTAACGTAGTATTTAATTTCATTTACTTACAATTAATCCAATTATTATAGTTTAAATTCCAATAAATTGATAAATCTTTATTTCCATTCTTTTAATTCAACTAATTGTCATAATATGAATAAAATTAACATTATTTCCAATTATTACCTTAACTTTCACCAACGTAACATTTAATTTAGATTTATTGCAATTGATTACCAATTTTAATTTAATAGACTAAATAAATAGGTAACATACAATAATTGTTACCGTTAACTTTTAATTACACTTATAAGTTATTATTAACAACCAAATGTTACAATTGCTTACATAACACAGTTTTTATCCAATTATCATTAATTATATACTAATTCATAAGTTTATACAACATTTACATTTATTTACTTACATTCAATTTATAACCAAGTTATAACATTTACATTATTTTAATTAATTGGAATTTCATTCAAGTTGCTAATGATTAACTTTAATTAACATTGTTACTTTTTCATTTTTGTTATTATTTCATTATTAATTAACAAATTTTTATTTCTTTCAATATTTAATCACAGAATCTTATTAAATTAACCATTTTAATTACCAAAATTTTACGGGTCGTTACACTCTCCCCCACTCAAAACTTTTCGTCCCCGAAAGGAAAAAGAAGGGAAAAGAGGAATTAAGAAATCAATATATCTTATTCAAAATATTAAATTTATAAACAAATAAATTTACAAAATTAATTAATTTAAATAAAAATATATCAATTTATAAACAATTAAATCCTTTTATACTCAAAGTAATAAAGTTTGGAAAACTTTTCACAAAATTTTTCTAAGTCCAAAATTTTCAAAAAATTTCGGCAGAGTATCCTTTGTACGGAGAGGCTCGGGAGAAAATAATAATATCAATAATAATAATATTTATCAAAATTTCAAAATAATATATTCCAACAACGGAAAAATAATATAATATCGTTATAAACCGTAATCCGAGAATGTACCTATTTGTCGGGCAAACAATACTTAATTATGCAACCAAAAGCAGTGGCAATTGCTTACATAACCTGTATTTCACTTATATAATCCAAAAGAGTTAATAATTGTATAAAATGAAATATTTAAAGTTGTTTTAACCACTTATAAACAAATCAATATAAATAACAATCACTGGCAACCACGGCATACAATCATCATATGAAATCAATAAAATCAACTATCCATCCATAGCAAACAAACAAATGGTTTGTTCGGGTTCAAAAAATTTTAACCGCCTAGAATGACAAATAAACTACTGAGTGCACCATTTACTCAATAGTCTTAGATGAACTCAATAGATTATTCATACATCTTAAACACTTAGAAGTATCTTTACCCAAACATCCATAAACCAAACAAACAATAATTTACAATATTATTTGAGTTATTCTGATTAAATTTTCTTTCAACATTTACAGTTTTTTTTCATTCATACAAGGATTATTTCTTTAACTTACATTTATCTCTTACAAAATTTTATTCCCATTCATTCATTCAGTGTTTATTTCATTTATTTTCCTTTATTACTTACAAAAAAAATAATTTTCATTTATTCATATCATGTCAATTTCTTTTATTGCATTACATTCATTTTATTATTTACTTTAATTATAAATAGTTTCAACATTAACTTAAGTTAAAAATCCTTTACTTACAGTACTCATTTTCTATTTCATTTAATTAGTAGTATTACAATTTCAACTCAAGTTTATAACTATTTTCATATCAAATTTCTTATTTATAAGAGTAAATTTCATTGAACACTTCCATTACATAAGTTTTACTTGTAAAATTTTCCATTACATAATCTTTTAACATTTCAACTTTTTATAATTGGTAAGTTATATATATATATATATGTCTTTGAGAATGCAATTGAAACTTACACAAGTTTGACTTACTTATTCTAATTAACTTAAGGTTCAATAGTTATCATTCCTTATTTTCATATTCTTTTCGTTTACAAGTTACAAATTTCAAATTCCTTGTATATTTCAGTTGTAATAATTTCTTATTTTCATTTAGAAGTTTCAATTATTATTAAATAGTTAAAATTTTATTCCATTTCGATAATTGAAATTGAAATCTCTAATTTATACAAATTTAAGATCTAAATGTCGGGTTCCATTTCAAATCATTTAAAATAATATATACATACATACATACATATATATATACTCATAACTTTTATATCTAATCATATTTAAACTAAAAAAATTTCAAAATAGATCTGTAGTAAAACTACTACAATGGCCTTCCCACTTTGAAACTCGAAAATGAATGTCGATGATGCGTGCACTCATCATCGAAATTATTTTCCAGCGACAGAGAGGGGAGTACATAACTTATTTCTTTCCAAAATTTCTTAAAAAATTTCTTTCAAATCATATTGAAATATTTATATCAGAAAATACTTCTAATAATATTATTATAGTATCCCAAAATCATTTGAAAGAAGTTTTCAAAAATCCCGGAACTTAAGTTCTAAATTTCCAAATTTCATTTATCTTATTTTCAAATCTTATTTCCAACCTATATTTATAAATTTCACTACCTAACAACCAACATATTACAACCAATATATATCATTTATAAATCATTATTTTATATATAAAAATATACAATAGGCAAAATTATTTCATTTAATTACATTTCAAAACAATTATTATGTCCGTCTGTCCTATTAAGTGTATAGAAATCCCTATCGATGTCATAGCATCCTATGCACCAACCAAAATTTATAAATACAAAACGGAACAAATTAACACAATATAAAACCTTTTATAACACTAACAAATACGCTCTCTCATATATATACTCTCAAGGACTCATTCTAGGGTATTACTACCCTATCAAATAAGAGTGTGACCCCACAAAGCTAAGGTTATCGCTAAATTTGGCTCTGATACCAAATGTAACATCCCGCCTTTTTGTACGCTTTAAGCAGACATGCATGCCAACTCAAACCATATAGAAGGGCGGATTGTTATTAGGGTGAACAAGAAAAAGCGGAGAAAGAAAAAACAAAATAGGATCTCGCAGCGGAATGACAAAATATAATAATCAAATAACAGTTCATGAAGCTGTTTACAAACATTTGATTATACTTATACAATACAGAATCAGAGTTACACTTATCAGAGATAAACAAATAATAATGCAGCGGAACAGTATGATGCAGTGGAATAATATAGTAAATAATAGTACAAATCTTCGTCTTCGTCCTCCCGAAATAAGGTCTTCAAATCCTTAAATGCTCAGGCTGACCCGAGCGAATTGAAAAGACGAAACACTCGAGTCAGAACTAAAAGATCTTATGTGAGTTAAATCAACGGTAAATAAATATGAGTGTAAACGGCGTCGGAGATGTTTACGGGGTTTGACATCTCCTATCCAGTGTCTAACGTGAATGTAGTAACTTAAGAGATGTTCGGGATTCACATCTCCTAAGGATTCGTTAAACTATCTACTATGTAGTACAATACGCTATTATAATATGTCTACAGTAATATAAACTATTAAAATAGCGTTAAGGCGTTACCCATATCCCTCTTAACACATTTTATAGGTATGCCAATAGTCTATACAGTACCATAACTCCCCGTAAACTGGAGCCGCCAGAGGATACCACATAGGTACGACATAAAATAAACTCGTAAAAGGCGTGCCAGGGTAGATGACATGGCACAACTAGGCAATGCCAGGGTAGATATACCAATTACACTTCCGGACTGTTGGTAACGCATAGCCGCAACTACCGCCCAACTCGAAACACACTCCCAAGTAAAAATCGAAGGGTGGCCACCGAATAAATCACAAAGTCAGAATATAGATCGATGGAGTGTGTCCGATCAGAGGAGCTACCTCATTGGCCTGTCGATTGCTCATGTTTTAGCCACCTTATGCCAACTCACGAGAGTCGAGTCCACGTATATACCTCATATAGGATCGTCGCCACCATCCTACTTCATTCTGGAATCTCCACCGCGTACATGGTTGTCAAAGTGGTTTTCGGTATCGACAGAGAGTATGCCCATATCCGATCCCGGTCTCTTTAACAGCCAATCGCTTATTACACACCGGATGGTTCTTTTACATTTCCAAAATCATTTCATAATTGATATCAAAATATCATATTCAATTCAAATCATATCATTTCCAAAATCATTACTTACTTTCAAAATTATATCACATTGGAATCATAGTTCGAAATTATATTTCCTTTCAAAAGTCATATTTCCAAAATAGGTTAAACTCCCATTTTAAGATTATCATATTAAACCAAATATGCTATTTAGATCCCAACTTAGGTTATAATGTCGCTTAACCACATTCATTTTAAAAATCGAGAATTTAAATATAAACCCATCCATTTTACCTAGTTTGGAATTTAGAAGAAAATAGTTCTAAATAGTTATAAATAGTTAATATAGATTCAAAATAGATTAAATGTAATTAAAGTAGATTAAATAGCTTTAAATAGATTAATTAGATTTAAAATAAGTTAAACAGGTTAATTAGTTTAAAAGTTGAAAATCTTAATAATTAAAGTTTTTAAATAATATATATATTTTTAAAACAATTTATATAAAAATATGAATTTGAAATTTATATCAGTTTAAACTATTTATTTCATTCCAGTACATTTGGACCATTTTAATATCCCAAAACCCAATTTCAAAATTCCTCATTCCAATTCTCAGTGAAATATTTAATTCAATATCGCCTCCAATCAATGTTTGAAATATCAATTTAAATTACTCCAAATTCAATATATTTCAAAGTTATATTTCAAACAATTTAAAATAATTCAATTCTGACAAATTTCACTTTTTATTCCAAATTCAACTTTGAAATTTCAATTAAATCCTTTTTAACAATACCTTTAAACCAATTCCAATTTTATCATAAACTTGAATTTCGATTATAATTTAATTCATATAAATCAATTTATATTTCAAAATATCATTTAAAAGGATTCAAAAATTTAAAGCTTTAAAATCATTTAATTTAACTAATCCGGTGTTCGTATATAATTCTCTACCCTAGGGTCAAGTGATACGGATATTTATTATTTCAATCTGCAATTTAAAATTTTACGGTTATATATCATTTCAAACCGCAATCCCAAATTAAATAAAAATCCATAACGAGCTTGCAGTTTATAACGGTATAAAATACAACATCCATTCAACCAACATCAACAATCAACATCCATCACAATCATCATCCAAACAATCAATAAATATCAATATAGAACTGATAATCAATAATAGGTATTTAACTGGCAATTTATATTCAATAATAAATTAAATAACGATTTAATTCAAATAAATTCAAATTAACTGAGATGATGGTTTAAAATATACCAAATAGTCATAAATAAATTTCTAATCACATCATAAATTTAATTTAACAAACATAAGAAATTTTAGAAGTTGTGAGTGGGTTAAAACACTCACTTTTGAATTTAATTCGAATTTAAATTCAAATTAAGCCCAAAATTTGAACGGTCTCAGAATTCGTCCATACTAGCGTCAAAATGTCCGTAATTTCAATATGATCCTAGCGGAATGAACCGCGCGTGAAATGGACCTCGTATGCAAAAGATATGCTCATTAGTACGATTGGATTTGAAAATAAAAATGTAAATAATAAAAAAAAGAAAAAAAAAGAAACACCAATCAGATGCAGCCACGTTACCTTCTCTATATAGAAATCATCATGCGACTAAACCCTTGCGAACGAATGAACGCGTCAATTTCAGGCTGAAGTCCGCCTCGATTGCCGTTGATCACGACACAACACCCACGCCAGAGGCCACCGTGACCTCCCCACGACCAACCTCGCCCACGCGACCCTGACATCGCTGAATCATGCTCGAAAACGAGCAGCCACCGCCTATTAAATACGAAACCTTAATCAATTATTGCGCTCGATCCAGCCATCATCTTGTCGAACGAACCCCTCTGATGCACTACGCACTCGACTCTCTACCACCCAGTGTCCTCGATTCGACGATCGGTTGCAGTCGATCGTGACGGAACGAACGGTTGAGAAAAGTTCATCAATGGGCAGACATAGGTTCAAATTGGAAAATGAATTACAGATCTGAGATGCGCTCATCGAGAGCTTCAAATCGATATAAAATTCGATGAAGTTTGAGGAGTTTGATTTGATTTTGAATTTGCAATTAGGAATTAGGGTTTGTCTGCCATTGGAAAGAGAGGAACAAATGAAATTGTACGTACATGCAAACTGAGTTGAGGAACACTAGGGTTTATAACAGGTTATTTATAGACAAAGCTGGAAATAGAATGGATGGACAATATTTGGTTTGAATTGGAACGATAAACGACCCGTAAAGCCCGTTTCGACTCCGGAACGAAAATGGGTCAACCCATATATCAAAATAGATGGTTTCAAAAATTTTAAATTCAATAGAACAAGTTTCAAATCCTAATTCAATCGTATGAAGAAGTTATGATAAAATCAGCCTACTTCAAATTGATTTCAATTAAATTAATTTCTAGGCGTTTCGAGCCCGTACGATCAAACGACAAGTCCGATCGTTACGAAACATGGAATCCTACAATAATTCACCGTTACGGATCCGATGAAACTAGTTTCGTCGAAATCCGAGTCAGTGGCCAAAATGGCTATTTTCACATTAATTAAATTAATTAATAATTAAATTAATTAAATCACATTTTCAATCCAAATTTAAAATTTACAATTTCTATCACCTTGGATTACTTAATAATTTATAATCCTTTAAAACAGATTTCTATATCAATTCAATGTTGAATATTTCCCCATTTACAGTGTTTAATTTCAATTTCAAATAATTTAGCAATTATAAATTAAAATTACAATAATTCCATTAAATTTGAATTCCATCTTCTTATTCACTCAATTATCACCTTATAGGTATAATTTACCTTGGTTGATATCTTATTGCATTAATAATTTCCAATTTCATCTTAATTTCAATTAACATAGTATTTAATTTCATTTACTTACAATTAATCCAATTATTATAGTTTAAATTCCAATAAATTGATAAATCTTTATTTCCATTCTTTTAATTCAACTAATTGTCATAATATGAATAAAATTAACATTATTTCCAATTATTACGTTAACTTACACCAACGTAACATTTAATTTAGATTTATTGCAATTGATTACCAATTTTAATTAAATAGACTAAATAAATAGGTAACATACAATAATTATTACCGTTAACTTTTAATTACACTTATAAGTTATTATTAACAACCAAATGTTACAATTGCTTACATAACACTGTTTTTATCCAATTATCATTAATTATATACTAATTCATAAGTTTATACAACATTTACATTTATTTACTTACATTCAATTTATAACCAAGTTATAACATTTACATTATTTAATTAATTGGAATTTCATTCAAGTTGCTAATGATTAACTTTAATTAACATTGTTACTTTTTCATTTTTGTTATTATTTCATTATTAATTAACACATTTTTATTTCTTTCAATATTTAATCACAGAATCTTATTAAATTAACCATTTTAATTACCGAAATTTTACGGGTCGTTACAACGTCGCTTTCAAAAATATTCAATTGAGCAAAAGAATGTTCGTGCAACCAAAGTATTTATAGGTAAAGATCTAGCTCCTTTTAGTACACCACTAAAACTTTCAAACGTATTAGTGGTCATAACATGAAAGCGTCCTCCATTGTCTTTGCATAATACCTAGTTTTCCTCGAAATTTCCCAAACTCCTCTCAATCCAATCATAAGCATGCCTATTTGTTGTTTTGATCTCTTCTCTAATTTTCATGTATTCAACTACCTCAGAAGCGCATGTTGTTGAATAAAATAACCTCATTAATCGTTTATCTCTGGATCGTGCCGCTTGAAAGTTGGTATTTATATGCCTTGCACAGTATCGATGTTTGTGTGGTTCTCGCCATTTTTCATGTAAAGCTTTCGGAATTTATTTTATCCTATCTGATATGAAAGCAATACATCGACTGCGTACACTGTGTATGAATTCAAGCATGCACGAAAAAAACCAACCCCAGGTATCACATGAGTCAGAATCAACAACTGCATAAGCCAAAAAAGACAATCATCTACATCTACCGCAGTAGCAATAGGCAATGTGCCTTTGTATTTACCATACAAATGCATCCCGTCAATACATAACAACGACCGACAATGCAGAAAACCTATAATGCAAGGTCCAAATTCTCAGGACGCACAATCGCCCCAACTTCATCATGTGTCGCATGACCTAAGTGCCATGATTCGTTCTCTTTATCTCCCCAAAGAAATGTGGTAATGTCGCACATGATTCAACCTAATCATAATATATTCTCCTTATCGCTTTGCTCAATGCTTGTTATGCTTTCATGTAACTAATGTTGATGAACAACTGATCGTGTACAAGCACTTGCACTGTACCAGCAATATCCAAATCAGCTATGACAAATGACATGATTTTTGTCACAAGAAATTTCGAAGTGGTTTGTTTATGGTTGTAATTAACTATTGGGTTGACACAGGCATGTTCGCTTGGATACTTCCGAATTTCCCACCATCCAGACTGAGATTTTTTCGAAACTATCGCATGTATCCTCCAATGATAATTACCTTCAACATTACATATAGCAGTGTATTTTGTTTTGTTTGACTTGATTGGCTTGTATGGAACTGCATGTAGAATAGACCATTCAGTTAATTGTTGAAGAAACTTTTCTTTTGCCTCAAAAACCATTCCAACACTGAAACAACTTTGAACGCAAGCAGTTGAAAATCGTTCGCCTGCAAATTGAAGATTAGCAACAACAGATCTTGCCAACAGTTGCGCAGTGCAAAGATCATCATCCAAAGGTACTTCCATCTCTAGTTCATCACTATCACCATCATTGTCATCTGCTGTAGGAAAGTCATAGTTCAACGGGTCGTTAACTTGCATTCTTTTAATCCAAGAGTCTTCATTACCATTCCTAGAAGCAACAACCATGCTATCGATTCACCAATCGTTTAATCCCCCTCAACGTCTATATCATTGTCAACATATGCATCAGGAGAATGTGGTGATGGTCCAGCACTCCATTTTGCAGCAGTGTCGACTGTTATATACCTGTTAACAATATAGGAACCAACTAACCAACAATCAATAACAGAAGAGACCAAAACAACAATATATCTAAAAACATACCTCTGACTCATATCATATATTTCGGATGGAATGGGATATATTACTTGCGACAGATGAGCATTTGATGGTTCAGCACTTTTGTTTTATCGACTGACTTATTGCTGGAAAGTAATTACATTGTAACAAAGTGTAAGAAAATTTAAATAAACACCATTATATCCAACTATTCATCATAACAATGTTACCTCGGACTAATAATTGCATCCATAAGCGGCGTGTAATAAGGAAAGCTTTGTTGCATAGAAGGTTGTGAGTTTGTGTACAGCATGAACCCGTACTGCATAGACGGAGGACAGTATCTTCCAACATTTACGTATGGATTACTGTAACTATGAGAAACGTAGCCAGCGGATGGATTCGTCGTCTCCAACATCTGTGTATAGTATCCAATTCCAGTACTTATTACGGGAGATGCCAACTGGTATTCTGATTGTCGTTTTGCAACTTTTTCTACATATAACTCAATCGATTTTGAAACAGCAGAAAACATTACTTGAACATCGTCATCGTATGCTAAAACTATTACTTTAGAATCCGAGTCCGTTGACCAATTAACCACTAATTCAATTTCAAATTCTTCTAGATTAATTTTTGTCGTTTTGTAAACAAAATCTTTTAATTCCGTTAATTTGCAACATTTCCGCACTCTTTCTGGTTTATACATACCACTAATATATTAACCATTTTCCTGATCATCGACATTCAATTCGCCGTCGTATAGCAAAGTGTAGGAATTATATTTTTCGTCATTCTGCAAATCAACATACAATTCTATCACAACATACATAAATACAAAATAATTAATTTACTCAAATCTCCTATTTAGTTTAACTACATTTACTTACTAACAAATGAAAATTTCAGAAATTATAAATAAAAACTAGGGTGTTATGATTGTACCTTCAAATTGTTGAACTTTGTTGAACATCGTCGTTAAGATCTATAAATTTAGCACTAAACCAACGATTTAAAGATACAAAATCAAATTTCAGTACATTGAAGGAATTTGCAATCTTTTGAGTTTAGTTTGGTAAAGGTAGAAATGAGGAAGAAGAAGAGCTTGCTGACTGGATTTATTGCAACCAAAACTATTTTTCGACGCCAACAAATTGGCTGATACGCGTCGACCATTTCTCAAAAATAGCCAATGCGTAACAGCAGATAATCATTCCACATGGTCAAAACAGACCTATATGTGTAAATAAGTTTGAAACATCCTAGTTTTGTTATTTTTTCTGGCTCAAATTAGCAAAATATCTTAATATAAAACCGGAGAGGAATAGCAACGCTCAACAAAAAAACATAAATTCTTAAGAGAGAATTAGGAAAAAAGACAAACTTTGAAAAAAAATTAAACCGAAGGACATGAGGTTTTATTTTTAGGCTGAAGGACAAATGTTAGTTATATTTAGCATTATATTCATCTTATTCCCTATGCAAATTGCTAGCATTCTCTCTTCAGTCCCAAAAAAAAAAAACTCACCGTCCTTCGGCCTAAAAAAAAATCTCTAAGTCTGTCCTATTTTCCCGAATTCTTAAACACACCTTTCATTCCGTTAAATCATTCGCTGCCTCCCTGATATCCGCCTTTCGTTCCAGTTTCGGCTGTTTCCAGTACACTGTTCTTCGGGTAGAGTAGCAGCTCAGCTATTTTCAATCTGAGACATCGCCAGTGCGACGACGAAACGTCAGCGGAGGCCGAAAATCAACCACCAGCAGGCAGCAGCAGGTGAGTGAACAAGGTATTTTACAGCTGTTTTCAATCTTTAAATAAGATTTGTGTCTTATGCTCGTATCATTTTTCGGATTCAAAATCCTATGATTTTTTTTTTTTTTTTTTTTTTGCGTCTGCAGCGATTGGAAAAAGTCAATTGAGTTTTAGATGCGAATAAATTATTTATTAAATTGATTTTCTTTTTTCATTTTGGGATAAAACATAGGTAGATTATGTTTAACTTTGTGCTTAGTTGTTTGTGGCTGATGATATCGGTTTGATAAAACATATATGGCGTAGGATCTACGGAGTAAGGAATATTTGATTACTTCATTAACAGTCTCAAAGAACAAAATTGGTTGAGTCGTTAATCATCAAAGCTATAATTGTCTGGAACAAAGAACTGTATCATCACTTCAGGGGTCTAATGACATTTTGACACAATAAACAAATTTTTAATGGATCTTTAACTCATCACTCCCATTGTACCATAAGGGTTCTCTCCCAATTCAATTTGACAAGCAGTAGAGGTTTTTCTAATTAGTTAGATTTTATCCGTGATCCTATATACTTCTTGATCTCAAGTTATCATAATTTTTTTTTTGTTATGCTATTGATGGATCACGATTGTGAAGGTTGATTTTTTGCAATTATGATCACTTATCGTCGTCAATTACTTTGAGTTCTTGATTGCAGTTATGAATTTATGCTCGTTACATGCGTTGCGTTGTTATTAAAAATCTTAATATCCTACGGTTTGAATCCCGTTTAAAATCAGATTTCGCTTCTCAAGATAGGATTCAAAGCTCGGTGAAAGCAATTGTAGTGCATCAATCAGTATCAAAATTTTGCATCAATATAAGGACAAAAGTAAAACTGTACAACCCAATTTATTAAAGTACTTGAATGGCACGCTGATTCACAGAATTCCCTACACAGGGTGAAGCTTCATATTGTTCCGATACTAATAATCAATTACATTGTAAATGATTAGTTACAGTTTGACTGAACAAAAGCATAACTTGTGAACATGAATTATAATTTGACCTCCGACTCAGAATGCTTGGCTCCTATCTCTATATTTTGAAGAGCTTCTGCTTTGTTTTTTTGGATGCATAAAAAAATTATGAATGAAAAAAGCGGTGCGACTATGACTTATGCTCCAATATAATAAGTGAGCTAACTCACACTGCTTTTTTCATTCAACGGTCTTTTTTAGTCCCCAAAAAACAAAGCAGCTCTTCAAAATTTAGAGTTTTCACGTCAGAAGTCAACTTACAATGCTGGTTTGCTAGTTTTGCTTTATTTAGTCAAACTGTAACTAATCATTTATAATGTAGTTTATTAGTATTATCAAAGCAACTAGTATGAGGCTCGTGCTTCGCACACGGGCTGTTGGTGGTACAAAATTATTGTTAGATGTTTATTTCGCAGCATTTTTTTTTCATGTTTCAATAGGAAGAGCTTATTTGATTGATGCAACATTAAATGGTTGTAAATTTCGGGATAACTTGTTATTTTATTAAATTGTAGTTGAAAACATATTATAGTTAGAAGAGATTTAATTAGATGGAATAAATTTTAGTGGACTGTGTGGCAGATGTGGGAACCAAATATCAAAATCAAATAAGGTTAAGTGGACAATCGACATTAAAATAATGTTTCATTGCATTGTTAAGTACATGGATGGAACAAACTGACGTTGTAGGCACAGGCTGTTGAAACACAAAGTTAGAAACAAAGAAATAACTCCATAAGACAGTTGTTGAGAAAGAGAAAAAAAGTAAACATTGGTTGTAGCATGAATATGTTGTGATGGCAGGATGAGTTGAGCCTCCTCTTCATGCAGGTTTTTCTCCGATTCTTCACGAAGTTTACCTCTGAGTTACCCGTACCTTCTTCCACATTCTGAGAGTATTTAATATATGCATGTTAGCGGTTGAGTAAAGTTGTGAAACATGAACTTAAATTAAAGCATTGTAAAGTACTACTTTACTACACTTGGTACATATACTGTGATTTTAAATAGGCAGTAAAATTTGCGTAAATAAGAATCTGCAAATGAACGTGGAAATTGGAACTGTTAAAGATTCATGAACCAATAACTGAAGCAAAACACTTTATAATTCATTCAGGTAAAAAAAATAAGGCTATGTCACACGGTTGTTGTGACCACACTTCTTCCTGCACTTGACGACCCTTAATTGACTTCTTGCATCGCTCATGTTACACAGATGTTCATAAAAAAACATTCATTATACAACCTGCTCATATATGTCACTTAATGAAAAACTGTTTACAACTACTATTGAATAAAAGTCAATTCAAAACAGAGGCCCTTAACCTAAACGATATAGAAATTTCAAGGACACTAAAAACATTGATATTTGGAGTATAGCAGCCAACTTGGTTGTATTAGACCAAGGCCAGCCCTGACTATACATGATATGCATGTAAGATGGCGAATTTCACGTACAAAGTTATTTTTTCATAGTTCAAACTGGTACATCAGACTGGTAACATGAAATAAAAACGATAAACTAAGGATTGGTTGAAGTCTGATTTATGAAAGGAAATGAATTTCATGTTCAAAATTATTTTCTTCCAGTGTTCTGTCTACTGATAATCAAACATTTTTTTCACCATCCTGCACACATGAATAAATATGTTTCAATTATTAAGATTGTCAATAGATACCGGAAAATCCAAAATCCGTCTACATCCGTATCGGAAAAGCGGATAAATATCTGATATCCGGAAAAGCGGATGCAGATGCTGATACGAAGACATCCACATCCGAAAATTATCTATCCAATTTTTGTCTAGATTATAGTTTATTTTATGTGTATTTTAGTACAATTAAAGGTGTGTATTTATTGTTTTATTAATTTAATAGTTTATATTATATGCATTTAATGCATATTAACTGCTTAAAACTATTTATTAACATCATATTTGTTGATTTTACATACTTTTATAATCAATGAGATTGAAAAACGAATATATTAAACCAAAATTTTCTATTTATGTTTCTTGATTTATTGATCGTTAACGGGTAGGATAATTGTTCGATACCCGTCCGTATCCGCAGATGTGGATATCTAATATCTGAAAATGATTTCGGATGCGGATGCAGATATGACACTATCCGCATCCAAAAGTATATGTTGCCAGACCTACCAATTATGTACGCCGTACCGCCAATAGTCAATACTGATACATTCATATTTTCAAGCCGATCGTGTAGTTTACTTAATCCCCTCATCAATATTCCCAGTTTAAGTTTTCCACATATTCAAAATTCCCATTCACCTTTCAAATACGTGTATGATTTAGAAATTATAGGGTGCTAAGAAAATAATAATTGAAGGGCTAAAGCGACCACCTTGGTTGCTGTATGCCAGTGCAACCCGTATTGTATAGAACAGGTTAAATAATGCATTTTAAGCCCAAATTGAATTTATTTTTCTCATAAATCAAAACGATACATCAAACTACGGAACTTAAATGATAATAATAATCAAAGAGTTTCTCAAATTCTGATTTATGAAAGAAAAAAAACCTTGAATTTGAAATTCATTATCTTACCTGTTTAACTCCAACATTCCCAGGGGTCGGTCTGTCAGGAATAAAAAATTTATCACTACACTACGCATTTCACCATATTAATCAAACTTTATGCTTATATGATCCTTCTGCCAGAAGGATAAAGTAAGAAGATACATTCAATATTGCAAATATGGATCAAAGACGTAAGAGATGATCATATTATATGTGATGATTTTCCATCAGATTTTATGTTCACCATTCTTAGGTTGCATGAACGACTGAAAGTTCCATTTCACATTATATATTATAACCCAAAATAGTGAAGTACAACAGTAAAAAATAAAAAGAATAACTGAAAGATGTCTGTTGTACATATAACTCACATAAATGCACAGCATGAATTGCAATGCAATAAAAGTAACAAAAGCTATCCGAATAGATGAAGTTTTGCAGTGGACAGCCTGCAATTCTCTATGGCCACAGTTTTCTGTGATGACATAAGTAAAATTGGTGTATGCTCATAATAGTTAATTAACAATAAATCATATTTGGTAAAAAGAAATATTTACCTTGATGTCTATTTTGTATAATTTGGGGTTATTGTTCTTATGTGAACCCGTATAAGTACTTGTTTAACTGGCAATAAATAACATATCAATGGTAAACTATCATTTCGTTTGCTCAGAAATAGAAAACTTCTTAATATCGGAATGTTGACTACAACTGATATAGTCCATTCAGCAAGCAGTAGTTTGTAATAAATGTTTGTTAATACATGTACTGAATATAAAAAATTAATTTATTGTAGATTATAATATCTGCAGTTTCTCACTTGTAAATGATTAAAAATGCGCAAGACTATAATAGTATAACAGTAGATAATAGATTTTGCCAAAATAAACTATGAAAGTAGCATGATTTTATCCATTAAACATGGATAGCAGTACATTGAAAGGGAAAAAAAACAAAACTGAGAAGCAAACCAAATTTTGTAAAACAAATTTGATTTGGGTACAAACATATATTCGGAGATCTAAACCAACCCAACTATTCATGATCAGGCATCTCCCTTGCGTCTTCTGTCTTAACTCTTAAATGTAAGTTGTGGCAATTTCTAGCTTGACGTTCACTTCCTCAACCTCATGTAATAATGGTAGCTACATATTATTATTTTTGTTACAGCAAAACACGTGTATATATAATACCTAATTTTAATAAAACGAACATAATGTAGAACATTCGGTTTCGTATGAGCTATTGAAAAATATGAACATGAAAGATATCGTAAATATTTGATGCATGAAAGATGTTGGGCCATGAACTTATATTGATAACAATTCCTCTGCGTAATTCTTTCTTATTTGGCGAGGTAGCATTGTGAATTAAAGTTTTATCCGTACCACTAACTTGTTTTTCATCATTCTGTTTAAAAGACTTCATTAAATTATTACCAATACTAAACTGAATATAGTTTTTTGTCATAGTTTCAAAAGAAGCTAATATAACTTTGTTTGCCCTCTCAAGTCCACATCATTTTGTACAGGCCTACTGTTTACAGGCCTACTGTTTGCAGTTGATACATTCTCAAACATTGTGCTATTCTCATTTGTTTTCGTATTCTGCTGAAAAAGTTAAGAGTACCAGTTGAACTGTTAGTGCATTTTGCATATTTATGTTAACTAAAAGTGAACAACAACTATAGAACAATATGTGACACCTGAGAGTTAACAGTAGGGAGTTGAATTGATGGAAAAAAAATTGTCATCTTTCTTGCAGTTAACCAAAGTCCACCTTTTAGTATCAACAGTATAATGACATATATGTTAATAAAAAACCTAATAGCTCATATAACTCTGAAACATCATCTTTTCGACTTACATTTTGAATCACCATTTCGTTATGTCTACATATCTGAAACCCAGTACAATTGATTAGTTACTCCTCTACTAAATAAGTATCTTAAAAAAACATAAGTAATATATCAGTAAGCATACGAAATAGATACCTTAACAGTATGCCAGACTACCATTATACCCAAAAAAAAAAATCTACTGTTGATGCGCTGATGCTTGACTGATCTAACAATAATTACTCAATCAATACTGTTAAGATTTGATAAAGAGAGGAGAGAGATCCAACGTTATGTAAAAAAGAAACTACATTGTATTCAGTTGATTATCAAATAACAAAAGAGATATAAGTACTTAAATAGACCTAAGACACTAAACCACTAACTAATTACTTGACCTACAAACTAGGAAAGACCAATACTTACGCTAATTATTAGGCACACATGATTGACCAATTAAAACATACTCAACTTCTAACACCATCCCTTAAACTATATGTGCTAACATTTACAAATCAATGAACTGCGCTTCTCAATTTCTTCATCGTCTTGTATAGACGAACTCGGTCACAAATCTCATCTCTATCTGGTTGTGCATGCTCAACTGTTTCACGTTGATTGATACTTTAACTATCAACAAATACTCTTGGTTTTTCACTTGGGATCCATTGACCTCTCTATTCGGGTCATTCCCTGATACCGCTGCATCGGTCATCTCTCCAACAAGTGAGAACCACAGCTCTTCTTACTTACTTGTTGGATGACACAAAACCAAGTTTTCTCACTCAGCTTACTTCACATGTAGGCTTGCCTATCTTCTTATAGACATATTTTCAAACAGTTCCTCTTGAGCATTGCACACATTGTCCAACCTCATAACCGACGTTCTACTCTTCGTCGTCTTCACATCTACATCACTACTCTGGTTCACTGTTCAAACACTCAGCAACTTCGAAAGCACTGCATAACCACTTCACACCATTGCCTTCCACTTCAACATCGAACACTTCAATCACAAAATTGCTTCTCCCTTCACTGTATTTACCACATCTACATTCATATTTATTCCTCATTGTTCCTCACTACATTTTATTTAACATTCATATTTAACATCAACTTGCCCAACCTTAAACTTCTCTTCACAAACTTTTGCTCCTTGCTTGCACACACTGCTTCGCATTTGCTTGCACACACTACCTTGCATTCCTTCAACACACAAATCACATTCTACAGCTCTGCCATCTTTCTACAACTCACCATTACAGCTCAACATCACAGCTACCATTCCTCATTACCAACCTTCATCTACATGCAACAGACGCACAAGAATGCAACCCCTCCTCAACCAGACAACTCCACGTTTAACCAATCAAAAACTCGCAACCTCTCTTCTTAATAATATCAAACAACTCCTCCTCATCAAACTTCAAACTTCAACGCTCTGCCTCTCAACCACTTAACTTCAAACTTCAAAATTAAGCAACTTACATTCAACAAGCAACAACAAATCCAAACAGGCAGGCCGTATACACCATCCACACACACACTTGCTGCAACTCCTTAGCATCCCTCCTCCTTACCTAATTTCATTCAACAACCTCAACATCTTGCACTCCTCACTGAACTCACATCCAAACCAATACAACCATCGCCTGAAACACAAGCCAATACCATAACCATACATCTGCTGATCAGCCCCTCTTCCACATCTTCTGCCTTCAATAAACCACCTCCTGCTTTACCCACGACCATCAGCTACACACATTCCAACATTGAACTATTCGCCGAATTTCCTTCTAGCATCCACCTTCCAACTCTTTGCAACTTGCATACATCAGCCGCCGTCACTGTTAACCTCCATACAAAACTGTCTGCTTCAATATATCTTCTTCAATATACCTCACCATCAATCTGAAACGAACACTAACCAAATAGCAATTGACAATCCTCTGTCATTCAATCGCACAACCGTCTTGCCATTTTAATCTCTCAAAACTATCACTTCAATTATCAGCAGCCTATCACAACCAACTATTCACGAAATACAACAACCAAAATCACGAAAATTTAACAAATCGACACCACTTGAATACAGTTGCAATCCGACGCCATCCTCGAAACCAAAAAAAATACTTCTCAAAATTTCATAGCCGCGACCAACACGAAGCAACCAAAATCACCAGCGAACCACCACTCAACCTCAGCCAACTGAATCCGCCCAAAGCCACTAGCCTGAGCTAATTTCATCTTCAACCTGCCGTTCGCCTCTCCCTTTTCAAACTTCCTCTAAACTACCTCATCACAATTGCATTCAACAAATACAAATCCTTCATACATAACACCATTGCCTACCGAACTGCTAAACAACTTCAGTCACCCTCAAAACAGTCTCCAGGACCCAAGCTTCAACAAGCGCTTCACCGAACGACAAGCTGAAAACAACATCCCTCTCCTCCACTTACATTCACCAATCAACACCTATTAACCACCATACTTCACAAACACAGTTTCCCCCCACTACCGAAGACGTTGCCACAACCTCACCTGACCAGAAATTGCCACATCACGACCTCAGTCATGAACAAACCAGTCCAGTCACTTCAACCATAATACTCAATCAGAACACTCCAACACATCTACATTTCCAGCCTACATCATCTGCTCCTTATCGGATCCTTCCTCTCCAGATCATTCAAGATATCCTTAAGCGTCTCTTTATCCTTTTTATCATTACTTGGAGCGGCATTGTTGCCTGTTTTGTTTTCATTCATAGTATCACCAGGCAAAGCAGTTTGATTAGCATGTTCACTGAGCCGATTTATACGAGACCTACACAGTGAGATAGCCTTCTCACAATATGGAATGGATTCTTCGACCTTTCCCTTCCCCGGACTTCTAATACCAAGCAAACTCTTAAATTTAACTCAATCACCCGGCATCTGTCAGGTTCTTCCAAACGTTCACAGATGGAGAGAGCTTTAAGATAATTATTAAAGGATGTCTCAAAATCCTCTCTTTCCATTAAGGCATTCCCTAATGCTGAGTAAATATTGACAACTTACATTCTCTCTTTTGGATTTTTCTCCATAATCACCCTTGCAATATCAAGCATCTTCCATGCAAATTCCAGGTCGAATTCTTCTCCATTTGCTTCTGCCAATTCATCATCATCCGCTTCCACAGCAATGTCCTCACTATCATCTTCCTGCTCCATTTGTAGCACCTCAGATCTTTGTTTCTCTTCAAAAAGCTTGCTTTCAAGTTCTCTGACTCTAAGTTTGAGATCACAAACGGACCCTTTTTCCCCCTGTGTGGTTTCATTGTCCGAATCCATGGGATTCCGTCTGAAAAAGACATGAAGGCTGTGCGGCGGCAGTCTCTTCTAGCACGACTCGAGCACAGGCGAGGCGACGAGATTTCGATCTGAGCAACTTCAGTCAAGGCAACGGCAACAGAGAGGGCATTAAATATTGGAGGCGAAGACTATGTTGTATTGGATTGCTATGTATTCGATTCACTTGAACCCTCTATTTTCTCTTTCTCCCCTCTCTCTAACCTAGCTCTGATACCATGTTAAAATTTGATAAAGAGAGGAGAGAGATCCAACGTTATGTAAAAAAGAAACTACATTGTATTCAGTTTATTATCAAATAACAAAAGAGATACAAATACTTAAATAGACCTAAGGCACTAAACCACTAACTAATTACTTGACCTACAAACTAGGAAAGACCAATACTTACGTTAATTATTAGGCACACATGATTGACCAATTAAAACATACTCAACTTCTAACAAATACAACATATTCATTCAGATTGTATTAACTAACAAATTTGAACCGTAAAAGTCGTTGTTTGTAAGTAGTTCTTTGATCACACAAATTTGACAAACTTGTCTTCTGCCTGGTCACTTTAGCGGCGTAATGGCTGACCGCCCATATGTACACTTCAAATTAATCAGTGTACACTGCTACTGTTTGCAAGAATCTGTAGACCTGTTGTAAATAATTATATAGAGTTTAAAAAAGAACATTTACCATCATGAAACCCATCTTTACAAAATTCGTCCACAATCATACAATATGAACTTCAATTTACTTCAACTATCATGTGTTGCATTACTGATCAAAATAGTATATAGCTGCCACCCTCCAACTTTAACCGCGATGTAAGTGGTCCAACTTAGTCTAAGACATGGACCAAAGCTTGTTTAATTCTTTAATTATTTGTTTACCCATATTTAAATAAACCATTAATTTTTAATACCTTTGGATTAACTGTATGTAGTTGGTGCTGCAGAGTTATCTGCATATAGGGTTTGCTACTTTTGCTTTGTTTAGTCAAACTGTAACCAATCATTTATAATTTTTTGATACCTTTGGATTAACTGTATGTAGTTGGTGTTGCAGAGTTATCTGCATATAGGGTTTGCTAGTTTTGCTTTGTTTAGTCAAACTGTAACTAATCATTTATAATGTAGTTTATTAGTATCATTAAAACAATGTATGAGGCTTCGGCCTGTAAAAAATTCCATGAATTAGTGCGTCAGTGAAGTACTTCAATCAATTGAGTTGTACACTTTTACTTTTCTCCTTATGAAGATGTAATTTTTCAGTATGGACTGATGCTCTACTAGTGCTATAAACTAGAATATGATATGTGGTGCCAATTTGGTTAAGCTATTAACCCTACCAGTTCCCCTTGAGAATGTAGGCTCCGTCGTCTAATTTAAAACCATATTTATTTGGTAGATGTGAAATGAAATAATGCACACTTGAATTGCAATTGGGTTTTGACTCTCTTCGTGTGTGTCTATGCATGCATGCATGTACGTACGCATGTATGTATAGACACACACGCACGTACATTTGAAATATATCATTATATCTCTTTTAAATTTGCACTATGCGATCTTAGAAACATGATTCTTCTATGCCAACTATTAGCTTATGTTGGCACGAATGCAAACTCGGTAAACTAATAATTAATCTTTTTATCATCTTAACAATCATATAGAGCGCATTAGTGCAAAATGGAGGAGTCCAAAGACATGTTGAAGAATGTGGACTGGAAGACTGTTAGCGATACAGGTAGCATTGAATCTAGAGGTCCTGTGGTAAAGAAACGACTCCCGAAAAAGATTAGACAAATTCCAGAATATTATTTTCTTCCTCGAAGGCCATTAGCATGGAATCTCGCTTTCTTTGGTTCTTGCATTGCTGCTGGAGTTGGTGCTGGCATGCTAGTAGAAGTTTGGATAAATAAAAGGATAAAAGGTATGTTCTCATATTATTATTGTCCATTTATTCTACTTGTTTTATTAAATTTGCAGTGTTAATTTATGATAATTTGGAGAATACATCCATAACCTTCCACTAACCGACCAACATTAAAAAATTTCAAAATCCAGTCACAAGGTTGTAGTACATTTCAAATTATGGTTAAAGAGTGTTTGAATGGTGTTGTGCGAAAATTTCAATTAATCTGCACCAACTCCAAAAAACGCAGCGGAATGCTAAAGCGCAGAAACAATCAAAATAAGGATCTAGCTTGTCGATTAATTATCAACCACCAATTCAATGAAAAATAATCACCAAAGAAAGAGAAACAGAAGAGTAGAGAACACAGAGATTTAACGTGGTTCGGCTAGATTGCCTACGTCCACGGACCCAATAACTATTATTTATTTCACTGAAGAAAGAGAGTACAAAAGAGAGAGAGATTACAAAATTATAGGTAGTAGTGGAGAGGCTAACCTATAATTACAAATTGAATAATCAATTTAACCAAAGACTTGTTTACGCTCAAAACCCCTAATTGGTTGACTGCAGAAATTAGGGTTTACTGAAGAAGAGGATAATGGTGGATGCTCTCTCACACATTTATGAAGATGGACTTCCATCATTTAAATAGGCTCAATGAAGGAGTTGCTTAGGGATTAAGAAAAAATAATTTACAGATTATGTTTTGAAACCTTTCCAAATATCCATGATTTAATTTCTACGTAAATGGATAATGGTGATTGGTTTCCATAATTTTCCTTGATTGAATCTCCATCAGCAATTTCTTTCTTCATATAACAAATTGACTAATTAATTGATTTCCTTCAAAATATCCTTCCATATACCAACTAAATTAATTGATTTGATTGAATCAATTAATCAATTTCTTTCCTCTTTAACAGATATTTGAATCATCCAAATTCAACACTCCACCTTGATTCAAATATAATAATCTCTCTGCATCACCACATCTTCACAAATTGTTGGGTCTACGTCAACAAGCTCAATGTGAACTATTTTGGGCAATATTGCCCAAACAGAGCTTCCAAATCTTTCCCAAGCATAAGAAAGATAGTATGTACATCAGCCAACAAAATGCATACGAGAAAATACCAAAATTCTTCAACAACTCCGATGTTGGAGATGAAACTGTAGATACAAATCTTTGAGAGACCAATGGAGATTTAACAGCGCGCTTCACCTTCTCCATTCCAAATTGAGTGAGGATATACTCAATATTATCTACTCCAATCTCCTCCATAAGAATTTTGCTAGAATTTCCTAAGTTAACATCAGCAGACTCACCAACAAGCTCCACAACATTTAAAGCATAAGATGAAGAATCATCGCTACAAATATGCTTACAAATAGGGCCAACTGAACCAAAAAGCCTTTCCAGCAAGTGAGCTCCACCTAGAGTCTGAACCTCTGTATTCTTCTCATCAACCATGGTATCATCGGAAATACCAATATCTCTCCTAATATGGAATCAATCTGATGACACCAAATGTGTTTGGCAATTTTCTGTCCTCCCAATGTCATCACTTGATAGAGGCTCCACCTTCAACAAAGACCTCTCATCAAATATCGCATGCCTGCTAGTCACAATTCTCCTAGTTGTTTTACACCACAACCGATACCTCTTCACTCCTTCTCTATAGCCTAACAAAATGTGCTTGCTTTCTCTAGGCTTCAACTTATTGTGTCTCTCGTCTTCTAAATAAGCTGAACAACCAAACACTTTAAGGAATGAATAATCAACAGGCTCTCCTTTCCATATCTCTTCTGGGATCTTCATATCTATAGCAATAGAAGGTGTGCGGTTGATGAGAAATAATGTCATAGATATCGCTTCTGCCCAAAATCCCTCTTTTAGACCAGCAGTCGTTCTCAAGCTCATAGCTCTCTCCCACAATATCTGACACATGCTCTCCGCCACTTCATAACAATGTGACTCAACAGAAATAGAAAAATCTCTAATTACATGCTCGGACGCACAAAAGTTAGTGAATTCTTGTGACATAAATTCACTACTATTTCCAACTTTGAGAACCTTCAAACGCTTCCTCGACTGCTTCTCTACCAAGGTCTTTCACTTACAAAATTGGGCAAATATTCCGTCTTTGGCCTTTAAGAAATAAACCCAGACCTTACGTGAGAAATCATCAACAAATAAGACGAAGTAACTGGCTCCACCAAAAGATGCAACTGGGGTGGGTCCCCACACATAAGAATGAACATACTCTAGAAACTCTGTAGCTCTAGGTCTTCCAACATCAAATGTGACATGCTTCTTCTTTCCAAAAGAACAATCTCCACAAAAGCTAGGCTTCAACTGACAAACATCATCAATCAACCCACGCTTCTTTAATACTTCAAGACTTTCCTCATCAACATGACCTAAACGAAGATGCCATAACTGAGTAGAATCTGAAATACTAGAATCAGTAGAAACTACCGACCCTTCTAAGACTGTCTCTCCATGAAGCACATAAATATCATTAACTCGCACCCCTTTCATCACAACCAAGGAACCCTTCGCCACTCTCAAATTCTCTCTATCTATTATTATCCTCATACCAAGTCTACTCAAAGCTCCAACTGATAACAAACTTCTACGCAGCATCGGAACATGTCTAACATCTGTGATAGTCCTAACAACACCATCATGCATCCTAAACCTCACACTTCCAACGCCCACAACATGACAAGATGTGTCATTCCCCATATGAACTGCTTCACCATCAATCTTCTTGTAACTGACAAAACAGCTCCTATCTGGCGTCATATGACAAGAGGCTCCAGAATCAATCACCCAACTTGTATGCTCTAAAGGTGAAAAACTAGCTGAAAATAATGATGTATTACTATCATTTCTATCTGCATCCGATCTAACTGCTGCCGCAACTGAAGCTTTCTCCTTCTTCTCTCTCTTCTTTCTAAGAGCTGGACAATCCCGTATGAAATGTCCATTCTTCTTACAATAATAGCAAGCACCCCTTCTAGGACCCTTGAAGTGGGACCTATGCATATCTCTACCTCCAAGGTGCTTCTGGCTTTTATCTCTTCCTCTAGATGAACGAAGTTGTTGCTGAAGAACACAGTCATTAGTCTTCACCTTCCATGTCCCTAAAACTCCTTTTCTAACATATTTGGTGATGCCATAATTTTTCATACCACCACTAAAAGAATTTGCCATTGATAACTAATCTAGAACAAGACAGCTAGCTCCGATACCAAACTGTTGAGCGAAAATTTCAATTAATCTGCACCAACTCCAAAAAACGCAGCGGAATGCTAAAGCGCAGAAACAATCAAAATAAGGATCTAGCTTGTCGATTAATTATCAACCACCAATTCAATGAAAAATAATCACCAAAGAAAGAGAAACAGAAGAGTAGAGAACACAGAGATTTAACGTGGTTCGGCTAGATTGCCTACGTCCACAGACCCAACAACTATTATTTATTTCACTGAAGAAAGAGAGTACAAAAGAGAGAGAGATTACAAAATTATAGGTAGTAGTGGAGAGGCTAACCTATAATTACAAATTGAATAATCAATTTAACCAAAGACTTGTTTACGCTCAAAACCCCTAATTGGTTGACTGCAGAAATTAGGGTTTACTGAAGAAGAGGATAATGGTGGATGCTCTCTCACACATTTATGAAGATGGACTTCCATCATTTAAATAGGCTCAATGAAGGAGTTGCTTAGGGATTAAGAAAAAATAATTTACAGATTATGTTTTGAAACCTTTCCAAATATCCATGATTTAATTTCTACGTAAATGGATAATGGTGATTGGTTTCCATAATTTTCCTTGATTGAATCTCCATCAGCAATTTCTTTCTTCATATAACAAATTGACTAATTAATTGATTTCCTTCAAAATATCCTTCCATATACCAACTAAATTAATTGATTTGATTGAATCAATTAATCAATTTCTTTCCTCTTTAACAGATATTTGAATCATCCAAATTCAACAAATGGGTATCATTTGGTGCTTCAAAATTTTTAAGTGAATAAGCCCTCATTTTGATGTACATAGAGATATATAAGGCTCTGATTGAGAGTTCTAAAGCATTGTTCAAGAGGGCTCCAGGGTATTGGTTTTGATCATTAACGAGGAGATTGGTTTTCATTGGTTAAAACGGCCGGTTCTTAACATATAAACTATGCTTAGAAATTTAGGTAGTGTTCGGTTTGTTATTTTTGGTTTTCAGTTTTCGTCCATACAAAAATGCACACAATGCATTTATATTGCCGAAAACGACCGATTTAGAAAACAAAGTTAACATACAAAATAGAAAACAACTTTTTTTATTTTTCGCGTTTTGGAAAATAACACAAGCACGTGAAATAATCCATTCTTCCGTCGTCCCTCTATCTCCTTCGTCCTTCCATCCGTCTTTCTTTCATCCACTCCGTCGTCCTTCATTCTTCGCATATTTAAGATATATATTGAAAACTGAGAACACAAAATTCGTTTTTAAACCAAACACTATCTTAGTTTTCATGGGTTTTGAAAACTTCTCTAAAATTATGAAATTACCTAAATATTCAAATAGAAGTTATATATTATTTTTTAAAATTAAATACCGGAGAATTAATTTCCAAACTAAAAAAGATAGATTTTAATATTTTGATCATAAGTTCAAAACGAACTATATTTTGAAAATAAATAAAATAGTTTGATCGGTTTATTTTTAGGAAGAAGATAAAATATAGAAATTATTATTTTTTAATATAAATATCGTTTAACCTATTAAAGTTAACATTCCTCTAATTTTGTTTTAACTATTTAAGCTAACAGTTTTCTGTTTTTTCTATAAAAAAGCCACAAAATGTCATCGGTATTTAAGCCAATGAAAGCTCTTTGTAAAATAATTAACTTGGAGTCGAAGTTTTTTGTTTATTTGGGATGTTAAGGGGGTAGATTAGGAAAGAAGTTTGAGAAATACCATATAAACATTGGTAATGCCAGGCTCATTTGGATTGATATCATTAGTAATCAGTTTTTCATCAGACAGTTGATTTGTTGGACATCAAATTATCAGTGTTTTTTGTAAAATTTTTGATATTAAAAATAATATTGTTCATGTTTTTTTTTCTCCCTTTTTTGTTTCCTCATTTTTATTTCCAGTTATAATTGAATTATTAATCTTTGTCTACTTTGCAGAGGACAGTGCGATCATTTGGGAGAGCAAATATTGAAGGAGTTTTATGCTTTTGCCATGTTAATGCTATTTGTTGCTTGGAACTTTCCCTTAGCTATGTTTATGTGCTTTAAAGTTTGTTGTTCAATTATTGAACGGATGAATAATGCACAAACTAATTTGATATTTTGATATTTCTGTGCGCGCGCGAGCGCCCATTTCAAGTGAAACTGTTGAAAAATGCACATGTACATGTGATTACATTTAAAAATTAGTCACGCATTTTTCAATAGTTTCATCTTACAATGCACATAAGATATATAATATACATCAAAGTACGGAACTAGTGTACCACCATCCTGCATATGTGACTGGTTCCCTACACAAAATACACCAGTTAATGAAAACTATATATGTACACAGCTGAATAGCACAAATATTCCAATCACATAAATCATACTAGATACAACGCTAGTTTATTTGAACATATCCTGTTATTCATCACATATAAACATAGTTTTCCGAGTTTATTAATAACCCATAATTTCTAGGTTAACCGCTAACGCTATGGCTATATTTCACTCTTTTCTGCAACAAATACCAAAGGTATTCTAGGTTACATAGAAACTTATTTTCTAGTCTTTCAGTACGTTAAAAGCTCCTTTGAAGTTTACATTTTATTTTCCAAAATTATCCTGAGTATAAGCTAGTCACTTTGTGCGAATAATACTTGGACAAACGTCCTTGCCCAATCCCACAGCATTGATATGGTTCTCCCCTTTGTATGGACTGCATATCTACGTATTACGGGCTACACAAGTCATCCTAGTTTTAAATCTGTGTTGAACGCAAATTTTATTCACAGCTTCTTGCTCAAGTCTTAGAGTACATTTGGTCAAAACTTATTTTTCTTTAACTTAAAAAGTAGTTTTGAATAGTAGCTTTTGTTGAAGTTTGGGATTTATAGATCTCTTTCCCATTGTCCAATTATTTAAGACGTAGCTATCGGTATTGATACCATGTTCAAGTTCAAGATCCGTCCACATATCTTTTTGTGGAGGCAACACGGAGTTTGATCAATATATTTTAACAAAAAGAATTTTGTATGTGCGTGTGTGTGTATCACTCCATCGTTGTTATTTTCACGATGTGAGACTATTGTTTTCTAATCTTCGTCCA
Organism: Allium fistulosum; assembly: GCA_030737815.1. Taxonomy (NCBI): domain Eukaryota; kingdom Viridiplantae; phylum Streptophyta; class Magnoliopsida; order Asparagales; family Amaryllidaceae; genus Allium; species Allium fistulosum. The sequence continues at coordinate 1,248,416,699 of CM060905.1, forward strand.
TTACCCTCTACAATGCGAGACATCCCAACAACTTCTAAGTAACTTTAAGTGAATAGTAATATGAAAAAGTTTTTGGGTAAATAAGTTAAAAAGACAGTAATATTTAGTAGTAAAAATTGAACTTGCAAATAATGGTTGCTTATGATCCATAACCTTATTTGCAACTTATTCTAACTTCTTATAAGTTATTGGCAAACACAAAAATATTAATAAGTATAATAAGCTTTTTTAGCTGCTCATAAGTAGTTGCAAAACATGCTCTTTCTTCCTGAAAAGAGTTGCATGGCAGGTTGATCTTAAGAAGAGCACTACAATCAGTTGGAAGTAGCCTGGACCTTGTGTCTGTTTCATTCATTTGTTCCGTCATTTAAAAAATAACGACTTCGACTCCATAAGATCAGATGCCCCTCAGACAATAAGTCATCGGAGCCGGCCCCATGAGTTGGGTTGCTCGAGACGGATAACATTGGTTATTTTTTATGCAAAATCAATTAAATAAGATTAATATTATAATATATATATTTTTTCAGTTCACATAAAAACAAAAAATATTTCTAAAGTACATAATTCGTTGTACAAAAGTTCAAAAATGCTATAATAATAAACCATCACCTATATCAAGCATTCTAATATAATACATCAAACCATTTCAACGAAAACAACTCATTTTGCATTTTTTGAAACAAACTTTTTAATTAACTCATTTTCATTTTCAGTCGAGATCATTGCTAATTCACTTAATCTTTCTTGCAACTTGGTGCTCTAAAGATAAGCTTTAATTAACTTCAATATAGAAAATCTTCTTTCTGCCGAAGCAATCGTAACGAGAATAGTCAATAAAATTCGATGTGTAACCCATACGTTTAAAATCCACTCACGTCACGATAAGATCTTAAAAATCAAGAATGCTAATTGATTTTGTTACTTTCGATGGTAAAATCTTTTTAGCTCAAGGAATAATCCATTTCCACAAATATCACTTTCTTGGTTGTGTTTCAAAAAGTTTTATGTATTGCTCTTTCAATTGTTTAGCATCAAAAATCTTAAATTCTGTGGTTAATAAAAATCAAAAAATCTCTTCATAAAGCTTAAATTGTTCGAACCAATCTGTAAAATCTCTTCATGAAGCTTAAATTGTTCAAATCAATCTGTAAGTGAAGTTAGAACTTGATCTATTATGTGAAAAAAATAAGCAACTCTAAATTTATCTTCCAAAGATTGACTTTCATTAACATCAACTTCTTTATCCTCATCAAATGCTTATTTCCACAAACAGCTCTTTCTTTTCGAAAATTTAAGTTCAATGTCAACTTCTTTCGTAAGTTCTTTAGCTTCAATCATCATGTCATCATATCCGACTTCTCAAAGCCCCAAGAAAATGCAATAAGTCATGTTACTTTAATAATTGCATCCTCAATATCCATTACCTCCGCTTGAAATATGTAACAACCCGCCGTTTATAGAACCCAAAAGGTCGTCGTCTCATAACAATGACAGACTTTCGAATACCACAAAAGGCTCATCAGGGTAAATTTAAACAAAACACTAAATCAAGACATCGATAGGATCTCACAAACGGAATGACAACAGATATTATACTGAATATACATGAACAAAATAGAATAACAATACATAAGAGACCACACTTGCGAAAACAACTGATAAATAAGTATCAGTATAGAAAGTCAGAATACATTACCTCCAGAAAGTACGAAGATCTGAATAAATATATGATACAGCGGTCTCATATACAAGTAACAGGTCTGTCATATATTACTAAAATATCATGTATATATATTTTAAAATATCGATGTCACGCCTCTAAAGTACTCCAACTGCAACTCCTAATAGTGCATCTCCAAAAGCACCTGACTCTTAAACTACCCGATCGAGTATCCAAGAATTGTCATAACATAAGTAGACAAAGACAAAATGCGGGTCAGACATAAAGCTTGGTGTGGAACTATCTCAAAATACTGTATATTAAAACCATATACAAATAAACAGGAACTGCTAAGACAAAGCCGGTCCTCTCCACAATCTGGCTTAGGGTAATTCAGGCTGTTAGTAAACAAGTAAAGTAAACCTATCCCAAAAGATAGAAAATCATATCATAACTTGTTCTTCTTCTGTAATCAACGAGTTAGCACAACTAATGCAATGTGACTAAAACATAACAATCATACTATGATATAAGTAATCCAACATCCAAAAGTAGGGTGACCATAATATAAGTCTATCATGAAGTACAAAATAATAGTAAATACTGCAATAATAAGAGCCAACTAATAACACACATAACATAACAATGGAAGATAACTAAGGAATACAAATCAGTACCCGTCATTACTGATGGGTGAAGTCAACTATGGATATCTATCGCGATTCAATAATAAATATAATCAGTACACTAATGTATCCAGACATCTATCATGATTCAATAATAAAAAGAGCCAGTACACTAACGTATCCAGACATCTATCACGATTCAATAATAAACAGAGCCAGTACACTAACATATTCGGGCATCTTCTATCACGACCTATCGACAAATAGATTCAGTACGCTAACATACCCAGACTTCCATCATGATCTAATAATAAATAGAGTAAGTACACTTACGTACCCAGACTTCTATCGCGATCTAATAACAAATAGAGTAAGTACACTAACTTATCCGGACTTCTATCATGATCTAATAACAAATAGAGTCGGTACACTAAGTACCTAGGCTTCTATCGTGATCTAATAACAAATAGAATCGGTACACTAATGCACCAAGACTTCTATCGTATAATTCACTATCGGGACCACAAAGGAACGACGATGTCATATATACACGCACACGTCAAATATAACATCGCGTAATCAAATTCGTCTATCCCAAAGTTAAAGCCAAGGGGCGTGGACTAACTTCTTTCAATCGTACACGCTCACTAAATATGAAAATGTGATCAATCACTACATTTATATCATGTCTGATCATCAATGATCGAACATGTGTCACTACACATTGCATTTGAATCCCGAGCTTCGCCTTACATCCCACTTTTTTGAGTAGCCCTAAGCTTCCCTGAAGTCATGTCGAAGCCCCACGTCGTATTGCATCCGGGTCCAGGGAGAAACCCCTATTGAATTTTACTCCGTTTGGGCTTTACTGCGTAGGCAAATGCATCACCGATCGATTGGTGGTCCATAACCGGTCGACCGGTGACTGTCTTTCCTCGGCAGTAAAGCCCAGGCAGAAGGCCTTCAATTTTTCGATTCGAGCTTCACCCTCTATGTCGCTTCATCCAATTAGTCGTCTCGCTCCCCTAGCCTTCCATCCGTTGCATCTGACCACTTTCGGAGTTCATTGGTTGATGTTTTGGAAGTGGATTCAATAAGTATTCGAAAACCGATTTCAATACTAAAATCCACTCTTTGCACGAGTAGAGTTCAACGGGTGATTATAGCGATCCGGCTTTCTCCAACGCGCCAAAATGACATACCCGGCCTTCCTGCCTTGTGCATAGCTTATGTGTGTCGATACACTATATCATGCATGCTTATTCACACACGTTCACGCAGACACACTATAACTTCACAAGTCACATTCTAGACTTCACCGGAGCAATTACTCGACTTGGTGTACTCTCACGCAACATAGCGCATGCGATAATCGCTATGGCTATATGGAATGCCCGCAATGAACTTGTATTCAATAATACTTCTATATAATCAAACAATTGTATATTTATAAACAACCAAACTTACAATAACTCTAACTACAATTCACACAACGTATTGATTGTTACATATCTTTAAATATACATATATGTATTCCATGCTCATGTACATATACATATATTTAAATAAGTAATTCATTTATTACTTAATCATTTATTACTTTTACTTACTAATCTTTTCAGTAAAAGCAAAGAAATCTCTTTATACTATTTTATAAAATCCTCAAACCATTTTATAAAATACAATACTAGCTTGTAGACCAATTTAACCATTCAAAACGCTTAATTAGCTTCATTGAAAATCAATATTCATCATTTTACTATTTTATAAAATCGCATATCCATTTTATAAAATATATACTTCATCTATAAAATATTCAGACCGTTATAAATGCTAATTAAGCTTTATTTGCTATCTTATAAAATATTAAATCATTTTATAAAATACCTTTATTACTTATAAAAATCATTCTTCTATTTAAACAATATTTATAAATATTAATTTAGCTTCATTAACACTCTAATCACTTTAATAATAAGTGTATAGTTCAAAACTTACTAAATTGCTTACTAACTATTTTCAAAATCAATCGAATTAGTTTAATTATAGGTAACTAATGACATGTCCTTAGTTATTACATATAATTAGTCTCTAGTCTATCACTATATCACTTATTAGCATTCCATTAACCTAAAAATCAATTTTTTAGGTTACTAACTATTTTCAAAAATAGTTATTGATGTCTTAAACCAATAATGAGCTAATGTAATCATGTTTATAACACAAACATAAACCTAAATCAACTCAAACAATCTCCAAATCACTTCATATAATTCTATAATCATCAATTATAAAAATATAAAGTATAACACATAGATTAATAAAGAGAATCATCCCACTCACCTTGCATTTCCGTAAACCAAGCTCTAATCACCAAAAACTCAATCTTTGCTCGCTTTAATTTTCGAAATTAACACTTAAGCTCCAATTCACACCAATCTCTTCACGGGTTTTGTAGAGAATTCCATGAGAAGAATTATGAGTTTTTATTTAATTTTAAAAAAATTATTTAACGAGTTTAGGCTTTGGGGATTAGAAGGTGATTAAGAGGAGATTAAGGGGCCATTAATGAAGATGAGAGGAGAAGAAACGTAAAAGAAAAGATGAATGAGAATTATGAGAAGAGGTTAGCTCAACATAGCTAAGTAAATGGGATTGGCTGATAATTCTCTCCATCTGGCACTGTTCATTTTCGAAAATCATCGACTCCAAACATAGTCTAGTTTATACTCATTTTACTCACGTCGAAAAAGAAAAATCAACCACGAATGTATCGAGTCCCAGTTTGCTCGTTTATAAAAGTCGAATATAAGAGGCATTCTGTTACTTACCGATTAAATATTAAATTAATCATTAAATATTCGATCGTTAAAATTGTGGGGTGTTACATTCTCCCTACCTTTAAAAAATTTGGTCCTCGAAATTCCCATGAGTACGAGAAAATAACAGGACTGACCAAACTTTCCGAATCTTAGTTTCAGAAAATCCCAACAGTACCTTCCCTTATGTCATCAGCATTACGGAAACTCTCAAATTAGAATGCATCTCGCACTAGGAAATATGCGAATGAACACCGTTACGATAATCCGTACGACCTCAGAAGGTGCTATTATATGTCACTTTTATTTCTTGAGTTTCTCACGCTGGTTTTACCAAACTGATCTGGGTATTATTTTCTTATAATGCTCGGTTTGGCTCCATGTAAGTTTTCAGATTTAGCTATGTACGCTTTGGAGCTGAGCTGGATGATCACCTACAGTAGTATTTATTTCCGCTGCATTACTATTGTATCATCAACATTTGTGAGGACCTGTTGTTATAACTGTCCAAGTTGATTACTGTAACTCTGAATTTTTTTTTATCTTAAATGACAGTTTATACTGTTTCTTGATATTATATATGATCGTTCCATTGTAATATTTTGATATTGTATTCATTTTTTCTTATTCTTTTCCTTTTTCTTTTATTTAACCTTAACAATTCGTTTTTCGGCACTTAGGTGCTCGACACGTGAACATCTTGAATGTAAGTGTCGACATTCGAGGATCGAAAAGACTAATCGTTACATTTTCTATAAAGCAAAAATGAAGATTCAATGTGTTATCGACAGCTGGATTATCGTGAATATCTTATTTTCAGTATCTTTTTATTATATATGTAACCTTTTGTCATTAGGACATTCTTGAATCGGTTTGGTTTATGGGTCCTGGTTCTGGAGACACTACTTGCATAATTATTAAACGTTAGATGTCCTAATAATGCGTGAAAATTGGGGTCACATCCCTAAAACCAAACGTAATACACAAAAACTTTTTCCGTTCGAAACTTTATAAATCCGGTCTCTATTTTTGTTTCAGCTTAATTCTTTTCCATAAATACCCTCGTTTATTTGTCGCAGTTTTGTGATTGCAGCCAATATTTGAAATCTACGTTTCCATTTATCGATCTACTTTGTGAAATCATTTTTGGCTGATAATTACATGAATAATTGTCGTAGTTTTCTTTTTTTACCAATTACATGAATAATTGCTGATAAGAATGCAACTATTTTGAATATTTGCAGAAATAAATGCAATATTTGAGAATAGTTGCAGAAATTGTACGCAATAGTTGCAGAAATGTTTGCAACTATATGCAATAGTTGCAGACATCTCTGCAACTATACCATATAGTTGCAGAAATTTCTACAACTATACCATATAGTTGCAGACATTTCTGCAATTATTTGCAAATTTTGTAAATTTGAAAAAAAAATCGAAAATGTTCAATATTTGCTGAATTGTCTGCAAATATTTGAAATAATTGCACATTTAATACAAATATAAATTTTTGGTATCAACAATGGATCTCATTTTAAATATCATAAAATTTGTGTTTTTTTTAGTGAAAACGTTATGTTGATCCGGTTTTTGTAAATAAAGTTATACACGTTTGAAAAATTAAAAACATAAAGGATATTTGGATCTTTTTGCGTGCGAGAATTTGAAAATAGGAAGCGAAACGTAAGTGTTGGTTGTGAAGAAAGTTTTCTCTATTTTAAAACTTATTAGGGATGTGAGCCAAACTTTCCCGACAGTATTCACTAAAATATTACACGTTGACTAAGAATTCAAAAAATCAAATATTTCAGACCTATTTATATCCAACAAAAATGCAACATTTTCAAAAAGTCAGAAACACTTACAGTGAGTATCATAATTATCTAAAAAATCATAAACGGAAATATTTATACTGAAATGTTTTATAACATTTTCCAATATATTTTGATATTTCATATGAACCATATTTAGGATACACACCCCATTTTCAAATATGCAATTTACAGAAAATTCAAGAATCAAACATTCAGATACATACTAAAAAAACACATCATTACATATACCAGCAATTGTTTCACTGCTAAGAGTGAATTTGTAGACCCTCAATACTCTTAATTGCTACCTTCAGATCCTCCTGAACAGCGCTCCTCGTAGGGCAAATGACCACGCTCTTCCAATAAGAATACGACCCGCATTTTACTTCTGAATTATTGTAAAGATCTAACACCGAATGTGCATCTTCGTTCAAATCGCTCACCATTTTAAGACAGCAGAATTCTTCAGGGTCGATTAGCAGGTTGTTGCCCCCTTCTTTCCATGCTATTAGCTGCAAATTTAATCAATATCGAAATTCAATGTTATGTTATATGCGCGTGCACACATGTATGTATATGTATATGCATATGCATGTGCATGTATGACGCGCGCAGCGCTCGCTCTCACACACACATAGGAGCGTTCATTGACACTCCAAACAGTGCACCACTCCATTAGCCCCCTAATTTCCACCACAAGCTCCAAATTAAATAACAATACTCTTTCTCACTTTCCACTACTCTTATTATTTAATTTGGAGCTTGCAGTGGAAATCGGAGGGGCTAATGGAGTGTTGCACTGTTTGAGGTGTCATTGAACGCTTATCGTGTGTGTGTATAGACACACACATACATATATCTTTGTATGTATGTATGTGTGTGCGCGCTCACGTTTCGTTGACTTATGTTATGTTCGAGTGCCAAGAATAGAATTTGCAATACCTTAGGAGGGCCTGATGAAGTGCTGCAGTAGAGCCTGACATTATCGACAAGGTGACAGTATCGAGGAAAGGCACTTGCAAATTTCTTATGAGATCTTAGCTGAGACTTTACTCTTACCGCTCGACCCATTATGATTGCTCTCCTATATTGGAGAAACACATTATTGATTATTTTTATCGTGCATGTCTGCATATGTGCATCTGAGTATGTGTGTACATGCACAGCACCTAAGAGCATATCCAGCAAAGGAGTCGGTAATCACAAATTTTGAATTTTAGACCTCAAACCCCTTCCAATTGTTGATTACAAAACTTAATCTACCCCAAATTTCAACTGAATGACTACAGATTTGTAGCTGTAGGCACCCTAACTATGGAGTTTATTTGACAGGCATCTATATATTGGGCACCTATCATTGAGGCACCTAGTAATTTATTTGTCAATCAATTTATATGTTGGACGCGTGTTTAAAAGGCGTCAAGTACATAAATGTCTATCAAACAAACACTCATAAAAGGGTGTCTGATGAACACACGTATATGTTGGACGGTTGTTAAACATGTACGCAATCCAATTCTTTGTTGTGGAAATTGCTCGATTACGAGTTGTAATGTTACAGTTTTGTAACTTTGAGTCACCGTGTTGTCAGAGATGCTCTAATAGCTCAGCCAGTACTACTTATTCCATGTTTAAAGGAAATTTTACCTATTTTAAATTGTTTTTTAGAAACAACACACATTTGAATCCCTTTTGAAACTACTTGCAAAAAACAGACTACTTTATTTATGCCTATGTGGCAAAAATGACATTTTGTAATGGAGTTATTTCAAATAGCAGCAGTGTAAAATTTAGAAATAATATACATATATGCTTGAGGTATTTCAAATATCGTCGGTGCACTTTTTCTTTTGAAAAAATTGTGATAATACCGTTTCAAATAACTGCAGCACAAATTTTCATTTTTTTTTCCACATAGACCAAAAATGGTCTATTTTTGTAAATAGTTCAAAATTTTGTTTAAATATGCAACTTGTTTTAAAATATGGTCTAAATGTGTAATATATCAAAGTTTAAAACCTTGGATTTTTATTTCTTCCATAACTGATTTACGTAATGATTGGTGATAAAATTCACTGATGTTGGACAAGAGTTATGAACTATTCAGTTTTCTTTGTAAGCCGCAAAAAAAAAATATAAAAAAAATATCAAGGGCAAACAAAAGACAATAGATGTAGGTCAGGCGGCTGATATGATATTTTCCACTAACAAGGGCCCATTTTTAAGCATTTTATTCCCTAGTACAAATCTGGTACTATGATGAACATCAATGCTTTTCAGGTTTGTATGCACTCGCAATGGTCCCAATAATAAAACACAGTATTTTTCCACTAGAAAATGGATCAGTATAGATACATTTCATTTTCCAGAAAGCAACATATTAAAATGGGGATGTATTTTAGTGTTAGGCTTCCAGAAAAATATATTTCAGCTTCAAGCCTCGTTTCAAACTTATTATAAGTTTATAACGATATGTCTGGTTTTCACTATGGCAGATTTTGTGCTGCAGGATAGTTGATCTGATGAAAACCCGATCTATTTTTGCAATAAGTTTGAACTTATCGTTGAAATAGGTTTATTTGAAGTCTAACACTAAAATTTGTTCTTAAAGTGGATTCCAAGTAATATAACAAAGTACCTTATTCCTCTTACAACTGCAAGATATGCATCACACACAACTCCAACCAGCTCTATTCTGTAAGGCTTTCTATTTCTAATATCATCACTCTCCTTATCGTCGATGTTTTCTACTTGTTCCCAGTAATTTTCAGTAACGGACCCATTTTCATTTTTACTGTAGCCAGGCCCCATTCTATATCTGCATAGATGAACATTCCTAGCCATTGCAATGGTTTGCTCCACAAATGGTTCCCATGAAAGTGTGCCATCCATTATAATGTCTCGGCCTTCATTTAGCGCCGTAACTAACAGTGATGATGCTGCATCGGTTGATGATTGATGTACCTAAAATAATTCATCATGTCATTAATTTTCAAACTAATTACCGAAACATATTAACAAATAAGTTTATCTATCAAAATAATTATCAAAACATACTAGTTTTAGTCACATCAACAGGTAGACTGTAACTGTTTGCACTTATAAGCAAATAGCGACGAGTTTGTTTTTATGTGTTAGCTGTGCATAAAATACACACACACACACAAACACACACAAAAAAAAAATCGCATATAGTTGCTCCATAAGAACAGACAATTACAGTATGCTGAAATGGTTAAAACCAGCCCAATCTGATGATTAGTTTGAAATACAGCATTTTTTGCCAAAATTAGCTTAAAACCAGCCTAATCTGATGATTAGTTTGACATACAGCATGTTTTGCCAAAATTAGCTTATATAGAAATATTATCCTAACTTTTATTAGTAAACATGCATACTGTCACTTGTTATATTGGGGGGGAAAATGACTTGAACATGAAAGATTGCTACCCTAAAGTTTGGATCAGATAAAAATAGTTGACTAAGCCCCACGAACATATATCTTTTAATCTAGACCATCAAATCCTAGTGGACCTAATTCTAAATGCAAGTGATTTATCCTGATAATTTTACAAGCTGTCATGTTTCATTTTCAAATAGTTATGCCGACAAAATTTCCTGTGGTGCTACTTAGATTTGGGTCTACTACCGCTGTTATTTAATGATCCATTATAAGAGAGTGTTTGTGTGTGTGTTAGCATATTTAAGATCTTAAGGTTTTGATAGAACGCATATGATATGGACAACTGCATCTTTTATCTAGTGTCCCATATATATTCGTTTTTCCTTGTTTTTTATTTTCAAACAGATATGAGGATCTAATTTCGTTCTACTACACAGCTATCATCATCTACCCAGGAAGTAGTTTACCCTAATTACTAGATAGACTATTTCCGAAACTTAATCAATAAATCAAACGTCCACAAAAATCAAATTCAGCGATCGGAAATAAAGTTCATAGGCTTGCATATTCAAAATAACATGTGCATTACTATATATCCATAAAGTGAGACGTCCAACTAATTATAATGGATTAGACATCAAAGCACTAATGCATCTACTACATTACTATGGTGCTGCATAAACTAGGATCAACCAAACCAGAAGTTCGCTCATTAACCTCCAAATCAAAAGATCTAGTGTTATTTTAGTATATTTAAGATCTCAACACAATGCTAAAATGTTTCAACCATTGGGTCTTTTATCTAGCAACCCTTATATGATTAAACCTCGTTTTCTATTTTCAACTGGAACAGGGGATCCGATTTCTTTTCACTACATGACTATGAAAGAAAAATAAAAATGAATCCAACATCAATAAAATTACCAATTCAGCAGTTTGGAGCATGTCATCAAAACGGCCCTTGGAGCTCAAAGCTCTATAAACAATATCAGTCTCCTTAAAGGCATCTGCTTCGACCACCACTGCTTTCGATGAAGCCTCGGACCAGAATGCACTAGCAATAATAAATCAAATGCATTTAATATATCATACCCTTTTAATACATCAACCCCTTCAATATATCATACCGATAAACATACATCTAGAACAAAATACATCATACTCTTTTAATATGTCTTTGAGGACAGTGCTCTTGCCAGCGCCCATGCCTCCACCCATTAGTAGTAGGACAGGACTTCTATCACAAAGTGCTGCTGGAACCATTATATCATTTGTATGTGAATTCTGCTGTGAACCTAATCCTATCGCCTTCATCTCCTCTACTAATGTAGAAAATACTCTTGCTACTTTTAGGTGTTGCGTTATTCTATCAAATCTTTGCTTCCTGTTTCATTTTTAAAAAGAAACGATGATGAGGATGACGGTGATGATGATGATGGTGCTGATGAGGTGGTGGTGGTGGTGCAAAATTAAAATTAGGTGCAAGTTAATAGGCAAACATGCAGTAACTCTTTATTTACCATGACTACATATATAAGAAGCACACATGAAAATGGTCGGTGAAGCTTAAGATAAGTTTTTGATAAATTTAGAGCTAGCATTAAGTTCAACTACTACTTTTTTCCCCTTGTCTTCTTCCATCATTAACTCTATGGCTGCTGACTAAAGATTAAAAAAATGTTGTTGTGATCCTCATGTAATGACATTTTGACAAATATTATATTTGCTTTTCATAAGCAGTGACGTACTTTTGTAAGCCAACTGTACAATGAATTAAATAATAAAGACATGATTGTAGTGTTAAGAATCAAAAATTGAGGACATAAACTAATAGCACAGATGAATCAAAAAAATTAAAATAAAAACAAACAAGAAGTATGTGTATACAACCTTGTAGTGGTTCAATTATGAATTATGGTGTAGATCGATTTAGACAAGAAAATAAATATAACTTTGTTAAATATAACTTTGTTCCTTCAGATATAATATATTAAAGTTAGCAAGAATCAAATACACACCTTGTAGCTTCCATCACCATATCCTTCAATCTTCTCTTCGGTTTACCATCATTAGCACTTAAAACCTTTATAATAATTATAGCATAAAATAAAATCTCAATATCAAGTGACTATATTTGACAAATTGACAACTGTAAAACTGATTAGTGCGTTACCTGAGTAACCATTTGAGTGGCATAAGTCCAGTGAAATGCAAAGTATCCAAGTATACATCTGTCCAACTCCTGCACTAATTTTATGTACATGATTTCAGGTTCCGGTTCTTGTGAGATAAATCCATAAATATTGTCCTCGCATCCATCTGTTTTCTTAAGATAATCAATTGCTAGTTTTCCCAGTTGTGGGCACTCTTTCGCACTTTCAAATCCCAATTGCCTTGCTGCAATGGAATATAAATACTGGTAGGATCAAAATTCCACACCATTATTTGCTCTACTAAATTCGTCCAAGTAAATCAACAGTAATAGCAACAGCGGTTTGAAATTTTTTTAGTCAAAACAGCTCTTAAGCTGCTTACCGGTGTATGAGTCTTTGGCAACAACTAGTAAGGAGTAAACATAAATTTCTTAAATGTTGATAAATCATAAGCAATGTATATTTTCTTATGAACATGTTTGAAAACTCCTTATAATTAGTCCAACCAGCTTATTAGCAAATAACTTGTGTTCAGGTGTTTTGGTGTTTTGGGAACTCTTAATGAAGGGATCATAAGTTGATTAGTAGTTGAAATTTGAAAATCAATCATTTGTAGATTTAACTTATGAAAGAATTTGATAAGTACTTTTGATCAATTGCTAAAATACTTGTTTTGTTTCAAATAAATTACAAAAAATATGACTCCTTTTATCTTTCACTCTTAGTCTTTAGTTGCTCTTTCCTTCTATGCAGTTTAATGCATACTCATTTATCATAAGTCATAATAATCAAACACCAAAACCAATTTATTTTATCTTAAACTTCAAATTTTATCTAAACACTTTTAAGAAGATATATAATAAATAATTGCCCAGTAGAATCTAATAGGTAATTTACAGCTATATTTTATCAAAATTCAAATTTCAACTTATTAATTGAAACACTTATATTCTTATTAGTTATCATTCACTTAAAATTCTGAAAATTACAACACAAAACTAATTATATATAAAAAGTTATCCCAACGGGCTCCATGCAGCATTTTGACAAAACAAAAGGTAGGTGCAATCCAAAAACAAACAACCACTGGAATATAAATATATTGTTCGTATAATATTATTTGTTTTGTTTTATTAGCTAGCAAAATAAAAATTATTTGATTGATCGTTAATTAATTCTGCAGTGCATTTTGATCAAAGAGGGAAATTTTGTTTGGGTGCTATCATTTTGGTATCATATAGCTAAATGAAATGTGATATTTGAAAGTACGAAATTTTAATACTTTTCACTGACTTATTTGTTCATGCAGCAATTTTAATTTATTTTTTACTTTATTTCCTCAGAATCTTTACACACACTCCAAAATGCAAAAATATAAAGATTTTCTCCCAAATCAAAACCATGAGACTAGTCATTCGTAAGAAAGCATCAAACGAATTACCAACATAATCAGAGAAACTCTCGAGCTCCTCGATTCTCCCCCAGTCGCCAACGACAAGTTTCGGTACCGGTTTGGTATCGGTCTTCACCAAGTGACTCTTCGGGTTCGTCTTCCGCTGCCGAAGACGGTAAGCTACGGCGGCACCAGCGGCGGAGATTATCAGTGCGTTGAAAACCAAGAACTTCGCCAACCCATCTGAGTAATTTCATAGATTGAAAATGATAGTTATGGGAAAAGAAATTATGGCACTGTGAGAGGGAGAATTAAATGGAGCTAAGCGAGCTATTTGTTAGTTGATCAAACGAGTACCTTCGTGCATTGCTTTAATGTTTGTTTGGTAAAGAGTTTTTAGATCCGGAACTTATTTTTGGAGGAGAACAAAGAAATTAAAATGAAATTATACAGGTATGCAATACTGTGGTTTGCAAGTTGACAACGTGCCTTCCTGTTGGAAATACTATTGGACATTGGCAAATTCTGTTTCAACCTTCGTTATTTAATAGCCCCTAAATAAATTAAATTTTAAAGACTAAAATATCCTTAAAAAGCTGTGTACTTTCTCACTTTCATTATCTTTTAACGTCAGTTTATTACTGTCTAAACCACCGCTTCTTCAAAATCCTAGTTTCTATAGCAGTGAAGAAAAAATTCAATTTTTTAATACTAGCTGATGGATTTTGAAGAGGTGAACGAATTGTTAACGCAATCACAGCAGGTAATTCAAAAAACAAATTAAAAAGTTTTTAATTTTTTGCAAATACAATCGTAGGCTGTCGATTGCGGGAATTTGTGCTAATTCACACAGGGGGTATACTAGGTTTCTGGCTTAATCCTGCAAATAATTGCATGAATTTTTACACATCCACGCAGAAAGCCTACGTGGTATTGACACGAACGACGAAGTCACCTTGCGTGGTAGTTCATTTTGTTTTTTCATGATGGGAAGGGTAGTTCTAGAAATGGTAGAGGGCTACTAAGTTATTTTTTGGGTTAATAGACTTTTTTAATTTTTGGGGGGCTACTAAGTAAATACTCGGGTTGAACTAGAACTTGTCTTTATAATTAGTGCAGTGCTATTGCCATGTTATATTACTAGTGTGTAATCTGTGCCTTACACGTTATGTTGTAGACAAGTAATATTATAATTGTTTTTGAAAAATATATATCATGCAATATCCGATGAATTCTGTTAGGATAAATGACTTGTACATTTAAATTACTATATTTATAACTGTGTGTTTTTGTTATGAGATTCGTATATTTTTATATTTAAATAAAAATTAAATTACCATTTTCGTTAATAAAAATGACTTATATACCGAATTATTATTTTTTAGGATTCATTAGTTATTAATCAAATAAATGAAAGTAAGTGTTCTTAATAAATTTTGAAATTAATATTTTTATAAAATTTCACAAATAAATATTCATGTACATATATTCTGAAATTGACATTTAGGTTTTGAAACATTTGACTAAAAGATAAATGATGTATACATTAAATTTCAAATATTACTTGAGAGAATGATGACAGATACCTACAAATAGAAGTGTAATATCAAAGACTCAATGTATTTGTATGCATTTATAGTTCTTGTAGCACATATTTATCAAAATAATTATATGATATTATCAGGGTGATAAAAAATATTTATTTAACTACTAAAAAAAATATCAAGTGAAAATAAGACCTGAAACGTTACAAATCACATTGTCGTTTTAATTACGTAAAAAAATGATTTTTAATCTATTGTTTCATACCTTACTATTTTTATTTTATAATAAAACTTTTCAAAAAATATTTAGCATTTATGTAAAAAAAAGATGATAGAATATGAAAGAAAAATATTTCTAATCAAAATATGGTATAATTTTTGTCCATTGATTAACTCGGATTAAGAATATAAATAATTAAAATGTAATCTTTTGTACAAAAACGTACTAATTTTATGAAGGAAAAACGTTATATATGTTTGTGATGACGTACCAATTTTGAAAACAATTTTTTTGTATATATTCGTTTGTAATAAAATACCAACTTTAGAAAGAAAAATTCATGTATATATTTCTTTGTAGCAAATAACTAATTTTAGAAAGAAAGAAATTTTATGAACTTAAATGTAGAAAAATGGAAAAGTATCAAAGATAATTTTGTATATAATTGTAAAAATATTAAATTATATGGACTTGAATGAAAATATAGTTTTACCATTTATGTCAGTACAAATACGGTATACACATTGAATTATCATTTTTTATGATTTATTAGATTAATAAATAAATATTTGTTAATTGGATTTAGTTAAAAAAATTAAATTCAAGGTCAATTAATAAATTCAAATATATGGACTTGAATGTAAAATAATATAAGAAAACTTAGGAGAAATCTGTAAATACTTGTATAAATTATTGAATGTAGGCATTTAAATGCAAAATGATATGAGAGAACTTTTAGTAGAACATTGTAATCGTTTGTATATAATTGCGGAAATTTAAAACTATCTGGACTTGAATGAAAAATTATTTTTACCATTTTTGTCAATATAAATGCGGTACATATATTGAATTGTTATTTTCAAAATTTTATTTGATCAATTAATGAATATTCATTAATTGTATTTATTTAAAAAGCTTAAATTTAAGATCACCTAACTAAATTTAATATATATGGACTTAAATGTAAAATGACATAAAAACTTGGAAGAAATCTGTACATAATTGTAAAAATTAGTATTAAATTCTAACGATATAAGAGAGAACCGGTAGAAACATTATAACTATTATTTAATAGATTTCACTCAGCCTTACAAAGTCGTACACCTAAGCTCTCCTTAGTTTTCTCCACTCTTCTTAGTTTCCTCCAAGTCCAAAATTTTATTTTAAAATGGTATTGTACTGGCACTTCGCTTTTGGTTATGAGAGGGTTATTTTTTTATTTTCACTCTACTAAAAATAAAACTACTATGAGAGGTACATAGACTTGATTAAAAATATTTATTATTACATATTCTACCCATCATTTTTAAAACCCCAATTTAATTTTTACCTTTTTTCCTCCTTCCTTTATCTCAACTAGCTTCGGTTAATCATGGGTTCGAACTAAAAATATCGTGTGCTCTAAGCTTCCAGATCCGAAGTTGATAGATAAAGTGATGAAAATACCTGATCCGAAGCTAATTATGGTTCTATGTCATTAAACACATTAAACCATATGCATAAAACCCTAGAAATTAAAAAAACCTAATTGATTTGTTGAACTAAATCTACGTTACATATACTTTATTCAGTAATAATTGCTTTGGTTTCTTTCTCATTTAGAGGATATTTATTTGCATTTGATTGCTCCATTGATTATTTGATTATTGCTTTGAATTATAGATTGAAGAAAGAGATTAGTGGAGATTACAAGAATTACGGTAAAATAATAATAAAGTGGTACATTGGTCATTTTACAATATAATTTTATGAGAGGGCTATTTTTAGTAGTACCCCTCATAGTAAAAACAATTTTATTAGAAAAATGATCCACTCATATTCAAAAGTGGAGTGTTAGTAACAATGCCCTTTTAAAATCATATAATTTATCATTTTACAATTATTTTACTAAACTTCTCACGATATTTTACATTCAAATGCTTTTTTTAATGTACAATCGTTTAAAAATCTTTTATATGTCCTCTTCCAATATTTTACATAAAACTCATGCATTTAAATTAATTACATAATTCAAACTTTAAAGTAACTGATAAACTCAGTCAACTAATATATCTATTATTTTACATTCAAGTCTGTATATATAACTAATTTTGTAATCTTAAATTTGAACTATTCAAATAAATTTAATTAACGAATATCCATTAATTCATCCAATAAACCTTATACACACATACACACACACGTTTGTGTGTGTATGATATCCATGTATGTGACAAAAAATGATAAATTTTTTTATTTAGATATAAAGATATTCAAATCACATAACAACAAATGTATACATAATTAACAATAATTCTTTTAATTTCTAATTCGCTTTTCTCAAAAACTTTATTGTGCATCCCAACATATTCTTCATTTTTAACAATCTTTAAAGGATAAGTTTATGTTTTACAACATTACGATGTGGACGCATAGATTACACCGATAAAAATTAGATTATGTAAATATTCTTACTTTCAACATGATATTAAACTTACTCAACTCATAACTCAACTACATGTTACATAATATTTTTGCAATTATCAAAGTTGAAAACATGATCCTCATACAATAATATGAAATCTGCGGTTAACTACAAAGGTACAATTGTTTAAAATCGAAAACTAAATAAAGAATTCACAGTAGATGAGTTAGTCATAAGATACTTTTCTTAATTACAAATACATATAAAGCTCTTCTCGATTTTGTCCAACTTTTACATTCTACTCCTTATATTTAATTATTTAAGTTAATTATTAATTTAAATCATTTTAATAAATTCAGTTATTTAATATTCATTAATTCATTTATAAAACATTTAGAAAAAAGATAATTCAATATATACAACATTTATATTTTAAAAAATGGTAAAGTTATCTATGCACTCAAACATATAAAAAAAATATCACATCATATAAATTATTTACATATACTATACTAAAATTATATATATATATATATATATATATATATATATATATATTTGAGTTAAGACATTAATTCCCACAAAGGTATGTAGCCAGCGAAGGTTAAACCTTCAACCATACATCTGAGTGTCGTATGTCATTTCAATTTATAATTCATTTATCATAATAATTTTTTTATCTTTAGCGGTAATTAATAATATAAGTGCATTTTTACAAAATTACTGTACCGACCCCACCGCTATACCCATATTATTAAAGAACATTACAAGTAATGTCATCTAATAACATGGAGAATACGACTGTATAAGGGCGATTGGATGTGAATATATCTTCGAACTAACACTGACACGCCTTTATTACCTTTTGGAGGGTCTGAACTGAAAATTTGGCATGTACAATATTAATACAAAGTAACAAACGCACCAATTTAAAATATTCTAAACAGTATATAATATAAATAAATCAGAATCAGAATCATAGATCACAGCGGAATAATATACATCATATACAATAATAGAATGTAGATCTACAAAATCTAAGTACTAGACCCACATAATATATACATGTTACAACCCACGTATTTTACGATTAAATATTTAAATGTTTTATTTAAATATAGCATCGTTAGTTGGATTAAATTCTGAAATGTGACTTTTTGAAAACAGTGGAATTTAGACTCGAGACCACTTTCATTGAGTTCAAAACGACGTTTACAACTTGTTTAAGTATAAACATCGATATGTTTGGAGTTGATTAGGATTTTGGTATTTTCATTTGGGCTTTGGGTTGGGTTCTAGCCAATTAACCCAATAAGCTAACCCAAACTCTTCTACCAAATACCCTAACTCCTCTCCCCTTCATTCATTCTACTCATGATAATTCCTAACACTCAAGCTAAATGAAAAATGGGGGAAAGAGAGGAGATTAGAAATTCCTAAGCCCTAGTTCTCTTAGGAAATTCAAATTCAAGTTCTAAAATCAAGGAGAAGCTTAGGTAAGCATCCTTTTCATCTTCTCCATCTCAATCCCTCTTCAATTCTTGATTTTTACTATAACCTAACTTAGGAAAAAGTTTACATTTGATAGTAGATTGAAGATTCTAGAGGTGTAGTGAAGAGGAATTGGTCTAAGCTTGTTTTAGAGATTCTCATTTCTTGTTTTGAATTTAAAGGTAAGTTCTTGAACTCACATCTATGTCTATAGCTTTCCTTATTGTTAGGTATGAATTCCTAACATCTATTTCATGTTCAATTGCTTTTGATTTGAATTGGTTTGGTGAATTTTCCAATTTTGGTTTTGAAGTCAAAATTTATGAAAATCCTACTATGGATGTTTGGATATGTTATTTGGGTTGTATCGAAGAGCCTATAGGGCTGGGTTATCGCTTGGCATAAATCCCTAGCCTCCATCGCTCGTCCGATCGCCTCCGAATTGATTTGGCCATCATTGGCCTAGGCAAATCTGCCTAGGCCCAGGCAACCAGACGTCTGGTTGAGGTCTCTGAGAAGAAAAAATAACGAACACAAAAAAAATGCCAGAGACTAGGGTCAGACGTCTGGTCCTGTTAAATTTTTCCTATTTGCCTATTTTTGAGTGGATTTTCAATTTTTATCAATCTTTGACGATTTGAATAGCTATTATCAATCACTACCGACTTTGATGACTTTTTTCTGGACTTTTGGTGTTTCCATTTGATGGATTTGATATCGATTTCCGTGGTTTTGATTCACGTTATTGAAATGTGGATTTTTGGTGATCGATTGTTTTTACAATCGTTTCTATGATTTGTCACTTTAAAATACAAAGATTTTTATACTAGTAGTAAATACTAAAACTCTTTCATAGAAATGATTTCAACATTACTTTTAATACAAAACTCTTTTTAAAACCGTTTTCCAATCTATTAGTATATACAAACATTTACCTCATTCGTATGAGAAATCCAATTAAACGGCTTAGCAAAACAAGTGGTATGAAGCGCTTGCATTTACTTTGTCGGTTAATTCTTGGACTTGTTCGATTGAAATCTAGTGACAATTTTCGAGTGGAAATCTATAATCTGTTCGTAAATATTTAAGTTAAGCTAGTGGTTATGGGACATGAAGCTAAACTCATTTATTTACTAGCTTAGTGTAATTTACACTTATTGATTAACGATGATCATTTTGTGGTTTAGACTAGCGATATGCGATGTCTCTTTGTCCGCAAAGGGGGACTATACCCTGTTAGGAGGAGCTTCGGCTCTGTAACACCCCGCATTTTTATATAGTTAAAGTGTAACGTATAACGATAAGTAATGAAAATAAATAATTTTGAAATTATCGAAATATGGCCCTAGAACTTGTACCATTGCGTCTAGGGAAATTTTCTGATCAGTTTCCATATATAACTTGTCTAAAACCGAACCAATATGAAAGAGTTAAGAACGAAACAAAATAAGTAATCGAACCAGAAAAAAAATAACACGGATATGGCCGACCTGTAGGTCGACCCAATGGGCACAACGGTCGACCGCTGGCTAAGGGCGGTCGACTGCCCAGTCGACCCGCGTGCAACCTGGACGAAAATTCGTCCAGTATATGCTGTGATGTGTTTTCTCGTTTTTGCGCGATCTGAGCCATACGTTCTTCAATCTTATGGCTCCGAACGACCCTGTGACGTGGTGGCTCTAGGTTCAATCCAAGAATTCAACGATCTGAGATCCCAAGCTCCAATATAAATAGGGCCCTAGGCCTAGCTATCTTCTCACAATTAGATTTTCTCCCATGGGTTCATTGCCTAAGGCTGAATCCTAAAAAGAAAATAATTTCTAGGGAGAAGATCTTCTAAATTAAAATATTATATGCCTTAGAAGAAGGGGATCCAAAAGGACCGTGGAACCAGGCGGAGCACAAGCGAAGCTAAGGACGACAGGTGGGTGGATTTATTTATATATCTTTTAAGTTTAACATATGTTATCGTTAGATTCCCGTTTAGAAAATTTTATTTGGGAATTAATCATATTAATTAAATTAGGCTAAACTATAAGAAAACTTGCAGTTTATTTACAGTATCAGTATTTAAACACTATTTTCTATGCCTTATTTACATCTTTTTCTACGTTTTGGATTTTTATGCAAGCGTTAGTGTTCTTCTATCCCCACTTTTCTTTCTTTGCGTATGGATTAGAATAGATTAAACGCGAATATGGATTATATAATTAAGAAAACTGAAATGAAAGAAATTAGATATAAAATAATAAAAGTTGAGAGATAGAATTATTGTAATAAATTGCATTAAAACGGGAAAAGTTAATTTGGGGGTAACTATTAGATTAATTGGTTGGTTTAGAAAATAGGATACATTTCCATAACTTAATATCTAAAAGATAACGATAAACGTAACTGCCAAAATAAAAGAAATAAAAAAGGGAAAATTAGTGTAAAATAGAGAAACCACTGTATTTTACACTACTCCAAAATTGTAAAAGAGACACCTTGCAGTTACAGATTATTGTTTATAGTGTTATTCAATATTAAGATATGGAAATGGATTATATAGCCTTCATAACCAACCAAATAACATAGAATTACTTCCTAAAATATCGGATAATAAAGTAAATTATTATTTGAAACAAGAAAATTATTAATTTAAGAATTTGAGGCTATAAAGAAATTTAAGGAGCCTAAGTCTGCACACTACAAGAAAAACTATTTTTAGTTGCATTAATTAGTGGCGTTTTAAATTTTGTGCAACTATTGGTAATTTTACAATATAAAAATAAACAAAGAAACGCGGCTAATTCTCCCGCCAGTAATTCGTGGAATTTTTTGCTAAAGATTTTTGTGGCCGCTCAAATTTCCTTTATCACTTTTTCTTCTTCTCTCCATAATTTGCAACTTTCAGAGAATAAAAAATCCCTCCACAACTTTCACAAGTCGCCGAAAAACTCCAGGCTTCACAATTTTCAGAATAATAAGGCAAAAATCTCAGTTTCATCTCTCCCGAATCTCACAAAATCACGGTCGCTCTCCCTCATGCCCTAAATCGCCCTTGTCCAAATCGCCATCGCTGTCATCGCTGCCTCTCCGAAATCATCGCCGCTTCATCTCATTGTCGCCCAGATCGCCATCGGCTTCGTGATAATTTTATCAGAGCAGTGGTTCCAAATCTCGCATTCTCTCAACGTTAAAACCCAAAAGTCGGCGATCTTCCTGTCTAATTAGGTTCGATTTTACCTTTTATTTTGTCTCGGTGAGCAGTGGTTATATGATTAGTATTGGTATGGTGTTGGTATGAAATGTCTCGGTGAGCAGTGGTTATATGATATGTCACAGTAAACATACATTTTTTTTATTATATGATTAGTGTTGGTATAGTGTTAATTCACCTTAGAGTTTGTTTACAGAGATAGCATAAATTTTTGATATGTCAGTAGTTGTAAAAATTTTCCCTTCCTATGTTTCCATTTCAGTTGAACATAAAAGCAACATGTAATAAAAGTTATCTGGTAAGAGTAAATGTATTTGTAGTGTAGCAATTTGGTAGCCTATTGATTAAACCTCGGTTTTTAGTTAATTAATATCAGGTCTCAGGTAGGTGGTTTTAAAATGTAGTGTTGTTAGGATAGTTAAGAGTAAATATTAGTTTTTTATAATACTTTATCTTATGTACATTACTAGATTTAGTTAACAGTATTAGTTTAGTTATCGACTAATAATCAAATGTTTGTGCTGAAAGTTAAATTATTTTATTGTGAGTGTCTTTTATGATTTTATTAGCTGTAACTTTTGGATGTCTTGCAATGAATTTAAATAAACATTTGTTCCTAGCTTTACAAGTTCAATGGATAGGAAGTTAGCTAGTACTATTTAATTCTACTTACTACAATAGTATAATAAGCTAGCAATTAATTGTTTTAAAAATTGTAAAAATAAACTTATGTACTTAATTTGGTAACTTGTAGGTACAAGTTAAATCCATCCCACATCACTAGGATGGAAAATATGTGATAGGAGCTGCAGAAACTGGTTCTGGAAAAACAACTGCCTTTTTTATTCCTACAATTGAGTTGTTGCATAGTATTTCTTTTGCACGTAGATATGGAACTGAAGTCGTTATTATTTTCCCAACTAGAGAGCTTTCCATTCAGGTATGGATTTACATATGAAATAATTGATGTTATTCGTATCTGACATATCATAGATGTTGACATTAAAAACTGTTTCAACTATTACTGCATTTTTTTATTTGCATCTATGTCTAAACTATATGGTATATGGTTAGTTTTACTATTTTGGTCTGCAAGTTTCAAGTTTTAGATCAATGTTACGATAGGAAATTTGCACTTTAGCAAAGCAGCACATGCTGCTTGGATATAATGGAATATGACTTACATGTAAACTTAAATGTGGCATATAAACGTCGCGTAAAACCAAAGACAGTGTTATGCTATCATCATCTCCAAATTCTAAACTTCCCACTGAATCTGCAAGCTCCCCTCTAGTTGATAGTGAAGAAGAAAAGTTGGCACTACCTTTGCTTGCAGAGAGCTATAGTCAAGATGGCAACCAGGGTGCAGCAGAAACTTCTAAAACAAGTGTGAGGAAACAACCTATTGATTGCTTGATAAAATCGATTAGTGATGATATTTTATTATATTTGTGTTAACATGGTTATAGTATTTTTATTTTTTGTTAATTTACATCTCATTTGGTCTTTCAGTCTGAATATTTCATTGAACATGGCTTTCTACATCTTTTAAGTGATTTATAGTTCAAAGTTATATCCATGCCTTTTGCACATCATCTGAATTTATTTGGCTATGTGATTATGGAATCACCATTTTTGGCTAAACCTAAATTTATTTTCAAGTTGCTACTGGGCTTGCTTAGTGAAATAAATTTCATTTGATGGTTAAGCTTAATAGTAAATACATATTTGTTTGGCATAGAGATAATGTTGTTTGAAAAGTTAATCGGTTTGCATTCTTATACTGACAGATATATAGTCAACCATGTGTTAATTTTCTCGTCTTTGTATGGACACACTAGTTCTTTAATCTTTCAAGGCAACATTAATTGTATGATTTAAAATTATTCTTCAGTTTCTATCACTAGAACCTGAGTACCTTCGCCCAGCCATTGAGAGCATCGAATCACTTGTTGCTATGAATGATATGATACCAATTTCGAAGTGTGGCTATGGCTATAATGGCAGTATGATTGAAGATATTGCTGAATTGACAAATTATTGCCCACCATCAAAGAAAATGAAATGGGACAAATTATCTACCGATACAACCTTTGTTAAAAGCATCAAATATGAGGTAACATTTCATCCTAATCGATTTGAGTATTTGGTTTCAATACAAGGAAGTTCGATGCCTCCTTTTAATTTGTACTTGTATTTTTAAATATTTGTTATTTGTTTGTTTAGAAAGCATTAGTCCTAACAGTCCTATTTGATATGTTGGATAGTGCAAATGATTCACTTAGTGTACATGTGTTACGCAGATTAACCGTGCATTGATCGAAGAGATAAGGGAGATTAATCATAAACAGATTGAGTTGGTTTTTGAAGTAAGCGAGGAGGATACTACATCCGAGTATAGAAGTGAGAATGTTGTTAAATGCTCTTACTCAACCGCTTCTCTATGTTCTGACTTGAAAGCACGATTATGTCATTCACAGATGGTAAGATTTAATTTGACATTGAATTTCCAATGCTATACAATTTTTATACGGCCCTTAGGAATTTTCCAAATCATTTTTGTAAGCCTTATTTTTGGATGCATATGTGATCCAAGATAAAGTTGAATAAGTAATTTAGAAAGACTCATTAGTCATTATTAACTAGTTCTTGTACTATGTTAAAAGGGATAATTAGTGTAAATCACCTTTTGTGTGCAAAATAGGCGTTAATTTTTCTTCAGGCTAATGCTACCACATTTTTCTTGAAGTGTCAAACATTTGAGAGCATTACATGAGTTTATGCCATATTCTAAAGCATGAACACAATATATATACATGTAATGGGAATCATCACTTTTAATGCCTTATCACCAATTTTTTGGCAAATATATTATAGGTGATTCTAACAACTGCTTTTATTTGATTTTACAGTCTTCAATACTGCCATTGAGATTCGAGGTTCCTCATGAGTACCCAAAATGCTCACCTTTCCCTATGATTGATCTTGGAATCGAGCCCAAGTGAGTCAATATTTGTTGGGTACTTTTCAAGAGTCCTATATATTTCTAGCACGGTCGTCCGAAAAGATTGTTACCATAAACCTTTAGCATCTTTGTACAAATCGTGACTTAAGTGTAACCGACCAATATGTTAAAACTTGACACAATTTATAAAAGCAAAAACTTCAAGTGGTGAAGCCTTTTTGCAAGCTGCTAAATTATTCTAAATTTTATAAATGAAATTATGTTTACAAATAGAAATGGATTTTCTACTTGCAATGTTTCTATTGGAGAGTGTTGTCTCACACTTGTAAAGAGCGAACATGATATCTTCTTTAGACATATAAATGACGTGCATACTTTTGAACATAGTTTCAATTCTTTTGTCCCTCATTTGTATATACAGCATGGAGCTTGGAGTTATTTACAGGAAGGTAAGATCAAGGTTTGACAGGTCTGCTTGCTGTCTTTTAGAATCGATATCTGTAAAAGATTTGGCAAATACATGGGGCGCTTGTGCTCGAGAAGCCATTTTAGAGTATGCAAAGAACTGAAAGAAGTAGGTGCCGATACTTTCGGCTCTTATTATGGTTCGTGGGAACATGGTACAGCTATTTTTGCATACCTAGTAGAATCTGGTGAGATGATACAACTTTGGTAAGACGATAGTTTAAAGTCGAATTAATTAGGGACAACAAAGAATCAGTCAGTTTGAACAAATATTCAGTAATTTTGTTCTTGATGCACTTTTCTTTTAACCTTTTTCTGTAAATAATTCCAATTGTTATGTGATGGTTTCTTTTGATTTTTATTGAAATAAAATAACAAGTTGCAGTACAGGAGAAAACAAGAAGAAGAGCTTCTCTGAACAACAATACCCAAATGGCGATGTAAAAGGATTATGGGTATGCAACAAAGAATTATGGGTAATCAAACTTTTTGTTAGTACTAGTTAGATATAACATTTATTAGTACCCGATGTGTAAATTTGTATACAAATGGTTATTGTATGTGAGGTCATTTTGTCGAAAAACTATTGTATTGGAATGGTTATGGATATTTTATTTGATTATATGGTTAATGTGTTTTTTAACTTATTTGAATATGATGATTATGTGAGTGATTGTTGATTGATATAATAGAACCAAAATAGACCATTAACAGGAAATAATAGCATGAAAAAATGGTGTAAAATAATAAACAACTTTTAGTAGCGTTTCAAAAACGCTACCGAAATATATATAGCGGCGTTCAGTAAATGCAACCGTAAAACACGGGTAAAGTTGGAAATTCTATTAGTAGCGCCAAAAAATCTTTTGGTGGCGTTTTTTAAACGCTACAAAAAGATTTATGGTGGCGTTTGAAAAACGGTGCCAAAAATGCATTTATAGTGGCGTTAAATTAATGCAACAAAAAATCTTGGATTTTTAGTCGCATGTTTTCTCGCGGCGTTTATCAAAACGCCACCAAAAGTTTTTGTAGCGTTTTTTGAGCGCCACAAAAAATAACATTTCTTGTAGTGGCATTTTCTACGCAGGCTATTTAACTAGGCAATTATCATGATAAGTGAATCATGTAATATTAGGGAATTAAAGAAAATTCTATATCATAATAAAAGAAGGCAGACTTGGCAAGAAACGCTTGCAATTGTATAACGGACTATAAAAGAAGAAAAGGTAACAATTCCAAGTAGAATTATAACATAGGTTATAATTATGAAATAAGAACGGAAAAGCTTATCGTGAGACTTAAAATAAATTGGTAAGCAACGATAGTAGAGAATAATGATAGAAGCTTATTTAAACAACTTATATTAAGTTGATAAGCAAATAAAACAGAAATATTAAGAATTTATATATTAAGTTAATAAGCAAGATAGTAAATGTGGCTCATACTAACAGCATTCCCTATTAGACATACGGTTATCTCACAATAGTTAGAAGTGAGACAAGGGCAATGCTAATTAAATTAAAATAGGTAGCCAACAGAATAAGAAAGCAAACTAAACGCAAATTAAAAAGATTAGACTTAGGGTCTAATAAAAGAATCGAAATGCATTTGGAGCAGCCCAAAGGATGAAGCGCCTAACGAAGCAGATCATCATGGATTTCAGCAATGGAGAAGCACGTCCAACTTAGTATTTTTGGGCTTTAAAGAAGTACGAGACTTCAACGGGATGTGAGGATACTCTAGGATGGCCCTCTGGGTAGGCCTAACGAAGCTGCATCCCCGGAGGTAGGTCTGTAGGTGTTCCATCAAAAGAGTATGCCTTGACTGCATTTGCATAGTAGGCCTAACGAAGTGGATCCTTTGTAGGCAGTTAGAAGGGCTTGGTGTTCGGAGTAAGGGAATTCGTATGTCCAGTACTTACAAGTAAGGTTAAGGATAGTCTCATGCGGATATCGGCCAGCATCAAAACCAAGAGCGAGTTCGGGAAAGACTAGAGTTATACAACAGTCCAATGATACTTTCACTATCGAGACATTGGATGGAGGGGCACCACCAATTGGATGTTAGATTGTTTGCAGTAGGGCACGGCCACTTAACTCTTTAAAAGTCTTTCGATTAGTTGAGGGGTGGCTGCGTGGGGCCATAGCCACGATGAGAAAGGGACATACCATCTAGAATATCTGTATTGTAGGCCTAACGAAGCTGTCCTTTATAGATATAGAAAATCCCCGACCGAGTTTCGTACAAGGCAGACCTTGGTGGCGGGATTCAGATAGTAGACAGAACGATTACGTAGTCCTCAATGTATGCACCGGGTGGTACATTGTGGATGTCCGAGCACTAGTATAGACTAGTGCGGACGCTATTTACGTTTTCATAGTAAGTAGTGGAGTATCTGTATTGTAGGCCTTACGAAGCTGTCCTTTACAGATGTATCTACGAAACGCTCGCGAAGCAAAACCATGGAGTATCTGTATTGTAGGCCTTACGAAGCTGTCCTTTACAGATGTAGTTACGGAACGCTCTCGAAGCTAGACGATGGAGCCCTTTTCGAGGAGGATATAGAGAGTACCATGGGTGGTACCTAGGACCAATAGGGTCGTTGGGCATATAGCTACATATATGTATATATTAGTTATTAGGTTTTTTATATACTATGGAGTAGACGGGCACGGTTCACGAATAGAGGTGAGAATATTGTAACCTAAT
Source organism: Allium fistulosum (assembly GCA_030737815.1). Lineage (NCBI taxonomy): Eukaryota > Viridiplantae > Streptophyta > Magnoliopsida > Asparagales > Amaryllidaceae > Allium > Allium fistulosum. The sequence goes on from CM060905.1 coordinate 1,248,445,570, forward strand.
GAACCTAATATAAGAGTAAATCTCGGTACTAGACCCACACAATATATACATCACACCCAAAAGTACCGTATTAGGTACATAATGACTACTATATAATATACAAGTATAAAGTAAACTAAAATGGTCAAACTAATCTACTTCAATGCTAGCCCAAAATCCAAAAGTCAATGAGTCCCGGTACCTATAGAGTTTTGGCCTGACCCGAGTTTTATAAAATAAACGGGTCAGACTATATCTAATAGAAAGGTGAGATAATACTGATATCATAAATATATGACTTAACAATAAATAAGTCATAACTAAAATATGCTAAAACAAATGATCATATTAAGGCATATTAAATAGAATCACCTTTTCATAATTCCATTTATGACTTAACCATAAAATAAGCCATCTCAAAATATGCCTAAAACCAATTAACCAAAATAAGGCATATCAAACCAAATCACAATTTCATAAATCTATATCAAGTCTTAAATGGACTATCATCAAAAATATGGTGATACAAGTCCAAAATTCTCTGGAGCTAAAAAAATACTAAATATCCATACCAAAATCTCTAAAGAATTATCATCGCTAATGAAATAATAATAATGGTACTCAACTATCAGTGTGATACAGTGCGACACTGGGCCTAACTAAAATAAACAAAACCCGCTACATAGCGCAATAGTCTAAGAAAAGAAATAGACTACCAGGTGAAAACCCCGACCCCTAACGAAAAGAAATGGGTAGCCGTGTTTATGACAAAACTATGTGAATTTACCTAACGAAAATAAATAGGTAAACGTTGTCCAACTATGAAATAAACTGTTAGGCCTGCATATAACACATGCCCAAGAAAGAAAGGGCAGCTGAGTCATACCATAACAAACCTAACTAAAAGAAATAGGTCTGCCTACCCAAATCAAAAATGATAATGACTCTCAGGTCGATGAGAAATGAGTTATCGTCTCTCAAGGATCTATTGGCCTGAAATCCGAACACCCAAAGATAATACAACTCTAAGTGTTATTATTGCCACTCGAGTAATCATAAGAATTTAACTAACTGTCCCATACCAGATAGTAAATTCAAGTATTTACTAAAAGCATGTAAATTCCACTAAAACTCTATTTAACAAATTATAGTAATAAGCGAAATAATTGTGCGAAAATTCCCATACCAATCCGAAAATTCAATCGTTTATTAAAATTCTTATTTCATAAAAAAGAAAAAAATCTCATAAATAAATAAATAAATAAAAGAGTTTTAATTAATTAATTAAATATACATATATATATATATATAAAGATATAGCTTCCCAAAATCACCTTTAAATCCTTAAATTCATTTCACGGAAGAGTTGTTTATTAATAACCGCTTTTAAACACTTTTAAAATTATTTAAACCTCTCTTATAATTAAAATCACTTGAAACTGAAATTAATACTTTCATAGCAGCTTTTATAAAATAATACTATATTTCACCTTTTGCCTCTAAAACATATCCAAAATTTTAATATACTTATAACAGTAAATTTTTAAAGGTTTTATAATTAAATATTACTCATTTTTAAAAGCTTTGAATATAAATTTTGAAATAAGAATAAGTTATCGTATGAAATAAAAATTTAACTATATTTTATAAAGTAAATTCTAATAAGGATCAAAATAGATAAAATCTCATTAGAGAATCTTTAAAAAAAATTAACTATTCAAACAATAAATCCATCAAAAATGCAACATCTAGAGCCAACATCGCTCTATAAAATATAATTACATAATACAGAATTATTTAACGACCCGAGTTGTTTTCCGACAACTCTGGTCACACAACAATGTACAACCATAATATGATCTAGTTACAAAAAATCAATTGCATTTTGATGGTTTTCCCATACATTTTATTTCATAACCAATCATCGATTCAAATCTAATATTTCAAACACACAAATCAACAATTCGAAGATCAACTAATTGAACTATAGCATGCAATTTTATTTCAATAATATCGATCATTCGCAGCCAAAAACTTATTGAAATTCCTAAGTTAACAAGGCATGCAAGAGGGATATAATTATTTGTAAATATAGATGTGTGAGTTAATTTGACTAACTCACCTCGAGTTATAGTTCGTCTAAGCTCCTTCACAAGTTCAGCATGCTCCAAACCTAAGCTGCCACTATCAAGCATGGCACACCCAAATAGGATTGTTACTTCTGCCTGTAGCCTGCCGCAATTGCCTCCACCTTGTCTGCCACTGCAATTAACCATCATCAACAACCCATTCGCTTGAACATCGGTCCCAAAACACGAGCATAGCCTAGGCGCGAGCCGTCCTCCCCCGGCATACACTTGACCATTGTGCCTTATGTTGCATGCACCCAGACTCGAGTCCGCCTCCTCCTTCCCGCATGCATTGACGTCGTGCTCTCCGGTGATCGCACTTGGCCAAGCGACGATCGCCCATCGTTTCGTTTTTTTATTTTAAAAAAAGGAATAAGTCGCAATTTGTGAATTAGGGAATTAGGGTTATTTGGGAGGACAGGCTCGGCTTTGCATACCCAAGTAGGAGAATTCAAATAAGGGTATGATGTAATGGGTTTAAGGCTTGGGCTGATCTAAGTCTTGCTTTAATAGATAAATTTCCTTTTATTCATTTTCTTCTCTTTTAAATAACTCGATTTTTTATTTGTAGATAAATTTCAATCTAGTTTAAATCGATTTACATTTCATTCTGCAAATTATATTTCAATAACTAGGCAACTCTTTCAATTCAATACTTGGTTATTATTATTACAAATCTTTCCTTATATTATTAGAAACATTGCTTTATATTATTTTATTTAATTTTAACTATTTCGATCATAAAGATTTTATTTACACTCTAAAACATTTAGAATTTTAACAATAACACTTTATCCAGTTTAATATATTTTCTGAATAAAATTTATTAATTAATTTAATTTGTTAAAAAAATCTATTATTAAATAGATTTCAACTAAATAAAACCTTATTTCCAAAAATAAAAATTATCAAAAATTGAATTTGAATACTTTTATTATAATTAAATTTGTCCAATATTACAGCTTCGAAAACAGGGTTGTTGCAATTACCGTGTGTAACGCAAGGGTTACACGCTTGTAGATGATGGAAGGTAAAGATTTAGTGGATAATTACAATTGTGATGATTATAAAGATGTTAGCTAGTTTCCTTCTCATATTTTAAAGTCTATTTTTTTCAACAAATCAATTATAGATATGTTGTTTAGAGTTTTTGGTTCTTCAACAAATCCATCAACCTCGACCAATTCAACCGTGATTTGAAAATCTAGGGTTTAGCAAAAAAATAATAGAGAAGGAATGCTTACTCGATGACTATATAGGTTGTTGAGAGACGGTAAGCTTCCGAATTGCTGACAAATGATTCGACTACATCATTTTTCCTTCCGGTGGCGACGTTCATTCTGGAAGAAAGAGAAAATTAAGCATTTTATATTTTGGATGCGTGTTCTCATGAAGAAAATAGTAATTGGTGTAAGTGTAACGACCCGTAAATTTCGATAATTAAATTTATTGATTTAATAAGATTTTGTGATTTAATATTTGAAGAAATTAAAATTTGAAGAATTAATAATAAGAAAAACTAACTAGAATGAAGTTTAATAATGTAAATTTATGTAATAGATGACTATTCGAATGTAATCTCAAGTAATTGTAATAATTGTAAGTTATAATTGATTTTAAATTTAAAATAAGGAATAAATTTAAATGTTATATTGATTGATGAAATAATGTGTGTATTAATTGACAATTGGATTAAAAGAGTAATTGATAATTTAAATGTTGTATTAATTAATGAAATAGTATGTAATAAATTGTAATTGAATAAAAATTACTGTTGTGCAAATAATTATAACATTTGTGTAGACAATCAACTTATAAATGTGATTAAATTAAGCTAAAGGTGACAATTGTTATTTGTTACCTATTTGTTTAACTTGTTGAAATCAAATTAGAAATAAATTGCATTAAATGTAATTAAATGTTACGTTAATGTGAATTAAGGCAATAACTGTAGAATATTGAGGTAATAAGAAATAAATTGCATTAAATGGTTTGAACGAATTCTGAGACAGTTGAATTTTGAGCCTCAATTTGGATTTCAAATCGATTTGAAATCAAAAGTGAGTGTTTTAACCCACTCACAACTACTAAATTGTCTTATGCTAGTTAAATTAAATTTATGATGTGATAGAAATTAATTGGTTGATGTTTGATATATTTAAATTGTCATTCCAGTTAAATATGACTTTTATTGCATTTAATCGTCACATAATTTAATATTGAATTTTAAATTTTCAGTTAATACCTGTTATTGATCATCGGTAAAATGTTATTATTTATTGGTTGATTTGGATGTTGATTGTGATGGATGTTTGATTGTTGATATTGGATGACTGGATGTTTTATTTTTATATTGTTATAACACTGCAAGTTCCCTATGGGTTGAAATGATACATACCCGAACGATTTATAGATTAAAGAAAATCGTTATGGGTTGAAATGATAGACTCGAGCGATTTTATGGATTTTATTTTAATTCGGGATTGAGGGTTGAAATGATATATACCCGTAAGTTTAAATATTTATGGATTGAAATGATAAATATCTGTATCACTCGACCATAGGGTAGAAAATTATATACGGACATCGGATTGATTAAATTAAAAATATTTAAATTTTGAATTCAGCTAAATGATATTTTGAAATAGAATTTGATTTTTATAAACTGAATTGTTTAAATGAATTGTTTAAAAGACTAAATTTGAAATTTTGGAATTGTATTAAGTAAATTGCTTAGAGGGTTTAAATTGGAATTCTAAAGTTGAATTTGAAGTATAAACGAAATTTATCGAAATTGAGTTATTGAAGACGTTTGAAATTGTAACTTTGAAATCTATTGAAATTGGAATAGCTTAAATTGATACTTCAAGATTTGAAATTGGGTTTTGATTTGAAATCTGGATATGATCCAGATTTGTTGAAATAGAAGAAATAGTTAAATTTGATGTTAATTTAAAATTTATTATTTTAATATAAACTGTTGAAAATGTTATTTTAAATTCTAATTAGTAAGATTTTCAAACTATTGAACTAAGCTAATCTATTTTAAAATATTTTAAACCATTTAATCAATTTAAACTATTTTAATCTATTTTAATCTATTTTAATCAATTTTAATCTATATAATCCAATTTAATCTAATTTATCCCATTTTAAACTAATTAACCCATTTTAATCTATTTTAAATTTATTAAATCTATTTTAAATTTATTAAATCTATTTTAAATTTATTTAATCTATTTTAAATTTATTTAATCTATTTTTAATCCATTTAATCTATTTTAAATCTAGTTAATCTATTTTAAATCTATTTAATCTATTTTAATTCTACTAAAACTATTTTAAATCTATTTAAACTATTTTAATCCACTTTTAAATTATTTTAAAGTATTTTAAACCATTTAAATTATATTTTCAAACTATACTAAACTATTTAAACTATTTGTAACTATCTATACTATTTTCTAAATTCTAAATTATAAAGTGGAAGTGGTTATATTTAAATCCTTGATTTAAAAGCAAACATGGTTAAATGATGTAATAACCTAAGTTGGGATTTAAATAACATATTTTAAGTAAATATGATGCTGAAAATCTGTAACTTGTAAATATGAAGATTTAAAAGATGTAACTATTGAACATTCTGTTAACTAAAAGGAATAAAACAAACTTCTGTAACATTCAATTGCATCCTAAAAGACATATATATAACTTACCAAAATATTAAAAGTTGAAATGTTAATAGAAATATGTAATAGGATATTATACAAGTAAACTTAGGAAATGAAGTGTTCAATGGAATTACGCTTATAAGTGAAGAATTAAGGTGTATAAAATTGTTATAAACTTAAGTTAATAATTTGAAATGATAGTAATTATAATTAATAGAAAAGTGAATACTGTAATTAAATGATTATAAACTTAAGTAATGTTTGAAGCCATTTATAAAGTAAAAGTGAAATAGTAAAAGTGAATATTATATATGAAAGAAATAAATGTGAAAAGAAAAAGAATAAAAATCTAAGTATGGGTTGCTTCACAAATGATATTGATGTTAAAAGGAAATCAAAATAAATAATAAATGTGAAGTAAACCGAAATAAAAAGTATGCAATAATTAAATAATTAAAAAAAGGTGATCATGTAAGTAAATGGATGTAAAGAAATGGAAAATAGCATTTATGTATAAATGAGAAATGGAATTTTGTAAATAATGAATGTAGATTAAAGAAAATTATCATTGTATGAGAAAAAAGAGAGAAGAAAAAAAATTGAACAGTAAATGATCTGAAAGGAAAGTAATATGAATAAACGTAAATAACATTGGAAGTTATTGTTTGTTTTAGCTTATGGGATGATTGGGAAAGGATACTTCTAACTGTATAAAAATGTGTAAATAATCTATTGAGTTTTATCTAAGACTGTTGAGTGTATGGTATACTTAGTAGTTTATTTATCATTTTATACAATTAAAGGGTTCCAAACCCGAACAAACCATTTGCTTTGGTTGCTATGGATGGATAATTGTTTTCTTTGTTGAAAATGGTATTTGTACTGTTTGTTTGCGAATGATTATTGTTATGTTGTGATTGTTTTGTTGTTATTAGTTGAAACAACTTAAATATTTCTCTTTTACTTAATTATTAACCTCCTTGGATTCTATAAGTGAAATACAAGTTTATGGAAGCAATAACTACTGCTTTTGGTTTCATAAATAAGCGTTGTTTGCCCGACAAATAGGTACGTTCTCGGATTACGGTTTTATAGCGATATTATATTAATTTTCCCATGGTTTGGGATATTTATTTTGAAATATATGATATATATTGTTATTATTGCTATTATTATTTCTCCCGGACCTCTCCGTACAAAGGAGACTCTGCCGAAATTTTCCATGAATTTTGGGCTTAGAAAATTTTGTGAAATATTTTCAAACTTTTATTAACTTGAATATAAAAGGATTTAATTGTTTATAAATTAATATTTTATTTAGATTATTTAATTGTGTAAATTGATTGTTTGTAAATTCAATATTTTGAATAAGATATATCAATTCTTTATCCCTTCTTTTCCCTTTTCGAGGACGAAAAGTTTTGAGTGGGGGAGAGTGTAATGACCCGTAATTTTCGATAAATTAAAATATTTAAATTAAATAAGTTTTGGAGTTTTGTTGTGAAAAGAAGAAAAAATTAAGATTTAATGATAAGAAATAATTAGAATAAAATGTAATAGTATTCATTTAAGGTACTTGCTAACTATTTTAATGTAACTCCAATTAATTGTAATGATTGTAAGTTATATTTGGTTATAAATTTAAAATAAGAAAATAAATTAAATGTTATATTAATTGACGAAATAATTTGTAATAAATTATAATTGGACAAAATTAGTGTTGTACAAATAGTTATAATATTTGGTTGTAGGTAATAAACTTACAAATGCGATTAAATTAAGAAAATGTAACGATTGTCATTTGTCACCATTTATTTAATATGTTGAATTAAATTGGAAATCAATCGCAATCAATTATAATTAAATGTTACTTTAAACTGAGTTAAGACGATAACTGTAAAGTGTGAATGTAATAAAATGTGCGAAAATGTCAATTACATTCATAACGCTATAATTGATTTAATAAAAAGAATGAAACCAAGATAAATGAATTTATTGAAATTTTAAATTAATGTGAAATCGACAAAAATTCAAGATAATTGAAATATTGCAACTAATATGGTAAAAGATGATAATTGTAGAATATCAATGTAATAAGATATAAACGATGTTAACTATGTCTATAGAGTAACGATTGATTGAATAAAAAGGTTGAAATTAAGCTTAATCAATTTATTGGAATTAAATTATAATTAATTGGATTTTATTACAATTGAAATTGAACACTGTAATTAGTGTAATATTTAACACTGAATTGACATGAAAATTTGTTTTAAATTATTGTAAATGTCCAAGTAATCAAAAATGATAAAATTTGTTAATTATAAAATTGGAATTAAAAAGGTAATTTAATTAATTTAATATTAGTTTATTTAATTAATGTGAAAACAGCCATTTTGGCCACTGTCTCGGATTTCAACGAAACTAGTTTCATCGGATCCGTCACAGCGAATTATTAGAGGATTTCAAGTTTCGTAGCGATCGAACTTGTGGTTTAATCGTGCGGGCTCGAAATGCGTAGAAATCGATTTAATTGAATTCAATTTTAAATAAGCCGATTTTAAAGCTAACTTCTTTATATGATGCAATTAGGACTAAACCTATTCCATTGAATTTAGAAATATCGAAAATATCTATTTTGATATATGGGATGACCCACATTCGTTTTGGAGGCAGAACGGGCTTTTGGGTCGCTATTTGTCATTCGTACAAACTCGATATGTGTTTATTTTTCTTATCGAGCTTTGTTAATATAAATAGTCTTGTTTTCCAAACCCTAGCGGTCATTTTCTTATTTTGTACATACATCAACTTCAGTCTATCTCCTTCTTTTCAGTGGCAGAACTCTATTTTCCTCAAACCCTAAATCCAATTTTCAAATCAATTTAAAAATCAAACTCCTCAAACTATATTGAATTTTATATCGTTGGAAAAGTCTCGACGAATGGAACCTACGACAAGTGTTCTTTTTTCGTAACAGTGATCAGATCGACCTGAAATCATGGTCAAAGCCAGATTGGGCATTTTTGATTGGGGCATCAGTCGGGGAAACGGTTTTTGGGTATTGGAGAGGTCGCCGAGTAGAGTAATATGCTGATGGTCGCTTGGCCTGAAGTGGAGTGTGGTGGGAGAATTTGTTCGATTAGGGTTCGAAAACCCTAACCTTTAGGGTGGCGGCGCACGTGACTCAGGCGACCGGAGGTGGCGTTTTGGGCATGTATAAGTACGGTGGAGGGAGACGAGGCCATCGGTGGTGGTCGGCGTTGCTCTGGTGGCCGGAGGCGCATGGATTTGGGTGTTCAACGGGGAGGTTTGGCCACATATATGGGTTCGGTGGCTCGACTTTGAACGTGAGCAAAGAGGTGATGACGTGGAAGGTATCGGTTGGTTAATTAAGTCATTTTTTTTATTTAAAACGTATAATGATCTTATGTGTATAACTTTTACGTACGATGTCAGATTTACGCGTGGTTTGTTCTGCTACGATCGTATCGAAATTTCAGACATTATGGAACTAGTTTGGATGAATTCTGAGACTGTTGAAATTTGGGCCTCATTTTGGGTTTCAAATCGATTTGAAATCAAAGGTGAGTGTTTTAACCCACTCACAACTACTAAATTACCTTATGTTAGTTAAATTAAATTTATGATGTGATTAAAAATGACTTTTATTGCATTTAATCGTCATTTAATTTAATATTGAATTTAATTGTCAATTTAATACCTGTTAATGATAATCAGTTGATTGATGTTAATTATTGGTTGATTGTATGGTGATTGTGATGTATGTTTGATTGTTAATATTGGATGACTGGATGTTATATTTTTATATTGTTATTACACTGCAAGTTCCCTATGGGTTGAAATGATACATATTCGAACGATTTGATAGATTAAGGAGAAATCGTTATGGGTTGAAATGGTAGACTCGAGCGATTTCATGTATTTGAAAATAAATTTCGGGATTGCGGGTTGAAATGATATATACCCGTAAAATTTTAAATTGCGGATTGAAATGATAAATGTCCGTATCACTTGACCATAGGGTAGAAAATTATATACGGACACCTGATTGGTTAAATTAAATATTTTTTTAAATCTTTAAATTTTGAATTCAGTTAACTGGTATTTTGAAATAGAAATTGATTTATATAAACTGAATTATTTTCGAAATCCAAGCGTTAATGTTAAAATTGGAATTGATTTAATGAATTGTTAAAGGATTTAAATTGGAATTTCAAAGTTGAATTGTCAAATATAAATGAATTTTATCGAAATTGAGTTATTGAAAATGTTTGAATATAACTTTGAAATCTATTTTAAACTAATTTAAACTATTTTAACCAATATAAACTATTTTAATTTATTTTAATCTATTATAATCTATTTAATCCAATTCAATCAATTTCACCTATTTTAAACTAATTAAATTTATTTAACCTATTTTAACTATATTAAACTATTTTAATCTATTATAAACTATGTTAATTTATTTTAATCTACTTGACCCAATTTAATCGATTTTAAACTAATTAACCCATTTTAATTTATTTTAAATCTATTTAATCTATTTTAAACCCAATTAATTTATTAAATCCATTTAATCTATTTTAAAACTAATTAATTTATTTTAAATCTATTTAATCTATTTTAAATCTAATTATTCTATTTAAATCTATTTAATCTATTTTAAATCTAGATTTATCTATTTAAATCTATTTAATCTACTTTAAAACTATTTAATCTATTTTAGATCTATTTAATCTATTTAAACTATCTTAAATCTATTTAACTATTTTAAACTATTTTAAACTATTTTGACTATTTTAAACTATCTAAACTATTTCCTGAAACAAACTGTGCAAGGCTGAATGGTCTTAGTCTATATTTAAATCCTATTTAAAAACGAATACGGTTAAATGATATTATAACCAAAGTTGGGATTTACATGATATTTTTAGTGAAATGACATATTTGATTGAATATAATGATTTTGAATGAGGATTTAGTTAACCTAGCTTATCAATATGATTTTGAAAGTGAATATGATTTCGAAAGTGATATGGTTTGAATTGATATGATATTTTGATATCAATTATGAATTGGTTTGGAAATGTAAAAGAACCATCTGCTATGAAATAAGCGTTTGGTTGTTAAAAAGACCGGGATCAGATATTGTCATACTCTCTGCCAATACCGAAAACCACTTTAACAACTGTGTACGTGGTGGAGATTCCATAATGAAGTGGGATGGTTTGGCAAACGATTCCATATGAGGTATTATCGTAGCCCTGACTACCGTGAGTCAGCTTGTGGCTAAAACAGGAGCCATGCCAGGCTAAGTGAGGTCGCACCTCCTATCGGGCACATTTCTTCAATACCATATAATGAATTTGTGATTGATTTGTGGCCACCCCTTGATTTTGATTTGGGAGTGTGTTCCGAGGTGGGCGGTAGTAGCTGCTATGCGTTACCACCGATCCGGATCCGCAAAACGGTAGAATCCTATCCTGGGCATTGCCTCGTGTGCCTTGTCACATGCCTTATTGCGCTTCTACGAGTTTGTTTTGTACCGTACCTATGGAGTGCCCTCTGGGTAAACCACTGGTTTGGTGGAGCTTATGGTATTGTATAGACTACAGGAACATATAAAATGTGTTAAGGGGGATATGGGTAATGCCTTAACGCTATTTTAATACTTTACTTTATGGTAGACACTATTATAATAGCATATTGTACTATGTATGTAGATAGTTTAACGGATCCTTAGGAATGGAAATCCCGAACATCTCTTAAGTTATTGCACCCACGTTGACACATGATATGAGATGTCAAACCCAATAAACATCTCTGACGCCGTTACACTCATATTTATTTACTGTTGATTTAACTTAAATAAGATCTTTTAGTTCTGACTCGAGTGTTTTATCTTTTCAATTCGCTCGGGTCAGTCTGAGCTTTTCAGTGTATCGAAGATTACTTTCGGAGGACGAAGATGAAGATTTAGTACTATTATATTTATTATATTTATTCCCACTGCATCATTTTGTTCCGCTGCATTATTTATTTATTCATGTTGTATGTTACTCTCATTCTGTAGTGTGAAGTGTAATCAAATGTTGTTTGTAAAATAGCTTCATGAACTGTTATTTGATTATTATATTTTGTCATTCCGCTGTGAGATTCTGTGTTTGTTTTATTTCTTTCTCTTCTTTTTCTTATTTACCCTATAACAATCCCCCCTTTTGAAAGTTTGAGTTTGATGTGTGTGGTTTATTGTCGATTTAAACTATCCAAAAAGGTGGGTCATTACAAACCTATTTGGAAATTATGATTTCGAAAGTGATATGGTTTGAATTGAATATGATATTTTGATATCAATATGAAATGGTTTTGGAAATGTAAAAGAACCATCCGGTGTGTAATAAGCGTTTGGTTGTTAAAGAGACTGGGATCAGATATTGTCATACTCTCTGCCAATACCGAAAACCACTTTAACAACTGTGCACGTGGTGGAGATTCCAGAAATGAAGTAGGATGTTTTGGCGAACGATTCTATATAAGGTATTTACGTAGCCCTGACTCCCGTTAGTCCGCTTAAATGTGACTAAAACAGGAGCTATACCTGGGCCAAGTGAGGCCATTCCTCCGATCGGACATGCTTCTTTGATACCATATTATGACTTTGTGATTGATTTGGTGGCCACCCTCGATTTTGATTATGGGAGTGTGTTCCGAAGTGGGCGGTAGTAGCTGCTATGCGTTACCATCAGCCCGGTTCTGCAAAACGGTAAAGTCCTACCCTGGCTGGGTAAAACCTCACGGAGGAGCTTACGGTACTGTATAGACTATGGAAATATATAAAATGTGTTAAGGGGGATATGAGTAACGCTTTAACGCTATTTTAATACTTTACTTTACTTTACTGTAGACACTATTATAATAGCGTATTGTACTATGTATGTAAATAGTTTAATGGATCCTTAGGAGATGGAAATCCCGAACATCTCTTAAGTTATTACACTCACGTTGACACTGGATAGAAGATGTCAAACCTCGTAAACATCTCCGACGCCGTTACACTCATAATTTACTGTTGATTTAACTTACATAAGATCTTTTAGTTCTGACTCGAGTGTTTTGTCTTTTCAATTCGCTCGGGTTAGTCTAAGCTTTTCAGTGTATCGAAGACTGCTTTTTGGAGGACGAAGACGAAGATTTAGTACTATTGCTATTTATTATATTCATACCACTGCATCATGTTGTTCCGCTGCATTATTTAATTATTACTGCTGTATGTACACTGATTCTGTATTGTAAAAGTATAATCAAATGTTATTTGTAAAACAACTTCATGAACTGTTTATTTGATTATTATATTTTGTCATTCCGCTATGAGATTCTGTGTTTGTTTTCTTTCTTTCTCTACTTTTTCTTATTTACCTCGTAACAATCTGCCCTTTTGAATGGTTTGAGTCGGCATGTGTGTCGATTTAAACCGTCCAAAAAGGCGGGTCGTTACAGTTAGGAAGAGGGAAATGGAATTGTTTAAGGTGACCTTTAATTTTGGTGGCTAGAAGAAAAAACCTAAGTGCCAATAGTACCACATTATATTTAATGATTACTATGATGTCCCATAAATCCGTACCCTTTGGATCGACAATAATCTAGACATATCAGACCCAAAGCGAACGGAACTTCTGAAAATCAAGAGAAAGAAAGAAGAGAGAAGAAGAGAAGAGAAGAAAGAGAGAATAAGAAAACCAAACAAAACAATAACAACACAGAATCTAACATTGTAGCGGAATAACATATAATATAATATCAATGATCTTTACAAAAAGAGAAACTGTAATATCATACATCAATCATATAATAGTACATGACACAAAATCATCACCAGGACAGTTATAACAACCTGTCCTCACAAATGCTGATAACATAAACAATAATGCAGCGGAATATAAACATATACGGAAATACGATATGAAGACTTCCAACTCGCCTACTGAAGCTCCAAAAGCACCAAATCTACATCTGTAAATATACTCGGTCTGACCCGAGCATTGAAAGGGAAGAACGCCGGGATCAGTCTAGTAAACCAGCATGAGAAAACACATCTCAACTGAATTTTAAAGTTATAAAAACTTTCCTTTATCAAAACAAAGGTATCTTGTAAGACCACGCCCATACATAAACACAGACGAGTTTTTCCCTTACGATAACCAAAACATTTCATATCAAATTCTGTTATATTATAATAGTGTCTATTATACAAATAATATCAATCCTAACCAAAATTGTTACATTATTAAATTCCAGCATACTAGCCACAAAGTAGGTTCTACAAACAAAATGGTAGCCACGTATTGGAGTTTGGATTTCCATATAATGGTAGGTAAGGGACTACCTTCCGTACAGTAATTTCTAGAGGAATGTACCGAGGATCGACATCTTTGAAACCTCTGCACCTGGCAAGATCGGCCTACCCACAAACCCATCTGGTGGTGGATAGAACCGAATATGACATCACCCCGGTCGTAACTGACCTATCCGTGGCCACAAGCATACACAACATAAATTTAAAATCCGATGTCATATTGGGAATAAATACATCTAAAAGGGTGATGACCATACCCTAATAGGAGCGACCCACTTAGCCTTACGGCATGCCTTGTATAAGCCATTACCGGTTGATGAGGCTTAAGGTAACGTTTACCTTTCACATAGCACATTCCACTTTGAATGCCACATTGCCAATTTCAACAACACACTAATTGATTTTCACAAAAGTAAAACCTCTGAGCTCGTATGTCTCAGAGAGCGGTGTTAAGTGTAAGAGTGTTACTTCCTACACTACAAACAGATGTACGTTTGTAAAAACCAATGTACGTGTTTCTTAGAAATGCAATGTCAAACATTCATCCATACAAGTTGTCCAGGAACAGGACAAACCAAAGGAACTCTCCTACCACATCATGTCGGGCATTACCCCTAGAATTAGTAGCGAGCACTCCTTGCATCGAAGATTTTCATAACGGAGCACCACTACCACCATAAGTATATGATATGGTAATTTCCCCGAGGGTCTAATGGCAAGCAGCCCTACATCATGAAGATATCCGTCTTCAACAATCATCATCATAAACCTGCATTTTCGAACACATACATTGGTCCGAAGTGGTTTTTGGATATATCTGATCTCGGTCTCTCCGGACGAACAATGATAAAGAGGCCAAATTTGATAGTCAGTTATTTAAATATCAATGAAAAAAACAATATCTAACACCAAGCAATCACTACACCCATTTAATTAAATCACTTTTCAAATATTTACTTCAAATTATCTTTAAAACAGATATATTCACAAAGTCATTTCAATCTTTCGATACCAAAAAACATTTCCATATACTTATATCAACAGCATAGGCATATTCACAAGTCATTTTATTTTCAACACTTAGAAAATATCTCCATATACTTAAACCAAAAATAAGTGTACATATATACAAATCTTGAGGAAAGTATTCTTCAAAACGCACTTTATTTGGATCAAAACAAATGTCGCGTAAAACATCGTTACGGCAACCTAAAACATTTAGCATAGGGATTTAATTAATTATATATATAATCCCATATACTACATAAAACATTTTCTTTCGGAAATCATTTACTATAACAACAGTGTTATAGTCCATGCCTTCCTTACTTCTCCGAAAACGTCTATTATAACAATAAATATTAAAATCTATTTTTTTTCCGATACATATCTCATTTTAAAACATTTTTCAAAACCATTAAATTCCATTTGAAATTATTATTTCCCAAACATTGTTTTAAATCGATAAGCTACCTTTCGAGGCCATTAACTTCATCAAAATATTTTTTCAACATTTCTTTTAAGAAAAATCCATTATATAAAACGGTTTACACAGATATTGATTTCAAATCTATTTCTAATACTTACAAAATTCCATTTAGAAATCCACTACTTATTCACAAAACATTACTTATAAATCTTATATATAAAAACTATTCAAAAAATTGATTTGAAAACATTCATAAAACTGTATATTTAAGATAACAAAACCCATACTTTCATTTTAATTTAAAATAAACTCCTTTCCATAATTCAAAAATAATTATAAACACAAATACTTCGAAATCACTTTTAAATCACTTTTTAAAACATTTCAAAAATACTGAAAACATGGCTCAATGCTGCTTAAGCACTAAACAAGGGGATAAACATCCAATTCACAAACATGGCATCCAAACATATCATATATCACATATATATGAACAATTATCAACAATAATGAGGAATCGAGTTGGATCCCTCCAATCCGTTTCCCTACATCACAAATCACATGTTACGACATATCAATAAATATACGTAAATAAATAATCAATAGTGGTGAAGAATCCTGTTGGATCCCTCGAACCTGTAACCTGCAACAAATATGCATATGAGAAATAACGTACAATGTCTGCTTCGAGGCAAACGCGCGTACAAAGGGTCATCCGCTCATACACGGGAACGTATAGGGTCTCATCCGCTAAAATATGCGAGAATATATCCAACCAACCAATACACACACACACATCCAAATAGTCATCAAAACAGCATAATAAAAAATATTCCCACTTATATAAAATATAAGCGGGCTAAATAGAGTGAGTTTTACTCACTTTGGTTGCAGCCGTCGCAATAGTGATTCATTTGGATTAAAATTAAACGATTGTTTAATTTAACCCAAAATTTTCAATAGCTCCAAATCCATCCAAACCAGCTCTAAAATTTAGTGCTCGTCAATACGAACCCAACGTGACTTGTTTCGTGCAAATCCGACCTCGTATGAATAAGTTATACATTTTATAAGATTACACGATTTTAAAATAATTAACTTTAATTAAATATAGCGTTTAAATTAATAAGCTTACTTAATGTTTTAAACTACATCCCTCTTCATTCGCATACAGGTACCACCGAACCCAACACGCATGCTTCTCTCGCGACTGCCGCTCCCACCATCGACGATCGGAAGTCGATCAAAGACCACCCCCACTGCCCCAAGGCCAGCTCCACCCATGGTCGAAGCCTCGCCGTGCTCGACCTCCCCCTCGCTAGGAAAACTCCAAAAAATGCAGTTACGAATGGAGCTCGATTCTGGCCAATCCATGACGAGATAGCACATCATGACCTTTGAGGTTGTAGTACTCGCTGAGCTCTTCAATTTTCTAGTTGGAGGATTTTCGAGTTAATGGATGGATTGCATGATAATTGAGGAAGAAACGTGCCATTTTTGGCCGTTCGTGATAAGGTGGCAGCTAGGGCATGAAACCATAGGGTTTGAGAAATTATGAAATAATGATGTCCTTTTATAGAAAATTCCGTGACACTATTCATCCGAATATTTTAAGAACTCCAAACGAAGCGTGCTGCCTGGCGTTTCTAATGTTTCACCCCTATTCCGAACACAATGGAATATGTATCGAAGGCCAATTCCATCATATACAGAAGATAGGTTTTCAAATCAAGTTATTTTAATTAAATTTCCTTAAACTAATTTCTGTACGTTTCGAACTCGCATGATCAAACGGTAAGTCCAATCGACACAAAATTTGACAGCATACTATATTTCACTATTATGGATCCAATGAATCTTGTTTCGTCGAAATCCGAGACAGTGTCAAAAATGACTATTTTTACTCGTTTAATTAAAATAAGAAATTTCCAATTTCTAATTTCTATTTATTCACTTTTAAATCAAATTTAAAAGTTCACTAACTTCATTCTAATTCAAATAGAATTTAAATCCACTTTATAAATCATTTTCATTCTCATTAAATTCAATATTCAATTATTTAGCCAATTCTATTATTCAAATAACAGTTATATTTGGATTTTAAACTGTTTAACTTATAAACTTAACTTTTCATTTAAATTCAATTAAATATTCTAAATTCGAACGACTAAAAAACTGGGTCATTACAATTTGTGTTGCTAATTTAAGGGTGGAATTCTAAATTACCTATATAAAAAATTAAAAGTAGTAAGTGCCATTGCCTCAAATAGCAAGTGATATGACACTCTGTGTTCTATGTTTTAGAGGTCATGGGTTCGAACTTCTGAAACATCTAAATCAATGCCATGTTTAAATTACCTTTTTATTTTTTAAAAATGAAAACGTATTTCATTTTACTCAATTCCACGGTCCCAGGCTGTCGTTTGTGATAGAGATAGGGGTATGCCCTAAGGGTAATTCTATAATTCAATGTAAACTAATTAACTATGTAATCAATTCTCGTTCGTAATAAAGATGTTTTTCTTTCTGTTATATATTTGTTATAATGTGTTATAAATAATTAAATGCTTAATTAATATATATTACATAAAATCCATAAACTGTGTATTTGTGATAGTAATTACAAACAGTTGTAATCATGAGTATTGTATAACAATATTATAAAACACATAATTTTAAATGTTTCTAGTCAAGATGCATCGAGACTGGATATCGATATATCCATTGAGACTATAGTACATAACGCTCTTCAAATGTTAGGTAGTGTATTACTCATAACTGTTGGTGGCACCTAAAGGCTATGTACTGATAGTTATCGGATAACTATGGAATGACTCAGTTGATAGTTTTATATTGGTTAATATAATTAAAGTCAAACAGAAAATATCGATGTGACTGATTTACACAACTCTCTCGAGTTGAGAATACCATCGATCTTTAATATGAAAGCTCCACTTTGATTATAGTCAAATCATGGCATGACATCCCTCAAGTGACTAAAGTTGGGTCGAGTGGAAGTATTGGAAGTGAAGCACTATTCAAGAGAGGATTCGTCTCCTCAGTTATATGGGGTTAGTATCACGATTAAGTCAATTCAACTCAAATTCAAAATCTCTAGCCAGAGTAGTCCAGTTAATAATAATTGTTATTATTGAACTAAGGACTTCATGTTTGGACTATAAAGTTGAATACAGACGATATTGGAATTTTGACCATTACCAAATTCCATAAGTCTAAAGTGATATAGTTTTGACGAAGAGAATTGGTGTAAAAACTAGTCATAATCCGGTAATACTTAATAAAGTGAAATTGGATTTTACCGAAACCACGTAAGCGACAAATTTGGCCAAAATGTCACACCACCTTCTAAGTGATGCGTGAACACTAATATTCGAATAGTTTGATATTAACCGCTGGCCAATTTTACACCTAACAAGTCACACAACCAAAACAATGAATTCTACTTTGACTAAACGATTTAAATTAATTTATAGTCATTAAACTAATTAAATTTATTATTATTTATGAAATATTAATTATAAAATTCGATTATGATTTGATGAATTAATATTATTAAATATATTTGTAACAGTTATAAATCTGTCAATCGATATATAGTATCGATAAGAAATTAAATTCGATTTGATTGCATAATATTTTATTTGGGCTTAAATGGGTTTAAGGCCTATCATAGGAGCTGATATTTTCAGTCGCAAATAAGGGTATAAGCGCTTCAAATTTGGTAGGAAAGGTTTGATTTTGGATGGCTGAGATTAAAGGAGAATGGATAAGAGAGATGAGATTCATACTTCTCTCCTTTTCCATCCACTATATAAGCATCTCTACCCTGTACGATAAAAAAAATTTGGAGCCTTCACCCTAAGTCTTTGCTGTCCAAAATTTCACTTCCCTCTCCATTTATCTAAAGTTCAAATCAAATCAAGTTAGCTATTATCCGATAGTTGGTGGTCAACGATTCAAGAATCCTAACATTCTATTGAATTGGAAATAGTTTCAAGAGACAGATATCATTATTTCAAGGTGTACTTCAAGACATTAGAAGTGAGGTATATTTCTAATCATAATATAATTATTTATGCTTATATATAATATTTTATTATATACATCTATTATTAGTGGTTAGTTAGGTGACGATTCTGATATGCAACGATATTGTCAGAAAAAAAATTATTATATGTATATTTAAAAAATTTATCAAAAACAACTTAGATCGGTATGGCTCTGAAATAATTTTTTTAATTTCATTGAATTAATATACATTATCTAAATGGATAAGTATAGTTCATAATGAATTATAATATCATATTTTAGTCAAACATGATCACATAATTTTATATGTAAAGAATTAAGGCTATGATGATTTTCGACAGTGATAAAATATTTTTATATGTATTTCTTTATTATTTAAATATTATTTATTATTATTTAAATAAATTTATAACATAAATCAATTATATTAATTCAAATATAATATGAAACTTATATTTTTTATCTTATAAAATAATATTATTAGTAAAGACACTCTCTGAAAAAATAAAAAAAAAGTTTATTATTATTATTGAATTAATTTTAAACTATAGTTGAAAATAGAAAATTATTTTTAAATCATAAAATTGTGTAAAAAAATTTCAAAGCAAAATAACATTTAGGATTTACTGGAAATTTAAAATTCAAAATAAAATTTGGTAATTAATTTTTATTTAATATTTTAATAGTTTTTGAATGGATAATTAAATAGAATATATTTTAAAAATTAAAAAAATTATATTCACCAAACCATGCACAAGACCTATTCCTTTATATTTATCAAAAATATTTTTAGTATTTTATTAACATATACATATATATTATTTTATTATGCACATATATTTGTGTATATAAATATTTAAAAAAATTATTAATATATCTGAACATATGTATGTATGTATGTATGTATTACTTACGGCTTTAAAAAAATTTATGAATATTTATACATAATTTCTTTATATTAAATAAGTCTACTATATAATATGTATGTACAATATTAATATTTTATTCGTATGATTACATATATATATATTGTGTATATATATATATCTACTTATATAAAATTATTTAGACAAAACCATAATATATTATTTATATATAAAATAATAGTGTATGTATATATACATATATTTGCATATTGGATGAGATAACATGTCTGTTGCAATGTAAATCCCAATATCTATATACGCATTTTATACCTTACATGGATTGATATATTACACACGCGTGCACGCGCGCGCGCGCGCACACACACACACACACATATATATATATATGATACACACACACACATATATATATATATCATAACATAAATTAAATAAAACTATATAAGTTATAAATTTAAATAAAATAAAGATTTTATTTAAATAAAATCTAGAAATGTTCTAAATAAATTAGACTTAATAGGCCCAATAAAGATGGGTAAAAATAATTTGACATTCATCCATAACTTTCGTTGCGGGCTGGCCCAGTTTCAGCAATGATATCAAAGCCCAATACCTACGTGGTTTAAATTAGTCATGTTAGGGTTAACTATTAAGTTCATAGCCCAGATAGTAGGGTGTTTAGAAAGGTAATGTCTAGGATTGGATTTGGGTAATCAAGTACTCTGCCTGTATGGCTACCAACTTGGCCCGAGAAGATATGTGAGCCCAAAGGTTGCCCCTGATAAAAAAGGCCCAAATTGAATTGGGTCTTGGGTTAATTTTCAAAATTGTTTGAAAATTAAAAATAAAAGATTTTAAATTTAAAAGGTAAATTTAAAATAAGATATATGTATATAATAAAAGTTATAATATAATAAAGTTTTTAAAATGTTTGAAAATATATAATAATAAAATTAATTTTAGAATTTTTAAAATTTATTAATTAGATTAATAATATAAATTAAATAAGTTAATTAATGAACAAATGTATACATCTATTATGTATTAAGCTATATATTATGTTGTTTTAAAGCGTTTAAGATATTAAATATGAATATGTGTATATGATATGAATTTTAAAACTAACACACGTTAATTAAAACGGTTTAATTATATAAATAAATTAAAAGGTTAATTAATTAATGTACACGTATATATAATATATGTGTTATGTTACAAAGGTTATAGTATATAATAAATATTAAATATAAATGTTATATTAATATAAAATTAATTAAATAAGATTTAATTAATATTATATTATACATAAGACTATTATATAAGTAATATGAAATATAAAAAGTTATATAATGTTAAAACTTCTATAATGTGATTGTATAAATTAACGTGGAACAATAAGAAACCCTAAATAGACTTAAAGAAATAAATACATACGTAAATGTACGTATACCGTGATTTCCGATGTGTCCAACACTTGAATCATGAGGGTATTTCATAAGACACATCGTATGTGAGAATATGATTTGTTTAGCTTTCCTCAAGGTCAGAATCTCATGACATACGTGTCCTAACACCTACTAGTAAGTCGAAAGACTTCTATGTTTCGACTTAGGGTTTAGTGAAACATAAAAGACTAATGGGAGCTTATTGGTAAAATGAAACATAAAGTTTAACCTTACTAATATTATAAGAACATCTAATATGATTTGTCCCAATAATCTATCACTTAAACTTGTAGAAAAAGACAACTCCAGAATTGTTTTCTGAAAATGACAAACTCATCAGACCAAACTATACCGACTGGTTAAGAGCAATTAAAATAACGTTGACTTAAGAGCGCCTTTAGACTATTATTACATGTGAACTAAAGAACAACTCATTGATGATGCAGACCTCGAATTATGACTTGCTTATGAAAAATGAGTGTAAGATCAAGAGATTGCCTAATTTTTCATGCTGTCTATGTTAAACAAGCCATTGTAGAGGTAGCACGAAAATATGTCTGTCCATAAGATATTCAATAGTCTCATGACCTTGTTTGGTGAACTGTCACGTTCCATAAGGTACGAGCTTACGAAGTAGCTATTTAATACCAAAATGGCCAAGGAAAAAAATGCATGATTACATGCTAATAATGAAGGGCAATATCCATAGGCTTTCGCAATTGGATGAACAGATAAGCAACGAATTGCAAGTAGTTTGATCCTTGATTCACTTACTCCTCAGTATGAACTGTTCATGCTGAATTATAACATAAACCAATTGAATGTGAATCTTGTGGAGCTCCTTAATATGTTGAGGTCAGCTGAGTCATAATCTAAGGATTAAGGGGCTGTATTTGCTGTTAAGGGTGGTACATTATAGTCAAAGAGTTCGAAGAAGCGGAAAAGAGAAGGTAAGAAAAAGAAAAGTAAGAAAACCAATGGAAAAGGTGAACGTCACCACTGTCACAAGAAAGGTCACTGGAAAAGGAATTTTCTTGACTACTTGAAGATTGCTTAGGAAAAAAAGCAGAATGGTTCTGCGGCTCTATCAAGTACATCTATGATTCAAAAATGTTTTGTAATCAATAAAATGTCACAGGTTTTAGATACTGGATCTAGTACTTACATATGTGCTTCGTTACAGGGGCTTAGAAACTGGCACTGCATGGTAAGAGGAGAGATGAGGCTCCAAGTTGCTGATGGATCTATGGCAGATGCAACAGTAGTTAGAGGCTATCATTTAAATTTGCCTAGTGGACAAGTATTAGTATTAAATAATTGCTATTATGTAATAGACTCTATTTGTGTGATTATTTTTGTTTCAAGATTGTTTGAGATTGGATATATATTTCACTGTGAAAATAATGTTATGAACATTAGTTTAGATGGAAATAAAGTCAGCAATGGTATTCTTGAAAATGACATTTATGCGATTAATACTAATTATATGTGTTCTGTGAATAATTCTTCTAACAATATAAATGATAGATATTTTTGGCATTGTAGGCGAGATCACATTAGTGAGAAACTACTACACAAATTGATCCGAAGGTTTTCTACCCTCAATTGATTCTGAATCATTTGACATGTGTGAGTCGTGTCTTAAAGGTAAAATGATCAAACACTCCTTTAGTGGGAGCAATGAAAGAGTTGATAAACTTTTAGGGTTAATACATAGTGATGTATGTAGCCTGATGCCTATAATTGCTAAAGACAATAATTCTTACTTTGTTACCTTCACTGATGATTTCTCAAGACTAGGATATGTGTATATTATGAAGAATAGATCTGATGGCCATGAGAAATTTATTGAATATAAAAATGTAGTAGAAAACCAAATGGGCCGTAAGATTAAGATTCTTCGATCAAATCGAGGAGGTAAGTATATTGGAATGGATTTTCAACAATACTTAAAGGATAATGGGATTATCTCCCAGGTTACTCCACCATGTACTCCACAACACAATGGTGTGCCGGAGCCCTATTAGATATGGTTCATTCCATGATGAGTAAGACATAGTTACCTATGTCCTTTTGAGGATATGCGCTGTACACCGCAGTGCATATGTTGAACTTATTGCCCACTAAGACCGTGCCTAAGATTCCATATGAGATATGGCATGGGAAGAAACTCCACTTCAATTATTTGAAGGTGTGGGGTTTTTTGTCTTATATTAAGAACGCTAACCCTAATAAGCTTGAGGCAAGATCAGCTTTGTGTAATTTTGTAGGATATTCCAAGAATTCTAGGGGATGTATTTTCTATAACACAGAGGAAAAAAAGTGATTGTTTTCACATATGCTATCGTTTTAGAAAAGGAATTTTTATCAAAAGAAATTAACAACGAATTTGTAGATTTGGATGAGATCCAAGAAAGTAACACTGAGGCCGAACTAGTAGGAGAACTGTAACGACCCGGATTTTTCGACGTTTGATTTGGAATATTTAAATGGTTTTAAATATTGAATTTGAATTATATATTGATTTTGAATATGGAAATTTGGGTTTTTATTTATAAAATAAATTCAGAATTTAAATATAGCGATGTATTGAATAATTTAATTATTGAATTTAATAATTGAATATTGGTTAAATTATTGTATCTTGAGTTTTAAGCTCGATAAAAATAATTTAAAGGCTTGTAAAATTTTACTAATAACAATGAAGATAATAAAAATTTTAAAATTGAATTTAAAAGTAATATGTTCAATTTAAAAAAAAATAGTTGTTCAAATTAACATTTAAAAATAGCGATCTGGGGCACAGTCTCGGATTTCGATGAAACTTATTCCATTGGATCCGTAATATTATATTATTATCGGATTTCAAATTTCGTAGCATTTGGAGTTATCATTTGGTCGTATGGGATATAAATGGGTTGAAATTTATATCGAAATTCAATATAATAATTGGGTCCAAAAAAGCTATCTTCTCCATACGATCGAATTAGAACTCGAAACCTTTTCCATTGCGTTTAGAATAGGGGTATAACATTATAAACGCCCAGCGGCACGCCTCGATAGGAGATCAAGATTTTAAGTTGCTAAAACGAGATATTTTATAATAAAATAAAAATGGAATCTAATCAAAATCGTCTTGCCTTCTAAATCATGCCACTTATCTCATACAAAGCTGCCCTTTTTCACCTTTTAAATCTATCTCCCTCTTTCTCCTCACAATCACGAATCAATTCAAAGAGAATCACTTTATTTCCCTCTCATCCCCGTCAGTTCGAAATCGACAATCAAAAAAAGAAAAAAACGAGGGAACGAAGTAAAAATCGAAATCGAATTCATAGAAGAAAAAAAAGAGGGAGCGAAATCAAACAGAAGTGAAATCGCGAGCCCCCTCCTTCTTATTATTCTATTCAAATCGATCCTCTCTCAAAAGAAATGTCGCGAGGCGAACTGGGGACGCGATCGATCGAGGGAGGCACTGGAGGGAGAAGGGTCT
Organism: Allium fistulosum; assembly: GCA_030737815.1. Lineage (NCBI taxonomy): Eukaryota > Viridiplantae > Streptophyta > Magnoliopsida > Asparagales > Amaryllidaceae > Allium > Allium fistulosum. Next base: position 1,248,471,033 of record CM060905.1, read on the forward strand.
CGAATCGCGCGCACGTTGGTCAGGGATCGGGGCGTTCACGAGGTGATGCTCGCACACAAAGGTGGTGGGGGCGACGGCTTTGAGATGGCGTTCGCGAGTTTGGTCTTGAGGGGGGTGCCAATTGTCGATGGTGATGGGAAGGCAAGGGTTGGTCGCGGTTGGATGCGGTGCTGCGAAGTCAGTGGGTCGCGACTTCGAGGGTCAGGGATTGGCGATGGTGTGCGTCTTCGCCTGGAACGATGGCTGTGGTCATCGACGATGGTAGTGGAGGTGTCGAGCCGTGAGAGGTATATTTCTGCGATTTGATTAAATGTTATAATCAGTTTGTTAAACTAAAAATTTTTAAAATTGAAACCGCTAATGAAATTAAATTAAATTTGTATACGAGGTTCAAAAAAAAATCATGAAACCAATCGAGATGGGAACAGATCGCAATTTAAAAATCAAGGTGAGAAAAATTCTCACTCTTTTGGATTACTAAAATTTATTTAAATAGATAAAATAAATTATTGGATGCTTGGATGAATTTATACAATTATTATCTTTTGATGTTAAATATATATATATATATATATACACACACACACAATAGTATATATATTAGTATTTGGAGTGATATTCCCGCACATTATAGCGGATGAGACCGTATACGCCTACATAATAGCGGATGACCCTATATACCGCGATATCCCCCTCAAAGTGGGATTGGTATTATTTCATGTTGTGTTAACATCTGTGGATGCAGGGAAATAGGTTGGAGGTATCCAACTGAATTCCTCAAACATGTTATTTATTTTTCATATATAGTGATATATGATTTATGTAGAATAATCTATTATAGATTATTGTAGTGATTGGAATTATTGGATGCTGTTGTAGCACTGGCCTGTACCATAAATATATTTTTAAAATGTATGGAATTAAAGGGAATTTGATATAAAAATATATATATTGGAATTGGATTTTATTTTCAAGAGATTGAATCAGAAAAATATATTTGATTTTTGGGTATACTTAACTATTGTAAATTTTAAAATGGAAATTAAAAAAAAATGACTTATATAAATTTTTTTATAAATGGTATCTGGAAATACGAAAAGGAGTTAAATCAATATTAAAAATAGATTGAAAGTGTAAATGAAATTCATAAGAAGTGAAGTTATACAATGGAATTTTATAAATAAGATTTGTTTTATAAACAAATAAAACTCAAAGGAGTTTATAAAAATTTATAAACGATGTTTATAAATAAGGAAAATGATGGTCAGTTGATAAATTGGAAATATAGATTTACGATGTGAATTTATATCGAGTTATGGAAACCGTTGGAAAAGAAATAGTGGAACTATTTTGAATACGAGAATGGTGATAAAATTGAGATATAATCGATATAATACGAATCGAGAAGGATTTATAAACTGAATTTGACAATATTGGATTTCTAAAAATAGATTTTTATCGAGAAATTAAAATTTGTTTTAAATGGGATTTTAAATTATTATACTACGTATCTTAAATTATTATTTATAATATTCCGGAAAGTTAGTTATTCTAATATTAAATATTTATTGAAATAAATTCTAATTTTTATTAATCAGCCTTGTAAATTATTAGTTATTTAAAAATAATTTAGAAATGAGTTATTGATGTTATTTAAAATGCTTTGATATTTTAAATTACTTAAACATATTTTACAAATAAACTTTTACCCTTAAAAATACTTATTTTATATATAGTTTTTAAAGGATTGAATTTATTTATAAATCCTCTCGAGATTGGAAGCGAAGTTTGTTAAACGAGTATGATTTTAGAAAAGAAGTCTTATAATGGGATTTTGGGAGCTTGAAGAAAAATTCCAAAGTGTTAAAAATACGAGAAATTCGGAAAAATGAATCAGAATTCATAAAAGGAGTTAGAAATGGGCATTTGGAGATATAGGCAAGTGTATTCGACTTTGGAAATATTAAGGAATATACAAATAAAATTTGTAAAGGATTTGAGAAATAGGAAAATAAATAGACTATTTTCCAAATATTAAAGGTAAAAAGATCTTAGGAGATATACTTATAAATATTCCTAAGTATTGAACGGGAAGGTTTTGAAATATTTAACTTCGAGGTTTTTATTATAGAAATGTTTAAAAGGGAATGAAATTCAGATGGAAGCGAGGAAAAATATTTTTAAGGGTTAAAACGATTTGGAAGTATCTTGTTGTGGATATAAGCAATTGACATCGTTTCAAATATTGAATATATTGAAGAGGTTTGGATATATATATCTTTGTAAAGATATTTTGAAATGAGTGTTTTCAAAGGGTTTAAAAATAATGGGGCCTAGTGACTGCTTATGGATGTTTTATTGATAGTTAAATAACCGACTATCAATATTGGCCAATTTCGTAATCGTTTCGAAGAGACCAGGGTCGGATTTAATTATCTGAAAACTACTTCGATCCGATTTGAACGTAACGACTGAATACCGTGAAGATGATGAAGACGGTGATTCGGTTTGTCCAGACCCAGGATGGATGAATGCTATTAGAATATCTTCATTGAAGGACGATGAGCATTCTAAGTAAAATTGTTCTTGAAAGGTAACGCTTAGCCTCGAACCTCATCAACCGGGAATGACTAAAACAGGGGAGATGCAGCAAGGCTAAGTGGGTCGCACCCAAGTAGGGTATGTTATCACTTTTCTAGATGTCCTCGGAACCCTATTTACCTTAGATATGGGTATACATGAAAGAAGAAGTGCTCGATAGTAAGGGTGGGAACACCCGGGGTGATAACATATTCGGTCTATCCAGGTTAGGGGTAGGCCGGTCTTGTGTAGTAGGGAATCCCGACGAGGTCCTCGGTACATTGTTCTAGAGGTGTACTGTGATGGGCGGTACCCCAGTGACCCAGTCATTCGTTGGAATCCATTTTTCAATACGAGCTTACAGTTTTTTTGTAGAGCCTAGTATGCTGGAATTTAATTAATGTAACAATTTCAGCTATTTGAATAAGTATTTGTATTTAGACACTATTATAATATCACTAGATTTTCTATAAAATGTTTTGGTTATCGTAAGGGAAAAACCCGTCGTGTTTATGTGTGACGCGGTCTTATGAGATACCTTTGTTTTCCAAAGGATTTTGACAACTCTAATAATTCAAATTGAGTGTGTTTTCTCACGTTGGTTTTCCAGACTGACTCGGATGTTATTTTATTATAATGCTCGGGTCAGACCGAGTATTACAGATTCAGGATTGAATGCTATGGAGCTCAGGAGACGAGCTGGATGACAAAGACGTATCTCCGTACTTGGCTTATATTCCGCTGTGTAAGGACAAGTTATATAACTGTCCAGTTTGATGTACTGACTGTTGTACTCTGATGATTGTAAGTGTTAAACATATACAGATTCTTTTATTATATATTATAAGGACAAGTTATACACGTATCTGTTATTATATATTATATTTTGTTCCGTTGCGATTGTGAGATTCTATGTTGTCGTTTAATTTTCTTCCATCTCTTTCTTCTTCTTTACCATAGTTATTCGCTCTTTCGTACAATTTGGGTTGAACAGGAGTGAACTATTATCAACTCAAAGGGTACGGAACTGCGGGTCGCTCCATACCAAGTTCACCCGTATACGAAAATATGCAACCTATTAGAAGGTCTAGTAGGAAATCTCGTGCACTAGAAAGATACTACGGTTTTCTCATGGATGGTGAGAAGGAGGCCTATGTCTTAGATGATGACACTCCTTTATCCTTCCAACAAGCACTGTAGAGTAAATACTCTGCACTCTGGCTTAGAGCTATGAAATCCGAGATGGATTCCATGTACGAAAAAAAAGTTTGTGCTTTGTCGGACGTATCCAAAGGGATAAAATCCATCGGCTGCAAATGGATTTTTTAAGAAAAAGCTAAATGCAGATGGGGAAGTAAAGACTTATAAGGAAAGCCTAGTTGCGAAAGGATTTCGTCAAATTCAAGGTAATGATCGTTACGAGACTTTTTCGCTCATAGCCATGTTTAAGTCCATTCAGATTATGCTAGCCATCGCTGCATTATATGACTAAGAAATATAGAAAATGGATGTAAGGACGACTTTTCTAAATAGTAATTTCGAAGAACAGTCCGAGGGTTTTATGATCAGTGGGAGTGAGGACAAGGCTTGCAAATTGTTAAAGTCCATTTATAGACTTAAACAAGGTTCAAGAAGTTGGAACAAATGCTTCGATAAAGTAATCAAACAGTTTGGTTTTTATCAAATCATAGAGAAAGCGTCCGTGTACAGAAAGAAACAGGGGAATGCTATTGTATCCCTGGTGCTCTATGTCGATAATCTATTACTGATTGACAATGACACTTCGTTGTTGCAATCTGTGAAATCTTGGCTTTCCAAGAACTTTTTTATGAAGAATTTGGAAGAAGCAACCTATATACTTGGTATAAAGATCTATAGAGATAGATCTAAGAGGTTGTTGGGATTGTCTTAATCCGTGTACATAGATATTATACTAAAAATGTTGAGTATGGAGAATTCTAAGCATGGAAACATTCTAACGTAATCTGAAATCGTCCTTTCTAAGAAGAAAGCTCCTCATACTGATGAGGAGAAAATGTGTATGAAGAGGATCCCTTATGCTTCAGCCATAGGACCATAATGTACGCTTTGTTGTATGCTAGATCGGATGTGGCATACGCATTAGGATGCGTAAGCCAATATTAGTCTAATCTCAGTGAAAAGCATTAGACGGCCGTAAAATGTATACTTAAGTATTTGAAAAATAATCAGGACTTATTCCTTATATACGGAAATGGAGACCTCCTTGTGAAGGGGTATACAGATTCAAATTTTCAAAGTGATATAGATGATAGTAAGTTAGTGTCCGATTATGTCTTTACACTTAATGGTGGAGCTATTAGTTGAAAATTTTCCAAGTAAAAAATAGTTGCCGGTTCCATGATAGAGGTCAAGTACATCGCCCTCAATGAAGCAGCTAAAGACGCAGTTTGGATGTGCAAGTTTTTGAGTGAGCTCGGAGTGATTCCTAATACCGAGAATCCTATGGCATTGTTTTGCAATAACAATATGGTGACGCATATCGCAAAGGAGCCCAAAGTACACAAGAAGTCACGTCACATTCTTCGAAAGTTCCACCTGATTAGATAATTCGTTGAGAAGAAAGAGGCTGTGATACAAAGGGTAGATGCTAAGGACAAAATAGCATATCCATTCACGAAAGGATCGAGATTCCATAATTGGCCCTAAATGCAAGTAAAAGATTAATAGAGTTAATAGTATGCCTTAGGGGCAATTCTATAATTTATTGTAAATTAATTAACTTGGTAATCAATTCTCATTCGTAATAGATGTGTTTTTCTTTCTATTATATATTTGTTATAATATGTTACAAACAATTAAATGCTTAATTAAAATATATTTAACAGAAAATCCATAAACAGTGTGTTTGTGATAGTGATTACAAATATGTGTGATCATGAGTATTATATCACAATATTATAAAACACATCATTTTAAATGTTTATTGTCAAGATGCATCGAGACTGGATATCGATGTATCCATTGAGACTAGAATACGTAACGCTCTCCAAATGTTGGACAATTTATCACTCAAAACTGCTGGGGGCACCTAGGGGTTACATACTGATAGTTATTGGATAACTATGGAATGACCCACTCGATAGTTTTCTGCTGGTTAATATAACTAAGGTCAAACAGAAAATATTGATGTGGCTGATTTACATAGTTCTCTCGACTTGATGAATACCATCGATCTTCAATATAAAAGCTCCGCTTTGATTACAGTCGAATCATAGCATGGTGTCCATCGAGTAACTATAGTTAGGTCGAGTGGAAGTATTGAAAGCGAAGCACTATTCAAGAGAGGATTCATCTTCTCAGTTATATGGGGTAAGTATCACGGTCAGCTCAAGTCATCTAAAAGTCAAAATCTCTAGCCAGAGTAGTTCGATTAATAATAATAATTATTATTATTTAACCAAGGACTTTGTGTTTAAACTATAGAGTGAGGGTGGAAATAGTTTCAAGGGACAGATATCATCATTTCAAGGTGTACTTCAAAGAATTGGAAGTGAGGTATATTTCTAATCATAATATAATTATGTATGCTTAATTATAATGTTTTATTATATACATATATTATCTGTTGTTAGTTAGGTGACAATTCTAATATACAAATGATATAGTCACAAAATTATTTGGTTATATATTTAAAAAATTTATAACAAACAACTTAGGTGAGTATGGCTTAAATTAAAAAAAAACATTTTTTATTATATTGATTCATATATATTATTTAAATAGATAAGTATAGTTTATAATTAATTATAATATCATACTTTAGTCAAATATGATCACATAATTTTATATGTAAATGATTAAGGCTATGATAATTTTTGGCAGTGATAAAAAATATATATAGTTTTATTATTATTTAAATATTATATAAATCAAGTTATAACATAAATCAATTATATTAATTCAAATATATTATGAAAAATATATTTTGTATTTATAAAATAAAATTATTAGTAAAATTACAATCGGAAAAAAATAAAAGAAATGTTTATTATTTTTATTATTAATAAATTACAGCCAAAAATAGAAAATTATTTTTAAATCGAAAAATTGTGTAAAAATTTTCCAAAGCATAAAATATCATTTAGGATTTAATAGAAATTTAAAATTCAAAATAAGATTTCATAACTAATTATTAATTAATATTTTAATAATTTTCGAATGGATAATTAAATAAAAGAGGGAATTAGGGAAAAGGACAAGCTTTGAAAAAAAATTAGACTGAAGGACACAAAGTTTCATTTTTAGGCTGAAGGACAAATGCTAGTTATAATTAGCATTATATTCAACTTTTACACTATACAAAATGCTAGTTATATCTAGCATTATATTCAATTTTACACCATACAAAATGCTAGTTATATCTAGCATTATATTCAGTTTTACATCATACAAAATGCTAGTTATAACTAGCATTGTCCTTCAGCCTAAAAAACAAACTTGTTGTCCTTCAGCCTAAATTTTTTTCTAGGTTTGTCCTTGTGCCTATTTTCCTGTAAATAAAATATATTTTAAAAATAAAAAAAATATTCACTAAGTCGTGCGCATGTCCCAGTCCTTTATATTTATCAAAAATACTTTTGAGTATTTTATTAATATATACATACATACTGACGCAGTGGATATAACACTTGACGACGAATTGAAGAATTCGTGTCAAACTAATCGATGAAACGATTAGATGAAGCAATATGAATCGATGAATTAATGATACCAAACGCCCAAATCCGTTGATCACGAAGATACCGGATTCTAGCAATCTTCGACACGTTGATCGCGCACGATACCGTGAAAGAAGATCTGCAATTCTTCAGACGTTGATCAAGCGCACTTGATACCGTGAATTGGCTTCTACGATCGTTGATCCGAGCGCACTCGAATACCGAAAGAGGAGATAGGAAATAACACTCAACTACCGATTTTAATGGAGGCAAGAAGCACAAACCAAATTTTTATTCAAATTTCAACAACCATTTTACAATGACATCACATCCCTATTTATAGGGTTTACAACACAACACAAACTTAAGAAAATTACAACCCTTCACAACGACTTACAAAACAAACGACATAATAAAGTAACAATAATACGCGACCTAAAAACAACGACTTAAAAAAACACACGACTTAACACTCTTCGCGACTTAAGTAGGTCGTCTACGACTTATCTTCTCGACATATCATCCACGACCTAACAGACTTCGGTATAAGCTTCAGACAATGACTGCGCGACTTAACAAACAAAGCATTAGCGACCTAAAATCATCAGCGACTTAAGAAATCGTTCGCGACCTAGAGATCGACTGCTCTGCTTCGCGACTTAACTGAAGAAAGGGCGACCTTTTGCTTGAGATGTAAGGAATTGGAGGCTCGCGACCTATGGAGACTCGCGACCTATGGAAGGTCGTTCGCGAGCTAGGGATTTTGCGACATAGGAAACTCGTTCTCGATTTAGGGCTGGAAGCACTCGTTCTCGATTTAGGGCTGGAAGCTCGTGACACAAAGAGGAGGACTTGCGACTTAAGGACTTCAGGAACGATCGCGATCTAATGAATTCTAGAGCTTCAGCTTAAGGTATGTTTCGCGATTTAGAGAATTTTCTTGTTCGCGACTTATGTTTCGTGATTCTGGATTCGCGCGCTGCATCATCTTCCCCTGGTTGAAAAGAATTCGTCCCGAATTCACACTTTCTTCTTCTTCGAGACGCTGTCTTCCATTCATTATCTGGTCTGGTGCGGTTCTGGTGATAACCACTCTTGAGATTGATCTTGACTTGACCCTTTGAAGATGCGGCTCGCCATAAGGAACGCATGGCATAAATCAGACGCGGCATTAGGCAGGCGGCATAAGGAAGTGATCTGAGAGAGATGACATCATGATGCTTGTGCCAATAGGACGGTGTGATATAGAACCAAAACGTGACAAAAATGCGAGACGATATAAGGAAGTTTAAAATCACGGAACGACTTAGGAAATCACGACCGAAAAAGTGTGAGGACTCATGCTCAGACTCTCGTCTTTCCTTATCTCGTTCGGGTGTGTCCTCATTTAGACTCTTCCTTTGATGTGTTGCATCAATTTTCCCTGACTGAAATGAATCCCCACTCGCTTCTCCTTCAACATGTTTATTTTCATGAAACGATTCCAAGCAATTGACGTTGATAACGTCAGCAGTGTGGTCATGATCAGGCAATTCCAACTGAAAATCATTCTCTTCATCCTGTCTTTTCAACTCTTCCTGTTCTTTCAGATTCTGAAGATCATACGATCCCTGTAGTAGAATGGCAACTGGTACTAGTTCAGTGTGAGGTTGAATGTCCTGTAGTGGTGGTAACTCTTCGGGTAGTTCTTCAGGATATCCGCCTTCAGATTCATCGAATTCTGATCCAACTTCCTCAAAAACATCAAGATCTTCACTCGTTCCTTGCCCGGTCAATATAAACAATTCATTACCATGTTTCACCTTTTCGACAGGCTCTTCCAAAAATACAAGACTAGTTTCTTCAGACAGTTCCTCTGAAATCTCAATTTCAAACTCTCTGAATACTTCAACCTCTTCAGGTGTATCAAAATCAGAATTTTCCATATATTCAATCAACATTGATAATTCATCACTGGCTTTCATTTTATTGACAAACTCTTCCAAAGATAATAAACTATCTGATTCTGCCTTCTCTTCTGTTTCACTTTTACTTTGTCCGGGCTTCTCGGGGATTATGGAATTAACACTTAGCGGCCTCTCATCCATAAGCTCAGGTGTTAAATAAGAATCCTCCATCATCAAGTAACTTCCCTCAACTCCGAACAGACTTTCTTCTTCCATACTATCGACATCAATCTTTGGTGGTGAAAAATAATCAACTTCTACATCCACATACTTTGACTCAATTTCTTCATCATCATCAAATTTCGATGGTTGATAAAAGTCAAATTCAGCAGTCCTCCTCAACAAGTTACATCCTTCATCTCCTGACAAAACTCCTTCATCGTTGTCAAATTTCGATGGTAATTCTTCGAGCGATTCTGTAGGACCGACCTCTTCAAACTCTTCTAACATTGGTTTAACCTCCTCGGGAGTTTTAAGCTCTTTACTTGCCTCATACCTAACCAACGATTCAGCACTACCTTCTGCTTCTTCAACACCTTCGCTGAAAGATAATGGGCTAGTCGGTTCCTCTTCCTTTTCTTGCTCGCTTTCGGTAGAATCATCCACATCCTCGTTTTCACATTCTTCGACAACTAATGCTTTCATCTTGGGCTCAATACTTCTATGGTCAGACTCCTGATAATGATAACGCTTAATTCGGTCATCAACACTTGTCTTAGTGATTCCGTGTACAACTGGTTCGTTGACTCTCTTAGATACATTTATACTACAATTAACGCCTCTATTCTGATTGCTGGAGTTTCTATCCACACCCTTTCCTTGACTCCCTTGTCTCGATTTCTGCAACTGTTGGTTCACACGAGTTTGATAATTGTAGGGTAAGAAATTTTCCTTCATCATCCTTTTCATCTTATCCCACGTGAAAACTTTGGATTTCCTCATTCTCTCTCTGGTTGATTTAGTCTGTTGCCACCAATCCATAGCTCTTCCTCTCAGTCTGGTAGCAACTAACTTAACTTGACGATCTTCAGGCACATTGTTGAGTTCAAGAATATTTTCAACCTTTGATAACCAATCCAAGAACTCCTCTGCTTGTAGACCACCTCGGAATTCTAGAATTTCCGTATCCTTCCTTGATTTCCATGTATGACCATTCTCTTCAACATTCCTATATCGATTTTGCCCTGGACCTGGATATCAAACGTGAACACTATCACCATAACTATCTTCTTCAAACCTAGATGAGCTTCGATGTCGATTCTGAACATTGACTCTTCTATGACCATGCACGTCCTCTCTACTTCTTCTTTCCTCTACTCGACATCTTTCATAATCACAATATGGCTCATGATCGTAACCACGATAAGCACTTCTTTCTTCATTCTGATAATCACGATTGTCTCGAACTCCACGATCTCGATTTATCGACAAAGATGATTCTCTTCTTTCTCTATCATAACGTGGCGACACTCCCCTTTGATTTCGATTCATGTCAGACTTCATTTTCTCCACTCTCTCGAAACCCTTATTGAACCTTTCATCGATACGTTGTTCCATTTGTTCAGGATCTTCCCTCCCATACAAATCTGCAACACTATGATGACGGTTAACATATCTCGGAGGCATGATCAAACCTTCAACCGATCCAAACACCAACTTCACTTTGATCCAAAATATTCTCGAATCAAACTTCCCCACTTGTTTGAAATCTCACGACCATCCCAAATAAACAAACCTTAATTTGAACTCCAAAACTTCAAATTGACGCCCAACGAACTTGGATAACTTCGTCTCCTCGTTCACGACTTGAACAAAATCTCGCACAAACTTGAACAAGCTCGCTTCTAGATCCAACACTTTAACTCTCGGCCTTGAACAAACCTGAACTTGAACACTTCACTTTTTCTCGGCTTTGACTCTCAAAATGATACACGACTTGAACTAGCTCTCGGATCTAACACTGATAGGCTCGATTGAAATTGAACAAACACTTCTCTTTGCTCCAACAGGCTCGTCTTAGCTATGATTGGCTAAGTCTCGCTCTGATACCAAATGACGCAGCGGATATAACACTTGACGACGAATTGAAGAATTCGTGTCAAACTAATCGATGAAACGATTAGATGAAGCAATATGAATCGATGAATTAATGATACCAAACGCCCAAATCCATTGATCATGAAGATACCGGATTCTAGCAATCTTCGACACGTTGATCGCGCACGATACCGTGAAAGAAGATCTGCAATTCTTCAGACGTTGATCAAGCGCACTTGATACCGTGAATTGGCTTCTACGATCGTTGATCCGAGCGCACTCGAATACCGAAAGAGGAGATAGGAAATAACACTCAACTACCGATTTTAATGGAGGCAAGAAGCACAAACCAAATTTTTATTCAAATTTCAACAACCATTTTACAATGACATCACATCCCTATTTATAGGGTTTACAACACAACACAAACTTAAGAAAATTACAACCCTTCACAACGACTTACAAAACAAATGACATAAGAAAGTAACAATAATACGTGACCTAAAAACAACGACTTAAAAAAACACGACTTAACACTCTTCGCGACTTAAGTAGGTCGTCTACGACTTATCTTCTCGACATATCATCCACGACCTAACAGACTTCGGTATAAGCTTCAGACAATGACTGCGCGACTTAACAAACAAAGCATCAGCGACCTAAAATCATCAGCGACTTAAGAAATCGTTCGCGACCTAGAGATCGTCTGCTCTGCTTCGCGACTTAACTGAAGAAAGGGCGACCTTTTGCTTGAGATGTAAGGAATTGGAGGCTCGCGACCTATGGAGACTCGCGACCTATGGAAGGTCGTTCGCGAGCTAGGGATTTTGCGACATAGGAAACTCGTTCTCGATTTAGGGCTGGAAGCACTCGTTCTCGATTTAGGGCTGGAAGCACTCGTTCTCGATTTAGGGTTGGAAGCTCGCGACACAAAGAGGAGGACTTGCGACTTAAGGACTTCAGGAACGATCGCGATCTAATGAATTCTGGAGCTTCGGCTTAAGGTATGTTTCGCGATTTAGAGAATTTTCTTGTTCGCGACTTATGTTTCGTGATTCTGGATTCGCGCGCTGCATCACATACATATATTATTTTATTATGCATATATATTTGTATATATAAATATTTTAAAAAAATATTAATACATTTGAATACACACACACACACATATGTGTATTGCTTATGGTTTTAAAAAATAATTAATCATTGGAAATATATTACAACTTGAGGTAGGGTATTTACCTATAACATATTTGGGTGTTCCCTATCTTTTACATACTCACACTATTTGGAATGTCAAAGCTTATTACATAAGATTCAATCAAAGATGCAAGGATGGGACACAAAAAATTTGAGCTTTGCAGGCAGAGCTGAATTGATCAACTCAGTTATAACCCCTATCGTACTTTAATGGATATTTGTTTATTAAATACCAGAATTTACCTTAGATAAACTTAATGATTTATGCGTGGATTTTTTTTGGAGAGGTAAGAAGCATAAATTTGCTTGGAATGTCCTATGCAAACCCAAATCAGAGGGAGGTGTAGGGCTAAAACTGTTTTCTGATCTTAAAAAGGCATTATCCTTAAATTATTAAGGAATTTGTTGACAGAAGGCAACCTTTGGAGTAACTGGATGAAGAACATATATTGCAAGGGAAAGCATTTTTGGTCAATACATATAGCTAATAATTCTTCAAGTACTTGGAAATCTATCTTACGATTGAGAACAACTAGAGGACAATATTTTAATAAAGCTATATGTGATGGTGATGGCACTTTGCTTTAGTTAGAACCCTAGATAAACTGTAAATGCTTAATTGATATGTTGGGTATGCATAGAAATCAGTTGATAGGTGATGAACATACAAGGTAGCAGCTATAATACAAGACGGTGAATTAAGACCACAAATGCTTGCAGCTCTAGAGAGGTGTAAACTGTTATTCGAGATGTACACATCCAAACAAGCATTAATATATATCAGTATGAATGGTGTGAGGATGGAAAGTTCTCTTTCCATAAAGCATGGATAAGGTTCGAGAACGTGGAACGAGGAGAGGTTGGTATGGATTAATTTGGCATTCTAAAAACAGTAGGAAGATGTCTTTTATATCCTATCTTGCTATGATGAACAGATTAAACACATGGGATAGACTTCGGAGATTCGGGGTTATTAGTGATAGTTTATGCGTTCTATGTGAGAAAGAAGAGGAGACGGTTCACCATCTTTATTTCCAGTGTGCATATTCAAGTTTTATATTGTGCTGGATGAAATTGAAACTTGATCTCATACCAGATATTCTACCAACAAAGGAGGAGGAAGCAATTCAGATTCTCACCAGATTTAAGCGGAAGGACCAAATTCGAGATCTAGCTTGCGCGGCCTTTACTGCCACTATTTGTTTCACCTGGAAAGAGAAAAACATGCGTATTTTCCACAGTCAGAAGATGGATAGTTTAACCAGATCCAAACAAATAGCACAGGAGATAGTGTATCTGATAAATGACAATGGAAGCTCCACAGAGAGGACTGCCAGAAAGTTAGAGTTACTTCAAAGATGAGGGATTGAGCTGAAAGATGCAGGATAAAGGAATTTGAATGTAGAATACGAACGAAGGAGAAGAGTGTTCGTGCTTTGTGGATTTGTTTTTGGGTAAGCGGGCTACGAAAATTTAATTTTGATTTTCTTGCCCCACTATGTTAATATATGAACTTTATATGTGATTTTTTCCTTACAAGGCACCGATTTATGTTAGAGGGATTATAAGCTTTTCATGAGGCATATAAAGAAAGTATATGATTGGTTTTCGCAAAAAAATGCACCAATTTTCAATATATATATGTGTGTGTGTGTGCGCGCGCGCGCGTGTATGTATGTACTTATATACTTATGTAAAATTATTTAAACAAAACCATGATATAGATATATATGTATATTTATAATATATATATATATATATATATATAATAGTGTGTGTATATATACACACATATATTTGGACAATATATTTGCATATTAGATGAGCTAACATATCTATTGCGATGTAAATCTCAATATCTATACACTGACATGTTATACTCTGCATTGATTGATACGTTACACATGCGCGCGCGCACACACACACACAGAGATATATATGTGTGTGTATCATAACATAAATAAAATAAAACTGTATAATTTATAAAAGATTTTATTTAAATGAAATTCAAAAATGTTTTAATTAAATTAGACTTCATATATCCAATAAAGATTCAGTAGAATAAAAAAAATTGAAACTCATCCATAACTTATGCTGCGGGCTTGGCCCAGTTTCAATAGTTTGCCGGTCTGGAAGCGACCATGTTGGATCGGTGGAAATGGGATAAAATGAAGATTTTTTTTCTTCCTATTTTACCCTAGATCCACGGTAGAAGACAGATAGCTTTGGACCTCCTATTGCCGACCTCGTGCATATTCATTTGTGTTGATTTTATACAAGCTTTAGTTCTTAGTTTGAAGATTATGGTTTGACAATGGTTGAAGAAGACGAAAATGATCAATTTTATTTAGTGGAAATTAGGGAGATATCCCTATCATACTTTCATATTGTAAAGCGGGTCCCTGTCAAAGTTTCATTGTAAAGCGGGTCCCTGTTTTCTGGAAACGAAGAAAAATTATTGCTGAAATGTCAGCAACTTTTATAAATAAGTGCTGATATTTCAGCAACTATCTGTGTCAAAGTTTTATTGTAAAAACAAAGAAAAATTATTGCTGAAATGTCAGCAACTTTTATAAATAAGTGCTGATATTTCAGCAACTATCTATGTCAAAGTTTTATTGTAAAAACAAAGAAAAATTATTGCTGAAATGTCAGCAACTTTTATAAATAAGTGCTGATATTTCAGCAACTTTAATAAACTGTGTTCACAGTGTACAGAAATGTTGCTGAAATATCAGCAACTTTTATAAATAAGTGTTGATATTTCAGCAACTTTCATACACTATGTTCACAGTGTACAGAAATGTTGCGGAAATGTCAGCAACTTTTATGAAATGTTGCATCATGCTCTGCAATAATCGTGAATAAAAAACAGAGACCTAATTTACATTGAAATTTAGTGAAGGACTTTTCGTGAATTTTGAAACTTAATAAGGACCTGTGCCAAAAGTACCCTTTTATTTATGTATGCTTACTTTGATAGAATTTGTGTAGCAATAAAAGGTACAAAATTTTCATATATACATTTTAAAATCTAGATAGACCTTGGTTCTAGACGAGCAGAGCTTTTTCAAGGTTAGATTGTACATTTTTAAAATACACATATTTTATGTTTTTTGCGTAGATTCTATAATTGGGTTTGTTTAGGTTGCCTTTGATTGCCTAAAAATTCACACGTCAAATGTCCTTGCATATTTATTAGACGTTAGATGTCCTTATCATTTCCAATGCTGTGGCAGTATTCACTAAAATATTACATGTTGACTAAGAATTCAGAAATTTAAAAAAAATGAAATACTTCAGACATATTTATACCCATAAAAAATGTGAAATTTTCAAAAATTCAGAAACACTCACAGTGAGTTTCATAATTATCCAAAAATTTATAAATAGAAATATTCATACTGAAATGTTTTTATTACGTTTTCCAATATTTTTTGATATTTCAAATGAACTATATTTGGGATATACACCCCATTTCTCAAACATGCAATTTACAGAAAATTCAAGAATCAAACATGTCAGACACATACATGATACGTATAAATCAACAGCATTACCTACATTAGCAAATGTTTCTCGGCTAAGAGTGAACTTGTAGACCCTCAATACTCTTAATTGCTACCTTCAGATCCTCTTGAACGGCGCTCCTCGTAGGGCAAATGACTGCGCTCTTCCAATAAGAATACGACCCACATTTTATTTCAGAACTATTGTAAAGATCTAACACCGAATGTGCATCTTCGTTCAAATCGCTCACCGTTTTAAGACAGCAGAATTCTTCAGGGTCGATTAGCAGGTTGTTGTCCCCTTCTTTCCATGCTATTAGCTGTGAATTAATCAATATTGAAATACAATTTATGTGTGTGTATGTGTGTGTGTGTGTATGTGTGTATCCATACGCTAGTGTGTAGAATAGAATTTGTAATACCTTGGGAGGGCCGGATGAAGTGCTGCAGTAGAGCCTGACGTTATCGACAAGATGACAATATCGAGGAAAGGCACTTGCGAATTTCTTATGAGATTTCAGCTGAGACTTTACTCTTACTGCTCTACCCATTATGATTGCTCTCCTATATTTGACAAACACATTAGTAATTGTTATTATCGTGCATGCGTGTGTGTGCATGTCCGCATATGTGCATATGAACATGTATGTATGTGTGTGTACATGTACAACACCTAAAAACATCCCCAATAAAGGGTTGGTAATCACAAAATTTTGAATTTTACACCTCAGACCCCTTCCAATCATTGATTACAAAATGTAATCTATGCCACAGTTCAATTGAATGGCGATAGTAGGGTGTTTGTTTAACGGACGTCTATATGTTGGGCACCAGCAAACATGCACCTAGTAATTTATTTGCCAATCGATTTATATGTCGGGTGCTTGTTTAACAAACGCTCAACGTACAAACGTTTGTTAAACAAACATCCATAAAAAGACATTTGTTAAAGGCACATACAAGTTTGGACGGCTATTAAATAGGCATCCAATTCACTATTTTAAAATTTGAATCACGGTGCTTTCGAGATGCTCTAATAGCTAGGGCAGTGCTACTAGTTCCATGTTAAAAAGATATTTTACCCATTTAAAGCCATTTCTAGAATCAACACAAATTTTGAATCGCTTTTGAAACTACTTACCAAAAACAGACAACTTTATGCCTACATGGCAAAACTGACATTTATTAATGGAGCTATTTCAAATAGCATCGGTGCAATTTTAAAAACAATGTACATATATGCTTGAGCTATTTCAAATAGCACCCCTGCACTTTTTCATTTGAAAAATTTGTGATAACACTGTTTCAAATAACTGCAGCATAAAATTTCATTATTTCTCCAAAATGGTCAATTTTTTTGAAATAGTCTAAAACTTACTTAAATACGTAATATTTTTTTTTTGAAATATGGTCTAACTGAGTAATCAATACAAGTTTAAAGTATTATATTTGCATACCTTACATAACTGAAATATGTAACAATTGGTGGTTAAATTCACTGATAATGGACAAGATTTACCAACTATTCAGTTGAATTTTCTTTGTAAGCTACAAATAAAAAATGAAAAACAGCATTTCAAATATAGAGGACAAACAAAAGACATTAGACGTTGGTCAGGTGGACTGATATTTGATATTTTCTACTAATTAGGGCTCATTTCTAAGCATTCCGCATAGACCCTTCTATTTCCTACTAAAAATCTGATACAATACCGAGCATCAATGCTTTTCAGGTTAGCATGCCTCCACAATGGTCCCAATTATAAAGCACAACATTCTTTCCACTAGAAAATGGACATGTATTGGAACATTTCATTTTCCACAAAGCATTGCATATAAGTAGGGTTAGCATTGCCAAACAACTGGTAATCTATAATAAATGAAATTGATAACATTTATTATATACAAAATATAATCACTATGATAATAATAAATTTAACATCATCAGTAATTAATAGTAAGAAAATATCAAAACCAGCGGCAACACTAAATTTATCGGTCGTTCCAATTATTTATTTTATTAACCTTAATTACATTTTACAAATGACACATATGTGATAAGTGGAACTATTTTAATTTTTAATGATTTTTAAATAATGATTTTTAATTTTTAATATTAATCACAATGTTTTATTGATCCACTCAAACTATTTTACAATCAAATACCGACATATTACAAATTTTGTTTATTTACAATGTTCTCCTCGGTTCTTTCATATCATTTTACATTTGAGTCCTTACAGTTAAATGAATTAAATAGTCCTAAGTTTTTAAATATAAATAGTTAATTAACATTCATTAATTCATCTGCTAAATCATAAAATTGACAATTTCAATGTACATGACACATTTATTTTACAAGATTAGTAAAACTGAAATTTGATTCGAATATAAAAATATATAAAACACAAAGATTGTATACATAAACATTAATAACAACTTTAATTTATAGATTGTTTATCTCAGTAAATTATCGATAACAACAATATTTATTTATAATTCATTTATCTCGATATATTATATGTTTATGAATAATAGTAAAAGTGAGGAATATACATATTTCTCATAAATTTACAAACTTTTTTCCTTTTTTTCATCCTCTCTGATATTTTATTTTAAATTTTGTATATAATTTATGAACTTTACAACCACTCACAATATTTATTAATTCTCTCCAACCATTTAACATTCAAATGCCCACATATTAATAGTTATTTACATAATCCTCCTCAATTCTCTCATATCAATTTACACCCCAAATCCATATACTTAGATTACTTAAATATTGCATTTAAATTATTTAGGCAAACTCAATTAACTTATATTCATTGTTTCTTCTTTTAAATACTAAAATCGACAATTTTAGTATGTATACCGCAATCGTATTTAAAACATGGTAAAACCATATTTTGATTTAGACATGAAAATATGTAAAATATATAACGAAAGTTATATACATGAATAATAATAAAAACTTTAATCTATGATTCAACTATCTGAGTAAATTACCATTGATAACAAATTTAATTTATAATTCATTTATCTCAGTAAATTATTTATCTATTAATAAATAACAGTAAAACAAAAGAATCCAATCTTCATTAGTCTTACGAACTTTTCCCTTCTTTTTTATTCTCTCTAATATTTGATCTTAATATTGGTATATAACTCATGAATTTTACAATTAACTGCAATATTTATTAATTCTCTCCAATCATTTTACATTCAAATAACTACATTTTATAATTTTTATAGTTATTTACATAATTCTCCTCATTTCTATCTTATCATTTTATACTTAATCCGTATATTTAGATTACTTAAATAATCTTGCATTTAAACTATTAAAATAAACTCAGTTAACTTATAGTCATCGATTTGTCTTTCAAATCTAAAAAAGACCATTTTAATATGTATACAACAATCATATTAAGAAAATGATAAAACAAAATTTTGATTTGAATATAAAATTATGTCAAATATATAACAAAAATTATATAAATGAATAACAATAAAAACTTAATTTATGATTCAACTATCTCGGTAAATTATCAATTATAACAACTTTAACATATAATTTATTTATCTCGGTAAATTACTTATCTATTAATAAATAATAGTAAAACAAAATAATTTCCAACCTTCTCATTGATTACACGAATTTTCCCCACTTTTCTTAATTCTTCGTGATATTATACTTAATTATCCCATATAATTTATAACTAATTGCAATGTGTTTTTGTTCTCTTCAAACATTTTGCATTCAAATACCTACATTTGTGATTTCTATAATTTCATAAAGTTTTCCTTGATTCTTTCATATTGTTTTACATTTAAATCAATATATTTGAATGGCCATATAATTTAAAATTTAAACATTTGAATATACCTAATTAATTAATATCCATTAGTTTATCTAAAAATTTATATAACAAATCCTAAAAAGAAAAACATTTTCATTATGTATGTCACATTCATATTAACAAAAATGGTAAACCTGGATTTAATTTATGCATAAAAATATATAAATCGCATGACAAATCTTCTAAATAAATAATGATAAAAACTAGGATGATAAAAACTAGGATTTATAATTCATTTATCTTAATAAATCAAACTAGGATTTATAATTCATTTATCTCAATAAATCATCAACATAAACAGTTTTAATTTATAATTCATTTATCATAATAAATCATATATCAATTAGAACATTAAATTAAATAATGACATATATTTATTAATCTATTAAATTAAATAATATGAAAGAAGAAAGATTTCAAATCTTCCCATTAATTCTATGTATTTTCTCCCCTCTCAATAGTTCTCTCTTGATTTTTTATTTTAATATCCCTATATAGGTTTTTATCTTTATGATAAATCATAATATTTTATTAATTCTCTCCAACGTTTTACACCCAAATACCTATATTTGATAATTTCAACGGTTATTTACAATATTCTCATCAATTCCCTCTTATTGTTATATATTTAAATCAATATATTTAATTGAATATTTTAAATTTAAGCTATTTTAAAATATGGTAAAACTAAATTTAATTTATGTATAAAAATATACAAACACATAACATATCTTCAAGATAAATAATGATAAAAACTAGGATTTATAATTCATTTATCTTAATACCTCATATATCAATTAATACATTAAATTAAATAATAATATATATTATTAATTTATTAAATTAAATAATATGAAAGAAGAAGAATTTCAAATTTTCCCATTAATTCTATGAATTTTCTCCTCGCTCCCTGGTTCTCTCTTGATTTTTTTAATTTTAAAATCCCTATATAATTTTTTATCTTTACCATAAATAACAATATTTTATTAATTCTCTCCAACGCTTTACATCCAGATACCTATATTTAATCATTTCAACAGTATGTACAATGTTCTCCTCAATTCTTTCTTATTGTTTTACATTTAAACTCATACATTTAATTAAATATCTTAAATTTAAGCTATTTAATTAACTCAATCAAATAATACTCGTTAGTTAGTCTAATGAAATCCAGAAATGAGAATTTCAATATGCATAGGCTTTCATATTTGCAAAAAAAGGTAAAATTAAATTTTGATTCATATATAAAAATATATTGAACACATAATCAAAATTATAAATATAAACGATTGATAGCTTTAATTGATAATTTGTTTATCTTAATAAATTATGGATGATAACAACTTATAATTCATTGTCACAACAAATTATCTATTAATATTATTAACTAATATTAAAACAAAATAATTTCAACCTCTTCATCACTTCTAGCAATTTTCTCCTCTTTTCCTAATTCTTTCCTGATATTTTATCTTAAAATATCTTTATATAATTTATGATTTCCAAAATTATCTACATTACTTTATTAGTTCTCATTAACCATTTACATTCAAATACCAACCTTTTATAATTTATATAGTTATAAAATTCTGCTCAATTCTCTCATATTATTTTACATTTAATGCCAAGTATTCAAAGTAATTAAGTATCTTAAATTTAAACTGTCTAAATAAACTCAATCAATTAATATTCATTAATTCATCGTACAATTTCTAAAAAATAAAATTTTCAATATGTATACCACATTTTTACTAACGAAAACTACAAACGTAATTTTTTGAGTCAAATACAAAAATCTATAAATCACATAACAAAAGTTTTATATATATATATATAAACAATAAAAACAACTTTCGTTTATATTTCATTTTCTTAATAAATTATCTATTAATAAAATAATAGTTAAGCATAAGAATTACCAACCCTCTCATTAATTCTAGAAGCCCCCCTCCTTTAATTCTCTAATATTGTGTTTTCCTTTTCAAATCATAAAGTTATTAATTTTTATATTAAGTCCTTCCAAGATTATACAATTAAATACCTACATTTTTATAATATATACGATTATTTACAAAGTTCTCCGTAATTGTCCTATTATTTTGTATTTAAGTTCACATATATATATATATATATATATATATAACTAAATATGAGCTGTTTAAATACTTTAAGTAACTAATATTCATTAAATTGTCCAATTTATTTTGATAATTAACAATTTCAATATGCAAACAACATTAATACTAACAAAATGGTCAAATTTATATATTAAAATACGTGGAATGCTCAACAAAAAATATATACATAATTAACAATAAAATATTTGACTTAGAATTGGTTTATCACAATATATTTACCATACATTGAACAATAACAAACTATTTTAAAAAATATTTAAAGTATAAAAACTATGAGTTTACAACATTATCGTGCACGGGTTACACACTAGTCTTAGGATAATTGTTGATCCATTTTATAGTTTGATAATCTTTTCCTTTTTTTTTTATTATGAAATTTTGTATTTTGCAAACTATAAATGTTGAATCAATTCAAAATCTCATAGCATTTGAAATATATAATATGATGAAATAATTTTAACAGATCTAGCATTGATTAAGGTGAAAATGAGTGGTTCGATTTGTTATACTATGAGTATACAGCTGCATTTTTGTTCATTCATGCTTAATGGGAAATTTATCGTTATCTATCAGTGGTAATGATTATCGGTATTACCAATCATCAGCATACCAAAATATCGATAATGGTAACGGTATCGTATTATCAGTAGAATCGGTACGGTAATGGTTTTTCTGGTAAGGGTAAACCCTGTAACAGCTCTTTATAAAATGGATGTCCAAAGTAATATAAGAAGTACCTTATTCCTCTTACAACAGCAAGATATGCATCACACACAACTCCAACTAGCTCTATTCTGTAAGGCTTTCTGCATCTAATAGCATCACTCTCCTTATAATCTTCCGTATCTTGTACTTGTTCCCAATAATTTTCAGTAATGGATCCGTTTTCATTTTTTCTGTAACCGGCCCCCATTCTATATCTGTGTAGATGAACATTCCTAGCCATTGCAATGGTTTGCTCCACAAATGGTTCCCATGAAAGCGTGCCATCCATTATTATGTCTCTGCCTTTATTTAGTGCTGTAACTAACAGCGATGATGCTGCATTGGTTGATGATTGGTGTACCTGAAATAATTCATCATGCCGTTAACTTTCAAACTAATTACCATATTAACAGGACAGATTATCTTTCAACCTATTTATCAAAACATATTAGATTTAACCACATCAACACATACATCAGCAAACTGTAACTGTCTGTAAAAGCTACTGCTACTTAGAGTAACTATCAATTGCACATAAAACACAGAAAAGGTTTGGCGGAAAATATTTGTTAGCCCAACTAATAGTGACACTAAGTAGTAGTAGTAGTTATTATGCACAACTTATAGACTTATAGTGCTCATAAGAGCAGATAGTTACAGTGCTAACATGGCTAAAACCAGTCTATTGAAAGATAGCAGTCAAATATTCAAAAAAATTATCCTAACTTAAATTCTAGTAAATATGCCTACCTTCACTTGTTATATGGAAAAAAAAAATCACTTGAACATGAAATACTACCACCCTAAAGTTTGGATTAGATCGAAAGGGATGATAAGCTCCATAAACACAAGTCTTTGCTCTAGGCCATCGAATCCTAATGGACCTACTTCTAAATGCAAGTGCTGTATATGAGCCTATGGATGAAAAGATGTAGTAGTCCAAAATTAATGTATTTTAGCATGTTTAAGATCCAAAATGTTGATAAATTATGTAATGATTACTACATCTTTTATCTAGTGGTCCATGTAAAGAGTCAACTTCATTTATTTTTTCAACCAGAACAATGTGACCCAATTTTGTTCTACTACAAGACTTTGGTGCTACGTAAATGTGGATTATCAACCAAAGCAAGAGTTCACTAATTGAAATGTACCTCTGAATTAAAAGCTATAGTGGTTTAAATAGGTGTATATTAGCATATTTAAGATCCTAAAAAATTGTTGAAATGTTGTTGATTTGGACTACTACACCTTTTGTCTAGCGCTCTTATATAAAAGTGAACCTCTTTTTCTTTTTTTCTTTTTTATTTTTTTTTTCCTTTTTTGGTCGACCAGAACAAATGATCCAGTTTCATTCTGCTACTACTACATGCACAACACTATAATCAAAAAAGATGAATCTTTACCAATTCAGCTGTTTGGAGCATGTCATCGAAACGACCCATGGCCTTCAAAGCTCTATAAATAATATCAGTCTCCTTAAAGGCGTCTGCTTCGACCACGACTGCTTTTGATAATGCCTCGGACCAGAATGCACTAACAACAACAAATCAAATGCATTCTCAAAAATGTGTAAACCACATACATACATATACATACATGCATGCATGCATATGTGTGTGTGTAGATATGTATACAATATGTGTGTGTGTGTGTGTGTGTGTGAGTATGTGTTGGTATGTATATGTATATGTATGTGTGTGTGTGTGTTATAACATACTCTTTTAATATGTCTTTAAGGATAGTGCTCTTGCCAGCGCCCATGCCTCCGCCCATTAGTAGTAGAACTGGACTCCTATCACAAAGCGCTGCTGGAACCATTATACCATTTGTATGTGAATTCTGCTGTGATCCTAATCCTATCGCCTTCATCTCCTCTACCAATGTAGAAAATACTCTTGCTACTTTTAAGCGTTGTGTTATTCTCTCAAATCTTTGTTTCCTGTTTCATTTAGATTTTTAGAAGGAAAAAAAAAATCAAAATTAGGTACAAGTTAATAGACAAAGATGCAGTAGCTCTTTATCTACCATGACTACACAAATAAGATGCACATGCTTAAGATAAGTTTTTGATAAATTTAGAGCTAGCATCAAGTTCAACTACTGCTTGTTTTTTTCCTTAACTTCTCCCATCATTGACTCTATGGCTGCTGACTAAAAATAAAATAATAAATAAATGAATAAATGTTTTGTGATCCTTGTGTAATGACATTTTGGCAAAATATTATATTTGCTCAATTTCAAATCTTTCTTCCGTTTCATTAAAAAAATTAGGTATGAATTAATAGGCAAAAATGCAGTAACTCTTTATCTACCATGACTACACACATAAGCTCTACTTGTATTTTTCGTTAGCTTCTTCCATCAGCAACTTTATGGCTGCTGACTTTTAAAAAGAAATGTGATCCTTATGTAATGACTTTTTTTGCAAATATTATATTCTCTCAACTTCATAAGCAGTGACGTCTCTTTTTATGCCCAAACTGTATTGTGAATTAAATAATAAAGGGATGATTGAACTGTCAAGAAGGAGGAAAAAAAAACACACACACACACACAAAAGAACTATGTGTATTTGTAGTGGTCCAATTATGAATTATAGTGTAGATCAACTTAGTCATGAAAATAATATAAGTTTGTTCAGTCACACACGAAACAGATATGATATATGAAAGACAGAAAGAATTAAATGTAGACCTTGTAGCTTTCATCACCATATCCTTGAATCTTCTCTTCGGTTTACCATCATTTGCACTCAAAATCTATTACCCAAAAAAAAAAAAAAGAATCAATATGAAGCAAGTAGATTTGAAAAATTAGTTAAATTTTAAAATTGCGAAGTGTGTTCATTGCCTGAGTAACCGTTTGAGTAGCATAAGTCCAATGAAATGCAAAGTATCCAAGTATACATCTGTCCAACTCCTGCACTAGTTTTACGTACATGATTTCAGGTTCCGGTTCTTTTGAGATGAATCCATAAATACTGTCCTCGCATCCATTTGTTTTCTTAAGATAATCAATTGCCAGTTTTCCCAGTTGAGGGCATTCTTTCCCACTCTCAAATCCCATTTGTCTTGCTGCAGTGAAATAATAAGTACTAGTAAATTCTACGCCATTATTTGCTTTACTACATTCATTGAAGTAAATCAACGCTAATAACAGCAGTTTGGAACTAACTAGCCAAAAAGCTCTTAAGCTACTTACTTGTGCTCAAGTGATTGCTACAACTAGTAAGGGGCAAACATAAGTTTCTTAAATGTTGATAAATCATAAGCAACATATATTTTCACCACCAGCTTTTAAGTAACATAAACATGATCTGAACATGTGTTTTGAGTGTTTGAAAACTCCTTGGAAGTAGTCCAAACAGCTTATTCGCAACTAACTTGGTGTTCAGGTGTTTGGGTGTTTTAGTAACTCTTTATGAGGGATCATAAGTTGATAAGTAGTTGAAATTGAAATCAATTATTTTTGTAGATTCTAACTTGTGAAAAATTTGAGAAATAATTTTGACCAACTGCTAAAATACCCTCTCTGTTTCAAACAAATAACAAACAATATGACCCTCCTTTTATATTTCACAACTACTTTCTCTTTTCTTTTATTATGAAATTTGATGCATATTCATTTCTTATATGTCCATAGTGTTGTGGCGGATTTCAATCGAGACCACTCAAATTAAAATCCCTAAACGCAGCGGAAAAGCTAGATCGTGATAGACAGTGCAAAACAACCAATCACCACTTGAATTCAATATATCCAAAACCAAAGCACGATCACAATAACACCACAAGCAATAACGAAAACAATAAATCACACACCGATTTATAGTGGTTCCACTAACGTCGCGTTAGTGTACATCCACTTTGAGAGATATCTTTTATTATCACCAAATAAGAAGAGTACAAAAGATTGATTACAATGATCTATTTTTGAGAATCAATATTTGTGGAGATTAGAATTGAAGAAATAGAGTTTTGCCTAAAACCCTAATTAATGGAGGACTAAACCCTTGATTAGATAATTGCTTGATTAACCCTCTTTCAAATGAAGAGAGGATATATACTGGTGGAGAAAACCCTGGCAAAAGACGAACTTGCCCCTGAACGAAACAACACAAAACCCAGCCCAGAAAACTGGAGCTCGCCGGCTCAGACGTCTGGAACAGGGCTTCAGACGTCTGACCGAACATACGGGAAACTGAACCCTGTAAGACCAGACGTCTGGCCCATGCCTGCAATCGTCTGAAGCCCTGTTCCAGCATTTCAACAACCATCTACCAACTTCAAAGCTCTGATACCAAATGTTGTGGCGGATTTCAATCGAGACCACTCAAATTAAAATCCCCAAACGCAGCGGAAAAGCTAGATCGTGATAAATAGTGCAAAACAACCAATCACCACTAGAATTCAATATATCCAAAACCAAAGCACGATCACAATAACACCACAAGCAATATATAATAAGAAGTAATAACGAAAACAATAAATCACACACCGATTTATAGTGGTTCCACTAACGTCGCGTTAGTGTACATCCACTTTGAGAGATATCTTTTATTATCACCAAATAAGAAGAGTACAAGAGATTGATTACAATGATCTATTTTTGAGAATCAATGTTTGTGGAGATTAGAATTAAAAAAATAGAGTTTTGCCTAAAACCCTAATTAATGGAGGACTAAACCCTTGATTAGATAATTGCTTGATTAACCCTCTTTCAACTGAAGAGAGCATATATATTGGTGGAGAAAACCCTGGCAAAAGACGAACTTGCCCCTGAACGAAACAACACAAAACCCAGCCCAGAAAACTGGAGCTCGCCGGCTCAAACGTTTGGAACAGGGCTTCAGACATCTGACCGAACATACGGGAAACCGAACCCTGTAAGACCAGACGTCTGGCCCATGCCTGCGGACGTCTGGCTGCCTGTAGCCAGCACAGTGAATGCTGCTACCACTCCAGTTTGCTCCTCCGGACTTCGTTTCGCAACCCGTCTTCTCCGACACCAAACTACATTCATCCCCTTCAATTCACCTTCATATAGTGTCACAAAACTTAACACTCCACCTTGACACTATATCCATCTCGAACACCAATGGTACCATACTATCAACAATCGATAGCTCCAACTACCAACACTTCTACCTTCAACCAAACATGAATGTTTCCCCAACGGGTTCAGGCAAAGCCACCCCCCATTGCACTTCATCAACGAGTTCAGGCACAAAGCCCCCACCCGACAACGAAATGTTGAAAACATTCAAACACCGTCTCACCAAAGACAAGAGCACTAGGAGTGTAAACTAGCACTACACCAAGAAGATAGAACCACAATCTCGTACCAATACTCTTCCTCATCTACAACCAAGTATCTCTCTTAACCGTGCCACCCCGTGGCACCTAGCACTTCTCAAAGCGAATTAAGTCCGAGCAATGCTCGAACTTCCCAACCGGCAATGCCTTAGTGAACATATCCGATGCGTTTTCCTTTGTGTGCACCTTTCGAAGATATACTTGCTTATCCTCATCCATGACTACCAAGAATGACTCCCTCACTTCTATATGCTTCGTCCGTGAGCTAAACGTCAAATTCTCCGCCAAGTGAATAACACTTTGGCTATCACATTGAACATCGATGCTATCGTGTTCAATACCCAAGTCACACAACAGTCGCTTCAAATAGAGTGCTTCCTTCGCCGCCTCTACTGCGGCTATCAACTCCGCCTCCGTAGTGGATAAAGCTACTACGGTCTGCAATCTAGATCTCCAACTTATGGTCGTACCACCAAGTGTGAAGACATAACCGGAAGTTGACTTTCTCCTATCTCTATCACCGGCGTAGTCCGAATCACAATAACCAACCAAGTTGCAATTCATTTTCCCACTACCACAAAAAACAAGACCATGAGATGACGTACCTCTAAGTTATCTCAATATAAACTTCACAGCTTCCCAATGCGATTTTCCCGAATTAGACATAAAACGACTAACCACCCCGACGACATTTGCTATATCGGGTCTTGTACACACTATAATATACATCAAACTTCCAACCGCACTTGCATATGGCACATTTGCCATATAAGCCTTGTCTTTCTCCAAGATAGGTGACCCTTTACTCGAAAGCTTCACATGCAAAGGTAAAGGTGTATTTGACGCTTTTGCATTCTCCATGCTAAACCGGCAAAGCACTTTCTTAATGTACTCCTTTTGAGTCAATTTCAACTCAAAACGCTTTCGATCTCTTTCTATTTCCATGTCCAATATCCTCTTTGCTTCTCCAAGGTCCTTCATTTCGAATTCCGACTTTAATTGCAATTTCAACTTGTTGATTTCATTCTTGTCCTTCGAAGCAATGAGCATGTCGTCCACATACAAGAGTAAATACACCCAACAATCATTTTCCAACTTCTTGAAATACACACAAGCATCCTTGACGCTTCTATTGAAACCGTTTTCAAGCATAAAATGATCAAATCTCTTGTACCATTGTCTAGATGATTGCTTCAACCCATATAGTGATTTTTTCAACTTGCACACCATATTTGACTTACCATTTACAACAAAACCTTGCGGTTGCTCCATGTAAATGTCTTCATCCAAGTCACCATGCAAGAAAGCGGTCTTCACATCAAGCTGCTCCAACTCCAAGTCGTAAATAGCAACTATGACAAGTAATATCCGTATGGAAGTATGGCGCACGACCGGTGCGAATATCTCATCATACTCTATACCCTTTCTCTGTGCAAACCCCTTAGCCACTAGCCTAGCCTTGTATCTCTCATCGTCTTTCACCTTGTAAATCCATTTGCACCCTATAGCACGGTTTCCTTTAGGAAGCAGAACCAAACTCCAAGTTCGATTCTTCATCAATGATTGCACCTCTTCCTTCATGGCACAAATCCACTTCGAGCTATCACTCGAATTCATGACGTCATCAAGGTCCATTGGCTCATCTTGGACTACATGAAGCGCATGGTCCAACTTATCACAAAAGCTAAGATAGTTCCAATCACCATATCTTTCGGGTGGTCTTATGGGACGACGCCCAACCCGAGTAGCAATATTTTCACCCAAACTCCTTTCGGCTCCACCTTGAATCGAAACTTCTCCAGGCTCGTGTACATCACCAACACTACTAGAGGCACCACGTGGACTTTGTGATGTAACATCAACCGCATTTTTCTCACAAGCATCTTCAACTACTCTACCTCCTCTACCACTGGGATGAAATCGTGGAATAATTTCCTTCTCCTTCGATTCATCACGAACCAAGACCGGAATATCCGATGAACTCTCATTCTCCTTGAACAATGCCCACTCATTAAAAGTAACATGACGAGAGTTTGTCACCTTCTTCGTTTCCGGATTCCAAATCCGATAGCCTTTCACTCCATCCGTATAGCCAAGCAAGACCCCCTTGACAGCTCTTGGTTCAAGCTTATCATTACCCGGATCATGCACATAAACCGGACTTCCAAAGACACGAAGATAGCTCAAGTCAATACTGTAACGACCCGTAAATTTCAGTGGTTTTATTTATGTAATTAATTGAATTTTTGTGAAATTTTAAACAATAAAATTTTGAAATTTAAATTTAATATTTGAAATGCGTCTGTTTTAACATAGCAACTGGTAAATTTTCATCAGAAAATTTGGAAGTTTATTTTCTAGTGTAATTTTATTTCAATTTATGTCAGTTAAAATTGATGATAATAAAATGTTTTCCAAACCTAAATATTTTTACATAGAAATTTGTAAATCATCTTCTGAGTGAGACGTCAACTTTCGTTTCGTCAAATTTGGACTGTTATTGCTCCATCGATCTTATTTTCGGCGATATAGCAGCATTTCCGGTACCGATACCGACTTTCGATCGGATGATCGTGCCACTGATATCTGTATACCGTTTTGATCGTCTCGTCGTGCTGATCTCTACGGTATATTCAATTCTGTGTTGTAAGGTCCGTTACGCGACGGAAACGATAAAACAGACAGCCGTATCGGTTACGGAATTTGCAATCTTTTGGTTCCTGTCCATTCCAATTTCTCAACGGTCGAATTCCTAACAGTCATTTACCTTTATTTTTTTAGCTGAATTCTCGGTTGACTCTTTCTATTCTGTGAGTGAATATATCTTGCGTGGCCCTTCATTTCTTTCCTCTCTTCATTCTGAAATAAGGCAAATAAGTAAACATATCATCTGTACATCGAGTTTTGCCCGAGTCTTCCTCTCCTATTCCCGAAACCGTAACCGAAGGAAACCCATCCGCCTCCCCCTCAACGCCATGGCAACCCGACCCTTTTATTTTCTCCTTCAAAGTTTTGCGTGCCATCTCCACTCTTCCCAGACCACCGAACCTCCCCTCCTCAAAGCCTTCACCGTTCCCATCCCCTCTCTCTCTCATCTTCCAAATCGGCAGCAGATCCAAGCAGCCGTCTTCCCCACAACCACAAGATCTCCCCTTGCCGATCTCCTCCGCCCTCTGTATCTCCTCCGCCTGCGTCTTCCTACCTCCACGCGTAAGGCCATCCCATGACCTACCTCCTCCCTCTGCCCTGCTCCCACCACTCGTTCCCTCCCTGACAGCAGCAACCTGACAGATCTGTGCTTCCCTTCCCCATAACAGGCTTCCGAGCCGCACCTTGTCAGTGCCACCTATGCAGCATCCTTGTTCAAATCTTGCGGCCACGTCAGTCTTCAACCGTTTGCTCTTTTCTTATTTTAATTTTATATATACTTATATATATACGGGATTTCGAAACAAATATATGTGTTATGTGTCTTGCTATGTATATATACATTGTTGTTATAAGTATATATTATGATGTTATTTGTTTATATATATATAATAGTTTACTTGCGTATTCTATTAGATCTAGTTATATATATTGTTATATTATAAAATTTTATATAAAATCTGTTCGATCATATATTATATATTTTGTAACATGTATGTAATTAAATGTTGGCTGCATATATATATCAAGTTTATAATATGAGTTACATAATCTGTTAAGTGTAAAACACATGCTATTGTTTATATAAGTAGTCATTGAAAGTTGTTGTATAGATATTTATATTAGTTGGGTATAGGATCTGGTTGCTCACGTATATAAATGGTACAATTATGTATATGATTTATAAGTTACAGTATATATATAAATGTTGTGTGCGTATATATATATATATACATCTATATATTTACAACCGTATATGTTTACAGTAAGTAATGTGGGTAATAGTATATTAAGTTTAAAAGTTGTTTATTATATAAAAATATGTTACAGTATAGGTTTATATGCATGTTGTATATTTTTATGTACCCATATGCTACAACATCGGTTTATATATATTATTAAGTTATACAGTATATATATATATATATATATTATAAAGTACATTATAATATGCTCAAAGTGTTATGTTGTAATTACAGTAGCTTATATATACATATACTTTCTGTTGGGACTTTTTGCATAAATATATTTTATAGTCTAATATGTATATATAATTATATTATCTGTTCATATAAGGTTATAAAATACATATGATTTTGTATATATAAACAAGATTATAGTTGGATTATGCTATCTGTTGTAAATTTTATTTGATATGTATGTACAAACCCATATTGTATTTTATATTATCTGTTCGTGAAAAATTTAGTATTATATATATGTGCCTACTACACGTAAGTATACTTGGGGGTTTGATTTTAAAGTATATTATATATGTGTTTAATATAAAACAATGAATTTTGAAATATATATATATATATAATATTAAATATGTTTGAATGTAGAACATGACTATATATATAGTTATATATAAGTTCACCTATATCAATTATCCTCATCGATCAAGTTCTGACTTGAATTCGATTTTCCATCTATCAGCTTGTCCGACGAATCTGTGTCCATTGTGCTTTGCTTTGCAATTCGTGCTTGGATTCGTAGCTCATTTCTTCGTCAAATCTATCTAGCCTCGAAAGGTGAGCAATCACTCACGATTAATTTTCTTATATTTATTAAATTTGATTTCAATTGAAATGTCAATTGAAATATGTTGATGTTAGTTATTCACATTGTTATATATATGTCATTGTCTGTATCTGTTCACCTGTGACATCTGACACAATTATCTGTTATTTATATTTATGATATATTGCCTGTTACTATTGTTATTTTTATTATCATATCTATTATCACTCTGCAAGTTCTCTGTTAGTATAGAATCACTATGAGTTGAAATGATACATACCCGAACGATCTGTAGAATAGGAGAAAATCGTTATGGGTTGAAATGATAAACCCAAGCGATTTTCATTGAATTGAATTTGGGATTGCAGGTTGAAAAGATATATACCCGTATATATACTTTAAATTGCGGATTGAAATGATAAATATCCGTACCACTTGACCATAGGATAGAAAATTATATACACGCACCGTTGGTCTATATATAAATGTTTTGAAAATGATTTCTATGGTTTTGAAAAGAAATATATGGTTTTGATAAATATTGATTTTAAAGATTCATTAAAGTTGATTTAATAAAGTTGATAAATAATATGTTTAAGTATTTATTTAATACCTATATCTTCAAATATATAATTTATAATGATTTGAAATTGATTGAAATTATATTTATTTAAGAATTATACTTAAATAAGTTTGATTTGAAATGTATTGAATTTGAAATTTAAAGAAGTGTTTTACAACTTGAAATTTGAAAAGGTGACTTAAATGGATATTTCAAACTTATATATATATTTAAATGGGATATTTTGTTTATTTAAATTTGTAAATTGAAATTGTATTTAAATGTTATGGAAATGATTAAGTTAATATTTCAAAACTATAAAAAAAATTGTAAAGTGAATCTGATATGTATATAAATTTATCGAATTTAGTTTTGAAATATTGAATATTTAAAGCTTTGAAATATATTAAAATTGAAATGGCTTATTTTATGGTTCAGATATGTATTTGAAATCGATATTTTGAAATGGTTTATATAGAAGCTGAATCGAGTTGAAACTGATGATTTGAGATTTGATTAAATTAAATTTTTGGAATTCGAGTTAATTTGAACCGATTTGTGAAATTTGAAGAACTATCTTATTTTATAAGGAAATTTTAAATTATATTTAAAACTATTGATACTTTACTTTATAAACTATTTGGTTTTATTTAAATGAGATATTATTGAATTGTTTTGGAAATGGAAATGATATATTATTGAATTGGGTTTTGAAATGGAAAGAATACATTGATAATTTGGGTTTGAAATAATAATAATATTTTGGTTTAAAGTATATACTATTTTGAAGTAAAGGATATGTTTTGAAATGGGAAAAAAAATTGTGTTTTTAAAAAGTATATATTTGTAAATGACCACGGTGTTATAATAACGATTGGTTGTTAAAGAGACCGGGATCGGATATGGACATACTCTCTGTCGATACCGAAAACCACTTTGACAACCGTGTACGCGGTGGAGATTCCAGAATGAAGTAGGATGGTGGCGACGTTCTTAAGGTATGTTACGTGGACCCAACTCCCGTGAGTTGGCATAAGGTGGCTAAAACAGGAGCGATCTCGAACCAGTGAGGTAGCACCTCTTCTCGGACACATTTCTTCGATATTATACTCTTACTTGTGATTTGACTAGATGGACATCCTCCGATTTGGGAGTGTTGTTCGAGGTGGAACGGTAGTGGCTGCTATGCGTATCAATCAGTCCGTGTGCGTAATTGGTATATCTACCCTGGCATTGCCTAGTTGTGCCGTGTCACCTACCATATTGAGCTTTACTACGATTATGATTTTAAGATCCGACCGCGTTAAGGTTCTCCATCCCCTTAACGCTATTTTCTATATGATTATACTTTACTAATTAGACACTACTGTATATAGCGTATATTACTACATAGTAAATAGTTTAACGGACCCTTAGAGGATGGTTATCCCAAACATCCTTTAAGTTACTTGTATTTCAGTTGATATTTCACTTGAGTTGGATTTATTGAATATAAGAATGTTAATCCTGACTCGAATGTTGTGTGTTTTGCTTTACGCTCGGGTCAGACTGAGTGATACAGCATTTGAGACTCACCTTTGAAGTTGGAGCTTCGCTTGGAGACCCAGCTATCTATCGATCCTACTTCCAGTTATTCAGTTGATTCCAGTGATGTATTCAGATCTTGTATTTGATTATTGTATTGAGACATCTATTGTATTCAAGACTTCTGTTGTATCTTGTCTAACTCTGTTATATATATATAGTAGCTTCATGAACTACTATCCTTTTGTTTCCATTGCATTTTTGTTATATTACTCTGTGTCTGTGATCTGTAATTATTTTATTTATTGTATATGCTGAGTTTTGCCAAATTTTATTTACAATCCATTGTTTTGAATTTTTCAAGTCCGGCATGTGTGGATTTATTGTCGATTTGAATGGTCCAAAATACTGGGTCGTTACAAATACTCTTTCCCTTCCACACTTCCTCCGGAATTTTGTTATCAATAGCCGAGCACGGAATTCGATTAATGATATGCACCGCGGTTGACAAAGCTTCGGCCCGAAATCCCTTAAACAAACCCGATGTCAATCTCAAGCATCGAGCTTTCTCTAGTAGAGTACAATTCATCCTCTCCGCAATTCCATTTGATTGCGGATCTCCCGGTGTAGTAAAATGTCTCTGAATTCCATGATGCTTGCAAAACTCTAAGAATTTTCCGAAAACATACTCCCCGCCATTGTCGGACCTAAGAACCTTCAAAGACTTACCACTCTCATTCTCAACAAGAGCCTTCCATGCTTTGAACTTTGCAAATGCCTCCGACTTGGTCTGCATTACACACACCCAAACTTTACGAGAAAAATCATCTATAAAGGAAATATAATACCTTGCTCCTCCCAAAGAAGCTACCAGTGCCAGTCCCCATACATCCGTGTGCACATACTCATGAACATTTCTTGAATCATGTTTTCCTTCACCGAATGATACTTTTGTTTGATTCCCAAGACACACTCTTCGCAAAACTCCAATTTGTTGAAACTCTCGCCATTGATCATCTCCCTCTTCCGAAGAATCTCCAAACTCCTCTCCGAGCTATGACCCAACCTCAAATGCCACAACCTTGTCGCATCCAAGCCATGAGAACTATCAACACCTACACAAGTTTCACCTTCTACGGTCTCTCCACGAAGCAAATAAACACCATGAGCCCTAGCACCTTTCATGACCACAAGTGCCCCTTTCAAAACCCGTAAACAACCACTCTCAATAGTGATCTTACATCCAAAAGAATCCAATTGCCCCAAAGAGATAAGAGACTTCAGAAGTCCCGGAACATAGCGTACATTAGTGAGAGTATGAACCACTCCATCAAACATCCGAATTTGCACGGAACCAATGCCTTGAGACCTACACATAGCACCATTTCTCATAATAATTGAATTTCCCTCTTTAGCAACAAGAGAAGAAAAACAATTCCTATTAGACGTCATATGATACGACGCCCCCGAGTCGAGCACCCACTCACTACCGGAAACATCTGATGCTACCGCCGTCAACACATCTATGTCTTTCTCACCAACACCTCTCTCCACCGCTACAGATGAAGATGCTACTTCCCTTTTACCCTTCTCCTTGTCCGGACATTCATTTCTCCAATGACCATGTTTCTTACAAATATAGTACTTGCCTTTCCTTTCCTTTGATTTTCCTCTCCAACCGGGATTCCTTGATTTAGAACGCCCCCGGTTGTCCTTCTTCACAAATCTTTCCTTCTCCGCAAACAAACCTTGACCATTACTGGCACTACTACCACCAACACTCAACTCCTTCATTTGATCTCTCAATTACTCACTAAGAAGACCCGTCTTGACATCATCTAACGTCAATGTATCCCGGCTATAGATCAAACTATTTGAGAAACCCGTATAACGGTCCGGCAACGAACACAACAATATCATCGCCTTTTGCTCTTCCTCAATCTTCAAATCTACTGCCTTCATCTTCATTAGCAAATCATCAAACACATTCAAATGTGCCTTTAGCGAAGTTCCTTCTTTCATCTTATAGGTGAAAAACGTTCGCAACAAGATCAAACGATTAGTTAGAGACTTCTTCATATACAATTCTTCCAACTTGTCCCAAATTCCCTTAGCGGTGGTCTCACCACTAATTTCGGAGATCACATTCTCTCCCATAGCAAGTTGAAGTGTAGTAAATGTCCACTCTTCCATTTCTCCTCTCTCGACATCTGAGATGTCCGCCGGCAACAAATGTGTATCAAACGCCACTCGATGTACCTGATTCCTCCTTAGATACGCTTTCATTTTCCATTGCCAATTTTCAAAATCATTATCGCCATTCCACTTGTCGATAACCAATTGCGATCCCGACGCCACATACGACCCACGTACATACGGCGCTATACTACTTGGACTAACCATTGAATTTCCAGAGTTATCAGTTTCCGGCATTTCAACAACCATCTACCAACTCCAAAGCTCTGATACCAAATGTTTAGGCGAATTTCAATCGAAACCACTCAAATTAAAATCCCCAAACGCAGCGGAAAAGCTAGATCGTGATAAATAATGCAAAACAACCAATCACCACTAGAATTCAATATATCCAAAACCAAAGCACGATCACAATAACACCACAAGCAATATATAATAAGAAGTAATAACGAAAACAATAAATCACACACCGATTTATAGTGGTTCCACTAACGTCGCGTTAGTGTACATCCACTTTGAGAGATATCTTTTATTATCACCAAATAAGAAGAGTACAAGAGACTGATTACAATGATCTATTTTTGAGAATCAATGTTTGTGGAGATTAGAATTGAAGAAATGGAGTTTTGCCTAAAACCCTAATTAATGGAGGACTAAACCCTTCATTAGATAATTGCTTGATTAACCCTCTTTCAAATGAAGAGAGCATATATACTGGTGGAGAAAACCCTGGCAAAAGACGAACTTGCCCCTGAACGAAACAACACAAAACCCAGCCCAGAAAACTGGAGCTCGCCGGCTCAAACGTTTGGAACAGGGCTTCAGACGTCTGACCGAACATACGGGAAACTGAACCCTGTAAGACCAGACGTCTGGGCCATGCCTGCAGACGTCTGACTGCCTGTAGCCAGCACAGTGAATGCTGCTACCACTCCAGTTTGCTCCTCCGGACTCCGTTTCACAACCCGTCTTCTGGAACAGGGCTTCAGACGTCTGACCGAACATACGGGAAACTGAACCCTGTAAGACCAGACGTCTGGCCCATACCTGCAGATGTCTGGCTGCCTGTAGCCAGCACAGTAAATGCTGCTACCACTCCAGTTTGCTCCTCCGGACTCCGTTTCGCAACCTGTCTTCTCCGACACCAAACTACATTCATCCCCTTCAATTCACCTTCATATAGTGTC
This sequence comes from Allium fistulosum, assembly GCA_030737815.1. Lineage (NCBI taxonomy): Eukaryota > Viridiplantae > Streptophyta > Magnoliopsida > Asparagales > Amaryllidaceae > Allium > Allium fistulosum. The sequence continues at coordinate 1,248,509,166 of CM060905.1, forward strand.
ACAAAACTTAACACATAGAAATCAAACACCGAACTAATTTAGTTTTAACTTGAATTTTAAATTTTATCTGTACACCTTTTACTTATTAAAATTCAACCAAAACAAATTAAAAGTTGTTACTCTAAAATATTTCTAAGAAGTTACAAAATAGATAATTGTCCAGTTGACTTTTATATCATCTATTACACTTTACTTTATCAAAATTTCAACTTATTAATCTAAACACTTTTTAATTTTAATATTCACTTAAAACCACTTTAGAATTAAAATACAAAACTGACCACTTGTCACGACCCACGAATCGTCGTCGTTCATCGGATATTGACGAAAAACCAAAACACGATCAACTCGCGAATTCCCAACAACCCCACACTTAAAAATCATGATTTCTATATTAAAATTCATCATTTGCAAATTCGAATCAGGTTGTAAAATCAAAACTCGAAATTATGATAATCGAATTTTTTGTCTTGAAAAGATTACACTGTAATTTCTCCTTTTCAAAATATTTACTCAATATTTTCACTTGAAACTATTTTTAGAAATGATGTTACACATATACAAACATTTTTAAATCAGAGATCAAAGCCTAAAAAGGATTAGGGGATGAGATTTCGAATTTTGAACAGGTTTTGTAGCCTGTAAACTAAGAACGGAGAAATGTACATACATGCACACACAATCTACATATATATATATACATATACATATACACACACACATGCAGATATATTTTTACATCCATACAACATTCTTCACCACATACTTCAAGTATACCACTTTGTTTATCACAGATCAAATTCAATTTCCAATATTCAGCTTCAATTTCATTTACTTACAAATTCAAAACGAATTTCAACATTCAGTTTCAATTTCATTTACTTGCAATTGTAAATTCATTTATTCATTCCACTGTGTATTCAATCATATGGGCGGGTTATTATAACTGTCAGTATTGTGTGTTGTTGTTGTAAACTCTGATGATGTATTGTATGAACTGATATAGTTCTTTTGTTTAAAGATTATTCATTTATCTATTATATATTGTTCCGCTGCGAATGTGAGATTTTATTATTGTTTCTGTTTCTTCTTCTTCTTTAACCCTAACGGTTCGGTTTTCCGGCATTCGATGGTTCGGCATTTGATACAGTGGACGTATTGATATAGACTTTCGGGCGTCGAAAAAATTGGATCGTTACAAAGATATAAAGAAGCTGTTCCAAACTGGCTCTACGCACCATTCTAATAAAACAAAAGTAGGTGCAACCCAAAAGTGAACACGCTTTTCCTAAGTGCGTTGCTAAAAGCAGTACAAAATACATTGTTGACTCCATAATCTTATTTGTTCTGTTATATCAGCTACCAATAAATATTATTTGATTGATCGTCAATCAACTCTGCAGTGCATTTCGATAATAAAGGGGAACTTGATTTGGGTACTATCATTATGGTACCATATTGCTTAATGAAATGGTATATTTGAAAGTATGAAATGTTTATACTTTCTAAAGACTTATTTGTCCATGTAACAATTTTGTTTTTCCTCGTAATCTTCAAACGTCCACTCCAAAAATGTAAAAATGAAGATTTTCTCCCATACAAATGAAAATATAGCATCAAAATAATAATATTGATCACTAGGAAGAAAAAAGACAACAAATTACCAACGTAATCAGAGAAACTCTCGAGCTCCTCGATTCCTCCCCAGTTACCAACAACGAGTTTGGGAACCGATTTAACATCGGTCTTCACCAAGTGACTTTTCGGGTACGTCTTCCGCCGCCGAAGACGGTACGCTGCGGCGGCGGCGGCGGAGATGATCAATGCGTTGATAACCAAGAACTTCGTCAACCCATCTGATTAATTTCGGAGAAAAAAATAGCTAAGGAAATAAAAGTATGGCACTGTGAAAGGGAGAATTAAATGGAGCTAACGGAGTTATTTGGTAGTTAATAAATGAGTACCTTTGTGCATTGCTTTAATATTTGTTTGGCAGAAAGTTTTTGATCCAAGTGAATAAAAGATTGAAAGAAATTATGCTGGTATGCTATACCGTTTTTTGTGTAAATTTATAGTGTGCCTTTGTCACTGGCTGAAAAATAATTTGACATTTGTATATTTGGAGAATAGAATTGTACTTATTATTAAGTTTACTACGTTAAAAACCATTTTCAAATTTTAAATTACATTCATATTCTTTTTTCTTTAAAAATTAAATTTGAATTCTAATCGTATTTTTCTATGATCAAAATTAAACGTTTTGAAACATTGCAAACTTCTACATATACAAGCTTAAAAACAAGGTTTTCTTTAAGAAAAATTTGTTTTTAGAAGGACCATTGTCTATTTTAAAACTTAAAATATGATGTTTTACAAATTTACCTTTGTATTTAATGACTTTTTTCTTATTAAAACTAGAGATGTAAAAGGATGCTTTCTGATGCGGATAGCGTCATATTTGTATCCGAAATCATTTTCGGATATCTGCATCCACGGATACGGACGAATATCGGATAATTTTCTTATACTCTAACGATCTATAAATTGAAAAACATAAATAGAAAATATTCTAAAATAATGTTTTTCAATCTCATCGGTTATAAAAGTGTGAAAATTAAACAAATAGGATTATAATAAATAGTTTTGAGCAATTAATATGCATCAAATTCATATAATACAAATGGTTAACTTAATAAAAAATAAACATATCTCTATCGTTGTACTAAAATATACAAAATATTAAATACAATCTTGACAAAAACCAGGCAGATAATATTCGAATGCGGATACGCGCATCCATATTCGTTTTTTCAAATATCGGATATTTTTCCGCTTTTGGGATACCGATGCGGACGGCTTTCAGATATTTCGGACATTCATTGACAAGTCTAAGTTAAAACCAGACTTGATTTGTTTGAATATTACGATGTTCGTATGTTGTATTTGGCAAAATGTCCATACACGTTTCACCTAACATCTAACAGTAAAAAAAAGACGTTGGAAAAAAAAATCGTTAAGCATTTTGCGAATATTGCATGAATTCTATGAATATTGGTAGTTTAAATTGCAAAAATTCTTTAAAAGTTTGCGATTTTCTTTTTCAAGCTTTGTAGAAAAAATGCAAAATATCTACAAAATTATATTTGCGCTTTTTCCGAAAATATTTTCAGATTATAATTGTAAATAAATATACGGAATGTTGCAAATATTTGAAACACATTAATATTTCCGATTTTGCCTTAGATATAGTTGTATCAGAAAGGGGAATTAATTTAAAGGACAAAGATTTGTATATTTTTTACATCAAGGACACAACCTCAATATTTTTACCACAAGGACAAACATTCTTCTAAAAGTTATTCATAAGGACAAACATTTTCCAAAATTATTCATAAGGACAACAAAACTGCTACTAAGCTAAAAACTGATACCGATAACTACAAACTGATACCTAAAAACTACTATTAATGACTAAAAACTGATACCTAAAGAAAGTTGTCCTTCAGGATAAAATATTGAAGGTCTGTTCTTGAGGCAAGAACGCTGAGAAATTTTGTTCTTAACAATAATTTCTTGTAATTGTATTTTAGAGCAAATTTTAGTTGTAAAAAAATAAAAATAAAATAAAATAGATACTTTGATGTAAATAATAATGGAGATAATTTAAAATGTTTGATTTACGGTCCTTCTAAAAACAAGTTTCTAAATAAGAGTACCTTTTATAGGGTTGAACAAAGTTCAAACAAAACCGAATTAACTAATTTATTAAATGCAATAAAAGAATCAAATATGGTATGTTTACTGGTTTCAGAAAATAAAAACCGAATTAACCAAATTACTAATGAATTATCAAATACCAAATCAAATGACTAAATTAATCATGTTTTGTTTGTTCATGACATAATTCATGAATTTTTAATGTGCAAAAAAACAAATATCGACGATAGTACATGATTTTAACATACATTGAGCAGAGTAATTTTGGTATGATTCTTATTGATTAATCTCATATTGGTTTTATTATACTTTTGTTTTAGTTGATATATATGACCGGAGCTTATCGTTTGCACATGCCCTTACGTTACGTTCACTTAGTATTTTTGTCACGGTTGACATGCAAGGAAATTTAACAGCTTCGTTACTTGTAATTTATGAAGTAAGCTTCCTAAAACTTTATAGGTTTAACTAACATGAAGTACTGCCAGAAATCAAACAGCTTCTTATAAAATGTCAACCCAGCTGATTAAAATGAAAACTCTTGCCAGCAATTCAAAGTCGTTTTTTAATATTTTCTATAATTCCAAAATAAATAAATAAAGTCTCGCATTATGAAATATTTTAAACATGACGGGCCCGGAGACAGTTCTCCAATTAAAAATGGACCGTTCCTTGTATTTGTTGAGTAATGTGCAAGCTCACATCCACGGTTGGTGGAAAATTCTACGTTGATTTTTGGCATTGGCCAATCATTTGTGATGTAATTAACGACTAAACGTTAGTCGTTGCATAATAAAATATGTGTGGTTGTTCCATAGAACGGTATTCGTTCAATAAAGTTTAAGTATAACATATGTAGTTGAATAAGTGTGTGATTGCAAAAGGAATAAAACTCATACCCAATATACAATAAAGTTTAAGTATAATCTCAATGATGGTTAGACGTGGTGAGATATATTCCCCTGTAACCTTCTTGTATGTCAGGACGTACCCCTCAAGTTTCATCTATTCAAAACAAAGTATGAATGTTTCATGCAGTTTGAGGACAAAGAAATTGACATGAGATGTGACTAAAGATTATATTGATTTGTAATCAGTGTCATATGGTATATGTACATGCAACATGTGTTTCTTTTGTATACCTTATTGATTGCGCAAAAAATAGGGGACATCTCCAAGGAATTAGGTAAAACTATGGACACTGAATGTATTATACAACTGTGAATTGTATATAAAATTGTGTTTTGCAGACGGTGAATTAGAGGCGGACATTGTAATTAAACAATACATAAAACAAAGAATTCGCATAATTGTATGGTGGTTCGCCTTAATTATAATTGCTTACACTCATTGTGAATCAGCATTCATTTTCCTTATAGATCTCGGGTACAACGTGGAAATACAAGATGCAACGATCTATTGATCAGAAGAAATGAAAAGTACAACTCAGAAATTTTGTTTGGTATATTCCATTCAATAGTAATATAAAGCTCTCAAACTTGTCCGTCATTACTATTCGTCCATGAGATATTTATAAAGCATGAACTTGTACAGAGATCAGTATGGTATTTCCATTAGAACAAACATTGTTCATCTATGGCTAAATTCGTCTGGAAATGTTTGTGTAACAACCCTAGTTTTGGTGATTACCTGTAAATTTTAAATTATAACGGTGGTTATAATTTAATATTGTGAATTAAAAATAAATTGGAGATTTAAATTGTGTATTTGAAGTAAACAATGGATTTTGGAAATAAAATGTGAAAATAAAGTTTTTAAAACTTTATCTTGGTTGTTTGTGAGAAAAATGAATGAAATATGGTTTTATTTAGAGAAAATGCAATAATTCTTGTAATTATTGTTAAATGCTTCTTTTAATAATTTTTAAAGAAAGTATTTGATTCTAAAATATGTTTATTTTAAATAAAAAGGTGAAATTTGATTTAAAAATAAGTTTTGGTTATAAAAATTGATGGAAAATGGTTTGTTATATTTTATTACACAAAAAAATTATTTTTGTGTAATTTTTGGAGTTAAAATGCATGTTTTATGTAAATATTGGTATAAATTGTGTATTTATTTAAAAATGAGAGTTTTTAATAATAAAAATATTTTTATAACAAGATTACTTTTTTATTAGTTGTAAAATATTTTACTTAACATAGAGATATGTTTCTATAATTTATTTGTGAAGAAACTTGTGTAAATATGTTGTTTGTTTAATTACATAAGTATATTTGTGTTTTAGTGATAAAATTAGTTTACTTAGGCCACTTAAATCTATTGTTTTGGATCCAAGCCCATTATCACAAACCTGAACTAAGAGACGTGAGAAAAGCTTCTTCTATGTATACTTTCTTCTCCAGTAAACAAAAACAGAAAGAAAAAGAAGGAACTTTATTCATTTTCCAACCTAAGGCTTTTAATCTCAAATTTCTCCAACAAATTGTTGTTTTCAATCTAATTGAAGCAAATTTCTACAGGTAATCAATTCAAAATATAATCATTTCATCAAAATCTCATTTTGTGAAATGAGTTTGTCTGTAACAGTGTTCTTTCTTTCTTCTTGCATGCTTCTGTCTTGAGTTTCTACAGGTATCTGAGGCAAATTCAAGCACAAAGCCATCCACTTTCTCAAGCAAATCTGAGTTTCTCTTCAACAATTGCAAGGTGAGTGTTAAAACTTACAATTTCTAACTGAAGCAAAGCTTCAAAAGCCAAAATCTGTGAAAAATTAGCTTCTGTAAACTGTTTTTCTGTAGTTGTTTGTTTCTGTGAAAAACTGGTTTTGGTTGCTACTTTGCATGACCATATCTTTTTCACTTCCTGTCGGAATTCGTTGATTCTTTTTTTATTTGAAAGTTGAAGTTTTCTACTATATGCATACCAATTTTCAATTTAATCTAAGATTGTTTGGTCCTCTGTTTCGTGCCTGAAAGTTGAATTCGAGATGGTTTTCAGACCTGTACATATTTCCGTTTTGAGCTGTTGCAAACATGGCCTGAGTCCATGTTTGAGATAGCGTATCTCTTTCATTTTCTATCGTAATTCATTGATTCTTTTTTTATTTGAAATTTGAAGTTTTATACTATGTGCACACCAATTTTCAATTCAATCTGAGGTGGTTTGGTCCTTTGTTTCATGCCTGAAAGTTGAACCCGAGATGGTTTTCAGGCCTGTACATATCTTCGTTTTACGAGCTGTTGCAAACAAGGCATGAGTTCATGTTTGAGACAGCGTATCTCTTTCACTTCATGCCAGAATTTATTGATTCTTTTTTTATTTGAAAGCTGAAGTTTTCTAATACGAGAATACCAATTTTCAGTTCAATTTGAGCTAGTTTGGTCCTCTGTTTCATGCCTGAAAGTTGAATTCGAGATGGTTTTCAGGCTTGTACAGATTTCCGTTTTCTGAGCTGCACAAACATGGCCTTAGTTCATGTTTGAGACAACGTATCTTTTTCATTGCCTGTTGGAAATCATCGATTCTTTTTTTATTTGAAAGCTAAAGTTTTATACTTTGTGAATACTAATTTCCAGTGAAATCTGAGGCCGTTTGGTCACCATTTTCATTCCTATAAGTTGAACCCAAGAGAGTTTTCAGACCTGGGCAGAATTCAACATGGCCTGAGTCCATGTTTGAATTTTCATATCTTTACCATTTCATATCAGAATTCAGTGATCTTTTTCCAGTTCATAATAAATTGTTCTACTTTGTATGTATCAAATTTCAGACCATTTCAAGGTCATTAAGCCATTCGAATCATGTCTGAAAGTTGATAAAATAAGGGAATAATTATTATATAGTATTTTAAATTATTTTCAAGCTATAAAATCTATATATTCTCTATAATAAGGGAATTTTCAAAGATTGTTTTCAAAAAAGATTTCGAAAAAATATTTTAAAAGCTTGTTTTCTCAAATAAATTATTTATGTATAAAATACACGTTTTTTCTCTATTCAACCGAATGAGAAGGTGAATTAAATGATTGGGTAAAACACGTGGTATGGGACACGTACGTTTATCTTTTTGGTTAATTCCTGACTTGTCTGTTTGATCGTTTTGACCTTCGGGTCATATTTGGCGATGAGATGAGGCAAATATTTTTACCGCTTTCTGGTGTGGCATTGGATAGCGGTTGGTAAACCATTGAGTGAGAACGTGTGGTATGGGACACACTTTAACACTTTTCGGGTTCCTATTTGAGAGTTTGTGACACATTTGTCTAAGAAACGTATTTGCCAGTACTGGACCTTTGGGTCATTTGTCCTTCGGGATGTTTGTCTAAGAGACATCCATTGTGACGTATTTGTCCTTTGGGATATTTGTCCAAGAGACGTATTTATTTGTCCTTTGGGATGTTGTTCTTCGGGACGTTTGTCTAAGAGACGTGGCACCTTATTTTGAGAGAACAATACTTGGCACGCTCCGGCCATTTGTGATCATGCGCTATATCTTTGAGATGATTTCATTGATTTCTTTGTGATTTTCCAAGTGTATCACCTTTTTATATATTTGGCCATTTGAGCCGTTCGAGACATTATATATGGCGATTACATCTTTGGAAGTTTGAACTCCTTATCGAGTTCTATATTTTAGATTTGGGTTTGCCAACTCTTGGCGTTTATTTTGAGATTTGAGATTTGCCATTCTATGGCGTTTATTTGAGATTTATATTCTCCTTTTTGGATATATATATATATATATATATATATGTATGTTTTCCATTTTGGCGTATTTTGAGATTTGAGAGTTCTCTATTTTAGAATATATTTGGGATTGCCTTTTTATGGCGAGTTTTGAGTTTTCTCCTATTTAGGAGTTATGGTTTCTCTAAACCATTATTGTCCTTTTTGGGTATATGCCGATGATATGAGGCATGTTTATACTTAGTTGTTTTAATGTTGAGCTATCTCTTTCGAGATTATATATGCTTAGTGATACCATTTCACTTGAAGTAATGGCATATTCTTATTATTGTTTCTTCTTATTCGAGAAGAGTTATCACCCTTTTTCTTATGCTTCATATTATCACTTATCTTACTAAACTGACTGTTTTAGCTAGACTGACCCGTGTATTTTATACTCGGGTCAGACCGAGTTGTTTCAGGTTAGATACCTGCTTTTGGATTTAGCTTCGCTTTGATGCTCCTGCTTGGATATCTGTTTATCACCTTTTGTTGTTGTAGCCTTTTGTTTGACTCTGATATGTGTATATTTTGACTCGTTGTATGTAGTGTGGTCTTCAAACCACTTATGATGTATCATTTTGTATTGTACTGGGGATGTATCAGTATACGTGTATATATGTCTGTTTTCCGTTCTGTGATGTGATGTACATTCTGTTGTTGTATTTTGTTCTGATAGATCCGTTAGCAATTATAGTTTTGTGTTAAACATTTATTGAATATGTCGATCCACTTGAGAAAGGAAAAAAATTTAGAGCATTAATCGACGTATTTAATAGATGTTTAAAACAAGGCTATAGATGGTCGCTCCTAACCAGCCCTATTCTCCGCATTAGCAGACATCATTACCCAGCAATACTCTTTGTTAATGTGGGTCTCGGGGTGGGGCGTCCCAGCTTGGTATCAGAGCCGAGTTTAGAACAAAATATGATAAATACAGAATAGAAACATATATTACGGTACATCCAAGTATAGTACAAGTGTTACAAATTCCCTTAATCGTCGTGTCCTTGATCTTTTCGTGTCCTTTGGGGTAGATATAAGTTTGGAATGTGTCTAGGAATATATTTTATTCCGTAGTATTCCATAATTGAATTAATGATATCTTATCCTATAAATAATCCTTATCGTAATTATTTTATTCTAGTTCGCTTCGATATGTTCGTATCAAAGGAACTTGTTGATACCGTTGGATGTTTCTTATCTTGTTACTTAATTGAGGATTGCAAATCCTATTAAGGGGATCCGCAATACTTGGCATGATTGTGTGACAATATTAAGGTTGTTCCTTGTAGCTTTTCTTTCTATGCAAATCTACACATTAGTCATTACCCTGGGTTAATATGATTTGGGGATGGATTGGTTTGTTTGTTATCAAACCCCAATCTATATTCTAAAAGGATCCTATATTTTAGGCGTCCTAAATCGGCTAATTAGACGTCTCTTGTTCTTCGAAATATTGATGATAATTCTGAAGTATCTTTATTTGTTCTTGAGTTTTGAGATGATGATGATGATATATCTCGAATTCTAGTTGTTTGTGATTTTATTGATATATGTGAGTCTGTTTCGGGTTTGCTACCCAATCGGGCAATTGATTTTTGTTTTGACTTCGTTCCTAATTCTCAAACTGTTAGTGGTCCTCCCACAAGGATGTCCACTAAGGAAATGAGGAACTCTAAGTGTGATTGCTGAAGCTTGAAGCCAAGTAATTCATTCAATTCAGTCTTTACCATGGGATGCCACAATCATCTTTGTTATGAAATCTGAGGGTATTCTTAGGCTTTTCATCCATTTTCTCAAGCTTAACAAGTTAACCATTAGAATGAGTATCTATTGCTTATGATTGATGACATATTCGATCTATTGGGTGGTGTTAGGGTCTTTCCTCGGCTTGGCCTTACATCGATTTTTATCAGCTACGAGTTGCGGAGGATAGCGTTCCTCTTACCGCATTCCGCACTCGTATGGTTCTTGTGAGTGGCTCATTATACCGTTCAGTTTGATGAACACTCCAGTTTATTTTGTCAATCTTGTGAATCGACTATTCTGGGAATATCTTGATGAGTTCTCCTTGTGTTCTTTGATTTTGAGTGTAAGCAACTATTTGAATTCTCAAATCTTTCAAATTGAATATATGTTTTAAGTGAAATTGGATTTTGTTTATTGAGATAACAAAGAGTATTTTGTAGAGTATATATGAGGTATTTCCTTTTATAGAAAATGATTTTAGTGTTGGGTTGTCCATCGTGTGCTTTAAGAATTCTGGTCGATGCGCCTGATCAACGTTATCGATAGGAGTCTCCTAAACACTATGATGAGGCAGTTAGACACGGTAAACTAAGTTTTAATAAGTAAAGTTTGGAATTAATTAATATAGTTTGAGAATTAAATTTTATTTTGAATGTGTAATGCAACCATTTAACCCTAGTGAGTGTTGGATGAGTGGTGAGGCAGTTTTAATCATTAGGTCAACTCTACAGCCAATCGACGGGGTCATTCGCTATAAAACAATGGAGAGGCAATACCGTTGTATTATTTGAAATTTTGGAATTGAATATGCTAATTTTAAACTCTTAGCATGAGTTTGTGAGCTAGTTTTGTTTTGAATTTTGGTTGTATTAAAAATTTGTTGGTGTGAATTTGTAAAATACTTTTGGAAACAAATTTGAATTAATTATCAACTTTAATTAGTTTTATGCTGATAATTAGTTGGAAATTTAATTTTGTGACAAAGTGGAAATGTGAATTTGACTTTTTTGATAAATAACCATTTATGTAGTATAATCATTTTAACCGTGAGAATGATTTTAAACTTTATATATATATATTCCAAAATTTATTTTATGGATAATCAATGATCATCTTTTGATAATAGAAGAGATTAGTTATCTCTTCCAAAATGAGGTTTCTTAGTAAATTACTTTAAAGTTAGATTTTGGAAAGTAATGAAATTTTTTCCAATTAATGAATTGTTTCTTTTATGTTGATTACATAAATGATCATAATTTAGTATGTCTTAGCTTTCCGGGAAAAAGAAGATAATTTAATAAATGATTTAGTAAAGAGCTTGTTAAAGATGAAGTTTAAAATTTAAAATGGTTTGGGAAAAATTAAAATTTTAAACTGATTTAAAAGCTGAATTTTTTTGGTAAAGTGCTGTGTTAAAACATCGATAACTTGAGATTTATAACTCCAAATGAGTTCAATCCTTTCTGTAAATGAAAGGGATTTCAGTAAGCTATAAATTTTCTTTTTACCACTTTGGAAAATTTTGCCTTACTCATAGACTAAAATGGGTTTGAAAGTAGATGGTCATTTTTGTCCTATAAGAGATTTTCTAAGATATAAGCTGAAAGTAAATTTAGCATAACTTTCAAACCATGAATCCGATTTTGATGATCTTTATATTGCTACTTAGACTTAGTAGAACAACTTTTACTTTATAAGGGTTCTTTGATTTTATTACTTACTATGTCAAAACTTGCTTTCTTTACAACAAAATTGAAATTGACTTGTTTTTTTATGGTCATGCGTATTCTACCTATTTTGTGAGTGTAATTGAATTGATGTTGTTTATAAATATATGTTTCAAATTATATATATTGTGGTAGAATTTAAGAGTGAAACTTTTTTCACTTTAAATGAAGAGTTTGGGAATTAAATTGGATTTTTGTAAGAGGTTTTGAAAATTTTCTAAATGTTGAGATTTGAGAATTTGATTATGAAGAAAATGGATTTTGAAACCCTTGAAAATATTTGTTTAGTAAAATAGGAGTATAAAAATCCATTCCTTGAGTTTGTCTTGCCTTTGTGCAATTATCTAGCGACTTGCACTTATGCAGTCGTTTGGGTTGGTGGTATTGAAGAAACCATCTACCTCTTGTTGAGTTTTCTTACCTCAATTATTGTCAATCTAATGTCGGTGTGGTTCTTTCCGTAGTGACATACAGAAAGTCCTATCAACAAATATCTAGTTGGTTGGAACCGAGATAAAATTATGTTAAATCCCAACTCTATTCGAGAAGCTTCTGAGAAATCAATCTCACTCGATTGATCTTTTGTGTGAAATACTGTCCGTGTTCTTGTTTCGAAGGTGAGACTCCTTCGAAATCATGACGTATTGCTCATAGAAATTCAATGGTTCGCTAATCTCAAATATTAGCACTTGGGAAACCGTAGAATTATCGAACAATCTTATCTTTTTTTATCATCTTGTGTTGGGGTGAGAAATTTTAAATTCGAGCTTATCTATCTTCCTTTGCTTGATGAAATAAATAGTGTTTATTACAACGCTTCTCTAGAAATTGCGGGGACGCAATTTTTATAAGGGGGGGAGTCTGTAAAAACCCTGGTTTTGGTGATTACCTATAAATGTTAAATTATAACGGTGGTTATAATTTAATATTGTGAATTAAAAATAAATTGGAGATTTAAATTGTGTATTTGGAATAAGCAATGGATTTTGGAAATAAAATGTGAAAATAAAGTTTTTAAAACTTTATCTTGGTTGTTTGTGAGAAAAATGAATGAAATATGGTTTTATTTCGAGAAAATGCAATAATTCTTGTAATTATTGCTAAATGCAACTTTTAATAAATTTTAAAGGAAGTATTTGATTTTAAAATGTGTTTATTTTAAATAAAAACGTGAAATTTGATTTAAAAATAAGTTTGGTTATAAAAATTGATGGAAAATGGTTTGTTATATTTTATTACACAAGGAAATTATTTTTGTGTAATTTTTGGAGTTAAAATGCATGTTTTATGTAAATATTGGTATAAATTGTGTATTTATTTAAAAATGAGAGTTTTTAATAATAAAAATATTTTTATAACAAAATTACCTTTTTATTAGTTGTAAAATATTTTACTTAACATAGAGATATGTTTATATAATTTATTTGTGAAGAAACTTGTGTAAATATGTTGTTTGTTTAATTACATAAGTATATTTGTGTTTTAGTGATAAAATTAGTTTACTTAGGCCAATTAAATCTATTGTTTTGAATCCAAGCCCATTATCACAAACCTGAACTAAGAGAAGTGAGAAAAGCTTCTTCATGTACGTATACTTTCTTTTCCGGTAAACAAAAATAGAAAGAAAAAGAAGGAACTTTATTCATTTTCCAACTTAAGGCTTTTAGTCTCAAATTTCTCCAACAAATTGCTGTTTTCAATCTAATTAAAGCAAATTTCTATAGGTAATCAACTCCAAAATATAATCATTTCATCAAAATCTCATTTTGTGAAATGGGTTTGTCTGTAACAGTGTTCTTTCTTTCTTCTTGCATGCTTCTGTCTTGAGTTTCTACAGGTATTTGAGGCAAATTCAAGCACAAAGCCATCCACTTTCTCAAGCAAATCTGAGTTTCTCTTCAACCATTGCAAGGTGAGTGTTAAAACTTACAATTTCTAGCTGAAGCAAAGCTTCAAAAGCCAAAATCTGTGAAAATTAGCTTTTGTATACTGTTACTCTGTAGTTGTTTGTTTCTGTGAAAAATTGTTTTTGGTTGCTACTTTGCATGACCATATCTTTTTCACTTCCTGTCGGAATTCGTTGATTCTTCTTTTATTTGAAAGTTGAAGTTTTCTTCTGTGTGCATACCAATTTTCAATTCAATCTGAGGTTGTTTGGTCCTCTGTTTCATGCCTAAAGTTGAATCCGAGATGGTTTTCAGGCCTGTACATATTTTCGTTTTCTGAGCTGTTGCAAACATGGCCTGATTCAATGTTTGAGATATCGTATCTCTTTCATTTTCTGTCGTAATTCATTGATTCTTTTTTTATTCGAAATTTGAAGTTTTCTACTATGTGCACACCAATTTTCAATTCAATTTGAGGTGGTTTGGCCCTCTGTTTCATGCCTGAAAGTTGAACCCGAGATGGTTTTCAGGCCTGTACATATTTCCGTTTTCCGAGCTGTTGCAAACAAGGCCTGATTTCATGTTTGAGACAGTGTATCTCTTTCATTTCATGTCGGAATTATTGATTCTTTTTTTATTTGAAAGCTGAAGTTTTCTAATATCTGAATACCAATTTTCAGTTCAATTTGAGCTAGTTTGGTCCTCTGTTTCATTCCTGAAAGTTGAACCCGAGATGGTTTCCAGGCCTGTACATATTTCCGTTTTCTGAGCTGCACAAACATGGCCTGAGTCCATGTTTGAGACAACGTATCTTTTTCATTTCCTATCGGAATTCATCGATTCTATTTTTATTTGAAACCTATAGTTTTCTGCTTTGTGTATACCTATTTCCAGTGAAATCTGAGGCCATTTAGTCACCATTTTCATGCCTATAAGTTGAACCCGAGAGGGTTTTCAGACCTGGGCAGAATTCAACATGGCCTGAGTCCATGTTTGAAATTTCATATCTTTACCATTTCATGTCAGAATTCAGTGAATCTTTTTCCAATTCATAGATAAATTGTTCTACTTTGTGTGTATCAAATTTCAGACCATTCTGAGGTAATTAAGCCATACGAATCATGTCTAAAAGTTGAACTGGGAGAAGATTTCATACCTGGGTATTGTTTTTGCCTGTGCGCTTTTTTTGTTCTGCCTTGTTTTTCCGTTCGATTTTCGACTTCTGCATATTTTATTTATGACAATTCTGAACTGTATTGAAGGCCATAAAGCCTATCAATTGGCGAGCCAGAATTTGTGATTCAAAATGAATCGATTTTGAGATGATTTCGAATGTCGGTTTTCGATATTTTTCGATGTTTTTCCTTGATTTCGAGCATGGGTTTTTCTAAATAATTTTGAATGATTTTTAAAATAAATTAACTTTTGAAATAATTATTATAGAGTATTTTAAATTATTTTCAAGCTATAAAATCTATATATTCTCTATAATAAGGGAATTTTCAAAGATTGTTTTCAAAAACGATTTCGAAAAATTGTTTTAAAAGCTTGTTTCTCAAATAAATTATTTTATGTATAAAATACACGTTTTTGCTCTATTCGAGCGAAAGAGAAGGAGAATTAAACGATTGGGTAAAACACGTGGTATGGGACACGTGCGTTTATCTTTTCGGTTAATTCCTGACTTGTCTGTTTGATCCTTTTGACCTTCGGGTCATATTTGGCGATGAGATGAGGCAAATATTTTTACTGCTTTCTGGTGTGGCATTGGCTAGCGATTAGTAAACCGTTGAGTGAGAACGTATGGTATGGAACGCACGTTAACACTTTTCGGGTTCCTATCTGAGAGTTTGTGACACATTTGTCTAAGAAACGTATTTGCCAGTAGTGGACCTTCGAGTCATTTGTCCTTCGGGATGTTTTTCAAAGAGACGTATTTGTCCATTGTGACGTATTTGTCCTTCAGGATGTTTGTCTAAGAGACGTATTTATTTATCCTTCGGGATGTTGTCCTTCGGGACGTTTGTCTAAGAGACGTGGCGCCTTATTTTGAGAGAACGGTACTTGGCAGGCTTCGGCCATTTGTGAGCACGCGCTATATCTTTGAGATGATTTTAGTGATTTCTTTGTGATTTTCCAAGTGTATCACCTTTTTACATATTTGGCCATTTGAGCCGTTCGAGACATTATATATGGCGATTACATCTTTGGAAATTTGAACTCCTTATCGAGTTCTATATTTTAGATTTGGGTTTGCCAACTCTTGGCGTTTATTTTGTGATTTGAGATTTGCCATTCTATGACGTTTATTTGAGATTTATATTCTCCTTTTTTGGAGATATGTATATATATATATATAGCCATTTTGGCGTATTTTGAGATTTGAGACTTCTCTATTTGAGAATATATTTGGGATTGCCTTTTTATGGCGAGTTTTGAGTTTTCTCCTATTTAGGAGTTATGGTTTCTCTAAACCATTATTGTTCTTTTTGGGTATATGCCGATGATATGAAGCGTGTTTATACTTAGTTGTTTTAATGTTGAGTTATCTCTTTCGAGATTATATATGCTTAGTGAATCACTTCACTTGAAGTAATGGCATATTCTTATTATTGTTTCTTCTTATTCGAGAAGAGTTATCACCCTTTATCTTATGCTTCATATTATCACTTATCTTACTAAACTAACTGTTTTAGCTAGACTGACCCGTGTATTTTATACTCAGGTCAGACCGAGTTGTTTCAGGTTAGATACCTGCTTTTGGATTTAGCTTCGCTTTGATGCTTTTGCTTGGATATCTGTTTATCACCTTTTGTTGTTGTAGCCTTTTGTTTGACTCTGATATGTGTATATTTTTGACTCGTTGTATATAGTGTGGTCTTCGAACCACTTATGATGTATCATTTTGTATTATACTGGGGATGTATCAGTATACATGTATATATGTCTGTTTGCTGTTCTATGATGTGATGTACATTCTGTTGTTGTATTTTGTTCTGATAGATCCGTTAGCCACTATAGTTTTGTGTTAAACATTTGTTGAATATGTCGATCCACTTGAGAAAGGAAAAAAATTAGAGAATTAATCGACGTATTTAATAGATGTTTAAAACAAGGCTATAGATGGTCGCTCCTAACCAGCCATATTCTTCGCATGAGCAGACAGTATTACCCAGTAATACTCTTTGTTAATGTGGGTCTCGGGATTGGGCGTCACAGCTTGGTTCGATTGCTGATCGCTTCTTTAAGACTACTATCTAACCGTTTATCTTCTTTGGCACTATATACTACCGAGGCGTTTCTGCTGTTCGGTAGTTATCAATTACTATACTATTTTTGTTGTTCATTGCCGGACTTATTGTGTTGTTACATATTGTACCACTTGTGATAGACATAATTCTAAACTTAACCAAACTTCATATCTTCTTCTATTCTTCAAGTTGGCTTTCAATCTTCTCACTACTTCATTCCACCCACGTGTGATAGTAATCTTATTACAGACTCTTTGGTTTTCTTCATGGCACTTAATGCCTGTTGTGGATTCGACGTGCTATGGGTGAAAATGCCAACAACACTTGCTCCCCAAAAGCATACTTTTGTGAATACAAAGTGTGCTTTGTTCCTTTCAAAAATCATTTTCCATATGCATTAGTCATTTTGGACCTTAAACAACTATTCTTTAGTTTTTTGGTATCCACTAAGGTTCCAACTACTGGTTTCTTGCTAAATCTAACATATCATTGAAAAGGAAACTTCTCTAGCTCTAATAAAGATCTAAGAGTCTAATATCCGAAGGTAGAAGTGTTGTCGGTTCCTCGAATAACAATAATTGATGATGATCCCATTTGGTTTCGTACAATTCTGATCGACATAGAATTTTGTTCGGTGTTTTTGTCTACTCATTTCGGTCTGGTACAAGATAGAGTACTTATTCCTATAAATACCCATCTAAGCTCAGTTGAGAAACTTTTATTTCCTTTTTCATTTCACAAACTGTTTATCTTCCTCTTTCACCACTTTCAAATCCGAGCTCAAAACCTTACCAAACTCATCCATACTCACCAACAATAGTGAGGCAATGATTCAGCCTTTCAAATCCTTGCTTTAATTCATATTTTCAATAACTGATTCATGTTTGGATCAGGCTACGGTTGGGTCAATCGTTTGCCAAGGGGATTATCGTGATTTTGCTTATTTGATTGATATGTATGTATGTGTAGGATATATATAGTTTTCATAGTGTTTGGATAACAAAATTGTTGATTTCCATTAAAATCGAACTATTCGTTTGTTCCATGGATCACCAACCGAATGGAATACTTAGTGTTTTAGGATCCTAAAATGACTGATCTAGATAGCATGAGTGATTTTTTATTATTGTACCATGTAGGATATGTCACACATATAGGGATTTGTGTTAGATTACTCTATTAAAAAACTTAACTTTAACCACCAGTCTCGGTTCGGTCATGAAATTGTTATCTAATGTGTAGTGGATAACCATAGCATGAGTTGTGACTAGACAATATTATCAGTTGGTACTAATATACTTTTGTTGTCCTACTATACATCCCAAGTCAAAATGATGTTTTTAATCGATTCGATTCACGTTGAATAAGTGAACGTATCGGTGAACATATCAGTTTGATTAGTTTCTCACATCGTTGCATGAAAAACAATGAATACATAATTATAAAATTTCATACCATTATGTTGCACTTGTCACTGTGTACGTTGTTAGTCTATAGTATATCACATAGGTATGACATCTTTACATCCTTGCACTAGGTCCATTACTTCAACTAGCTGTCAGCCATCCGGTGCTTATGCTTCTTCATCTACCACCTTACATGGTTCATCTTTGGGGCATGCTATTCCTTTTACTATTCAACTCAAGTCTGCTCTTTCGTTGGTAGCGGGTTTTCGAGCATCTCGGCTCTTAGCGGATCCAACTGACTCAATTGCCACTACCTTGGAGATCGAAAATCTGGACGCCATTGCACAAACACATGGGCTTCCCATGGAAGATATGCTTCTCCCTACTTCTACTTGACGGGCACATGAGAGTCCTCTAGAGGGTTACATGGTTATAGTAGATATTACTGCTTAGTTGTTTCTTCTCTTCCGTTGCATGCATGGAACACAATGTTGGAATTGGGCCATCCTGCAGCAAAATAAATGGGTAAGTTTCAAGTAAATTTCTTCAATTTGGATCTTACTGGGCCTACAAAGTCTAATTTTTATTCAGAACTTATCTAAATTTATTTCAAGTAAAATCAGTATTTTATTTTATTTATAAATAAAATTTTATTTCATATAATTTTTATTATATTTTATACATGTGTGTCATATACACATATATGTGTGCGTGCACGTGCAACATGATAATGTGTACATGGTTTGACATATTTATGTGTAGACGCTAGGATTTACACTGCAACGGCCATGTCAGCCCCTCGTATATACAAATGGATTGTCCAAATTTATGTGTGTGTATATGTGTGCGCATGTGCGTCAAAAAATTATAAAAATATAATATATATATATATATATGTATGTATGTACCTATATATATATATGTAAAATATAATTGTATAACTATTATAAAATATTTTTTGTAAATTATTTACGTAAAGAATTTATTAAAATATAGATACATACATACATACAATTAATTAAATTATAGAATTATTTTAAATATTAGTTTGTAAAATAATTTAGAATATTTATAATATGAAATCCGAACTGAAATTATATATAAACACACACACATATATTGCTACTACTTTCAGCTATATAAAAAAAATTAATTTTTATAAATTTTATTTGATTTTAAATAATTTATTAATTAAATACATATAATTGATTAAAAATGGTAAGGAAATAATTTAAAAAGGGTAAAATTCATTTTCGAAACCATAATGAATATTTTATATTATATAAAAAATTTACAGAATTTTATACTGTTTATAAATGAGTATACATTTATTTTATGTATTTAACCAATTTTTAATCAATTAAACTATATTATATATATACACACAAAAAATTTAATGTCGAAAGCTTTCTGATATAAATAAAAATTTCAAATAATTTAAAATATACTTATTATATGATTTAATTTTTTGTGTTTAAATTTAATTCATTAAAATCATCTAATTATATTATTTTAATCAATTTTTTATTAGTCGTGACCAACAAACAAATATAGATACTTTTTTATTATTAGTTTATATATATCCACTTATATATGTAACCATCAACATGTTAAAATCCATCGATATACCAATTCATGATATTTCTAACTAAGCAATGTATGGAGCAATAAGTATATAAATATCGGTATATAATAATAGACCAGCAAAGTACCTTTCACTAACGCCCAAAGTTCGCACGTTGAAACAAAGAAATTAGCAAATACACTTATTTCTCGAAGTTGAAATAAAGAAATAAGCAACGTATGGAGCAATAAATATAAAAATATCGGTATATAGTAATCCCGAAGTTACTAGCTTCCGAATTTCCTTCCTACTGATGATCGAATCAAAGAAAATTGATGTGAATTAATGCTTGGATTTTTGGGGTTGTTATAAGGTGATGGCAACCAGATATAAGCAGCAAAGGAAGAGTGGAAGAGTGTTTGCAAAGTGAGGATATAAAGATTGTATATGAGAGAGACCAGGGAGTTAAATGAGGATCAAGATCCACTTATTTCTCTTATCATTTCTTTCTCATTTGAATTCAAAATTCCTTCCCTCTCTACCATCATATAACCGGCCCCAATATGCTACCTATAGCCACCTATATCGAGCCATAATTTGGGCCTCAAAATTATTTGAAGCCCAAATAATATTTATTGCATTTAAATCCAATTCAAATGCGTATCGATATCATATATCGACTGGTATTTATACAACTATTTATGTGCATTATTTAAAATTGTTTCATTCATATCAAATAAAATTTTGTAATTAATGTTTCATAAATATTAATTAATTTATAACAATTATAATTAATTAAATCGGGTGGTAATAAGAGTATTCAACATTTCGGTTGTGTGACTCTTACGTGTAAATTCGACGAGCAATTAATATCGAACAATTCAAATATTAACATTCACAAATTACTTATTTGGTTTTGGTAAAATCCAATTTTACTTTATTAAGCGTTAGCTGGTAGTGACAATTATTTACACCAATTCTCTTCATCAAAACTATATCACTTTGGATTTGTAGAATTTGATGATGGTCAAAATTCCAATATCGTCCATATTCAACTCTATTGTCCAAACACAAAGACTTTGGTTCAATAATAACAATTATTATTGACTGAAATGCTTTAGCCAAAGACTTTGACTTAGAGTTGGCTTAAGTTAACCGTGATACTAAGCCATTATAATTAAGGAAACGAATCATCTCTTGAACAGTGTTTCACTCCCAATGCTTCCACTCGATCCAACTATAGTCGTTCAATGGACATTGTGCCATGGTTTATAATAATCAAAGCAGAGCTTCGATATAGAAGATCAACGGTTTTTTCAAGTCAAGAGAACTATGTAATTTTATCACATCGAAATTTTCTGGTTGACCTTAATTATATTAACCCATAGAAAACTATCGAGTGGGTCTTTCCATAGTTATCCAATAACTATTAATATGTAACCCCTTGGTGCCTCCAATAGCCATGAGTAATACACCATCCGACATTTACAGAGCTATGTACTCTAGTCTCAATGAATGTATATATATCTAGTCTCGATACATCTTGACTGGGAATACTTGAAATGGTATGTTTAATTTCATTGTGATTTATTATTCATGGTTACAACACTTTGTAACTACTATCACAAAACATGCCATTTATAGATTTTCTATTAAATATACTTCTAATTAAATTAATTAATTAATATAACATATTATATCAAGTATATAACAAAAAGAGAACACCTTTTATTTCGAAGAAGATTGATTATCAAGTTAGATATATGTAACACTTACATAATTGCTCCTGTTGACGCCAAAAATGTGCATCAACACCTAATAGAATCTCGTAGAGATTAAATTATGAATGAAATTAAAACACAGCAGTGAAAGTAAATGAACACACAGATTTCTATAGTGGTTCGACAATCTTGCACTCGATTATGATTATAAGAAAGTTTGGATCAGCAGGATTCATTAGTACAAGAATGAAGAATCAAAATGGCGGAGCCTACGCAATGGAAAGAAGCCTCTCGAAAATTAACAATAAAGTCTGTATTTTCTATTAAATATACTTCTAATTTAATTTCATTGTGATTTATTATTCATGAGAGTCCTCTAGAGGGTTACATGGTTTATAGTAGATATTACTGCTTAGTTGTTTCTTCTCCTCCGTTGCATGCATGGAACACAATGTTGGAATTGGGCCATCCTGCAGCAAAATAAATGGGTAAGTTTCAAGTAAATTTCTTCAATTTGGATCTTACTGGGCCTACAAAGTCTAATTTTTATTCAGAACTTATCTAAATTTATTTCAAGTAAAATCAGTATTTTATTTTATTTATAAATAAAATTTTATTTCATATAATTTTTATTATATTTTATACATGTGTGTCATATACACATATATGTGTGCGTGCACGTGCAACATGATAATGTGTACATGGTTTGACATATTTGTGTGTAGACGCTAGGATTTACACTACAACGGACATGTCAGCCCCTCGTATATACAAATGGATTGTCCAAATTTGTGTGTGTGTGCGCGCGCGCATGTGTGTCAAAAAATTGTAAAAATATAATATATGTATATATATATGTAAAATATAATTGTATAACTATTATAAATAATTTTTTTAAATTATTTACGTAAAGAATTTATTAGAATATAGATACATACATATAATTAATTAAATTATATAATTATTTTAAATATTAGTTTGTAAAATAATTTAAAATATTTATAATATGAAATCCGAACTGAAATTATATATAAACACACACACACACATATTGCTACTACTTTTAGCTATATAAAAAATTAATTTTTATAAATTTTACTCGATTTTATATAATTTATTAATTAAATACATATAATTGATTAAAAATGGTAAGGAAATAATTTAAAAAAGGTAAAAATTCATTTTCGAAACCATAACGAATATTTTATATTATATAAAAAATTTACAGAATTTTATATTATTTATAAATGAGTATACATTTATTTTATCTATTTAACCAATTTTTAATCAATTAAACTATATTATATATATATATATACACACAAAAAATTTAATGTCGAAAGCTTTCTGATATAAATAAAAAAATTCAAAAAATTTAAAATATACTTATTATATGATTTAATTTTTTGTATTTAAATTTAATTCATTAAAATCATCTAATTATATTATTTTAATCAATTTTTTTATAAGTCGTGTCCAACAAACAAATATAGATACTTTTTTATTATTAGTTTATATATAGCCACTTATATACGTAACCATCAACATGTTAAAATCCATCGATATACCAATTCATGATATTTCTAACTAAGCAATGTATGGAGTAATAAGTATATAAATATCGGTATATAATAATAGACCAGCAAAGTACCTTTCACTAACGCCCAAAGTTCGCACGTTGAAATAAAGAAATTAGCAAATACACTTATTTCTCGAAGTTGAAATAAAGAAATAAGCAACGTATGGAGCAATAAGTATATAAATATCGGTATATAGTAATCTCGAAGTTACTAGCTTCTGAATTGCCTTCATACCGATGATCGAATCAAAGCAAATTGATGTGAATTAACGCTTGGATTTTTGGGGTTGTTATAAGGTGATGGCAATCAGATATAAGCAGCAAAGGAAGAGCGGAAGAGTGTTTGCAAAGTGGGGATATAAAGATTGTATACGAGAGAGATCAGGGAGTTAAATGAGGATCAAGATCCACTTATTTCTCTTATCATTTCTTTCTCATTTGAATTCAAAATTCCTTCCCTCTCTACCATCATATAACTGGCCCCAATATTCTACCAATAGCCACCTATACTAAGCCCTAATTTGGGCCTTAAAAATATTTTAAGCCCAAACAATATTTATTGCATTTAAATCCAATTTAAACGCGTATCGATATCATATATTGACTGGTGTTTATATAACTATTATATGTGCATTATTTAATATTGTTTCATTCACATCAAATAAAATTTTGTAATTAATGTTTCATAAATATTAATTAATTTATAACAATTATAATTTAATTAAATCGGGTGGTAATAAGAGTATTCAACATTTCGGTTGTGTGACTCTTACGTGTAAATTAGACGAGCAATTAATATTGAACAATTCGAATATTAACATTCACAAATTACTTATTTGGTTTCGGTAAAATCCATTTTTACTTCGTTATGCGTTAACTGGTAGTGAGAATTATTTACACCAATTCTCTTCGTCAAAACTATATCACTTTGGATTTGTAGAATTTGATGATGGTCAAAATTCCAATATCGTCCATATTCAACTCTATTGTCCAAACACAAAGACTTTGGTCCAATAATAACAATGATTATTGACTGAAATGCTTTAGCCAATGACTTTGACTTTGAGTTGGCTTAAGTTAACCGTGATACTAAGCCATTATAATTAAGGAAACAAATCATCTCTTGAACAATGTTTCACTCCCAATGCTTCCACTCGCTCCAACTATAGTCGTTCAATGGATGTCGTGCCATGATTTATAATAATCAAAGCAGAGCTTCGACATAGAAGATCAATGGTATTTTCAAGTCAAGAGAACTGTGTAATTTTGTCACATCGAAAATTTCTAGTTGACCTTAATTATGTTAACCCATAGAAAACTATCGAGTGGGTCTTTCCATAGTTATCCAATAACTATTAATATGTAACCCTTTGGTGCCTCCAATAGCCATGAGTAATACACCGTCCAACATTTGGAGAGCTATGTACTCTAGTCTCAACGAATGTATATATATCTAGTCTCGATACATCTTGACTGGGAATACTTAAATTGGTGTGTTTAATTTCATTGTGATTTATTATTCATGGTTACAACACTTTGTAACTACTATCACAAAACATGCCATTTATAGATTTTCTATTAAATATACTTCTAATTAAATTAATTAATTAATATAACATATTATATCAAGTATATAACCAAAAAAGAACACCTTTTATTTCGAAGAAGATTGATTATCAAGTTAGATATATGTAACACTTACATAATTGCTCCTGCTGACGCCAAAAATATGCATCAACACCCAATAGAATCTCGTAGAGATTAAATGATGAATGAAATTAAAACATAGCAGAGAAAGTAAACGAACACACAGATTTCTATAGTGGTTTGGCAATCTTGGCCTACATCCACTTTGTATTTTTATTAATCTTGCACTCGATTATGATTACAAGAAAGTTTGGATCAGCATGGATCCATTAGTACAAGAATGAAGAATCAAAATGGTGGAGCCTACACAACAGAAAGAAGCCTCTCGAAAATGAACAATAAAGTCTGTATTTATAGGGAAAGATGGCGAAATATCTTCCTGAAATTTCGACAGCGGAGTCTCCAAATCTAAAAGAAGTTACGGTATCGATACGGGCCCCACTTCCATCAAAATAAAGATCAGCATCGATCATTTTTTGAGCTCCTTTTGGCATGTGATCGATATGGTGAACTCCACACTTTAATATATTGATGTTCCCAAAGTTTCATGTGTATTTGACTTGTAGATTTTGAGATATTGATTGTTTTGTGCTGAGTTGAACTGTAATATCGATACGGTAGTAACCATAATTAGAGATGGATCATAACCGATCCATAATGGAGATGGATCATAGCCGATCCATTTTTGAGATGGATTATAGCCGATCCATAATGGAGATGGATCATTGTCGATCCATTTTGGAGAACGATTGTACCCGATCGTAATTTCAGTTAAAGTATGAAATTCAATAGCCAATTCCAGAATGTTATTCGCATGAATCCATACGACTATCATCTATAGTCTTGCCTATAATTAATCTCCAATCCTAATAACCATCTCTCTGGGGTTTCTGCCTTGATCATTATCTAGTCTAACTTGTCCAGTCAGTCTGAATATAGCCAGACCAAAAGGCCGGATAACATTTGCCGCTCACAATATGTCTTGTTGCATACATAGCGTGCTTTGAATCAAAGCAAGTTAGAGTCGCCGGAAAGAAATCCATCCAGTTTTCTGAATAGTCGCTATCCTTCCATTAAATTATCTTCTCAAAGTGGCGTATCTCTCTTTGATCGTCATGACTCTTGGTCGATTTCCAATGATATAAATTCACGACTGTATTCCATCAATTGCTATCTGTGTCCGGTTCTACGGGGCTAGTAAGCTTTGGCTATCTGATCCAGTCTTTTCTCTAATAACTTCAGGTGAAAATTCAATTTCTGTCAGTTTCAAGAAATCGAATTTCTAAAATATACACGTGCACGTTTAGGTACATGTTTTTGTCATTGGCTCCTAGATGCGTTTGTACGCTTACGGGTCGTCACTAATTGCTTATAGTTTAATTGGAATTGGATTGCAATTCCTTATTATATTTTTTATAATGAAATAGGGGCCGCAATAAGTCACTCGATGAAAAGGGACTTCAAGTTCTACAGGGATGACGGCCTCAGAGTCATAAGCAAGGGCGAATGGAGTATGGCAAGTTGCAAACTTGTGGATAGTTCTTTAAGCTCATAATGCTAATGGGAGTTCATCGACCCACTTGCCTCTAGTCTTTTCCAAAATGTTTCTTCAGAATGGACTTTATGTTTTTGTTAACGGCTTCGATTTTTCCATTAGCTTGAGGGTGAGCAACTACTACGAATCTTTTCTCAATATGAAGCTAGCGGCATATGTCTTTCAATTTAGCACTGTCAAATTCTGTCAAATTAGGTCCCGCTATCAATTTTGAGGAAGACCAAAACGACAGATGATGTTTTGAAACAAATTTGATTACTTTTTTATCATTACGATCGCAGCCAAAGGTTCAACTTCAGCCCACTTGGTGAAGTAATCCACTGCTACAATGGTATATTTCGCACCATCTTTAGAAATCAGCAAGGAACCAATAATATCTATGCCTCATGTGGCAAATGTCCATGGACTGACCATTTGTGTAATTTCCGTTGGCGGAGCTTTTGCAATTTTTTCAAACATCTGGCACTTGTCACATCATCTAGTGTAATCAGCTACATCTCGATTGACAGTGGGACAATAATACCCATAGCGGGGTATTTTCTTTGTTAAGACTTGCCCCCCGGTGTAATCACCACATTATCTTTCATAGACTTCTCTCAAGACTCGTTTGATTTCATCATGGGTGATACACCGAAGCAGGGGAATGGAGATACCCTTTCTATACATGAATCCTTCTTAAATGATATAGCGTGAAGCTTTGCGGAGGACCTATCGTTTTTCATTCTTCCATCTAGGAAGGATCCCTCGTTGCAGATAAGATTTGATAAGTTCCATCCACGACTCTCTTTCCAGCTTCATCTCTAGAACCCAATCTATATTCATCTGGTCGATGCTTAGAGCATTTAGTACTTCAAACGAAACCAAGTCCATCTGCTGCACATCCCCGAAACTAGTTAGCTTGGGCAGTAAGTCGGCTTTCTCATTTTTTCTCTAGGGGTATGGTTAATGGATACTTGAAGTCTGCTAGTAGCTTTTGGACCCTACCGAGACAAGGCGCAAGTTGCTGCCCCCTAGCCTGATAATCTCCCTTGACTTGGTATACCACTAACCGGGAATCGCAAAAGATTTGTAAAGTTTTACTCTCAGTTCCCTGGAAAGTTTGAGCCCGGCGATCAAGGCTTCATACTTAGCTTCATTATTTATTATAGGAAAGTCAAGCTTCAAAGTGTAGAAAATTGATCGACCCTTCGGAGTTACTAGTATGACTCCAACTCTAGAACAACGATCTTCATCCATGCACATTTTCCATTGGTTGGTCGGTTCTCCACCGCTCTTCGATGAGTTGTCTGGTGCAGTGAATCAGCTATGAAGTTCGCCAATGTCTGTCCCTGGATAGCT
This sequence comes from Allium fistulosum, assembly GCA_030737815.1. Classification (NCBI taxonomy): domain Eukaryota; kingdom Viridiplantae; phylum Streptophyta; class Magnoliopsida; order Asparagales; family Amaryllidaceae; genus Allium; species Allium fistulosum. Next base: position 1,248,536,998 of record CM060905.1, read on the forward strand.
CTCCATGGAAGATAAATGATATCGAATTTTCTTAGCTTGATATTCCATTTGAGCAACCTTCCAAATGTCTCAGGTCATTGTAGGACCCATCATAAAGGCTGGTCGATGTAGACGTTGATGGGGTGAGTCTGGAAGTAAGGGCGAAGCTTTTATGATGCAATCAACATGCAATGTTTAACGATGAGTTTTCTATCAGTTTAAAAAATCGCCGAAAAATTATAATAAAAATAACCGCAAGCAGACGATGTACAATTTTAGTACGTGGCAAGTAAGGGTCGATCCACAGGGAATTGAAGTGATTTAAAAATTCTACTCAATCAAATTAACCAAGAGTTTGAAGTTGTTTAAGCTAGAAAAAAATGTGAAAAAAGCTAACAGAAGAAAGTGAATAAAAATATGAGAGTAGAAGGCAATTTAGAGGCAAATCCCTTATCATGATCACATAAATCAACAAAATGAAATTACAATCTCTCTTTTTTGGTCATTAGTGAATTTAGTTGATGTGTTTATCATAAGTGTGGTCTATTTGTACTATTAATTAGCCCAACATAAACCATCAAACTTTAACACACCATCTAAAACACTTGTCAACTCTCATGAAATGATAATGAAGTTAAAAATAAAATCTATTCAAAGCATGATCTATTTACTATTGACTAGTATTATAGACTATCAAATTTTGATTCTAAAATCCACTTCATTACCAACATCATATGTAGATGAAGAGGTATTTTGGGTTTATGATTGTTTAAGCATAGCCTATTTGGTGTCAACAACATAGGCTATCAAATTTAAAGTTAAACAACAAAATATTTACCACATCAAACATTTCCATTAAGCACAAAAAGAGATCATAAATTATCAAATATTTTGAATCTACATGATTAAGAGAGCTTCATTACTCTTAAATTGAAGAGGTTTAGCTTCTCATATTTGTTATCATTTCAACAAATGTAGATTGCAACATAAACATAAACAAGAGAAAAAAGAGCTAAATAAAATAAAAGCTAATCTACTTGTATAAAATAAAGAGATCTACACTACTAACATAAAAGAAACAATACAGAAAAGAACATGTATTAAAATTGTATAATGATAAATAGCATAAGCAAAGGCTAAGAAGCCATGAAAGAAAGAGAGCTTTTTGTTTACAATTTGTGCCTACCACTAAACTAACTAGAGGGTGGTGCTAAGAGCTTCATTACATGAAACATAAGGGGTATTTATACATGCCTAAAACTCTAATGCATATTTTAAGGAACTACCCAAAATACCCCTCTATGAAATGTAACGTCCAAGCAATCATTAGCATGAGCATAATCCTCCATTTAAATGTACATATAGCTTTAAATCTTCACTAACATGTGCATTAGCTCTTAATAGTGGATCATGGTAAGTGGGTAGCTGGGATCCTCCATGTTGCATGAATTATTTATTTCCATCTTCATTTGCCTTCTTCTCTTGTGCATGCATATTTTCATGAAGCCTCTTCATATTTTTCCATCCAATTTCCTACAAACAAAAAATAAAATATGCAAATAAATATTCTCAAATTAATTCACACACAAAAATGACCATTTTCCCCCCATATGAAGATGAATAAATTATGATTTGAAAACAATTAAAATTTTGGTTTAAACATGTTAAAATACCCTATATGCTCATTTATTTAATTAAATTAGATTAAATATGGAAGTAAAATATACACATTTATGTGCACATCAAATGCCCCCACACTTATCTTTTTATTCGTCTTGAAATAAAATAAAACTAAGATAAATCCGTTTTCGAAGGAAATACGATTGCATTGAGCGTGTGCAACAAGCCGTTAAACCTCTAGGTGTCCCTAGTAGGACGAGTGTTGTCTCGTGAGGTTGTTCAGTAGATACTACCCACAAAATCCAAATGCAACATGAAAAATTCCTAAATGCAAGATTTATTTATGAAGAGATGAATGCAAGTTTTTGAAAATATTTACAAATGAAGAATTTACTTTTAAATTGACATGAATAAGTTAAATATAAGTTTTGGTTATCATTAAGAAATTCAAGTCCTTTTACTTGTCAAAATTTCCAACAAAAATTAAGTTATCATCACAAATGGACTCTAGTTTGGCTATTTTTTCGATTGATAACATAGTGCAACTATGAAATGGATCCTTAGTTGATTATCAAAAATTTTCAAAGTGGTATTTTCATTTCTTTTGAATAAGAAGTCAAATCAAATAAGTGATAATAGTGTTTGGATTTCAATTTCTTACTCTCTTTATTTGAAATTTTATTGGTATTAACAATATTTACATATGCCTAACTCAGAAAAACTGAGGCCATATATATCACCCATGCACTGCCTTGCGGGCTTACATAAGGGAATACAGAGAGCATGGCGAGTGTACACACAAGTGTATACACCTATCGACTGTAGGCATTATTAGTGAAAGAATTTTTGTATACATACACCTAACTCAGATAAAATGAGGCCAGATATATTGATCATGCACTGCCTTTCGGGCTTACGTGAGAAGGGTATAGAGCGTGGCAAGTGTATACACAAGATGTACACCTATTGACTGTAGGTGTTAATAAAATATATACAAAAAATTATGTTTTTTTATATATTTTTTATGAAGAGAGAGTTTTACAATATCACCTTAGCACCACTTAACTTAGAAGATCAACAATGTTATCGCCTTTACTTTAAATCAATCACTCATTAAACAAAAATTTCAATTAGGATATACTTCATAATTAACACCCATGAACCTTCTTATATACTAGTTAAATCATTGTTACTTGTAATCAAGCTTTATTTTTATTTTTGTTGAGACAAATTAATTTTCTAAAATTTCAATTTGATAACCAAAAACCTATACTTATCCTATAGTGTTTCTTCAAAAATAAATCAAAATACTAAAATGAAAATTTGTTTTGGGATTTTTTTTAGTTTTGAGTTTTGGAAAGAAAACTAAAAAAACCATGAAAAATCAAAAAATGAAGATGAGACTCTCCCCACACTTGATTTTGACTGTGTCCCCATAGTCAACCAAAGTGAAAGGAGAAAAATAAAAATAAAAATATGACATATATTTACATGAAAATGAACGGTTATTATTTACACAACATCAGAAAAGATACCGTTAAAGAGTAAATGAAACGGTCTTCCAAAGACCAATTCATTTGTCTCGTCAAGTACGAGAGACATAGCTTAAGCATAAAAAACCAAACCATAAAATATTTCAAAGTTGAATGTTGATTTGGAAAAACGAATGTCGTTTTATTAAAAATCGTATGTGTTGTTTTATTTTCAATGATTTTCGGGGTAGATAAAATAATTGATTGATGTTCGAGTTTATTTTCACCAAATTTAAATTCAAACTTATCATTGAAAACTTCTTCAGAACTATTGATTTCAAAATCAAAATGGTGATTTAAGTCTATCCCTTTAGAATTCAACAACTCATCTTCGAATAGTCCAAAAAATTTGTGTTCGCTAAATTCGTCTTCCTTTGTTGGAGTATTAACAACTTCATTGCATGTATCATGTTCAAAATCTACAGTTGTTGTATTCAATTTTTCAAAATCGGAAAAAGGAAGATCGAATTTTAAATTTGGTTTCACACTCTCAAAAGAATTGAAATCCAACACAATTCCCGCATTTTTAACAAATTCATCAAGATTGTTATTTTCAATTTCAAAAGTTGCTATTTGAAAATCGTCGATTTTGGTAAAAGGTGGATTATTATTTGACTCGTCCAACGTTGGGATTTGATTTTGTTTCTCACGTTGTTTTCATGTATGTTTCAAACAACAAATCCTATGATCTTTCTAAATTTCTTCCATTTGCTCAACAAAATCAAAATTATAATTATTAATTTGAGAATTTTCAATTTGAAATTGTTCAGAACAAAAAATGTCCAATGCACCATAATTGAAACTATTCCCATTGCCAAAATCATTTAAACAGTTATTTCCATTTTTATTTTGAAATTCATTTTGGAGTTCGAAATTGAATTGGCATGGGTTATAATCAAAATTATTTGAATTTTTAAGTGAATTCATATTTTGATCATTTTGAAATGCTTGACTTGAGTTATTGCACAGATTACTCAAATTATTTATCATTTGATTTCGTTGTTCAAGTAAAGACCAAATCGTTTCAATACTCTTTTCAAGAGTTGAGGGTTGCTCACTATTTTGAGATTTTTATTCTTTAAAATCCAAATTGTTTATACAAGAGTTGTCATTAAAATATCCATAAGAATTTGGTGTGAAATTGTATGGATTATATTGATTTTCACAACTATTGTAAAATTCTTGCGAGTACGAAAATTTCGACATTTTCAAAAAAAATTTTATAAAGGACAAATATTTACCAAGGAGAATTTATTTTTCAAAAGGGATATTTATTATTTTTTTTGGATTTTCAAATATATATATATATATATATATATTGTTTTTGAAAATATTATATGTTTTTTGGATTTTTGAAAATTTCAAAAGAAAAGATTAAAAAGTATTTTTTTGGATTAAAAATAAAAAAACTAAGTTAAGGAAAATTTATAATTTTTTTAGTATTGGATTTTAATTTTTTTTTAAATATGCATGAACTAATGCAACTAAATGAATGCAAGGACTTAATTACAAATTTCCTGCCCTTAGTAGCTCCTAACCCAAAATTGTATAATCACACTTTGTCTTAATCCAACAAGATAGTTCTTAGCCAGGTAATGGACAGGAGTTATCGATGCACTACGAATCACCGTAGCATTGCAACCGAAGGTTTAAGTACCTTCAGAGAAACAATCAGTATAATATTTATGAATCACTGTAATATTTATAACTGATTAATGATCTGCCGTAGCCTAGACACCGAGAATATAAATTGTCGAAAGAGGACAACTTGTCAAGATACAATTAAGCCCTAAGTGAGCTGGTGACTCCCTTAAGTCTGAAGTCTAAACGTTATTATTAGTCAAATTCTAAGATGAAATGCAATTCGTGGGCCAAAGAAAGGGTGATGAAATCTCCCACCTTATGTGGATTTGGGTGTTGGCCTTAGAAAAAATAACAATAAGATGAGATGAATGCAAAACAGAAATTAAACGTGATTTTAACAATGCAACTAGAAATGAAATTTGTTTTTGTTTTTGTTTTTGAATTTAAAAAAAATGTAAGCAACCAAATGCAATGAAAATAAAAACAAGTGATGAGAACATGATACCAGAGCGTGCAGAATTATTAGCAAATTTTATTTTAAAGCAACGAGTTTTTTTTATATAAGCAAGCAAGGCAATTTTTAGCAAGCAAATCCTTCTGCTTTTGCAACCTGAAAAAGGGATTTGAATATGAACAAAACATTAAAATAAAATAAAACTTAAAACACAAAAATTTTGAACTTATTCCAGTTATTTAAATCAAACAAAACCCTTTATTTAAATAAACAAAAACAGACTTTCTTTTTAATCAAACAAAAGCAACTCTTTTTTTTATACTAATGAATTTGTAAAACAAAAAAATAAAAATGAAAACAATCAAAAACAAAACTCACTACCCAAAAGCCCAAAAAGAATTTATAATCAACTCTTCTTTTTTTTAGGAAAGAAAAAAAACGAAAAAAAAATATAACTTTCACAAAACAAATTATAACTAAGCAAATACCACCCGGCCCAAAACAAATTATAACTAAGCAAATACCACCCGGCCCAAAACAAATTATAGCTTCCACAAAACAATTTATAACTAAACAAATACCACCCACCTCAAAACAAGTAGAAGAAAAAAAATTACTCGTTCAATTCCCAAATCTTAATTCCCAAAACAAAAAATATCTCGTTCTCAAAAACAAAAATTAAAGTCCACGTTCAGTTCCCAAATTATCCTACCGTCGATGCCATGCTCGGGTTTAATTGCCCAGGTTTGTGGTCGGTTGTGGGTTACGAGGAGAGGTGGGCTTTGATGAGGCAGGTCGTAGATGGTTCAGAGGATTGCAGGAAGCAAGTTTTGGGTTTCTGATGATTCAGGATGATTTAAGGTTGGTCGAGAGTTATGCACTGGTGGTTGATGTTGACCGGGTGCAGTTTGAATTGGAAGCAGTGCAGGTTGTTAGTTGGATTGTGGTTGCTGAGCAGATTAGCGAGGTTGCAGGTAGCAGTGAAGTATGGAGTTTTACAAGAAGATCGCGGGTAGTATTGATGAGGTGTTGATGAAGTTTAAAGAGCAGGTTGTAGCAGTGGTGAGGCAGAGAGTAGGTGACAGGGAAGTGGTTGTTTGTGAAGTGAAGTAGTGGAAGATTGAGGCAGCGACAGCAGTATGCAGTGAAGAAGGTGAGTAGGTTTTTATATTGATGGCAGTAGGAGATAATGTATGCAGTGGGGGATGGGGGACTATGGAAGGTACTGTAGTGTGATTGGGGGTTATGGACAGTGGGTTAGGGGTATGTGAAGGTGATAAAGGAGAGTATGTGTTGAGGCAGTTTGAAAACAGAGAAGTTGTATGATGATGAGGGAGGAGCAGAGATGGTGGTATTGTATGTTTTGGGTTGGCAGTGTTGTTTATATGTAGGTGAGGGATGAATGTTAGTATGTAGCAGCGATGTGCAGTGCACATGCATAGATGCACTTGCATAGTTGAAATGGTGGAGATGTTGTTTGAAGGAGTGCTAGATGGATGTTGGATTGGTTGAAGTGGCTGCTATGATTATGGCAGGGATGGTGACATGCTCTTGTATGTGCACAATGTGTGCATAGTTTGAAGAGGAGAGGTAATGGTATGGTTTTATTGCTATGTGTGAAGTGGCACGGCAGTGATCGTGTGCAGGAGTGATTGGATGAAATGGTTGTGGGGATGAAGATGGTTTATGTTGATGGTGAAAAGTGTTGATGAAGTGAAGTGTGAGGCTGTAAGTAATATGAAGTTTTGTCTTCAGGTAAGGTAAGGCAGTGATGTAATGGTGGTAATATGATCAGCAACAGGGTGATATTAGATGGTGAAATGTAACAAGCAGCAAGGTGAAATGATATGGCAATGTAGCAGTATGTCAATGGGAAGACGGTGGGATGATATGACTTGTGGCAGTGTTATGAAATGGTGGTGATAGCAATAGTGATAAGTAGTTGAGATTGGATTATCAGAAGTGAGGAGCAATGGCTGTTGGTTACGATGTTACGACAATGCACAGACCAGGGTAGATGGTACAAGGAAAAGGGGTAGATGGTTTGTGGTGGTATTGGTGTGATGGATGTGGTGAAGTTGAAGCTGTGGTTATGCAGGCACTATGATGCAGTGAACAGTAGTGAGTAGTGGTGTAGCAAGGAGGTGGTTATGTGTGTAGGGAGATTTAGGGGTTTGGGGAGGGGTGGAGATGTAGAGGTTCAAGGCAGCAGTTGAAAGTAATAGGGAAGTGCAGTAGTTTGTAACAGAGAAAGTGAATTGCAAATTTTAATTGTAAATCAACTGAAACTGCAATTTGTAAAACAAAAGATGAAATTTGTAATGCAAAAAAAACTGAAGTGGAATAATTTTTTACCTTTTGAAATGAACTTGCGCGTGCACACACACACATATATATTTAAATATGCAAATACAAACGCAACTAGAAAAGAACAAGCACACAAACAAAATGAAAACACAAATTACACAACAAACACTCAACACAAATTAAAAAAAAAAATGCAAATTAACACACAAAATGAACACACAATAAAATCAAACGAAAATAATTCGAAAAATAGAAACAAAATCAAATTAATTCCCCAACAACGGTGCCAAAAAACTTGTTTAACGACGAGTTTTCTATCCGTTTAAAAATCACTGAAAAATTGTAATAAAAATAACCGTAAGCGCATAACGTACAATTTTAGTACATGGCGAGTACAGATCGATCCGCAGGGAATTGAAGTGATTTAAAAATTCTACTCAATCAAATTAACCAAGAGTTTGAAGTTGTTTAAGCTAGAAAAAAATGTAAAAAAAACTAACAAAAGAAAGTGAATAAAAATATGAGAGTAGAAGGCAATTTAAAGGCAAATCCCTTCTCATGATCACATAAATCAACATAATGAAATTACAATCTCTTTTTTTGGTCGTTAGTGAATTTAGTTGATGTATTTATCATAAGTATGGTCTATTTGTGCTATTAATTAGCCCAACATAAACCATCAAACTTTAACACACCACCTAAACCACTTGTTAACTCTCATGAAAATGATAATGAAGTTAAAAATAAAATCTATTCTAAACATGATCTATTTACTATTGATTAGTAATATAGACCAACAAATTTTGATTCTAAAATCCACTTCATTACCAACATCATATGTAGATGAAGAGGTAATTTTTGTTTATGTTTGTTTAAGCATAGCCTATTTAGTATCAACAACATAGGCTATCAAATTCAAAGTTAAACAACAAAATATTTACCACATCAAACATTTCCATTAAGCACAAAAAGAGATTATAAATTAATAAATATGTTGAATCTACATGATTAAGAGAGCTTCATTGCCCCTAAATTAAAGGGGTTTAGCTTCTCATATTTGTTATCATTTCAACAGATGTAGATTGCAACATAAACAAGAGGAAAAAGAGAGCTAGATAAAATAAAAGCCAATCAACTTGCAAAATATAAAGAGATCTACACTACTAACATAAAAGAAAAAACAAAGAAAAGAACATGTATTAAAATTGCATAAAAATAAATAGCATAAGCAAAGGCTAAGAAGCCATGAAAGAAAGAGAGTTTTTTGTTTACAAATTGTGGCTACCACTAAACTAACTGGAGGGTGGTGCTAAGAACTTCATTGCATGAAATATAAGGGGTATTTATACATGCCTGAACCCTAATGTATATTTTAAGGGACTATCCAAAATACCCCTCTAGAAATTGTAAACACTAAGTAATCATTAGCATGAGCATAATCCTTCATTTAAATGTGCATGTGACTTTAAATCTCCACTAACATGTGCAATAGCTCTAATAGTGGATCATGGTAAGTGGGCAGGTGGGGTCCTCCATGTTGTATGAATTGATTTGTTTCCATCTTCATTTGCCTTCTTCTCTTGTGCATGCATATTTTCATGAAGCCTCTTCATATTTTTCCATCCAAATTCCTACAAATAAAAATAAAATATGCAACTAAATATTCTCAAATTAATTCACACAAAATAACCATTTTCCCCCTATATGAAGATGAATAAATGATGATTTGAAAACAATTGAAATTTTGGTTTAAATATGTTAAAATACCCCATATGCTCATTCATTTAATTAAATTAGATTAAATATGAAAGTAAAAATATACACATTTACGTGCATATCAGGCAATATATGAGCTTTTCCAACTTTGGCTAGTTTCTCTCAGCACCTGTCAATCGCTTGTTAACATAATATACTGGCCTCTGGATCCGATTCTGTTCGCGAAATAGTGTGCCACTTATGGCGTGTACCAATACCGCTAAATACACGTATAAGTCTTCATGATCTTGTAGCTTAGATAGGATGAGAGGTCTCTCTAAGTAATCTGCCATAGCTTGAAACATGTCAATGCAGTCCTGCATCCATTCAAAGTTTCTCTTCCCTCTCCTAATTAGTTCAAAGAAGAGAATTCACTTGTCGCTAGCCCTATAGATGAATCGACTTAGGGCGGTGATCTTTCCATTTAAGCTCTGTACCTGCTTTGTTGTCTTCGGTACCTAGATGTCTCTGATTACCTGAATCTTCTTAGGACTGGCTTCAATTCTGCGAAAGTTAAGCATGAAACCCAAGAACTTCCCTAACACAACGCCGAAAGAGCATTTCAAGGGACTAAGTTTCATTCCACATCTTCGGAGAATACAAAATATCTCTACCAAGTCATCGATGTGGTTGTTTGATTTCCATGACTTCGCGAGCATATCATCCACATATACTTCCATTGATCGCCCGTTCTGGTCTTTGAACATTCGGTTGACCGCCTCCGGTAAGTAGTACTAGCATTCCTAAGTTCAAATGGCATCATAACATATCAATATAATCCCAGATCAGTAATGAAGCTGATGTGCTCCTAGTCGGGGAAGTGCATCGAGATTTTGTTGTATCGGAGTACGCATCCATAAATGAAAGTAGTTCATATCCAGTGGTTGAGTCTACCAACTGGTCAATCCTCGGAAGTGGAAAGCTGTCTTCCGGGCATGCCTTATTCAGGTCTAAGTGTCGATCCATGTCTGCCACTTTCCATTAGCTTTTCTCATAAGAACTGGTTGGATGCCCATTTCAGGTAGAGGGTGTCATAGATAAACCCATTATTTTTGAGTTTAACCACCTCCTTTTTAAGTGCAGTAGATCTCTCCAGATCTATGCTGTGTTGCTTTTGTTTTACCAGGACATGTCTTGGGACGATATTCAATGCATGGCTTGCGATAGTCGGCGAGATCCCACACATGTTAGAATGGGTCCAAGCGAACACATCAAGTTTTGCTCAGAGAAAGCCAGCTAATTCCTTCATCACCATTCACTAGGCTATGATCTGATCTTCAGGACCCATGATGGGTCATCATGGCTGACCATAATGTCGATCGTTAGCTCAGCGGGTGCAGCCTTGGATTCCTTGGGCTCCTCTTCTTCATCTCTCCAGTCTATATCTTTACATAACCGATTATAGTGTTGTTTCTTGATATTGGCCTTATTTTGTGAGCTAAAAAATGCTTAAGTGAATTTCCCAAGCAATGGGATCGATTCTGATCCCTTGTATTAGTGGGACTTAAGTAGATTTTGGTTTGACATGAACATATTAGACCATGTGAACCTAAAATCTAGCAATAGGACATGCTATATATGACTTGTATGCTTGAACAAGCATATGGCCTTGAATTGGATGTCTACCACTTCAGACTTGAATTGATTAGCATATTTTTACTTGTAAGAAACTGCATAACACCGCACTAAACCGTACTTAACACATGGGACATCTGGATTAGGTTTGCAAAGTCGCATAGGCGATGGGGTCAGTGCCGGCCCCTTCCCTAGGTGAGTCTTGTAACTTCAACACTTTGGTGGTGTATGTAGGTACGGAGAACGGCAATTGGATTTGTTGTCGATCCCCATATTTGAGCATTTCTCTAATGCACAATCAATGACAAGAGAGCCGGTCAAGACGACATGTGATAACGGTAACTCCGGTCGAAATTCTAGACCTCATCTTGAGTTGATGAGTCCAATGGTGATGGGTTATAGGTGTTTTGAGCGATTATTTGCAATGGCTGAAGATCAGGCTTATAAGCATGTCGAATCAAATGTCAAGTAGGGTTCAGCCTCGTGTTGTGCACAGTTGCATAGCTGGCTCTTGATTTGAGTTTGAATCTACTTGTGTATTTGAGTAACACACTTTTATACAAATGTACTCATGATCTGTTGCTCGTTGTTTAGGTTGGAATGATAGTTGGTCGCCCATAAGCTAGGGCATCGATCTGATGATTCCATCTCTAAGCATCCTTTCGGTCATAGCCTCAAGTCGTTGTAAACATTAGGTATGAGACACAGTAATGAGCTATCGTAGTCAGTTTTTGGATGATCACACTTCTACCCCCCATCCCAGGTTGATAAATGTACTACATGGATGGTCAAGTCTCATCCTAATCGTGTTTACACTCACACCTAAGCTCTGAATACTTAGAGTTGATCGATGAATAGTCGGCTCACATTCATCTCGCTTATGCCCCCAAGTCAGGGGTAAATGTCGATAAGTGGATGGGCATGTCACATCTGTTTTGATTTATATTCTTCTATCGGACCAAGGATAGTATTAGCATAGGAGCGATCAAGTCATGCTCATCTAGATTTATACTCCTCCTGACGAATTAAAGGAAGGTGATGGAGAATGAATGGTCAAGTCACACTCATTCATTGTTCAATATCCTATCCACGCTCTGGTGACCACAACTATTTGATGGAAGTTTGTATCACGTCCATCTGTAGATGGTGCGGATTGATATCGACCTTCGATCCAGTTGCATGATATAGAAATTTTGGATCGATATTGCCTGTCAATCCGATGGCACAATAAAGTTGGTTACTTGTAACTTCGAATCTCATTCCGGTTGGTTTTATATTAAGGCCTCCATGCATTCATTGCCTTAAGTCGTATAGAACACCATGCCGGAGCTATAGTGAGCTGTCGTATTCAGCTTTCAGTAATTTATACTCCTGCCCCCAGTCTTGGGTTAGAGGAGTTAGTTCGTGGATGGTCAAATTCCATCCGTAGTGAGTTTATACTCCTCCTGTCGAGTTCAGATAAGAGTTTATAGAATAATGAGTGGTCGAACCGCACTCATCTATTTATTTATACTTATATCCGCACTCTGGGGATAAGAGTTTGTTAGTGGGTAGTCGAATCGCACCCAATTTGTGTTTATACTTCAATCCACACTCTGGGGACTTAGAGTTATTCCGGAAAATGGTCGAACCACATTTTCCTTAGTCATTTCTTCTGCCTCCAAGACGGGGGTAGAAGTTGAAGAGTGGCCAGTCATATCACATTCACTCTTACTTGGAGTTCTTCACGTCGAATCATGGGAAGGAGTTGATTAGCAGCTGGGTAAGTCACATCCGTTCTATGTTTCATACTCAGCCCGTCGGTTTATAGGGGAGAGTTAATGGATGAATGGTCGAACCACATCTATTTTCTACCTATACTCTTATCCACACTCTGGGGACTAGAGTTTGTTGATGGGCAGTCAGTTGCACCCATTTGATGTTTATACTCCAATCCGCATTGAGGGACCAGGGTTATTTGTTGGACGACAAACCACGTCCATGTCTTGGTTTGGATATTGGGCTTGCTGATTTCCGGGCCAGGCTTGAATAGTTCGCCGGACTTCAGGCACAAGCAAGGTCGTGGATGGACGTATCACATCCTCCTTTGATTGGACAGTTGAATCACGTCCAATTTTATCTTAGGCTCTCAAACCGCGTCCACTTGCATTTGTATCCTATTTCTGCCAAGCCTTGGGAGTAAGATGAGTGGTTTGGAGAACTTCGAGCTCGAGCTAGGGAGCTGATGGTCAGACTGCAACCACATTAAGTCGTGTCTTTGTCCCCAAGTCACGGGCAAGAGTTGGAGAGCAAACGGTCGAACTACATCCACTTTTTTTTATGTTTATACTCCGGTCCATGTTTGGGGACCAGAGTTATTCGATGTGTGGTTAGTCACACCCGGTTTTGATTTATACTCCACTTGTTAGGTCAAGGTAAGAGTTGTCAAATGAACGGTCGAGTCATGTTCATCAGTAAGAAGGAATTCTATGCCCATTGTCGAGGACAAAAGTTGGCGAGTGGACAGTTGATTCATGTCCACTTGGTGATTAAGTGATGGATGGTCGAACTACATCCATGGTCAATGCTTGGGTTGGATGGTCCGGACTCATCCAATTTGCTTCGTACTCCTCTTGGCAAGTCCAGGGAGAGAGTTGCTAGATTCTGACCTTGTCGGGCTCCGAGTAAGGGATAAATGTTCTGTCAGAATTGAAGCACAGAGTAGGAAGTGGATGGTTGAGTCACACTCACTTTCCATTTCGAGTCCTTGCCCCCAAGGCATTGGCATATGGTAGCTGATGAGCAGTTGAATCATGCTCATCTTGATGATCCTCCAAAGGTCTGATCATGGTCCGTGGAGGTTGGTTGGCACCCAACTCTAAGTACTGGTCACCTGCATCATTTGGAAGTAGTTTAGTTCAAGTTGGTCATAGCTCACAACATTATTGAAATTGAAAGAAATCTTATTGATAAGTGAAGCAGTGTCGTACGCTCGCCATTCCACTTCACCCCAACCCTTCTTAGTTGGAAGTCGACCTTATCCGGTCCAAGTGATAATCAAAGTTCTTAATTGATCGGATGTTCCCTGTCTGTCATTCTATGGGGCTTGTACATATTGTTGAAACTTTCCTTTCCGGATCAGCTTTCCGATCACATCTCAGAGGTGTTCGCAATCGCAGGTGCTATGACCGTGTGTATCTTGAAATACACAACATTTCTCAGATTTCTTTTGGGTTTCGGTGGACTCTCTCGAGGCTGGTTTCTAGTACTACTTTGAGTCGTGAGTCTCCAAGTAGATGTTATTGGTTGAATCGTTCAAAGGAGTATATGGGTCGAAATTTAGGATTTTGGGTTGTCTTCTAGAATCTGAGTCCTCATCTAAGGCCTTAATGCAGCTCTCGCTTTGAATTCCTTCAGCCAACGGGCCTGTATCGTTCTTCTTGCTGGTCTGCTCTACCTCCTCCTTACTTAGGTCCGTTCACTTTATAACAGAAACAAACCAAGGTTGTATGAGGCTCTCCAGCTTACCAGTCGTCAAGTATCTTGGGGTTTATTTCCCTTATCAACGCCATCAGTATGATATTCTCACTGGGATTGCTCATTTTAGTGACGATGAGGTTGAATCTCTACAGGAAGCCTTTGAGCGGCTCACCAGATGTCTGGTATAAATTGGATAATGACATCACATCCCAGGTGTGAGTCGCATGCATCATGAATTGCTAGACAAACTTCTGATTTGGTCGATTGAATGAGGAGATGGACTTTGGTGGTAACTGCGTAAACCGCGTAATCATTATTCTTTTGAGGAATATGGAAAACCATATACATTTGGTGCTATCCGTTGCTCTAGTGGGATCCATGTGCCACTCGTACTTCATGAGATGTTGTCGGAGGCCTATGTTCATAGAATGCGCTAGCATGGTTGGCACATTGGATCTCCTTGGATATTCTACACGCTAAACAGGTTCGATGAAGAGGTTTCGACTAGGGGAGATGCTCTAATGGTCGTTACTCTGGTCCATTTTCAAGTTACAATTGCTTGCAATGTTTGTGAATGATGTATGCATGGTTGTCCAACATTTGAACGGTTGAGAATGCCGATCAAATGGCGAATCAGTTAGGATGGGGTCGTTGATCGATGATGATCCCCAAAGTTTTACCCAAAAGGGGTGCAATCCATATAAGGCATTAAGGAAGGCCTCTTGAGGTTGCACACCAAGTTTCAATTTATTTGGAGTCCATATGCCTGAGTTATGACCAAAACAAGATGGACCAGTATTGACGGGTCGGTGATAATTTAATTGGAGTCCGACCTGAGAAAATTTTCTATTTGCTTATAGTTAGCTCCTGGTTTGTTTGGAGTTGTTGAATTTGAAGTGTTGGGTTGCGACGAACGGTGCTTGGAGTCAGATTGGTGTTTGTGTGATAACCCGGATTTTTGGACATCCGATAATTGGATAATTAACCGGTTTATTCAAATAAAATTCTGATAATAAAAGATATTTGGTTATATAAATGAATTTGAAAATATAATAAAAAAATTAGATTATAAATATCTGGATAAATATTTGATAATCTTCTAATATAATTACTTAAAATTTGACAAATTATTCTTTAAAAACAAATAATAATGTGTTGTTATATATATACATATGAGTAGATTTTTAATAATACTTGAATTTGAAATTCATGTTAATATCTTAAATAAATTTAAAACTAATATGAATAGATATTTGGTTATTAATTTGTTTATAATTAAAGTTTTATATCATTTTCTTTAAGGTTACCTAAAAATAATAATAAGATATATATATATATATATATATATATATATATAGAAATTGAAATATAAAACGATATTAAAAACACTTAAAACTACATGAAGATACATGTGTAAATATTTTAATATAAAGATTTTATACCAAGACATGTGTAAGCAAATTAACATATGATATTAACAAGTGTAAAATAAATAGATTATATGTTAACATTTGTAATAAATTAGCTTGCAAATAATACAAGTGTCTTTTTGTTTTTTTTTCAAAAATAATAAAATTTAAACAAGACTATGCATATACATTACTCTTTCTCATTTCTTTCACAAAACCAAGACCTGGAAAGAAATTAGAAACCAGAAAATAAAATTTAAGTTCAGTTGAACATCAAATTCAAAAACTAGATTTAAGCAAGCAGATCAACTCAGTAAAAACAAATCTCAGACCTGAAAAACCTGAAGCAAATTAAATGACCAAAGCAGATTGAACTCAAAAATCAGATCAATTCAAGATCAAACATCAAGTAAATCTAACAAGCTTCAGTTTTAGACAAAGACAGTCCAGATCAAAGTTCTTTTCCTCTGTTTCCTGTTCAAGCTATAAAGGTGAGTAAACAAACTTTTTTTTCAAAACTAAAAATCTTTTAATCTTTAATGCATGTGGTAGATCCGTGTATTAGTATAGTATATCATGTTGGATAGATGTATGGATGTGAATATATATATTGGTTTAGCTGTGAAATGTCTGGAAGTATGCACATGTATATTCTCTGTTCTTATTTCAGACTTAAGAATCCTTTGGAAATTCATATCTCCACTTACAATCAAAAGTAAGCTTTGATCCTTGAATGAAAGATGATTGTTACAGTGTAATATTAATTATAAAAATGGTTTCCATAATTTTTATTCAGTAATTAATTCAAAATAGTAAAATTACAGTAAAAGATCAAGTTTAAATCAAAAATTGATAATCATAATTTTGAATTTGGAGTTTACTACCAGATTCGTATTGGAAATTGATGAATTTTAGTAATTGAATAATGATTTTTAAACATGTGTTTGGTGAGATTTTACGAGTAGAACTGATTTGGCAATTTTGCCAAATTCCGATGAACGGTGGCAAGTTGAAGGCCAAAGTTGTTGTCAGAGGTAGCTTGCGAGTTGGAGGTCATCAGAAAATTAGTAGTGATATTTTTAGGTGGCCGTGGCGTCTTGACGGCGACGAGTCAGGGTACGATTGGCAGTTTTGGCCATCATTGTTTTCGAGGTCTTGTGATGTCTGGGAAGCATCGGACTTGTTAGTGAAAGGTGGAATCGATGCTGGGGTGCAGGGTGAATCTCTAGTGAAGACGGCGTGGTTTATCAAGGTCAGGATCGACGGCGAAGGGAGAAATTCCGATGGTGGTGGGTTCCAGATTTTCGAACGATGGGTTCGATTTCGATTCATGGATGATATCGCCGATCTGGGTGGCCAGGTGGGTCAGGGGGATGGTTGTCGACTTGGGGAAGCTAGCGGCGTTGATCGGAGGAGGCCGGAGCTGCCGTGCACATGCACGTGCACGTTGGGTTAGTTTAGGTTGTGCTGTAGTTTCGAGTTTGGGAAGATGATTGGAGACTCGGTGTGATGCTCGTGCTAATTGAAGTGCGACTTGAAGCAGATGGGTTTCGCGTGGAACTCGGGGAATGTCTCGGGTGTTTGAGTGTAGGGATCGGGTGAGTCTTCGAGCAGGGGTTTAAGATTTTTAAAATTAAAACACGTTCAAATTGTTGCTTAAAAAAATGTTTTAAACACATTCAAAGTTAAAAGTATAAATTAAATTTCCAAAGAAGGTTAGTCAAGTTTAAAAAAAAATTTGTTTTAAATTGAATATGTTTTCAAAGATTTAAAAATGTTGGAAGTTGTTAAAGGTAATTATAAATTAGTTCCTAAATATTTTTCAAATGAAGTCTAATGATGTAATTAGGAATTAATGAAGATAAAGAATTTATCTTTAAATAATTAAGGTTGTGATTAATTAGGGATAATTAATTAAAAGTTAATCACTTAATGTAAATTAATTTAAAGGATAATTAATTAATGAATTAAATAAATGGAAAGTTAATGAATGTGATTAATAAAAGGATAATTTCTTAATAAATGTAATTAGAGGTTAATCTATTATAGTTAATTAATTAATGGAAGCAATTAGTTAAGGATCATTAATTAATGTAAATAAATTATTAATTAATTAATGAGAGTAACTAAAGGTTAATTACTGTAAATAGTTAAGGATAATTAATTTGTGTAATTAATTAAGGGTTAATTACTTAATGTAATTAAAGAGTGATTAACAAAGGATGATTAATTAAGATGAATAATTAATGGATAATTAATTGATTGGTTTGAAATTAATTAATGGTTAAGTAAGCGGGATTTTTAGTAAGGGATGTAATTAATTTAATTTATTAGAGGTGGCAAGTCTAATTAATCTTTGCTTTTGAATACGAAATGTTTCTTTATATGATATGTTTGTGTTGAATAGTGATAATGTGGTTATCTATCGATAATGGATTGCTATGTAAAAAGTGACATCTTGTATTTAAAGTTGAATCGTATTCACTTGAATAACTTTGATTAAGATGGTATTGAACTCGAAGAGACCGGAGTCGGGTATTAGGAAATACCCGAAACCACTTCGATTCTTTATAGATTAATTTGTGAAATCAATTGACTGGAATGTAATGATTTAAGTGGATTAGATCATTTAACCCAAGTTTTGGTACTTAGAAATTGATGTGTGAAATAAGTGTTGTCGATACTAAACTTGTGAATTTGTAAATTGACACGAGTTACCCCGGGTTTTATGTAAGTTTTGTGCTGTTGTATTCCATGTTAGATGGGTTTACTCACGCTGGTTTCCAGCCTGACCCGGGTGTTACTTTGATGTAATGCTCGGGTCAGACCGAGTATTACAGATTTTCAGGTAAGGACGTTCTGAAGCTCAAGAGTCGAGCTGGATGGCAGGAATGTATGGAGTGTTTCTACTGTGTTATATTATTGTATATCTGAGACTTGATAATTGTGTATATCCAGTGTCTGTATAAATGTGTAACTCTGATATATTAAAATGTAATCGACAGATATAATATTGTTTTGTAAACTGTTATTATTTATTATATATTTTATCCGCTGCGAATGTGAGATGTTGATGTTTCTGATCTTCTTCTTCTTCTTCTATCTCTTTCTTCTTTTTCATAACTATTTGGAATTTTCGGGTTCGAAATTTCCGGGTCGTTACAGTTTGCTTGGAGAAATTCTTGGTTTTACCTGAGTTTGACCTTGGGCGAGAATTTCCTGGGTTTGCTTCGGGTCGAATGGGTGACTACTCGAGTTTGACTTCCGGTCGGAACTTATATAATCCGCTTCGAGTCACATCACCTTGGTTCTCCATCCCTTAGGAGTTTGAGTAGCAGTTCCTTGTCCATTCCTCGGTTGCAATTCAGCAGCTACCGCTTGATCCCCTATGCCCTGATCAGTTACAGGACGTAATGGATAGAATGCACTGTCTTTAAGTTGAGTTCCAAATTCAGAATACAGGGGCACTGCATTGCGGCATGGGTTCGGGTTCTTAGAACCCAAAAATTTTTTTAGAGTTTTTTTTATGATGGATCGGTATGAATCCATTAAGAATGGATCGTACCCGATCCATTTTTGTTTAGATACTTAGCAATGATCGTTTGGAAAAACGATCGGTCTGGTTGTTGATGTTGGAGCAACGATCAGCTGGAAAAACGATCAGTTGGAAAAATGATCGGTTGGAAAAATAATCGGTTGGAAAAATAATCGGCTGGAAAAACAATCGGCTAGAATGATCGACTGCAATACATGCTATGGAGGAATCGGCTGTGATGGAGTATGGTTGAGGGATCGATCATTTTGGCTTTGAGAGGGATCGGTATGGAACCACTAAGAATGGATCGTACCTCATCCATATTCATGTGGATACTTAACCAAATTTCAGGCTTAAGAGGATCGATAGTGGATAGAATGATCAGTAATGTGGAGTATGATTGAGGGATCGATCAGTTGTAGTAGAAACGATCGATCGTTGAATATGTTGGAGTAGCCATCGATCGTACGCTTCCATATGGATCGTCCCCGATCCATTGAAAGTGTCATGTGGCACGTACGATCCATAGGGTGGGTCCCCCTGCCTCTTCCTTATGTTTTCAAAGTCGTTTCATCGATCACCCTTGGATTCGTCGAGTTATAGAGTAACATATATATTAAACAAAACCATCAATCTATAAATTTAAATAAAATAAAAGATTTTATTTAAATATAATTTAGAAATATTCTACATAAATTAGACTTCATAGGCCCAATAAAAATCCAGTAAGGGAATTTTCTTTAAAAATCAGATAGCGCGTGCATATGTATCGTATACATATATATATATGCACGAGTTGATATGTTACATATGCACATACACACATCCCATGTATAGATGTTAGGATTTACAATGCAACAAACACGTTAGTTCATCCAATATGCAAGTATACGTTGTCGGAATATAGGTATGTATATGAGCTATTATTTTATATAACCATTATAAATTATATGTGTGTGTATATATGTTACGTTAGCTTAAATAACTATATATATGTTATTTAAAACATATTAACAAATATTTTTATATATATTATCTTATAGAAACAATATTAATATTCTGTATATAAGTATTATTAAAATATATTAATTTAAATATATATAAGTTATTTTGAATATTAAAATATACATTTATATTTTATAAGCCATGAATTATGTGTATGTATATATATATATATATATATATATATAATAAAACATATTTTTTGTTAGATATATATACACACAAATATATATTTGTAATATATATATATATATATTAATAAACGTTATTAAAATTTATTTTATTTCCAGGTCATGCACAAAGCAGAAAAAATTATTTTTTATTTTTATTTTAAAGTGCATTTTTAATTAAAATATTCATTCAAAATTAAAAAAATAATAAAAATTAATTTCAAAATTTTTATTTCAAAATTTAAAATTTCAGATAATCCTAACTAATATTTTATGGCTTGAAGAATATTTCCACATTTTTTCGGCTTAAAATTATTTTTAATAATTTATTTATTTATGGTCGTTTTAAATACTTAAATTTTATAAACAAAAAAATTAATTTTTAATTTTTTAGCCGAAAGCTTATCGGATTCTAATATAATTTTAAAATAATTAAAAATAATTTTTCACGATAGTTTCGAATTAATATAATTTATTAATGAAGTAATTTTTTTGGCATAACCAGTTGGTTTTTATAGTGGCCCGTCTACTTTTTATTAGAACCAGATACTTTAAAGTACAGGAGTAGGGCCGAACTACTCTAGCTACTAAAATACAAAATACAAGGCTATCCTTCCTCATCAAAGGAGGTGTCACTACCCAAATCAAAGAGGTTGGGACCAATAACGTCTATATAACTAGAAAAAGCCGAGCAAAATCTAGTACGTAGTCTTTAAACTCGAATGAGTAGATATAGCTTCTGTCCCAGGAACCATCTTCTAATAATAGCCTATTTCTCTCACCAAGATCTCCATCGGTCGCTAAGGTAAGGGCATCTCCCAAAACATGGTAATATAAGCAACGATGCTCACCAATGCGGTTCGCAACGAACTTGAAATATTTTCCCTTAGAAAGGTTATACCTCATGTTAGCTCTGTGATCCCAAGACTGCTCAACAGGGATCTAAGAGATAGGAAGCTGTGGGTAAATACTAGAGGCATTCACATTTGTTTTCGAAGCCATAAACGAATCGAGCGCCTGAGGGGTAGCATCAGATGTGATGGTCATAGAACTGTCCAGAGGATTATCTGAAGGAAGGGTGTCAAATGCGACGAGGATAGATTTGAGAACCATTGCCTTATAGGTTTCCGAGGGAGGGGTTTTGGCAGAATTGGTAACAGCGAATCAGAAACCGTGTAATGACCCGGAAATTCAAACACTGTATCTTCGTATATCTCAGCTTTTGGAGGATGTTTAAATATTAAAAATATGATTATATAGCCTTAATAAACACTTTTTAATTAATTACTAATATTAGAAAACTAATTTATGAAATAAGTTTACAAAAATATTTTTTTTGATAAAATACTAAAAATATGATGGAAAAACTTTTTGTGAAAAATAAATAGTTTGTTCAATATAAGTTGTTAGAATATATATAACCTTAATAAACACTTCATTTTCATATATCTCTGCTTTTAGAGGATGTTTAAATATATATAACCTTAATAAACACTTTTTAGTTAATAACTAATATTAGAAAATTAATTTATGGAATAAGTTTACAATAATATATACTTTGATAAAATACTGAAAATATGACCAAAAACCTTTTTGTGAAAAATCAATACATTGTTCAATGTAAGTTGTTAGAACAATTCTGTACAAGTAAGGCAACATTAGAAGAAATTAGTAAGTACTTAAATACACTTAAAACTAATGGTAATTAATTAGCAAAAAGGGTTCTAGAAGAAGGACAAGTGGACCCTTGATTTAAGGAGATTTGAAAGGAGCGATTTAAGGGAAGTAAGGTGTTAAAAGAGCATGGTTGTCCATCACTCTTTAATAGCCCATTTGACGGTAAGAGAGGTCATTTACTCACTTCCTAAAGCTTATAAATAAGCACCCTTAGCCTCCTTACATTCACACAAACTACTTTGAAAGGAATCGCTTCATATCACTCTCTTCTCTTCTCTTCTCTAACTTCTCTAAATAAAGAGCAACTCAATCAAACACTTTCCAAACTTCTCCAAACTCTTAACATCATCCTAATATGCCATATAACGACACCCCATCACCTCAAAACCCAAAGAAGTAAAGCCATTCTCCAAAAAACCTTTAAGGCCATGATCATAAGGTAAGGTTTTGCCTTGGCCGAGCCACTTTCCATCCTTCATTCTCTCTTGTCTTGCTTGATACTAGTCTTGTGTGTTCTAGGGACGAAGTTTAGTGGGATCTATTTGAATGTTGGTAGGAAGATAGTGGAATTTGATTTAATTAAAGGTGAGATATCTCACTCATTAACTAAATCCATAAAAACATGACATACATGATATTATATGTGTGAAATGTTGCTTGATGATGTTGCTTGATATATGTTAGTCATATTAGACACTAACTAACTAAAGTTAAACCTTGACTATATACTTTAAAAGGTATATAAATTTCTTAAGTATTTCCTTTAAATCATTGAGAAGTTTAGTTTAAAATAAGTGCATTCGAATGCTTAAATATGGACATGTTAAATTGCTTGTATGTTGAAACGTGTTTTGTAGTAATATGGATTGAATACAGAATCAGATTTGTGTATAAATGTGAATGACACTAGACATTGGATATTGAATTGAAAACAGAATTATTCGTATAGCGATAGTCGTTATAAGCGCACTTTGAATCCCTTGAACTATATTGAAAATGGCGATTTAATGACATTTTTAATAATAACTTGTTTGGTTATTATATACACTTCTATAAGTGTTTAGAAAAGCAAAGAATATGTTTTGGAAAGTTATAGAAGAAATAAATCAAAGTAACAAAATATTGAAGTAATACGGTCGTTGTACCGATTCTTTTTATTTAACGAAATAACGATAATTATGAATTTCTAAACTTAAAAGATTTTAAAATAAAACTTGTTTTTCTATTTTCAAATTTTTTATTCTTACATAACATTCTATATAAATAATTAACATATATATTAAATAGTGTTAAAGCGTTTTAACATACTAATAAGTATTTTAATGATATTTCTGCAAGTTATAAATACAATTATAAATCTAATAAGGGAAGTCTTTAAGGAAGAATTTTAATTAATAAAGTAAATTAAATAAAAAGGGATTAAAAGTCATTTATGTGACTTATTTATTTTTAAATAATAAGTAACAACTATGTAATGACCTTAGTTTGATTGTTTATGGAACATTAGAATTACTATACTTAACACTAAAAGCAATACGAGTGTGCTTTTCTATTTGTGAGAGTTAAGACTGATGTTTAGCTAGGGATGGAGCAATAGAGTTCTAACCTATCGGCATCCTTCTAGGCCAAGAAATAGTTAGGTAGAAATGTCGGAAATGATTTAAGTATACGAACTTGGATTCCCATAAGGAAGTACACGAGACTCGATAGTCGACTACCGATCTCGACCAAACTTAACTTAGGAAGTATACGAAATGCTTCGTGGATTTATACCAATAAGAACCCCCATGGAGGAGTATTGTGTGAAACACCTCTAGCTTTCGATTACTTCTAATTCATCGATTGGTTTTGCGGAGTCCAGGATTGGTAAGTATTTTACTTGCCGAATACCACTTAAAAACTATTATACGGGTTCTATGTTTTGAAGGTAGAATAATGGAAACCATGCATCGTTCCGGGATCTGTTAAGATAATGGAATCCATGCGGGGTTCATTAATTGATCAAGTTTTGTTGAAGACTCATGTGAAGATGCTGAACGTAGCCTCGATATTGGGAAATGACTAAAGACAGAGTAGGATTCAAAATGCTGGTTTTGGAAACCCCAAATAAGGGTACAACAACTCTAAGTTTCTAGAGTATGCTTACCGAAATGTTGCTATCAGGAGTTATTGATACTTGGTTCATGTTTTAGGGCATGTGCAAGTTGTGTTATCTTATGGTATATTTTATCTAGAGATGTACGACACTCGGAAGGTAGTTTCTGGCCCTTGTCCTAGGAGATCGGTCTCATATAGGAGGTCTCTATGGGAAAATCCATTTATATGGACATCCCTTGGCGGTTTTTTCCTGTATACCTAAGTATGCTGTTAAATGTAATCAATGTAACCATTTCAGCTATGATCTATATTTATATTACACACCTTAGACATTATCTATAATATCACCCAATGTAAATACAAATTGAATTGGCTCTTTTGAGGGGAAACCAGTCCGGTGAATCGGTTGGTCTCGGAAGTACAATTATGTGTTTATACGCATTTCCGAGTTTCTCATACCAGACTTATGTCTGACACGTGGTGTTTCTTTTCCCAAAACTCCCCGTGTGCTCTTTCTAGCAGGTTGAGTAATGCAGGTTTCAGGGTTGGATGTTTTAAAGCTTATGGAGACAAGCTGGATGCTTTCCACCTATTATATATCTACCTTTTATCATTTCCGTTCACTATTATGTATATATTCAACATTGTGAGGACATCTAGTTATAACTGTCCAGGCTGATAGTAGTATAGTCACTTTTGTAACTCTGATTTCAAATATGTTGGAGTAACTCTTTGCACTACACTTTTGGTATTATATGTTATCATTCCGCATGTGAGATTCTGATATCGTGTTCTTTCTTATCCCATTTCTATTTTCTTTTATTATACCCTAACTTTCGGTCTTCCCGACACTTGGGTGCTCGACACAAGAATACCATGGATGTATTAGTGTCGACATCTAGGGATCGAGAAGGCCGGACGTTACAAAATGGCAGAGATATTGGTGGGCTATGTTTGCAAGAAGATACAGTATGTCCAAATGAGCAACGAGTAGTGTAAATATCCAATTTCCAAATATAATTCACATTCACAACTGCTACCTGGTTCAGAACTACTCTTACACATAGCTTGGTAGGTAATGGTAGATTGGAAGTTATTCTTTAGGATTTTCTTCATGGTTCCCAAGTACCCAAAGTATACCAACGAATGTAAAAATAGTGAATCAAAAAATCATTTGTTTAACTGTTGAAATCTAGGCCCAAAGTTGCAGCAAACAATATTGACAATGGTAACAAAACTTTAGATAGCATCTCTAGAAACCTTTTCTATTTTTGAACTATAAATTATTTAAAATGATATTTAAATTTAATATTTTTCTAATCTTTTTAGGATTGTTTTCTAACATATAATAAAGTTTTTTAAAATTTGTTTCAAGTTTAAGTGTAACTTTAACAATTAATTATGAATTTCTAAATTTAAAAACTTTTAAAATAAAACTTGTTTTTCTATTTTCAAAATTCTCTATTCTTACATAACATTCTATATGAATAATTAACATATATACTAAATAGTTTTAAAGCGTTTTAACATATAAATAAGTATTTTAAAGATATTTCTATAAGTTATAAATACGATTAAATCTAATAAGGGAATTCTTTAAAGAAGAGTTTTTAATTAATAAAGTAAATTAAATAAAAAGGAATTAAAAGTCATTTATGTGACTTGATTATACTTGAATGATAAGTAACAACTATGTAATGACCTTAGTTTGATTGTTTATGGAATGTTAGTATTACTATCCATAACACTAAAAGCCGTACAAGTAAGCTTTTCTATTTATGAGAGCCAAGACTAATGTTTAGGTAGGGATGGAGCAATAGAGCTCTAACCTATCGGCATCCTTCTAGGCCGAGGAATAGTTAAGCAGAAATGTCAGAAACTAGTTAAGTGTACGATCCTTGATTCCCATAAGCAAGTGCTCGAGACTCGATAGTCGACTAGTCAACTATCGATCTTGACCAAACTTAACTTAGGAAGTATACGAAATGCTTTGTGGATTTATACCAATAAGAACCCGGGGAGGAGTGTTGGTACGAAAGCCTCTAGCATTCGATTACTTCTAAAAGAACCGGAATTCAGTTAACCAGAAATTCATCGATTGGTTTTGGAGAGTCTAGGATCGGTAAGTATTTTACTTGCCGAATACCACTTCAAAACTATTATACGGGTTCTATGATTTGAAGGTGGAATAATGGAAACCATTTGTGGTTCTGAATCTATTAAGATAATGGAATCCATGTGGGAATAATTAATTGATCGAGTTTTGTTAAAGACTAGTGTGAAGATGCCGAATGTAGCCTCGACATTGGGAAATGACTAAATACAGAGTATGATTCACAATCCTAGGTTTAGCAAACCCAAATAAGGGGTACAACAACCCTAAATTTTTAGAGTATGCTTATCGAAATGTTGCTAGCAGGAGTTGTTGATACTTGGTTCACGTGTTAGGGCGTGGGCTAGTTGTGTTTACCTATATGGTATATTTTATTTAGAGACATACGACGCTCGGAAGGTAGTTTCTGGCCCTTGTCATAGGAGATCGATCTCATATAAGAGGTCTCTATGAGAAATCCATTTATACGGACGTTCCTTAGCGGTTTTTGTCTGTATACCTAAGTATGCTGTTAAACGTAATCAATGTAACCATTTCAGCTATGATCTATATTTATATTACACACCTTAGACATTATCTATAATATCTGTAATGACCCGGAATTTTGGTCGTTTGATTTTGAACATTTACTTTATTTTTAAATGTTGAACTTGAATTATTAATTTATTTTGAATATGGAAGAATCAGTGAAATGGTTCAAGATTTCAAACATAGCGATTAATTGGATTTGATGAATAGTAATTTAATAATTGGAAAATGGGAAAATATGGGAATCTGGAGTTAATTGTGAATGGAAATGGTTTATAAGTTGATTTTAAACTCTGTTGGGATTAGAGTGATGGTATTGGACTTTTGAATGGAATTAAAAGTCAATAAATTTGAAATTTGAAATTTATATGTTAATTTAATAGTGAAATTAAATATATGGTAATAATGTAAATAATTGAATCTTGATTTAAAATAAATTAGAATGATTTCTAATATGAATATAAATTCTATTTGAATTTTAATTGAGTTAGTAAAGGTTTTAAAATTGGAATTTCAAGCAATTCCGTCGATTTTAAAAATCACTCGATTTAATCGACGAGTTAAAAATAACCTTCCGGGGCATATTCTCTGAATTCGATGAAACTAGTTTCACTGGATATGTAATAGTTTATTATTATCGGATTTCAAATTTCGTAGCTTTTGGAGTTACCGTTTGGTCGTACGGGATAGAAACGCGTTGAAATAAGTATCGAGAATTTAATTTTTAATTCGATTCAAAAAGCTATATTTCACATACAATCGTGTTAGGCCCCGAAACACGTTCCATTGTGTTCGGAATAGGGGTAAAACATTATAAACGCCAGGCGGCACGTCTAGTTTGTAGTTCATCTGAAAAATCAAGTAAAATTGTGAAAATAATATTAAATTAATGTTGTATACATATATATACTGTTTCAAAACTGTTAAACCCTAGCTTATCTCTCATAACCGCCGTTATTAGTTTAATGGCCAACAGGCGTCCATCTTCTTCACTAATTTTTTCTCCATCCATCGATTATTAGCAGAAATCATCAACTAGGAAATCGAAGAGGGCAACAAGATCTCAAGATCCAACGGTCAAGATCTGGATTGGAGCTTCGTCGTGGCCAGAAATTGACATGGAAGCACTGGAGTTCGAGCGTGGTTTTCTTGGCCTACATAGCACTGAGTCCGACGTCACTCCTGCTAGTGAATGAGCTCGCGACGAGCTTTCATGCGAAGGCTCCTGATCGATTTCTTATGCCCTGAGGGATGAGCGACATCTATGGTTTGGTCATGATGTCGAGTTTCGTTCGACCCTGGGAAGCACGATGAGGAAGAAAGCTTTGGCGGCCACGATCCATCATTTCTAAAGCGACGGCCAGATCTGCTGTGTGTATAATAATAAATTAAAATTTGTAAAATTTATTTATATAAATTATATTCCAACCTTTAAAAATTTGTATATTGGTCATACGAGGTCAGAATCAGACGAAACTGGTGGCGTTGAAATCACAGCGACGAGTACTACATGCTGGAGCAGATCTAGAGTTGTTCAGATCTAGCAAAAAATTTAGGTTAAATCGAACGTCGTTCGATTGAATTTAAAATTGGAGCTGTTGGCGAATAAAAACTCAAGGCGAGTTAATCTCACTCAATTTTGGACTGCTAGTGATTAATTTTAAATAGTTAAAATTAATAGATGGTTGATTGGTTAAATTGATGCATTTTTATCAGTTGGATGTGATATTATATGTAGTAGTGTGTATATATTGGAGTGATTGATATTCCCGCATATATATATAGCGGATGAGACCCTATGCGTCCCACATAATAGCGGATGACCCTATATACCTCGATATTCCGCCTCGAAGCGGAATTGGTATTTTTATATTGTGCTAACATCTGTGGTGCAGGGAAATAGGTTGGAGGGATCCAACTGGATTCTCAAAAATTTTGTATTTAATTTCATATATAGTGATATATGCTTTGTTGGAATAATCTGTGATAGGTTATTGTGTGATTTGGATTGATTGGATGCTGTGGCAGGTTTTGACCTAGATTTTGGAATTTTTAAATACCAGTAATTTATGTTTTGAATTCGGAAAGAAATTTTAAAGGAATTTTTGAAGTAAAATATTTATCTAGAGATTTGAGTTAATTGATCTGATGAAATAAAAGGTTTGGGATTTGTACTTAACAAATTGGGATATTGTAAACAGGGATTTTGGAATAAAGGTATATAAAAAGGATTTTTAAATATAAAGGCTTAAGTGTACTTGTTTAAATAAAAAGGTTTTAAAATCGGGATTTTAAATATTTTTGAAGGATAGAGGTAAATTTGGAAATAGGTATAAAATTGGTTATATTAGGGCCAAGTAAGATTTCCAATTTTACGAAGTGAAATTAGAATCGAGAAATTGGGCTTGTTTTAAAAAGAGGATTTTAATTTATTAATTTGGTAATTTTAAAAGTGTTAAAAATATTCTGGAAAAATTAGTTGTTTAATTATTTAAAGCATATTTTATTATAAATTAATTACTTTATAAGAGTGTTAAAGATTTATTATTATTTAAGAACTAGTCAGCATTGTTATTTTTAAAGATAATTATTAAATTTTAACGTGGCTTTGTATAATAACTTTTATTAAAGTATAATTGCCTAGATTTAACTTGAAATTTATTTTTGAACTTATAAACATTATTTTGAGATAATTACTAAATTATGTTTTTGGGAAGTAATGGTATACTCGCGTGGCGTAAAATCGGAGGCAGTGAGTACCTGCAGTTAAGTCTTGGATTTCTCTGGGATAGAGACGTAACCATTGAGCTGTGATCCATGGTTTGATACCACAGTGGCACTTTCCTCATTAATTTAAAAGGGGTTTTCAAATATTTTTGAAAAGGATGACTTGTGAATATACTAAATTTGATAAGATAAGTATATACCTTTGGATAAAGAGATTTAATTTATTTAAAAATTAAATTAAATAAGACTTGGTGTTTTTTAGTGAAATGAAGTATTTGGTTGAATTGATTGTTTATTTGATAGTTAAATAACCGACTATCAAATCTTGACTAAAATATAACTTTGGAAATATCTAGAAGAAGTACGGGAATTATATGGTACAGTTACCGTTCGAGGTGCTATACTGTATGTATAAACTCGTTTCGTTCTTCTAGGACGTTGATAAGGAAATCTGTCCACTAACGGTTAGGAGGTGATCTCCGATCTTACTTCGTCTATTTATTTCCTAAAGAACCGGGGTTGAGTTTACCGGAAATAGCGAACGTTGTTTCGAAGAGACCGAGATCAGATTTATGATCCGAAAACCACTTCGGTCCAACGAGTACGTTTTCTTAATGAAGACAAGAGCATAGAGTCGAAGATGGAGTAGTGAAGTGCAAGGGCTAATCGCTACTAATCCTGAGAGTAATTCCAAAATGGATGTAGTAGGAATAGTGCCTTCGGTTCCGTTCGGATCCAGAACGGACTTATATGGATGAATGCTATCAGAACATTACCATTGGAGGACAATGAGCATTCTAAGTGAAAATTCCTTAAAAAGGTAATTGTAGCCTCAAGCCTCATCAATCGGGAATGACTGAAAATCAGGGGAGATGCAGCAAGGCTAAGTGGGTCGCACCCAAGTAGGGTATGTTATCACCCTTCTAGATAACCTCGGAAATTATTTTATTACTACGGTGTATGGAAGGAGCTCGAAAGAGGGTGGGAACACCCGGCATGGTAGCATATTCGGTCTATCCAGGTTAGGGATAGTCCGGTCTTGTGTAGTAGGGAATCCTGGCGTGGTCCTCGGTACAGTATTTCTAGACATGTATTGTGACAGGTGGTACCCCAGTGCCTAGTCATTTAGTTGGAACCCATTCTCCAATAAGTGTCGTACGGTTTTGGTTGTGCCCAACTATGCTGAAATGTGAGATGCAATCATTTCAGCTATTTGAATAAATATTTGTATTTAGACACTGTTATAATATCAGAGGATTTTGATATGAAATGTTTTGGTTATCGTAAGGTAAAAAACCGTCGTGTTTATTTGTGGTGTGGTCTTACGAGATACCTTTGATTTCAAAGGATTTTGATAAAAGTTAATAATTCAAATTGAGTGTGTTTTCTCACGCTGGTTTTTCAAACTGACTCGGGTGTTATTTTATTATAATGCTCAGGTCAGATCGAGTATTTCAGGTTCAGGTTAGGATGTTATGGAGCTCAGGAGATGAGCTGGATGGCGAAGACGTATTACTCGTACTTGTTTTATTCCGCTACAGTGTTTGTTTGAAATTACCAGAAATTGTGAGGGCAGGTTGTTATAACTGTCCAGGCTGGTAATTATTGATTTGTGTACTCGGATGTGGGATATGTATATTACAGTTTTGATTTGTGTAAAGAGCTATTGATATTATATGTTATTCAGTCCGCTATGAGATTTTGTTTTGTTTCTTCTTCTTCTACCTATTTTCTTTTCCCTCAACAATCTGTCTTTCCGACACTCGATCTTTCGGCATGTTATACATTGAGCATATTTATGTCGATTTTCGGGGGTCGAAAGGGAGGGTCGTCACAATATCACCTAATGTAATTATAAATTGAGTTGGCTCTTTCGAGGGGAAACCAGTCCAGTGATTTCGTTGGTCTCGTAAGTACTATTATGTGTTTATATGCATTTTTGAGTTTCTCATACCAAACTTATGTCTGACGCGTGGTGTTTCTTTTCCCAAAACTCCCCGTGTGCTCTTTCGAATAGGTTGAGTAATGCAGGTTTCAAGGTTGGATGTTTTCAAGCTTATGGAGACAAGCCGGATGCTTTCCACCTATCTATATATCTATCTACCTATTTCATTTCGATTTGCTATTATGTATATATTCAACATTGTGAGGACATATAGTTATAACTGTCCAGGCTGATAGTAGTACTTAGTCACTTTTGTAACTTTGATTTCAAATATGTTGGAGTAACTCTTGGTACTACACTTTTGGTATTATATGTTATCGTTCTGCATGTAAGATTATGATATTGTGTTCTTTCTTGTCCCATTTTTATTTTCTTTTATTATACCCTAACTTTCAGTCTTCCCGGCACTTAGGTGCTCGACACACAAATACCGTGGATGTATTAGTGTCGACATCTGGGAATCGAGAAGGCCGGACGATACATTTTGGTATCAGAGCCCAAGGTTGAGCGGACACTTTAGCTTTGGTGGGGTTTGGCTCATTAGAGATAAGATAAGTGATGCCTTAGAATGAGTCAAGAGTATTATATATATGAGGGTGTATTTGTTATTGAAAACTAGATTTTCAAAATGTTTTCCTAAAAACACCTCTTCCTAATAAACCCTTTTTTTTATTGAAAACCAACTCCTTCTTTGAATTTATCCTTTCTTAGTATCCATTCTTTGTAATTCGTTCTTAGTAAGTCCTTTCTTTGATATAACTCTATCTTGAAGTATTCTAAAGGTTTTTTGCTAAATTCAGGCAGCAAACTATGAATACTTGTGCTACAACTACCAGAGGTGATAGAGGTCGGGGTGGTAGAGCTAGTACCATCACCAATGGCACGACTTGAGTTCCAAGAAATATCGGTCTAGTAGTCGAAACAGTGGAGAATGAGGTTGAAGAAATAGTGCAAGTTCAACCCCCAATGAACTTTGCTTCCCTCTATATGGATTTTGAGAGGCTTGGTGGTCGAGGTTCAGTGGAATTGAATCGATTGTGGGAGTTCAGACTTGGTTGAGGTTGTGTGAGAGGATTTTTTTAGACTTGGAGTTGGGTGATGCAATGAAGCATCGTTTGGCTTCTTGCCATCTTTTTGATACTGCTATGGATTGGTGGAGTTTTATTACTACAGCTGCTCCTGAAGAGTTAAGGGTATGCCCTAGGGAAAATTATGTAATTTTTTACATATATCTAACTCGTTGACCAATCATGTTCAAAATAAATGTATTTTCTTTCTATTATATACATGATATAATGTGGTTATGTTAATGAATTAATGTAATTAAAAGTATATTTAATAGAAAATTCGTAAATGGCATTTTTTGTGATAGCAGTTACAAAGTGTTGTAACTGTGAGTAATTTATCATAATGAAACAAATGTACCATTCTAAATGTTCCTAGTCAAGATGCATCGAGATTGGATATCGATGTATCCGTTGAGACTAGAGTACGTAACATTCTCTAAATGTTGGGTAGTGTATTACTCATCGCTATTGGGGGCACCAAGGGATTACGTACTGATAGTTATTAGATAACTATAGAATGACTCACTCGATAGTTTTCTGTTGGTTAATATAACTAAGGTCAAGCAGAAAATATCGATGTGACTAATTTACGCAATTATCTCGACTTGAGAATACTGTTGATCTTCAATGTAGAAGCACTGCTTTGGTTATAGTTATATCCTGGCAC
Source organism: Allium fistulosum (assembly GCA_030737815.1). NCBI lineage: Eukaryota > Viridiplantae > Streptophyta > Magnoliopsida > Asparagales > Amaryllidaceae > Allium > Allium fistulosum. The sequence continues at coordinate 1,248,570,200 of CM060905.1, forward strand.
GGCGTCCATTGAATGACTATTATTGAGTCAAGTGGAAGCATTGGAGGTGAAACACTATTCAAAAGAGGATTTGTGTCTACGGTTATATGAGGTTAGTATCACGGTTAACTAAAGTCAATTCAAAGTGAAAGTCTCTGGCTAGAGCATTTTGGTTAATAATAATTGTTATTTTTGAACCAAAGACATTGTGTTTGGACTATACAGTTGAATGTGGATGATATTGGGATTTTGACCATTACCAATTCCATAAATCCAAAGTGATATAGTTTTGACGAAGAGAACTAGTGTAAATAATTGTCACTATTAGGTACTGCTTATAATAAGTAAAATTGGATTTTTACCAAAAGATGTGTAAGCGATAAATTCGGCCAAAATGTCATACCACCTGCTAAGTGACGTGTGAACGTTAATATTTGAATAGTTCGATATTAATCGCTGACTGAATTTACACCTATGAGTCGCACAATCATAATGATGAATTCTCTAAAAGACCATATGATTTAATTAATTTATAAAATGTTGTGAATTGATTAAATTAATTGATATTTGAGAAATGTTAATTATTATTTATTTGATGTTTGGAAGTTCTTTTGTAATTATTTTAATGCGTTTATAAAAGTTATATTTGCTCGCATTGATATGCGATATTGATGTAATTTAAAGATAATTGCATGAAATGATTCATGAAAATTTATGTCATTTGATGACATGATTTATGAAAATTTTATATCATTTGATGACATGATTTGTGGAATTTTACGTCATTTGATGACATATGTGTAAAGAAAGGATTGAAGAAAGAGAAACAATCAAGGGAATTAATTAGAGAAGTTTTAATTAAAGAATGAGAAAATTTTCATTCTTTCAAATAAAACATATTCTCTAATTCATTCTGTACGTACAATTCATTTTCCTTCTCATTCATTCTTTCAATTTCTCTACTCCTAACTTTTCATGGAAGAAACAAAACAAAGAAAATGAATTTTCAAAATCTTCCAGCTCCAAATAAAAAGTCCAAATAAAACAAAACAAAAGTGGTTCATCCATCTCTTGAAAGGATAGGATGTGGATCTTGAAAATCTGAGGCGATATCATCATTCAAGGTGTGATTTCTAGGCAACATCCTAAGGTGATTCAATTGGATCTAGAAGCATTCTTCGTTCAAGGTGCAAATCAAAGGCAACATCAACAAGGTGTGTTTTAAGGATTGGGTAGCAAGGTATGTCATTTTCTATATATAAATAGTGATTTTGCAATGTTTGATGACTTTCATAATTTATATGATGTATACTGTCTTACTTAATTAAAAAATTGTTTTTGAAGGTTGAAATTATTTGTCGAATGATATAGTTGAGTTTTCATTTTATATATCAAAATTAAATTTGGTTATGTTTTAAAACTACATTTAAGTGTAGATCTATGTTTTTAAACATTATAATTAAATTTTAATTCTTTAGATCTGAATGTTTACATGTTCGGATTGATTAGCTGTTTTTCTTTACTTTGTTAAATTGAAACTAAATCTATATATTTTAAAATACAATGTTTTATTTTAGTTCTATGTTTTAAAATTTAAATTCCATTTCTTTAAATATAGAAATTTACATTTTCATATTGATTGGTTGAATTATATTTAAAGTTAAAAATGAAATTTATATGGAATCAATATAATGTTTCAATTGTAGATCTATGTTTTAATCTTTTATTACAAAGTGTAATTTTAGTTTTGAATTTTAATACATGTATGTATGTATGTTCACATGTATTACTTGCACTTTTTATTGCAATAGACATCTATATATGAATAAAAGGAATTTTAACAACAAATCAAAGTTTTGAAATTGACTGTAATAACTATCTAATTTATATTATTAGAAAGCTTTGATTGAATTCCATATATACATATTTGGATTTACTTGTATGTGTTCGTATAAAATTTATTTTTCTTTACATATATTGTCATAGTATGAAATCATTTCTCTTTTTTAATTAAGGCAACAATGTATACATACAATTCATTGTTTACCTTTTATTTCTTACATTATTGTACCTATTGATTGTCATTAATATGTTGCATTAATTAAGTTTACTAAAATGGAAACTGTATCAATCACCCTTATCATCCCTTATTTATTTTCATTTCAATTCCTATGTAATAACCATTCAAATTGTTTTTGTTTATTTATGTATACATATCAATTACCACTGACTATGCACGCTCTCTATATGTTGCACTTACACAATATTTACTGTGAATATATTTACAATTCATGTCATATTTATATTAGTCATCAATGTTATTTTATTAATCAAATATTTAATTTAATTAAGAGAAGGAAATGAAAATCTTCATTCTCTGACTAAATTTACGATCCCTCATTAATTAAATAATTTAAGAGAAAGGAAATGAAAAGTTTCCTTTTCTAAATAAATTTATGTCCCTCATTAATTGAATAAGTTAAGAGAAAGGAAATAAAAAGTTTCCTTCTACAAATAAATTTATTCCCCCTCATTAATTGAATAAGTTAGGAGAAAGGAAATGAAATATTTCCTTCTCTAAATAAGTTTGAAAAGTAAACGTTACACACAAATTTGTATATAAGAGTATATTTGATATACTCTAACTTACATGCACATTAAATTAAAGTGAAACTTTATTTATAAAATAAAATAAAATAAAATATTGATTTTATTTAAAAGAAAAATAGAAAAGTTCTAAGTATATTTAGACTTTATAAGCCCATTAAAGATCCAAAATGCTTAAATTTTTTGAAATCCATCCATTTCTTCCACTGCGGGCTGGTCCAGTTCCTTTAGTGCCTGAAAATGACTTCTCTTAGGCTCAATTTAGGGAGGAATTTGAAAGGAAGTTTATACCGGAGGCGGGAAAGGCCTTGTTGTTTCGAAGTTTCTTGGATTTAAAGCAAGGCACTATGACTGTGGTAGAATATGAGAATAATTTCAACAAATTGTCTCGTTTTGGCCCAGGAATGATCGTTAAATCTATGAAGAAGAATGAAATGTTATAGCTGGTATGCGTCCCGAGTTTAAGTGAGATATGACTAATTATAGTAAGAGTTTTTTTGATATTTGGTGAATATAGGTTTAAGGTTCGAGATTTTGGCACCTACACCTGTTGTTTCTGCATCAAAGCCTATTGCCCCATCAGCAGCTAATGATAGAAAGTGTAAGTTTCAGGTGAATAGAGCCAAGCTCGTGTGCATTAATTGTAAGAAGGTAGGACATTATTCTACCGAGTGTTGGTCCAATGAAGGGGGACAAAAGGCTAAGGCTCCAATGGGACAGGTACCTCAGTTTGTGCCACATGGGTATTACAATTGCTATCAAGTTGGTCATTTTTCTAGGGATTGCCCTATGCTTAAGATTGGAGAATAGCTTAGGTCCTTTGCTATCGCAATGGCACTTCCACTTCAGCGGCATAGGAAGTGAAACCGGTCTTGGAAGGTACTCTATCTATTCTAGGCATTCCTATTCACATCTTATTTGATACCAGTTCTTCTCATAGCTTTATCTCACATAGTCTTGTTTACAAGATTAGTTTAGAACTAACTATGGTTCATGACTCTATTTGTGTGTCTAACCTAGTAGGTGGTTTGATAAATCTCCATATGGTATGTTGAGGAGTCCGGATTTCCTGTTTCGATCGACTCCTTCCATGCGATATGTTTGTCCTTGGTTTTCTCGGTTTTGATGTTATTTTGGGGATGGATTGGTTGTCTCATAATCATGCCATCTTGGATTGTAAGAAATGGAACATATTAATAAAGAAAGGAATGGAGGATCTTATCTTACCTTTTGAAAATCCTGGTTCTCATATGAGCATTTTTCTATATTCTCTTGATGTGTCGGAAAAGGACTTAAAATCCATCCTGGTTGTTCGGGAATTCTCTGATGTCTTCAAGGAGGTTTTTGGTTTACCTCCTCATCGTGAAATCAAGTTTCGTATTGATTTGGTTCCTAATGCTAATCCTATCATTTTTCCTGTTCGTAGGTTATGTCCAAAGGAGAAGGTGGAGTTAGCCAATCAGATTAGTGACTTGCTGCGAAAAGGTCTTATCCGACATAGCTATTCGAATTGGGGAGCACCCGTTGTTTTTGCCACTAAAATGGATGGTTCCTTAAGACTTCGTGTCAATCACCATAAGCTTAATAAGCAGACTATTCGAAACAAATATCCTTTGCCCAAAACCGTTGACTTATTTGATCAGCTCCATGGAGCTTGAGTATTCTCTCAGCTTGACCTTGCTATAGGTTTTCCTCAGTTGAGGGTAGCAGAAGAAAGTGTGACCTTAACAGCTTTTCGTTGTGATTGATTTTATGATTGGTTGGTTATGACATTCGGTCTAACCAATGCTCCAGCTTATTTTGTTGACTTGATGATTCGTGTCTTTCACGATGTCTTAAACAAATTCATGCTTGTTTTCATCGATGATATCCTAGTTTATTCCAAGACTGAGGAGGAGCATTCCCGACATTTGAGAATTATATTAGGGACATTAAGAGAGCATGTTCTTAAGGCTAAGTTCTCGAAATGTCATTTATGGCGGTCAGAGGTCAGGTTTTTAGGGCATGTTGTTATCGAAGATGGTATTTCTGTTGATCCGGCAAAGGTAACAGCTGTTCAGGATTGGAAGAGACCTGAAAGCCCAACAGAGATTCGAATCTTCTTGGGTTTGACTGGCTATTATCGGAGGTTCATTCATTATTTCTCCAAGATTTCTTCACCACTTACAGCTTTGACAAAGAAAGGTGTCAAATTTGTTTAGACAGAATAATGCGCGGCTGCATTTAGAGAGTTAAAGGAGAAGTTGACTAGTGCCCCCGTTCTGACTATTCCGGACGGAGGTGAAGGTCTTACTATTTACACTGATGCTTGTGGAATAGGACCGGGTGCCGTGTTAATGCAGCATGGAAAGGTAGTTGCTTATGCTAGCAGATAGCTAAAGCGCATGAGACTAGATATGCGACACATGATTTATAGCTTTTGGCGGTAGTCTTTGCGTTGAAGATGTGGAGGCACCATTTGTTGGGTGAAAAAGTTTGAGCTTCATTCAGACCATAAATCTTTGAAGTATCTTTTTACTCATAAAGACTTGAACTTAAGGCAGCACCGTTGGTTGGAGTTTCTTGCAACATATGATCATGAGATTTTGTATACACCAGGCAAAGCAAATGTGGTAGTTGATGCATTGAGCAGGAAGTATGTGGTTACGGCTAATATGGTAGTACATCCAACTCTTATCAGCCGTATAGAGGAAAACCAACATAAGGATGTTCGTTTCGCTCAGATAGCGAAAGCCGTTAGTGAGAATATTTCCCAAGAGAAGTTTTTAAGATTCAAGGTAGATGACCAAGGCATTTTAAGAATGAATGGACGGCTGTGTGTTCCAAATGTTGATGGCATTAGACAAGAGGTTCTCACAGAGAGTCATCATTCCATATTGACGATACATCCAGGGGTCACAAAGATGTATCAAAATATGAAGCGTGCTTTTTGGTGGGAGGGTATGAAGAGAGACATTTCCATCTCTACGAGCAGGTGCGCAAACTGCCAACAGGTGAAGGGTAGTCATCAGAAGACGACCGGTTGGCTTCATCCATTAGAGGTTTCGAAGTGGAAGTTGGAGCAAATTTCTATGGACTTTATTGATGGTTTTCCTAGGTCGAGGAGAGGCAATGAAGACATTTGGGTTATTATTGACAGATTGACCAAAAGTGCACATTTCTTACCAATTAAGGCAACGAGGATGGCATCTAGTTTGGCTCAGCTATATGTTAGAGAGGTGGTTAGGCTTCATGGCATTCCAAGTAGTATTGTGAGTGATCGAGATCCAATCTTCACAAGTCAGTTTTGGAAGGGTTTGCATGATGCCCTAGGAACAGAGCTTAGGTTGAGTATTGCTTATCATCCTCAGACAGAAGGACAAACCGAGAGAGTGAATCGGGTTTTGGAGGATTTACTTAGAGCTTGTATTCTTGACTTTGGAGGATCTTGGGAGAATCACTTACCACTTGTGGAGTTTTCTTATAACATTTGTTTTCAAGCAAGTATTAGGATAACACCTTTTGAGGCATCATATGGAAGATCATGTAAGTCTTCTTCATGTTGGGTAGAACCAGGAGATCGCTTAGTGCTTGGACAAGATATGATCCGTGAGGCTACGGATAAGGTATCAAAGATTAGGAAGCACTTGAAGATAGATCAGAATAGGCAAAAGAGCTATGCTGATATAAGGCATTGAGATTTGGAGTTTTCAGCTGGGGACTTTGTGTTTATCAAAGTTTCTCCGATGAGAGGCATGATTCTATTTGGTAAGGGAGGAAAGTCAGCCCCATGATTTATTGGACCTTTTTCGAATTTGAAGAAGATAGGAACTTTGGCTTATCGAGTTGAATTAGCGAATAAGTTATTGGGTGTATATTATGTTTTTCACATATCCCATCTATGGAAGTATGTACATGATCCTACTTTGATTATCGAGCCATCGCAGCAGGAGGATTTGGAGGTTGAGCCCGACTTGACCATTGTGAGACAGCCTATTTGTATTATTGATCGGGACACAAAGAGGTTGAGGACTAAGGTTGTGGAATTGGTCAAGGTATAGTGGAGTGAAGATGTTTGAGATTGCACTTTGGAGACAGAGGAGAGCATTAGAGCCTCTTATCTAGAGTTGTTTCTTAGACAGTAGATTCTATTGTATCTTATCTTTTGCTGTGTACTCACCGCTTGTGGTAGAGTCACTTAGCTGTTATCTTTGTTATATGTAGTTTGAGCATTATTATATATAAAAACCTTTCTTCTATTCTCTTATGTTATTCTTGTTTGGATTTCGGGGATGAAATATCCTAAGAGGGAAGAATGTAATAACCCGAAAATTCGAACACTTCATTTTCATATATCTCAGCTTTTGGAGGATGTTTAAATATATATAACCTTAGTAAACACTTTTTAGTTAATAACTAATATTAGAAAACTAATTCATGGAATAAGTTTACAAAAATATATACATTTGATAAAATATTGAAAATATGACCAAAAAACATTTTGTGAAAAATCAATACATTGTTCAATATAAGTTGTTAGAACAATTGTGCACAAGCAAGGCAGCATTAGAAGAAATTAATAAGTACTTAAATACACTTAAAAATAATGGTAATTAATTAGCAAAAAGGCTTCGAGAAAAAGAACAAGTGGACCCTTGATTTAAGGAGATTTGAAAGGAGTGATTTAAGGGAAGTAAGGTGTTAAAAGAGCATGGTTGTCCATCACTCTTTGACATCCCTTGTCATAGGAGATCGGTCTAATTGAGGAGGTCTCTATGGGAAAATCCATTTATACGGATTTCCCATAGCGGTTTTTGTCTATATACCTAAGTATGTTGTTAAACGTAATGAATGTAACCATTTCAGCTATGATCTATATTTATATTACACACCTTAGACATTGTCTATAATATCACCTAACGTAAATACAAATTGAGTTGGCTCTTTTGAGGGGAAACCAGTCCGGTGAATCGGTTGGTCTCGGAAGTACAGTTATGTGTTTATACGCATTTCTAAGTTTCTCATACCAGACTTATGTCTGACACATGGTGTTTCTTTTCCCAAAACTCCTCGTGTGCTCTTTCTAGTAGGTTGAGTAATGCAGGTTTCAGGGTTGGATGTTTTCAAGCTTATAGAGACAAGTTGGATGCTTTCCACCTATTATCTATCTACCTTTTATCATTTCCGTTCACTTTTATGTATATATTCAGCATTGTGAGGACATGTAGTTATAACTGTCTAGGCTTATAGTAGTATAGTCACTTTTGTAACTCTGATTTCAAATATGTTGGAGTAACTCTTTGTACTGCACTTTTGGTATTATATGTTATCGTTCCGCATGTGAGATTCTGATATTGTGTTCTTTCTTATCCCATTTCTATTTTCTTTTATTATACCCTAACTTTCGGTCTTCCCGGCACTTGGGTGCTCGGCACAATAATACCGTGGATGTATTAGTGTCGACATCTAGGGATCGAGAAGGCTGGATGTTACAAAATGGCAGGGAGATTGGTGGGCCATGTTTGCAAGAAGATACAGTATGTCCAAATGAGCAACGAGTAGTGTAAATATCCAGTTTCCAAATATAATTCACATTCACAACTGCTACCTGGTCCAGAACTACTCCTACACATAGCTTGGTTGGTAATGGTCGATCTGGCGTGATCTCAATCAAAGCTCTAGTGTAAACAAGCTTACGCCTAACTATAGTGTTAGCATCAAAACATTTCAAATCACCAATCAAATTTTCTAACCAATTCAAACCTGTCATAGGTTGCAATACAGATGGAATATCAGAGAATTTTTTCCTAAACCGAAATAGAGAAAACTTGTTCCCTAGCTAAGTCAACAGATGGCCTCCATGAAGTGATGATAAAGGGCTTTCCTTCAATAAATATTGGTTAAGATTCTAGAATATGCCGACGCTCATCCATAGAGGAGAACTTGAAAACAAAAACATGGAGTTGTTAAAGTGTAGTTTGAGCTACCCTTAATCTTCCATACTTGCCTACAACGTTCTCGCACTAGATCATAAGGTGGGTTGGTGTCCAAAAAGAATCCTACCAAATAATCTTTCCAGAATTCAATATCGGATTCTATAACTTCTTGCGGAGGAATCATGACCCCATTATTTTCGATAATTCAATTTTTCTTAGTTAATAATCACCTGCATTTCGGGGAAGTTTGGAGAAGAGTGATTACCAAATTGGAGGCTTGTTATAGGTTGAGGGGTTTTTTTATACCTTGGATTCAAGTTGATTAGAATTTATTGGGTTTCCATTGTTCGCAGCATCATTGTGACAAACACCAATCGAGTATGAAACACATCCTACTTTATCAGTAACCATATCATTTCCTTCTTACACGACACTATTGCCAACTTGACCAACATTTAGCTCGCAATGCTCAGCGAATATGCTACTTGTACCTTCTGGATACTTTTTAGTATTATCGCACATATCAATCCCAACCAAACATCGATTGTTAATACCAGATGCTGCAACTATCAACAACCCAGGGCTGCCAACAGAATGCAACAAATTACCAAGAGCTGGAAGAAGAAGCGGAAAATCACATGGCATGGGAGGGGCATGTGCAGTTTGACGGTCGATTAAAGGTGATGCTAGATCTTGTTCGTGAAGGGGGTTCGCTCAAATAAAGACCCAAACTGCGCATTTTTTTCTTCTTCGCCATAGAATCGTAGGGAGAGAATAGTGGAAGATGAAGCTTGGGTTTGGAAAGGAACAAAGGAATGGGAGGAGACGCGGTGAGAAGAGCGGACGGTAGAATTAGGGCTAAGAGGCGCCTATGTTTTCCATTTTATTTTGTATTAATAAAGTAAATTGATTTAAATAATATGAAATAATAACAAAAAATTTGTAAAAGAATATTTTTTTTGCTGAAAATTAATATTACTATAAAACACTATAAATAAAATTATATGAATAATTTTAACAATGATATAATATTGCAACTATTTATAAGATATATATATATATATATATGTATGTATGTATGTAATTAAATAAACACATAATCATATATATATATATTAATCTAATAAAATATAATAATTAAATTATTTAATTTTGCTGCACTGACCTGACATGCATAATTAAAAAAAAATTATTACGCATTAATATATACATGCATATTACCAAACTAATTTTGTAACATTGTTTGCATATCATAATCGTCAATTAACTAGCAAAAATAATATACATATACCTATATGATAAAACATCATACTAATAATTATTAACTATAAAATCTCACCTTATTCCCAAAGCCTTGAAGTACATCATGAAAATATAAACTTTCCTCTTCGAAACCTTTTCTGATTCTGTAGATTGCTATCCTTGAACCGTTGACTTTTAGCTATCGAATATCGTTCGAATCAGACTTGGTTTGAGTTTTGTATTGATATAGAGGCTAGCATATGAATTCGACTAGCAAAGAAGGAAAGAGGAGGTAGCTAAAAAGATCTAATCTAATTAGGTTTAGGGATGCTTAAATAGTGGATAGAAAGGATAGAAAAGCAGATCTAATCTCATACTCTTTCTCCTTTAATCCGAGCCATCCAAAATCAAGCCTATATAACCCTAAATGAGCCACCCCTAGCCTATGTTGTTGCCAAAATTACTAGCCCTTGTGATGGGCCTTAAACCCATTTAATGCCCGAATGAATATTTTGCATTTTAAATCTGATTTAAAACATTTATCGATATTGTATATATCGAGTAATGTATTTATAACTTTTACAAATACATTTACTATTCATTTATCAAATAAAATTTATAAACAATATTTCATAAATATTATTTAATTTAATTTATTTATAACAATTATAAATTAATCAAACAATTTTGGTCAAAAGAGAATTTATCGGTTCGGTTGTGTGACTCGTCAGGTGTAAATTTGGTCAGTGATTAATATCGAACTATTCAAAAACTAACGTTCACACTTCACTTTGTAAGTGATGTGATATTTTGACCAAACTCAATCTAATAAGCATTACCCGATTATGACATCTATTTACACCAATTCTCTTCGTCAAAACTATAATACTTTAAACTTATGGAATTTGGTAATGGTCAAAATTCCAGTATCATTCATGTTCAACTCTATAGTACAAATACAAAGTTCTTGGTTTAATAATAACAATTATTATTAACCGAAATGTTCTTGCTGGAAACTTCAGTTGATCGCTATACTAATCTCATATAACCGAGGAGACGAATCCTCTCTTGAATGGTGCTTCATTTCCAATACTTCCACTCGACCCAACTATAGCCACTCGACGGACGTCGTGCCATGATTTGACTATACTTAGAGTAGAGCTTTCATATTGAAGATCGATGGTATCCTCAAGCCGAGCAAACTTTGTAAATTAGTCACATAGACATTTTTGGTTTGATCTTAGTTATATTAACCAACAGAAAACTATCAAGTGGGTCATTCCATAATTATCCAATATCTATCAATACGTAACCGCTTGGTGCCCCCAGCAGCCATAAGTAATGCACTACCCAACATTTGGAGCTATCGATATTCAGTCTCGATACATCCTGACTAGGAATATTTAAAATGGTATATTTATTTTCATTGTGGTAAATTACTCGCGTTAACAACACTTTGTAACTACGATCACAAAAATATCATTTATTGATTTTTTTATTAAATATACTTTAATTTAATTAATTAATTCATATAACACATTACGTCAAGTATATAATAAAAAGAAAATGCCTTTTCTTGGAACAAGATTGGTTATCGAGTTAGATATATGTGACAAATTACATAATTACCCCTAGGGTATACTCCTAACTCTATCAATCTCCCACTTGCACTTGGGATCAATGATGTAATTTTTTTTCAACTTCTCCAATCGATTTCCTCAAAACCAATCGGGTCAGTCCCCCAGTGAACGGGTATGCTATTTTGTTTAAATTACCTACTCTGTCAATCTACTCTCTCCGACGTTGATAAACAACCTTTATTATGTGGAACAATCCGGAGTATGTCCCTCGACTTCTAGTGAACTCTAACTTCTGTTACAAACTATTTCGTGACATAGTTATCATATAACAATGTTATGGGACTCTCAGCATTTGGAATCACTCTTAGCTCAGTTACAAATTTATGTATTTATATTTATATACATTGCTTTAGTGATAATTGTTATTAATTGTTATTATTAAACCAAGAATTTTGTATATAATAAAAGACTATTCTGGCTAAGAACATTTATTGTTATCCTAATAAAAGACTATTCTAAATCATAAGTAAACTCTATAGTCCAAATTCAAGGCGATATACTTATTCTTTTCATTAAATCAGCCATAGTCATTTATTAGGAACATTTCACTTTATATGTTCTTAATTTGAATTTATTTTTGACATATTATACTCAATATCACTTATGAAGTTTGAGTATGAACACTCCTTCACAAAGAGTTCATTGTTTCAATAAATAGCTCTCTAATATTCCATAAATACACGAGAACACCTCAAATAACAATTTAGTGATATCTATTTGGATTTGATATTTAACTCATGTATCTAATACATAAACAAATCTCGATATCATAGACAATATAACATGTATGATAATTCCTACTGCAAATGCATAAGAAATCAATCTTACATATTCCATATTAAGCATTTTAATAAGGTGTCCTTCCATATCGTTATTCCCAATATCTTGTGTACTTACTATAAAAGAAATCATTTACAAATCAATGTTGAGTATTAAAACAACTAAAACTAATTTTAACTTGAGTACATCATTAACAATCAGCAATGTGTTATTTACTTATGATTTAGAAATATCAATGTATCTTTTAATGTTCTTTCTTATGAACACGCGCTTCCCCTGCATTTTGATTGATAACCAAACTATTTTATATGTCTATCGAATATTTATTTAATTCTAATGCTTATAAAATGATACTTTCTATTATTTCTTAGATCTTATCCAAAACTCACGAACTCAATATTGTTTCCACAGACTTTGAGATACTTTGGTTGTTATATGCAAATAGTCTAATCTAAATCTATATTTATAACTTTCTGTTTCAACACATATATACCAAAACATAAAGTCATACTAGGAAAAAATTTTGTGAGTAAAATTCGAAACAACTTGAGCACGTCGAATGGTGAATCTGATATGTTATTTCAGCAAATGAAATTCATGGTATTATTCTTATCAATGTGGCTTACTATATTCCAACTGCATTTGTCTTTCTCTTAAAGACACGTTTGCAGCCAATGGATAATATCTTTTTGGGTATAACTATTAAAATCATATATTTGTAGTGTACTTGGAATCTATTTTGGATTAGCACACCGTACCATATTGTAGAGTCAATGGTCTTAATGGTTTAATTAAACATTATTCTTGACATTGACAAGAAACTCACAGTTTCTATTTAATGTATTAGAATACTCATTAGACTTTCTAATGTATTTTTGTTCATTTAGGTTTAGTCAATTTCATTTCATTCCTTGTAATCAGTTTTATCATTAGATCGTGTCCTAAGTCATTTTATACCAATAATTTCTTAAAAGATTCCTTCGCTACGAAATTGGTATTTCTTGAAACAACAGTATCTCAGTACAACGGAACAAGCATTCATAAACATTTTATGAATTATCTTATGTAAAACTGATTTTCTATTAGTTCACAATATATTTATGTTCTCAACATAAATTAGTCATCTAATGACTATCATTTCCAAAATTCTCTTAGGACGATTTATACAAGATGCCTTACGTATAACTATTATGTGCAGTCTTTCAACTCGCACAACATGCCAACTCCTTGACCTAGGATATGCAGGGCTTTCTTATAAACCCTTATCCTGTATGGTATTGTAAACTATTATTTAGATGAGATAATATTAACCTCATGTACTACTTTTGAACACATGACCTTATAGAAAGAAATTAACTCAACTTCACTTACAATAAATCGTACTTTGCCCAATAAAGTTTGATTATCCTTATCGATACATTATTATGTATTAAGAGAAGAGTGACTTTTGAGATTGAATCTTTATTCATTTTCAGGTATTTTCGGAACTCTTTCTAGTATACTCATTTATTCGATCAAATCGAATTATTTTATTTATTGCATGTTATTTTATTTATTTTCGTTTTATGCTCTATGGTCTAATCATAGACATACGACATGTGTATCAAATACACATTTCCATGTCGGTGAAAAATCATCGACGAATATAACCAAATATGTGGAACCGATTTGGTATTAGTAGAATTTCAATTGCATACATTAATATGTATCAATCCGAAGAGTTCATCAACCCTTATGATGCTCCCACTAAATGGGTGCATAACCCTTAGTTGTTTGAGGTATAATTAACCACTATTATATGATTCATAATTATATAATAAAATTATTTCTCAAAACTACGGCTTAGTCTATAATTCCAAAAAAATTATAAATAATTTTAGATACTTTTGTATTTCCAATGCATCAATTTTGTTATGAAAAAAATACCACGTTATAGTTTTATTTCCTAACGAATATCCATAATATTCACATTAAAATTCAACTATATCTATTTTTCAATCGATACCAAAAAATAGTCATTGTTTCATAAATAATGTTTGGTATGTTTTACGAAAACAATTTTCATAACTTGATGCAATCAATAAGTGCTATATGACATGCTTCCACTATTTTCACCATTACTATAATAGTGTATTGAATTCGGGGGTCCATCATTCATGTATTATAAATTATTTATTTCATATACTACAACTAGTTTACAGTAGAAAGTTCTTTGATCAATTATCTTCAACTCAAAGAAATAAATCTCATAAAAATAATTTTCTATATGAAATACATTTTAGAATAGAAATTATATTTTTTATTCCAATGTTAATTTACAATTCTCTTTTTTGATGTTTCTTTATGAAGCAAAAGTAACCATTCACTCTTTTCATCTAAACTGTACCTTTAATCACATCTATTCTTATACATTCGTTATTCTTTCTAAATGGTTGAACCATTCAAAAGAATACCCTTACTACAACATCATAACAAACTCTTTATTAAGCGCACTCGATCATCCTTAACATTTAAGAACATTTATTATGTTGCACTTTGCATAAAATAAACAAACTGACATTTTATTGATTTAGTTCTTAGATCTATCTTGCAGTTTTGGTCTAGTGTTGCATTTAACACAATATAATCTTTATTGTAGTCAATTAAATTGAATACTCATCTCACAATACAGTTTATTTGCTTATTTTGGATGAATTAATTTCATTGAAATATCGTACACCACGAACTATGACCGTTCATCATATAACATTTATATGCGATTTTATATCGATCAAATATCTTAGTCTTGTATTTATTTTGAGTTAGAAACTCATAGAACGCAATACACGGTCTTGACCAAATAAACACTTGCATGGGTATAGAAAACATTAACATGCAAGAAACATTTCTTTGTAAGTATATTTTATATTCCTATTTATCAATCTTCAATTCAGTTCATTTGTATATATTAATTGATAACCATTTTATGAATCATATTAAATGCACAAATATATCAAGTAGATTATTATAACATCATATAACATATATTCTTATAGTATTAGAAAGGTTAAATATTATCATTTCATTTTTCTAATAAGGCTCTCACTACTCTTTTATGTTTAACCAAACACTAAGCAAAACATATAAGTCTTTTGACTTATCTAGTTGGCGTTAGGACTCATATCCCTTGAGATTCTGACCTTGAGGAAAGCTCAATAAATCATAGGCCCACATATGATGGATAACTCCTTATCGGTTGTATCACATTTAACTCTTAACCCATAGTTCCTTGTCTTAATCCCGCCTTTACCTTAAGGAAAGCTCAACAAGTGAGATTGTTCACTCGGACCTATCATTTTGCAATGATTTTTGGACAAATACCTGCATTTATCTTACCTATGACGACCCACCATTTTTGGACAGTTTAAATCGACAATAAACCACCCGTGTCTAATTCAAACCATTCAAAAGGGAGGATTGTCAATAGGATTTAATAAGAAAATAAGAGAAAAGAAGGAAACACAATACAGAATCTCGCAGCGGAATGATAAAATATAATAATCAAATAAATAGTTCATGAAGCTGTTTACAATATAAATTTGATTACACAATTTTTACAACATAATCAGAGTACAATCAACAACATACCAATAATGATGCAGTTGAATAATACTAATAATATACCAAACTCCATCTTCGTCCTCCATAAATAATGTCTTCAAACACTAAAATGCTCAGGCTGACCCAAGCGTAATGAAAAGACAAAACACTCGAGTCAAAACTAAAAGTTCTTATGTGAGTTAAATCAACAATAAGTAAATACTTGTGTAATAGCTTTAGAGATGTTTATGGGGTTTCACATCTCCTATCCAATGTATAACGTGCGTGCAATAACTTAAGAGATGTTACGGGATTTTCCACCTCCTAAGGATTAGTTAAACTATCTGTAGTATTAATATACGCTATATATGTAGTGTCTATCAGTAATGTAAAGTAATAAAATAGCATTAAGGCTTTACATTGATCCCCCTTAACACTTTTTTAAGCAGGTAGTCTATGCTGGTCCTGTAACACAACCAATAACGTCGGTAGCCAGTGAGTCCCCTATAGATACCATACTAAAACAAAATTGTAGTTGGTGCATATAAGGACAAAATTATGACAAGGCATGTGAGGCAATGCCCAAGGTAGGTTTATACTAGTTTACCCTTTCTGACCGGTGGTAACGCATCGTAGCTACGACCGCCCACCGAGTCCACCGCCCCCAAATCAAAACAAGGTGCACTGATCAAGTCCAAAATCAATGTAATAATACGAAGGGGTGATGGCCCCTAAAGGTTGTGAACCCCTTGGCCAGACATAGGCTCCTGTTTTAGTCCTTTCCAATTGACACAAGTATCGGGGTCATCCATTATCGTTCTCTTTCTTCAAATCCAGCAAACGCCTCCAGTTCAACCTCTACATTCTGGATATTATCCGCCACGTACACAACTCTTAAAATGGTTCCAATATTGACAGAAAGTATGCCAATAAGAGGCCCCGGTCTCTTTAACAATCAAATGTCATTTTTCACACCAGTAGGTTCTTTTACATTTCGAAACCGATTCATATTTGATATCTGTAACGACCCGTAAATTTTAACCGTTTAATAACGTAATTTGTTGAGATTTTGCGAAATTTTAAACGATAAAATTTTGAATAAAAATTTAATATTTGGAATACGTCTAATTAAACATAGCTACTGGTAAATTTTCGTCCGAAATTACGAAAGTTTATTTCGCGCGTAAATTCACTTCAATTCAATCAGTTAAAAAGCGTTGAAAATAAAATGATTTTGAAACCTAAATATTTTTATATAGAAAAATTCTAAACCATCTTCTGAGCAAGATTTCAGTTTGACGTTTTTCCAAATTCGGACATCTTTGGCTCCGTCGTTCTTATTTTCTGCAAAATAGCAGTATTCTGGTACCGATATCGATTTTTATCGGATGATCGTACCACTGATATCTATATGCCGTTTTGATCGTCTCGACGTGCTGATCTCTGCGGTATATTCAAGTCAGTGTTTTGAAGTCGGGTACGCCATGGAAACCGTTAAGCGGTCAGTCATATCGGTACCTGTCCGGGTTTGTTTATGTTCCGAGACTTTCCCATTTATCAACCGGTGAAAAACCAATAGTCATTTCCTTTAATATTTTAGATCTTGACTTCCATCATTCCCTATTTCAGTTTTCAATGACAGTGCCCATTCATATTTTTTCTGTCTTTCTAAAAATATAAAAACTCATACTACACTTTTCATTCGTTGCTTGCCTGAGACTTCATTTTGTCTCTTCACTTTTCCCTGCAAATCATTATTTTTTTCATTCATCTTCCACCATGTTTGCCTTCCACTCGGTCTCCACTTCATCAGCCTCTTGCCCGTGAACCAAGCCAACCTCTGCCTCGTACACCACCTCACACGCAAAACCACCCATCTGACCGCACGCGGCCACCACAACCCAACCCGCCACGATTCTCCACCCTTCCCCTTCCAGACGCAGCACCACCACCACCGAACAAGTGGCCAAAGCCTCCATCGTTCGATCCATCGCCACTGCCCGCTTCACCGTCCTCCTCTTCGCACTCTCTGTTGTGCCGAGATCCACCCTCCCTCTCCGCTAACTGTTCATCCACCGACCCAACACCTCTGCCTCTTCCACTTGCTTACATCAGCTGCGCCACCCTACTCGGCAAGTCATCGAACCACCGACCCAAACCGAGCACACAGCAACTTCCTTCCTCCACCGTGTGCTGCGACCCGCGTCCCACTGCGAACCGCCTCCGCCTGCGATCCAGATCCGCTTCCTCTCACTCACGAGCTCCATCCATTTTCATTTCAGTACATGTGTTTTTTTTAGCAGAGATATTACTTGAAGTCATTTTGCAAATATGGTTATATAAATAAAGCTTATACCTTTGCAAAGTTTTGAACAGTAGATTATTTTTAAAGTAAGAAAGATATATATATAATGTGTTTTGGAAAAAGAAGTTAGTATATATATTTGGGTTGCGTCAGTTATGTAGGTGATTAGCATATGTTTGCTTATAGTAAGTTACTGGCCTATTTGTTTAAAAGCATACAGCGTGTGTTCTAATTTACTTTTGGTGAAGTATATAAAGATTGCATATGTTGCTACAGTATGCTATATTTTAGGTGTACTATATATATGATATTTGGATGAATATTTACATATTATACTGTTCGCAGTTTTGGTAGAAGTTTATATTACATATATATATATTTAAGTAAATTATGTATCTTTGTTTATATTGATCCTTTTATATAATACATAAGTAAGTTTCATAAGATACGTTCGTTTAGTGTACGTGTTTTGATTTCTGGTATACGTTTGCAGTTTCGGCAGATAGCATAGTCATATACATTTATATAATACCCATGTTTGCTGTAATAGTCTTATAACATATTTTATTTTAAAGTTTATAAATATAAGTGTTACGTGTGTTGAATGCATGTTATTTATTTGAAACTTCCATATATGTTTAAATTGATTTTGAAGAAAATATATATATTTTTTCCAATTGAACATTCATAAGATATGTAAGTAAGTTGCATTTGGATAAGTACATATGGATTTATTTCAAAATATACCGGGTAGATATGTTTATTTTGTTTTAATTTAAACAATGATTTTGAAGAAAAAAAATATACACAGATAATTTAATTTAATATGTGTTTAAATTTAGAATATGATTGGTTATATATAGTTGTATATGTAAGTTCACATGTATCAATTATCTGCATCGATCCAGTTCTGATTTGATTTCGCCTATTTCTATTTATTAGCTTTGTTCTGTCGTGCCTGTTCTCTCCGTCGAATCATGTCCATCCAGAGTCGCTTTGAAATTCGTAGCTCAGGGCTTTGTCAAATCGCTCTAACCTCGAAAGGTGAGCACTCACTCACGATTAACGTTCTTTTATTTATTAGATTTGATTTCAATTGAAACGACAATTGAAATATGCAACTATTAGTTAATTACACTGTTATATATGCTATTACCTGTATCAGTTCACCTGTGACATCTGACACCATTATCTGTTAATTATTTATGCGATGATAATACAGTTTGACTGATAATTGATTGATTGTTGATGTTTATATTGGACGTTAAATTGTTGATGTTAAAATGATAAACAGTATGAAATTGAACTTGATATAGGATAATTTAATGTTAAATTTGATTAACTGACATTTGTATAGTACGACCCCTTTAAATGTTAAATAAATTGACACGTAGAATAGTGTAAATTATACCTTGAACCATTGAATTGTATGTTGTTTAAACTGATGATGTATGTAATCGAAATAGATGACAAGTGAAAAAAAACTGTAATGTAATAATCTTTAATCTACATGAAATGATAGTGTAGATTCTAGAAATAATTATATTAATTCGTACAAATAACAATGCGAATTAATACGGTTATTTCGGGATTATTTGAATTGATTATTGTATTGATATTGATTGTTGTTATTGCTTGTTTATTTACTTTGACGCCATCCCAGTTATCACACTGCAAGTTCCCTTTGATATGTTTTGATTTTGAATTGAATTGGAATCGGGTTGAAATGATAAATACCCAAATTGAACTCTGACTCAGGATAGAAAATTAAATAAAACCCGATTGGTCAATAATTTGATTTAAAATAAACGAAGATTTTATTTGAATAAAGAATATGGTTTTGAAATGAAGTTGAAATTGAATTTTCAATAAAAAGAAAATGTTAATATTTAATCTGAAACAAAATGTTAACAATGTAATTGATGGAAGAATGTTGTTTAAATTGAGAAATGATTGAATTAAGTTTGAAATTATTAAACTTTGAAATGATTTAATAATTAAGTTTGAAATTATAATTAAGTTGAAATTATTAAACTTTGAAATGATTTAATAATTAAGTTTGAAATTATAATTAAGTTGAAATTATTAAACTTTGAAATGATTTAATAATTAAGTTTGAAATTATAATTAAGTTGAAATTATTAAACTTTGAAATTATTTAATAATTAAGTTTTGAATTATTTAATAATTAAATAAGATTGAATTATTTAATGATTAAATTGAATTGGATTCTTTAAAAAAAAAGAAAATTGAACTTTTGAATAAGTGAATTTACTTCGTAAATAATTGAAATTGAGTTATCTTGATTAATTAAGTTTTGGAAAATTATTTAAGTAAGTAAATAAGTGAAATTGAATTTATTTAATAAGAAATAAAATGTGATTTATTGAAATTAATGTAAGACTTGAAATTTAAAGAATTTGATTTGACGAATTTAGTTTAATTCAAAATTGTAAATTTTGATTTAATGAAATTGAACTTAAGAAATTGATTTAATGAATTGGAAATTTATTGGAAATTGTTTTGAATGGCATAGTAACTTAACGAATATTGAATGAAATCGATAAATGATTTTTAAATTGATTTGAATGATAAATAAGATTTAATTTAAAGGTTTTCGAAATGAAACTTGTATTCGAACTTGAATCAATATTTGGATTGTGTTAAATATAAATTGAAATTGAATTATAAGATTGTGAAATGATAATTTGGAAGTTTTGAAACGTAAATTATTGGAAATTGGTTTTGAAAGACAAATGAAATGTTGATTTACGAATTCTATTTGAAATTGAAATTGATTTGGTTTTTGAAATATATAAACGACCAATCGGGGTAATAATTACGAAAGTTATTAAAGAGACCGGAATTCGGTTATGGATATACTCTCTATCTAAACCGAAAACCACTTTAATAACTATACGTGGAGTGATGATCCAGAATGAAGTGGTTGGTTTGACGAACGTTGATGATTGAAGAAAGAGAACGATAATGGATAGCCTTGACACTTGTGTCAAATTTGAAATGACTAAAACAGGAGCTGTGCCGGGCCAATGGAGGATTGATACCTCAAGTGGACACACTTCTTCGAACTACTTATACTTGTTGTCGATTGGTGCACCCTTGATTTTGGGAGTGTTGTCTCACGGTGTTGCGGGCGCTGCGGCGTTGCGTTCTCACCAGTCCGGATCAGGCGAACGGTAGTATCACTACCTTGGGTATAGCCTCATGTGCCTTGTCATACTTGTATTCCATTTATGCGCGACCACTACGAATTTGTTTTGTACCTTGAGTATATGGATTGCCCTCTGGTGACTTCCGGTTTTGGGGAAACTACGGTCTTGTATATACTTGTGGGAATAAAAATGTGTTAAGGGTGGAATGGGCCATGACTTAACGCTATTTTGATATCTTTATATTACTGATAGACATTATCTACTTAGCGTACATTACTACATAGTAGATAGTTTGACGGATCCTCAGAGGATGGTTATTCCAAACATCCTTTGAGTTACTTGTATTTCAATTGCTATTTCACTTGAGTTGGATTTATTAATATAAGAATGTTAATCCTGACTCGAGTGTTTTGTGTTTTGCTTTACGCTCGGGTCAGACTGAGTGTACCAGTATTCGATGCTCACCGTTGGAGTTGGAGCTTCGCTTGTAGATCCAGCTATCTATCTAGCTTTCAGATATTCGATGATTCCAGTGATGTATTCTGATTTGTATCTGTTACTCTTCCGTTGTATCTGGTTTAACTCTGATGTATCGTATTACTCTCCTGTTGTAAACTCTGATGTATTTTTATATATTCATATAGTAGCTTCATGAACTACTATCTCTTTTATTTCCGCTGCACTTATTACTCTGTGTCTGTGATCTGTGATTATTTATTTACTTTTATGTTCCGTTTTGCCAATTTAAATTAACAACGCGGTATTTTGAGCAATTCAACTCCGGCATGAGTGTCTACCTATTCACTTATAATGGACGCGAATGGTCCAAAATTCTGGGTCGTTACAGTTGGTATCAGAGCTTTGGTAGCTCTAGGCAAAACTTAACATATAGGGTAAATGTATTTACAGAATCACTCTCATTCGAGTTTCAATCTCTTCCTTTGACTCAATTCCTTTGAATTTTGGAACGTTCCCCCTCGGTTCCGAATTTCATTCGTGTCCCTCACTATTCGTCTTCTTTCAAATTCTGGAGCACTCCATAACTCCATTTTGAATGATATCTATAATATCGGCGGTCTCGCCAATCTTCGAATGATTCGTAAAGACGTAAACTCCTTTTCAATAGACATCGATTTA
The DNA here is from genome assembly GCA_030737815.1 of Allium fistulosum. NCBI lineage: Eukaryota > Viridiplantae > Streptophyta > Magnoliopsida > Asparagales > Amaryllidaceae > Allium > Allium fistulosum. The sequence continues at coordinate 1,248,592,557 of CM060905.1, forward strand.
CCAGAGATTTCTGTATCCTCGGTATACGATGCTATCTATCTCCTGCTATACCTGAATTCCATTTCTTGAGATCGAGTGTCGATTTACCTCGGAATTCAGCATCGATCTTATTCTTGAAGTTACGGTTGATCCGGTCAAGGTTGCCCGCAATTTATATAAACTCATCCATCTTCTTATTTGTTATTTAAATCACCTTATCTTCCGTTTCGGACTTATCTTCGAATCAAAAATTCTCTTTGATTTGAGTCCATCAAATTTGAATCCCTATCCTTGCCTTGAAATCCATTCCTGTATCGTCAAGCAAAGAAGTGTATTTGTAAATTAATTTTAAAATGATTTATATATTGTGTTGTTTGAGTTGTTGATGTTGATTTGGGTTTCCGATCGATTCGTCTGATCAACGCTATCGATAGGATTTCCAAAACACTTGAACAGAGCAAACTGACACAATATTACTTTCAAACTTGGAAAATGCAATAAATTTGTTTGATTATATTGTGAAAATATAAGTTAAATTTTCTGGAATTTAATAAGTTAATCAAATTGGTTGTTTGAAATGATAATATTTGATTATCATTTATTGTTCTAAATGAATTTATAAATATGGTTTATAAATTGATTTGGAATTTGAAATGAATTTAATTCAGAAATTTGAGAATCTATTGGTTTCCGGTGATTTCGAACTTTGGTTTTAAAATTTTAAAGGATATATTATTGAAAGTATTTTCGAATAGAAATCGTTTTCAAAGAACTTTTAAAATGTTGAAATCAGTGCTCTTCTCTTTGTCGCTGGAAAATAACTTCGGTGATGGCGGCCGCATCATCGACATTCATTTTCGAGTTTCGAAGTGGAGATACTAGTCTGTAGTTTGCTACGGCTTTGTTTTGAAAAATATTTGATTTGAATTTCTTCAGTAAATTGATTTATATATATATATAGGTATCTTATTTTAAAATTTAATTTGATTTGATATAAATATATTATATATATCTCTAAATTATTTAAAGTTAATCGGAAATCTAATTCTTAAATTTTGTTAAAGGATGATTTTAATTATAAATAAAACCAAAATTTGGAATAAATATTTAAACTTGAATAATTGAATTAGGAAATTTTATTTGTATATTGTTCAACTACATTCTAATACAACTTACCTAAATCATCTAGAAGTCGAATATGTAATTGGATAATATATAAGATAAATTGAATTATAAATAAAATTTGAGTGTTTATAATAAATGTTATATACAAAATTTTGATTATAAAGATGTTAATAGAGTTAGATAGGATAATAAGTAAATTCAGTTAATAATGAAATAAATTTGTTTTGAAAGAATTAATAAATTGAAATTTGATCAACATATGAAAATACCTTGAATTTAAAAAGAAATTAATAGATGTAAATTAATTTAAATCGAGACTTTTGTGGTTTAAATTAATTTATATGGATTAAATATATGTGATTGGATATATTAAGGAGAATAAATTTAACAATAAATTGAAATAAAGAAGAATTTAAATTGTTGAAAAAATATGATTGTAATAAAAGACTATTCAAATTTTATGGTTTTAGAAATTTTAAATTTAAGATAATTGGATAATAAGATAATGAATTTAGAAATAGTTGAGATTGATTTTAGTGAAATCAAATGGATTAAACCAATTATTGAATATCAATTTATTTAAATTTGAATTTATATGGTTTAAATTAATTGTTATTTTGTATTTCAAATCTGTTTTTCTTTCTGGTTGTTTCTATTCTCCTACCTCGTTCCTTTTCGGGGACGAAAAGTTTTGAGTGGGGGAGAATGTAACGACCCGTAAATTTTAACCGTTTAATAACGTAATTTGTTGAGATTTTGCGAAATTTTAAACGATAAAATTTTGAATAAAAATTTAATATTTGGAATACGTCTAATTAAACATAGCTACTGGTAAATTTTCGTCCGAAATTACGAAAGTTTATTTCGCGCGTAAATTCACTTCAATTCAATCAGTTAAAAAGCGTTGAAAATAAAATGATTTTGAAACCTAAATATTTTTATATAGAAAAATTCTAAACCATCTTCTGAGCAAGATTTCAGTTTGACGTTTTTCCAAATTCGGACATCTTTGGCTCCGTCGTTCTTATTTTCTGCAAAATAGCAGTATTCTGGTACCGATATCGATTTTTATCGGATGATCGTACCACTGATATCTATATGCCGTTTTGATCGTCTCGACGTGCTGATCTCTGCGGTATATTCAAGTCAGTGTTTTGAAGTCGGGTACGCCATGGAAACCGTTAAGCGGTCAGTCATATCGGTACCTGTCCGGGTTTGTTTATGTTCCGAGACTTTCCCATTTATCAACCGGTGAAAAACCAATAGTCATTTCCTTTAATATTTTAGATCTTGACTTCCATCATTCCCTATTTCAGTTTTCAATGACAGTGCCCATTCATATTTTTTCTGTCTTTCTAAAAATATAAAAACTCATACTACACTTTTCATTCGTTGCTTGCCTGAGACTTCATTTTGTCTCTTCACTTTTCCCTGCAAATCATTATTTTTTTCATTCATCTTCCACCATGTTTACCTTCCACTCGGTCTCCACTTCATCAGCCTCTTGCCCGTGAACCAAGCCAACCTCTGCCTCGTACACCACCTCACACGCAAAACCACCCATCTGACCGCACGCGGCCACCACAACCCAACCCGCCACGATTCTCCACCCTTCCCCTTCCAGACGCAGCACCACCACCACCGAACAAGTGGCCAAAGCCTCCATCGTTCGATCCATCGCCACTGCCCGCTTCACCGTCCTCCTCTTCGCACTCTCTGTCGTGCCGAGATCCACCCTCCCTCTCCGCTAACTGTTCATCCACCGACCCAACACCTCTGCCTCTTCCACTTGCTTACATCAGCTGCGCCACCCTACTCGGCAAGTCATCGAACCACCGACCCAAACCGAGCACACAGCAACTTCCTTCCTCCACCGTGTGCTGCGACCCGCGTCCCACTGCGAACCGCCTCCGCCTGCGATCCAGATCCGCTTCCTCTCACTCACGAGCTCCATCCATTTTCATTTCAGTACATGTGTTTTTTTTAGCAGAGATATTACTTGAAGTCATTTTGCAAATATGGTTATATAAATAAAGCTTATACCTTTGCAAAGTTTTGAACAGTAGATTATTTTTAAAGTAAGAAAGATATATATATAATGTGTTTTGGAAAAAGAAGTTAGTATATATATTTGGGTTGCGTCAGTTATGTAGGTGATTAGCATATGTTTGCTTATAGTAAGTTACTGGCCTATTTGTTTAAAAGCATACAGCGTGTGTTCTAATTTACTTTTGGTGAAGTATATAAAGATTGCATATGTTGCTACAGTATGCTATATTTTAGGTGTACTATATATATGATATTTGGATGAATATTTACATATTATACTGTTCGCAGTTTTGGTAGAAGTTTATATTACATATATATATATTTAAGTAAATTATGTATCTTTGTTTATATTGATCCTTTTATATAATACATAAGTAAGTTTCATAAGATACGTTCGTTTAGTGTACGTGTTTTGATTTCTGGTATACGTTTGCAGTTTCGGCAGATAGCATAGTCATATACATTTATATAATACCCATGTTTGCTGTAATAGTCTTATAACATATTTTATTTTAAAGTTTATAAATATAAGTGTTACGTGTGTTGAATGCATGTTATTTATTTGAAACTTCCATATATGTTTAAATTGATTTTGAAGAAAATATATATATTTTTTCCAATTGAACATTCATAAGATATGTAAGTAAGTTGCATTTGGATAAGTACATATGGATTTATTTCAAAATATACCGGGTAGATATGTTTATTTTGTTTTAATTTAAACAATGATTTTGAAGAAAAAAAATATACACAGATAATTTAATTTAATATGTGTTTAAATTTAGAATATGATTGGTTATATATAGTTGTATATGTAAGTTCACATGTATCAATTATCTGCATCGATCCAGTTCTGATTTGATTTCGCCTATTTCTATTTATTAGCTTTGTTCTGTCGTGCCTGTTCTCTCCGTCGAATCATGTCCATCCAGAGTCGCTTTGAAATTCGTAGCTCAGGGCTTTGTCAAATCGCTCTAACCTCGAAAGGTGAGCACTCACTCACGATTAACGTTCTTTTATTTATTAGATTTGATTTCAATTGAAACGACAATTGAAATATGCAACTATTAGTTAATTACACTGTTATATATGCTATTACCTGTATCAGTTCACCTGTGACATCTGACACCATTATCTGTTAATTATTTATGCGATGATAATACAGTTTGACTGATAATTGATTGATTGTTGATGTTTATATTGGACGTTAAATTGTTGATGTTAAAATGATAAACAGTATGAAATTGAACTTGATATAGGATAATTTAATGTTAAATTTGATTAACTGACATTTGTATAGTACGACCCCTTTAAATGTTAAATAAATTGACACGTAGAATAGTGTAAATTATACCTTGAACCATTGAATTGTATGTTGTTTAAACTGATGATGTATGTAATCGAAATAGATGACAAGTGAAAAAAAAACTGTAATGTAATAATCTTTAATCTACATGAAATGATAGTGTAGATTCTAGAAATAATTATATTAATTCGTACAAATAACAATGCGAATTAATACGGTTATTTCGGGATTATTTGAATTGATTATTGTATTGATATTGATTGTTGTTATTGCTTGTTTATTTACTTTGACGCCATCCCAGTTATCACACTGCAAGTTCCCTTTGATATGTTTTGATTTTGAATTGAATTGGAATCGGGTTGAAATGATAAATACCCAAATTGAACTCTGACTCAGGATAGAAAATTAAATAAAACCCGATTGGTCAATAATTTGATTTAAAATAAACGAAGATTTTATTTGAATAAAGAATATGGTTTTGAAATGAAGTTGAAATTGAATTTTCAATAAAAAGAAAATGTTAATATTTAATCTGAAACAAAATGTTAACAATGTAATTGATGGAAGAATGTTGTTTAAATTGAGAAATGATTGAATTAAGTTTGAAATTATTAAACTTTGAAATGATTTAATAATTAAGTTTGAAATTATAATTAAGTTGAAATTATTAAACTTTGAAATGATTTAATAATTAAGTTTGAAATTATAATTAAGTTGAAATTATTAAACTTTGAAATGATTTAATAATTAAGTTTGAAATTATAATTAAGTTGAAATTATTAAACTTTGAAATTATTTAATAATTAAGTTTTGAATTATTTAATAATTAAATAAGATTGAATTATTTAATGATTAAATTGAATTGGATTCTTTAAAAAAAAAGAAAATTGAACTTTTGAATAAGTGAATTTACTTCGTAAATAATTGAAATTGAGTTATCTTGATTAATTAAGTTTTGGAAAATTATTTAAGTAAGTAAATAAGTGAAATTGAATTTATTTAATAAGAAATAAAATGTGATTTATTGAAATTAATGTAAGACTTGAAATTTAAAGAATTTGATTTGACGAATTTAGTTTAATTCAAAATTGTAAATTTTGATTTAATGAAATTGAACTTAAGAAATTGATTTAATGAATTGGAAATTTATTGGAAATTGTTTTGAATGGCATAGTAACTTAACGAATATTGAATGAAATCGATAAATGATTTTTAAATTGATTTGAATGATAAATAAGATTTAATTTAAAGGTTTTCGAAATGAAACTTGTATTCGAACTTGAATCAATATTTGGATTGTGTTAAATATAAATTGAAATTGAATTATAAGATTGTGAAATGATAATTTGGAAGTTTTGAAACGTAAATTATTGGAAATTGGTTTTGAAAGACAAATGAAATGTTGATTTACGAATTCTATTTGAAATTGAAATTGATTTGGTTTTTGAAATATATAAACGACCAATCGGGGTAATAATTACGAAAGTTATTAAAGAGACCGGAATTCGGTTATGGATATACTCTCTATCTAAACCGAAAACCACTTTAATAACTATACGTGGAGTGATGATCCAGAATGAAGTGGTTGGTTTGACGAACGTTGATGATTGAAGAAAGAGAACGATAATGGATAGCCTTGACACTTGTGTCAAATTTGAAATGACTAAAACAGGAGCTGTGCCGGGCCAATGGAGGATTGATACCTCAAGTGGACACACTTCTTCGAACTACTTATACTTGTTGTCGATTGGTGCACCCTTGATTTTGGGAGTGTTGTCTCACGGTGTTGCGGGCGCTGCGGCGTTGCGTTCTCACCAGTCCGGATCAGGCGAACGGTAGTATCACTACCTTGGGTATAGCCTCATGTGCCTTGTCATACTTGTATTCCATTTATGCGCGACCACTACGAATTTGTTTTGTACCTTGAGTATATGGATTGCCCTCTGGTGACTTCCGGTTTTGGGGAAACTACGGTCTTGTATATACTTGTGGGAATAAAAATGTGTTAAGGGTGGAATGGGCCATGACTTAACGCTATTTTGATATCTTTATATTACTGATAGACATTATCTACTTAGCGTACATTACTACATAGTAGATAGTTTGACGGATCCTCAGAGGATGGTTATTCCAAACATCCTTTGAGTTACTTGTATTTCAATTGCTATTTCACTTGAGTTGGATTTATTAATATAAGAATGTTAATCCTGACTCGAGTGTTTTGTGTTTTGCTTTACGCTCGGGTCAGACTGAGTGTACCAGTATTCGATGCTCACCGTTGGAGTTGGAGCTTCGCTTGTAGATCCAGCTATCTATCCAGCTTTCAGATATTCGATGATTCCAGTGATGTATTCTGATTTGTATCTGTTACTCTTCCGTTGTATCTGGTTTAACTTTGATGTATCGTATTACTCTCCTGTTGTAAACTCTGATGTATTTTTATATATTCATATAGTAGCTTCATGAACTACTATCTCTTTTATTTCCGCTGCACTTATTACTCTGTGTCTGTGATCTGTGATTATTTATTTACTGTTTATGTTCCGTTTTGCCAATTTAAATTAACAACGCGGTATTTTGAGCAATTCAACTCCGGCATGAGTGTCTACCTATTCACTTATAATGGACGCGAATGGTCCAAAATTCTGGGTCGTTACAATATCAAAATATCATATTCACTTCGAAAATATTACTTCATTTCAAAATACCATATTTACTTAAAATATGTCATTTCCACTTGAAAATATCATTTCAAATTCCAACTTAAAATATAACGTCATTTAACCACATTCGCATTTAAATCAACGATTTTAATATACACATTACAACTTGCGCAGTTTGAATTTTTTTTAGAAAATAGTTTGAATAGTTATAAATAGTTTAAATAGTTTAGCGATTTAAAACAGTTTAATATAAAATGGTTTGAGTATTGAAAATGGTTTATATAGTAAAATAGTTTGGTAAAATCTAAATAATTTAAATATTAAAAACAATAGCTTTTAAACAGTTTATCTTAAAATAATTTATTTTGAAAATAGTATCAAATCAAACCGTTTCTTTCCATTTCAACAACCTGGAACCAAGTCCAAATTTCAAATCAACAAACTCAATTTCCAATCTTTCAATTCAATTGACTCCATTTAGATTTAATATCAAATCAACTTGATTTCAATTTCAATTCAAATTAACTTCAATTTTCGAAACGTTCATTTTTTTTACTTCAAATTCGATTCAACAATCCAATTCAGTGATTTAAATTTCAATTCAATTCTTATTTTAAACCATTTCAATTTATACTAATTTCAAGTCCAATTTCAATTTACTGATTTAAAACATTTAAATCAAATTAAACCTTGTTGTTCAATTTTAAGATCCAAAATTTTAAAATAATTCAATTTCCAAAACTAAAGTCATATATCAATTACAACTTCACGTTTCCAATTCAATTCTTTAAACAATTTCCTTTTAACCAATTTTATTTTCAACATATCAAAGCTTGAATTAAAAAATAATTCAATTCATATAAATCCAAAATTTATTTCTTTTAAACAATATTATTTAATCAAAATCCAAATCCAAGATTTTTAAAACCATTTAATTTAACCAATCCGGTGTCCGTATATAATTTTATACCCTATGGCCAAGTTATCAATTATCTCAATTTTAATTTCAAGGATGGATATGTATCATTTCAATCCAAATCAAAGTGTCATAGGTATATATCATTTCAACCCATTTCTTAATTTATTCGAAATAATTCAAATAACAGTTTATATGCTATCACTTAATATACAGAGTGATAATAGGGATATATAAAAATAAATAAACACCCAATCGTCTAAAATGTCAACAAATAGACATCCATCACAGTCAACATCCAAATCAGCTAATAAATCACAACAAGTAACTAGTTATCAATTTCATGTATTTAACTAGGAATTCAATTTCAATTTCAAATTTAGTTGTCAATTTAAATTCTTATCAGTTCAAAGCAAATGTCAATTTAAATGTTAGTTAAATTACCAAACAACAGTCAATAAAAATAAGTAACTTCACGATTTACATAAACTAACATCAGAATCATTTTAGTATTTGTGAGCGGGTTTAATCACTCACCTTTGATTTATAGCCGATTAAAAATCCAATAAAAACCCAAAATTTGAAAAGCCTCCAAATTTAACCAAACTAGTTTCATGTTGTCCGGAATTTCGATACGAACCCAATGGAAGAAACCGCGCATGAATCCGAGTTCGTATGCAAAAGTTATGAGGGCTAGAAGTTTGAAATTTAAAATTTTAATAAAAATAACATAAGGGCAAAGATGTAAATTAACAAACCTCTCTAACCCTACCAATCGTGTACAAACCCAACGCCGCCACGATCATCCTCTACCGCACACGCCTACGTCCATCCAACCCACGATCAGACATCACCACCATGTAGCGCGTGCCATGCCGCCCCAGACCCTGGCCGCGCGATCGCTAGAAGTCGCCTGATGGGCCACGGCCGTCGCCGCCTTATCTCGCCGATCATGGCGAATTTCAGCGTCTCTGACGTGATCGGGGACGATGGATCAACTTTTCTAAACCACCTCTACGCTGTAGCGCTTCCCGATGGTCGAATGGTCGACGATCTACCGTTGAAATCAAACCCTAAAATGGACAGCCAAAACTGATTGCCAATTTCTGGACAAACAGAGCCTTCGATCGAAAAACGAATTGTAGATGCAGATTATGTTCGTCGAGAGATTCACGATGATATATTATATGATAGGGTTTGCGCAGTTTGAATTTTGGAGTTTGATTTGGAATCGGTAATTACGGTTTTGAGATGTCTGCCATTGAGAAGCAACAGATGAGATAGAAATTGTACGTACAGAAAATGAAATAAAAGATTGCTAGGGTTTATAATAGCCTATATATAGACAGAGATGGATAAGAATGGATGGAACATATCGAATGAGTCGAAGCGTTAACAATGGCCCGAAAAGTTCGTTTCGTTCTCGAAACAAAAATAGGTCATCCAATATATCGAAATATAGGTTTTCGATATTTTTAAACTTAATGAAACTAGTTTCAAACCCTAATTCTATTATATATAGAAGTTAGCTTTTAAAATCAAATTATATTCATTTAAATTCCATTAATTGATTTCTACGCGTTTCGAGCTCGCACGATCAACCGATAAGTCCGATCGCCACGAAACTTGAAATCCTATAATAATTCACTATTACAGATCCGATGAAAGTGGTTTCATTGAAATCTGAGACAGTGCCCAAAAAACCTAATTTTGCATGTTAATTAAATAAATTATTATTAAATTGATTTAATCATTTTTAAATTACCAATTAAAAGTGTTCTTTCATCATTCTTAGTCAAACAAAAATTAATAATCTTTTAAAATTTAGTTTTCCATGTTAAAATCAAGATTTAAATATTAAATTAATTTCAGCGTTAAATTACAACAGTAATTAAATCCTAGTTAATTATATTTTAAAATCCAATAAATTCTTTTATTTTGATTTACACTCTTATTATTATATCAACTAATACCTTATGAATTTATTTAACATAATTTTCCATCTTATTATACTCATTCTCTACAGTTAACGTCTTTTCTTCTATTAACAACAATATTTCAATTACATTAAATTTCAACAATTGATTCCTAAATTAATTTCAACCGGATTAAATAATAAAATGAGAATAAATCAATTGTTACAACTTAGTAATTTAAACCTATTTCAGAATTAATCGTTACATCTCAATAATTCAACACGTTTATACATTTATTATTTGCACACAGAGGTTAATAAATTACTTACCACCTAACTGATTTCATTTCTATATTAAAACCAATTAAATAAAGTAACATACAATTCCACCATTAATACATCATTTAATTTATTCCTTATTTACAATTATAACCAAATTAACTTTACAATTATTTCCATTGATTGAAATTAAATTAAAATAGTTGTCAATAACATTCAACAATAATATTAAATTATATCTTAATTAATTTTTTCATTAATAGGTCATAAATTTTAATTTCTAACAATATTAAATTCCAAAAATCTTATTTAATTGAATATTTTTAATTATCAAAAATACTGGTCGTTACATTACCTCATCTATTCAATATATCAATGGTACTACACATAACATACCTAGCTCGAGGAAACCTCAACAACTAAAGAGTATGCAAGCAATCTATTAATATGCAAATGATAGAGGGCAAATTTATATTAACGATTCATAAACTTTAATATAGTATATCGAGTGATATCGACTTATGGAATAATGTATTTCACCCTTGTGATTCAAGTATCGGACACATCAGAAATCAGAGTATACGTACAATTATATATGTAGCTATTCCTTAAGTCTATTTTGGATTTCCTAATGTATCACATTTAATTTATACATTCATATTATATTTTAAATTTAAATATCTTATATTTTCAATTTTCAAAACAATTTGAAAATTTATATTATAACATTTATAATACTTTTCTTATTTTTAAATTTAACTTTAAAATTGAGAAGTTTTTTTATATTTCAAAATAATTTTGAAATTAGTCCAAGGCCTAACTTAAATTGAGCCTCTTCTATTAGGGGCAAACTTTTGGGCTCACGTATCTGCTCGGGCAAGGCCGGTAGTAAGGTAGGGTAGAGTACTTGATTGCCCAAACCATATCCTTCGACACTACTTTTCTTAGACACAATACTAACTGGGATGTGAGCTTAATTAGTTAACTAGAACATGGCTAATTTAGACCGCATAGGCTATTGGGACCCAATACCATTATTGAAATTGGGTCAGCCATAGTGGAAGTTGTGGATGAATTTCAAAAAAAATTCTCTTATTGGATTTTTATTGGGCCTATGAAGTCTAATTTATTTAAAACATTTTTAAATTTTATTTAAATAAAATATTTTATTTTATTTCAATTTATAAATTGATAGCGTTGTTCAATTTATATATCGATATGTATGTATCGTATACACATGTATATGTGCGCGCGCATGTGTAACATATCAACTCATAGAGGGTATAACATGCACGTGTATAGATGTTGGGATTTACATCACAACAAACACGTTAGCTCATCCAATATGCAAGTATATGTTGTCCAAATATATGTATGTATATAAGCTATTATTTTATATAACTATTATAAATTGTATATGTATATATTTTAAGTTAGTTTAGATAAAATTATATATATATAATATTAAAAATATATTAATAAGCCATGCCAAAAAAAAAATATTAATAAGTATTTGTGCATATATTATCTTATAAAAAAATTAATATTACGTATATAAATATTATAATAGTATATTAATTTAAATATAAATAAATTATTTCAAATATTAAAATATACATTTATATTTTATAAGTCATTAATAATATGTGTATACATATATATAATAAGGAAATAATTTTTTGTTCTATATATATACATAAATATATATTTATAAATACATATGTATATTTAATTAATATCATTATTCAAGAAAAAAATATTTTACTTTTAGGTCATGTGCACAACACACAAACATTATTTATTATTTTAAAATGAATAATTAAAATATTCATTTAAAACTAATAAAATATTAACAAAAATTGATTTCGAAAATTTTATTTCAAATTTAAAAGTTTTAAAAGTCCTAACTGATATTTTATGGCTTGAAGAATTTTTCTCGACATAAATTTATTTTTAATAATTTATTTATTTATGGCCATTTTAAATAATCAAATTTTAAGAATTGAAAATTTTATTTTATTTTTTTGGCCGAAACTTATTGGTACTAATATTATTTTATAAAATTCAAAAATAATTTTTCATCACATTTTCGAACTAATATAAATTTATTAATGAAGTAAATTGATTTAACTAACATTAAATAATCAAATAAATTTATAAAAAAATATTTTTTACCGTCGAAAATTAATATTACTATAACACATTATAAATAAAATTATATGATTGATTTTAACAATGATATAATATTGCAAATAATTATAAGATATACATCTATATATATATATGTATGTATGGATAAATAAATAAATAAATAACATATATTAATTTAATTAAATATAATATTTAAATTATTTTATATGGCTGCACTGACTTGACATATACAATTAAAAATAATTTTGTTATCAAGCATAAATATGTACATGCACATAACAAAACTAATTTGTGACAACATTGCTTGAATATTAGAATATCTAACTAACATATAATATACATATAAATATTCGATAAAAATTATACTAACGATTATTAACTATAAAATCACACCTTAATTCCTAAACCTTGAAGTACACCTTGAAAGGATAAACTCTCCTTATTGAAACATTTCCCGATTCAGTAGATTGCTAGTCCTTGAACCGTCGACCTTTAGTTATCGAATAACGTTCGAATCAGACTTGATTTGAGTTTATATCAATGGAGAGGCTAGGGTATGAATTCGGCCAGCAAAGAAGGAAAGAGGAGGCAGCCAAAAGGATCTAATCTACTTAGATTTACGGATGATTAAATAGTGGATAGAAAGGAGAGAAAAGTAGATCTAATCTCATACTCTTTCCCCTTTCATCTGATCCATCCAAAATCAACTATCCAACCCTAAATAAGCCGCTCCTAACTTATGTTGTTGCCAAAATTAACAGCCTTTGTGATGGACTTTAAACCCATTTAAGGCCCGAATGAATATTTTGTATTATAAATCTGATTTAAAACGTTTATCGATAATGTATATATCGATTAATATATTTATAACTTTTACAAATACATTTAATATTCGTTTATCAAATAAATATCAAATTTATCATTAATATTTCATAAATATTATTTAATTTAATTAATTTGTAATGATTATAATCATTTTGGTCAAAAGAGAGTTTATCGTTTCGGTCGTATGACTCGTTAGGTGTAAATTTGGTTAGGGATTAATATGGGACTATTCGAATATAAACATTCGCATGTCACTTAGCAGGCGGTGTGACATTTTGGTCTCACTTACTTGGTTTCATTAAAATCTAATTTTACTTTGTTAAGCGTTACCCGGTTGTGACTTTTATCTATACTAATTCTCTTCGTCAAACTATATCACTTTGAACTTATGGAATTTGTAATGGTCAAAATTGCAGTATCATTCATATTCAACTCTATAGTCCAAACGCAAGGTCCTGGGTTTAATAATAACAATTATTATTAGCTGAAATGCTCTGACTAAAGACTTTAACCTTGAGTTGACCGTGATACTAATGCCATATACCAGAGGAATCCTATCTTCAATTGTGCTTAACTTCCAATACTTCCACTCGACCCAACTATAGTAATTCGATCGATGCCATGCCATGATTTGATTATAATCAAAGCTTTCATATTGAAGATCGACAGTATTTAAGTCGAGAGAACTGTGTAAATCAGTCACATTGATATTTTTTGTTTAACCCTAGTTATATTAACTAACAGAAAACTATCGAGTTAGTCATTCCCTAATTATCCAATAATTGTTGGTACGTAACTCCTTGGTGCCTCCAACAGATGAGTAATACACTGCCTAATATTTTGACAGCGTTACGTACTCTAGTCTCAACAGATGTATCGATATCCAGTCTCGATACACCTAGACTAGGAATATTTAAAATGGTATATTTATTTCTATTGTGATAAATTACTCACAGTTACAACACTTCGTAACTACGATCACGAAGCATACCATTTATGGATTTTCTATTAAATATACTTTTAATTAAATTAACATAACATATTATATCAAGTATATAATAGAAAGAAAATACCTTTTATTTTGTACAAGATTAGGTACAAATAATGTTTATACACGTTGATAGGTAGAAAATCCTTAGGAAAGGTATTTGTTGATTGCAGTGGAAAATGATTCGCAACCATGAGTATTGAATCATTATTTAAATAATTATTTCTTCAATATTCCTAATCAAGATGTATCGAGAAAAGGACATCGATACATCTGTGAATTATGTAATGCTCTCCATATACTGGATAGTGAATTTCTCGTGACCATCGAAGGCACCAAAGAGTTACGTACTTATGGTTGTCTGGAAAAATCACAAAATGACTCAACGTGGGTTTCTAGGTTAATAACCATAATAGAAGGTCTCATTGAAATGACGCGCACTAATCATTAGACTTGAGGGTACTGTGGATATTAAGTAACTAAGCTATACTTTGATTATTGTCAATCACATGACATAGCGACCATGTTATGGAAGTGAAACCTACTAAAGAGAGTATTTGTCTCATTTTTTGTAGAATGTTAGTATCATCGTAATTGGTAGTCAACTTAAAATCAAAATCTCAGTCCAGAATAAATCAGTTAATTGATAAATGTTATCGAATTGCCAAAGACTTTAAAGCAATCTAAGAAATTAACTACGAACATTAACAATTTTTTTTACCTGTGACCAAACTCTAGATATCTTTTACACTAACGATGAAAAAAAACATGCACAAAATATCGTTACAAATGTGTAAGTTAATAAAGACTAGGGGTTAGATTTCACCTAAATGATATGTAAGAGATTAAACTTGTGTTCGAAACAGTACTTCATCAAAGTCCGTCCATGCTTCAGTATTTTAATTATTTAAATATATATGTGCAGATGTAATATTTAATTTTTTTATCATGTATATGTAAGACAAGAATTATATATATATATATATGTATGTATGTATGATTTTAAATAAATAAATTTTAACGATCGAATAAAGTGTTGGAACTGGGCCGCCTACAGTAGAAGAAATGGGTTAATTTAATTTTTTTTTTTACCATTTTTGATCTTTATTGGGTCAATGTAGTCTAATTTATTTAGAACATTTCTAAATTATTTTTAAATAAAATCATTATTTTATTTAAATTTATAATATAGTTTTATATTATGTAATTAATGTTATATTATATGTATACGTTTATCATATACACATATATGTGTGTGTGTGTGTGCATGTGTTTAACATGCCCGTGTATAAGTGCTGGTATTTACACTGCAATAGACATGTTGGCTCATCTAGTATACAAATATATCATCTAAATGTATGCTCATACACTTTAATTTATGTATATAAAATATTACAAATGTATACATGTATATAAATTTATATTTTAGTTTGAATAATTATATATATATATATCTATGTATGTATGTGTGTAATTTATAATTTATATATTTATACATAAATTTGTATATAAAAACTTTTGAAATATATTATAAAATCTTAATTATTTATTTCGTTGTAAAACCGTAAACAAAATTGAATATTTTTGTGTGTATGTGCATATATATATTCTTGTAAATAATTTAATAATAAATAAGCAACCATTCTAAACGTGACTATATACCGATATACTAGAACCATCACCTAACTAACAAAGTAATATATGGTGTATAAATTATCTAAATAATAACATATGGTTATAATCAGATAATTACCTTTCACCAATGCCAAAGGGCCACGCCTTGAAGGGTTGAAATAAACTCTTGAATAAGATTCCAATTCTTAAGATGCTACCTCTCGAATTGCAAACCACCAACTATCGAATAGTGTTTATTTTAATTTTCTTTGAGCTTGGAAATAGAGGAGATAAGAAGATGAATTTCGGCCAGAGATAGAGCTAATGGAGGCTTCAAAAAAAGTTGGTAGAAGAATAAGCATTATACAACAACATTAGATGATTAAGTTCCTCAGGTGACAATAAAACGGATACTGAGAATGTAAACATGCGTTTACTGTAATAGTTGATTAATCAGAACAGATCAAAGAAAAGGAGTAAAAAGCGGTATTACGTGTGTTTTGTATGTTTTTAGGAATAACATATATAGATTAATTATAATATTGGATGAATATATGTGTGTGTGTGTTTATAGGAATATTTTATATAGTTATATTTTTGAAAATTACAGCCTATATGTCGACATACATAGAGCATATATGTCGACATACCTACCAGAAATTTAAAAATTGAAATTTCATTTCAAAATTCAAACTCCCCTCTCTTTTTGCACTTACTCCCATGTTCTAAAAAGGTATCTTTTTGACCAAAGAACATGACTCTCCACTTTCTATTAATTCGATCCGTCTCTATCCATTCATTCACTCGCTTTATTGCAAATTTCAAATATCTCTTTATTCTCTTATCTCCTCAAAATCTCAAAAATGGCCTCCTCAAGTCAAACTCCTAAAACCATAAGGTACTCTAAGAAAACCAAAGGCTTTCTCTTCAATGAAGAAGCCATTGATACCTATATGGAGTATGCTACTTCCAGAAAAAATTTTCCCAGAAGATTTGCCACATTTGAAGATTTTTCCTCTTATAGTCTTCAAGATCCACGTTTAAAATGAAACTTTTAGTTTAATTGACTCTTTCCAAAATGATTTTATTTATTGTCCAGATTTGATCAAAATGTTTTATGCAAATTAAATAGAAAATTTTTTCAAGAAGAAGAGGGATAAATTTGGAGTAGTGTAAATGACACTCGAATTGTTTTAAATTTATTTTTTTGGGTTATATACTTAGTTGCAAATCTAGTGGCATTGACCTCCCCACTTTTCAAGTTGATAAACAAAGTCGTGAAGTTTTTTATGGCATTTTCGAAAGTGATGAAGAATTTGATTTTAGATACAAGAATCTTCGACCAAAATATAGACTTATGAGTCTCATTTTACAACAAAGTATCACTTCGAGGATGGGTAATTGCAATAGCCCTACTAAAAAAATTTTAAAGCACTTTTCACCATTTATGGAACTACAACATCAATTGGGCATAAGTCATTTTAGATGACTTTGTTCAAAAGAACATTTTTAGACACGAGAACACATTCTACCATAGTGTGTACCTTACTAGAATTTTCATATATTTGGTTGTTGATTTAAGAGGAAAACAAACTCTTCCTCGAAAAGTTTTCGACAAGGCCAACATTTCTCTTATGCGCATTCCACCTTATTCCAAATCATATGGACACTTTTCGAAAAGGAACAAAGGTTGGCATGTGAAGAGGAACAGAAGATTCAACAGAAAGAAGAAGAAGGCAATGAGATGGATGTGGTGAAAGAAGAAGAGGAGGAGGAGGAAGTGGATACTTCTTTTGAAAGTTTTGACAAACCATCCTACCCCTCCAACAAAAAGATACTAAAGAACCAAGAAAAGCTTCTCAAAAATCAAAAGAAGCTTAAACATTCTTTTTGTAAAAAGTTCACCTCTCTTTCCAACAAAGTGGATAAATACTTTGGAAAGATCATTCGTAAGCTTGGTGGAAATTCATCATCATCATCATCTATATCTTTCTAAGCCTATCTAGTTATTTACTTGTGATATCTAGTTTTTAATGTGTGGTTTTAGTTTAAATTCATGTTATTTTCATGTATTTCTTTATTTTTCTTTCAAAATCTATGTACTTTTCTATTTCTAGTTATGAAAATTATTTCTTGCTAATTATATATAGTTCTATTAATATCTGGAAAGTATAAAAATATAATAGTATCAAGTAGAAACAAAAACTATAATACGAGTACTTAATAATGCATTTTCAGGTATATATGTCGACATACATATATATTATATGTCGATATATGTTGGTCGTTGGGCAAAAATTTTAAATTTAAAAATAAAATAACTACCACCTATTCAATCCTTCTAAATGATTTTTCACCATTATATAAGCCTATTTCTTCCACAAAAATTCATTATTCATTCCATCCTTTCATTGTCTTTCATTCTCAAGCTTCTCCATTAAAACTATCTTCTCCCCATCGAAAATTGTGTGAAAATTTTGAAGAAACACTTCAATCTTTTATGAAAATTCTTACTTTTATCTTGAGAAATCAAAGGCATTTACATTTAAGCCAAATGTGGATGATCAAAAAACAAGAGAAGCATTTCGATGCCATTCGATGGATGATTTCTTCCTTAATCAAAGGCGATCAAAACAACAACCCATAATGCTTTATTAACAAATATAATGAAGATTGAGATGTCATCAAAGAAGATCCAGTCTTTGGATCCGAAGGTTGGGTTGAAGTTCTACGAAACGTCTAGTTATTAGGTTTGGATTTGTTTAGATATGCATATAATATAAATATAAATACTATTAGGAATTGATTTGATTTGGTTTGGTGTGCACATTTGGATTGGACTTATTTTCTTTGGTTTGATTATTTGTGTTTGAATTGATTATCTGATATGTATGCTTTGAATTGAATAATTAAAATCTTATTTATAAGTATACATTATCATATCATAATCATCATACAATTATCATACTTAAAATCAGGGCTAGTGTTGTTCGATTATTTTATTACATAATTATTGATTTTGATTCTATAGTTTCTAAGTATTTTAGTCAGGGGGAGTTTTTATTTTTTCATCCATTTTTGTTGATGAGAAATAGGGAGAAAAATATAAAATATACATATGCATATATTCAGGGGGAGTTATTTAACTTAGGAGGAGTTACATTATATTTTATATACATCGTTATTAAAAAGTAGGAGATTGTTACTACCTCGGTTATTGATTTTTATGATAACAACCTAGATAACAAAAACGTACATTGATATAAAATATAGATACTAATATTTTCCCAAGTTATATAGTATATAGTGCAGGATATTATGCAGGTATTGATTCGAAGACTATACAGTATAAAAGACTCAAGAAATGGACATGAAGACTCATGAGTACAAAGACCAAAATATGAAGATCTCAAGATTATATATAAAGTCATAGAATATTGTTGAAGTCTCTGGTAGAAATCTTTGATCTTTATTCCTACTTTTCCATCTTCTATATTTTAGAAGAAAAAAAGTATATAAAATTTCAAAATATATATAAAAATATTTTATAAAAGTTTTTCAAAGATCAAAATGTTCGTAAACTATGCTTAAAGTGTTCTACAAAGTATCTAGCTATTTACAAAGTATAGGGTTTCCAAAACATTTTCAAAGAGAATTAAGTTTTCAATTTTCATAAGCATACGTCGACATACGCCCAGATGATCTGTCGACATACATGTCACCAAATGGTTTTTCAAATTTTGAAAAGAAGTGTCCATTTGTCGCAACCCTTCGGGAATGGATGCATCTTTTTATACACTATATAAAGGGGAGTTCAAATGAATTTTTTTTGGTAATTATTAACTTATTTTATTCCTTCCTCTTACTCCCTTGAAAATTCCATTAAAAATATAACCAAATTCTCTTCAAAATCACTTAGAATCAATTCATACTTTTGTGTATTGATTCAATACAACCTTCTTACTATTTTGGAATCATCTCTCTCAAATCAAAGATCAAAGTGTTGTCCAAGAGGCTATAGATCCATTATATCCAAAGTTCAAGAAATTATCTTTAGAGAAACCATCAAACTCTATTTGTATTTACTTGGATGTGATTGTAGCCCGTTCAAATCAAGTGGGTGTACTTGATAGTTCGAAAATCTAAGTGGGTGCGCTTGTAACCCGTTTAAATCAAGTGGGTGTAACTTGAGCCTAGAAGATCAAGAGGGTGTGTCTCGTAGCCTCGGAATCAAGATTGTAATTGGATTTGCCTTCTGCCCATTTATAGATTGGCATTTGAAAAGAATGTTGTACAAGTAATTGTACGGAACTGGATGTAGGAGACATCCGAACCAGTACAATCCCTGGTGTCATCTCTCTAACTCTCTACTTTACTTTATTGCTTTTAGTTTTATCTGTGATTGCATCTGTGATTAATTATTGATATATTTTTGTGTTGAAAATTTGTGATTTAATATTAAAATTGAAAGAGATTTAAAAAGATTTACAAAAGTTAAAGAACACTATTCACCCCCTCTCTCTAGTGTTTAGTTAGTCTTAAGATCCATAATTCTGCAACCCACATTACAAACCGTGACAGTTCACCATATAACATTTATATGCAATTTTATATGGATCAAATATCTATTTTATCGTATTTCTTTTGAGTTCGGAACTCATAGAATGCAACACATGGTCTTGAGCAAATAAAAACATAAGGCGCTTGCATGGGTGTTGAAACGATAACATGCAATATGCATTTATTAGTAAGTATATGTTATATTTCTGTTTGTCAATCTTCAATTTAGCTCATTTGTATATCTTAATTGATAAACATTTTATCAATCATATTAAATGCATAAATTTATCAATTTAGATTATTATAACATTATATCGCATATGTTCTGACAATATTAAAAATATTAAATGTTATCATTTCATTTTTCTAATAAGGCTCCCACTGGTCTTTTATGTTTCATCAAACCCTAAGTCGAAACATATAAGTCCTTTGACTTCACTAGTGGGTGTTAAGATTCGTCCATCTTGGAATTCAACCATAAGTTTGCTAAAAAACTCATAGCTCCACAGACGATGGATAACTCCTTATCAGTTGTATCATATCCAACTCCTAACTCTTAGTACCTTGTCCTAATTTCACTTCGACCTTGAGTTTTCTCAACAAATACATATATTTATCTTACCTCGTCTATTCAATATATCAGTAATACTATACATAACATCCCTAGCTTGAGTTTTCTCAACAACCAAGTAGTACACAAGTAATCTATATATATATATATATATATATATGGTAGAGGACAACACTATATTAAAGATTCATAATCTTCAATATTATATTGAGTGATATCGACTTATGGAATAATGTATTTCTTATGAAATACCCTCATGATTCAAGTGTCGTACAATCTGAAATCACAATATACATACATTTACGCATGTATTTATTCCTTAAGTTTGTTTAAGGTCTCTTAACGTTCCATCTTTAATTTATACATTCATATTGTTTTATTATTATATAAATTTTACATTTCATATTACTTATATAATAGTTTTATGTATAATATTATATCAACTAAATCTTATTTAATTCATTTTAATTAATTAAAATTTTCATTAATTTTTATATTATCTTAATATAATTTAAATATTTATTATATATGCTATAACCTTTAATATAACACATATATCATATACATGTGTAGATTATTTATTTAATTAAATAACTTTAATTAAAGTATATTAATCGAGATTTATTCATGTACATACATGTATACTTATGTTATTTTAAAACTTCAAAATAACATAACATATATCATAATATATAACACATGTACATATTTATTAATTAATTAACTTATTTAATAATATATTTTATAAACCTCATTAATAAATTTTATAAATTTCAAAATCAATTTATACTAATTTTCAAACGTTTTGAATTTTTTTATTTATATTATAAAATTTATAATTTGTATATATTTTATTAGTTAAATCTTATATATTTTAATTTTCAAACAATTTTGAATATTAGCCCAATGCCCACTTTAAATTGGGCCATTTTTATTAGGGACAACCTTTAGGATCACATATCTGTTCGGGCAGGCAGATAGCTAGGTAGGGAAAAGTACTTGATTAACCAAACTCAATTCTTTTAGGCTATCTTTCTAGACACCCTATTATCTAGGTTGTGAGCTATAGTTAACCCTAGCGTGACTAGTTTAGATTGCATGGGCTATTGGGTGCTAATACCATTGTTAGAACTGGGCCAGCTCGCAGTGGAAGAAATGGATAAATTTTATTTTTTTTAATCATTTTGGATCTTTGTTGGGCTTATGTAGTCTAATTTATTTAGAACATTTCTATAAACAAAATCATTATTTTATTTAAATTTATAATATAGTTTTGTATTATGTAATTAATGTTATATTATATGTAAATGTGTATCATATACACATATATGTGTGTGTACATGTGTCACATAACAATCAATGCAAGGTTAAACATGCGCATGTATAAGTGCTGAGATTTATACTACAATGGACATGTCAGCTCATCAAGTATACAAATACATTGTCCAAATGTATGCTTATATGTTTTACTTTATGTATACAAAATATTGCAAATGTATATACGTATATAAATTTATATGTTATTTTGAATAATTATATTTATATATATATATTTGTATATATGTGTGTGTGTAATTTATAAAATATATATACATATAATTATATATCTTTTAATATTTTTTAATTTAAAATTTTCAATTAAAAATAAATAATATATCTATATATATATAATATATTTTTGAAATTATAATTTGTATTTTAATATTATATAAGAAAATCTAGATGATATTTTAGCATTTGAATATTTCCATATACATATATAGCAATTTAAGATCAATTTTAAATTTAATTTTAATTTTGGTAGTTATATTAATATTTAACTAATATAAAAAAAATTAATTTGTTTACTTCCAAGAGCTCATCGGATGTGAAAATGATTTTATAAAATTTAAATTAATATTTTATGATATAATTATTTATGTTATAGATCTATTCAAGTTATTTGGATTAAATAATATTTATATATATTAAAAATATATTTTTATGTCAAAAAATATTTTAGGTACAAAACTATCAATATGCAATTTTATAACATATTTTGTATTGTAAATTATAAATTTTATATTAATTAAATAATGAATATTAAATTAATTTAAATAAAAAAATCAAATTTTTTTTAATATTAAGCCGTAAGTTTCAAGGCATGCACATGTAAAAAAATTTATAAATATATAAGCATGTAAACAAACAACAATTCTAGATGTGATGATATACCGATATACTAAAATCATCACCTAACTAAAAAAAGCAATATATGGTATATAAATTATCTAAATATTAGTATATAATTATAAATTAGATAATTATCTTTCATAAATGCCAAAGGACCACACCTTGAAGGGTTAAAATAAACTCCAGCATCTGATTCTAATTCTAAAGGTGCTATCTCCCGAATTGCAGACCATCAACTATCGAATAGTGTTTATTTTAATTTGATTTGGTTTTGGAAATAGAGGTAATGGAAAGATGAATTTTGGCCGACGATAGAGCAAATGGAGGCTTCAAAAGAAGTTGGTAGAAGAATAATGTGTAACGCCACAGCCCGAAACCCACCTTAGTAGAGAGAATTAACGAGTAATTTCGTCTACTAAAGCGGAGAATAGGGCTGGTTAAGGGCGACCATCTATAACTTTGTCTTAAACATCTACTGAATACGTCGAAAAATGCACTATGATTTTTCTTTTCTATCTCAAGTGGATCGACACACCCAGTAAATGTTTAATCCAAAACTATAGGTGGCTAATAGATCTATCAGAACAAAATACAATAACTAAATGTAAAGCACATCACAGAACAGTAATCAACATCATATATACATGTTTAGTACAATACAATATGAATACAATAAAGGTGGTACTCGACCATACCATAAACATCAAATCAAATGTAAATACATCAGAGTATGTGGAAGAAGTAAACTACTCAAGCGATAGATAAGCTAATGTCCAACATTAACTTCAAGCTAAGCCCAATAGATGATACCTGAAACAACTCGGTCTAACCCGAGTATAAATACACGGGTCAGTCTAGCTACACAAATCAGTTAATATCGATAATATGAAGCAGAGTGGATATAGTGATACTTCTTCTCGAATGAGGAGAAGGATTAGATAACTCATAGCTCAATACTTAAGTAACAAACGCTACCTAGGTGACTAAATACCTCAAAAGAGGTAACTCAAACTCAGTACTCAAATAAAACACAAGTGCCTCATTTCATCGGCGATAACCCATAATGAACTCAAATCAACTCGTATAAAAAATCAAGCAAAACTCAAATGGTTCGATGAACCATTACTCCAAAAAGGAGAAACTCAATTTAATCACAAATAGAAGTCATGAAAGCAACACAAGATAACTCCATAAAAATGTGAGATCTCAAACTCATTAGTAAGCCAAGACGGCTAAATCTCACACATACATCTCAATTTTAAAAGCTCATGGAACTCGATATGAATTCAAACTCATAACATCTCAAACTCAATAAAGAATTCGATCCATGTTCAAAACTCAGAAAATCTTAACACTAATGCGCCAAAAATGACGAACTCAAAACTCAGAAAACCTGGATTGGCCAGATCCCTGATTACAATGCCGAAGCAATGCTGCACGTGCTAAATTCAAACAGCCGAAGCCTTAGACAAGGTCGCTAACACATCCCAAAGCAGTTCGTCCTCATGACAAGGTCGCTGACACCTTTCCAAGCCGTTTTGTCAGCCCTAACAAGGTCGTTAACACCTCCCAAAGCAGTTCGTCCTCATGACAAGGTCGCTAACACCTCTCAAAGCAGTTCTGCTAGGTAAACATCATGAATGTGTCACAAACTCACAGATAGGAACTCGAAAAGTGTTAATGTGTGTCCCATACCACACATTCGCACTTAGCGGTTTACTAGCCGCTAGTCGATGCCACACTAGGAACATCATAAACTCAAAAAAAAATCATATCTTGCCTCGTCTCATTGGCAAGTGATAAAGAGACACCATACTCGTCTCATCTCATCTACAAGTATTAAATGGCATATTGGCATCATAACTTGTCTCATCTCCTTGACAAGTGAAAACATCGTGATGGTTCCTCATAAACCATAAATCTCAAAATATGAAATCATATACTCAAGACTTGCCTTATATCATTAGCAAGTAAATAAAATATCGTGATGGTTCTCATCGACCATACTCCTACATAGGAGATCTCAAACCATAATACTTACCAAATATTGGCCATCTTAAATAATTCCAATAAATAGGAATTATAAAACTCAAAATAAGCCATAAAATGGTAAAACATCTCAGAATCAATAATCTCAAATAGCTTCGATCGTAGAAGTCCAGAATTAACCGAAATAGTAAACGCACATGTCCCATACCACATGTTTTACTAAATCATTTAATTCTCTTTCTCATACATTCGAATAGTGTAAAAGTGTATGTTTTATATATAAAATAGTTTACTAGAGAAAACAGGCTTCTAAAACTTTTTCCCAAAAAGATTAATAAAACCAATATTTGAAATTCCTTTATTATAGGAAATAGATAGATTTTATATTAGAAAAATAATTTTAAAATACTATATAATAATAATTTGAAATTTCCATTTATTTCAAAAATCACTTCAAAAATGGTTTAGTGAAAACCATGCTCGAAAACAATGAAAAACAAGAAAGATAACTCAAGACCGATAACTTGAGTTCAATACGAATTCAATTCAAATCTAAACCCAAAACCAATTCAAATTCTATTCAAATTTGAATTTCAAATTATCCAAATATAGCTAGCCTATTGATAGGCACCATAGCTCTCAAAACATCTCAAGAACAATCATTAAAATCGAATAAGAATGAGAGCAAAAATAAGCTAATACACTCCTCAGGTCAATAATTGTTATTGCTGTCATTTTGCTCTCGAAACATCGACAAACAAACACAGTTTTGACTAAGCAAACATCAAAATTTCAAGAAACATAAAACTTTTAGTACAAAGTTTAAGCTTCCCGGAACATCTAAGATTATTGAATTTGGATAAGAAATTAAAATGTTATGATAAAAATAGTTTAGGGGTCTTAATTGCAATACCTCTGTCATTTTGGTCTCGGGATAGCAACAATAAAACACATTTTTGACCAAACTAGCCTCAAAATTTATGAAAAGTCAAAACATGAAACTTGTAGTACATCATTTGTGCTTTCCATAACATCCAAAATTATCAAATTCGGATAAGAAACGAAGAAGTTATGGCCAATTTTGTTTCAGTTTCAAATACAGAGCAAATATTGGTTTTCTCGGGATAGCAGTAGAAAAATTCAATTTTGACATAACTAACCACAAATTATAGAAAACACAAAACATAAAAGTTGTAGTGCATGATTTGTGCTTTTCGGAACATCCAAAATTATCAAATTCCGATTAAAAACGAGAAAGTTATGGCTAATTTTATTTCTCAGTAGCTAGATTTTGTGAGTTTATATACTCACCTTGCTGATTCGTTGCAAAAGCTCGGATTTTGACAGAAAGTTTGAAGCTTTTCGCCAAGAATAGACCATAGAAACCTGTAAAAGCTCAAAGAACATACATGCAAACCTAAAATAAAGAAGAAGTTAACAGACTTTCACTGTGAATTAGATTTTGATAGAGAGATTGGTTTTAGATTGAAGATTACCTGAGTTTATACTTAAATCCATGTTTTAAAAACATTCATTCTTCATTTTATTTTGATAATTTTTCATAAAATTAGAGGAGATGAAGGAGGTAGCCATTGTTGAGCTTCAGGAGTTTAACAGAGACGAGGGAATGAAAAAAAAAATACGTACAGTGAATTTTCTTTTCTCTTTTCTTTGTTAACAGGTTATGGTTTAATTGTACTAATGGACTTAAGCCCAATAACTAAATGAAAGTAGCTTGTGTTATTATTCAATTACTTAACATGTTAATAATATATGTTAACAAATGAAATCAACAATGTTTTAGGTTCCTCTCTTTTTAAAAAAATATGAAACATTATACTTATGATAATAAAATTGTTTTACAGTTAAATAAAAGATTATTTATATTATTAAAACATTTTGTTATCATATTTCTCTATTTTAAAGTAAATGACAATTTACATTTTTAATTACAAAACCCATTATAATTAACATTAAAAATTACACAAAAATCACATTCTTGTGTAATTAAATTCTACAAATCATTTCAAACTTAATTTTATACTCAAATTATATTTTTAAACTCAATTCCATCATTATATTCAATATATCTCATTTTAAAATTAATTACTCCTTTTAAAAATCATTAAAAGAAGTAAATAGCAATAATTAACAAAATTCATGCATTAACTCTAAACAAACTCCTTTTCCTCATTTTATTAACTCAAATTATTTTAATAAAGTTTCCAAACTTTATTTTTTCAATTTATTCTCATTTATATTGTTTATTCCCAATAACAATTTAAATTCCTCATTAATTATTAATTTACACTATTAAATTATAACTGCCGTTATACTTTAATATTCTCAGGTAATCGCTAAAACCAAGGTTGTTACAGACTCTCCCCTTACAAAAATTGCATCCCCGCAATTTTCTAGAAAAAAGGATGTAAACAACATATAAGATACAATCATCGAAGGATAAAGACAAGCTCGAATTCCAAACCATTCATACTCTCAATATAGAATGGTAGAAAGAAATAAGGAAAAACTCAGTTGGTTAATTCAATGGCCCATCATATGCTAATATAGTGATTAGCAAACCATCGAATTTTCCAAGTAACTCGAAATTTTTTTGAAGGTATCCCATCTTTGAATAAAAACTCAAGAAGATGCTCAACAATTAATAAATTGAAAATGACTGATTTCACAAAACTCTACGAATAGAGGCGGGGTCAACCTCACTCAAACCTGAACTCTAAGCAATAAAGAAGATCATCAATAATATTTTCCACATAAATATACAGAAAGAACATCCTTACAACAAGGTAGACACAATAGACAAGATAGATAAATCACAAGATGGCTTCTCACAAGGCCACCAAACTCGAACGACCGTGAAAAATGCACATCGTTGATAATAGCTCAAAGGTAGAATATACTCAAGAACAAGGATATAAGCTCGAATTATCTTTTAATCCAAGATATTTAGAATTTTAAATCTCAACATCTTTTAAATTTTTAAATCTCAATTTTCAACGTTTGAAAATTTCTCAAACTCTTTACTATATTACTTAGTAAGTAATTTAAAACTCAAAGTTAAAATTCAAATTTCTTCTCTTACTTCAAAATTAATTTCCGAAGAATTTTGTAAATCCATAATAATATTCCTCAAAATAAATTAAGGGTTTAAATTCTCTTTACTCTTCTATTAAACCACTTAAATAGTTTTTTTTAACAATCTTCAAATTCTCTTATTATACTCTTCCCTTGAAACATCCAATGTATATAATATAGATTCTAAAATCTCAAAATATACTTTCAATAAAGCACAGGTCAAAAATAATCTCATTTATATTATCATCTTTATTATTTAAAAATAAATAAATGGCTTTGCGTCGCCATTAAGTCTCTAATAAATAAATATATATATGTTGGCTGCAGAGTTGACCGAACGATCAAAACTGCCTCGCCACTCTATTACTCATCTCTAAAATCAATGGCTGCAATTACCATTCAAAAATAAATTTAGTATTTAATCTCAAAATATTATTTTCAAAATCTCAATCATTAAAACACAAATTATCGTGTCTGATTGCCTCATCATAGCATTTAGGAGATTCCTATCGATAACGTTGATCAGGCGTATCGACTAGAACTCTTAACTACTCGATGGACAACCCAACACTCTCAAATTATTTCTATAAAAGAAATACTACTCATGTAAATATATTCTCAAAATATTCTTTGATTTTTAAAATATCCCAAAACTCCTATTTCTCTTTTTTTTAAACTCACACATATATATATATATATATCTTCAAAAACTCAACCCAAAGAACATTAAGAGAATGCATAGAGATATTCCTAGAATACTCGATTCACAAAATCAACAGAAGGAGATGGAGTGTTCGTCAACTCCTATAAGATGACGAGCCACTCTCTGAAATCATCAAGACACAAGATAAGCAAGATATTCTTCTCGAAGGAGAAGAAGCACACAAACAACAAATCATTACTTCAAACAAAGTAATGCTACAAAGGATAACACCGATTGAGTATCCGTAAAGGATAACTCAAAGAAACTGAATGATAAACTCAATCAAGCTCGAACAATCTATAAACTCACCTCATTCCTTAGTGGATGTCCTCGTGGAAGGATAGCCGAAGGCTAACAGCTAGGAATAAGGTTAATTTAACACTCGATTGCCCGATTGGATATCAAACCCAAACGGGCTCATCAAAACTCAACAAAGTCACCTTAACTGAAATTCGAGATATGTCATCAACATCTCGATACTCAAGAGTGAATTCAGAAACTTATAATCATCATTAACATTCCAAAGTGACAGAAATAATAAACCAATCAAAATAGGAAACCTAAATATACAATAGGATCATATAAAACAAAGGATTGGACTTAATATCAAATAAGTCAATCCATCTCAAACCAAATGCATCTCAAGATTGTGAGTAACAAACAAATACTCACAAAAGCAACATCAAATAAAAATCTCAGAATGCTCACAATGAGCCAATCGTTGTGGATCCCCTCAATACGATTCACAACTCTCAAAGGAACACAACAAGAATACTCAAGGGAATCAATAAGCTTCATCGATACGAACTCACTTGCATCGACAAAATAAGAATAGAATAATCCCAAATAAGATTATTCATAAGATAAGATAATATCAAACTCAATTATGGAATACTACGGAATATAATTTATATTCCTAGACATATTCCATGTCAACATATCCCAAAACTCAAAAAAAAAATCAAAGCACGATTCGAAAACAAGCTCGAATAAAGGACAATGACTCACTCATATTGTACTTCGACGTATCGTGATATACGTACTGTTCTGTGTTTATTCTACTTTGTTCTGACCACAGCAGTGATACCATGTTCTAATGCCCCACCCCGAGACCCACCTTAGTAGAGAGAATTAACGAGTAATTTCGTCTACTAAAGCGGAGAATAGGGCTGGTTAAGGGTGACCATCTATACCTTTGTCTTAAACATCTACTGAATACGTCGATAAATGCACTATGATTTTTCTTTTCTATCTCAAGTGGATCGACATACCCAGTAAATGTTTAATCCAAAACTATAGGTGGCTAACAGATCTATCAGAACAAAATACAATAACTAAATGTAAAGCACATCACAGAACAGTAATCAACATCATATATACATGTTTAGTACAATACAATATGAATACAATAAAGGTGGTACTCGACTATACCATAAACATCGAATCAAATGTAAATACATCAGAGTATGTGGAAGAAGTAAACTACTCAAGCGATAGATAAGCAAATGTCCAACATCAACTTCAAGCTAAGCCCAATAGATGATACCTGAAATAACTCGGTCTGACCCGAGTATAAATACACGGGTCAGTCTAGCTACACAAATCAGTTAATATCGATAATATGAAGCAGAGTGGATATAGTGATAATTCTTCTCGAATGAGGAGAAGGATTAGATAACTCATAGCTCAATACTTAAGTAACAAACGCTACCTAGGTGACTAAATACCTCAAAAGAGGTAACTCAAACTCAATACTCAAATAAAACACAAGTGCCTCATATCATCGGCGATAACCCATAATGAACTCAAATCAACTCGTATAAAAATCAAGCAAAACTCAAATGGTTCGATGAACCATTACTCCAAAAAGGAGAAACTCATTTCAATCACAAATAGAAGTCATGAAAGCAACACAAGATAACTCCATAAAAATGTGAGATCTCAAACTCATTAGTAAGCCAAGACGACTAAATCTCACACATACATCTCAATTTTAAAAGCTCATGGAACTGGATATGAATTCAAACTCATAACATCTCAAACTCAATAATGAATTCGATGCATGTTCAAAACTCAGAAAATCTTAACACTAATGCGCCAAAAACGGCGAACTTAAAACTCAGAAAACCCGGATTGGCCAGATCCC
This sequence comes from Allium fistulosum, assembly GCA_030737815.1. Classification (NCBI taxonomy): domain Eukaryota; kingdom Viridiplantae; phylum Streptophyta; class Magnoliopsida; order Asparagales; family Amaryllidaceae; genus Allium; species Allium fistulosum. Next base: position 1,248,623,604 of record CM060905.1, read on the forward strand.
TGATTAAAATGCCGAAGCAATGCTGCACGTGCTAAATTCAGACAGCCGAAGCCTTAGACAAGGTCGCTAACACCTCCCAAAGCAGTTCGTCCTCATGACAAGGTCGCTGACACCTTTTCAAGCCGTTTTGTCAGCCCTAACAAGGTCGTTAACACCTCCCAAAGCAGTTTGTCCTCATGACAAGGTCGCTAACACCTCTCAAAGCAGTTCTGCTAGGTAAACATCGTGAATGTGTCACAAACTCACAGATAGGAACTCGAAAAGTGTTAATGTGTGTCCCATACCACACGTTCGCACTTAGCGGTTTACTAGCCGCTAGTCGATGCCACACTAGGAACATCATAAACTCAAAAAAAATCATATCTCACCTCGTCTCATTGGCAAGTGATAAAGAGACACCATACTCGTCTCATCTCATCTACAAGTATTAAATGGCATCGTAACTTGTCTCATCTCCTTGACAAGTGAAAACATCGTGATGGTTCCTCATAAACCATAAATCTCAAAATATGAAATCATATACTCAAGAATTGCCTTATATCATTGGCAAGTAAATAAAACATCGTGATGGTTCTCATCGACCATACTCCTACATAGGAGATCTCGAACCATAATACTTACCAAATATTGGCCATCTTAAATAATTCCAATAAATAGGAATTACAAAACTCAAAATACGCCACAAAATGGAAAAACATCTCAGAATCAATAATCTCAAATAGCTTCGATCGTAGAAGTCCGGAATTAACCGAAATAGTAAACGCACATGTCCCATACCACATGTTTTACTAAATCATTTAATTCTCTTTCTCATACGTTCGAATAGTGTAAAAGTGTATGTTTTATATATAAAATAGTTTACTAGAGAAAACAAGCTTCTAAAACTTTTTCCCAAAAAGATTAATAAAACCAATATTTGAAATTCCTTTATTATAGGAAATAGATAGATTTTATATTAGAAAAATAATTTTAAAATACTATATAATAATAATTTGAAATTTCCATTTATTTCAAAAATCACTTCAAAAATGGTTTAGTGAAAACCTTGCTCGAAAACAATGAAAAACAAGAAAGATAACTCAAGACCGATAACTTGAGTTCAATACGAATCTAAACCCAAAACCAATTCAAATTCTATTCAAATTTGAATTTCAAATTATCCAAATATAGCTAGCCTATTGATAGGCACCATAGCTCTCAAAACATCTCAAGAACAATCATTAAAATCGAATAAGAATGAGAGCAAAAATAAGCTAATACACTCCTCAGGTCAATAATTGTTATTGCTTTCATTTTGCTCTCGGAACATCGACAAACAAACACAGTTTTGACTAAGCAAACATCAAAATTTCAAGAAAAATAAAACTTATAGTACAAAGTTTAAGCTTTCCGGAACATCTAAGATTATTGAATTTGGATAAGAAATTAAAATGTTATGATAAAAATAGTTCAGGGGTCTTAATTGCAATACCTCTATCATTTTGGTCTCGGGATAGCAACAATAAAACACATTTTTGACCAAACTAGCCTCAAAATTTATGAAAAGTCAAAACATGAAACTTGTAGTACATCATTTGTGCTTTCCATAACATCCAAAATTATCAAATTCGGATAAGAAACGAAGAAGTTATGGCCAATTTTGTTTCAGTTTCAAATACAGAGCAAATATTGGTTTTCTCGGGATAGCAGTAGAAAAATTCAATTTTGACATAACTAACCACAAATTATAGAAAACTCAAAACATAAAAGTTGTAGTGCATGATTTGTGCTTTTCGGAACATCCAAAATTATCAAATTCCGATTAAAAACGAGAAAGTTATGGCTAATTTTATTTCTCAGTAGCTAGATTTTGTGAGTTTATATACTCACCTTGCTGATTCGTTGCAAAAGCTCGGATTTTGACAGAAAGTTTGAAGCTTTGCGCCAAGAATAGACCATAGAAACCTGTAAAAGCTCAAAGAACATACATGCAAACCTAAAACAAAGAAGAAGTTAACAGACTTTCACTGTGAATTAGATTTTGATAGAGAGATTGGTTTTAGATTGAAGATTACCTGAGTTTATACTTAAATCCATGTTTTAAAAACATTCATTCTTCATTTTATTTTGATAATTTTTCATAAAATTAGAGGAGATGAAGGAGGTAGCCATTGTTGAGCTTCAGGAGTTTAACAGAGACGAGGGAATGAAAAAAAAATACGTACAGTGAATTTTCTTTTCTCTTTTCTTTGTTAACAGGTTATGGTTTAATTGTACTAATGGACTTAAGCCCAATAACTAAATGAAAGTAGCTTGTGTTATTATTCAATTACTTAACATGTTAATAATATATGTTAACAAATGAAATCAACAATGTTTTAGGTTCCTCTCTTTTTAAAAAAATATGAAACATTATACTTATGATAATAAAATTGTTTTACAGTTAAATAAAAGATTATTTATATTATTAAAACATTTTGTTATCATATTTCTCTATTTTAAAGTAAATGACAATTTACATTTTTAATTACAAAACCCATTATAATTAACATTAAAAATTACACAAAAATCACATTCTTGTGTAATTAAATTCTATAGATCATTTCAAACTTAATTTTATACTCAAATTATATTTTTAAACTCAATTCCATCATTATATTCAATATATCTCATTTTAAAATTAATTACTCCTTTTAAAAATCATTAAAAGAAGTAAATAGCAATAATTAACAAAATTCATGCATTAACTCTAAACAAACTCCTTTTCCTCATTTTATTAACTCAAATTATTTTAATAAAGTTTCCAAACTTATTTTTCTTAATTTATTCTCATTTATATTGTTTATTCCCAATAACAATTTAAATTCCTCATTAATTATCAATTTACACTATTAAATTATAACTGCCGTTATAATTTAATATTCTTAGGTAATCGCTAAAACCAGGGTTGTTACATAAGGGTTATGATCTATTTATAGAGAAGAGACTAGAGAGGTAAGTTTTGATCCAGATCTACTTTTCTCTCTTACCCATTCTCTTCCTTTATCCTATCAAAACCGTAGCCCATTCCACATATCCAAGCCACCCCTTACCTGGACTGTACATGGCCTAACTTGTGAGCCCCCATATGGGCTTAAAACCCATTTAAAGCCCATACAATATTCGAGGCATTTTAATCCAATTTAAACGCGTATTTATACAGTATATCGATTAATATATTTATAAATAGTATTAACATATTTATTAATATTGCTTAACAAATCAAAATAAATTTTTATAACTAATATTTCATAAATATTAATTTATTTGTAACTATTATAAATTAATCGAATCATGTGGTCAAAAGAGTATTTAACGATTCGATTGTGCGACTTTTTAGATGTAAATTTGGTCAGCGATTAATGTCAAACTATTCGAATATAAACGTTCACACTTCACTTAGCAGGTGGTGTGACATAATAACCAAATATACCACATACTTGGTTTCGGTAAAATCCAAATTTACTTTGTTATGTGTTACCCAGTTGTGACTATTATTTACACTAACTCTCTTCGTCAAAACTATCACCTTAGACTTATGGAATTTGGTAATAGTCAAAATTCCAAAACCATCCATATTCAACTCTATAGTCCAAATACAAAGTCCTTGGTTTAATAATAATAATAATAACTAAACGAAATGCTCTGACCAGAGACATTGACTTTGAGTTGACTTTAGTTGACTATGATAGTAACCTCATATAACCGAAGAGACGAATACTCTCTTAAATAGTGTTTTACTTCCAATGCTTCCACTCGACCCAACAATAGTTATTCGATGAACGTCGTACCATGATTTAACTTTAATCAAAGCGGAGCTTTCACATTGAAGATTAACAATATTTTCAAGTCAAGAGAACTATGTAAATTTGTCACATCGATATTTTCTGTTTGACCTTAGTTATATTAGCCAATAAAAAACTATCGAGTGAGTTATTCCATACTTATCCAATAACTATTAGTACATGGCGCCTTGGTGCTCCTAACAACCATAAGTAGAGAACGTTACGTACTCTAGTCTCAACGGATGTATTGATTTCTGATTTCGATACTTCTTGACTAGGAATATATGAAATGATATAATTATTTTCATTGTAATAAATTACTCACGGTTATAATACTGTGTAACTACCATCACAAAACATACCATTTATGGATTTTGTATTAAATATACTTTTAATTAAATTAATTAGTATAATACATTATATCAAGTATATAATAGAAAGAAAACACCTTTTATTTTGAACAAGATTGGTTATCGAGTTGGATATATGTAACAAATTACATAATTGCCTCTAGAGCATACCCCTAATTCTATCATAAAATTATATTCTTTTATATAACTTTAAAGTCTTTTGTCCAAATTGATAAATGTTAGTATCACCATATATATGCAAACTGGATTTTAATGGCCCATTTCTAAAAGGAAAAGAAGAAGTTTTTGAGCGAAGATGGAAAAATAAAAAAGGCGATGGGGGAAGCAGCCTCTCTGCTTGAGGAGAGAGCGTGACCTTGCTCAATGGCTGAATGTCCTAGCGGAGGACAAGGAAGTACGACTTGGTAGGTGGTCGAGTTGAAGAAAGAGAAAGCTCAACTCAAGGTGCAACTAACCTCGATTGCTTTTAATAAATTAGCCTTGATTGAAAACTTAGACATGCTAAACTTGACAAAGAATTGACCGATTTTAGATTAAAGAATCTTATCGCCTTGGCCAAGGAATGTAAGGAGATAGGGTAATAACTAGACTTGCTGAGTGAGTCGCTGGATTAATCCTACTACAATATGAATACCAAGGTCCATCTTTGGTGGTTGCAAGACTATGATGATGTCATAGCTTCGATCCATAAGTGCCTAATCACGGAGGGTAAGGAGGCATGCTAGAACAAAAGGAAACCATTTGTGGTTGACGAGGTAGAGGCTTCGTTCTCTAAGTTGAGATGGAAGTGACAAGGAAGAGGTACATTGTTTTATCCAACACTACAAAAGAGGAGAAGCAAAAGAAGGGAAATGCCTTTGCAAATGTTCCTCCCATGCCCTTGCTTGACCAGCTCCTGGCATATCTTGTAACTTATGTGCCTTTGCACACACTTCATTCTCCAAAGCACTATTCATCTATCAATTATGGAGAAAGAAGCTCAGTAGTAGTGACGTCCACTATGTCTATTATTGCTAAAGAGGGTATGTATATAACCACCTCCATGTGTTACTATTCATATTTGCTCATCTTCAGGCAAGTATGATACTGATTTTCTTATCAGTTTTCATATAGGTGAGATTGCATAAGTGGCTTTGGCTGGAGTGATTATTGTTCTCTTTATCTCGGCCTTCTTTCCTTGGGTCCCGAAGTGCCTATGTTGATCATAAGTCCTCAGAGAAGATTAAGGTACTCCGAGGAGAAACTAGGATGGAGGATCCCTGGTACATTATTAACCATAGGAGATTTAGAGCCCCAACTATATATTGCTATTATTATCCATCTAGTATTTTTATATCAACATGTCATACTTTAACATGTATATGAGACTTATTATATATGGACTCTAATGTACTTATTAGACTCAACATGTTCAGATTGCATTATGACTGCGATTCTTTTTTTTACACACACATATATATATGATGTTCTTTTTGTCTTTACATGTATATATTGCTTGTATTATAATTTATTCCTTTCATTCTGAGACATTGTTATAAACATGTTAGATATGTTATGTTTAGTTTAAATTTTACATGACAAAAAGTCATTCGTGGTACCTGTGGATCCGGATGTCATTTTATGCATGATCTTAGGATGATATGAATAACTAGGTGTTAAAATTTGTGTTGGACACGTAGATGAGAGTGGACTTGGGTAATACATTTACTATTAGTTAGGAAATGACTATACTTGGTGCATTATTATACACTTCTCTTGGTTGTTATGCATGCCAATGTATATATATATATATATATATATATATATGTTTTGATTTTCCTGTCTTTTTTCGTTTCGGTACTACAAGTACACCCACAACTTATAGAAGATGAAAGAAAAATAAAATGTGTATTTTTTACTAGATTACATTGTTGGATCATGCTTCACAGCATAGGTTTTAATAAGTGGATAGTAATCAGGTGGTGGAGGCTCGTGCATATATAGGTTTGGGGAGCTAGAGTAAGAACATCCCTCTTCCTTGAGTTGAGTATATCAAGCTAACTAATAAGAACAAGGACCATCCTCTCACGTTCCACTCTAGATTGTCAAGCTTTAGGGTTTGTTTATAGTTAAATCCCCATTTATTTGGTATTTGGAAGAAAGTATTGGTTAAATTAGATAGCATTGGTCTGATTTCTTTAGACCGTTTTGTAGCCCGTGACATGTTGTTTTGTGCAGCAATATAAGTACTACATTTTTCAAATAGATTGGATGGATGGATAGATGACGATCTCAATGGACTCGTGTTGCTTCAAAAGCATTTGCATGTGCATGGTATGAACTCTGATCATATTAGCCATGTACTTTAAGTTAGCAGTGTTCTAATCCCTAGTCTTCTTTCGACTTTGCAACTTTTCCATACACCCGATCTTTGACTCTTCACCATCATAGCTTGTAATACTACTTGTACCATAATATAGTTTTTGCTTGAATTTCTCCCAAATACATGTTTCTATTTTCATTTGTTGGATTATTAATTTATATTTGGAACATAAGGTACATGCCATCTTCATTCATTTTTTTTGGCAAAACCGGTATTGTAGTTCTTGGACATGATCGTAATATTATTTATTTGAATAGTGTTACCATATATGACAATTTTGAAATGAGCTTGCAAAAATAAGGTATTGCAATTATTGGCATCAGTCGAAATTAATTGCAGAAATAGGCCTCCTTTTATCTATCTTGCGCATTTATGTAATGTAGCAAGCTATATTTTTTTATAAAATTTAACATGCAAAATTTTGGAATGCACATGCATTATTTTTTAAAAATAAATGTGCATTTCATAATTGCGCAGATATATAAATTGCATTTGTGTATTTATGGTATGCGAAAATACAATTTCGAAGTTGAAATAAACAACCCTCCCTTTTTCATCCACATTTCCTTTCTTCCCTCTCCATCTCACTAAAATCCAAACCCAATCTCCAATCTAACCCAATTTCAATTCTAATTTTAGTTTCAATTCTGAATCAAAATAGTCTATAGTTTAGCTTCAAATAATTAGTTGCTTTATTAAGAAATGGAAGTTTTTTTTTTCATCTTCTCAAACTAGAGGTAAAAAAACTAATTTTAGATTAGTAGATTTTTGGTTATGTATAACTTAGTTTAGGTATTATTGTTGTAGTTTAATAAATTAACATTGGAATGTTAGTTATTGAAAATTGGTATTGGATACCCTAGTTTTAATTTTGATTGTGAGTGAATAATTGGGTGTTAATGACTATGTATTGGATAATAAATTTTTGTAGAATTGCTATCCGGACCCGTTGATATAAGTGTTCTTTATCTTCAACTAAAACATAGAAGTGAAAATCAATTAAACCTTTAAACCCTTCTAACAAGCTAAAAGAAATAAATTATAAAGATCCTAGATTGGAACAAAACTTAAGAATAGCTGGTTTCTGAAAAGCAATGCAAGTTAAGTAGTCATCGATTACTTATAGAAGGAATATAATTCCACATGCAACGAATAAACCAACTCTATGTTTTCCAAGACTCTGTTTGCACAATATCAAAGGCTAACGAAAAAAACCTTGATTTGCGTCTATACCAATAGCTACAAGTTACGTACCAAGATGCTTTCCATATAAATGAATGCCATCAATAGAAAGTACACGACGACAGTATGCGAAATCATCGATTGATGCTCCGAAAGTCCAAAAAGCACTATAAAAAATACCATGAATGTGAATAACATCATATACGGTTCCAGGGTTGCTGCTTTGCACCGCTTTAAGTTATTTTGGTAGTTTCTGCATATGATGATTCATATTCTCCATAAATTATTGCAATCGCTTTCTGTAATCCTTGCCAAGCTTGAGAATAACTTACTTTTATAAGAAATATACTCGACATTGTCTCCTGAGCTGTTCTTGCAGTAATATTTGTTTCAGATTTAATTAAGAAAAGTATTTTGCTACGTATAAACTTTGATGTTGCTTGTTGATAGTTTGAGTTGATGGTTGCATTTAAACAAGTGTGATCTCCACCGTATGTTTTTATTTTTCACCAATTTTGATATTTTCTCGTCGATAGGATAGCAAGCGCTCTCCAAGGATATTTTTCATCCATCACATCGAACCGTATATTGATTTGCACGCGACTTTACTACCTGAAAAGAAACTCAACATTTAATTGTCCATTCACATAATTGTTCAATGAGTTTCTCTTTACTATCAAAGGTTAATCTAACCTAATTTCCTTTTTAGCACATTCTCTTCCAAACACTTCCACTTCTAAGTGAAAGTTGTCCATAATGGATTTTTCCATCATTGTTGCAGTAATAAATCATCGCCTAAGGAATCTTCATATGTGATTTGATCTTCATCGGCATTTAGATCATCAACCCGTTGATTATCTTCATATATGATTGCATCATTGTTAACCTCCATGTTATTGACCCAAGTTACATCATTCGCATAAGCTATTTGCATGCTATCCCATTGTACTTCTTAAACCTCTTCCTGCTCATTGACTATTGGAAGAACTTTCAAATGGGATAGGTGATGAAGGAAGACCTTCTATCTTAGAAAAGAAAATGTACAGAATACAAATAAGGAAAGCAGTCTACTCATGCCCAGGCACAGCAGAATAAAAGGCCTAACTCTACTCTCAAAGTAGTGAAGTTCCCCAAGGGTTCGGTATCATAATAGAGTAGTATGCCGGAACTCTTTCTCTTAAGGTGCGGAGCGAACTGTCGGACTAGGAGCTACGATTTCTTTTGTTGAAGAAGAAGTTCTTCCTCTAAATAGAATGTGAGAATCTGTTCTTGGTGGTAGGGCATGGTTAAGCTTTTAGTAGGCATAGAGTAGAAGAAACTGATCGATCGAGATAACATTTCCACCAGATGCCAGAAAGAGGAAGACAGAAGCAAGAGTCCCCCAGGGCGAAATGTGAGTTCATCGCCGGATTCGGAGTAGTTCAAATCAAAGAGTTCCAGATATGCGGATTAAGCGACCGTGGAAAAAAAAATGAAATGCTCGTACACAACCAAATTTTACTTTCTGGTGTCATAGAATAAGGGGTCTCATCAATAAATGAGATTCCCACAGAGCGGTAACTTGCATTATCACGTAATCATCATCATCATCGTTAGCACGGTCAATGAATGCTTCTTCCGCTTAATTCATTTGGAAACTACAAGTACCAAAAATAATGATAAGAGTACAATATATGAAGGTAATTCAAAATAAAAATACTACAGTAAAATTATTACTCACGCGGGGTTTGAGATTGATTTGGACTACTACAAGTTGGATATATAAAGTTTTAATATATTGTACTTGACTAGATGATCCTCCAAACAATCTGCTCTATCTATTTAATAAATATGTAATCTCTCCGCCATGATGAATTGTCATATAAGAATGAAGTGTCGAACATTGTATTTCTGAAACTGTGTAGTAAAGGCTCTTCTATGGATATTGCGGACTTATGTGTTTCTATAACATTAACATGTTTTGCTTTCGTAATAAAAATTTCTATCACTCTCATTCCAATAGAATAGAAAAGGTAGAATTCATATCATCGTTATCTTCCACATCAATAGCGGATGAACTATCATCTCTAACTCATTTCAGCACTATATTTAAATCCTATTTAAGAGGATTTACTTTTGTCACTTCAAATGTGCGTTGTTTAAGCTCTCTAAAACTGCAATATTTTTTAATTTTTGATCCTTTTCGTTTACCATCAGCATATGTATGTTTACCGTCTTCATCAACTAATAATTCTCCATCGTAGTAAAATATAATTGGAACCGTTGACACCATTTATAAGAAAAACTAAAACACTAAATTCAAAATCTTGATTTATGAAAAACCCTAAAATAAAAATTTCAAAATTAATACCGTGATCTGCGAAGAAGATGATGTTTCCTTAGATAATCTTCAATCAAAAGCAAGAAGATTATGTTTTCTTAGACCAATTTGAAAGAGTATAAGAAATTGTGAAAGAAATAATTTGGGCTTTGATGAGATGGGAGAATAGTATGGAAATGGATAAGAAAAGAGGCTGGCTGTTTATTTCAGCCCCGAAATTGTATTTACGCATTCCATAAATGCACAAGTACAATCTATACACTTGCGCATTAATGGAATGCGTACGTTTATTTCAAAAAATAATGCATGCGCATTTCATAAATGCCCAAGTTAAATATATCTTTTAAAATATATCTTGCGCGTGCCATAAATGCGCAAGTTAATTTTTTTTAATAAAAATTATAACTTGTGCATTACATAAATGTGCAAGCTATATAAAAGGATGCATATTTATGCAATTAGTTTTTTAAAAGAGTCATTCTTACCCTAAGTTTTTTTAGCAAGCCTGTATTGAAAATTTGTCCTTATTTTAATTCAGAAAGACACATATTAGTGTTATGAAAAGCTCGTTTAAGTTCTAAATGCATATACGGTGCTTAATTTTTGAAAAATTAAAAGAATCAAGAGATAAAAGCTTAATTGGTGTTTATTTGTGTTTTTCTTAAATTAAAGTGATGGTTGAGCACTACAAAACTAAAACAAAAATAAATAGTATTCTCAAAATAAAAGGGAAAGATATTATAGCATGCATATATGCATCAATGAATGACGAACAAAGCACTCATGAATTTCAAACATAAACGCTAGTACATTGACATAATCCATAATTTTTGTTTCAACGTACACAAACATAAGTTCACAGCAAATGATAAATAAACAACAGTAAACTCAAATAACTATGAATCTTCTCGATATCAATTTTGTAGGCATTTATGTAGGGTTAAGTTTGTAAACTCAAACAAGGCTAGACGTTTGTAAATCCATCAAGAATTCCTAATGCACTTTTTAATGGGCCCTAATTTAGTGGGCTACATGGTCTACGTTTCAGCCCACTGAGTCCGAATGCACTTTGAATGCTAACTTTGTAAGCTATATATATATATATATATATATATATATATATATATATATATATATATATATATATATATATAAACTTTGTTAAACGTAGAATATTAAAAATTTACATGTTAGCAGCATCATCACAATATGATATTAACTTTTCAGCACATGGATTCCTTATTTCGAAGGTACAAGGAAAATAAAATAAAAGAATGGATAGCCCACTGATTAGTGCTTGTTTTTTGCCAGCTGGTTGTATTGCTCAGCCCATTGATTCTACTGCATTTAGTTTTGTTCTTCGCTTTGTTCACACGCATATTTTTGGCTTGCATCCTCCTAATCTCATATTTTTGCATTTCCCCCTTAAAAGATGAATTTTATTTAGATGACAAACTTCTACAAAACTTTTCATCTTTAGACCACCAATTTCTGAATTAAGTGGAAAAACAATGCCATGTCTCTCCCAATTCACTTCCTCTCCCATACCACCACCATTGCGACATCCCCTACCACCACTACACATGCAGCTGCACCCAGCCTACTGCCATCATATCAGGCCATGGTTTCCAAGACCGAACTGCAAGTCAAATTGTGTTGGTGGAAGATAAAAGGTTCTAGTGATTTAACCGATCACATCGTGAAAACCGCGATGGTCATTATTTTTAAAATTTTGTTTTAAATGTAAAATTATATTTATGCATGTAAAATTTAAACTAATTATAATCAACATGTTGACTTTCAAAACCAATTATTTTTAAACATTTGATAATAAACATTAATTAGAAAATTTCTATAATAATTTCTTTAGTGCAAAAGTGCAAATTTTTTAAAATTTTTAAATAAAATAGCTTCAATCCAACAAAGATTCATAAAACTTACAATTATTTATCATATTGTCCAAAATAGATAAGATAATCTAATAATTTGATGGATGAGATTATGAAATTAATTGTTAAATTGATTAAGCAAAAAAATGAAGAATGTAAACAATAGTTTTATCCTCAAATTTGAAGAACGTGTGGTTCAAATAAGGCTGTCTAGAAATTATATTAGGATATTGAGGTTAGATACTTGGTTAATGCATGCACAAATTTGTTTCATTTTCAAAATTGTGGTGTTATAAGATCAAATGTTAATCCTAGTCGAACCGAGGTTGGGTCGGATCTTTAAATCGCCGCATCCGGCACAACCTCCATCTAATCGCATTGTCCCTTTTAAGTGTCGCCCCGCTATCATCTAAAAATCCTAAAACCCAAAATGGTTGCAAATCTAAGCATGTGACATAATCTCCCTACCTGTAGCAACACTTAAGTTCACTACCTCAACATGTTTCTTTGCACTTTCCTATCCCCACTCTATAACCAATAACATGTAGGACCAAACTTGTAGCAATACTACAAAATATTGCTATAAATTATATTTCTAAACAAACAAGTAGTAGATACAAAATCCTACTATACAATAACTATATAAAAAATGTCAATAAAAAATAATTATTGGAATATGTAACAGGTACAAAATTATGCTATATAGTATCATTATATGGAAATATTTCAATAAAACTAGATAATGATACCAAATGCTTATTCAAGAATGCAAATTATAAACAACGCAACAGACAAGTGAAAGTAGAAACGAAACTAAATAGTAGAAAAATGTAGCATTAAGTCATAGAAAAATAAATAGGCATGCAATAAATAATGAAATAATAATGCACGGTAGCACTATAACATGAACTGCTTTATATGATTTCAAAGCCCATGCTAGTACAAATTGTGAGATAACTACAACAAAATTCAAAGTTTTTTTGTTAATTGACCTTTTGCATTCTTCATTAATGAGAATCCATTTTTATTTATGAAATTGTAACACCACATTATTTTACGAAATTAAACAATTAAATTAAAAAGGTAAAATCTTATTTTTTTAACATAAAGGACAAAATCATAAATTTCTACAAGAGATAGAACTAGACTTCGGAACCTATTTCATTGCATGCAGAATATCGTTTTTACTCAGAAAATATGTATAATTAATTTTGGTTACATGGATTTGAAATTAGGAGTTAAAATCAAATGACACACACACACACACATATATTTATGCGCATGTAGGTTAGGTGTATAAAGTAATAAAGAAATGAATGTTCATATGTACTGTTTATACCAAAATGTGTCACAAACACTCAATAGAATAAAGTAGCGAATAAAATAAAGAAATATGTGAAGTAAAAATGAGGCACACAAAGTTTATCGTGGTTTAACCAACTGAAGCCTACGTCCACTTAATGTTTCTATCGATTATACTGCTATTTATAAGTAAAGTTCTCATGGATCGGTATGTATATTTGGGATCACAAGGGAATTATAGAATTTTAAAATAATAATAGAAAAAGGTCCCTTGAAATGATGCCCCAACCTCCTATATATAGCTGTAGGTTGCCAAGATGTGTTTCCCCACGATCTCCAGCACATTTCCCACTATCTAGCAATAGTTACCTTTGAGAAAAATGGCCAGGGAAGAAAAATTTATGGATTGGTACCGATCCACAGGCATGGATCGGTACCGATCCATAAGATATTCTCACAGATCAATTCCAATGCTTTATTTTGTGACGACTTGTTATTAGCTTCGTATTCTCCATCTTGCTTGTGTTGTTGGGAGCATACTTCTGGGTTAATATGATGGATCGGTGGAGGAATGAAGTTCCTGACTTGAAGTACTCGAGGAGATCGATAGAAAATTGCATGCGACCAGTTCTTTGAAGCTTGGAATAGCTTGCTTACATCAACACTTGAGAATATAGGAGGTTTGAGGTGGTATGATGGTGATTTTATGGATCGGTACCGATCCATATGATGGATCGGTATTGATCCATCACTTGGATGGGTCTTTGAGATGGCTTATGCTTTCCTTATGATTTTGATTGTGCTTGGTTTCTAGGTTTGTTAGCTATCTTTAGGGGCTCTCTGCCTCGATAACTTTCAAGTTTAACTGGTCAGATTCGTCTAAATATGGCCTGGTCAAAAGGCTGGATAACACCTGCCCTGCAAAGTATAGCTTGTTTCAAATACGATGTGCTTTGAATTGAGATTAGTTAGGATTGCCATAATGTACTCCAATCTATACTTCGAATGGTTTTTATCCTTCCTTCGGGCCATTTCAGTTAAGTGTTGTGTCATGACTATTTTCCAAAACACTTGGTTAAGATCTGGCACTTTAAAAACTGGAGTGTGTTTCTATAGTCCGTCACTCCAAATTCAACAGTTCTAGGCAGGTCCCCTCTCTTGATTTTTTAGGTTCGAATTTGTGTCCCAGTTGTTGAGTGGTGAGTTTGCATGTGCACACACACTTAGATTCTCCGGCACGCCTCAACTTCATGCACGTGTACATTCTTGTAAAGTCGTACGCACGCGTATACATACACATGCACATACATGTGCACTTTCTATTTCATGGTTTGGTACCGATCTAGTGCTATGGATCGGTACTGATCAACACTATGAAAATTTAGCCTGTTTTGTAGGCTAAACTATTGGGTTGAAGGGTATAAGACCTGATCCGTGCCTTTGTCTCTTCAATTTTCAACCTCCGAGAAATCAAGACATTAGCCGCCACTGAAATTCCTTGGCCTCGAACTGAGAGACATAATGTTTCCATATTATCTCGACCACTGCTGCTGCCAACCACTGCTCGCTCTAGTATCTACGCTGTCAATCGATCTATTGGGTTCAAACCCGATCCAGCTTCAAAGCATGAACCCTTGCCTGAATCGACCACTGCCTTCAAGACTTTAAGCTTTAGGTAGGTGGCGTCAGTGGTAGTGGATTTGGGTAGCACTTCTAGTTGTCAGCCATGCTTGGATGCGAGGAGAAGACGTTAAGGTCTAAACTCCAACTAAGGGGATGGATCAGTTCCGATCCAACCCTTGGTGGATTTTCGACTTCGAATTCATTTGAGCATTTGCAATAGTAATCAAAGTTTGTTTTTCCTCTAGCGAAATCCCTCGAGTCCTAAGGTGCTCCTAATATATAGTTGATGACGTGGAGTTCCTTAGGACGGTCATCGACGACGGTCACTTCAGATGATATTCTGGATTTTTAGATGAAATGCTGCACAACATCGGACATTGACATTGCACGACGCCGCACAACACTGTAATTTGCACTACACCACACTGGGCTTTTACCGTAGCACGTGGTGGTCTTTTAATCCTTTTGATATAACTTGTATGTTATGCTTTGATAGCTATGGGTCATAGATGTTCTAAGCATCTCTCCGCTCTAGCTGCAGGCCCATCGATACATCAAATCAGATATCAAGTCAAGTTTGACCACAACTCCTTATGCACATCACAGTTCGGTACCATCTGTACCTCAGCCTGCAAACCAACAAGCTGAACATGTTCCCTAGAGGTTCCTCTTGAGCCAGTAGAGGGTCTCGAAGTTGAAGCTGCTCCGATACTCTTAAGGATGTAGAAATACTAGATAATCCCATGGATTCCATAGCATCGAAAATCACAGAGGGATCACTTAGAAGGATTTGTGAACAACAAGGTATCTTGTTCGAGGACATGCTAGTTCCCACATGCCATCGATAGGCACACCACCCTCCAGCTGGGTATACTGCATGTTATTGATATATGTGTTTGGGGGGGTGTGTTCCACCATTCAACCAATTTATTCGGCAAGTTTGGCACTTCATGAGGCTGGCTTATGGTCAACTACATCCCAATAGCTATGCTTTTCTGCATAGTATATTCATTATCTTGACTCGCCGTTTTGATTGTGTTCCAAGCAATGAAGAAATTCAGTACTTATAGCTTCAAGCATTGTAAAGGAAGTCCTTCCCTCACTTTTTTGAAACCATCTAGGAATTGTACAATAGTGACTGGCACCAGGAACAAGCTCAGTTACGTTAAGGATAAGTTTTTGTTTATACACCGTTCGCCCAGTTTCGTGTAGCAGTGGATGTCTAGGCGTAAGTTTTGCCCTCATTTTTTTCTATTTGAGATAGCTTTATAGTTTTGTCCATTTAAATTTTCTTCTTTTGTTCTTTCAGATGTGCCAAACATACCTAGCAGCGCGGCCTTGGCAGAGACCTTCAAGTTGCTTTACGAAGTTCCAAAGGTGGACAAGATTGCAAGGACATTCTTACTGATGAAAATCTCCAGACGTACAATTTGCTAGAGGTAGACCGCATCGTCGACCTATTCTTGGTTGCCTCAAAAGTGAAGAGGATAGCTCCCCATCTGGAGGTGGTGGAGACATGGTAGTTCCTCTAGTTCAGAGTCTAATAATATCCCTAGTCCAAAGTCCAGTTATCGAGACCGAAGGACCAGGAGAACACATTAAGTAAGGTGAAGGCGGGGGAGCCGACCACGTTAATGATGATGTAGGCCACAAGCCATCTGTTGATGAGGGTGACTATGGCCAACAACCTCTTCAAAGTAGAAGCCTCAAGATCAAAATCATTACAAGTTAGACTTCCACCCCACCTCCGCTAGCCACAGTCACGGATGAAACTCCCGTACAGCCCTTTGTGGGTATATACAGATATATGCCAGTCTGGGGCCAATTATGGACGATATCCCTTCCTTTGGCCTTGGTAATATGAGAGTCGGGGATATTGGATCCCCTATCCATTTTGAAGAAGATTCGTCTTCTACTCAAGCAAGGGAGATCACCTATGTCAGCAAAATTCTAGCCCATGGTCCATCGGGGGGACACTAGGACACCTGCGCATGCACACACACATGGATTGCACTTTGCTCAGCTTGTTTCATGTTCTTATCCGGTCAAAGCTGATTCTTATTTGCCTCATTTGTAGGTTCAATGGAACGATGTGGTATGTATGAATCTATCGAGGACCAGATGGCCTATCACCCTAGCGTAAGCCAAGCAAACGCCACCACAGCACCGGCCATGACTCTGGTTCTAGTCGGCATACAAGCCATGACATGGGACGTCGAGAGAAGGGTTATCAGTCACATGGATTGTCATCAAGGCATCGACCCAGATCCAAGTCGCCCCAATCTAGGGGTTCGGATAGGCATTCCAGCTGTCCCGATGACGTTCCTTATGATGAGATCTCTCATGCTCCTTCTTTGGTTTCACTTTCTATCAAGCGGATAGCACCATCTCACACTTCTTGGCATTTTGATCGATCATCAAAGCCCATTGCTTCGACTCCTCTCGCCATAAACTAATAAAATGCCTACTGAACAACCTGTCGTCACAATAGAGCAGCCGGTCATGTCCAACCCTCAGATGGATGAACTGCAATGCCGCTTCCCAAAGATCTTTCTCAAAGGCATTAAGTTTGATCCTAATTTGAAGAATATACCCTCGAAGGTCAAAGACCACATGGTAGCCTATTTTAGCGATGCTTATGACCAATATTTCATCTTGAAGAAGTTGGCCGAGCAGATCTCTGAATATGCTGAGAGCATGGTGGTTGAGGCAGTAGGGCTGTGACTTATAGCAAATCAGAATGATGAGACTATCTCTCGCCTCAATGCAAAGTTACCGGATTAAAGAAGGTATAGGTGGATCCAGAGCAGAGAGCCAAGGATCCGACGGAGACGGTTGAGCAGGAAAGAAAGGACCATTTAAGCCAAGTTGAATCCATTCACCACGGGAACCATAAGCTGGCCAAAGAAGTGGAAGAGCCGAAGGCACAACTCGTCAAGAAGAAGAAAGAGAAGGACGAAGCCCTTACAATAGCCCAGGGCTATTGTGATGTGATGCTCGACGCTCGCAAACAGAGAAATGATGCATTAACCAAGGCTAAGAAAGTGGACGAGTTAGTCGCAACCACAGAGAGATGGGTTAAAGATAGGTTCGAGCCACTAATCATTAATTACAACGCCAACATCATCAAGATTAGAGATTTGGAGTGGCTTGGAAAGGATTATCCACGAGCTTTGGCTTTAGCATAGGAGAAAACCATGCAAGAATAATAGCAAGGCTTGGAAGGAGGTGATGTAAATCTGATGAAGTTGGAGCGCTAGATTCTAAGTCCAAAGGAGATCGAAGCGCTCAGAGCTGGTGAACTTATTTTGCATCCAGAGCTGGCCATTACAGTTCAAAAAGATCAAGCTGAAGGATTCGGGACTACACCTTAGGATTTCACTACAAGGCTCACTTCTAGGCCTCATGCCTCCTCTATCACTCCCATGTCCCTCCTTACAATCCGGATGCACCATAGATGAAGAAAACAAGCTTGTTATCTCCTATTCAGGAGGGAAACTCAGTTGGCATGCCCATCCATACAAAGCCTCAGTCTGGCAAAGGTATATCATTGACCTCACATATATTTGAGAGAGCTCACATGACATCGGTCGAGGTCGCTAATCTTTCCTTTCATCTTTCTCAAATTTCACATCTGCCTGCAATCGCTAGTCTCCTTAATGAAAGCTCCCAGCTTGGACAACAAGCAATAACGACTGAGTCAATAGTGGTAACTGTTTCTAGGATGACCCTAAACATTCCAGTTAGTGACACTCTGGGTCCGGGCGTGCAAATAATTCATTCTTTGGAAGAGGAAACGTCTATTGAGTTCCTTAAAGTCCAAGTTGAGGAGGATGCATTCTAATCAGGACTGCGGATCTTTCATTAGGGCCCAACATGTAAGAGTTGCTTCGGGCTCAAGACCTGCAAGCCAAGGAGATCAAGTAAGAGCCAGTTGACATCTTACCTCATCCTTTATTTATTACTTTGCCTGGTAAGACCATTTTTTGCTTCGGTCTCTCTACGTATGCTCAGAATTACTCAAAGCGAGCTTGCCGCTTCGCATAACACTCCTTCAAAGGGCAAAGAGAGCGGAGGGAGAGGAAGGAAGAAGCCCAACGACCCTAGTGAGCTATCCTCTGGAGAAGCCGAAAAAGTAGAAGCATAAGAAATGAAGATTTTCTTGCTTTTGCGTATAGCAGTAGGAACTTGCTTTTTGTTTTAGGTCGACTTTATGCGGTTTTAGCCCCTGCCTTTTGCTTTCTAGTTCAATATTAATAAAACCTGTATCTTTTTTCAAGTTTTATTTCACTATGAATAATAAAGACGTTTTGTTTTGTTCGATGTATGAATTTGCTTAGGTTTTGAGAATTGCACTTGTTATCACGCTCCAACGCTTGTTGACCATTTCTCCTCATCATCATCATTAGACTAAGTTATCAGTCCAACTTGTTGTTTACCAGCCCGGTCTCATCTGATTGGATATGAGAATCAACATATTGCTGTTGTGGTGAGTGAAAAGCGACCACTGGGGTGTCTATCTCCAGGTGCTCACATATGACAATATTCGGTTCTGGAACTTGGTCGAACTCCAATAACCCAGGAAGGTGATTTGAGAATCTCCTTTGAGGACATTTGAGCGCGATCGTGCTAGACTCTGAGCGTTGATCGAAGCAATTCCTCTTAGATGGCAATCTAGGGATCCTTCTCCGGGATGCATGTTTTGGCCATACTGAACTTTAGGCATGGTCGGAGTTAACTACTTGAAATGGTGGTTTAAACATCCTTATTTAGGATGTTCACCTTTGATAGCGCCGAACTTCGAGCATCAATTGAAGCTTGGATATAAGATCTTGCCTATCTCCAGGTGTTGATCTTTCGTCTTGCCTTTCTTCAAGCAAGGTGTGAGTGCTCTGCTAGACTTCGGACACGAGCGGTAGGGGCAAACTGTCTTGTTCTGCCATTGAATGTTTGTACTCCTGCCCCAAGTCATGGGTTGAGGAAGTTGACAAGTATCTATCTCTGGACATTTGGTGTGAATATGCTTCATGGGTCCGATCATGAACTTCAGAAGATCAATTTTCACCTATCTCTTGGTACTTTCATACCTGCATTGTGCACATGCAAGTTCATTCATGTTTATCACATCTCACGGCATTATAGTTACACAAAGACATAGTCATGGGGAAGTGAGAACCCGTCCATAGTTGCTAGCATGAATGTACCATCTCTAAGCTTGTGCTTGATGGCATACAGACCTTCCTAGGTCAGGCCCAATTTACGGGGCCTAGGAAGATTTGTTTGAGAACAACTTCGCCAATCTCAAAGGCCCGGCTCCTGACCTTGGTGTTGTAGTACCGACGACCAGTTTTCGACGTGCAGCTACTCTCAGACTAACTTCATCATGTTTTGCATCGACCATATCAAGAGACTCTAGCAGAAGCTCCTCGTTCGTTCTGGGGTCATAATGAGTCAGTCGATAAGAAGATATTTTGAGTTCAACAGGAATCATAGCCTCTGATCCATAGGCTAGGACAAAAGAAGAGTGGCTGGTCGTGGCTTGTAAGTCATTTTATAAGGCCAAAGTGCCAATGGTAATTCATCAACCCACTTGCCCTTGGCCTTCTCAAATCGCTTCTTGAGAATGGACTTGATAATTTTCTTCGCAGCTTCTACTTGTCCATTTGCTTAGGGATGTGCTACCACTGCAAATCTCTTCTCAATACAATGTCAGCGGCAGAAATCCTTAAACTAGGCGCTATCG
This sequence comes from Allium fistulosum, assembly GCA_030737815.1. Classification (NCBI taxonomy): domain Eukaryota; kingdom Viridiplantae; phylum Streptophyta; class Magnoliopsida; order Asparagales; family Amaryllidaceae; genus Allium; species Allium fistulosum. The sequence goes on from CM060905.1 coordinate 1,248,644,199, forward strand.
AATTGGGTTCCATTATCAGAGATGATCTTTTTTGGGACCCCAAAGCGACAAATGATATTCCTGACTACGAAGTTGATAACCTTCTTAGTAGTGATCATGGCAAGCGGTATTGCTTCAGCCCACTTCATAAAATAGTCCACAATGATGATGGTGTACTTCACACCACCTTTAGACAATGGCAAGATGCTAATGATATCGATACCCCAAACAGCAAATGGCTAGGGACAGACCATCTGCGTAATTTTCATTGGTCAGGCTGTAGGAATCTTTATGAGCATCTAGCACTTGTCACACTTTCTGGTGTAATCGGCTGCGTCCCAGTTAGTGGTTGGCCAGAAATACCCGTAGCGAAGAATTTTCTTTGCTAAGGTTTATCCCTTGGTGTGGTCACCTCAAACCCATTCATAAACCTCCCCGAGGACTCGCTTAGCTTCATCATTAGCGATGCATCGAAGTAGGGGAACTGCGAGTCCCTTTTTATATAATATTTCTTCCTGGATAATGTACCTTGAAGCTTGGCGAAGGAGCCATTGTCGTTCCTTCTTTCTATGGGGAAGGGTTCCCTTCTACAAGTAACTCTTGATTAGATTCATCCACGACTCCCTTCAGATTCAGCTCCCAAGATCTAACCAAAATCCATCTAGTCGATGCTTGGAGCCGATAATATTTCCACCAGGACTAGGCCTATGAGTTGCGCATCTTCTAAATTAGCCAACTTGGCTAGTGGATCGGTTTTCGCATTCTCCTCTCTAGGAATATGTGATATAGTGTAATACTCGATATCGTTAAGCAACTCAAGGGCTCTGTTCAGATACGGAGCTAGACTCGCTCCTTTTGCTCGAAACTCCTTTCTCGCCGGCACACCACCAACTAGGAATTGCAAAAGATGTGTAGAGTTTTGACTTTCAATTCTTTCTTAATTTTCAATCCTGCAATCAAAGCTTCATACTCTACCTCATTAATTGTTGTAGGGAAATCGAGTTTAAGGCGTAATAGATTAAATGTTTTCAAGGGTTACCAATACAATACCTGCCCCAAAAGAATGCTTGTAGGATGCACCATCGGTGAACACCTTCCGTCTAGCATCTCGCTCTCCCCTGTTCTCCGGAGTTTCATCTCATATAGTGTACTTGGCTATGAAGTTCACCAATGCCTAGCCTTGGATTGCCCTCCGGGGATGATAAGTTATGTCATATTGGCTCAATTCAATGTTCCATTTCAACAGCCTTCTAGAAGTCTCTGGTTGCTGTAAGACTTGACAAAGGCAGGTCGGTAAGAACCTTGATCAGATGAGCTTGGAAGTATGGATGGAGTATTCTTAAAACGATAAATAGGTAGTAGGCTAGCTTTTCCATCTTTGGGTAATTTGTCTCTCCCCTCATCAATCGCTTGCTAATGTAATATGCTAGCCTTTGGATTCAGGACTCCTCCCTTACGAGTGTGGCACACAAGGCCTGCACTCGACACTGCTAGGTAAATAAACAAGTCCTTGTCGTTCAATGGCTTCAGTAGGATGGGAGGTCTAAGCGATCTACCATAGCCTAGAAAGTGTCTATACACTCCTATGTCCAAGCAAAGTTTCTCTTCCCTTTCTTGATGATGTAGAAGAAAGGGATACGCGTGGCTCTGGAGGTGAAGTGACTCAACGCAGCCACCTTCTCATTCAAACTTTGAACTTTCTTGATCGACTTTGATGCTTTAATGTTTCTCAACGCCGCGATCTCCTTCATATTAGTTTATACTCCTCTCGAGTTCACTATGAAATCCAAGAATTTACCTGACACAACTCCAAATGAGCATATCAGAGGGTTGATCTTCATTCCACATTTTCATACTACACTAAGCATCTCCACGAAGTCCTCCACACGATTAGTCGATCATTGCGACTTTACCAACATATTATTAATGTACACTTCCATCGAATGTCCAATTTGATCCTTAAACATGGAATTAACCAGTCTTTAGTATGGTCCTTCGGCATGATTCAAACCAAAGGGCATAATGAGATAGCTGTATAGTCCAAGGTTAGTTATAAAGCTGGTGTATTCTTAATCTGGGATGTGCATTGAAATCTGGTTATTGCTAGAGTAGGCATCCATGAACTATAGCAGTTCGTGTCCAGCGGTTGAATCTACTAGCTGATCAATTTTTGAGAGCAAGAAGTCGTCTTTCGTACATGCCTTGTACAAGTCGGAATAGTCAACACAGATTCTCCACTTCTCATTGGACTTCTTCACCAAGATTGAATTGGATACCCATTCGGGTACAAAGAATCACAGATGAAGCCGTTGTTCTTCAGTTTATCTACCTCTTCTTTCAATGCAGCGGATCTCTCTAGACCCGGGCTGCGACACTTCTGTTTAGCATGAACGCATTTCAGATTCACATTTAATGTGTGGCAAGCTATCTCCAGCGATATTCTACACATGTTAGAATGTGCCCAAGAAAACTCATCCAAGCTTGCCCAGAGAAAGCCAACCAATTCTTTTATCATCCTTGTGCAAAGTTGAGATCCGATCTTCAGGAAACACATAGGATTGTCCCGACTAACCAGGATGTTGATCGTCAACTCTGTAGGAGTTGCCCTTGCATCCTTTGACTCTTTCCTCAGATCCATATCCTTATGGAATCGACTTTGTTGCCCGAGCCAGGGCTTAGGCGGTGGTTTCTATGCTTCCAAAGCTTTGATACAGAGAGTACTCTCCATACATTTTCCTTTCTCTCTTCATTTGGCCCTTTTTAGCTCACCAGCATAACATTCTCGGTGGAGCCTCTAATCACCTTGTACAATTCCCATACCGTTCTTTGTAGGGAATTTCATCATTAAGCACTATGGGGCTATAGCCACTCGAAATTCAGTAAGGCCGATCGATCCAAAAAGGCATTATATGCAGAGTAAATATCCAGAACAACAAAAGGCACAACTTGCACTCTCTTGCGGTTGCCCTCTCCAAGGACCATCGGCAAATCCACATATCCTACCAGCTTAGTTGTCATCCCGTTGAATCCCTGGATTCGAAATTTACATGGCTTTAAGTCTTTTCCCTCTATAAGAATTTGGTCGTAGGCTTTCTTGAACAAAACATTGACTGAGCTCCCACAGTCAATCAACATCTTTCTCACCACCGCGGGGCCAATCATAGCTGAAATCACCAACGGATCAATAGTCGGGGTTTATGGCCCATCAGCATCTCTATTTCTAAATATAATGTCATTTTTCAAAGTCTTGAGTTGCTTTATCAAAGCACCGTCTTCGATGGCAAAGTGGCTCTCATTCACTGCATGTTTCAATGCATTCGCAGACCTCTCCATCTAGTTCCAGCTCTTCTTAGCTGGATGGGGTCCACCAATAGTTGTATTAATCACCAAACATTTCTCAAGCTGCTTGGGCTCATCAATAGTGGGCACGGCTTGCCCCTGTTGGGGGTTTAAAGTTCCCTGCCTACCATCCTGCGAGGTTTTCACAAATAATTGTAGCTTTTTCTTTTGAATCAAATCCTCTATCACGTCATACAAATGCCTACACTCATTTGTGTTGTGATTGTGTGTTTTATGAAATTGACAATACTTGCCTAACTTTTTATCTTTCTTAATCGACTCCCTCGGAGACGGCTTCCTATATTGCTCGGTACCTTGAGTAGCCAGTATATGTTCTCAATCTAGTTGTTTAACGAGGTGTAGTTGTCATATTTTGGGATTCTAGCTAGAACGCCTCCTTGAATCCAATTTCTTTTCCTTAGCCTTAGTATTGCTTTTGCTCTATCCGCCACTTTTATTCTCCACATTCACATCCACATTGCCGAAATTCCCTCTGAACTGCTTCATAGCGATGTCACTTTATATCACCTCTTTGGACTACCCGACATTGATTTTCCTGGTGGTAGTGCTTGCCTCTTCCAAGCGCAAGAACTAAGTTTTTTTCCTATAGAACTCGTTCATTGCTGGTGGGGTTTCATCTTTGACCACCTCCTAAAATTAGTATCGGGATGGATCCCCCTAATTAATGCCATCAACACCATATCTTCTTAAGCGTTGCCCACTTCAGCCTCTGCGGTCTTGAACCTGTGCAATAAATCTTTCAAGACTCTCCCATCTCCTAGAAGAGGTTGGATAGTGAAATGACATCCTTTGGATGGATGGTATGGAAACGGAATTGCTCAATGAATTTCCATGCCAATTGCTCGAAAGACGATATGGATCTCAACGACAGCCCGGTGAACAACATCGTCGCTACTCCTTCCAAAAAATGGGGAAACAACGATATCTCACTTCATCAGTGGCTCTAGTAGAATCCTTGTGTCAGTAAAATTTCATCAGATGTTACCTTGGATCCATTTTTCCGCTGTACAACGGCATCATCGGCATCACAAACCTCTCGGGTATTCCTCGTGCAGGATCTCCTACGTGAATGGATTTTGGCTTGGGAAGGAACGCCAATCATCATTATTGCGATGCTGGTTCTCACTTACAAGTCTCCTTACCATATCAGCCAAATCCGACTCTAGTAGACCTACTGAATGGTGGTGATTGTGATCCACCCCGAGTATTTGGCCTGGCAAATGCTCTCGGTTAGTTTCATAATACCTGGGTTCCTTGATATTGGGAAGACCGTTCATTCAGCAGCTCTGTATGCATAATCCCTTCATAGTGGATCCATAGCGACCGCCTGATCTTCAACATTCTGGCTATCTACATCACAATTAGAAGCCAAACCAGCACTATAATTCGGAAGTCGATTGCCAGAACCAACATTTGATGGTTTGGTATTGATCCTTCTTGATGGATCAGTAACGATCTATAAACCTTTGTCGTGATTTGGTTCCGACCTCTGTTTTTTACATTTTATTCTCTTTTCTAACCATCCTATACTTTATATCCCTCTACCTTTGCTCCGATGATGAGGAGTTGTTGAATTCTAAACTAGAAGGTGTTAAGTCTCTCATGCTTCTCTTATGGTTGTTAGTTAATTGATTCAACAAATGAAAACTCTACTGCATTTGCCGATTTATCTTGTCATGGCTCTCTTGCAGCTTATTATTCATATGTTTCACTATGTGGTCCATCTCAATCCTCGTAATTACATCTGTCAGGTTTTGAACTTCGATAGTGGTTGGCCATGCAACCTCCTCAACATGTTGGGAATCGACATTCTCAACATCCTCAATAACTCTAGAAGTGGTGGATTGATCTTTTCGAAGGGCCATTCTGAATAGTTTCTAGTAGACTTTCTGGGAATCCGAGTAGTTCAAAAGAGTAAAAAACAAAGAAATTGGATTTATCTCTTGGATTTAAGCAATACAATAGTAGATAATGGATTCAAACGGCCTGAGAATCACACTCTTAGTGAAAGCACCAAAATGTTTATACTAAATATGACACAAAAATCTAATAAAATAAAGTAGAGAATAAAATGAAGACATATAAACAGAAAATGAAGTAAAAACGAGGCACATAAAGTTTATGGTGATTCGACCAACTGATGCCTACGTCCACTTCGTGTTTCTATTGATTATACTGCTATTTACAAGTAAAGTTCATATGGATCGGTATTGAGCCTCGGGGTTACAAGAGAATTATAGAAAAACTTGTAAATAAATAAGAAAGGATCCCTTAAAATGATGCCCCAACCTTCTATTTATAGCTATAGGTCGCCGAGATCGGTTCCTCCACGATCTCCACCATGTTCCTCACTATTTAACAATAGTTATCCTCAAGAAAACATGGCCAGGTTAGCAAAGTGATGGACTGGTATCGATCCATAAGCATGGATCGGTATCGATCTATAAGATCTTCTCATGAATCGATTCCGATGCTTTGTGTTGTGGTGACCTGTTATTAGGATAGATAGGTGGAGGAATGGAGTTCCTGACTTGAAGTACTTGAGGAGATCAATAGAGAATTGCATGAATCGGCTCTTTAAAGCTTGGAATAGCTTGCTTACATCAACACTTGAGAATTGAGGAGGTTTGAGGCGGTATGGTGGTGATTTTATGGATCAGTATCGATCCATCATTTGGATGGATTTTGTTTTGAGGATCTTTGAGATGGCTTGTGCTTACGTTATGATTTTGATTGTGCTTGGTTTCTGGGCTTGTTAGCTATCTCTCTGGGCTCTCTGCCTCGATAGCTTTCAAGTTCGGCTGGTCAGACTGCATGTGTAGAAGGATTTGGTTTTACAATCAGATTCATCCAAAAATGGCAAGTGTAAATAAGCTTTTATGTTACTTAAATTTATCACATGCACACACTTGTCATAGTAAGAAGAAGCTTGAAATGGAAGGAGTTAAGAAGCTTATGGTGGAATAATTTAGTTGCTTATGAAGGAATTAAATAACTTAAGATGGAAGAAGTGGATTTGTTGCAAATAAGATTACGATTAAGTGAAAAAACATTACACTTATAAATAAAGGAGAATTCTTTCGATTGGAATGATATAAAGAAAATGATCTCATATTCTAAATCACTTTGCCTCTCTTTTCTCCACTTAGTTTTAAAAATTTTCCATCACAAAAATAAACATAGTTAAGGCATGCAAAGCTAAGGAAAAATAAGAAGAATCAAGAAGATTGAATCGAAGACTACATTTACACAATATTGGGATGAAAAAGCTATTTAAGTATATGTTTTCATGTTATTTCATGATGTAATAATAAAATTGTTTAGTATAGATAGTGGTAGCTCGAAATTGATTGAACCCTCTCAGTAACCTGGTCATAACTTTTGCAAATCTAAATGAATTTTAGTTTTCTTTAATCTTATGGAAAGCTAACTAAAATATCTACAACTTCTTTTTGATGCCTTTTCCAAATTCGAAAGTTTTAAAATTGAAATCGAGTAGCAAAATCAGGTATGTTCTTAGGCTGAAATGAATATAATGACTATCTAAAAACACCTTGCTATATATAGACCATAACTTTTTGATTCCTTGAACGAATTTTATCGATATTATCTAGTTGAAAAGATAGTTTAAATATCAACAACTTTTATTTTATGCACTTGTAAATTTTGAATAGTTACTACCTCAAAAAACCTATTGCAAAGTGATTTATGTTTTTTTAATTCAAACTAGACATCTTTTAGTGCAAACACCATAACTTTTGACTCATGTAATATTTTTGGGATCCGTTAAATGATCCCAAATTATAATTTTATTGGCTAAAACATTTGTACTAAATACCTCCTAAATGTTTGCCTAAATTTAAAGTTTGGTTTTTTTTCAAAAAAAAAAGTTACCTATATTAGAAGACGATTACCAAATATAAAATATTTTGAGAGAATACTTTGCTGACACTTATGAAAGAGTTATTGAATGGATCGGCAATGATGGTTACCTTTGGGTGTGTGATATAATATAGTAGATTTTGCGTTGTGAACTATTACTCTATGGTACATTTTGGTACTACAATAAGTAGAGTATGCCCTTACTTGGTATTTAGATGCTGGTAGCAATAGGATTTAATCCAAACTGTGTGTGTAGTTTAGATTTATGTAAAGTAGACCGCGCGTCTATGCAGTATAAGATAATAGATCTTTGGTAGTGCACTATTACTTTATGGTACATTGTACTGCAACAAGTAGAGTACATCCTTACTTAGTGTTCGGAAGCTGACATAACAGGATAAAATATCCTAGGATCTAATCCAAACTGAGTGTGTAGTTTAGATCTATGTGAATAGACTAAGTGAATCTGATCCAAACTGAGTGTGCGGTTTAGATTCATGTGAAGTAAGCTGAGTGTCTACGTGGATTGGGATGAATATGATCCTGATTTTGATAAAATGAACTACGTTGGGCTTGATCTTGTAATGGATACATAGACAGTCACATTGGTACCATGACACATCCCACTTTCCATTTCTGCTTTTTTTTCTTCTATAGATTTATATTTCTCTATATAATCTAATTGTAGGATAGGTGGATGTTAATCCAAATTTGGGAAAGGAAAACCAGGAATTACATCTGTAAGTATTCCTTATGATGTTATATTGCAAGACAATTAGAGTACGTCGGTTTAATTAGTAACCATTCACCACTCTGATATTTACTTATTATATTGACTATATCGATCCTATCACATCTTATTCGATTACTTTATAAGTAATGCTTTATCTTGTTGATATATTATGCGATTGTTGGGTAGTTAGTTGACGGTTCTGGTCGACGCTCTCGGTTTTCGGCACTTTAAACGGGTGTCGAAAGACGGGTCGACACAGAAATGCTTATTTATTGTGATTGATTTGTTTAAGAGATAGAAAGAAAAAAAGGCTACGTTCATTTTTATTCATTGCTTTCTTTCTCTTCTTTGAAAATGAAACAAAAATCAACATTAGACAAATTCATTTTCTTCTTCCATTTCTCTCCACAATTTCCTCTTAAATGAAATCAGTCTTCTAAACAAACTTAAAATTCATGGACAGTGACTTCTACAAATCCTTTAGCCTTTAGCACATAAGTTTGAAGGGTTGTTCTGCTAACTTTAGGGAGTGGACGATAATTATCGATTGCACTATAGTCGTATTTAATTTTGCTTTCAAGGCAGTAGCCTCATCCACAGCACAACTCCTATGACTTTCTCTTTATTGTTCTTGCCCATAAAGTCAAACAATTTGAAAGCAAAATTTAAACCTACCATTTATAAGGATTTGACTCTTTGGGTTTTGGGGCAAAGATTGGACTATTATGACGATTTGTGCATTTGAAGAAGAAAAGCAAGGATTGTGAGCCAAGTTGAATGATACATGGGAGTTTTAGAATATTAAACAGGTAACAAATACAGCGAATTTATGATAAGATATGATCCAAATTTTTGTTCTCTCTTCCTATTTGATTTATTTTCGGGTTTGATAATAATCCATTTAGTTAATATTTTTGAGATCGTAAAGTGGCCAAAGAACCGGTCTTTGATTGTTGATATATATGTTAATCACAATAACATAAATTTTGAATTTGTTATGGTTTCAAATATATTATCAAATATTAACCTTTGTGAAAAAAATCATTACTAAGGTTATGGTGAAATTTTCAAATGGATGCACTATATTTTATTGTTAACCATGAACAAATTATATTTAATGGTCATTGAATCTTGATTGGTAAAGTAAAAGATAAGTTTCAGGACACAATGAGTGAGACGATACTTCTTGACAGTTATCTCCTTTTGTTTATATAAAATTATATAATTTATAAATAATTGCTTAATTATATAGTTTGACTGGACATAAGTATGTTTTGTGAAGTTATATTCATCTGAATTGAAGATTTTTCATTTATATAGATGTTGGATAGTAGGTATTATAAATTCCAGCATAGGCCATTAATTTAAAATATAAGCATGTAGTGAAAAGTTATGACATAAAAACTTCACAATAATGGGATAATAAAACTCTTACGGGGAGATGAAAATCTATACGTGCATGGATGAACTAAATTCCATAAAGATTAGCATATGAAAAGTTACTGAGTACATATGTAACTTACTACTAATCAGTTTTAAACAATTGATAATTGGAATAAAAAATGTTTCTTGAAATTGGTGTACAAGTACACTTGCCAAAGAAGTTTGATGTAGTCATTGTCATGCACATTAATACTTTTATTTAGAATGATGTGCTTGATTTATTTACAAATCTTTTAGCAATTTAAATGAATGCCATAACCATTGTTCATATTTATTCAATATAATCAGATATCGAAGAAAATATATCTTTTCTAATGAATAATCCTTATTCTTTCATAATGCTACAAAAGAAGAGGATAATATAAAAACGTTGTTTTCCATGTTAAATTTCATATTGAAATCGTTATATTATGTAGTTTTATGTTATAATATTTAGGACTAATGAAATACAGCCCATATATTTCTAAAAAAAAAATCAAAATAGTATTTACAGATCATAAATGCTTGTAAATATAATATTATAAATTTAACAATTGACCTTTTTTATGCTTGAGCATTTGTTGCTTTCTTTCATAATAATATATAATTTCCACAATGAAAGATCTGCATAGTAATCTATATGAAGTATTTTTAATATATTTAAAAGCTGAAAATAAAATAATAACCATTTAATTTTTTAAATGAAGTTATCATGTAAGTTGGGTTTACTTGCAAACATGAAAGTGAGTAAAAAACTTATAAGTATATGAACTTTAAATACTAATTTGGAGATTTCACTAAATTTATATGATTAAAATATTGATTTTCTTTAAAAAGTTTATATTAAGAATTTTATGAGCATTAAATCATAAAATTGATTTATGATTTATACATGGAAGAAAATTATAAACATTTGATGGTTTATTAGATATTTGAATGAAAAATAAATTTAAATGACAAATCATGATGTAATTTTGAAACTAAGAGATGAGCTTTATGACTATTGGTTTACAGAGTCGGATTTATTCTTATACTATACTAAAAGCATAAATATATTGACTTTTAAAAGTAAAGCTTATGATGTTATTAGAATATCAAAGTTATCATAAGTTTATTTTGGGTAATAATTATTATTGTTTTTATTATTAAAGTTAATAATGTATATGTATATAAAGTTCTATAGTATGGCTAATAAGATTGGCATAGTTGGTTGATGATTCGGATTATGAGACTAGAGGTCACGAGTTCGAACCTCGAAACTGACAACCTTGCAATAAGTACCCAAAGTATGTGTTTGCCAGACACATACTACCCTAGAGTTTACAAGCAAAACTTGGTTCTCTAGGTAATTCAAAAGAAAGTTCTATAGTTGAAAAGATATAAAAAAAACATACCAAGATTTTGTATTCGATTAATTTTTTAGAACTGAAAAATTATGACATATATTGGTTATGAAAAGGTTCATCAAAAGGGAGAAAGGATATCATCATCTTAATGACATGATATATTTCAGACTTATTTACTATTTTAATGTTAAACATATCCATGTTTGCTATGTGTGTATGTACTTGACAATGCAATTCAAAATGAAATGTATTCCAAAAGGATTTGAAACATTATCACTTTGTTGACATGAATGAATTTATTAGAAGTGAAGAATAATGAAATAAGTTATGCATTATAATAAGTGATGTTATAATGTACACAAAACTTATATAGTAGTAAATTATGAGATGTGTTTGTCTTTGAGATAAAATAAAATGATGGATATTCATAACACCCTGAAAATTTAAGTGGGAAATTTAATAAAAGAATTAAATTAAATATAACAAGGGAAAAAAATAAAATTTCACCAACGTTTGAATTTTGCTACGAAACTTGCACCATTGCATTCATAGCGATTTTCTTGATAATTTTCATAGAGAACACTTTGAAATCAGAGTTAGTATGGAGAAGTTACGGATGTTTTAAAATTTGAAAATGAAATAAATTAAAATATGAAATTTCCCTAATTAAACAACTCTAGTGGTCGACCCCTAGGTCCGCCAGTCAATAGGTAGCGGTCGACCGGTCACTATTAGCTGTCAACCAGTTAACATTGAAAATCGTCAAAAAAATTTGAGGCAACGAATGATTATGATTGAATCAAATATTTTACTTATGCCCAAAGTAAATAATGAGCATATAGGATGAAGACAAATATTGTATCAGGGATAATCAATGCTTTATATTAACCTAAAACCCTATAAATATGAACCTAACCTAAACCCTAATTTATTAGAAAATTATCAGTATAGTGAAAATCTATCAAAATCTCTTCTCCACCACTTATAAAACTCTTTAAAAATAAGATAGAAATAAAACAAACCAAATACAAGAAGATCAGATCAAGGAAGGGGCAAGCTACTGAGTATCGAATTCCAAATAGAGAATAGGGTCAGAGCTTGGATCCGATGTGAGTGGAAACATTTTTAATAAGATAATTAATTGCAATAAATTTTAGTTTAAACTATTTAATCTAGGATGTTAGCGGTTAAATTGTAAATTATAATTATTTATATCAGTGAATTTGATGATAAGTTAAGTTGATGCAAAACTGTTAAATAGGGATTAACCTAGATTAAACTTCTTTTTAAAACAAACAAAAATCCCTATTATTTGCTATGAACTTGATTACCGGATCAAACTTTAAGTGTAACTACAGTAAATTCACATTGATCAAGAGTTGGAACTAAAATTGCTAAAGCTAAAAAATATGATATTTCTATGATTTTACTGATGTTAAAACGATTTACGTTAAACATTAGTTAAACAACTAATTAAATTAGTAATGAAAACAATCAAAATCCTAGTATTTAAATAGCAATTGGTCGACCGCTCAACCTGAGCAGTCTACCGATAGGGTATATTGGTCGATTGGTAGGTGCTCTGAAGCACAGGTTGAGTCTCGACCTAAGGCCCAGGTTTTAAATTATAGTTAATTGTTTATATATATATATGGGTGTTAGGAATAGTAGGAAAGCTAGTTCCCTATGCAATAATGTTAGGACATTACGGGGTTAGGTAAATGCTCTTTACTCAACAAGTGTCGATTATCGACTTGGGGGCAATTCAATCGCAAATGGCACTCACGGAAGGTTCTAGGATGAATGCACAGTACTGACTGATGATGAAGTGTGTAGGCCTGGCACAATGGGAGTTTCTTGGTATGCATGCATAATGATGAGATGTGATATCGTGTTGTTTATGGATCCTGATGTGGGAAATAAGAGCCGTAAACTACCATTGAAAGGTAGACACGGATGTAGACGATGAGATACACTGGCGAGTCGTCATTGTGGGTTCCCCCTTCAATGCGTAGTTTGGGTACGTGTAGTCGTAGTTGTGGGAAATTTATTCCTATATGGAAATTGTAGGGAAAACTACGTAAGATAGTTATGTGTAGTCGTAACATGAGATGTAGTCCCATACGAGAAAGTTATAGCATGACCCTATGTTGAATAGCTTTAGTAGCTGTAGCCGATCGTTAGTTATTGAGGTTCGATCAGTAGTTCGTTCCTTGTAGGAGCTCGCACGAGTAATTAGTATAGGTGTGTTAAATAAAAATCCTTAACTGAAAGACCCTAGGAATACATAGACTCTTGTAGAGCACCCTAGGTCACATGGAGTAGAATTAAAGTCAAGTGCACATGATCACCATATATTAAACATGTACTCATTCACCAAACTTTTGTTTGACCCACCCTTTTCCTTTCTTTTCTCCACCACAGGAAGATAGGGCAGCAGGTGATTCACACGATTTCAATAAGTGGATAAACGAGCTCGTCACATGAGTTGCTTATCCTTTTATTTACTCTCTATGTAGCTGTCTATCTAATTAGTACTTAATATTTTATCAAACTATGGGTTCTTCTTCTATTGTACTTTGTATTTGACTACATGCTGTTTTTTGGGATTGTGTTCTGATATATTTTCTGTGACGGTTATTTTATATATTTATATTTTGTTCCTTCCGCTGTGATTTTTAAAAGTGTAGTATATCTTAGATCGTATATTTCTATTCTTAGTCTTTATAATGTTATAAAAACCCGATAGCTCATACTTTTGGCACCGACGCGAGTCCAAAATTCACCCTATGCTTTGGTTTGGTGTGTCGAGGGGTGCGGGTTATCACATTTGGTATCGGAGCCAAGGTTTAAAATTCGTTAGGGATAGGGGCGTATTGAGAGAACGTGCTTGAAAAGATTTTATAAAAATGGTTTTTCAAAATATCTTCCAAAAAATTTCAAAATTTCTAAAGCATATACATACATATACATATATAAATATATACACATACATACATACATACACACACACACACACACACACACATATATATATATAAAGCTTTTCGAAGGTTTTATGATATAAATACAACGTAAATGTTGTCATCTTTATTCTTCCATATACTATATGCATAAAGTTGCTAATAAATCCTTAAATTTTACAGATAGAAGATGAGATTTCCAGTAGGTTCAGGCTCAGGCGACGCATCCAAGATTCCGGGCATGAATGACCTGATTTGGTTCTACGGGTATCTTCAAACGAGGGGACAAGCCAAGCTTAATTCCGTTATAGGACCCATGGGGAGAGCGAGGGGTGCAGTTCCTACCCACCCACCTGTCGTCTATTTTTCTAATTTATGTAAGAATTTCATGAGCCTTGGAGGAAAGCCGTACGTGGGGATTGAGTCATATGTAGATTCAAGGGCATGGATTCATACTTCTGAGAGGATTTTTGGGTTGATGAGTCTTGCTGACGAGGTAAGGAGGCAGCTACTACTTGACAGTTATAAGGGAAAGCCCTAAGTTAGCGGGATGGTGTTGAGGCAGACACTGATGGAGGAGAGATCATTTGGGTGGAGTTTTGAAAACGTTTGAGACGAAGTTTCTATCTAAAGTTGAAGAGAGAGTGTAGTTGGAGAAGTTTATTCGTCTGAAGTAAGGAGATATGTTAGTAAAGGAGTATGTCAATCAATTCAACGAGTTGGCTAGGTTAGGGATGAAGTTCATCAATATCCCACATAAAAAGGCTTTGAAGTTTTTTAAAGGGCTGAACCAACCCTTCAAGGTTTAGCTCTAAATCATGTTCCCATGGGTGCTACATACGAGGGTTTGGTAGAGATGGCCTTGTCGAATACCATCTCCAAGGAGAAAGCAAAGGAAGAACCCGAGAAGACTGGAGGAAAAGCACAACAGCAGAATCGGCGCAAGGGAGGATTTAGACCCAAGGGAAAGATCAAGAAGCATGATAGTATTGCAAGAAGTGTGGCAAGAAGAAATATTTCACGAAGGAGTGCAAGATAGATGGTTCGAAGGTTAAGTGTTACAACTGCAATCATTTCGGGCACATGAAGCAGGGGTGTCCAGCACCTCAGAAGACCTCTACTCAGGTGGTCCTAGCTTATGCACTAGACATAGTACCTAGCTTGAGTACGCAACAAGTTGCAGATGAAGGGAAGAAGGTTGTGATTAAAGGTTTGTTGACTTTATCTGGTTTATCCATTCACACTTTACTTGACACGGAGGTATCACACTCTTTCATTTCTAGTAGACTGATGGATAAGTTACACTTAGAAACTAGCATAGTTACAGACACTATAGTTTTGTCAAACCCTATAGGAGGATCGACTTAGTTGTCAATGGTATATAAGGGTTTGAAATTACTCATATTGGGGGTCGAGTTTGATTGCGATGCTTTTTTCTAAGGATTTTTTGGGTTTGGGTTGATATTGGGCATGAATTCATGACTATGAATAGGGCTATCCTAGATTGTGATAGGAAGGTTGTTAGGTTGAGTATGTGTAGTGGATGTAGCTTGGGAGTTTATTGTGATCCTCGAGGATCATTTATGTTAAGCTAGCTATTAGATCTATCACGTGACGGGTTGGATTCAGTGCATGTAATTAGAGATTATCCAGATATCTTTTTCAAGCTTATCGGTCTCCCACCCTAGTAAGAGACCGAGTTTCAAATTTACCTTGTAGAGAACGTCGAACATGTTGCCTTACCTTTAAGGCATATGGATTTAAAGGAGAGACGTGAGTTGAATAAGCAAATAAACAAGTTGTTGGAGAAGGGCTTTATTAGGAGGAGCATTTCATAATGGAGAGCATAATCGACTTTGCCACCAAAGCAGATAGTTCTCTAAGGCTTTACGGCAATTATAAGGAGCTAAATAAACTGATAAAGAAGAATCGGTATCCATTGTCCCATATAGACGATCTCTTTGATTAGTTGGCTGGGCGAAGGTGTTCTCACAACTTGATTTGGCTATCGGATTCAACCAGTTGTGTGTAGCTGAGGACAGTATCCAAAAGACTGTTTTTTCATACACTTGAAGGATTTTATAAGTGGTTAATCATGTCCTTCGGACTGACCAATGCACCCAACTACTTTATTGATCTGATGAGCCGAGTTTTTAGAGGGTTGCTTAATAAGTTCGTTATGGTATTTGTGGATGACATTTTGTTTATTTGAAGAGTGAGGAGGAGTAAAAGTTGCATCTAGAAGAAGTGCTCAATACACCCTATAAGCATAGTTTGAAGGCGAAATTTTCTAAGTGTCACTTTTTACAATAGGAAATACACTTTTTGGGTCACTTGTCTTAGAAAGTGGGTTGGTGGTCGATCCTAGTAAAGTTGTTGTAGTTCAGGATTGGTATGCGCCGAAGAATGCCACGGAAGTGAAGAGTTTGCTTGGTTCGGTAGGCTAGTATCGGAAGTTTGTTAAGGACTTCACGAAGATCTCTGCCCCTTCGACCTGCCTCACCAAGAAAAAAAATTTAATTTTCTCATGCGAGGTGAAGTGTGAGGATGCTTTTATTAAGCTAAAGGAGCCATTGACTAGTGCACCTGCTTTGGTATTGCCCGATGGTACGATGACATTCATAGTTTATATTAATGCCTATGGTACGAGGTTGGGAACGGTCTTGATGCAAGATGGAAAAGTAGTGAGCTATGCTAGTCTGTAGTTGAAGGTCCATGAGAGAAACTACCCTACCCATGATTTTTAATTAGCAGCCATTGTCTTTGTGCTCAAGTCATGGAGGCATTATCTTTTAGGAGTGTGGTTCGAGCTGATCATAAGTCTTGTGAATATTTGTTCTTCTAGAAAGACTTGAATTCAAGGTAGCAAAAGTGGATGGGGTTCTTGGCATCGTACAATTTTGACATCTCATATACTCCGAGCAAGGGCAATGTGGTGGCCGACGCATCGAGTAGACATCATGCAGTATCAAATCCTTTGTTCTTAGAGTGGTAGTATTTGTAGTTCATTTCTACATTTAATTACCGTCCATCATCATATATTACCTCAGAATTGTTAGCAGCTTTGGATGTGCTGCACTTGTGGTATGTATTTGGTCCAGTCAGAAGCAAGATAAGAAGATATTTGATATTTTTGAGAAGCTTGGTAGAGGAGAGCAGTCGAGTCATTTGAGGCATTATGCCATTGACTCAAAGGGATGGTTACAAAGAGATTGTAGATTATGTATTTCTCTTGGTATGGATTTGATAGATGCGATACTAATTGAGTCTCATCGTTTTAGGATGGCCATTCATTCCAAAGGAGATCAAATGTACCATGACATGAAGGGAGTCTTCTATTGGCAAGGAATGAAGAAGCATGTAGCAGAGTTTGTAGCTCAATATATGACTTGCTCGAGGGTAAAGGCGGAGCAGTAGAAGTCGGGAGGATTGTTGCAATCCTAGGATATTCCTCGGTGGAAGTAGGACACATTTCTATGGACTTCGTTGATGGTCTACTAAAGAGTAGGAGAGGAAACAAGAGTATTTGGGTCATAGTCGATTGGTTTACCAAATGCGCTCATTTTATACCAGTTAAGAGTACGAGGAAGGCGGCATCTTTAGTGACTCTATACGCGAGGGAGGTCGCTAGATTGCATGGAGTTCTTACTAGCATCGTTAGCGGCTGAGGTCTGCTTTTCACTAGCGAGTTCTAAAGGGGTCTATAGGGGCTTTGGGCACCGAGTTGAACTTGAGCACCGCTTATCGCTCATAGACAGATTGACAGATGAAGAGAGTGAATCGGGTATTAGAGGACTTACTTCGAATGTGCATCTTGGACTTTTGGGGCTCTTGGGAGGATCACTTGCCATTGGTGGAGTTTACGTATAATAACAACTATCAATCGAGCATTGGGATGACACCATTTGAGGCACTATATGGGAGACCCTGTAGATCACTGTCGTGTTGATGGGACACTACATATAGGATTATTCTTAGACCGAATATGGTGAGGGAGACATCAGAGAAAAACCATGCAATATGAGCACAAGTCTTATGATAATAAGAGACGTACAGAGTTAGAGTTCGTAATAGGCGACATGATGTTTGTAAAGGTCTCACTGCTTAGGCACGCCATGAGGTTTGGTAGTTCGAAGAAGCTAGCATCGAGGTTTGTTGGAACTTTCACGATTACTGGTAGGATAGGGAAGTTGGCGTATAGAGTGGAGCTTCCTAAGAAGTTGTCGGAAGTACATGATGTTTTCCATGTGTTGCACTTATAAAAGTACATGCATGATTCAACTAATGTAGTTGAGCTGAGTCAGCTAGAGGAGCTAGAGGTAGAGGGGGAGTCAATTGTTCACTGTGCACCTACTTGTATTCTTAATCATGGTACAAAGTAACTCCGCAATAAAGAAATCAAACTTGTTAAGGTCCAATGGGGAGACGATCCAGCAAAGATTACATAGGATCCCAAGGAGAAGATCTGAGCTACCCACCCACAGCTCTTTTTTGGTACATTTTCGATTTAAATCGAATAAGTGTTGGTTACTTATGCATTAGGACTTAACTTGGTATATCCCTTCAGGTATAGACTATTGGATGGTAGGAATGATTGCGAACATGTCATTAGGACATGTTATGGATAATGGATGCTAGTGAATGTATTAGTTAGATTGTTTCTTTTACACATTTAGGAAAGTATATTCTCTAGATAGTACACACACATTATCTCTTGTTATTTTTTTTATCTTGTTACGTATTATGCATATTGATGCTACATATGGATTAAATGGTTGCATACACATGTAGAAATGCAAGTATATTTACTTAGGAAGTTGCATACATTTAGATACATTTCATGAGCACTTGCATGATAGGAGGTCGACTGGATCAGGAGACCGCCTACTCTTTGCACCAGTATAGGTGCACATGCATTTCATGCTTGCATATACATATATTACATTAGAAATTTACTAAGGACAATGATTGCCCATGGATGATGGATCAATAAATGGTTGTAGCTATTGATTGTTGCACGTACGAGTTACATTTTTACATCCTTCAAGATTTTGAGGACGAAATCCTTTTAAGGGGGGAGGTAATATGCTAAAAATTTAAGCAGTAAAATTTAATAAAAGAATTAAATTAATTATAACATGGGAAAAAGTAAAATTTTCACAAACATCTAAATTTGGCTATCAAACTTGCACCATTACATTCATAGCAATTTTTTAGACAATTTTCATATATAACACTTTAAAATCGGATTTAGTATGGAGAAGTTACAAACGTTTTAAAATTTGAAAATGAAATAAATAAAAATATAAAACTTTTCCTAGTTAACAACTCAAGCAGTCGACCCGTAGGGTCAGTTGGTCAAAAAGTAGCGGTCGACCGGTCCTTATAAGCGGTCGACCGGTTGACGTCGAAAATCGTCAAAAAAATCCGAGGCAATGAACGATTGTGATTGAACCAAATATTTTACTTGCGCCCAAAGTAAATGATGAGTGTACAGGATGAACGCAAATATTCTACTAGGGATAATTAACGTTCCATATTAGCCTAAAACCTTTACAAATATGCACCTAACCTAAATCTTAATTTATTAGAAAATTATCAGTACATAGAAACTCTTTCAAAATGTCTTCTCCCCCACTTATAAAACCCTTCAAAATAAATAGAAATAAAATAAAAAGAAAACAAGGAGATTGAATCAAGGAAGAGGTAAGCTACTGGGTAACGAATTCCTAACGGAGAATAGGTTTGGAGCTTGGATCCAAGGTGAATGGGAACATTTTTAATCAGTTGATTAATTATAGTTAATTTTAGTTTACACTATTTGACTAGGATGTTAGTGCTTAAATTGTAAATTATAATTGTTTATATCAAAGAATTTGATGATAAATTAAATTGATGCAAACCTATTAAATAGGAATTAATCTAGATTAAACCTTTTTTTAAAACAAACAATGTTATGTAACTTGATTATTGGATCAAACCTAGGTGAAACTAACTACAATAAATTCACATTGATTAGGAGTTGGAAGAAAAGCTGTTAAACCGAAAAAATATAAGATTTCTACGATTTTACTGATGTTAAAACGATTAATTTTAAACACTAATTAAACAAGCAATAAAAACAATCAAAACCCTAAAATTTACACGGTGGCTGTTCAACCTGAGCGGTCGACAACAAGCGATCGATCGGTAAGGTATAGCAATCGACCGGTAGACGTTTTGAAGCACAGATTGAACCACAGCCTAATGCCCAAACTTTAAATTATAGTTAATTATACATACATACATACATACATACATACATACATATAGGTTTTGGAATAGTTGGGAAGTTAGTCCCATATGAGACGACGTTGAGATGTTGTGGGGTTGGGTAAATGCTCTTTGCTCAATGAGGGTCGATTATTCGACTAGGAGCGATTCTATTGCAAATGACACTCACAGAAGGTTCTATGGTGGATGCGCAGCACTAATCGATGCCCGATGAAGTGTGTGGATCCGACACAATAGGAGTTCCTTGGTATGCACGGATACTGATGCAACGTGATATGTGTTGTTGTTGGATCCTAACACATGCAATAAAAGGCATAAACTACTTTTGAGAGGTGGACACAGATGTAGATGATGAGACACACCGATGAGTAGGCATTGCGGGTTCCCCCTCATTACGTTGTTGGGGTACCTGTAGTTGTAGTTGTGGGAAATTTATTCCCACATGGATATTGTAGGAAAACCTATGCGAGATAGTTATGCATAGTCATAATATGAGATGTAGTCCTATACAAGAAAGTTGTAGGATGACCTAATGTTAAGTAGCCCTAATAGATGTAGCCGATCATTAGTTATTGAGGTTCAATCAGTAGTTTGGTTCTTGTGGGAGCCCATACAAGAAATTAGTTTAGGTGTGTTAAGTAAAAAGCCTTAAGTGAAAGACCCCAGGAATACACAGACACTTGTAAAGCACCTTAAGTCACATGGAGTAGAATTAAAGTCAAGTGCACTTGATCACCATATATTAAACATGTGCACATTCACCATACTTTTGTCCGACCTTCTCTTTTCCATTCTTCTCCCCACCACAGGAGGACAGAGCAACGTGTGATTAGCCCGATTGTAGTACGTGAATGTTTCCTGGAGATTTGACCAGGCAACTGAGTACTCGACATTGGGTAGTACTCGGCATCCAGGATTACTCGACATTCAGTAGCACTCGGCGACCAGGACAACTCGGCATTCAGTAGCACTCGGCGTCTATAAGCGCTCGGCATCGGAAGACATTCGGCATGTACAACTACTCGGCATGGCTGTATTGTTCGGTCGGAACCATCATTCGGCCAAAGGCACTACTCGGCCAAAGGCACTACTCGGCTAAAGGCAACGTCCGGCCATAACTCTCGTTCGGCCAGAAGCATCGTTCGGCTAAAGCATCGTTCGGCCAGGGACATTGTTCGGCCAGAAGCATTGTTCGGCCAGAAGCATTGTTCGGCTAAAGCCATTGTTCGGCCAGCACCAACGTTCGGCCAGAGACAACGTTCGGTCAAACGCTTCGTTCAGCCAGAGGCACGTTCGGCTTCGACTGATATTCGTTCTACTCTTCCCATGCAGCAAGCGCCTCATTCGGCATAGAGAGGGTGGTTCGGCATCCGAGTGATCGGCCTATTTGGTTTGGCATACGGCGACCACTCTATTTGGGCCAAGGTGTTTGGCTGCCGTGCCCACCTGGGAAGTCCAACCCATCTTTGTTTATAAATAGAGGGGCAGGGGCACAGTGAAAAAGGAGCTTTTTTGGAGAACACTAGGGAGACTCTGCCATTTTTCAAACTCATCTTCTTTACTTAGCAACTCCATTCAAGCATTTGATCTACGAATTGTATTTGTAATCAATCATTAAGAAGATCAATAAAGTTTAACCTCAAAGTGGACGTAGGCAATTACGCTGAACCACTATAAATCCGATGTTCTTACTTTTTACATTTGAATTAAGATATTCCTCTTTGTTTAACTTGTCTTCATCATTTATATCTCTTCACAATCTTTCTCAACGAGGTTAGTGACCAATTTTGGTGCTAACACTTTGGTGCTTTCACTGAGAATTGAATTCTCAGACCTCAAGGATCTGCTTTGAAGCTACTGAATTGAGCAAATCCCCCAAAGAAGATCCGACTCATTGATAGGACATCCGTTGATTGTACTCAGAGTTCATACCAATAACTCTACAATGGCAAGACCACGTACCAGGTCAGCTTCTCATAATGCGGATGCCCATGAGACTGCTAGCGTGCAACAAGCAGGACCTAGCAATCAGCCAGCGATTCCTAGTGTAGGAATTGCCGCCCAGGACCTGACTCCAGTGGTCACCAGAATAGAGTTCAACGACTTGATGAGAGAACTCAGGGAAAGCAAGAGACAAATAGGAGAGCAGATGCAAGCTAACGCCAACCTGATGGCACAACTCACTCAACAGCAGCAATAGAATGCTGGGGGCAATCCCGCTCCTTATTCCTCATCCGACATCACAACTTCCTCTGATGAACCTCCCAGGCGCAGACGCCGTAAGACTGAAGCTGCACGGGCAGGTGCTGTTGTTCAAACAGTTGGAGACCGTGACCAAGCCGGAGCTGGAAACTTAGGAACTGGAGTGCAGGTGGAGGCTGGAGGCCCAGGCCATCAAAACGCTAACGATGTCGAACCTCAAGATGCACGTTTGGCAGATCGCCAGGAGAGGAGGCATCAGCATGGACAGTCGTGTAGAACAAACTCTAACCTTCCACCTTCCATACAAACACCAGATCTGACAGCCATGGTCAGGCAATTGATGAAAGAAAATCAAGGCTTATCGAATGACGATTGGGGAGTATCAAGAAGTCATACTCCGTTCACAGATATTGTGCTGCAGGCGGTGTACCCCAGATTGTTTAGTATGCCAACTATCCCTGCATATGAGGGAAAGACTGACCCCAGACAACATGTCATGAAGTACGAGTGGATGATGGATTCAGCTAGAGCAAATGATGCAACCAAGTGTAGATGTTTTTCGATTACTCTATCTAGGATCGCTACTATGTGGTTCACCCGACTTCCTCCGCGGTCCGTATCGAATTTCGAGGAGTTGGCAAAGAAGTTTATTGAGCAGTTCAGAATACACACTACTCGTCCAAAGGACATGATGTCTCTGTCAAGTGTAATCCAAAATCCTGGGGAGTCATTGAAGGAATATTTACAAAGATTCCATGTTGCGACAACTGAAGTCAGTAATCCCAATAATCATGCAATTCTAATGGCTGTAATGAGAGGTATGGATCCGGATTCTGAATTTGGAGACTGGTTGGCAGGAAAACCTCCGACTACGCTAGAACGTTTTTACTCAAAGGCACACCAGTTCATAAGAAGAGAGGAAGCTAGGTGGGTAAGGCGAGATAAGGCACCAGGACCTGTCCAAGAGTCCGTGAAAAGCAACATTGCTGTGAAGCAATCCAGAGACAACTCAGGAAAGGTCCAAGTCAATGTCCAGAACAAGCCTGGGTAGCCTAAGGAGTCCGGAAGAAGAAATCAAGGGAAGAAGAGAGAAGCAGGGAAGTGGAAGCCGAGAATTCCGAGCTACAACAAGTATACCCCGCTGCATGCGTCTCTTGAGAATATTTACCTCTCAACATGCAATACCTTTCAGTACAGAATGCCACGTCCAAAAGAGTCAACCGAGGAACAGAAACGGACTGGAAAATACTGCCGCTTCCATGAGACCTACAGGCACAATACGGAAGAGTGCAGACACCTACACGATGCCATAGAGAAGTTGATCAGGCAGAAGAAGTTGCAGGAATTTGTGAAGGATCCTCAGGAAGGAGGACAGGGAACATCCAACCCAGGTCGTGCTCCAGTTCCGCGTCATCCCGATAAACCTGCCCGGACTGTGGGCAGACTAGTCATAAACACGATCATCGGCGGGCCTCACCCCGCAGATAAGAATTGGCAGGAGATGGAGCGGTATGCTAGTGCCCCGAAGCATGCAGATTTCGAATGTTGTTCGAACACGGAGGATGGGGCCCCTGCTAAGCAGCAGCGCGTAATGACAGACGATATAGTGTTCAGAAACAGAGATGCTGACCAAGTGGAGGCTCCAACCATCGACCCGATGGTCATATCTGCAACGATCGGTCCGGCGTATGTGAAAAGAATTTTGATTGATTGTGGAATTTCTGTCAACATCATCTTCAAGAAGGCTTATGACCAAATGAAAATGGAAACAAAGGACTTGAAACCGTCCAAGGCTCGCATACATGGCTTTAATGGTGCAGCGACCGATGCGGTAGGGTATGTTGAGTTACCAGTAGAACTGGGACAAGGCGAACGTCGGAGGGTGCGAATCCTACCCTTCGTAGTTTTGGATGTGGATTCTCCGTATAATGTTTTCTTGGGCCGACCGGCCCTGGCTGAGTTTAGGGCAGCATTAGCCCCGTAGTGCTTAACTTTGAAGTTCCCAACTGACAAAGGAGTAGGCGTTGTTCATGGCGACCAAGCAGCTGGTCGTGCCTGTTATGTGGCCGAGCTCCGAGAGGCCCATCGGAGGGAGAAAGGAAAGGTTGTGGACAATCCCGTCCGCATCCTTAATACCGACAATTGACAAGTAATGCCCGAGCCCTGGCTCAGGCATAATTCTCGGATCTTCAGAGACATAGATCCGAGAGACGACGATGAGAAACCCAGGGAAGAAAAGGCAGCGCCGGCCGAATTAACAGTTGACATTTCAGTCAGCCGAGACGACCCATCGCGAGTATTGAAGATCGGATCGCAACTCGGCCCCACAATGACTGAAGACCTTAGTGATTTCCTCCGGGCAAATCTTGATGTTTTCGCCTGGGTGCATTCTGATATGTGCGGGATTTCTCCCGCCATTACGAGTCATATGTTGAACATAGACCCAAAATACGTCCCAGTTAAACAAAAGAGGAGAGGAATGGACCCAGAGAGGTCCGCTGCTCTCAGAGAGGAAGTGGACAAACTCAGAGCCAATGGGTTCGTCCGCGACGCCCTCTACCCTGAATGGGTATCAAACCCCGTGCTGGTAAAAAAGGCAAATGGGAAATGGAGAACCTGTGTAGACTATTCCGATTTGAACAAGGAATGCCCCAAGGATAGTTTTCCATTACCTAGGATTGATCAATTGGTTGACTCCACGACAGGACACGAGTTATTATCATTCATGGATGCATACTCGGGCTACAATCAAATTCCGATGCATATTCCAGACCAAGAACACACCAGTTTCGTCACAGACGTTGGGCTATATTGCTATGTAGTAATGCCCTTTGGATTGAAAAACGCAGGAGCGACTTATCAGCGTTTAGTGAATCGAATGTTCAAAGACCAGCTTGGCAGAACGATGGAAGTTTATGTGGATGACATGCTCGTGAAGTCACGACAGTCAAATGACCACATCCGAGACTTGGCTGAGATGTTCGACATACTCAGGTATTATGGAATGAAGATCCACCCTTTGAAGTGTTCCTTCGGCGTTGCGTCGGGGAAGTTTTTGGGATTCATCGTCAATGCTAGGGGAATTGAAGCTAACCCAGAAAAGATTCAAGCTATTCGAGATGTGCAAGTGCCCAGGACTATAAAACAGGTACAGAGGTTGAATGGAAAAGTAGCTACGCTGAGTCGATTCATATCCAGGGCCACGGACAAGTGCATCCCTTTCTTTGATATAATAAAGAAAGGGAAGAGGAATTTCGAGTGGACATCCGATTGTGAGGAAGCATTCCGGGATCTGGTGAGGCATATGGATAGTCCACCAGTGCTGTCAAAACCAGTAGACCATGAGATGCTGTACGTGTACTTGGTCGTATCCCCACATGCTATAAGTGCGGCTTTGGTTTGCGAGGAGGACCGAATCCAAAAGCCGGTGTATTACGTTAGCAAGCGATTAACGGGGGCAGAAAGAAATTACCCTAAAATCGAGAAATTGGCCTATTGCTTGGTGATTACATCACGTAAGCTGCGCCCATACTTTCAAGCACACTCAATCAGTGTTTATACCGATCAACCCCTACGGCAGGTACTCCAACGACCGAAAACTTCTAGAAGATTGTTAAAATGGAACATCGAGTTGAGCCAGTTCGATATCGCCTACTTGCCACGAAGAGCCATACAAGGGCAAGCATTAGCAGACTTCATCGCTGAGTTTACTATATTTGACGAACCAGATGGTCACAACGTCATGCCCCCCATTCGATGGAAATTATACACCGATGGGGCATCAAACGACCGTTGCTCCGGTGCGGGCGTAGTTCTTGTAACTCCGGAAAGTCGATCGATTTGTTACGCTTTGAAGCTCGATTTCCCGGCTACAAATAACGAAGCAGAATATGAAGCACTGATTGCTGGCTTAAAAATCATTGGAGAACTCAGGGTAAAATCAGTTGAAATCTTTTGTGACTCACAGTTGGTGGTCTACCAAGTGCGAGGAGATTATCAAGCAAAGGGACAGAAGCTTGCTCCGTACCTTGTTCTGGTTCAAGAACTGCTGTCAAACCTTGAGCGTTATGACATTTCGCATGTCCCGCGTGAACAGAACAAAGAAGCCGACTCATTGGCGAAATTCGCAAGCACAGGCGATGCTCAGCAAATGGGATTGTTTCCCGTTGAGGCCTTGCGTGCCCCAAGCATGGACGCAATGAAAGTTGATTCTGTGTTGGAAACAGGAATCGAGAGGGAATCGTGGATAACCCCGTTCAAACTATACCTAACAACCGGGGTTTTACCAGAAAAAAGGAGCGAAAGACGGCATGTAATTCGAAAGGCCGCGCGATATGTGATGTAGGATGGACTAATGTATCGAAAGGGGTTCTCGGTCCCCCTATTACGATGCATCGCACATAATGAGACAAAACGGGTCTTGAAGGAGGTACACGAAGGAGAATGCGGTGACCATACTGGGGGCAAACGCTAGCAAAAAAGATCCTCCGCTATGGATATTACTGGCCGACCATAAATCGGGACGCTACAGACTATGCAAGGAAATGTGACAAGTGTCAAAGATATGCGAAAATCCCGAGGACTCCATCAACAGAACTCACACAAATGGTTAGTCCCTGGCCATTTGCAATCTGGGGAATCGACATAATCGGCTCTTTGCCTATATCCAAAGGTGGTGCGAAATACGCGATAGTTGCAGTCGACTATTTCACAAAATGGGCTGAGGCAGAACCTTTGGCCACAATCACCTCTAAGAAGGTCGTTAACTTCGTTGTACGAAACATTATATGCCGCTTTGGCCTCCCTCGCACCATCATTACGGACAATGGGATGCAATTTAAAAGCAGAGAATTCAAAGAGTTCTGTTTAAAGTATGGCATCGAGAAGAAATTCGCCGCCGTTGCACACCCAAAAGCTAACGGACAAGTCGAGGCCGTTAACAAAATAATCAAGTCCATACTGAAGAAGCGTCTGGAGAAGGTCGGAGGCAAGTGGGTAGATGAGCTCCCGACAGCATTATGGGCTTATAGAACTACCCATAAGTCCGCGACCGGCCACACTCCATTCTCCTTGGCATACGGCTCGGAAGCCGTTATACCCGTGGAACTTGAAGTTCCATCACATCGAGTGACATATTATGATACCAAGACGAATTAGTACCTCTTGTTGGAATCGCTGGACTGCATCGATGAAAAACGTGAAGAGGCCGAATTAAGGACTGCAGCGCATAGGCACCGAGTCAAGCGTTACTACGATGGCAGAGTCCGCCCAAGGATTTTTGATGTGGGTGATCTCATTCTGAAACGAGTCTTCCCGGTACCATCACGTATGAATCCCAACTGGGAAGGTCTGTACGTCATTGAACAGAAGCTTGGAGAGGTAACATTCAAGCTAGCGACCGTTGATGGCGCGACACTCCCCCGAGCGTGGAACAGTGAACATTTGCGACATTATTACATTTAGTATGTTTCTTTCCTGTTTTAGGCACAGTTATTTCCTGTATGTTTTCATTCAGTCGTAACTTGGTTTCTTTTTAGCCATGTAATCAAGCAGTTTAGTTGTTTTTCATTAATAAAGGCTTGAAGCCGTATTTTCCACGAATTACTAATGTTTCTATATCTCATAGTTAGGTGATGAATTACTAGAACTACATTATCCTGTACGATGTACGAACTCGTATAAACGATTTCAATCTCCGAGTCCCCTGAGTGCGGACCGGAGTACTCTAAGTCTCCGGAGCGCGGACTAGAGTATAAACGATTCCAATCTCCGAGTCCCCTGAGTGCGAACCGGAGTACTCTAAGTCCCCGGAGCGCGGACTAGAGTATAAACGATTCCAATCTCCGAGTCCCCGGAGCGCGGACCGGAGTACTCTAAATCCCTAGAATGCGGACTAGAGTAAACGATTTCAATCTCCGAGTCCCCGGAGTGCGAACTGGAGTACTCTAAGTCCCCAGAGTGTGGACTAGAGTATAAACAATCTCAATCTCCGAGTCTCCTGAGTGCGGACCGGAGTACTCTAAGTCCCCAGAGCGCGGACTAGAGCATAAACGATTCTAATCTCCGAGTCCCCGGAGCGTGGACCGGAGTACTCTAAGTCCCCAGAATGCGGACTAGAGTAAACGATTTCAATCTCCGAGTCCTCGGAGTGCGGACCGGAGTACTCTAAGTCCCCAGAGTGTGGACTAGAGTATAAACAATCTCAATCTCCGAGTCCCCTGAGTGCGGACCGGAGTACTCTAAGTCCCCGGAGCGCGGACTAGAGTATATACGGTTCCAATCTCCGAGTCCCCGGAGCGCGGACCGGAGTACTCTAAGTCCCTAGAGTGCGGACTAGAGTATAAACAATCTCAATCTCCGAGTCCCCGGAGTGCGGACCGGAGTACTCTAAGTCCCCAGAGTGCGGACTAGAGTATAAACAATCTCAATCTCCGAATCCCCTGAATGCGGATCAACTTACTATGAGTCCCTAGAACGCGAATTTAGAAAAAATTCTAAGTACTCAAGAAATGTAGAACAAGAAGTATGCCACTCCGAAGAATCGTTCAAATGACTAAGGAACTAAACTTTATTTAACAGTCCAAAATGAGGTTACACAACTATCTACATAAACTTCGGAAACAAAAGATGAAAGTAGTTACAAGACTTAAGCATAATCTCGTTGAACGAGTTTAACGACTATTTCTTTGGTTTCTTCTTCTTGTCTTCCTTTGTTTTCTCGGACGATTCCTCTCCCTCACGCTTCTTCTTGGATTCCTTGCTTGCTAAAGAAGCGGAGTCAGGAGTGGGAGAAGGAACATTCAGCAGTTTGGATTTGCCAGGGAGGATGATCTTCAAAGGTCTATTCCGCGGGTCGGTGAGTTCCAGAATTTCAGGCTCAACTTTGATCTCGACTTTCTTTTTCTCCTCTTCGGCGAGACGCTCTTTCATGCTCATCTTCGAAGTATGTTCGGAGGCGCCAGTGATCTCGATTTCATAGCTCCCTTCGGCAGGAGATGAAGTGTCAAACTTATCATCATCTAGCGCCCCGATCACTTGAGCGTCAGGACCAGGAGTTACTCCCGCATGAGCAACATCGCTTGCTTTCTCTGCCTCCTCCTTGGCGTCATCGCTCCTCGGAGTTGGCTCGGGGTCAGAGCAGCCTGCATGAAAACATAAAGAATGAATATAGAACGAATAACCACTGCTGGAAAGTGACAGATCTTTTAACTTCTAAAAAAGAAGAGTTTCCTACCGGGTTCTGGCTGGCTATCAGTTGCGCGTGGAGTTTCACCCTCCAGAATAGGAGATAGCACATGAACGCCGAGCCCAGGATCTTCAGGATCGTAGCCGGCATGCTGCTCGAATGGGTCAAGTGTCGGCCGACCGGTTGAGCAGTGGGAGGAGCAGCAATATGAGGAGCCATAGTCTTAGCTCCGGATGGGCCAGCTTCATCACTTTTCTCTTTTGGAAGGGGAGAGCCTTTGCTATAAAGCGCCAAAGCTGCGGATAAATCCGCTGGCTCGTTCCCTCTAAGAAACTCCTTCACCAGGGCATCCTCATCGACTTCCTCAGAGCCCGACTCGATTTTCCTAATCTTCACTAAAGTTTCCCAGGCCTCGGCTAAGGATTAGAGATAGCCCTCGCCCAAGAATGTCAAGTCGCGATGCATAAGGACGCGGGCGCCATACTCAGCAATCAACGGGTCAAACATGCACTTGACCTCTTCCCTGCCGGCTTCTGCGGCCGCCTCGAGGCAAGAGTCAATCTCCTCCGCAGCTTTTCTTTTGCCCTCCTCACGGGCTTCGTCTTTTATTTTTTCAACCCCAGCAAGTTCGTCATCGAGCTTCGCTTTCAAGAGCCGAGTAGCAACGATTTCATCACAATATCGTTGTGACTCTTCTTGAGCAGCTACTTTATCCTCTTTCTCCTTGGAGAGTAATCCTTTCAACTCTTTGACTTGTATGGCGAGCGCGTCCCTTTCTTTTTGGATAGAATCTTTTTCTAAGGCAAGGGCACCGCTGCGCTGGACTACTTCATCAAGTTCCTTCTTGTGGGCCATCTCTAAACGAGTGACTGCCTCAGCGGTATCTTTTGCACTTTGCTCAGCGGCTTCAAGCTTCGACTTATACGAAGCGAGCTCTTCGTCTTGATGCTTGATGTTGTTCTTGTCACAACCAGCCTCCAGTTTCAGATGATCAATTTCATATTGTTGCTCAACAGACACCTCCGAGATATTTTCAACCAAGTGTACAAACGCGTCATGTTGAACATAGACGTCGTTGTTATAGGCAATGACACTCTGCTTCACGTGCCCAGGGATATGATGAATAGCTGGGAGGAATTTCAGACCATCGAAACAGATTTTTGGGAATTTGGCCTTAAGATCGACCATCTTCTTTGCTACAGTTGGGTCAACCGCGGGAGTAGGGGGAGGAGGCTTTGAAAGTTCTGCTCTTTTTTTATGCTCCCGAGTTTGCCTTGTACTCGACGAACCGGAGTGTTGTTCT
Organism: Allium fistulosum; assembly: GCA_030737815.1. Taxonomy (NCBI): domain Eukaryota; kingdom Viridiplantae; phylum Streptophyta; class Magnoliopsida; order Asparagales; family Amaryllidaceae; genus Allium; species Allium fistulosum. Next base: position 1,248,674,848 of record CM060905.1, read on the forward strand.
CGGAAAACATCGGGTTGGGACCCCTTCTGTGAAGGCTTCTCTCTATCCGGCTCAGTTGGAGGAAGAGGATCACGGGACTGTGAAGATTGGGAATATGCCTTCTTACGGTAAGATGAATCGCGGGGACGGTTGTCTCTATCTTCGTAATCATCTCTGTCCCTACGTCTGCCCGAACCTGAATCCCGTCCGGGATGATGAAATATGGAAGAGCCATGAAGGCGATCGAGTCCGTGGGAGCACCCCATGTCACCTACAAAGAATAAAGATAACAACGAGTTAAGAAAAATCCGGGAAATAAGAAAAAACTTGAAGTGTATGATGGAATGCGTATGTGCATGTGTGTCCTAGTGTTCCCCCCGACGGACCGGTTCTTTTATCTTTACTGATCGGAGTATTGTCTCCCTGGGCTGGGAGTTGAACTCCCGCATTGCCTCTAGCGGGCAAAGAAAACTTGAGGGCTTCAGGATCATCAAATCCATAATTAAGTAGATCGTCGGGATGGAAAGATTCGACAGACCCCTTAGAGAACTTTCCATATGCTGTGAGGAAGCCTCTTTCTTTGGCGGGATGAGCGTAACTTTTGAAGTTCCGCCAACTTTCTCCTTCCGTATCTTGTATTTTAACTTCTTTTTTCCCTTCGAAGGGGAGGATGACGTTTCAATGTCGTGAACTTCGACCGCCGGATTCCAAGCGGGACCCACATTCTCGCCTTGAGTCTCAGGAGCTTCATCCTCCTTGTGCTCACCCTCTTCGTGCGCATCGGGAGTGTGGCATGATGACGATCCAGCTTGTTTTTTCCCTTTACCGGATGCTGGCTTGGGAATGGAAACGCCCTCCGGAAGGCTAATCCGACGACCAGGGGCTAGCAAGCCGAACCTTGACAATGATTCATTTGAAATGATGGTTCGGATGTCTCGTTCCTCGGCAGGAAGAGCTCTAATGGCTTCAACGGCCTCAGAATATCCTCGGCCCTCCGGACGCGGGTTAATACCTGAAAAGATGAAACGAGGAGTTAGGAAAAGCATAACTCCAATTAAACACGAATGATGACTCAGCAAAGAGACTTACTGCCTTCAACCCATCTCCTCGCAAAACCAAGAGGGCAACGCACATAGAACCATTCCTGTTTGTACAGGGCGAATTTACTACATGCTCCTGTCAAGATTTGGCATTTGTGGTACGGCTCGAGGAACATGAAGGAAGGGCTATCTTTCCGTTTCTTGATCATATAAATGTATCTGATGTCGCCAGAAGTTGGAGGTCTAGAGAAGACGACCATGAAGAGTAGGTAGGTCCTATATAGAAATGCGTGACCGGTTGGATGCTGCTGCGACGGGGCAATGTCTATGTACTGCAACACGTCCCGAAGAAATAAATTGAATGGAGGAACGCTGCCCATCCAGCACATGAACTTGTTGCAGGTGGTATATCCGACTGGGGGCAGGTGAGGGCGATCGTGTCGCGACGGGACTAACACGTCGGCGAAAGGAATCCCATGAATGGAGCATATTCGCCGAAGTGCGACTTCGTTAATCTTCGAAGCCTGTGAGTCGATCGGGTTGTCTAAGAGAATTGTTGCCTCCAGGGCATCAGGAGCTAAGTTATGGGCAGGGGAAGTCGACGGATCTGAAGTATCAGCAACTTCTTGCCTTGATGACGGCCCAGGCCTATCAGATATAATGGCGGAGCTGGACTTTTTAGACATCTCCAATAAATAATGAATCTGTCTAAGTGCCTGTGAAAACTATACTTGAAAAACGTTGAATGTTAGAATTAACAATACGAATATTCTCCCCACGTGGTGTGTAAACTAGTGCAAGCAATCGTGTATAAGCAATGAGAATCTAGAGATTACAAAGATACAAAAACGAGTTTCGAATCGTTGCCTTCGGAGACCGTCATCGCTGACCGTCTCAAAAAGCCCGCCTTGTGGTGATTACAGTTCCAGATTCAGAAAACGTGTGTTAATTTAAGCTCAGATTTATGTCTATGAAAACCAGGGAGTTAATGGTCCAGGTCAGTCTCATATGCTAGCACGACCGGGTCCTTGTCCCTGTTTTGTTAAGTGTAGTTCAGGATTTGTATTGGTCAGCTTTAGAATGGTTCGGCATTTATGCTGTTCGGCATTTACAATTGGTCGGCATTTGTTTTGTTCGGCCTAGCTTTGGTTCAGCATTTGTTCTGTTCCGCTAAAATACTGTTCGGCATTTAAGTGTGTTCGGCCTTGACATGGTTCGGTGTTAAGTTTGTTAGCCCCGAGTATTGTTCGGCCTTCATGTTTGTTCGGCATGTCTGTTGTTCGACATATATACTGTCCGGCATTTGAGTAAGTGTTCGACATTGGTCTTGTTCGGTTAAAATACTGTTCGGCATTTAAGTAGTGTTCGGCCTTGGCTTTGTTCGGCTAAGTTGTTGTTCGACATTTGAGTAAGTTTTCGGCCTTGGTTTGTTCGGCTAGAATATTGTTCGGCAGCCTTTCATTTCACCGTCCGACGCATGACAACATACGCCGAACCAGAGCTATGCCGTTCAACACCCTTACCACCTCCAACACTTTCATTCTTCTTTCCTCTCCTTTAACTTCGGTTCGACGCGAGGAAGCTAAGTCCAATGGTCATATGTACGAACACTCCTAATCATCCCTCCTCGCCTTGCATCATCGTTCAGCAATAAAGACGCAATAAAGACGACCTACTCGAAAGCTTTCTACATGACACACTCGACCGTCTCGTTTGAAACCTATTTGAATCGTACAAGGAATAATACCTAGTTTGCAGATTGGAGCTTAGGAAGGAGTAGTTAGGCTTTAAGTCTGGTCGACTGGCGAGAATTGCAAATCTTTGTGGAGTGGCAGAAGTAAAAGAGTAAAGGAGAGAAGAGGGGAAGAACCTGGTTTTATAGGGGAAAAAGTGGAAGTCGAAGGGGCTATATCCGGTAGAACCGGTCAAAGCTGTATCGTTCGGCTTCAAAACGTAGAATTGCTCGGTGCATGAGGAACGTTCGGCTTCGAACGTATTGTTCGGCATTTATCCCATAGCACGCACACAACACAACCACTGATATTCTCAAAAGGGCATCTCCATTCGAAGTTAATCAAGGACTTAAAACGAAACGTGAAGGTTACAAAACTCAAAGCGTATCACGTTTAGTCACGTAATACACTTTGGGGGGCAAGTGTTTCCTGGAGATTTGACTAGGCAACTGAGTACTCGGCATTGGGTAGTACTCGGCATCCAAGATTACTCGACATTCAGTAGCACTCGGCGACCAGGACTACTCGGCATTCAGTAGCACTCGGCGTCTGTAAGCGCTCGGCATCGGAAGACATTCGGCATGTACAACTGCTCGGCATGGCTGTATTGTTCGGTCGGAACCATCATTCGGCCAAAGGCACTACTCGGCCAAAGGCACTACTCGGCCAAAGGCACTACTCGGCTAAAGGCAACGTCCGGCCATAACTCTCGTTCGGCCAGAAGCATCGTTCGGCTAAAGCATCGTTCGGCCAGGGACATTGTTCGGCCAGAAGCATTGTTCGGCTAAAGCATCGTTCGGCCAGGGACATTGTTCGGCCAGAAGCATTGTTCGGCTAAAGCCATCGTTCGGCCAGCACCAACGTTCGGCCAGAGACAACGTTCGGTCAAACGCTTCGTTCAGCCAGAGGCACATTCGGCTTCGACTGATATTCGTTCTACTCTTCCCATGCAGCAAGCGCCTCGTTCGGCATAGAGTGGGTGGTTCGGCATCCGAGTGATCGGCCTATTTGGTTCGGCATACGGCGACCACTCTGTTTGGGCCAAGGTGTTCGGCTGCCGAGCCCACCTGGGAAGTCCAACCCATCTTTGTCTATAAATAGAGGGGCAGGGGCACAGTGAAAAAGGAGCTTTTTTGGAGAACACTAGGGAGACTCTGCCATTTTTCAAACTCATCTTCTTTACTTAGCAACTCCATTCAAGCATTTGATCTACGAATTGTATTTGTAATCAATCATTAAGAAGATCAATAAAGTTTAACCTCAAAGTGGACGTAGGCAATTACGCTGAACCACTATAAATCCGATGTTCTTACTTTTTACATTTGAATTAAGATATTCCTCTTTGTTTAACTTGTCTTCATCATTTATATCTCTTCATAATCTTTCTCAACGAGGTTAGTGACCAATTTTGGTGCTAACAGTGAAGACGCGAGCTCATCACAGGAGTTGCTTATCCTTTTATTTACTCTCCATGTAATTGTTTATCTCATTAGTACTTAGTATTTTATTAGACTATGGGTTGTATTTATGTGTACTCTATACTTGACTATGTTCTGTTTTTCTAAAACTGTGTTTTGAGATATTTTCTTATATGGTTATTTTCTATATTTATATTTTTTCCTTCCACTGTGAGTTCTGAAAGTGTAGTACATCTTAGATCATATCTGTTTATTCTTAGTCTCTGTAATGTTATAAAAACTTGATAGTTTGTACTTTTTGACACTGATCCGAGTCTGAAAGTCACCCAAGGCTTTGAACTGGTGTGTCGAGGGATGAGGGTTGTCACAATATTGAAAGTAAGGAGAGATTTATTTATGTAAGATATTTATATATTAAAGTGAATAAGAAACTATTTGAGTATCCTATAAAGTATTTCAAAATGATATATTAATGCTTGAAGACAGACATATAAATATGATTTTGAATTTAAAAAATGGTTATTTTAGAAAATGTGCAAGCCTAAGGAAAATTACATGTTCATAGAATATTTATTTGGCTTAGCAATATAAGTTTGTGGATATAATGTTTATAAACTTGCAAAAAGATTTAATTTGAAATGCATGTATGAGACTGAAATTAAATTATAAGTACCGAGAACTAAAAATATTTATGTCAATTATATGTATAGAAAGGAAGATTTGTGCATTATAGATTGATATGTTTTCCCTCTGCATGAGCATTATTATACGACCTTATATTTGGCTTGTCTTATTGTGAAAGTGCATACTCAAGAGTTTATATATGCATGGTTAAAGAATAACATAAATTGAATTAATTACTGTATTAGTTCATGATGGTTTTATTTGATCATTGTTTTTACTTGTATCGTGTTGATATTTGTTTGTATAAATGAAATTATAAACATGTCAAAATTATATTTAATGTTGTTGATGATAAAAATAGAATATATTGATCCTCTTAAATTATGTTGTATGAGAGGGAAATAACTTTGTTAGGTTGTTTTGTAATTAACATGGTTCCTCATAAAAAATAATATGAGAAAACTAATTTTGGATTGTGAAAGGTTAATCCTCTGAACTGGAATATATTTAAAGTGTAGAGGTATCTAGCTAAAGTGGGTCTACTAAAGATTAGAAAAATTAACAATTAACATTAGGTATTTGATTTTGATTTCATTCTTGTGCTCCTAATTTGGGACATATGAGAGTATTGGAAATAATTTCTTTCCAAGTTGACACACAATATTGAATAGAAAATGTTCTTAAAAGGTATCATCATTTTGGAGTGGTGTTATGATCTCTCCATGATTCGTGCAAATACAAGAATAACTAATACAATTTATTAAGGGATGAATATAGTAAAATTGAAGGAAGCGTTATGTTTCTCTTGAATTTTTAAACATACCAATATTTATGATTTAAATAGATACACTCATTACCCTAATGACGAACACTGGGATTTCTATTAGAGTGTATAATGGAGAAAGAAATTAAGCACGTCTATTTCGAACCTATACAATTGAGAAATTTATGAAAGGAGTGATCTCATCAAAATAAATAAGATCAATGAGAACTTAATAGATCCGCTTACAAAATGATTATCAAGGATGTTAATCATTGAACCTTCAAGAGAAATGAGACTCAAGCCTAGAACAAAGGAAAATGTGGTGGATACCCACTAGTTGTCAGATAAAGTCATGTGATTACTCTTTACCTTCCCATTTTAGTGTTTATGATTTGATTGCTCTTCAGAGGCCATAACCAGTTTGGTGATGCTTATATGATGCACTTAATGGATTCATTTGTTAAACTTTTGATTTTGAGCATTATGTTCAGCATTAGCCAGTCTTGGTGGTGCTTATGTGATACACTTGATGGTTCTATTGGCAATCTGAAATTAATTCATGTTAAATCATTAACCAATTTTGGTGGTGCTTTAGCGAACTACTTAATAGATTCAAGTATTTGATTTTAGTTGAGCCTTTCTACTCATATAAATCCATAACCACTTTTGGAAGTGTTTGTGAGATGCACCTGGTGGATTTCATAAATTTATCTTATTTTGAACCTTTTTGCTCTTTTTGAATCCACGACCATCATTAGTGGTACTTTTGAGACGCACTTGATGGATTTAACTGATTTACCTTATTTTGAGCCTTTTTGCTCTTTTTGAATCCATAATCATCATTGGTGGTGCGTTTCAAACGCACTTGATGGATATCTAATTTTTCTTACTTTCAGTCTTTCTGCTCTTTCTGAATCCATAACCAACATTGGTGGTACTTTTAAGATGCACTTGATGGATTTTACCGATCAGTTTGAGGTTATGTCTGACTGCTTTTAAATAGTTCATAGGTAGTATTGGTAGTGCTTTCGAGATGCATTTGATAAATTATGTTGATTTATTTTTCGAGGTTGAGATTTTCGCTCTTAATGAGTCCATAGCCATAAGTGGCGGTGCTAAAGTGAAGCACTTGATAGAACACTTACTTGGGTGTGAAGGTGGATTGCCTTCTACAAGAGACTTGAGCTCTCTAGAGTACTCATAAGTTCCTATGGTAAGCGCATGATCATTGAAAGTGCATATTTATCGTGATGTTTGTAGAAATTGAAAGTATAGTACATGTGGTGGGATCTCAATTGAAATCTTTATAGTTCAAGAGAATTCACTACTTAGACTAAGTTGATCGACGCAAATCTTTGTAGTTCAAGAGAAATTCACTACTTAGATTAAGTTGTAAACTCACTTCTTTATGTATCAATTCAATCGAAAGAGATTGGTACTACGTATGAAGTTTTCTTCTTCGCTGGGTTATTTTCATTCATCATCTTTGAATTTTATTGTAACTAGTGGGAAATTGTTAGATAAATACAACAAAATTCAATGTCTTTTCATTGATTGACCGTTTTCATTCTTTAGTAATAAGAATCCATTTCTATTTATGGAATGTTTATTTATTATGATTGATCTGTTTAAGAGATAGACATAAGAAAAGCCTACGTTCATTTTTATTCATTGCTTTCTCTTTTCTTTGAAAATGAAATAGAAGTCTATATTAAACAGCTCATTTTCATCATCTCTTTATCTCCACATTTTCCTCTTAAATAAAATCAGTCTTCTAAATATACTCAAAACTTCTGGTCAATGACTTCTAAAAATTTTCAAATCCTTCAGCCTTGAGTGTGCAAGTTTGAAGGGTCGTTGTGTCAACCTTGAGGAGCGGATGAGAATTACCGATTGCATCATAGGCATGCCAAAATTTTCTTTCAAGACAGTGGTCTCATCTGTAGCAGAATTCCCATGACTTTCTCTTTATTGTTCCTACACATAAAGTCCAATATAAATTATAGCAAACATAAAATGATGCCATAAGATAACATTGTTATATTCATTTTTTCTAATTCACATAATAGTATTTAACTAATATTAAAATATGGAATAATAATATGAGTGATCATCCTAAAATAAGTATCATTCTTATATTAATTAATTAAAATAAAATAAAAGATGGAATAATAGTACAAAGCATCTTTATAAACATATGTTATGAGCAATCTCCATACAAATCATAAAATGCTATTGCAAAATAGAAACCATGAAACAATTTATTTGAAAAGTAGTACAAACTAGCTTTTTGAGCTAATATATACATGTAGTTGATCAAAAAAGGCTACCATAATGAAACAATTCTTGCTCGCCTCTATCCAAACAATATCTTCCCTCCTCACCCTTTTAATTCATCTCTCCCTTCTTAGATCCATATTTTTCATTTTCATTTAGGCCTCTTCCATGGCTGCTTTATACAACTTCTAAACCACTTGCTTACCTGATTCCAACTAGGTGCTAGACTTTCTCGAGTTCGCATCTATGTTGTTCATATATGGTGGAAATTAGTTTGTTTTGGTAATGCGTAACACCCCACCTCTATGCCATCTGCCAAAGAATAATGAACAATGACACGCGACAGCTCATTAAACAAAAAAATATATAAATACATATACACACCGGCTTTGAAAAATATAACGATAACTAAGGCAAGCATACAAATTATAAATTAGCCTTCATGCAAAAATGAAAGCCTGCACGCATACAATATTTGAAAAAAAAGAAAACATGCATGCAAACATACGTATATATTACACGTGAAGGCTCAAAGCCCGCTACCATCTTCATGCATGCTAATCCACGCGACAGTATATGCCTGCACGCAAGTACATGTACATGCAAGTATTATTAACATGCAAGTATATGTACACGGTATATGCCTGAAATATAGATATGCCTGCATTATTAACACACGAAGGTATATGTACATGCACACATGTTATTAAACGTGGAAGCATGCAATATAGTTAAACGCGAAGACACAAACGGAAGATAACTGGCTGTACACGTGTAGCGTGCAGAAACTAATTGCGACAAGCCCCACACAAGTTCACGAGACCCTAATGAAAATGATTATAAGCGCTGTGTGTATATATGTGTGTATATATATGTACGTGTGTATATATGTATGTGCGATCCGCAGTCCCCAGCCACATGTTCTCATTTAAATAATCATAAGATGTTAGAAGAGAGAGAAAGCATTATTATTTAAATGAAACCGTATGACTGAAAACAGAGGGCTAAATGATGATGCTAAATAAAAAGGGCTATGGATCGTAGCTTTATATACATGAGCGATGACTCCTTTAAAGACAACTTACGATGGCGCTGTTAAAATTTAACGTGATGACTATGTAGAAATTAAACACGACGGTAGTACGTGTTGACTTGGAGATTTACACACGACCGATAATAACGTTTTAATTAAAAGCGATGAGTTTGGAATATCCAATATATAACAAGTAAAATATAACTTATAATAGCCTGGAGAGCTATATTTTTCTAAGTAAAACAACAGAGGGTGCTTTGAAAGTGTTATTGAATTATTTCATAGGGATGAAACAAATGAAAGGTTTTATAAGTTAAAACCGTGTTAACTTATTTTGAAATGAAGTACACTTAGAGAACCTAATAAATGATGGAGAATCATTTAAATAAAAGATAAAAATGTTTTATCTAATAAATATGTAATGTATATAATTAATAATTAAAAGAAAAATGGTTGAACCACGATCGGAAACATATACCAACTTATGAAGTTATTGGATGACAGAGTGCCTTAACTAGTAGTCTAAAATCCAATGTTATATGACAGCGAGCCACAGTAGCGTTCAACCTAAAAATACTATAAAACTCTCTAGAAGAGTCAAGGCAGAGCGCCACGACAGAGTGTCAAAACATCCACAGAGGATGTTATAAATAAATTGACAATATGAACGATAGCGGTTCGAGGATTACGAGGGGTTATTGACGCCCACTAGTGACGCTTACTAGAACGTTCAAAGTGCTTACATTCAACCTCTTGGGAGAGTCTGAGAGACTAGTTAGTGTGGCTTCCATGGAAAATGAGTCGACGTTTTCATAGATAACGTTGTTCGAACAAAAGATTAAATTAGTGATAGGAAAGGGAGGTGATCACTAAATAAATTAATGATAACTTAGTGAAGAAAGCCTAAAACAAGAGATTATGTGAGGGATGAACGAATGTCGATTGATTATATGACTTGGTTCATATTTGGGTGATAAGTATAGGGCATACTTGACTTGAAATTGGTAGATATGTTTGACATATTTCATAATAGGATGACAAATGTAGGGAACACTTATTGACTAATTATATGCATATGACTTCTTTTTGTGATATATACACATACACATACACATATATATACATATATATAAATCATTGTTGTTATATATATATTAATGTATATTATGCTGTGATGATGAAGTGAGGGGCAAACCCATTCTGCATTAGCGGGTGGTCTCACTATGGATGTTTAGGGTAAACGTTTTACTCATACTAGACTTATTGTCTGATCCGTGTTTTTATTATTTCCCATAAACTCATGAGTACTCATTTGAGTAGACCGAGTTAATGGATTAGACTGGTATATTTTAAGGGATGAATAAAGATTCCAATGATGAAGTAGGAGCTTGCTGTTTAAATAAAACTATTTTGAAATTTATGCAGTGTAAAACTAGGGTTTATAACTGCTTACATGTGGTGTTGGCACTCATATATCGGACACACACTACACCAATTTTCTTATTATATATTTATCTCTACGTGAGAACGTTTTGGGTTAATGATGTAAAGAATTATACAATAAAATTCAATGTAATGAAAAAGATATTTAGCTACTCTGTTTATTTATGTTGTGAAAATATATACTAAACTCATTTTTTCGTTGAAAATGATTTCAGTGATGACTACAGCAAATCGGCATATATTTTCGAGTCTCGGAGTAAGGGATGTTACAACTTGGTATCAGAATTTAGGTTAGTGAAACACCAAAGTAAAACATAGCTAAGTAAGAGTTAAGCTAAAAAAACTTGGGGAAGGGTTATATGCTATATATATATTTGTATTTTGATATTGATTTATAGCAGGATATATCTACCACTCTATGATTGATTTCACTCTCTTATTTCCGTTTCTTACGAAACATGCAGAAGGCAAGAATGGATCTATGCAGCCGACGTTTGACCATAGGAAGTGAGAGAGAATACTAGTAGAGGAGATGATAATACTCAAACTAATGGCCAAGGAAGGAAGGTAGCTCTGGAAGTTCGTAATGAAGTCGGTACCCAAGTGTCTGCCCCGACCGAATGAGGAATGGATGAGAATGCTTTGTTCTGCTAGCTTATGATGGAGATGATGAGGCAATAGCTAGCTGAAATTGTAGAGCCAAGATATGAGGTGGTTAGAGAAGCAAACTTTTCTAGCATAAACAAAGGTTTCAAGAGCTATGGTGGAAAGGAGTTCATTGGGAAGGAGCCTACTTTGGAGGTGTTGAACTGGTTGAAAGTGTGTGAACGTATTTTCGAAGACTTGGGATATAACAATGCTTAGAAGAGGAGGTTGGCTTCTCATCAGCTCTAGAAGGATGTATTAGACTGGTAGAGAGTGATTGCTGAAGTCTTGGAGGAGGAGATTACCTAGGAGTAGTTTAAGGAGCGATTCGAGGCTCAGTTTATTCCCGAATCCCAGAAGAGTGCTTTGAGTAGAGAGTTTCTTGACTCGAGGCTGGGAGAGATGACTTTGGCAGAGTACATCCAACGTTTTAATGCTTTGTCGAAGTATGGAAGGGTGTATATATATACCCCATTGAAAAAGAATGAGAAGTTCATCGAAGATATGAGAATAGGGCTGAATCATAACGTAATGCCACATTTGTTGGCTCCGTTTGATATGGTGGTGGAAATGACAAGGAGATATGGCTGCTTGTTTCAAGGAGAAAAGAAGGCTAATATGAAGCTTAAGGGTGGGCAGAAGACAAGATTTAAATCCATATCATAAAGGCGGAAAGAATCAAAAAGGTGGAAAGAACCAAAAGGAAGGAAAGACTTTCGGAGAGGGAGCTCGAAAGAAGAATATAGCTGATGTCACCTGTTTTAACTACGGCCAAAAGGGGCACTACTCAATCAAGTATACCCAGCCAGAGAACATTGCAAGTGCTTTATCAGTAATCGGCCAGGCCATAAGAACATGGATTGCCTCGAAGCTAAGTAGGCTAAGTTATATGCTTTGTAAGGACCTTCATGTAGACCTACAAACGAGGAGAAAGGAAAGGGTGTTGTGCTTGGAGGTATGACTTTGATTTTTGATATATTAGTTAGAGTTCTGTTTGATACTGGTGCTATACACTCTTTCATTTCAAGATATTTGGTTGATAGTTTAGGAATAGAAATGTGACGACCGTCTTATACCTTCGATGCTCATATAATCGAATAGTGCGTTGCTGGAGCATTCGACCAATGTAGGATGATTGTTAAGAGAAAGGAATAGAAGTAAAGAAGAGGAATAGAAGAAAAGAAAAAAGAAAAGAAGAGAAGAGAAAGAAAACGTTAAACCATCACATAACATGTCGTATATCTCATAGCGCATCAGATAAAATATAATAGTCATTATAGATATAAAATAGGAGAGAGAGTAATAACTACATGAACAATAAAATCTAGTACACATGCTCATAAAGTCAAAATAGTTATAGAGTTTATACAACTGATAAATAAACTCAACTGATAAACTATCTTTAATAATAGAAAGTCAACACTGTCAAGACTCCACAGTGTCACATAGTAGAATATGCAATAATAAGCCCCAAAATATAAATATGAGAAAGCATCGTGTTTTGCCAGTCCATCGGCAGAATTTCATATGTCGTTTACACCTGCTTTCTAGTGTACTCATTTAAGAGTATGCATGGTAATAAGAAGAAAATCATAAAATCTCAAGTCAGATAACAGTCTGATGTGAGCGATAAATAATCTCAAACTACTATAAAAGTCGTATAGTATATGGAATAGAGGGTATGGAGAATCATACCTAATCTATCCCTACATCCACAGAGTCAGCACATAACATCAATAATATGCTACTCTATATCATAATCATCACGGATGTACTGTATGTGAAAGTACTAACGGGAATCTAGATATCTACATTGATGATACCAATGTTATGGGACAACCCAGGTGATAAGCAACCAAATCAAATATAGCATCCATCATCCATCATCACATTCACTCACTTAGTGCATTAGATATATGAGACTCATATGACCACCTCCGTAGAGTCAAGGACTACTCAATGTCCCAGTTTCTCGATACTCGAATCCATGTCACTCAACAGGCCAAGAACTAGAATGCATCCCTGTAAATAGTCCAAGGTAAATAGATCAAAACATTGTGCGATCTGGGGCATACTCTGTAACCTCATGTGATATATCCAGGACTTAACCCGTAAACCAATAGATATCATCACACATAACCTTTCTTTACGAGTACACACCAAAACCTACGAATATCAACGATCCATTTGCAGCTCATCCTCATCTTGGAACTGTCTTTACAACTCCCGTCTGAAGTCTTCGCAGTTGGGAACTATACTAGACAACCATCATTGGTCATTAAATATCATCGTGCGTCCCATAACCTTCCTGCAGAGCCCCTTCAATTCAACTACTTTGTATCTCGAAGTATAGCTATCCATCGTCGATGCCATCACTTTCCATCATGAGCCTTTAGGTCGAAGTGTTGCATCCCTGCTTCACAGCCAAAACTGCTTGTCGAAGAGCCATAGCATTAAGATCAAATATCAAGTGAAAGAACGAACCATCATGTCATGCTCTTCAAAGCCTCTCCATCGACCACGTCAAAATTGGCTAAATCGGCCATCATCAATAGTGATAGATATTGACACTCTAGAGTAGTTGATAACGACCACTTTAGTCGTGTACTTAGCAAAAATGGCTCAGTACAAACCAAATGTAAACGCCAAGCATCCATCTTGAAATCTAAAGAACATCTCCAAGTCCATCTTTCATCTTAATGTCAATGGGCATACATGTAGCTGTGTACAAAATCCCATCCTATGCGATATTTTCTAGTATTTATCGCGTCAGATCGGCGTTTTCAACCAAACTAAGAAAAGAAGCAACCAAAAGCATACAAATAGCTATAATAGCCTAGATACATCTATACTAACACACATACAATACATCCAAGCAACAATATGGGATTAATACCAAAATAACATAAATCTATCAATATCATCAAAATAGTACGTCAATGAGAAAAATGTGATATTTAATTTAAACCATTTTAAAACACTTTTAAATTATTTTATAAAATAAGATGTAAGTTTAAATATATTAGAAATCGTGTTTCAAAGTTAGAAATTGTTTCAAAACATCGTTTTAATACTATACTAACAATCATAGTACGGTGAGAGAAAGTATTACCCACCTCAACAACTGTTGACCAAACCGATGCCAAGTTGTAGAGTTCTCCATCACAAGCGCAATGCAAGAAACGACATCCAAAACAGACCTCGTATGCAAAAGATATGAATTATATAAGATTTTGGATTATTAAATAATTAATTCACTAATTAATTTGTTTATTACCTTTATTAGCTAATCCCCTTTCATAATTCCTTCTTCTTCCCAAATTAGCCGTGCACAAAACCTATACATGAACCCACTTACACGCATATCCACTCTCCTCTTTTCTCCTTCATTTCAAAGAATTGACGAACCGCTTTCGCCAATGCGCTCCTCTATGCACAATGTCTATGACAGATCCGAAGACTCCAAGTGTGAGGATCCGTTTCTTTGACCCTTGGAAATCGACGTTAATACATCCTTGGTATTCATCTACCGCAAATCCAAGTGCCGAAGACGCAGTTTCTTAAGGGTAAAAGGAAAAATAGACGTAGAACAAAATCTTACATGAATAGAATAAAATATATTATTCCATTATAAAAAATCTTTACAGCCGAATTATTAAAGACATTTATCAGAGTTAAACATGGACAGTTATAAATCTTTGTCCGTACAATAGCGCAATACAATAACATACAAGTGTGGCGGAAAAATAGGTAATAGTCTATTAAAGAATCTTTAAACTCCATGCTCCGAGCTCTTCCAGATTTCTTCTAACTAAACCTAAGTACTAGGCTGCTTGGAAAAAATAGAGCACCCAGAGTCTGAGGAAAGGGAGATAAAATTTGGTTCAATTATGAGACTGGCATAAGAAACTCAAAAGATGAGTGTTTGAAAACAAAAAGTATCTCATAACACGCCTCATATAAACACGGAACAAGTTTTTACCATATGATAACCAAAACATTTTTACGTGGAATTTGGTAATATTATTTCTGATGACATTCTTTTAAAAACATTTGCAAGTAAATTTATGAATCTTTGCCGAAATTGTTACCATATTAAATTTCGTACCTAAGCATTTAAGGTTCTACAAAACAAAACCGAAGGACTTATTCGAGATTGGATTTCCAATTTAATAGCGAGGTAAGGATTTATCTCCCGTACAGTGCATTTCTAAAAGAATACAGCCGAGGCCCCGATGTTGGTCCTGATGCGAATTAAGACCGGTCTATCCGAAAATTACATGAATAAAACCGAGTATTACAACACCCGACCATTACCGACCTATCTAAGACGTCTCATATCATACACCACTTAATTTAAACCCGAAATTATAGTGGGTAGAAATTTTATAGATTTAGAAGGTGATTTCATATCCTGCTTGGTTGCGAGCCATATTGCCTTAAAGCATCCCTTGTCTCACCATTCCAGGGTATGAGGCTTTGAGGTAACGATTACCTTTTATATAGAACATATTCCACTTCGAATGCCACTTTGCCATTTCACAATCAAACAACGGATTTCTACAAACGTATAACTCCTAAGCTCGTAGGTCTCAAGAATGAGTGTTAAGCTAAGAGAAGTTGCATTCTCCACCACCAGACAGATGATACGTTCATAGAGATTAATTAATGCGATCTAGAAATGCAACGTCAGACATTCGCTCATACAAGTTGTTCAGGAACAGGACAAACCAAAGGTACTTTCCTACCATATCATGTTGGAAATCGCCCCTAGGATTAGTAGCGAAAAGTTCTCATGTTTCGAAGATTTTCAGAACGAAGGGACCACTGCTATTTATTTATCTTGGGAGCTACCCAGAGATTTATCAACAAGTAGTCCTTCTGAAATGAAGATCTTCTATCATCAAAATTATGGTCTTAAATACACACACACACACATCTTCATTTTCGAACATGTAAATTATTTCGAAGTAATTTTCGGATAAGAATCACCCAAATCCGACCACGGTTCCTTCAAACCATTCATCAATAAAAAGATGGTTTATAAATAAGTGATTAATATTCCATTAACTAATATCTTTTTACCCAAAATATCTTTTAAAGATATTTATCTTTTGAAAACCATTTCTTTTCAATATATATGTAATTCATTAAAACTCTATTTGTTAAATTCTTCGGTTTAATTAAACTCTTTTTAAAACTTAGAATAATTCCAAATCATTTTACTTTAATTTTATCAAAGATTTCTTAGTTCCGAAAAACATAACTTTTGAATAAGTTGAAACCATATCATTTAAGATGGTAAATCAAAATTAGTTAATATTTGAATGAAACAGATCCATAGAAATCATTCAAATTATACTTGATGTTAGTTTCTGTATTCTACAAGTACTATTTATCGAAAAATAGCAAAATCACCTTTGAAATTCATATGAGTAGTATGAATTTCCTCCTCAGAATTTAATATCAATTATAAGAAGATTA
Organism: Allium fistulosum; assembly: GCA_030737815.1. NCBI lineage: Eukaryota > Viridiplantae > Streptophyta > Magnoliopsida > Asparagales > Amaryllidaceae > Allium > Allium fistulosum. The sequence continues at coordinate 1,248,691,287 of CM060905.1, forward strand.
TCTCTATACAACCCAAGTTGTTTAAATTTCAGAAAATTTAATCTTTTATACTTAACTTGCTTCCGACATTTCGACCTTATCTATCCCTCACCTAGGTGAGGCCAGGTGAGCTACAACACTGGTTGCTTCTAAACATCTCCTTAGTTTAACCACCTCAACTAGATCTCATGAATAGAAAATCAGGTGTACTCGTTGGCTTATTAGAGCCAAGCTTAAAATTATTGCTTATAATAGCTTTTCTTTAATTCTTATATTTAAATCCTTTAAATATATCATTAAATGTTAAAATAATATTAAAAAACCTTAATTATTCATTTAAAAACATTTATAAAAGATTTGGAAATAATTGTTAAGTTTAAAGTTATATTTCAAAAGTTATTTAAAACCGCTGTAAATAGTGCTGCGAATAGTGTTTTTAAAGTTATATTGACCAAAACGACTTTTCTATCATTTGAAAATTTATTTATAAAACTCAAATCTCTTTTAAAGCATTTTAAAAGATTTATAAAGATTTTCCATATTTTTAAAACATTTAAATATTAAATTTTAAGAAATCCTTGTTTGAATTTCAAACCGCAAAACCGCGATTATTTTGAAACTTGTTTTACTTATATTTTGAAATCTGCTTATTTCAATCTCAATCCTTTCCTTTATTTAAAAACTATGGATATAATATTTTGGAAAATTCCTATTACAAAGAATTTTGAGCTATATTCCATCTTATATACTCATTTAACTTTTGGGCGAAATCGCGAACTACCGTTACGTGACGCCCCTAGTTTTAACTCAATTTTCATTTCTTATTCCAACTTCACCAAATTTGTTTTAGTGTTAATAAAAAATATTTATATCATTTTAAAATCATTTCAAAGAGTTTTAATGATTCCATACTACTTTATAATTTGATTTGGAATATGCTTCCTTATGTGTTATCAACGTGTATTTAACGTGACTTGTTCATACATGCAACGATCCAGAATTTCAGTCATTCAAATTTGGAATATTTAATTGATTTCAAAAATATTGAAATATTAGTTTTATAAGTCAAATAGCTTAAATTTCAAATTATAGAATTTTTTTTGAATAATGAATTTAAATAATTAGAATATTTAAATAATTAAACCTTGCATTTAATATGAATTAAAATGATTTGGAGATCTTATTTGAATTCAGTATAAATAAGAATGGATAATAAACTTTTAAAATTTAGGTTTAAAAGTGATTTATTTGGTTTTAATAAAAAATCATTTTAATTAACGTGTGAAAGTATCATTCTAGATTACTGTCTCAGATTTTAACGAAACTAATGCTATTGGATCCGTAATAATAAACTGTTGTATGCCATCGAATTTTGTAACGATTGGACGTATCGTTTAGTCATGCGAGCTTGAACGTGCATAATTAATATAATATAATTCGATTTTAAAAGCTATCTTCTATATATGATCGAAATAGGTCTCGAGACTAGATCCAACGTATTCGAAATAGAGGTACTTAGTATAGAACGCCAATCGGCATGTCTTGATTGGAGTTCGAGATTTTTAGGGTATATGGTGTCCAATATTATTATATAAATAATAATATATATTCTATTTTATAACCATACTTCCCCTCACTCAACCCATACCTCTCACACGTTTCAGCCAATACCATCTGCCTCTTGTATAAAGCGTCTCCAAACCAGAGAAATAGTTCAAAATTTTGAATTGAAATCATTACCTCATCGAACGGTCAAGGATTATCAGGACCTATTCGAGGGTTTTTAGGCGAAGTTACCAACCAGAGTTTTTTTACCAACATCGAGATGAAGCTAGTGTAGGTTGGGCCGTTTCAGATTACGACGAGGCGGCCGCAGCTCCTCGATGAACGGCGATAGTTTTTGTCACTAATTGCGGCGACTGGGTGATCGGTTGGCAATGGGATTCGAAGTAGATGTGTCGAGAGGAGGGAGTTCTATGTCATGGTGAATTTTCATGGCCTATGGTGGCGTGTTGGGACCGGAATTTGCCATGAACAGCGTTGACTATTTCGGTCTCGGGGGTGGCGATGGCGGCGAGTCCGGGGCCAAGGTTGGTGACGTTGGAAAGCTCGTGGTCGGGGCTGGGCTTGGGTGAAGAAGGGCATGGTCAGGTGATCTCTGTTGGTGGTGCGAAGGAGATGGAGTAGGGGCTTGGGTTGTGGAATCCAACGAGAGTGAGGAGGAGGGAGATTAGTTATAACTGGGTAGTTAGCTAATTTGGGTAGTTAGTTAATTAAACTATAATTAGTTTATTAATTATAAATTTAAAATCGATAAACTAAAATTTGTATTTCTCTCATATGAGGTCCAATCGAGATGCAGATTTTTGCGTTGTGTTCGCAATGACGAAAGCTCCGCAATGGAATTGGTTTGGTAAAATTTTGAGTATGTGGAAAATTTAGGCTAAATTTGAATGTCGTTGGATTTTAATTTTGAACTAGAACGCCTCGACGACAATAGAAATTTCGGTGAGTTAAACTCACCTTTTTGGTTAAGCAGTGTGTTATATAGTTAATAAAAATTGTTGATTGTATGTTTGGATGATTTACTGTTTTATCAATTGGTTTTGGTTTTTATTCCTACCCCTGGAGTGGATGACCTTTTATATTCCTAGTAGCGAATGACCCATATTATATGATTATATACCGTTTATGATAATTAGGGACAGGTTGGAGGGATCCAATAGGATTCCCCACCACTATTGATTATATATATATATATATCTGTGTGTTTGTGCGCACGCTGATATATATATATATATGGGTTGTAATGCAGGGGGACAGGTTGGTGGTATCCAATAGGATTTCTTGCCATTGTTGATTTTAATTTCAATGATATTCCTGTTATATGAATTATTGGATATTAAACTTGATTGTTGGCTCTATATGATTATGACATTGCTATATGTTCAAAACTTGAATCTTGTAGTGATAGAAAATCAATAATCGATATATTGGTTCAACGTTGGATAGCTATTGGCCTCAAATTAGTATTTTAAAAGTACTATAAATTGCCATTTGAGTTGGAGTGGGTTTTTGAGATAGAAAATGATTTTAAATCTCAAATCGGGTTTCGAAAATATTTTGTTTTAAAGGATTTAACTTCTGTTTTACTCCAACCTTTTCATCTATCTTTTCTATGTTATTTATTTACATTTAATATTGTTTTAAGATTATTTATATTTAATATTATTTTAAAGATTATTTATTTATACTTAATGTTGTTTTAAAGTTATTTATCAATATTTTATTTTTTTGAAAAGTTAATTATTTAAATAATTAACATGGTTTGAAATTAAAAATAATGATTTATTAATAATGTTTGGAAATTAATTATTACTATTTATAATAATGGTAAAGATTAATTATTATTGTTTATTTAATAATGATTTGAAATTATTAATTATTATTTTTAAGATATTTTGAAGTTAATAATTATTATTTATTTTTAATTTTTATTGTTAATAATTATTATTATATAATAGTGTTTTGAGGTAAATGATTTTTATTCATTTATAAATATTTTCGAGACTTATAAATATATTTTTATAAACATACCTGAGTTTTAATGGAGGCATTTTATAAAATGGTCTGTAGGCATAAAGGACAATTATTTACAAGGTAAAGGAGTTTTATAAATGGTTAGATATTTATAAACGAATTTAGAAATGGGTTTATAGATTTATAAGCGGAGTTTTATAATTAGTTTGATGGATTTTTAAAGGGATTATCAATGACTTGAGAAAAGATCTAGAAATGTTTATAAATGGTTTTAGAGATTTATAAATAGTTTATAAATGATTTTAGTGATTTATAAAGGAGTTATAAATGATTTTAGAATTGTATAAAAAGGGAAAATATTTCTCAGTTTTGTGAATATACTTATACCGTTAAGATAAGTATATGGATATTTTTTCAAGTATTGAAAAAATAGGAATTTGTGTGTTTATCTTTGTAAAGGTATTTTTATACAAGTAACTTATAAAGTAATTTTAATTAATGAAAAGATTAATTAAAGAGGTTAGGGGTTGCTTATGTGTTTACCCAATGTTGGTTTTCCCTTTTGAAATAAATCCCTGATTTGCATGTATGTTTGTGGATAGTTAAATAACCGACTATCAAATATAGACCCAAAACAAAACTTTGGAAATATCTAAGAGAAACACATGAGTTATATGGCACAGTCATCTTCGATGATGTTGTATAGTGCATATAAATCTCATTACATTCACCTAGGACAAACAATAAGGTAATCCATCCACTAACGGTTAGGAGGTGATCTTCGCTCTTATATTTGACTTTTTATTTCCTAAAGAACTGTGGATTTGCTACTTCTTCTTCCATTCCCAGTGATTGGATTCGTCGATTCCAGGGTTACGTTGAGTTTACTGGAAACTATCGAATGTTGTTTCGAAGAGACCAGGATTTATAGGTGAAGATGACCACCAATCTCTCTAAAACTTCGACTAAAGGACCTTCTAATCCACATGGGCCCACCAAAAGGGGCTAGGCCCAACTCCTAATGAGGGGGGATTAGCACTGAGGACGTCATCCCTCTAGAACTTGAAGTCCACTCTCATTGAATGACTTATTACAACCCTTATTTCATTATAGAATAATATATAAACAAGGAATTGTAATCTAATTGCAATTAAACTAGAAGGAATTGGTGACGACTCGTGATCATACAAACACATCCGAGAGCCAATGAGGGGAACATGTACCTGAACGTGTATATTCAAAAAATTCGATTTCTTGAAATCAACAAAAATTAACTTTTCACCTAAAGTTATTAAAGAAAAACTAGATCAGATAGCTAAAGTTACTAGCCCTATAGAACCGGACATACATAGCAACTAATGGAATATAATCCCAAATTTATACAATTGGAAATCGTCCAAGCCTGATGACGATCAAAGAGGATACAACACTTTGGAAAGATAATTCAATGAAAGGATAGCGACTATTCAGGAAACTGGATGGATTTCTTTCTGGCGACTCTTACTGGCTTCATTTCAAAGCACGTCATGTACACAAAAAAACATACTTTGGAGGGCAAATGTTATCTGGCATTTTGATCTGGCTATATCCGAACTGTTTGGACAAGTTAGACTCGACTGTCATCAAGGCCAGTACCTAGAGTGATGATTGTGGGGTCAAAAAAATCAAGCATAGATGATAATATGAAGCATAAGCATGAAAGCTCACTATTCCTCGAAGATGGACCAGGTACGATCTATATTCAACACTATGGATCGTATCGATTCCACAACTCAATTTTGCAGCGATAATCGGTCAATAACTCAGAATAGACATGCTATTAACATGAAACTTGGAATACAAACTTATTACAGCATGTGGAACATCCCTTAGGGATATCATTCCAATTAAAGGAAGTTGAAGGGATCGACATAACTCCCTTTGGAGGGATCTGCAGAGATCAAAATTCAAGCAACACTACTTTACGGAAATGCGATATCTCACAAACCGTACGTCGGAATTGCACGAAATTTGAGAAGCAAGTAGCTAACATTATGGGGGCACCCCTCATAAGGATTGCAGCCCATTTGGACACACTACTAGGGATTAGTACCGATCCCTATTGCGGGTCCCGATGGGCTTGTAAATTTTTAAGTGGTCTCGTCTTGGTCTCCCGAACCTTCTATCGTAATTTCATTCCGATCTGTGCACATCTTCCCCTATAATACATCATGTATGGCGTTAGAAAAGAGATCTTTCTTTCTACTAAAAAGGCTCTTCCATTTTTATTCTTCATTCTTGTACTAATGGATTCTAGCTGATCCAAACATTCTTGTAATCATAATCAAGTGCAAGATCAATAAAAATATGAAGTGGACGTAGGCTAAGGTTGCCGAATCACTATAAAAATCTGTGTGTTCATTCATGATATTTGCTCTATTTTAATTTCATTCTTATTTAATTTCATCATATGGAATCCATTCTCCACTAGGCGCCATAAGGACTTAGCTGTACCCAACTATGCAGAAACATGAGATGCAAGCATTTCAACTATATTCATATTTTACTTTGACCTATAGACATTATTATAATACAAATGAATTTTCTATTTAAAATGTATTGGTTATCGTAAGGTAAAAACCCATCAGTTTTTATGTACGCGTGGTCTTATGAGATACTTTTATTTGAAAGGTTTTAATAAACATTAAATTCCATTTGTTTGTGTTTTTCTCACGCTGATTTACCAGAATGATCTGGGCATTCTTCTCTATCAATGCTTGGGTCAGACCAAGCATATTTATAGATTACTTTGGATGCATTGGAGTTCAGGAGACGAGCTGAAGGCCCAAGACGTATATACATAATTCTTTGTGTTCGGCTGTGATTTCTGTTGGCTGTATTTATCAGAAATTACAAGGGCAGGCTGTTATAACTGTCCAGACTGAAATAGGATAGTGTACTCTGATTGATGGATGTATGTATATTACAGTTTTGTTTCTTTTGTAAAGATCTGTTTCGTATTATATATTATTCGTTCCGCTGTGAGATTCTATGTTGTAATAGTTTTCTTCTTTCTTCCTTCCTCTTTTCCTCTAACAATCGGGTTTTCCAGCATTCAATTGCCCGGCATGCAATACAATGGGCGTATTAGTGTCGATTTTCGAGGGTCCAAAATCTCGGTCTTTACAATATATCCAAACAACAATATTTTCACAACATCCAATCATGATAAACAATCATTATAAACAACCATAACATCCAATATATGTATATATATAATACAAATGGAGTTTCTAATATTTTCTATATAACATATCTAACTTTTTGTTACTAATTACTTTCCAAATATCCACTTATTACTGTAATTCATCCAACCAAACATCTTAAGCATTTCAATAGTCATGTTAAACATTTATTACTATCTATAAAGAATTAATTTAGGAGTTCTCACCTTAATCCAAACCGATACTTCCTGCCAACATTCATTCAAATCAACACCTCACTAATCCATTTACTAAAAAACTCCTCACCTTACAAGTGCTCGGTAAGCCTCCCAATTCCACCTTGCTCTCAGCCCAACCTCCTCTCACTTGCTTTATAATAGATTAGAAAAGAGTTGATTAACTTTTGAAAAAGTTAGAGAGTCATAAGTGGATTAGTGCTTAAGCACTTCCACTATTTTCAACCCTCATACTTTTTCTCAAGTTTTGAGAAGGAAGAGAGCTTTCATGGAAGCCATTAAAGAGCATAAGAAAGCTTAAGAATGAAGAAGAAGAAGAATGTGAAGAATAAGTGAGAAGAAGAGGTGGTATTTATAGGAAAAAAAGAGAAAATATATTTGAAGTGAAATTACCACCATACCCTTATCCACCTTAGAAAATACCTCCCCTCTCCATCTCTTGTGGTGCAAGGCAGCCCCCCATGTGGTGATGAGGTATAGGTGGTGATGATGGTGGAGGTGGTGATGTGATGTGGAGTAAGATTGAATTGATGTTTGCTTTTTAAAGTAATTATTACTTTAGATATTTATTTTATAACCTTATGTAAATATATTTTTACTTTTCTATTTTTTATTAGTTTTATATGTATATGTTAACATATGTATGTCTATATTATAATGTGTTCAAGTTATATAAACAATGTTGTATAACTTATATATGCTAAACTATTACAAATTTGATTCCGATCTTCGGTCATGTTTTCATTATTTATTAACGTATACATATTTGTAAACAAAGTTTGGAAACTATTTTCTTATTATTTTCCATGAATTAAAACGATCTTATTTGATTCATAAAACCATATAAATCAATATTAAATGATTGTTTACAAAAAGTGTTATTATATCGATAAACCGATGTCGATTCTCCTTATTTCTAACCTTATTTATAAATTTATAAACTATCACATTTGATTTATTATCAACTTATTGCTATTATAAATGAATTATTATCATTTTAAAACCATTATTTGAACATTTATGATGATCAATAAATCATTAAATTTTAATTGAAAATCATTTATTAATCATTATATATACTGGCATTACTAATGACATTATAAATCAATTAAATCTTTGTTAATATATTTTAAAATTGGTCTACCATTTTTATTTATGGATCTGAACATCATTATTGGGGTTATAAACCCTTATATTTGAATATTTTAAAAATAATCCTAATTTATTAAAGTGATGAATTTACGGGTCGTTACAGACTTGCCTCCTTAAAAGAATTTCATCCTTGAAATTGAGTGCAAAGTCGATAATACTTATTCCAAAGTTTAAATTTCAAATATATTGTTGGGTGGTACTTATGTATTATTCGTATGCACTTATCTTATTGGATCTTAAATTCGAACATATCATTTTGCTTTCGAACTAGAATTGATCCTCTGATTTTTCTAGTGCGGATCTTGATTAGGCTCAAAGGCTGGTATTCTCCTTGCATAGCCCTCAACTATGATAGAAAATGAAAGCAATCTGACTTCTAATCCTTATCAGTTTTTTCCTTCGAACCTCGAACGATAAATCCTTTTCGAATATCAAAATCTTACATCCAAATCTTAGGCCAAACTGTGGTTAGTGTATAATACTTTTATACTTTATTTTTCCAAAATATTTTAGAAAATTTTGGTTTAATTTTTAAACATTTCATAAAAATATAGTTTTATTCCTTTTCAAAGGAAATTCATACTTATATATTTTACAAATTCTTTATTGAAATTTCTCTTAAGTGATTCGTGTATTCCGTATCGAACAAAGTTATGAATGAAGGTCATAATTTTTTTATAGATAATTTCTTTCTTACATCACCATACAAACCATCTCAACATACATACTAAAAACATTCTTAAGTTGTTCTAACCCTACAAGGGTTCATACTATAGACACTAGTACATCACTAAATATCATCTCCTCAAATCTCTGGTTCATATACGAGCTAATATTTAATACTAAATAGATAATTTCTTCCTTACATCACCATACAAACCATCTCAACATACATACTAAAAACATTCTTAAGTCGTTCTAACCCTACAAGGGTTCATGCTATAGACACTAATACATCACTAAATATCATCTCCTCAAATCTCTGGCTCATATACGAGCTAATATTTAATACTAAATACTACTAGATAGACAACTAGCTTCCAAACACTACCATCATTCTGAAGCTGATTCATTCCAATAACTAACATAAAATATCTCCCCATCATTTCCTTTGTCGTCATCATCATCATTATCATCATTATTCCCCTGCTCATCGTCTGCCTCGTTTCCACCTTCATACCGTTACATCCTATCTTCCTCATATGGCAACTATGGTTAGTTCCACGGAACATGCCCCATTCCTACTGGAACTTATTGGATTACTTCCCCAGCTTCTTGTTCCTCGAGACGCTGCATATGGATTTCCCATGGATTTCCTTCCTCGATCTCCTATATCCCCTGCACTTCCTCCTCTTCATACATTTCAACTTCTACTTCCTCAGGTTCTTCCTCCCAGTTGTAGTTAATGTATGAGCTTGAAGATTCTTCTCGCCAAACGATACGGTCTCTATTTAAATCCCATATCATATTGCTATCAATGCTGCTGTTGTTTGATTCATTGGGTATGATGGAATTTGGATCTTCTATAGGCTCAGATTCCTCCTCCTTCATCGGTTCCTCGTAGTTTGGAGCAACTTCTTCGTCGCTTGACACAATGATAAGTTTAGGAGTGGGTGGAGGTATAAATATTGCGGCCATACTGATCTAATTCTTCCTCTATGATAGGCCAACCATTCCTAGGTGGCCACTACATGGGTTCTTTGTCGCCCGATAAGATGACCAAATTGTCTTTCTTCTTCACCTTTCTCTTTGAGGACTCCCCCTTCGAATACTTTCCCATGAATGGTTTCTACGAATGCAAACAAAGTCTTCTTAGGTATGGATACTAACTTATTCTAATGTCAAGGTTTAAATTTAAATGTATCCTACCACAAATTCATTTGACAATTAAGGGTAATAATTCTCTAAGTACTTTGGCATTTTCCTCAAAATCATGTTGAATCGAATTTTAGAAAACCAATCGATATTCGTCAAATCCTCACCAAAATATTTTCCAAACATTATTATCATCAACTTCAAAAATCCTTTAAAACTTCTTTCTCAATAACCTTTTAGATGAAAGTTTCTATTATTTTCTTTATAAACTTTCAGTATCATAATTTCAGTTGATGGTTAAATTATTTACTAAGCACTTGGTTTTGTTACTTCTAAACCAATACAAAAATCCTTTGGAAATTTTCTTCAGAAACCCTTTTAGATAAAAGTTCTCATTATCCAAATTCTTAGGTTTTATATACATCCCCTTATTACTCTAATTTAGTAAACATCTTATAGTCAAACTGTGAAATTCTAATCACAAGATGTTTTAGGCTTAAATCTTTTTATTAACTTGTTTTTAAACAATTATTCAAGTTACTATATATCTTTTAAAAACATATATTTTATATTCAAAATATAATCCTGGGTAAAATTATTTCATTTACCATACTTTTAAAAATAATTTTTATATATTAACAAATACGAGCTCAAATATATAATACTCTCAAACTTATTCTAGGGTGTTACTAACCCTATCTCTAATGAGTTACTCATTCTAGGATATTACTAATCCTATCCATAATGAGGCTTTACCCTGTTCAGGCTTTGGTGTTCGCTAAACCAAAGCTTTGATACTAAATGTGAGGACTCGGGTTTTGAGACCCGAGAGTGGGTACACCCACCAACCTAGGCTTTTCAACCATCAAAAATGGACATAATCACCGTAGCACACACTGGTACAACGAATTTTATTTTATGGCTACCCTCGTGACTAATAACTAACCCTTTCTTAGGGACAGTGTGGGCAAGAGTCTCTTGATCGCCACCAAACAGAAAGCGAGAACCCCATCATGCTACAAAAGCAAGCAAAGCCGGTCTCGACACTCTGATATCAATGTAGCGTACACCCAATTTTCAACATGGCGGTGACCACAAATGATAACCTAGAATCTCATTTTAGAGCCAGTCTCACGACTAGCAACCAACCCATTCAAACTAGGGACATGTAGGGGTGAGAGTCTAAACTTCGTCACAGTTCACAAAGCGAGAACCCCCTATCATGCAGCACAGAGCAATCAAATCCAACCCCGGTTCCTTCAAACCAACCATCGATAAAAAGATAGTTTATGAATAGGTGATTAATATTCCATTAATTAATACCTTTTTATCCAAAATATCTTTTATATATATTTATCTTTTGAAACCATTTCTTTTCAGTATATATGGAGTTCATGAAAACTCTCTTTGTTAAATTCTTCGGTTTAATTAAACACTTTTTAAAACTTAGAATAATTCCAAATCATTTTACTTAAATTTTAACAAATATTTGTCAATTCCAAAAAAAATTAACTTTTTAATAAGTTGAAACAATGTTATCTAAGATGGTAAATCCAAATTAGTTAATATTTGAATGAAACAGATCCATAGAAATCATTCAAATTATACTTGATGTTAGTTTCCATATTCAAAAAGTACTATCCATCGAATAACGGTGAAAACACCTTTTACATTCATATGGGTAGTATGAGTTCCCTCCTTGGAATTTAATATCAATTATAAGAAGATTATATCTATACAACCCAATTTGTTTAAATTTGGGAAAATTTAATCTTTTATACTTAACTCGTTTCCGACATTTCGATCTTATCTATCCCTCGCCTAGGTGAGGCCAAATGAGCTAGGGCACTGGTTGCTCCTGAACATCTCCTTAGTTGAAGCACCTCAAATAGATCTCACGAATAGAAAAATCAGGTGTACTCGTCGGCTTATTAGAGCCAATATTAAAACAATTGCTTATAACAGCTTTACTTTTATTCTTTTATTTAAATCATTTTAAATAAATCTTTAAATATTCAAATCATCTTTAAAACACTTAACCGTTCATTTAAAAACATTTATAAAGATTTGGGAAAGAATTGTTAACTTTATAGTTATATTTCAAAAGTTATTGAAAACCTCTTCAAATAGTGCTGCGAATAGTGTTTTTAAACTTATATCGACCGAAACCACTTTTCTATCATTTGAAAAATTTATTTATACAAATCAAATCTCTATTAAAACATTTTAAAAGATTTATAAAGATTTTTTTTCATATTTTTAAAACATTTAAAAGTATAAATTTTAAGAAATCCCTTTTTGGATTCGGAACTGCCATACCGTGATTATTTTGAAAACTTGTTTTACTTATATTTCAAAATATACTTATTGAAATCTCGATATTTTTTCTTTATTTGAAAACTGTGGATATAATTGTTCAGAAGATTCTTATTACAAAGAATTCCGAGCTATATTCCACCATATATACTCATTTAACTTTTGAAGTGTGAAATCGCGAACTACCGTTACGTGACGCGCCTAGTTTTGACTCGTTTTTCATTTTTTATTCAAACTTCACAAAAACTTGTTTTTAGTGTTTATAAACATATTTAATCATATTAAAACCATTTCAAAGAGTTTTAATGATTCCATACTACTTTTATAATTTGATTCGGAAAGTGATTTTCTTGTGTAATATCAACGTGTATTTAACGTGAAATTTTTATATATCCGAACAACAATATTTTTACAATATCCAAACATGATAAAAAATCATTATAAATAACCATAACATTCAATATATGTATATATAATATAATTGGAGTTTCTAATTTTTTATATATAACATATCTAACCTTTTGTCACTAATTACTTTTCAAATATCCACTAATATTGTAATTCATCCAACCAAACATCTTAAGCATTTCAATAGTCATGTTAAACATTTATAACTATTTATAAAGACTTACTTTAGGAGTTCTCACCTTAATCCAAAACGATACTTCCTACCAACATTCATTCAAATCAACACTTCACTAATCCATTTACTAAACAACTCCTCCTCGTCTTCCAATTGCTCGGCCACCCTCCCCATTTCACCTTACTCTCGGCCCAACCTCCTCTCACTTGCTTTAGAAGAGATTAGAGAAGATTTTGTTAACCTTTGAAAAAGTTAGAAAGTAACTAGTGGATTAGTGCTTAACTCTCCTACTTTTTCTCAAGTTTTGCGAAGAAGTGTACATAGAAGCCATTAAAGAGTATAAGAAAGCTCAAGAATGAAGAAGTAGAATGTGAAAAATAAGTGAGAAGGAGGGGTGGTATTTATGGAAAAAAAATGAGAAAATATCCTCGAAGTGAAATTACCACTATACCCTTACCCGCCTTAGAAAACACCTCCCTTCTCCACCTCTTATGGTGCACGGTAGCCTTCCCCATGTGGTGATGAGATGTAGGTGGTGTTGGTGATGATGGTGGAGGTGGTGATGTGACGTGGTGTAAGATTGATTTGATGTTTGCTTTTTAAAGTAATATTTACTTTAGATATTTATTTTATTACCTTATGCATATATATTTTTACTTTTCTATTTTTTATTAGTTGTACATGTACATGTTAACATATGTATATGTATGTTATATATGTGTTCAAGTTATATAAACAACATCGTATAACTTATATACGTTAAATGGTTACGAATTTGGATTTCGATCTTTAGTCATATTTTTATTAATTAATGTATATATACTTGTAAACAAAGTTTAGAAACTATTTTCTGTATTATCCATGAATTAAAATGATCTTATTTGATTTATAAAACCCTATAAATCAATATTAAAGAATTATTTACAAAAATTGTTTTTATACCAATAAACCTATATCGATTTTCCTTGTAATTTCAAATCTTATTTATAAATTCATGAAGCTATCACATTTGATTTTATATCACTTTATTGCTATTATAAATGAATTATAATCGTTTTTAAAGTATTATTTGAATATTTATAATAATAATTAAAACATCAAATCTTAATTTAAAATCATTAATTAATTATTATATATACTGGCATTACTAATGATGTCATAAATCAATTAAATCTTTGTTAATATATTTTGAAAAGTTTTACCATTTTTATTTATGGTTCAAAACGTCATTATTGGGCTTATAAATCCTTATATTGGAATATTGCAAAAATAAATCTTAATTTATTAAAGTGATGAATTTGCGGGTCGTTACACCAAGCTTGGCTCAACCTCCCAGATCGCAACCTAGGCATGGACGTGCGGCCTTCATAATGTCATGCGTCACTTCATTACACCATGCTTGATAGATTTTAGGGGAACGTGTATTTCACAAAGAGAAATCCAACAGTAATCTCCGTTTTACCTATCGTTGCCCACTTTGCTAGAAATATTAAACTCTAGTCATAACCATTACACATCGACCTCGGTCGATCACAACCATACCCAATTCCAACATGGTCAATGTGAATCTCTCCTTCATACGATCTCAATGGATCTAGTTTCATGATTTATTGTGGAGCGGATCTCTCAATTTATTTATTAAAGAGATTTAGAAGGAGGTGGCCATTCTTTTATCTTCTGTTAATGGAACAATAATGGGTTGAGATGAGAAAAGGGTTTGTGATTTATTTATACTAATATTATATTTGACTCAATTAAACCGATATATGTTTTGAGCTCGTACGATCACACGATGGTTTGATCGCAACAAAACTCTTCAGCGTACATCGTGTCATTATTCCAGTCACGATGGTATGAATTTCATCACCATTCGAGATAGTGCTCCAGAATGATATTTGCATGCATTTCGAGGCCGTTAGACCATTCGATTGTCCGATCTCCAAATATAACGATATTTATACTCATTTTAATTTGCAACGTCCATCGAACTCAACTGAAGTGGTCTCGAGTCCTGATTTAGCCGTATGCGAAAAATCATATTTTTGGATCTTCAATTAATTAACGATTCAATATTTAAATTAACTATTCGAACATCATATCATTAAAATAATGGTCGTTACACTCTCCCTTCCTTAAGTGGATTTCATCCTTGAAATTACCAACGTAAGGAGAACGTCTTCTAAACCCTAGGCCTTCAAAGCCTCTCATGTTTCGAAAAAATGTAGCAGCACCTCCTTTGCGCGGCTAGGTCTTGGAAAAATCCTAATACAACACACACACACATCTCATATCCAACACATCTCGTTTCCAAGGACAACCAAATATAAATACCTAAATCTACACTACATATGTTACATGCCTCTTTTATAGCAAGAGCATAATTTTAATGCGAATAAAAGCATGTAAGCATCCAAATAACCAACACTTGCTTCCATGTAACTGGATATGTGCTCAACAAAGAGGATTAAACACAATAGCAACATCATCATATATTTAAACATACTAATGTATAGCAATCATCTCAAACAAATATGCTATATCAAATTATAACTATCCTGCAAGCCTAACAACCACATAAGCATAAGCCATCGTTTCAAATGCCAACAACCAAACATCAAATGGTCACAGATAAGGTCAAACATCAAAAAGTAACATCCATGCCTATCCTAGCATGCATGATACTAAACTATCTAGTATAGGACATCAAATATGGTATCCAATATGAAAGCTGATGAAAAATGAAATCTCACCAAGTGAAGAGCTCCGGATAAGCAGTCCTCATGCTTTCTTGATATCCCACATGCTTTTGCCTCGCTTTTGTTCTTTCAAACCTTTACTATTCCACTGCCTTCCTTCTAACCTATTTCGTATCACATTTATCTGTACAGAAAAACCTATAGGACTCGAAGTATTAGGTTTAGTCTCGATATCATCTAGTCGATTCGATGCTAAATTTCCAAATGTCTCTTGTAAGTTATCCCAAAACCCAGAATAACGGGCTTCGACCACTTACAATGCTCTTTGACACATAATGGAATCACAATATCCATTCCTCATATAACTCGATAAATTTAGATGCCTTCCTACTGGAATTAACGAATATAAATCTAGCATTCTTCATTAATCTATTGACTATGACTCAATTGCTTTCATATTCTCTTATAGTCCTTGGCATTCTATTGATGAGGTTCGTCAGTGTCCATTCCCATTTCCACCTGGGAATCTCAAGCGATTGTAGTAACCACTTGGCTTCTTCTATTCAGCATTTACTAGTTAATAATCCATTCATCCCAAAATGAATGCCCGACTTCCTTCTTCATTCCTTCCCAATAATATTTATGTCTCATATCATGATGCATTTTATTATCATCGGGGCGTATGGTCAATCTCGAATGAGAGCGCTCTAACAGTACGTCATCCCTTAACCCATCGACATCGGGAGTCAATAATATCTCTTCCTTACGGAGCCAACCATCTCGATCAAATCTATATTGCATCTCCTCTATAGACACTACTCATTCCATAACTTAGTCACGATCTCCATTAGTCTAGCTACACACCTCTAACTAATACCATTTCGCTAAATCAAAGTAGGTTTGATAATCAAACTAGCCGTCATCTTTTGGCCGTAGCTCACATCGAGTTCTGAAGTCATAACCAGTGACAAACTCGAGCAATGTCTACTCTAGGAATATTGCATCGAAACTGGTATGTCTTCCACTCAAAGCACCAACAACTTCATTTCCTTTACGGACGTATAGGAAATGTCAAAACCATAGAAGGCCAAGAACTGTAACCATCGTTGTCGATGAAGGTCAAGATCCTTCTCGGAGAAGAAATACTTCAATGATATGTGATCAATGAATAACTCGAACCCCTCTCCTAATAGATAGAGCCTCCAAATCTCCAAAGAAAATACTATATTAGCCAACTTCAAATCATGAGTCGGATACTTCTTCTCATGCGATTTCAGTTATCAACAAGCATATATGACAACCTTACCTTTCTGCATCAATACTATACCTAGTCAAGTACCACATGCATTTGTGTATTATCAACTCCTCATTCCCACTCGGAATGAGTAACATCGGTGCACTCGTCAATCTCTCTGTCAGACTCACTAACGCAAATCTACTCTTCGCGTCTCAAATAAAAGTCTGATACTCCCTAGTCAAATAAGTTAACAATGCCGCTACCTTTGAGAAGTTCTTAGTAAAGCATATATAACATCTCGCCAATCCAGGGAAACTTCTAATCTGTATCATTCTTTGGTCTATTCAAATCTTAGACTGACGTAACTCGTAGGATCCATAGTAATGTCTTACTCCAAAACAACATGACCTAAGCATCTCACTTCCCTTCTAGAAGTTATACTTTAAATATTTCATCATCATCAATCGATGTTTTTTCAACACCTCCAACACAATCATCAATCGTGTCTTGTGCTCCTTTTTCATCCACGAGTAGACGAAACTATCATCAATGAGCATAAGCACAGATTTACACCAGTGATCTCTCGAAATACAGCCCAAGAAATCAACAAAATACGCCGACGTATCGATTAGCCTGAACGGCATAACCAACCAATCAAAAATAAAGGTAGCATAGGAAACACTATGATCTACACACTCTCCTTAGCTACTCTCAGTGGATGAAATCCTATCGTAAGGTGTAACGACCCGATATTTTCAACCATTCGCATCCGCACATGCCAGACTTGAATTGCTCAAAATACCGCGTTGTAAATAAAATTTTGGCAAAACTCAGAATATACAATAAAATAAATAATCACAGATCACAGACACAGAGTAATATAATGTAGTGGAAACAAAGAAATAGTAGTTCATGAAGCTACTATATAAATACATCAGAGTTAAGTAAGATACAATAGGAATACCAAGATACAACAGGAGTAACAGTATGATAATCAGGTACAACTCAGAATAAAACTGGAATCAACTGGATAACAAATGAATAGATATCTGGTTCTTCAAAGCAAAACTCCAGCTCCAAAGGTGAGTCTCTAATGCTGTATCACTCAGTCTGACCCGAGCGTAAAGCAAAACACAAAACACTCGAGTCAGAGCATACATACTTATACGATGTAAACCAACTCAAGTGAACTGTAATAAAGGTACAAGTAACTTAAAGAATGCTTGGGATCGCTTATTCTTTAAGGATCCGTTAAACTATCTACTATGTAGTAATATTCGCTATTATAATAATGTCTAATATAAAATAAACATACTTTTCAATAGCGTCAAGGGGTTACCCATATAGCCCTTAACACGTAATAGTCCCAGTAGTCTATCCAGTATTAGCATACTCCCAAAAAGGGGGCTACCCTCGATACTCCACAGGCTACGGGAGAAATCACAACTCGTAGTAAAGCTCGATATGGTAGGTGACACGGCACACAAGGCAATGCCAGGGTAGATATACCAATTACGCACACAGGCTGGTAGAAACGCATAGCAGCCACTACCGCTCCACCTCGAACAACACTCCCAAATCAAGGGGTGCACCTAAACAAATCACAAAGTAATAGAATGGTATCGAAGAAGTGCGTCCGATCAGAGGTGCTACCTCATTGGCCCGAGATCGCTCCTGTTTTAGCCACCTTAGGCCAACTCATGGGAGTTGGGTCCACGCATATACCTTTAGGATCGTCGCCACCATCCTACTTCATTCTGGAAACTCCACCGCGTACACAGTTGTTAAAGTGGTTTTCGGTATCAACAGAGAGTATGTCCATATCCGATCCCGGTCTCTTTAACAACCAATCGTTATTATAACCCATGGTTATAAATTTCAAAATAGTTTATGTTTCAAATCAAAATACATCCTTTAAACCATTTCAAAATCATATCATTTATTTCAAAATAGTACATACTTTCAAACCCAAAACATATCCATTTCAAAACCAATTCAACAATATATCATTTCCATTTCAAAACCAGTTCCATAATATATCATTTCCATTTCAAAAATCAAAGCAATAATATATCATTTAAATTCCAAACTAAATCAATATATTTCTTTCAATTTATTTAACTTGAAATATTCTTTTAAATCATATTAAACCACACCACCTTATAAAGTCATATCCTTGAATCTTCAATTTCAACAAGTTTCAAATTAATATATATTTAAAGACAATTCTTAATTAAATAAAATTCCAATTAATTTCATTTCCAAACCATAGTACTTTCAAAGTCATAACAATTCTGAAACCAAACTTTTTGAAACCAAAATACTTGGAAATTATAACACTTGAAATATTGTCATTAGGACCTCATAATACTTAGAAAAATCATAATACTTCTAAATTAATATTCATTACCAAAGTTATAACATTTTAAGTTCATTCATTCAACTATACCAATTTCAAACATTGTACTAACTCATAAATTTCAAAGTGGTATATATTCAAATCAAAATAATTCATTTACACCATTTAAATATGAAGTCATTATACTTACAAATCAAATATTCAAATCAAAATAATTCATTTACACCATTTAAATATGAAGTCATTATACTTACAAATCAAATATTCAATTCCCCAAAATTTAGCCTTTTCTGAGCTCATTTATTCACTTAAATACTTCAAACAATTTAAATTTCAGCTTTCGCAGCACTTAGAAAATGCTATGGTAAGTTACATTTGAAACCATTCAATTCAGCAAAGACAACATTTAAAATCTACTGTAATAGTTCAGTTTTAGTTGAAAAATAGTTCAATTCAGAAAAGACAGCATTTACAAAACTGCTGTAATAGTTCAGGGTTCTATTTACAGATTTTTGTTCAATTCAGCAAAGACAGCACTTGCAAAGTGCTGTGATAGCCCTTAGTTAAATTTCCTTTTAGTTTACTTCTATAACTACAGCACTTACAAAGTGCTGCAGATTCTATTTAGTTCAGATTTTAGTTCATTTCCAGAAACGATAGCATTTCTGAAGTGCTACTAAATGAATTTCCACATTTAAATAGAATTCCAGCCATAAATAAACTTTAATTTAAATCATTTAAACTTATAAAAATCATATTTTCCCACTTCAAAATAGTCATTTTAAATACCCTTTAATATTATGATTTTTATCAAGTAAATTTTTCAATAATTATAAATTTCTTTTCAATAATTCACCTATTATATTCAAGTGTACAATTTTCCCACTTCTACATTTACTTAACACTTATATTTAAATTTCTATTTCATAAATAAGACTTAATTTCCATTTCTATTTTCTTTACTTAAAATTCCATTTCTAAACCAAATCACAAATTTCCAAATTAGGTTATATTTCAAATCACAAATTTCCATTCATTTATTTAACATTTTTAATACATAGAAAAATCATTTTTCACTTTATTAAATCATTTTTAAAACCAAATTTAATTTAAAATATCAAAAATTTACATTTTCAAAATACTTAAAACTTCCAGAAAAATATATAAAATAACCACGGGTCTGTATAATATTTTCTAGCCTAAGTCAGGTGATACGGATAATATATCATTTCAATCTGTAGTTTACAAAGAAAAATCCGGGTTTTATCATTTCAAACCCGCAATCCCAAGGATTTAAAATAAATAAAAATCGTTCAGGCTTATCATTTCAGCCCATAACGATCTTTCCCTATTCTAAAGTCTGTTCGGGTATGTATCATTTCAACCCATAGTGATTCTATTCTACAAGGAACTTGCAGTGTGATAAACAGAATATAATAAACAGTAAAATAAAATAAACATAACAGATGATGTGACAAGTTTATAACAGGGTTTAACATCATATAATTTACATCACAGGCAGGTATAACATGATATAATAATTTATACATATTCGCTTGTTGTCCCTTCACAATTTATATAAGTATAGATGTCGTGTGTGAATACTCATCATTCTACGCTGGAGTTAGCAAAACAAACACACAAACAGAAATTCGGAAAGCACGAAAGCACGACTAGATTTGGATGGAGAAAGAGCCAAGATGTTAGTCTTGTATTCACAAAATAACAAAGCAAGATATAAATATGAATACAATACAAAAGAATATATTGAAACAAATTGAAATAGAAATAGACAATTGACTACACAAAGCATTTAAACCATTTTTGCTTGATCTCCACTCACTTTGCTCGACCATAAGGCTTTATAGGTTCAGCCACAACATGGTTTAAGGTGCAAAGGGTCTAGGTTCACAAATACATGGTTACAAGGAGAATAAGAAGGGGTAGGGTTTACAAGTAGAGAAGGCAAATAGACAAGGTAAACAATGGAGTTTGGATGCATCTAGGCTCGACCAAAGGGGTCTATAGGCTCGGTCAAAGGTTGCTACAAATCTGGATAGAGGAGAGGTGTAACAACCCGGTTTTTCGCGTCAGTTTATAAATGACGATTAAATCATTGTTAATTGCTAATGTAGATTTTAATCGAGTCGGAATCCTTTTTGTAAAAGTTTGTTATCGTCACTAGACGATTGAAATTGATAACAAATTTCTATCCGCAATTTTGATCGAATTGAAATTCTTTTTAAGTTGTAAAATTCTTTAATAAATGTTTGGGTAAATGTTGAAGAGCTTTAACTTATAATCTCGGCCCACATTTATTTGGAATGCCGTGATAATATCAGAGAAACCCGTTCCCCTTTCATGTTTTCATTCGAACCCTAAACGAAGAAATAAAATGGCAGCCTCAAATCCATTTCCAGTCATTCCAAGCCCTTAGCAAACATTCGAAAAGAAAATGGCGGCTCGATTCCTTCGCTCCTACTCGTTCGTTCTCTCGGCAGACTTAGGGCATGGAAGAAATCGAAGAGAGTGGCTGCTAGGGTTAACTTCGTTCGTGTTTCTCGAATCGCTATGGCTCTCGGCTGCCTCGATTAGACAAAGGTGAGTGATCTTCTTCACTCACATTCTAATTCTCTCTTAGTATAGTGTTTCAGCCATTCATTTGTGTTTCGCTGTTGATGATTTCGTTGATTTCTGTCGTTGTTGATTTTTGTTCGATTTTGGCCATACGGTTCAGTGCCTTGAGAAGTATTGTTAACCTAGTTTGATTTTGTTAACACTGTTGTTGCTTGCTCATGTCGGTTTCACGAATTTCTGATCACCTTGGCTTCACATTTCTGGCATATGAACTTGAATTTGCGACTTCGGCATTACTGTGAATTTGATTTCGGTCACTCTGATTTAGCTTTGGAATTCTGGCTTTTGGGTTTGCAGTAGCCTTTTTATTGAAGTTTCCTTAAGTGATTTTCAGTTCTCACGCATCTCTAATTCATTTTGCAATCCCTGAATTCGTTAATTGATTTACTTGGCAGTTCGACTTGTTCGACTACTTGCTGCTTTGGCCTTTATGCCTTTACTGCCATGTCTACGTGATAGTGTACGACCATGACTTTATCCATCCTTGATTTATATTACACTCGACTTTGCATTAGCTTTGAGACTTTTTTGTATACAGTTGCACTTGGGAACACTGATTCATCGAAGTGCATTCCTTGAGTTTCACTGAGCTTTGATATTGAGTGCTTCATCCCTTACCTGTAGTTGTGTTACCTCTGTCTAATTCCGTCTGGTTTCTTTAGTAGTGTTGTAGACTGTTACTCTGACCATCTTTGTTTTAGCCTTGATCTCGAGCTCTTTGTCATGTGCACACTGTATCTACTTCTGACCTTTGAGAAAGTTCACGTTGCCTTCATTCACTGTTTGCATTCGACTTGATAGTGTTCTTCACTATTCGCATCACAGCTTTGACATTCGTTTACTGTATATATCACCTGACTTTGATCATCTCTGCAGTTTTGTACACTGATTAGTTGAGCATGATAGTTTCTGGTGCCTTCACTGTTTCATGTTATCACTAGAGTACATTATAGTCTTCATTGCACTTGATAATGATGTTGAACTTGGATGATCATTTCTGTAGTCACTGCACTGTGTTTTGGTGACATTTGTGTTGGTTCACTTGGTAGCCTTTGTTGTTGTCCAGTTTGTACGTGTCTTGTTGATGTTGCACATTCACCTGCTAGCCGAGCTTGTATGTTGCCTTCATAGTTTAATCACTGAGTTCTTCCCTGTTGATCTGTAGCTTCACTATGAGATAAGACTTGAGTTTTTTCTGGCCCCTGTGAACCTTGTCTCTGGCCATCTATTCTTTGTTACACTTGTAGCTGTTGTGTTCACCTGATCACTTCCAGTTGTACTGCTATTTGAATTGCAGTGCTTCACGTTGTAGCTTCTCTTGTATCTCTTGTGATATCTGTTGAGTCTGTTTTGCTGTCCAGTTGCACTGACACTTGTGATATTTGTATCAACTCGAATTGTTTACTTGATCCACTTGAGCATCTTTTTCATCTGGTCTGATGATATTTGTATTACCATATTTCTGTTGTAACTCTTGTAGTCTGACTTGAACATAGTCTTGTACTTGTTCACTATAGCTGCACTTGAGTTGTTTACTGGATCCACTGTCACTTTGCCATTTCTTTGCTCTATTAGAACATTTGCTCTGTTCGAACATGTATAGTTGTTGTTGCTTGAGACTGTCATCCACTTGCATTGCTGAGTAGTCTTTTATGTTTGTTGTACATATGAAATTTATTTATATGTATACTAAACATTCCTTCTCAGTGACATTCCACTTGCATTCTTATGCTTAAATGATTTAGTCGTTGCTGTGGCCTTATTTGGGTACATATACTCGTTATCTCTGGATGGCATCCCTTTGATGTAGATTCATGTTGCCATCTCAGTTTGCTTTCACCACTTTGTACTGTGGTTTCTCTGACCAATCTGGGTTGGATATTTTGATTTTCGACTTATTAATTGCTGTTAATACTTGGAGTTGTGGCGACTTTATATTCTGTTGTGGCGAGGCAGTGCACGCGTGCGTGTACTGCAGCCACACAGAATTGACAGATTTTAATTGATATTTCTTTCGTTCTTAATTCATTGACCTGTTGCGTAATTCGTAGGCTGTTTGGGAAAGGCAGTACACGTTAGCGTGTACTGCAGCCAATTAGCATTGATGTTTTTAAATTGGCATTTCAATTGTTTAAACTACTTTGGATTTCTGTTTTGTGGATTAACACTGTTTAGTGTTATATCTGCCGTTATCCGGTTCTCTTATCGAGAAGTTGGGTATACGAGATTTCTGTGACTGTCGTCTATTTGATATTGGATTATTATTGCTTCTGTGTATTAATAACTGAGTTTGAATTAGACTGATCCGGGTATTATTTTCTTTTGAATGTAATACTCGGGTCAGACCGAGTATTTACAGGTCGTAGATTTTTAGCTTTGGGTTGCTGCTAGAGCTATGAAGACTTTTTATATCATCTGAAGTGGTCTTCGTCGTGTTGTAGTAGTCAGTGTGTCTGTTTTAAGATGATAATGTATTCATGTATGTTAGTCGATAATGTACGTGTATATATAACTTCTTGAGTCGACAGTTGTAGTTGTATCATTTGTATTGTGTCAAATGTATTGTAACTGATATCAGTTATTGTATATATGAGACTTTTCGTTCCATCTGTATTCCGCATTTATGTTATCTGTGTTATTTTTATATCTATTGTCCTAAACTATTATAGCCACTGTGTAGTAGCTTTGAGTTTGTATCGGTATGTCGGATTTCCTCTAAAAGATGAAATGCAATGTTTTATTATCTGACATATCGGTGCTCGCCCAAAGCAATTACATAGATGGTCGCTCCTCAACAGCCTTATTCTCCGTGCTAGTTGATAGCACTACACTGTAGTGTTCTTGGCTAGCGTGGGTATAGAGGTGGGGCGTCACAAGAGGTTGATGGTCAAAGGTGATATCATGGTGGTGGTGGATCTAGAAGTGGCGGCCAAGGCAAGATATGGTGGTGGTGATGAAGTCTAGCTCAGCTATGTGTATGTTTTGGAGTTTTTGGACATTGTTTTGTGGTGTTTGGATCATCTAGGTGTCACGGCCATCTATGGTCAGAGGAGTGGGAGGGTTAGGTTGTGGATGATGTGGGAAAGAGGTGGTGTGGTGGTAGGAGGTGATGGTGGAGTCTAAGGCCGAGCAAAGCAAGAGGGAATCAAGAAAAAAAAAGGAAAAATCAATAGAAAAACAAGGAAGACAAAGTAGAAAAAGAGAAGGAAGCCATTACCAATTTTCAGATCTGAAATGATGGCCGAATTTGTGATGAAAGGGATATGTTTTCATGTGAAAAGAAAATAAGAACTCACGGCTAAAGTTTAGGAAAGGAACGACCAAAACTGTGGAGAAGTTATTGTAGGAAATCAAAGGGGTGTAAAGATATAAAGGCAAGAAATCAAACGTAATGTATGCTTATAATTAAAACAGGTAACGTATCTTAATTGATAAGTTTCCTATATATTAAAGAAAGATGTATACAAGAAGCCTTCTAAACCAAATAAATACAAGAAAATTTTTAAATAAATACATTTAAAAGATATGCCTTTTAAAACAATAACACACACACACACACACACACACACACATATATATATATATATATATATATTGAAACTTCTTTCCAAGAAATAAATAAGGAATCTAGATGTTTATAAAATGTTTTAAAATCAAATATACATATATAACATGACATGTTGCACAGGTAAACATATATTTGAACATGACATGTCAAACAAATATTATTTATATAAATTAAAATAAACAATTTTTGTTAAATAAACAATTTACATACAATAGTGTAAAAAGCATAACTTTCACCATATAAATCAGATTTCAACGAAACGAAAAGCAGTATACTAGAAATCTTATTTACTTTCATAATAAAAGATAAAATTCAAAAATTCAAACTTTTAAACTTTTAAATTAAAAGTCAAAGTTTGACCAATTTGACTAAAATTCATATTTCTGGAAAATATTCTATTTGTTCATGTTTGGAATTAAAATTCACATACAAATCAAAATTTATATTTAAAATAACAAAATTTATCCATTTTAATAAATAAAATAAAATTTTTAAATCAGGAAATTCAATTAAAATAATTACAAAATACAGGGTTGTTACATAAGGTCCAACCGAGAGAACACCTTCAGGTAATAGAGCTGATTGAATAAGCCAACAATAAGTAGGAGTGAATACTTGTTTGTCATCTCATTTAGCTCACGGTAATTAATATGCAACCTCAAAGAACCATCCTTCTTAGTGGCGAACATTATAGTTGCATCCCACTTAAATATGCTCCTATGAATGAACCCTCGTCTCAATAGATCATCCGGTTGCACCTTTAACTTCATATGCTCTTTGGGCATCATCCGCCTTAAAGGCATAACTACACCTTAACGACATAACTATTGTTCTAGCACCTCTAACCAGATCAATATGGAACTTGGTCTTTATATGGTGGTAATCCGGTCACCGCATTGAATGTGTTCGGACACTTTACAGCTACAGGAACAAATGACAACTTGTTGTGAGGGATATCGAGTGAATATAGAAAGCTAACCATTACCTCATCATCAACTGGGAATTCTATAACAACCTGTATTTTTAATATAATTAATTAAAATTAACAATAGAAATTTATTTAATTAAATTGGAATTTGATGGTTTATTTGATAATTGGTTTGGTAATTATATTTTATAAAGGATTTGAACTGCAAAATTTTGATATTTAAATTCAGATAAGTTATAAATGTGGAAAAATATTTTAAAAAATAAAATATACATATTTCCTTTTTAATCAAATTTAAGCCCAAAAATCATTTAAACTAAAATGAGAATTCTATACATTTCATTTTCCACTTTTTTTAATTCGTTCATTTCTTGAAGACATTAGGAATAATCATTTTTCTTCTTGCCTTTGCTAATATCATGATCATTAAAAACAACCGCTTCTTTAAAAATCAAGTAAATTTCATACGACATATATAAATAACCTTAAATTCGATTTGAGTTTCTAGATTCGTTCATCATGGTTGTTCAGAAGCGATCTAAGGTTCGTGTTTAGGAGGCATGCAAGAGCTTCAAGTAAGCGACGAGTTGCTGCAGTGTGGGTTGTAGTTTCGGATGTTAATATGGAGGTTATGACATGGTTGAGAGGGTAGTTCTATAGATGTTGGCAGTGTTAGCGGATACTTGTTCATCGTTCGATGAGTTAATTTTAACTCACAATTATATCTAATTCTGTAGTTTGCTATTAGCATATTTATAATCATCACGTTATTGATTGCAAATTTTGGGTGAATTAAATATGATCATTGATTGAATCATTTAATGAGTGAAATTGTTGATTGTTGAATTGTTTGATTGAATTGATTATTGATATAAGATTTGGAATTATTCTAAAGGAAAATATAATATATTTTATTATTCTATAAATAAAATTAGGTAAATAATAGTATTGTGTAGAGATTCTTTTATAGAAGTTATTAAGTAAAAGTCAATTATATAATATGAAAATTTCTTATATATAACAATTTAAAAGAAAAATATTATATTCCTGATTGGTTTGGATATTAAGTAAGGACTTTGAATTATAATTGTGGCTAGAACTAAGTATACTATATTTTTAAATTATATATATATATAAATATAAATATAAATATATTTATGAGATAATAACTAATAATGGAAACATAAAGTAAAATTTCAGAAGTATATTAGATTTATCAATCGATCTTTATATATATTATTAACTATAAATATAAATATAGATTTCTTTTGGTTATAAAACTCTTTTTAATATCAATATTATAAGTTTGAATTATATAAAAGAAACATATAATATATTGTTATTTTATAAAATGTATTATGGAAATTATAATATTTTTTTAGGATATTTTCATTATAAAGAACATTTGATTATAATTGATTTGAATGTTTTATATGAAAATTTGATTTAATTGATTTATAATATATTTTATTAAACTTTACTATTATTATATTTATTATTATTCTTATTTCAAAGATTGTATTAAAAATTTGGATTTAAATATGATTTCTCTATATCTTTAGATTTCTCATATCGTATATAGATTTTGATATTGTGAATGATTCACCGTTGAGATTGATTTGATTAATGAATTTAATATGATACGGTGATGAGTACTTTTATGTGATTTGTAATGATTTCTATTATGTGTAACTAGAAATATGAATAAACAGATTAGTAATACCATTTGGGATGGGGCATTTGGTAATAATTTTCCAGTAACTCTTTGGACTTATTATATAGAATATCAAAGAAGGGCGAGTGTGAAGTATGAGCACTGAGTAAATGAACTATAACATGTGGTGGTATAGGATGCCATTGTGTTATTTATTTGATTATTCTTTTCCCGTGGATGACACTCATACGAGGGTATGTTGTGTGTGTGACTCGCTCCGGTGAGCACGTATGGAGGCTACTAGTTAGCCATATAGTTTGTGTACATTATATGTCAGTTTACTTTAGTCCAACTCCCTTTGTGTTTCGAAGGTGAACCAGATTGGCCAGCATCCACCCTGGCTGCCTGATCGTGGGGTTGCGCCCCAGATTTGCGACAACATTATTTTTTATGGTATTTGATGCGCATCCATGATTAGTAGTTGGTTATCTCTTGTGTCGCATAGGCCAGTAATCAGTTACCATATACAAGCACATGTCGAGAGTCATGACCGAAGAGGCTACGCATTGTCGAGCCTATGATGAGTCATTGTCACGATACCGAGAGGGGAGAGGTAATTGTAAACGATGACTATAGGAGTCGTGTCATATGGATCACGTGTGGCTCCTAGAGCAAGCAGACATGCTATCAGTTTCCCGTCTGGTTCTAGTATATGTGGATGTATGTGTATGTGGGTAGTAGATAGAAATATATTACGTATAGATGGGATTATACTCGAGACCGTGTCTAGAGTATGATCAACCCCATATCCTTCTTAAGAAGATGGCTTATTTATTATTGATTTGCTATTTACATGTCTTAGGGCTGTTTAGTCAAGGGTTTCATCTCTTCAAGGATCGTGGGTCGAGATATACGATTTTATTTTTGAGTTGGCTCAAATCTTACTTATTGATTTTATTGATTTGATAATGATATTTATATTATGAGATTGGGAGAGACCGTGGGCATTGCCTTGCCATTGCCTGATGTTACTTAAGGATATCTCATTACTGATAGTTTCTAGGTTGATGATGAATTCTAGATGTATGATTCACCCATTCGATACCGATTTAGTAATTTTTTTGATGTTTTTTATTATTTGTGTGATGACATCTTTATGCATGGTTTTGTGATATTTGATGCTATACAATGTATTTGAGACAGTCAGTGATATTTTAACTGGATAGATTTACATCATGCTTATATATTACATATTTGTCGATATTATAAATATCATATATTATTTACCCTTGATTTAGATATAGTGTGACCCGTGTGTTATTTATATAATATTCGGGTCAATCCGAGGTATTTCAGGTACATGAATGATACGACCAACATCTTTTTACTTTTGGCTTAGAGGAGTATTATATTAAGATGATTAAACCTGATATTTTTATGTTATTGATTCACTATATGTATATATAATTGACATATGAGTTGTATTGTATTTTTATAACTTTATAGTATAATATATTATATCTTATCCCTACAACCGACTCTGTGTTCTCTGTTGATCTATATATTATGTATTTTTCTATCATAGAGGAACAATGTCTATTGCTTTGTACCGGTACTGTGTATGTATGTATTAGTTATGTATTAGATGTTTTAATATGTACGAGTGTTAGTCCAAGGAAATATTCATGTGTGTACCCCATATAGCCTCATTCTCTGTATTATCTG
This sequence comes from Allium fistulosum, assembly GCA_030737815.1. Taxonomy (NCBI): domain Eukaryota; kingdom Viridiplantae; phylum Streptophyta; class Magnoliopsida; order Asparagales; family Amaryllidaceae; genus Allium; species Allium fistulosum. The sequence goes on from CM060905.1 coordinate 1,248,720,915, forward strand.
ACAGTATTACTCTGTGATACTCTGGGATAGTATAGGTATAGAGGTGGGGGTGTTACACAGCCGAACACTACCTTCCGCTCATCGCCAATCCCTAAAGTCACCAATGACCTCTCAAAATCCACCACTATTCCATATCCTTTCAGCCAGTCAATTCCCAGACTATAATACTAGACCTAATTAACCCCAAAATAGATCAAGAACAAACAAACAAACATCCATGACTCAATATGACAAAGTCTAGACAAGCCATGTACATGCTGGCTGAGCCCCCAACAAGGTTCGTCATAATTAAAAGGTTGGTTCATTATCTTAGGTCTCAATCCTAACCTATCTATCAAATCACTAGATATGAAGGAATCTAAAATCCTGACATCAAATAAAACACGTATGGAAACACCATAAGTGCAAAGCATACACTAGACAATAATGCCCTTTCCCTTCTCTTTTGTCGATGGAGCACTCGATGAAATCGGAATGGCATTTAATGCATGTGCCTCCATGGTTTGTCAATATTTAGTTGGTTAGGGACAATTCTTCTACATTGGGTACAAGCTCTTAGATCGTAAAGCTTCTCTCTTAACTTCTCGAAGCTCTCATCAATATGGGAAATCAATCACTTCCCAAGTTATTCACCCAACTGAATGATAAACTCTTCATTCTTTCTAAGTGGAGTATCAATGAAAGATAGACCTTACTTCGATAGTGCATCAAATTCGGCCACATATTCCAAAACAAACACTATGCCTTACTTCAAGTCGGTGAACTTTCTAAACAACACTAACTTTTACAAAGTCGGATAAATTTCTTCAAAGCGAACTATGTACTGATTCTAAGTAAAACGATCCTTAGGAATCGAAGCTATAAGGGCACGTCACTAGTTCATTCTTTATCCGTGGGGTCATCTTGAGGTCAACTTCTACCTCATTGCATCATCTAACTCTAAGTCATTGAAAAACCTCTTGCAAATATCCATCTGTTCTTGCACCTCAATAGTCGACTCCATTCAAAGGAACGATTAACCTCTTAGACTCATATAGTCTTTATATAGCTCGGCAAATTCAACTTTAGGCATTTGCACTTGAGAACTACAATCATTTGAAGTAGTTTGGGAATTCTAAAATAATGTTTCACACCATCTCGACAAACAGACTCTGTAAATCAGGGTTAGTAGCCCCTGATCCTGCCCACTCCTCTACTCCAGAGATGGAGTCAGTAGCAGTATTTCTTGTATGTCAGATCACTCTTAACACATAACAGGAATGGTCAGTCTCTTAGAAAGAAAAACTAAATCAATTGTACTCGTGTGTACTATACAACTTATATACTATATATACTATTGTATAGTTTGAAAACAAAAATATATAACAACTACGCACTCTCTCGTCTATAAGTATACTCTCAATCCAGTCTAAGCCGACAATCCCTACCCTATCTCCACTGGACAGCTGTATCAACTCGGTTAATCACATAAACTAAGCTCTGATACCAAATGAGATGACCATCCTATACCTCCAATGCACATATAACCGAATAGCGTACTGCTGGAGCATCCAGTCTATGTAGCACGAATGTCAAGGGAAAGAAATAGAAGTAAAGAAGAGGAATATAAGAGAAGAAAAGAGAAAAGAAGAGAAGAGAAAGAAAACATTAAACAATGACATAACATGTCCTATGTCGCACAGTGCATTAGACAAAATATAACAGTCATCACAAATATAAAACATGCGAGACAATAATAACTACATGAACAATAGAATTAGAGTACAAATGCTCATATAGTTATACAAAACAATTATAGAGTTTACACAACTGATAAATAAACTCAACTGATAAATTATCTCTAATAACAGTAAGTCAACACTGTTAAGACTCCATAGTGTCACACAGCGGAAAAAGCAACAATAAGCCCAAAATATAAATATGAGATAGCGTCATCTCCTGCCATTCCACCTGTAGAATTCCATATGCCATTTACACCTGCTTTCTTGTCTATTCATTTAAGAGTACGCATGGTAATAAGAAGCAAAGCATAAACCTCGAGTCCGACAACAATCTGGTATGAGTGAAAAATAATCTCAAAACACCATAAAAGTTGATATAGTATAGGAACAGAGGGTATGGAGAATTATACCTGATGTAACGACCTGGAATTTCAAATACTTTGTATTTGGATATATGAATTATTTAAATATTTGTGTCTAAGATTTTATACGATTAAATACGATTTTATAACCTTGTTAAACACTTTTTAATTAATAACTAATATTATAAAAGTTAATTGTGAATGAGTTTATAGAAATACGTACTGTGTAGAAATACTGAAAATGTAACCGGAAAACGTTTTGTTGAAAATCAACTTTTTGTTTAATAGAAGTTGGATAAATATTTTGCAACTTGTATAGAAACAAATGCATATATAAACAAGAATTAAACACATCTCTTTTAGTAACAAAAGATCAATTAAACTAAGATTAAATTTGTAAAGTAAGTGTAGACAAAAGGTACTAAAAGGACCCCTAAATTAAGATTGATTAAGGAAAGCATGGTTGTGTAAGAGCATGGTGTGCATGTTCTTAAGCTTGGAAGAAGAGGGGGTTTTATGATCTTTTCCACACATTTCCTAACTCTATAAATACACACACATTCAATTCATTTTCTACAACAAAATCCACTTCTATTGCATATGTCTTCACTCCTTTCTCTTCTCCTATTTATGTCTTTTAGGCCTTTTGCCATGTGTGCTTTGGTAAAGGAGGATATGGCCTTAGGACGTAGGTATTAAGGAGGAGGAGGAAGGCTTAGGCCATGAGCAAGGAGGGGAAGAATGGTCAAGGGCGTGAAATATGGAAGGAGGAGGTGTTGGCCGTGAGTTAGGAGCATTTGGAAGTGATAATAGGAGTGTTTGGTTGATTAAATGTTGGTAGGAAGTCTATGGTTTGAATAAAAGTATGTTATCTCACTTTGAATGAAATCTATAAATTAAATCTGTTTTTAATTGTTTGATAATATTGCTTGTTGTAAACTATGATAATATATCCTAACTATGTAAAATTATGACTTCAAGTTATATGCTCTACAAAGCATGTGATTGTTAAATTTGTTGCCTTAAAAGCTTTGAATTGTGTTGAGTACATTTGAACATTTAATATGAACATGTTAATTAAGTACGTAAGTTAATACATGGTCCGTAGTGACATGGTTTGAATTTGGAAATCATATATGTGAATAAAATAGAATGATGTTGATTTGAATATAGAATTGTCCGTATAGCGATAGTCGCTATAAACGCACTTTGAATCCCTTAACCATAACTTGTGTAATTTGGTGATTTGTGAACATATCTTAATATAACTTATTTTGTTTATTATCTACACTTTTCTAAGTGTTTGAAAAAGCAAAGAATATGTTTATAAAGTTGTAGAAAATGCAAACCAGTGTTATAAAAGTTAATAGTAAAACAGTCGCTATATTGACACTTTTAAATTCCTTATTTTTAGAAGATAAGTTTATTTTTGTGGAAACTTTTCTTGAGATTTCTTACCGTTTTAACAAGTAAATAATATATTATTCTTATTGTAAAAGTTTTGAAGCTTTAATCATTTGATAGCTAATTGAACGAAATGACAAAAGTTATAGCGAAATAGTCGCTATATCAGCACTTTGGAAAAACACCTTATTTTAGAAATTTTCTATAGATTAATTAAAAGATATTCTTCAGGATTTTTCTTCATAGTTTTCAGGTACCCAAAGTATACTGAATGTTGTAAAAATAATGGATTTAAAATAATTTATTACGGTGTCGAAACTAGGCGCAAAGTTGTAGCAAAACATGTTAAAAACATACAACAAAACTTTAGATAGCATTTCTAGAAATGCTATCTTTGTTATTTGAAACAATAAATTGTTATAATGTATTTTTCTCTATTCTTTTTAAAGTTGTTTTATAACTTATAATAAAGTGTTCTAAAATTGATTTTAAGTTATATATATATATATATATATATAGTTATGAATTTTTAAACTAAGTGGCTTATAAAATAAAACATGTTTATTTTAGTTTTTCAGATTATGTCAAAGTTCCTTATTTTTGCTAATATTCTATATAAATAATTATCATATATTTTAAGTTGTTTTAAAAGTGTTTTAACATATTAGTAAGCATTTTAAAGGTATTTCTATATATATATATATATATATATATATATAAGTTTCAAAAATCAAGTTAAGTATTTTATAAATATAATAAAGGAAGTTTGGATTTTAACACTTAAGTTGAAATAAATGGTTTCGGTGGAAATTAATTAAAAGTGTATTACCTTAACTAATAAGTGTGGATAGGCTTTGATATTTAAATAAATGTTTTAAAGTTAATTATAAGTATAGAAATAATTTTAGGTAGCAGTAAACAATGTTTTAGTAACATTTGTTTTTAACTTTATCGTTTTTTATGAAAACCCAGGAGAACCCGGTGGTTTGGTAAACTCCTGAGGAGGGTATAGTAAAGCCATCCGTTGATCCAAGCCCCCATACCCCTGGATAAATTTATATAGGATAGGAAAGCGCATGTTAGGAATCGAACCTGGGTCTTTTTACCAGAACAAAAGCCTCCTTTCCACTGCGCCGTACCCGCGGACTTAACTTTATTGTTAATAATACATAGAAATAAAATTAGATGTTTACCAATAAATATTTAGTAGATAACTAAAATGGTTCATTGTGACAATGGTTTAATCAACACTTGTCTTAAACCTTTATGTATAATTAAATCTTTAAAAAGCAAGTTTAAAGAGAGAAGTTTTTAAAGTATGAAATGATTTGGGGTTGTTGTGACAATGTCTAAGTAACACTTGTCTCAAGCCCTTATAAATGTAGTTAAACCTTTAAAAGAGGGTTTTAAAGATAACAATTAAATGAGAAGCGCTTTGGGTTTGTAGTTAACAAATGTTTTAATAACACTTGTTTTTAAACCCTTGAATTATATTTTAAAGTGGGTAAATATTATAAATATAATTAGATCTTTAATAATGGAATTTTAAAGTATTGAAATCTTTTATAAAAAGATAGAAAATGTTGTGTGTTTAATTTATAAAAGAGAAGGGGTCTATAGTGACAATGTTTTAGTAGTATTTATTTTTAATCACTTTGATTGTATTTTAAATAAGAAAAACTTTGTTAAGTGATTTATAAATATACTTATACTGTTAAGATAAGTATATGAATACATTTTAAGTATTGAAAAGAGTATAAGTGAATAGTTAAACATGTGAGTACAAGTATATATGTTTTATAAAGAGAAATTAAATATATATACAAGTATATTTAATGGAAATTTTAATTAATAAAGGACTATTAATTAATAACGAAGTCTAGATTTAGAAAATAAGTTTTAATAGAAAAAGGGGTTTTACTAATAAAGCGAGTTATTAATTAAAATGGATAAATCAATAAAAAAAGGGATTAAAATTCATTTATGTAACTTGATCACGCCTTGGATGAATTGATAGTGCTTGTTTGTTTACTTGCTTATGGGGAGTACACGAGAATTAGTTCCCTTATGTGATCATTCACATTATTGTTGAATAAGATCAAATTCATCAATTCAGCCTTGGAAAGACCAGGATGGGTAAGTGTTTTACTTATTGAAAACCACTTCAAGACCGAGATAGGGGTTCTATGTTATGGAAGTGGAATGATGGAACCCATATATGGTTCTGAAATCTATTGAGATGATGGAATCCATATGGGATTCATTATTTGTTCGAGTATTGAAGATTCGTGTGAAGATGCCGAACGTAGCCACGACATTGGAAAAATGACTAAAGACAGAGTAGGATGCATAAACAAAGGGTTTTTGCTAACCTAGAAGGATGCCACAACTCCATTTTCTTAAGTATTCTTATCGATATGTTGTGTGCAGCGACTTGTTGATACTTGGTTCCATGTTGTTCGGGTGCTCTCGTTCGGGCATGAGCCAGTTATGTTTACCTTATGGTATATTTTATCTAAAGATATACGACTCCCGGATGGTAATTTCTGTCCTTGTCATAGGATATCTTCTTTAGTTTTTAAGTTGGAGGCATCTCTGTGGAAAATCCATTTATATGAACGTGTCTTTGCGGATTTGTTCGTATACCTAACTATGCTATTGAATGCAACCAATATAACCATTCCAGCTATGTTATATATTTATATTTCAACCCTAGATATTAATATAATATCACTGGAGTTTCTAATAGAAATCACTTGGTTATTGTAAGGTAAAAAACCATCCGTGTTTATGTGCGGCGTGGTCTTATGAGATATCTTTATTTTCGAAAAGTTTTATAAACATGATAGTCCAAATGACTTGAGTTTCTTACGCTGGTTTACCAAACTGATCCGGATCAATATTTTTTTATAATGCTCGGGTCAGCCCCATATATATTTCCAGATTCATTGATGTTCATTGGAGCTCTTGGAGAGGAGCTGGATGATTACCAATCATAATATTTATTTCCGCTACATTGCTTAGTGTATATCATTAGCATTTGTTGGGACATGTTTTTATAACTGTCAGGGTTAAATACTATAACTCTGAAAACCTTTGAATCTTAAGATAACAGTTTATACTTTCTTTTGATATTATATATGATCGTTCCGTTGTGAGGTTCTGATATTGTGTTCTCTTCTTTCTTGTTTTATGTCCTTTTCTTTTTATTTTACCCTAACAAGTTGTCTTTCCAGCACTTGGATGCTCGAAACATGAATACCATGAATGTATTAGTGTCGACATTCGAGAGTCGAAAAGGCGGATCGTTATATCTTGGTATCGGAGTGAAGGTTAAGTGAGAACCTTGGCTTTGGTTGGGTATAACTCATTAAGAGATAAGGTAATGGAATGCCTTAATATGAGTTGAGTGTATAATATATATGAGAGTACGTAATTGTTATTGTTTATAACAATGTTTTCTATCGTGTTGATTAGTTTGTTGAGTGCTTATGGATTCTGGTCGACGTGTCTGATCAATGTTATCAATAAGGGTCTATAAACATTATATAAGGCAAACCAATAATGTATTGTTTTTGAAATTTAGAAAATGAAATAATTTTACCTAGGATTATATTTTATATATAAATGAATAATTTACAAATGATTTATATAGTTATTTATGGTATGATTGTTTGTTAGGAAATGACAATATTCAGTTATTATCATTTATTATTTAATTAGTCGTGCTCGGCCAGTTTATTGGCATTGACTATTGTTTATTAAATTGTAATTAAATTACCTTTTCACAATAGGGATTAGGTAGATAGTAATTTAAAGGAACATTTAAACGAACACCTTATGAATTAAGCTTTACAATTTGACTATAAGGTGTTCGGTGATAATGTCGAGTTAAAAAGGTTAGCTTTAATGAAAGTTGTTTAGCATAATATAAAAGAAAGATAAGATATTTTAAGAATGAATATTTTAGAATGATTTTAAATAAGAAAGCAAGTGTATAAAAATATGGTTTATATAAATATGATTTATATAATTATGGCTTACATAAATATGGTTGGTATAAATATGATTTATGAACAAAATGGATTTAGATTGAGAATTTGTGAACTTAAATCCCAGTGTTTTTGAAAATGGTTTCTAAGAGTTTGGAGAAGTAATAATAGTATTATTGGAAACTATTTAAATGGCAAATATTTCTAAATAAGTTTTAAGATTTGTTCGAGTTTGAGGTTACTGTAACGACCCGTAAATTTTGATAATTAAAATACTAAATTAAATAGGGTTTTTGGAATTCAATATTGGAAGAAATAAAAATTTGTGATTTATTAATGAGGAAAAAAACTAAAAATATGATTTAATAACGTTGTTTAAAGGTTATTGATAATTATTTTAATGTAATTTCAACTAATCGAAATAATTGTAAAGTTAAATTGGTTATAATCGTAAATAAGGAATAAATTCAATGTTGTGTTAAAAAGAGAAATTATATGTAATTCATTGAAATTGGTTAACATAAAATATGAAATCAGTGGTGTGGTAAGTGGTAGCTATAATCTTGGTTGTGAGCAATCAATTTATCAATGTGGTTAAATTACTTAAAAGTGGCAATTGTTTTACTTACTATTCTAATATTTAATCTGTTGAATAATTTTGAAATCAATAAAAATTAAATGTAATTAAATGTTACAATTAATATGAGTTAGGATGAAATTGTAGAATATGAATGTAGTAAAATGAAAACTAACGTTAATTATATTCATAAAGTAATAATTGATTGAATAATAAGATGTAAATCGAAATAAATGAATTTATTGGAATATTAAATTATAATTAATGAACTTATTGCAATTGAAATTGAACGCTGTAATTAGTGCAATATTTAATATTGAATTTGACATGAGATATTTGTTTTAAAATATTATAAGTTTATATGTAATCAAGAATGATGTAAATTGTTAACTATTAAATTTAAATTTTAAAAGGTGATTAATTAGTTTAAAATTTATTTAATTAACGTGAAAATAGCCATTTTGGCCACTATCTCGGATTTCGACGAAACTAGTTTCATCGGATCCGTAATAGTGAATTATTGTAGGATTTCAAGTTTCGTAGCGATCAGACTTGTCGTTTGATCATTACCAATCATAATCAATTTAATGAATTCAATTTAAAATAAGCTGATTTTAAAAGCTAATTCTGTATACAATGGAATTTGGATTTGAAACCAGTTCCATTGAGTTTAAAATTATTAAAAACATCTATTTTGGTATATGGGATGACCTACTTTCGTTTCGGAAACGGAACGGGCTTTTCGGGCCGTCGTTATCGTTTCGGCCCACTTCGATATGTTATTCATTCTTATCGATCCTTGTCTATATAAATAGATTTTTCTAAACCCTAGCAGCTCTTTTATTTCTGTCTGTACGTATTTGTCTATTCAATCATCTACCTCTTCCTTCTTATAATGGCAGAAACCCAAAACCTTAAATTCAATTTCAAATCCAATTTCGAAAATTCAAACTCTCAAAATCCTAGCAAATTATATATCGTTGGAATGCTCTCAATGAGCATAATCTACTGCAGCAATTCGTTTTTCGATTTGGTGCATCGTTTGACCAGAAATCGAGGAAAAACCTCGGTTGTCCATATTAGGGTTTTTCGATCCAACGACGGATTTGCAAGGATATGACGATCGGAGGTGGTGGGTAGACGAGGTCAAGTGCAGTCGATCTATGGTCGTAGTTCGTCTCGGCAGTGCTCAAAATCACCAGAAATGGCGAATGGATATGGTGGCGGCGTACGGCCGTGGAGGGTCGAAGGGGGTCGCGTGGTGGGAGGAAGGGCGGCCTGACGTGGGTGTTGCAGTGGCGAGTGTAGATGAGGTCACTGGCAACCGAGGCGGTGACGACATGGATGGAAAGGTGGCAGATGAAGGTGATCGAACTCGTTCGTATACGAGGGTTTTGGGGGGGCACGTGATGGTAACGTGTTTTGTTTTTCTTTTATTTAATCAATTATTATATTTAAAATTTAAACGTTCTAATTATCATATCTTTTTCATACGAGCTCGGATTCACCCACGGTTTTCTCCGTTGCGATCGTAACGAAATTCTGAATATTATGGAACTAGTTTGGTTGGATTTTGAGTCTGTTCAAATTTGGGCCTTTATTTGGATATTAAATCGACGTCAAATCAAAGGTGAGTGTTTTAACCCACTCACAACTACTAAATTGTCTTATGTTAGTTAAATTAAATTTATAGTGTGATTAGAAATTGATTGATTGCTTCTTGGTATATTTAAATTCTAATTCCAGTTAAATTTGAATTTTTTTGAATTCAATTGTCATTTAATTTAATATTTAATTTAAATTGGCAATTAAATACCTGTTAATGAAAATCAGTTAATTGTTGTTATTTGTTGGTTGATTTAGATGATGATTGTGATGGATGTTTAATTATTGATATTTGGATGATTTGATTTGATATTTATTTTATATATTGTTATCACACTGCAAGTTCCCTTAGTTATCGATAGGAAAATCACTATGGGTTGAAATGATACTTACCCGAATGGTCTTATAGATTAGGAAAAAATCATTATGGGTTGAAATGATAGACTCGAGCGATTTTATGGATTTTAAATTTTTTTCGGGACTGCGGGTTGAAATGATATATATATCCGTAAATTTAAATTATTGCGATAAGTATATGGATAAGGAAAACTTTGTTAAGCGATTTGTGAATATACTTATACCATTGAGATAAGTATATGGATACTTTTTAATTATTGAAAAGAGTATAAGTGAATAGTTAAACATATGTGTACAAGTATATATCTTTTATAAAGAGAAATTAAATACATATACAAATATATAAAGAAAGTTTTAATTAATAAAGGAGTATTAATTAATAAATAAAGTCTTGATTTATAAAATAGGTTTTATTAGAAAAAGTGGTTTTACTAATAGAAAGAGTTCTTGATTATTTAAGTATAAATTAATTACAAAGGGATTAAAAGTCATTTATGTGACCTGATCGTGCCTTGGATGAATCAATAGTGCTTGTATGTTTACTTTCTTATGGCGAGTATACGGGAATTAGTTCCCTTATGTGATCATTCACATTATTGTTGAATAAGACCAAGTTCATCGATTCTGACTGGGATCGGTAAGTGTTCTACTTATAGAAAACCACTTTATTGAATAGGACCAAACATTATTGGAGAGACCGAGATCGGTAAGTGTTCTACTTATAGAAAACCACTTCAAGACTGAGATACAGGTTCTGTGTTTTGGAAGTGGAATGATGGAACCTATGTGCGGTTCCGAAATCTGTTAGGATGATGGAATCCTTATGGGATTCGCTATTTGTTCGAGTTTGGAAGACTCATGTAATGACGTAAAACGTAACCTCGACATCATAAAAATGACTAAAAATAGAGCATGATGCATAATCCAAGGGTTGTGCTAACACAGAGGGGTGTCACAACTCCATTATCTAGAGTATGCTTATCGATATATTGCATGCAGGGAGTTATTGATACTTGGTTCCACGTGGTTTGGGCTCGCTCGTTCGAACGTGGAGTGTTTACCTTATGGTATATTTTATCTAAAGATACACGATGCTCAGAAGGTAGTTTCTGATCCTTGTCATAAGAGATCCACTTCAGTTTTTAAGTTGGAGGTGTCTCCGTGGAAAATCCATTTATACGAACGTGCCTTTGCGGTTTTGTTTGTATACCTAAATATGCTGTTGAATGTAACTATTCCAGCTATGTTATATATTTATATTTCAACCCTAGACATTATTATAATATCACTAGTGATCTAATAAAGATGGTTTGTTTATCGTAAGGTGAAACCCCTGTCCGTGTTTATGTGCGGCATGGTCTTACGAGATACCTTTATTTTTGAAAGGTTTTATAAACATAATAATCCAAATGACTTGAGTTTGTCATGCTGGTTTACCAGACCGATCCATGTGTTATTTTCCTGTAATGCTTGGGTCAGCCCCGTGTATATTTTAAGATTCATTGATGTTCATTGGAGATCTTAGAGAGGAGCTGGATGATTGACTATCGTAGTATTTATTTTCACTAGATTACTTAGTTTGTATGATCAACATTTGTTAGGACAAGTTGTTATGACTGTTAGGAATGATAGCTTTGACTCTGAAAAACTTTGTATCTTAGGATGACAGTTGCGTTGTAAGATTATGATATCGTGTTATCTTCTTTCTTATGCTATTTTTTTCCTTTTATTTTACCCTAACAATTCAACTTTTCGGCACGTGGATGCTCGACACGTGAATACTATGGATGTATTAGTATCGATATTTGAGGGTCGAAAAAGTGGATCGTTACACCTGACCTGTCCCTTTCTCCACATAGTTAACACATAACATAAATAATATGCTACTATATATCATAAGCATCATGGGTGAACTATTGGTCAAAGTACAATGGGTGTTTAGATATCTACAATGATGATACCTAAGTCGTGGGACATCCCTAAGGTGACAAGCAACCAAAGCAAACATATCATTCATAATCCATTCTCACATTCACTCACTCAATGCATTGGATATATGATACTTGTATGACCACTCCTATAGAGTCAAGGACTACTCAACGTCTCGATTTCTCGGCACTCGAGTCCATGCCACTTAGTAGGCCAGGAACTAGACTACATCCCCGTAAATAGTTCAGGGTAAACAGATTGAAACATCGTGTGAACTTGGGCATACTCCGCAACCTAATATGATGTATCCTGGGCATACCCCCTAACCTAATGAATATCATCATACATACCCCTGAGTACACATAGCAACCTACGAATATTAACGATCCCTTTTCACACGTCATCCGTAGCTGAGCTCATCCTCATCTAGGAACTGTCTTTACAACTCCTGTCATCACGTTTGGTAACTATTCTTGACAGCCATCATCGGTTATTGAATGTCATCGTGCATCCCATAACCTTCCTCCACAGTCCCCTCGATCCGTATTCTCTGCATCCCGAAGTATAGCTATCCATCGTCGTAGCCATCACTTCCCATCACGAGCCCCTCCGTCGAAGTGTCGCATCCTTGCTTCACCACCAAAACTGCTCGTCAAAGAGTCATAGCATCAAGATCAAATATCGAACAGATAAACGAATGTACCATCATGTCATGCTTTTTGAAGCTTCTCCATCATCCGCGTCAAAATCAGTCGAATCGGCCATTATCAATAGTGGTAGAAATCGACCACTCCAGAGCAGTCGTTAACGACCACTTTGATCGTGTACTTAGCTAAAAATGGCTAAGTACTAACCAAATGAAAACATCTAGATCCCATCCCAAAATCCAAAGCACATCTCCAAGTACATCTTCCATCTTCAGATCAATCGGCATACATGAAACTCTCTGCACAAAATCCTATCCTATGGGATATTTTCTGATACTATATCGCCTTCGATCGGAATTATCAACCAAACTAAGCAATCATACATACATACAACCAAAAGCATACAATCATCTATAACTGCCTACATACATCTATAAAAACACACATATAATATATCCAAGCAAGCAATGTGGAATTTCTAACAAAATAGCTTAAATTTATCAATATTGTCAAAATAGCATGTCAATTGGAAAAATGTGATATTTAATTTATAACCATTTTAAAACACTTTGAAATTCTTTTATAAAATAACATGTAGGTTTAAATATATTAGAAATCATGTTTTACAATTAGAAATCATTTCAAAACGTAGTTTTAGTACTATATTATCAATCATAGTATGATGAGAGAAAATATCACTCACCTAAAGAAAAGCGGACAAAACCAATGGTAGGTCGTAGAGCTCTCCATCACAAGCACAATACAAGAAAGACATCCAATACAGACCTCGTACGCAAAAGATATGAGTTATATAAGATTTTGGATTATATAAACAATTAATTCTTGTTAATTACCTTCATTAGCTAATCTCCTTTCACAATTCCTTCTTCTTCCCCAAATTAGCCATGCACAAAACCTACACATGAACCCACTTACATGCATATGCTCTCTCCTCTTTTCTTCCTCATAGCTCAATGAATCGACGAACCACTTTCACTAATGTGCTCCTCTGCACATAAGCTTCGCGATGGATCCAAAGACTCCAAGCTTGGCTCAACCTCTCAGATCGCAACCTGGGCATGGATGCATGACCTTCATAATGTCGCGTATCACTTTGTTGCACCGTGGTTGACGAGATTTTAGGGGAAGGTGTATTTCGTGAAGAAAAATCCAACGGTAATCTCCGTTTCACCTATCGTCGCCCACGTTGCAAGAAAAGTCAAACACTAGTCACGACCATTACATGTCGACCTCAGTCGATCACAACTACACCCAATTCCGCCAGGTTAATGTGAAGCTCTCCTCTATAAGATCTCAATGGATCTGTTTTCATGATTTATTATGAAGTGGATCTCTCGATTTTATTTTTTAAAGATATTATAAAAGGAGGTGACCATTCTTTTAACTTCTTTTAATGGAATAACAACATGTTGAGATGAGAGTAGGGTTTAGTGATTTATTTATATTAATATTATTTTATTATTTATTTGAATTTTCAATTAAAATGATATACGTTTCGAGCTTGTACGATCATACTATGCATCCGATCGCAACGAAACTCGTCAGCACATTACCTCATTTTTCTGGTCCTAATGGCATAAATTTTGTCGCCATTTGAGGCAGTGCTCCAGAATGATATTTTCACACACTTCGAGATCTTTTTGACTATTCGATCATCCGATCTCGAAATATAATAATATTTATACTCATTTTATCTGCAACATCGATTTTGACTCAATGGAAGTGGTCTCGAGTCTTGATTCAACCATACGCAAAAAATCATATTTTTGGACCTTTAATTAACTAGTGATTTAATATTTAAATTAATATCATTAAAATATGAGTCGTTACAAGAAACTTCCTATTTGATTATGTCCTTACGTGTAATTTAATCCGATCAGTGGGAGGTTATGCCACTCCTAGGTTAAGGTGCACTTTGCATTTGACTTGTATGGATTTTCTTTGCTTGTGACCCATATGTGATTGACTTCATTGGGACAGAGTAATTTGGGTATGGATTGGTTGGTGTGAAATAATGCTAGGATCTATTGCATGGATAGAATTAACGCCTTAAGGAATCCTACAGGAGGAGAATTAATTATGATAGCGTTGGATGTAATGAGAGAGAAGTCAGATTTGATGTTATGTGCTGCGGATGATCAAGAGGATGAGGTAAGTGGAGTACGAGTAGTCTAAGAATTTGCAGATGTTTACGAACCTTTAATGGAATTACCACTGATAAAGGCAATCATATTCCAGATATATTTTATGCCAAGGGCGCAACCTGTTAATAGATTACCTAGTATAATGCTTCTTAAGGAGACAGAAGAATTATAGAAGTGTTTGGTGGAACTTTAGCATAAAAGCTTCATCAGACCAAGTAGTTTGTCAGGAAGAGCATCCACAGTATTCATAAAGAAGTCGGATGGAACTTTACGGCGGTATATTGATTATTGGTACTTTAGTGAAGTGATGGTAAAGAACTGTTATCCCTTGCCCAAGATAGATGACTTATTTGACCCGTTGAGTGGAGCTAGAGTATTCTCGTAGCTAGATTTGGCAATAAGATTCCATCAAATAAGGGTAGCGGCAGATTGTATTACACTGACCCCGTTTCGAACAGGATTTAGTTCATATGAATGGTTAGGGAGCAGTTTGGATTGACCAACTCCCCATCGTTCTTCGTAGATCTTATGAACCGAATCTTTCACGATTAGTTGGAAAGATTGGTGTTAGTCTTTATCGAAGATATTATGTTATATTCTAAGGATGAGAGAGATCATGAAGTCCATTTGAGGTTGGTATTGGTGACGCTAAGACAACATAAATTGAGGGCAAAATTTTCTAGTTGCCACTTTTAGAAATGGAAAGTGAAGTGTTTTGGGTATGTTGTTTCGGAGAATGAATTAGCTAGGGATCCATCGAAGGTAGAAACTATTAACAGTTGGAAGAGGCCAGAGATGGTCTTAGAGATGAGAAGTTTCTTCGAATTGGCTAGCTATTACCGTAGATTTATCAAAGATTTCTCACTTATAGTAGCACGATTGACTAAGTTGACTAGGAAGAATGAGAAGTTCTTATGGACTGACAAGTGTGAAGGGTCATTTCAAGAGTTGAAGAAGTTATTAATGAATGCTCCTACCTTGATCATGCCTGAAGGGAACAAAGATCTAGTAGTGTAAACCGATGCTTGTGGAATAGGCTTGGGAGTAATGTCGATGCAAATAGGGTAAGTGATAGCTTATGCATCAAGGCAGTTGAGACCGCACGGGGATAGATATTTGACTAATGATTTGGAGTTAGCAGCGGTGGTGTTTGCACTGAAGATTTAGAGACATTACTTGTTGGGATAATAGTTTGAGTTGTATACAAACCACAAATCTCTTAAGTACCTATTCTCTCTGAAGGAGTTGAAAATAAGGCAGTGGAAATGGCTGAAGTTCTTGGCGTCATATGATTTTGGGATAAAACATATGCCAGGAAAGGGGAACAAGGTTGCAGATTCTTTGAGTGGGAAGCTTCAGAATGCAGTATTGGCAATGATTGATGAATGGAAGATGATAGACACATTAGCATCTTGTGGAGTGCATTTTAAGATGAATACTGGATCAAGCAGAGATTCGAGCATGTTCGCAAGTTTGGAAGTACATCCAACACTTGTAGAATGAATAGTTTCAAGGCAAAGAGAAAATCCATTGATTGCTGAAAGGATTAGGCAATTGGAGATGGGTGTGGACATTGAGGACTTAAGAGGATTTGGGATAGACTCAAAAGGATGGCTAAGAAATAATGGAATCAGATATAGAAGATATTTGAAATGAAGTCTTAGAAAAAATTTATTGATCAATACTTACTATTCATCCTGGTGATACGAAGATGTATCGTGATATGAAGAGAGTCTACTTTTAGGAAGGGAGAAGAGAGAAATAGGTGAATGCACAAAGAGTTGTTTCACCTGCCAGCAAAAGAAAGCTGAGCACCAGAAGCCTTGTGGTTTACTTCAACCTTTAGAAGTACCGACTTAGAAGTGGGATTCGATATCTATGGATTTTATTTATTGACTACCTAGGTTGAGAATGGAAAATAATAGTATTTGGGTGGTAGTTGATACATTGATTAAGAGTGTCCAATTTATCCTGGTGAATTCGACAAGAATGATAGCTAGCTTAGCGAAGTTATATGTGAAGAATGTAGTAAGACAGCATAAGATACTAAGTAGTATAAAGACCTATTGTTTACTAATGAGTTCTAGAGAAGTTTGCAGATTGTATTGGGTACGGAATTGAACTTGAGCAATGCTTTCCACCCACAGACTGATGGTCAGACTAAGAGGGTGAACCGTGTATTGGAAGATTTCTAAGAATATGTGTCTTAGATTTTGGAGGATCTTGGGAAGATCACTTGCATCTGGTAGAGTTTTCCTATAATAATTGCTACCATACGAGTATCAGAATGGCATCATTTGAGGTGCTGTATTGAAGACCATGTAAGTTGCCAGTTTGTTGGTTGGATTTGAGAGACAGACTCATGTAAGGATCCGATTTGGTAAGGGATGCTATTGAGAATGTAGGATCGGTTTGCGCCTAAATGAAGGCAGTGCAACCGAGGTAGAAGAGTTATGCCGAAAGTGAAGAAAAAGGCTTGAGTTCGTAGTAGGCGATCATGTGTTTGTAAAGGTTTCTCCAATGAGAGGAATTATGCACTTTGGAAAAGTAGGAAAGTTGGCACCTAGGTACATTGGACCATTTCCAGTGACTAGACAGATCGACTAACTTGTGCATAGAGTCAAGTTGTCGAGCAGTTTGATGAGTATGCATAATGTTTTCATATATGCATTTAGGAAATTTGTGCATGACCCAGATTCAGTAGCGGAACAGAGGGTGATATAGGATATATCTGTAGAGCCAAATTTGGCGTACGTTAGATGGCCGAAACAAACAGTAGATCGTGATACGAAGGAGATGAGGAAATTTTTTATCAGACTTATTCACGTCCAATGGAGTACGATAAGGATGATTATGCCTGGGAGGTAGGAGATAGGATTAGAAATAACTATCCATTACTGTTTTAGACATTCATATTTATAGCAGTGTGCTTTGCTTGTCTATTGTATGAACTAGTAGAGTATTAATATATTCATGTGTGATATGATTGTGTGTTAGTAGTTGCACTAATACATTTATGCTTAATAATTGATGGTTAGCATTAGTAGAGCACTAATATAATATTTAGTACTTATGTGTACTTATATGATGATGAGTATACGGTTTCAAGGAGTTAGTGTAAATTCTATTTTCCTTATCGAAATTTCAAGAATGAAATTTTTATAAGGAGGGGATACTGTAACATGTTATGTTTTGGAGAGTCCATAATATGGGAAACTAATTGAAATTGAATTAATAAAATAGAGACATTATTAATTAAATTAATACAGTGATTTAATTGCAAGAATGTCCTAAGGAAAATTTAACTAATTGAGTGTGAGACACTTTAAAAAGTTAATTAGATGGACCAAGGGTAAAGAGAGCAATTTTGGTTAGCCTTGATTAATGAAGGAAAAGAATTTAATTTTAAAAGACAATGATTTAAGTAAGGGGAAAAGTTTAGTAAGGCCCAAAACCACTATCTGTATTCCTAACCATCCCACTTCATTCTCATTATCATTCATATACAAAACAAAACCCTTAAAATCAAGGTCATTAATCTCAAGAGAGGAGGAAAAGGACTCTAAGCTAAGGAAAAGATCGAGCTTTCAAATTTAAAGAAGGAAAGAAGATAAATCTAGTTTTACTAATCAAGGTGAGTAAAATCATTCTCTAAAACCTTCTGTAACATGTTTTAATTCGGAATTTTTGTATTATTAACACGCAAGTATATATAAACGGTATATGTTTAAAATATAGATATGCCTACATTATTAACACACGATGGTATGTGTATATGCATATATTAGAACAACTCAATTTTTCTACTTCCGTTTTTCTTGTCCTCTCGTCTGCAATTTAATTTCAACTGTTCATCATGTGATATTATATATTAATGGAACCCACAACACAATTAAAATGATGCGATGACATAAAAATTAATGGTTGAAATGAATTTGACATATACTAGAAAGAAAATGGAAGAGAGGAATTGAACCCATATCAGACTATAAGAGAGATCCTATTCGTATGCAATAACACATCAGTAAAAGTGCAAACAAAAGAGAAAAGAAAAGGTGAGCAGAGGGATACGTGGGCATACATGAAGGAAAGTGAGAAATAGTACAGGTTAAATAAACAAAAAAAGAAAAATTATGCAAGGCATAAGAGAATATGAAGCTTCAGTAGACATATTATTAAACGTGGAAGCATGCAATATAATAAAACGTGAAGAACCAAACGGAAGTTGCCTGGTTGAACACGCAGACCATGCAGAAACTAATCACGATAAGACTTATACAAATTTTCACGAGAAGCTACTGAAAATAATTGTACGCGATGAAAGTGTGTGTATATATATATATATATATATTTGTATATATATATATATATATATATTGTATATATATATTTGTATATATATATATTTGTATATATATATATATATATTTGTATATATATATATATTTGTAAGCGATGCCTCTTATATGGACAGTACATGATAGCATAGTTAAAATTTAATGCGATGACTAAGTAGATATTAAACACCACAGTAGTACATGCTGACTTCAAGATTTGCACGCGACCATTAATATTGTTTTAATTAAATATAACGGCTTTATGACAACAAATATATAACAAGTAAAAGAAACTTTTAATAGCTTGGAAAGCTATATTTTCTAAGTAAACTAAAAGATGTTTAGGGCACTTTGGAATATGGTTTCCAAATGTTATTGAACTATTTTATAGGGATGAAGCATACGGAAGGTTTATAAGCTAAAACCATGTTAACTTATTTTTGAAATGAAGTAAGCTTAGAGAAGCTAATAAATGATGGGAATCATTTAAATAAAAGATAAAAATGTTTTATTTAATAAATGTGTAGTGTACATAATTAATAATTAAAAGAAAAAGGGTTGAACCATGTTCGTAAACGTATACCAACTCATAGATTTATTGGATGGCAGAGCGCCTTGACTAGCAGTCTAAATTCCAATAGTATATGGAAGTGAGCCATGGTAGTATTCAACCCAAAAATATTATAAAACACTACATAGTAGTTAACACAGAGCACCATGATAGAGTGCCAAAACATCCGGGGAGGACGTTATAAATAAATCGACAACGTGACTATAACGAATCAGGTTTTTCGACCCTCGAAAATCGACACTGATACTTCCACTATATTGCGTGCCGAGCATTCAAGTGCCGGAAAGACCGATCATTTAGGGAAAGAAAGAAGATAGAAGATAAGAAGAAACCATACAATCACAGAATCTCACAACACAACGGAATAACATATATTAATCAACATAATTCTTTACAAAGTCATTTCCAAAATCATACATCAGTGTCATACTGATACAAATTCTACCCTAGCACAGTTATAACAACATGTCCCTACCTAACTGATACAACATACATATAATACATCGGAAACAAGATAATAACTAGCTATCAATGAAGCCTCCTGCTCCAAACTCCTCCAAGATGCATCCGGGGAAAACTTGAACTATTTGGCTGCCCATAAAAATTCGAGCACTCAAGAGTTTTAGGGAAAGAAAATAAAACTCCGGGTTAGACATGGGTCTGGTGTGAGTAAACTCAATTAACTGAATTATTATGTTTAAAACACTTTTAAAATCAAAGGTATCTAGTAAGATCACGCTGCACATAAACACGGATGATTTTTTACCCGACGAAAACCAAAACACTTTTTATAGAAAATCCAGTGATATTATAATAATTTCTAACGGTTCCAGTGAAATATGAATATATTTGAAATGCTTGCATCTCACATGTCGATATTTGGGACATCTAAAACCGTAAAGGCATAAATTGATGAGTGGATTTCATACTATGACATGGTAAGGAATTACCTTCTGATGGTAAATCTCTAGATAAAATGCACCGGGGTTTGATAAGGACATCCTATACCTCAGTCACACAAGACTGGCCTACAACTTGACCAGTAGTACCGAATGTGATCACCCCACTTTAGGCCCGAAGCATACATGAGTAGATAGTATTTGATCTAGATTTGGGATGACCATGCCCTGGTGCGAGCAACCCACATGGCCCTGCTGCATGCTCGATTTTATTCATTTCCCGATTGATGAGGCTTGAGGTTACGTTTTACCTTTACATAGCATTTCCCACTTGGAATGCTACACCACCCTCTAGGCATCAATGCAATGCTAGCATTCATCCATACAAGTTCGTTCTAGGACTGAACGAAACTGAAGGCACTACTTCTATTACATCATTTTAAGGGAATCCCTCCCAGGATTAACAGCAAATAGCACTTGTACTTCAAACCCCATCTTCGATTCCATACTCTTCAAAATGTCTTCAGTTCGAAACTCTTGAGTTGGTTCAAACTGGATTTCGGATAGCATAACCGATCTTTGTCTCTTCGAAACAACTTTTGATAATTTCTAGTAAACTTAACCCCTGTTCTTTAGGAAATAAGTAGACAAAAGATAAGAGTGGATTTCCTTATCATTTATCCTAAAAGAATGAAACGAGATTTATACACATAGTACAATATCATTGGGGATGACTATGCCATATAACTCACGTGTTTCTCCAAGATATTTCCAAAGTTGCGTTTCAGTCCAGGTTTGATAGTCTGTTATTTGACTATCAAATAAAAAATCATTCAAACATTGATTTAATTCCATATGGGATCCTCTAAGCATTTATTAATTAATCTTTAATTAATAAAATCACTTTAAAAACTTGATCAGAAGATCATTACACAACACTATTTCTAAAACCCTTACTTCCCCTTTTTTACTTAGAAAATATTAACTATAAGTATATTATCAAAACAATTGGAAAATTCTACCTTTCAAATTCCTTTTGAAAACATTACTTACTATAAACCAATCCACTTATCTTTTATAAAAGGTTCCCTTTTAAAAGCTTACTTCATGTTTAAATACCTTAATAAATTTCCAAAATCAATTTATAAAACACTTCTATAAGTCTACAAGTCAATTTAAAAAACCTCTTTACAAACCTCTAAAATCATTTATAAAACATTTCCCCATTTAAAACTCCTTTGTTAAATTTTCTTTAAGAAAATCCTTTATAAAATATATTTTGTATCTCATCATTTTAAATCACTTTAAAGAAACATTTTTACTTAGCAAAACCCATTTATATAAACAAGTTATTATTTACAAATACCTTTATAAAATAATAATATAACTTGAAAAATTGTTTATAAACCTTAACCCAAATTGATTAAAGAATTGAAGTTAATTCAAAACCATACTTATAATTTTCAAAAAGTGCTTAGCAATCCTAATGGTAGTAATTTAAGTTACCATTTAACATCTATTTCACTTTCAAGTCACTTAATTATTTATTTACATAAGTCAACATATATGTAAATCATATCCAAATCAGGGAGTAACATGTCAATATAACTCAACTAGCATATACATGTCCAAATAACACAATAGCAGGAGGTAGTTTGTCCTAGTAAATAGAAGTCCAAACAATTCACTACTTAGATCAAAATGAGAATTTATTCTACTAAATATATGTCCGCATAATAAACAATTATATTATAGCAGACATGGATTTATTCTACTATCAGATGTCCAAACAATCAAACAATCAACTTATAACAGAACAGGGATTTATTCGGCTCATGTCCATACAATCAAACCAACATAACTCATTCATAATTGTTTGTCTATTTAATGGTATCGAAATTTGAATCCCTTATGTTCAAAACCATATCTGAGAAAGAAGTACCTTTAAAATAATTTTCTTCTCGAAACAAAGGATTTAAAACTTAAAACTCCCTTTTAAAATGATTAATTACAAGTTAAACTCTTTATTAAACAATAATTAACCTTTACTAAATTTGAACTTAATTTAATTATAAATTAGTAAATAATTAAACTTTAATAAATAATTTATTTATAATTTAAACCCTTAATTAATCCTTTATTAATTATTAAATAATAATTTAAAACCTTTATTATTAATTAATCTCAAGTAATTAATTAATTAATCTTTTATTAAAACTTAAATAATAAATTAAACCTTTAATTAATAATTATTTTAAATTAGAACCTTAATTGATATATCATTAAAAATAGTTAAATACTTGATTAGAACCTTAATTAACCGCATGCATTCACATATATAAGCAACACACACACACATGCATGCGAACCATACAATAATCCAACCAAACAATCAAATTATTTTATCACCAAATAGTCAATAAATGCAATGGTACAAACTTTCCCAAAAATTAAGAAGTTTACTCACTAAAATTTCTCAAAGCTGTTTTGAAAACTTGAAATACTTTAGAAGTTGCAAAGCTTGGAAAACCACGAAATCAACTCGAAAATGGATCACCTTTTCGTTGATTTTTGACCATGTTACTCTTGGAATTTGGAAAAGTAGTCAAAATAAAAGTTCTTGGAAATTCCTCTCTCTACAATTTAAGAAAAAGAATCACTCAATTTCGATTTGATTTGAGGGAGATATGGTCAAAAGAAGAAGTGCTATTTTCGGACTTGAAAATATAGATTCGAAAATGAGTCAGAAAAAATGTATTTTTGACCTTAAAATATTAAAAATTTTAAAAATTGGTTCGAATAAAAATGTAGCTACTGGAATTCTACATGGTTTGAAAAACAGAAAATATTAATTTGGAGAAGTATAAAAGAAGTCATAGCCGAATGATTTTGAGTAAAAATGAAGAAAATGGTGTGGATTTTTGAACAAGTTTCTAAGGATTTAAAATGATGGAATCTTGTATTTTAAACTTTATAAATTTTTTATGGAGACCATTAAATTTCTCATAAAGACATGAATTAGTTTTAGAAATAAGGAAGTTGAAATGAAAAATGGAAAAGAATATTAAGAGATTTGTTTTTATATAAAGCACAAAGACCAAATTACCAAATTGCCCTTGTACTTTACCTCTCCACATCCACTTGCCACCTCATCACCCATGTCCCCTTCATATTCTCAACAAAATTTTCTTGTCCCTATTTTACTTTTTCATGATAAAACATGTTTAAGCATCTTTACTTTTGTACTTCATGTCTCCACTTGCGTGACATTTCTTTTAACTTACTTAACCTGATTTAATTATACTTAACTCTAACTAAATTACTAATCCATGTTCATAACTTTGCGTATATGTGAATATGTATATATACACACAAATGTGTACACAACATTTCAAACAACGTTTATATGATGAAACGTCAAAAATTTGGAAAACAGTTTCCAGTCATATTTTATGTTGTTCATCAAACTATATATTTTTGTAAACCAACATTGAAAATGATTTCACCATCATAGTTATTACTTAAAAGAGTTTTATTTTCATTGTAAAACCTATTATTTTAATATTTTATTAACTAAATATTCGTAAATCAAAGTTGTAACATCCCACTATTTTGGGCCATTCAAATCGACAATAAATCCACACATGTTAGACTTGAATACTTCAAAACAGTGGATTGTCAAGAAAATTTGGAGCAAATAAAATCAAACACAGAATCACAGACACAGAATATCAGAATAACTCGCAGCGGAAATAAAATACCATAGTAGTTCATGAAGCTACTATATACATACTCTCAAAACATATACAAAATCTCATAGTCAAAATAGATACAATAGAAGCCAGGATACATAAGTCAATAATACAGAGACAATACTGAATAGGAAATAACTGGAATACAAATCGATGAACCGATAGACAAAAGAGCTCCAACAAATCTCTAGCTCCAGAAGGTGAATCCAAAGCTTTGATCCTCTGGCTGACCCGAGCGTAAAGTAAAACACAAACACTCGATTCAGGACATACATACTTATACAATGTAAACCAACTCAAGTGAACTGTAATAGCAATGCACAATAACTTAAAGGATGCTTGGGATCGCCCCTCCTTTAAGGATCCGTTAAACCATCAATTAAGCAGTAATAAACGCTATCCTCGAAATGTCCATATTAAAGTAAACAATGCAAATAACAATGTTAATGTGTGCATCAAAAAAACACAAGGAAATCAAATGGCCCACAAAGAAGTATACCCGTGGTTATAGATTTCAAAATGGTTTATAATTTTGAATTAAAATCATTCATTTATATTCAGTTAATATTACAAAACAATGAAATTTTCAGCTTTCGCAGCACTTAGGAAATGCTACGGTAAGTTATATTTGAAACAATTCAATTCAGCAAAGACAGCATTTACAAAACTATTGTAGTAGTTCAGTTACAATTAAAAATCCTATTTCAGCCAACTGCAGCACTTATCAAGTGCTATTGTAGCTCTTTTATTAGTTTCAGGTTTTAGTTTTAATTCAGCAACCACAGCACTTACCAAGTGCTGCAGTAGCCCTTAGTTAATTTTAGCCTTTAGTTCACTTTCTGCAACTACAGCACTTACAAAGTGCTGCAGTAGCCCTTAGTTCAGATTTTTAAGTTAATTCCAGAAACGATAGCATTTCTGAAGTGCTACTAAATACATTTCCAGATTTATACTAAAATTTCAGAAACAATTAAAATTCAAATTTAACCATTTTAACTTATAAAATTCATATTTTCCACTTCAAAAATGTTCATTTAAATACCCTTTAACTTCTGATTATATAAAGTAAAATTAAATAAATAAAATACCAAATTTTCCCATAATTTACTTATTTAATCCAGGTGTACAATTTTCCTATTCTTTGCATTTAATCATTAACTTAACACTTAAATTTAAATTACCATTTCATAAATAAAACTTAATTTCTATTTTATTTTCTTTACTTAAACTTTCATTTTAAACCAAATCACAAATTTCCAAATTAAGTTATATTTCACATTACAATTTAATCATTTATTTATTTAACATTTTAACTTATAGAAAAATCACTAACCCTTTATTAAATCATTTTAAATTCAATTTAAATCAAATTATCATATTTTTACATTTTAAAATACTTAAAATTTTCCAGAAAAATATATAAAATAACCACGGGTCTGTATAATATTTTCTAACCTAGGTCAACTGATACGGATAATATATCATTTCAATCCGTAACTTACAAAGAAAATCTAGGTTCTATCATTTCAAACCCGCAATCCTAAGTTAATAAAAATAAATAAATAAAATTCACTCAGGCCTATCATTTCAGCCCATAATGATTTTTCCCTATTCTAAAGTCCGTTCGGGTATGTACCATTTCAACCCATAGTGATTCTATTCTATAGGGAACTTGCAGTGTGAGAAACAGAAATAAATAAACAGTTTAACAGAATATAACATATCAGATGATGTGACAAGTGTATAACAAATTTTAACATCATATAATTCATATCACAAGCAGGTGTATCATGGTATAACAATTCTACACATTCACTTGTTATCGTTTCATAATTCTATAAGTATGAATGTCAAGTGTGAATAACTCACTGTTTTAAGCTGGAGTTAGCAAATCAAATCACACAAAGATAAATTCCAGAAAGCACGATACGACACGATTAAGATTCAAGTGGAGAGAGAGCCAAGATATTGATCTTGTATACAACAAATAAGCAAAGCAATTATAAATATATATTCAACACAAAGAATAAATTGAAAGAAATGAAATTAGATTTAACAAATGACTTAACCAAGCTTTTAAATCACAAGTGCTCGACCACTACTCATTGTTTGCTCGGCCATGTATGTTATTTAGTGAAAATGGCTCGGGTTTGCATCACTTTCCATACGGCTAGGCTAAGGAGATGAAGGGGTTGGAGTTACAAGTGAAGGAATGCAAAAGGTCAAGGCAAGAAAGAGGGGTTTGGTTGCATCTCTAGGCTCGGCCTATGGTCCTATGGGCTCGGCTATGGTCTGCTACAGGTCAAGTGATGTGGTGAAGGGACGGCCAAAGGTGGTGGCAGCGGGTGGTGGTGGTTCTAGGGTGATGGCCGAGGCAAAGTGTGAAGGGGATGGTGGAAATATAGCTCGGCTATGCAAAATTGCAAAGGGTTTGTGGAGTTTTGGTGGTGATTGCCTCAACCAAAGTCACGGCCAGGTCTAGACAGAGGAGTATGGTGGTTGTATGTTGTGGATGATGAGGAGGAGATGATGGTTGTGGTCGGTGGAGGAGATGGTGGGTTATGGTCGAGCAAAGCTAGAGAGGAGCAAGGCAAAATCAAAGAAAATGAAGAAGAAAAATAAGAAAGAAGGAAGCCATGACTTACAACTTTTTTCAGAAATGAGGTTAGCCGTGAATTATGAAGAGAATGAGGAGTTTCTCACGTGAATTATCAATGAAAATGCACGGCTATGCAAGAGTTTTTGAACGGCTAAGTAATGAAGAGACAAGAAAAGGAAAAGTCACAAGCAAATGAAAAGACTTTGTCTCTTTAAATTTCCAATTTATTTACAAAAAAATAAACAAAATAAAAATCAAGTAAATAAAATAAAAATCAAAACAAAATAAAGTGGAAATGAAAATAAATAATTTGTCTTAGGAAAATAAGAAAATAAATAAAGAAAATAGTTTAATTTATTGAAACTAGAATTAAAATTGTAACCAAAATACAACTAATATAGGAAAATTCCAAACACAACAAAATTCACACAATTTAATTCAAAACCCAAAACAAAATAAAAGATGGCAAATAAAATAGAAAATGAATAATAAAAATGCAGAAAAAATTCTGTGTGTAAATTGCTGAATTTATCAAATTTTAAAAGGTTTAAAACGGAATTCGATGAAACGAAAAGCAGAACGGATATTAGAACCAATTACTGTTTCAAAGAAAAATATTAAAATTAAAAATTAAAAAATTTCAATTTAAAAGTCACAGTTTGACAAAATATAACATTTCCAGAAAAATCAATATTTAATTGTATTTGGAAAAATAAAATAGAAACAAAAATCCAAAATACATTGGAAAAATTCCAAACTTCAATTTAAAATTATTTAAAAATCAAAGTTTCAAAATAATTTTGTTTTAAAATATTTATTAAAATTATGGGTTGTTACACTCTCCCCCACTCAAAGCTTTTCGTCCTCGAAAAGGAAGAAAACCGGAGAAACAACTAGAAAGAACAATAGGTTGAAAGACATCCCCGGAAAAGAAGAAGGTAGGAGAATAGGAATAGCTAGAAGGGAAAATAGGAGAATAGGAATAGCCAGCAGGAAAAATGGAGAAATAGGAATAGCTAGCAGGAAAAATGGGTTGAAAGACAAGGATGAACCGTTAATTTAAAACCATATAAATTTCAATTAGAATTCTTTAATATTTAATAATTTGGTTATATCCATTTTATTATATCCATAAAAGTCATTTAATTCAAATTGTTAGTTAAAGAGGTAAACAATATTTAAACTACTTTAAAATCTTTTTAGAAAGGAAAATAACCGATCAAAATATCCTTTATATAATACTTTATCAAAATACTTTTATAACTCGATGTCTTAACAAGTTTATCCTCGTTTCTGCAGACTCTGGCCATGCGTTGATCAGGCGCAAAGCTAGAATTCTCAAGGTACTTAGTAGACTTGTTTCAATACCCAGTGAAAATACTGGAAAAACTTTAAAAAACAGATATGGAAAGTACAATCCAAACAAAACAACCAAATCATGTCGATCATGGATCGCGGATACATAATGGTTACGCCTGGATCCCTCAGGAAACATCCGTACCCGTAGGCCCACCGTAGCCCCTACGAATTACGATATGCAGTCGCGCTTGTAAGACCATGGAGATCGCCATGGAATTCGATGGAAACTCGAGTATCATATCCGAAAAACCCAAATCAGAGAATAATATCGATAGAATGAATCCACAATGTGGCCACAAAGCGGATATCAAGTAGAAGGCACTTTCCATATCTTTACTTCGAAAATATGTATCATATAGTACATTTTCAAATCACTTTCAAATATCGTACTTATATAAAGTCCATTATATATAAGATTTCATTTTCAAATCAAATACTTTCCAAAATCAATAGTTTTCGAATCAACTTCATACTTATACAAATCAATTTTATATGAGTTCGGTAACTCCCAAATCAAGTATTTAGTAACACAAGGTTCTCAAATTTCAATTTGTTTCAATATCCATACAATTTTCAAAATCATATACGCTTTCACCAAATTATTCTTCCAAATCAAATATCTTCAGTTTCCAAAATAATAAATTTAGAAAATAATCCAAGTTTCTAAATCAATATAATTTAAGTCAACCAATTCATTTCCAAAATCAATGGTTTTCAAAATCATCTTATATTTACCTAAGGTCCATCTTATATCAGGATCAAAATTTTCCAAAATCAATTACGCTGCATGTAGAGCCATATGGGATTGAACATCTTTGCTTTATAAAAAGGTTTTGAATTTAGAATAGTTTTGTATACAAAATAGTTTGTAAAATAGTTTTGTAAATAAAATAGTTTTGTAAAATAGTTTTGTATGTAAAATAGAATAAAATAGTTTGTTTAAGAAAATAAAAGAAAAATAGTTTTGAAAAAAAATGGTTTAAATTGATAGTAGTTTTGCATAAAAGAAAAATTCCAATTAAATTACAAATATATCCAACCCAACAACTTCCAATTTCAGCGTCAAGTATATCAATGATATTAGAACATAAGATGTACATATGTCATCATTTCGCAACATCACATTCGATCGCTCGCTCGATCACACAAGTTCGCTTTCGAACTAGTATTGTCCATTCGACTTCCCTAATGCGGACTTCGATATGGTTTCTCGACTAGAAGCCATCAGTCTCCTTGCATAGCCATATTCATATGATAGAGAATTCTAGAATCAATCCCAAAATCCATATCAAATATTCACCATCAAGAATCAAATGAAAAATCCTAACACGAAATGGTGTAATTCACCTCGAACTTGTGTACTCAAACCTGGATCAAATTAATTATGCGAATAAACAACATACGTACAACTTATGTATCTATTCCAACTTGTTAAATATATAGTTTTATAAAGATGTTACTAAGTTAAAACATTTAAACTAAATATTTTCAAAATATGTTTTTTTAAAACTAAATTTCATATTAGTATAATTCAAAATAGTCTTATTCATTTACTTAACAAAACAGTTTCAAACTTATTTAAATCATATTACTACATACTTTAAACATACATACCAAACTTATATACTTTATACTTTTCAAAATTACTTAGCTTTGAAAAGTTAACCTTGATTTGGAAGTGCTCGAACCTTCAAAATAGTCAAAGAAATCATATTTTCAATCCAAGAGTTGGAAATCACCAACAAATCAGTACATCAATTCCATAAGATAGGGTTATATTAATCAAATCTGAAACTCAAGGACTGAACACCGGCTCATTTCAAACTGTTCAAATATATACATATATCTTTCGAATATCAAATCATACTTTGGAATTTGAAATCAAAATAGGTTTCACAAATCAATCGCATAGCAAAGCTACCGAAGTGGCCTCTCCCCCACTCAGAAACTCGAAAATCAATGTCGATGATTCATGCATTCATCACCGAAATTATTTTCCAGCAACCTAAGTGGGTTCTGGACTTCTATTTTCCCAAAAAATTCTTTTGAAATTTCTTCGAAATCATTTGAAACTCATTAAAATCATTTGAAACATTTCTTATTCAGAAAAATACTTTCAAATCGTATTATTATATATTTTCAAGATCTTAAACCAATTTCAAAATGCCGGAGTTCAATCTCTAAAATTTCAAATTCAAATCCTTCAGTTATAAATCATTCTATATGAAACCATTTCTTATATAATTTTCAAAATTTCAAATCCTTTCGAAACTTCAAATTCTCATTTTAAAATGGTATATAATCCTTATCGAAAACATTTCACCTTTATATAAAAATATGGTCATCCTTATCAAAAATAATAACTTCGATGAATACACAATTTTCAAAAGACAATCAACCACAAATTTTCCAAGGGATGATTCAAGGATGGATTTCAAAATAAAACAGAGATTCAAATTTAGAGGAACTCTAATTAAATAGAATTATGATTCGAAGATAAGCTCGAACGAAGATGAGATAATTAAATTACCAAATAGAAGATGGATAAGCTTATATAAATCGCGGGCGACCTTAATAGGGTCAACCGTGACTTCAGGAATATAATCGATGCAAAAATCTATGGCAAATCGACCTTCGATCGCCAGAGATAGCATCCAGGTATAGCGGAAGATAGATAGCATCGTAAATCGAGGGTATAGAAATCTCCGGTGAACCAATGCCAATTGTAAGAGAGTTTCACCCTTTTTCAAGTCATTCAAAGATTGGTGGAATTGCTGATCTTTATAGAGGTCATTCATAGTGGGGTTATGCAATGCTTCCAAAATCAAAAGAATACATATAGGGGAGACAGGAATGGATTTCAGAACAAGTGGGAGCATTCCAAAGTTCAAAGGAATCCTAATCGATAAGAATCCAAACCAAGATTAGAGATATATAACCTATATCAATACAAAAGAATTCCCATTCATAATTTGGAAAAAGCTCAAATTCATATCATACGAAAAACAGAAGCATAAATATCTTTAGTTTGACAACTTTAGCTAAGCAAAAGATACAATAGAGTTTACTCCATGCAACCTAACATACTACTGATAACAACAGATCCACAGATTCCCACCCTACATAAACAAAGCATCAGTACTAATTCTTCTAGGTGGTACTTCAATAGGTCCAGAACACTCCCCCTCAATGTGCCCCCAACTTCTACATTTCTGGCATAAGTGCACTACACTCCCATCTTCCTTAACGAACTGCGGGTACACAGCTTTCTTCCCACTTTGTCTCTTAGGACAATCTCTGGCTATATGCCCAGCCCTCCTACAGTGGTAGCAAATGGTTGATAGGCCGATTGATGCAGTGGGTGCAGATTTCACTTTCTTCACCTTCTGGCAGCGACTCGGAAAGTGTCCCCTCTCCCGGCATTGAAAACGGAAAATCTTGGACCGAAAACGCTTGCCCTCCATCCATTTCCCCTTATCTCTCTTCCTACACATGGCTGCATAGTGTCCCTTCTC
The DNA here is from genome assembly GCA_030737815.1 of Allium fistulosum. NCBI lineage: Eukaryota > Viridiplantae > Streptophyta > Magnoliopsida > Asparagales > Amaryllidaceae > Allium > Allium fistulosum. Next base: position 1,248,752,706 of record CM060905.1, read on the forward strand.
ATAACACCGATAACAAACGACATGGTCATAAGGACCAGGTCCTACCCTTTCCTTCCATAGCTTTTCCCACTTCTCGATCACTTCCTCCCGTTCCTTACGGGCCAGGGCTCTTCGTGCTCTACGAGTTGCTTTCTACTCTTCCGATTTTGCCATATTCAAATAGCTTCCTATCAACAAAGAATCCGGATCAAACAAGATAGAAGTTCAAAATTTAAGAGGATCCTAATCAAAGAAATTACTAACAAGGTGGATACGAAAGGAATGAAGTTTAGAATTTTTTTACTTTCAAAGCAAGAAAATTTATATCAAAATAATCTTTGAAAATTCTTTAAAATCATTTGAAAATCATTTTATACTTCGAAAATACGTTCTCTCACAAAGAAATGATTCTGAGATTGATTTCACTCATTCTAGGGTATTTCTACCCCATCTCTAATGAGTTTTTGCTCCGCAGGCTAAGGTTTGCCCAAAACCAAAGCTCTGATGCCAAATGTAACATCCCACTATTTTGGACCATTCAAATCGACAATAAATCCACGCATGTCAGACTTGAATACTTCAAAACAGTGGATTGTCAAGAAAATTTAGAGCAAATAAAATCAAACACAGAATCACAGACACAGAATATCAGAATAACTCACAGCGGAAATAAAATACCATAGCAGTTCATGAAGCTACTATATACATACTCTCAAAACATATACAAAATCTCATAGTCAAAATAGATACAATAGAAGTCAGGATACATAAGTCAATAATACAGAGACAATACTGAATAGGAAATAACTGGAATAGAAATCGATCAACCTATAGACAAAAGAGCTCCAACAAATCTCTAACTCCAGAAGGTGAATCCAAAGCTGTGATCCTCAGGTTGACCCGAGCGTAAAGTAAAACACAAACACTCGAGTCAGGACATACATACTTATACAATGTAAACCAACTCAAGTGAACTGTAATAGCAATGCACAATAACTTAAAGGATGCTTGGGATCTCCCCTCCTTTAAGGATACGTTAAACCAACAATTAAGCAGTAATAAACACTATCCTAGAAATGTCCATATTAAAGTAAACAATGCAAGTAACAATGTTAATGTGTGCATCAAAACAAACACAAGGAAATCAAATGGCCCACAAAGAAGTATACCCGTGGTTATAGATTTCAAAATGGTTTATAATTTCGAATTAAAATCATTCATTTATATTCAGTTAATATTCCAAAACAATGAAATTTTCAGCTTTCGCACCACTTAGGAAATGCTGCGGTAAGTTATATTTGAAACAATTCAATTCAGCAAAGACAGCATTTACAAAACTGCTGTAGTAGTTCAGTTACAATTAAAAATCCTATTTCAGCCAACTGCAGCACTTATCAAGTGCTACTGTAGCTCTTTTATTAATCTCCGGTTCTAGTTTTAATTCAGCAACCACAGCACTTACCAAGTGGTCCAGTAGCCCTTAGTTAATTTTAGCCTTTAGTTCATTTTCTGCAACTACAGCACTTACAAAGTGCTGCAGTAGCCCTTAGTTCAGATTTTTAAGTTAATTCCAGAAACGATAGCATTTCTGAAGTGCTACTAAATACATTTCCAGATTTATACTAAAATTTCAGAAACAATTAAACTTCAAATTTAACCATTTTAACTTATAAAATTCATATTTTCCACTTCAAAAATGTTCATTTAAATACCCTTTAACTTCTGATTTTATAAAGTAAAATTAAATAAATAAAATACCAAATTTTCCCATAATTTACTTATTTAATCCAGGTGTACAATTTTCTTATTCTTTGCATTTAATCATTAGCTTAACACTTAAATTTAAATTTCCATTTCATAAATAAAACTTAATTTCTATTTTATTTTCTTTACTTAAACTTTCATTTTAAACCAAATCACAAATTTCCAAATTAAGTTATATTTCAAGTTACAATTTAATCATTTATTTACTTAACATTTTAACTTATAGAAAAATCACTAACAATTTATTAAATCATTTTAAATTCAATTTAAATCAAATTATCATATATTTACATTTTAAAATACTTAAAATTGTCCACAAAAATATATAAAATAACCACGCGTCTGTATAATATTTTCTAACCTAGGTCAAGTGATACGGATACAACAAATAAGCAAAGCAATTATAAATATACATTCAACACAAAGATTAAATTAAAAGGAATGACATTAGAATTAACAAATGACTTAACCAAGCTTTTAAATCACAAGTGCTCGACCACTACTCATTGTTTGCTCGGCCATGTATGTTATTTAGTGAAAATGGCTCGGGTTTGCATTACTTTGCACACGGCTAGGCTAAGGAGATGAAGGGGTTGGAGTTACAAGTGAAGGAATGCAAAAGGTCAAGGCAAGAAAGAGGAGTTTGGTTGCATCTCTAGGCTCGGCCTATGGTCCTATGGGCTCGATTATGGTTTGCTACAGGTCAAGTGATGTGGTGAAGGGACGGCCAGAGGTGGTGGCAGCAGGTGGTGGTGGTTCTAGGGTGATTGCCGAGGCAAAGTGTGAAGGGGATGGTGGAAATATATCTCGGCTATGCAAAATTGCAAAGGGTTTGTGGAGTTTTTGTGGTGATTTCCTCAACCAAAGTCACAACCAGGTCTGGACAGAGGAGTATGGTGGTTGTAGGCCGTGAATGATAAGGAGGAGATGATGGTGGTGGTCGGTGGAGGAGATGGTGGGTTATGGCCAAGCAAAGCTAGAAAGGAGCAAGGCAAAATCAAAGAAAATGAAGAAGAAAAATAAGAAAGAAGGAAGCCATGACTTACAACTTTTTTCAGAAATGAGGTTAGCCGTGAATTGTGAAGAGAATGAGGAGTTTCTCACGTGAATTATCAATGAAAATGCACGGCTATGCAAGAGTTTTTGAATGGCTAAGTAATGAAGAGACAAGAAAAGGAAAAGTCACAAGCAAATGAAAAGACTTTGTCCCTTTAAATTTCCAATTTCATTTACACAAAAATAAACAAAATAAAAATCAAGTAAATAAAATAAAAATCAAAACAAAATAAAGTGGAAAAGAAAATAAATAATTTGTCTTAGGAAAATAAGAAAATAAATAAAGAAAATAGTTTAATTTATTGAAACTAGAATTAAAATTGTAACCAAAATACAACTAATATAGGAAAATTCCAAACACAACAAAATTCACACAATTTAATTCAAAACCCAAAACAAAATAAAAGATGGCAAATAAAATAGAAAATGAATAATAAAAATGCAAAAAAAAATTCTGTGTGTAAAATGCTGAATTTATCAAATTTTAAAAGGTATAAAACAGAATTCGACGAAACGAAAAGCAGAACGGATATCAGAACCAATTACTATTTCAAAGAAAAAGATTAAAATTTAAAATTTAAAAATTTCAATTTAAAAGTCACAGTTTGACAAAATAAAACATTTCCAGAAAATTCAATATTTAATTGTATTTGGAAAAATAAAATAGAAACAAAAATCCAAAATACATTGGAAAAATTCCAAACTTCAATTTAAAATTATTTAAAAATCAAAGTTTCAAAATATTTTTGTTTAAAATATTTATTAAAATTATGGGTTGTTACAAAAGTAGTGAAATTCTAGGTCGTTACATGAATGATAGCGATTCAAGGACTAAGAGAGGCTATTAACGCCTAGTAGGGACGCTTACTACAATGTATTCATAGTGCTTACATTCAACCTCTTATAAGAGTCCGAGGACTCTAGTCAGTGTGGCTTCCGTGAGGAAACGAGTCAGAAGATTAAAATATTGATTGGTAGGTCTGGGGAGGTGACCACTAAACAAATTAATGAATACTTAATGAAGAAAGCCTAAAACAAGAGATCGGGTGATGGTTGAATGAATGAGATTGACTATATGACTTGGTTAATATTTAGGTGATAAGTAGGACATACTTGACTTGAAATTGATAAGTATATACTCATATAGTCTTCAATTACCTCGACGTCCATCGTGACCCAATATCCATCTAATGCAAGACAACGCCATGAAATTGTCATGACCCAACAAGTGCCCTAATAATAACAGATTGCTGGCCTTAGTGACATGGGGCCGTGACTCTCAACCGTGGGCCATAGCTCTTAGCAATAAGTCAGATGGTGTGTCGCTAATTCAGGGACCGACCCCTTACCCAAGCCGCTAGGATGGATACTAGTCAATCTGGTTTTACTCCACGCCGTATAATAGGAGTATACACATTACATAAAAAGACACACTCTTGGCCCTTGGCCTGCTTACCCTCATTCGCATCATCATACACATATGTCGATATAACCTGTGTTATTACCCCTTTTAAGTGACATTTACTTATAAAAAGCAATCAGATAATTATGGACATAAGCGTCCCATACCATCCAGCGATGTTCATCCTTCGCTTAACTCTAATAAACTATACTTGTATCTCATCTGTTATTCTATATAAAAATTCCAAGAATAACTAGAGAAATATTATCAAAAGTCTCATGCCAGACGGTACTATTACTTCATTCATCAAGATTCCTCGTTACACAGAATATAAAAATATCCTCATAAAAAATATCCAAAATGGAAATGCCACCAAATCATATAGAAGGATGTCATCACAGTATAAAGGCATATCAAAAGAAACTAATCAAATGAATATTTGATGGTGAATCATTCATAACATCTGAAATTTGTATAGAAAAGACAGTATTCAGAAATGCATGATATTACTTTATTATTCAAATGTGCAGAACATACTCTTAAATTCCTAATTAAACTTATTAATAGTAAAATATACTATAATATACTTAGCGTATTAATTAGAAATTTTTTTAGAATTTAAATAAACTTTTGAATTATTATTTAAATCAAATATAGATTTCTTTTCAATAAATCAATAACTTTATATATATCTAAATACTAAATTTTAATTAAAACATTTCTTCATAAAATTATACATTTACTTTATATAATTTCTCACATTTATTTTCAGTACAAATATAATTTATTTACTATTAAAATGTACGCATACAAAATAACCTAACATGAGAGTCAAATCTAGGTGGGTTGGCGGAAGAGCACAATCCCTTACCACTAGGCCATATCTCATTTGTGTCACTGGTTGCACCACCGGTCCACATGTAGCAGTGACCGATTAGAGCTTAAGGGGCCAACCGGTAAACCTACCGGTTGCGCTTCAAGTCGAGTATTTTGATCAACTTCTAACCTTCTTCCTCCTCCTTGTTATCATTATCTCCCCCAATTCAATGCATAAAATAATCCAAAAAAACATATAACATGGAATTAAATCATTTAGGCATAGATTTGTGAGTAAAGATACTCAGCTTACACACCCAACTTCTCCTCCTCCTCCTCTTCTTCATTGTATCCAACCTTCATAACTCAAAATCATGATCAAAACTCTAACTTCTTTACAGGAATAGGTGTAGATTGGTATTGAGATGTACATAGTTGAATTTGAGAAATTAATGTAATTTATTTTATTTGATTTGTTTTGGATTTTAGAAGTGAAATGGGAATAGTTTCATACTTTGTTTCAGCAACCAGCAAGTTAGAAAATGATCTAGAGGTGTAAGCTTGAATGAATAATGAGAATGTAGGATGATTCTCAACTTAGAAAAGTCTAGATAATAGAATAATGGTGTAACACCTTGGAAAATTTAATAAGAAATTAAGTAACTAAAAATATGATTAAAAATGGAAATTTTATAAATATCAGAATTTGGTCACAGAAGTTGCGCCATTGGGTCTGTGGTAATTTTCTTATCAATTTCCATAGATAATATGTTGAAATTGAAGTTCAATGGAGGAGTTATAAATGTTTGAAGTTTCCGAATTTAAAATTTAAATATTTGAATTTGAATCAATGTGAAGTTTGAATATTAAAATTAGAATTTAAATAATAGTTAACATTAAGGGAAACTTAACGTTTAAGTAAATGTTAATTGTAAATTGGTTAATGCATAAATTAAATAAGGTATTTAATAAATAAGTAACATAAATCAAATGGTAGAAGGAAAGCAATGGGCGGGTAAGGGACCGGTCGACCCCTGGACTATGGCCGGTCGATCGGTGGGTCGAGGCTGTCGACTGGTGATGAATGTCGGTTAGGATTTTGTGTTATTTTGAATGACCGTAATTTTATTATTTTTAATCCAACGATTATGGTTCCATCTCACCTCTATAAATAAACTCCTAGACCCTCAATTTTCCTCATAAAGATTTTAGGAACACTGACAAAGCTCTATCAAAAACTTTTCCTTAGGTTTTCAGAAAAAGTAAACTTTTTGGTAAGTAATTCTAATTCTAATCTCTAGTATATTTATACAATCTATTTGTTGAATAATCAAAAAGGGGAAGATCTAATAGATAATTAGGAGCGGTATATATCAGATCTCATCATCTTCTTCTTTTTAGATTTCAGAATCAGTTAGGGTTTCAGGTAAGAGGTTTAGATATTTTATTCTTTTGATTTCTGATTCTATTCCTCTCAAGTTTCTGATTCTAGATCTAATTTCTATATAGAGTTCACTTTATTGTATATTTCAAAAAAGGATGATCTGAAAGGGAATTAGTCATGGTGGAATCAAATCCAGTCAGGAAGCAAACAGTTATCTGTGAGGGGAAATATCTAGTTTTTCACATTTCCGTAATTGAATAGTATCTATTTGGATTTGATGTATGCCTTGGGAAATTTTGTTAAACGCAAATATAACATCTAAAACCCCCAGAATTTTCCTAAGTAAATATAAATCTTTGCATATGTTAGAATTATATTTGTTTTTGGTACTAGTATATTAGAATCTAATTAGTTGTTTAGAATTTGATAATCTATGGTCCATTCAACCTATTTCCCCTATTTTAAATTGGAGTGTTAAAGGGTTCTGAAAGAAAATAAATTTGAAATGGTGTGTAAAGTATGAATTAATTTTTTTGTAGTTTTCACCATCCATTTTTATCAGTTAAATATATAAGGAACTCCTTTCTCACTCTATAATGATGTATATATATAAAGGTTGACTTGAACATAGGCGATCCAATTTGTGAAGATCTATGCTTTAAAATAGAATAAGGATTCTAGTTTATTAATATGGACCAAGTTGTAGGTATTCCATGTTTGTATGAATCTATTTTATTTGGCTATGGTAGTAGTTCTTATTGGAATTGTAGATTTGTGTGAGATTGATAATTTAAAATAACTTATAAACGAATTATTATCGAATTATTATAATGTAATGATTGGACCATAAATTCCATGCGTAAAAATATATGTGTATGATATTAACATATTGACTATTAAACCACTAGCATATTGACTATCACGTATTGAGCATGATAAAGTATTAATAGAATAGTTGGTAATATTAATTTGTAGGAAGGAAGTTAGTGTAAATCAGGGAGTTATTCCTTAATTAGAGACGTAATAAGGGTATATAGCCTCAATTATCAATCGAGTAGGATGATATATGTATATAGTTGGTATAGATATAAGGTATGACTAAGTTATAGGGATGCAAGGTTAGTCCAAAGCTACATGGAAGTTTGCCCAGCTAAAACTAGCTACTAGCGGTGTGGCTTTGCAGACTAATGTGGGACATCGCCTATAGTAAATAACCACAGTGGGCGTGTGGTCAGTCCAATTTTGTAGGGTAAATCTTCTCCTATAATCTAACTACCAGTACCTACGAATAGTCGGACTAATGTGAGACGTCATGAGTGGATTATGGGTCATAAGTTACGCTATAGATGCAGTAGGTCAAATCCTTAGGAAGAATCCGCTTCAGGTTAGAGATATTAAGTGGCTATGGTATGTTGCCTCGTTCTTAGGTGAAGTATTAAGTGGCCTAATTTGATTTCTTACAATGTCATTAAAGAAGAACCATGTAGGGACCCGCCTCAAGGTTAGGTCTTAAATGATGGGGATTTGCCTGCTTTATAGGTTTTAAATGATCAAAGTCTGTCTAAGTCCCATTAAAGAGTTATTAAGTGGTTTGGGTGCTTCCTCTTACATCAAAGACGCTAAATACATTAGAGTTGTATAGTCAAGCTGGAAGAGCCTTCGAGCTTATAGTTGACTTTGGTATAGTCTGACTGGAAGGGCCTACAGGCTTACAGTCGACTTTATAAGAATGTTATATAGTTAGACTGGAAGAGCCTTCGAGCTTAGGATTGATTTTATACATATGCTAAATAGTTGGACTGGAAGGGCCTTCAGGCTTATAGTTGACTTTAAACGTATTATGATTTTAATATGTCAGAAATATTTCTTATTTAAACAATACTTCCCAAGTATAGTTATGGTAAAGCTTGAGATTTCCATTTCACCAGACTTGGTTGAAGCATGATAGGGGGTTCTCGCATTGTGAATTGTGGAAAAGCTTTATCTCTTAACCCTACATGTCCTAAGATGGGTTGGTTAGGCAGTCGGAAGACTGGCCTAGGAGTTAAGAGGCTGGCTGTAAAATCAAGATGTCTGGGGTTACCATTTTTATCCACCACCATTTTGTTAATACCTCGGTTATTGATTTTGATGATAACAACCTTGATAACAATAAAACATTCATATAAAATATGGATACTAATGTTTTTCCATGTTATATAGTATAAAGCGTAGGATATTATATAGGTATTGAATCGAAGACTGTACAATATAAAAGACTCAAAGAATGGACATGAAGACACGAGTATAAAGACCAAGACATGAAGATCTCAAGACTATAGTATAGTATATAGAGTTATAGAATATTTCCCTGGTAGTAATCTTTGATCTCTATTTTCCATTTTCTAAATGCTTTATATTTAAAAAAAAATATTTAAAACAAAATATATTTAAAAATATTTTATATAAATTTTATAAAGTTCAAAATGTTTACTATGTTTAAACTATTTTATAAAGTTTCAAATTATTTTACATAGTATAGGATTTTCAAAACATTTTAAATTAAACAAGTTTTCAAATGACACTAGCCTATATCGACATATAGGCAGATGATATGTTGACATACATACTGTAATTTTAAAATTCAAATTTTGAAATGAAGTTTTTGTTCGTCGTAACTCTTCGCGAATGGTTATGTCTGTTTATTCTCTCTCTATATATATAGGGTTTCCAAATGACTTTTTAACAACTACTTTCTTATTATCTTCTCTCCTCCTACTCTACCAAAATATTCCAGTGAAAAAATTATTCAAATCTTCTCAATTTCAACCAGAATTAATTCAATCTACATTCTATTAATTCTCTACTATTTATTATTTGATTTTAATCATCCCTCTATATATCATATCAAAGTGTTGTCCAAGAGGCTATAGAATCTGTTGTATCCAAAGATCAAGAAATTGACTTTAGAAAGACCATCAAACTCTAGTTGTATTTGCGAGGGTATGATTGTAGCCCGTTCAAATCAATTGGTTGTGCTTCGTAGCCCAGAAATCCGAGTGGGTGTGCATGTTGCCCGTCCAAATCAAGTGGATGTACCTTGAGCCTGGTTGATCAAAAGTGTGTGTCTCGTAGCGTTGGAATCGAGATTGTAATTGGGTTAGCCTTCTACCCGTTTAAAGATTGGCATTTAAAAAGAAATCTATACAAGCAATTGTACGGAACTAGACATGGGGTAACTCCGAATCAGTACAAAAATTCCTAGTGTGATCTCTCTTATTCTCTACTTTTTACTTTATTGCATTTATACTTATCTGTGTTTGCATATGTGATTGTTCATTCTGCATTGTTTAGTAATAATTTTGAAACAACTATAAAAATATTCATAAAAATTAGAAAACACTATTCACCCTCCTCCACTGTTAATTAACCTTAAGATCCATAATTCTGCAACCCACATTTGGTATCAGAGCGTTATGTTTTCAAAAACTCATAATTTAACTTTTGAAAAGTTTTAATAGCTAGCAACATTGTTGGTACATTTGTTAACACTTTTGTCGAAGTACAATCTACTGCTAGACCCACACCTTTTAATGTAGTAATTACACTGATTGGTCATGTAGAATGAAGATCTATTTACAATCTAATGGTTTAGATTTGGAATGTTACACAAAATGGGTAAATTAAACCACAAACTAATTTTGCATAATGGACTGCTGACCAAAAGGCACTTGCATTGAATAATTCTAAAGCCATGAATACTCTATTTTGTTCACTAGATAAAAATGAATTTAATACAGTCTCAATTGTTCAATTTTGCAAACACTGCAAGTTACACATGAAGGGACTAGTAAAGTGAAATAGAATAAAATTTCTATGTTAACTAATCTGTTTCAATTGTTCAAAATGAATACAAATGAGTCTATTTCTGGCATGTATTGTAGATTTCAAGATATAGTGCATTCATTGGTTACATTAGGTAAAAACTTTTCGAAAGAGAATGAAGTTTGAAAAATCTCAATTCACTTTCTTCGGAATAGGATCAAAAGACACTTGCAATTGAAGAGACTAGTGATATTAGCACTCTGAAAATCGAAGAATTAATATGAAATTTAGTTTCCTATGAAGCACAATTGTAGGGTAAAAGAGAAAGCAAGGCCACAAAAAAGAAATCCATTATTTTTAATGCTATAACCGACGATCATGATTCAGATGATGACAATGATAAATAAATTGCATTCATGACCAAAATTTTTAGAAAATTCCTGAAATATAGAAAGATGAACAACTTTCGAAAACCTGAGAACAAGATGTCTAGAACTGGAACTACAACTAAATGCTTCAACTGTGATGAACCAGGTCATTTTTAGAGAGATTGCCCATATCTAAACAAGATTGTCTAGACTTATGAGTCTCATTTTACAACAAAGGTATCACTCCGAGGATGGGTAATTATAATAACCCTACTCAAAAAGTTTTTAAATCTCTTTTCATTACTTATGGTCATTACAACATCAATTAGACACAAGTCATTTTAGACGACTTTTTTCAAAAGAACATTTCTAGACATGAGAACGTACTCTTTCATGGTATGTATCTTACCAGAATTTTTTCATATTTTGGTGTCGATTTAAGAGGAGAAAAATCCATTCCTTGAAAAGTTTTCAACAAAGACAACATCTCTCTTATGCATATTCCACTATTTTTTGAACTGTATGAGACTCTTTCTGAAAAGGAGCAAAGGTTAGCATAGGAAGGAGAATAAGAAATTCAACAAGAAGAGGAAGAAGAAGGGGATGAGATGGAAGTGGAGAAGTAAGAAGAAGAGGAGGAAGAAATGGATTCTTCCTTGGAAAGTTTCGAAAAACGATCCCACCTTACCAACAAAGAGATACTAGTGAACCAAGAGAAGTTTCTTAAAAACCAAAATAAGCTTAAGTGTTCATTTAGTAAAAAGTTTACTTCCCTTTCCAACAAAGTGGACAAATACTTGGGAAAGATCGTTTGTAAGCTTGGTGGCTCTTCATCATCATCATCTACATCTTTCTAAGTCTATCTAGTTTTTTCTTATAATATCTTACTTTGTATTGCGTGCTTTTTAGTTTAAATTCATGTTGGTTTTATGTATTTTCTTTTATTAACCGTGGAAATCCATGTATCCTTTTATTCTAAGTAATGAAATATGTTTCTTATTGTCTTATATTGTTTATTAGTCTCTGGAAGTTATAAATATATAATGGCATAAGATAAAAACAAAACTTATAGCAAATACTTTTGTTTTGAAAATTTATGTATGTATGTATGTCAACATACATATTACCTATATGTCGACATATAACGGGCAGAAAGCAAATTTTTTAAATTTCAAAATATAAATAACTACCATCCATCCATTCATTTCAAACGAATTTCTACTCCTATATAAGCTTATTTCTTCTACAAAACTCACTCATTTTATTCTATACTCTCTTTTCATTTCCATACGTTTTTTACAAATATGTCTTCTCCACATCAAAAATTGTGTGAAAATCTTGAAAAACCCCTTCAATCTTTCAAAGATATTCTCTCTTTTATCCTAAGAAGTCAATGACATTTATAGTTAAATGTAGATGATCAAGGAACAAAAAGCATTGTGACACCATTCGATGGATGATCTCTTCCTTAAGCAAAAACGAACCATCCAACAATCCAGAGTGCACTATTAATAAGGATAATAAAAATTGGGATGCCATCCAATATTTAGGTCCAACAGTTGAGTTGAAGTTCCACGAAACATCTAGTTATTAGGTTTGAATTTGATATGTAAATACACACACACACATACTCTTAGTATTCAGTTTGATTGATTTGGTTTGAATATTTGGATTGAATTTGACTAGTTTGGATTGAATTTGATTGATTTAGATTGTTTGAATATGCGTGTTTGATTTGGTTTGTTTAGCTTTTACATATTTGGATTTGTTTTTACATATATGTATAGTTTAAATTGGATAAATAAAGATTTACTTTGTAAGTCATCATATCATCGTTCTTAATATATATAATAGTGTAATTGTTAACTATATATCATCATTTATATATCATTTTAAATTTGATTATTGGTTTTGAATCTATAGTTAGTAAGTATTTAAATTAGGGGGAGTTTATAATTTTTTTCACCCATTTTGTTGATAACAAAGGGGATAAAAACATAAAATACACATATGCATATATTTAGGAGGAGTTATCTAACTCTGGGGGAATTATCATATTTTATACAAGATATTAATGGTTGTCATCATAAAAAAGGAAGAGATTGTTAATACCTCGGTTATTGCTTTTGATGATAACAACCTTGATAACAATAAAACATTCATATAAAATATGGATATTAATATTTTGCCGTGTTATATAGTATATAGTGCATAATATTGTACAGGTATTGAGTTGAAGACTGTACGATATGAAAGACTCAAAGAATGGACATGAAGGCTCATGGATATAAAGGCTAAGATATGAAGATCTCAAGACTATAGTATAGTGTATAGAGTCATGTAATATTGTTAAAGTCGCTGGTAGCAATCTTTGATCTCTATTTTCCATTTTCTAAATCCTTTATCTTTAAAACAATATATATATATATACATACATATTTTATAAAAGTTTTTTAAAGTTCAAAATGTTTGTAAATTATGTTTAAACTATTTTTCAAAGTATCAAATTATTTTACATAGTATAGGATTTTCAAAACATTTTAAAATAAATAAGTTTTCAAATCACACGATCCTATGTCAACATATAGGCAGATGATATGTCGACATTCGTGTCATAATTTTGAAATGAAGTGTCTATAGGTCGTAACTCTTCGTGAATGGATGTGTTTGTTTATTTTCCTATATATAGGGTGTTTTCAAATGAATTTCTAACTGCTTTCTTATTATCCTATCTCTTCTTGCTCTACCAAAATTTCTAGTGAAAAAATATTCAAATCTTCTCAATTCCAACCAGAATCAATTCAATCCTCATTGTATTAATTCTTTACTATTTACTATCTGATTTCAATCATCTCTCTCTCTTTCAATCAAAGATCAAAGTGTTATCCAAGAGGCTATAGGATCCATTGTATCCAAAGATCAAGAAATTGACTTTGGAAAAACCATCAAACTCTAGTTGTATTTACGTGGATGTGATTGTAGCCAGTTAAAATCAACTAGGTGTGCTTCGTAGCTTGGAAATCCAAGTGGGTGTGCTTGTAGCCCATCCAAGTCAAGTAGGTGTACCCTGATCCGAAAAATCAGAAGGGTGTGTCTCGTAGCCTCGAAATCGAGATTGTAATTGGATTTTCCTTCTGCCCGTTAAAGATTAGCATTTTAAGAAAAATATGTACAAGCAATTGTATGGGACCGTACGTAGGGTAACTTCAAACCAGTATAAAAATTCCTGGTGTGATCTCTCTAATTCTCTACCTTTTACTTTCTTGCATTTATACTTATCTGTGTTTGCATCTGTGATTGTTCATTCTGCATTATTTAATAATAATCTTGAAACAACTTTTAAAAAGATTCACAAAAATTAGAAAACATTATTCACCCCACTCTAGCGTTTAATTAGCTTTAAGATCCATAATTCTGCAACCCATACATTTAAGGTAACCGTTGGGTTGTTACAGTTAGTATCAGAGCGTAGGTTACCCGATCAATAGTGATAGGTATATGTATGAAAGGCGTACTTGTTATTTTTGAAAGCAATTTTCAAAATCTACCAATATATACACACACTTAACTATGGGTTGCAACCATATTCTTAAAGGATGGACGAGGCGACTATGGGTTGGAAAAATGAATAAAGTAGGAAATGAGGGACGAAGGTTGTATTGTAAGGAATGTAAATGAAAAAGATTGCAACTCCTAAAATTAATAGGGAAATAAATGTGCAATAAATAGGGAGTAACAATAATTTAATTAGGATATAAATGGATTGATTAAAGAGATTGTTAGGGAAACTATGGAAAGATAATAGGAAAGATTGGAATAAATAAATAAATTTCTTTACAAATTGTCCGGTTAGAATAATAATCATTTATTATAGACAATCAACATTAATAGGAGTAGTAATAAGCATGTTACATAGCAATTAAATATTACGAGGTAGTATAGTTGTAAACATCTAGAAGTAAGGGATGAAAGAAAAAGAAAATGCAATAGAGAAAACAATTATTAAGAGGTTGTTGTTTTAAAACATATTTTCTAAATTCCAACCCCATATGAAAGAATTTGATCAAAATGATTTTTGGAAATTTCCTTGAAATGTTTTGAAAAGTTTTTCAAAGGATTTATTGAGGAGTTACTGTTTTAAAAGGAAAAAAACGATATATGTGGAAATTTGGAAATTCATAAATTAGAAATTTTGTTAAGATAAAGGTTTGTGAATAAAAAGAAGGCATGGAGTTAAAAGTTTTGGTTAAAAGGTTTTCGGTAAAAATGGTTTTTCATTTTTGAAACTCTTAGTTAAAAAGAAATTTGGTTGGGTCAAAAAGTTTTCGGTTTACAGATTTTAGGCAAAGTGATTTTTCGTTTTGAAATAAGATGTTTTTGATGTTTCGAATTAAAACGCCAACTTTTAAGGGAAATAATGTTTGATGAAAAAAGTATTAGAAAATGGGAAATTACTTTGCTTCTTTTTCGAACTAAGCAGTCCCTTTTGAATTTTTAGTGGTTTGATTTAGCAGTTGAGATTTTGAATGTTTTGGGTTGCAGATCCTACTTTTAAAAGAAATAATTTTTTGAGGTAAAAAGTATTTAGGGAAGGGAAATTATTTTATAACCTTTAAATTTAGCATTGAATAAAGCAATAAATGTTTTGAAAAATTATGGAAAGTTGGGTTCAAATATTTTTGAAATTTTTGTCCAAATGTTTAATAAAATGGAATAGATATATAGAATAAAATAAAATATGATGTTTAGATGTGTGACGACCCGGAATTTTTGAGCATTTGAAATAGGAATATTTAATTAATTTTAAATATTCAAAAGATAATTATTAACTTTAATTTCAAATATCATTATTTATTGGACAAGTAATTGTTGAATTTAAATTATCGAAATTGGTAAATTATTGAATCTGGAGCTTTAAGACTGTTAAAAATAATTTGAAGACTTATAAAATTTATATAGATAATACTGAAGTGGATAGAAGTGTTGAAATCAGCTTTAAAAATGGTTTGTTATGTTTTGAAATTTATACCGTTTATTAAAAAAATAGCCTTCCGAGGCACAGTCTCGGATTTCGACGAAACCAGTTCCATTGGATCCGTAATATTGTATTGTTATCGGATTTCAATTTTCGTAGCATTTGGAGTTGTTGTGTGAGCGTACGACGTGTAAACGCGCTGAAATTTTTATCCAAAATTCAATCTAATTAATGAATATAAATTAGTTGACTGGTCAAGCATTTCACATCAGCAACACAGTGGTAAGATTATCTTCTTGCGCAAGACAAAGTAACACGTTTAACATCAGATAGCCGAGATATTTTTTCCTTCTTCACAAACGAAACCCCTCTTCCTTTTATAATAAATCAGTCAAAAGAAATAATGGCAGACCTCGTTCTCAAATCAAATACGATATTTTTCGTTATAAAACCCGAGCTACCCCACTTTTCCTCATTCGATAATCGAAATTTGCAAGTTTATCTTCGATCATTCCAGTCCTTCAGATCGAATAACGAATCAATTCACGGGAAAAATATAAGATCGCGACCCTCCTTTTATTCGCAGATCTAAAATCATCCACCCCTCTTTGTCTTTTTCAAATTCAAAAACGAAGAAGAGAGGAGAGAGGCTATCTGGAAACGGCAACGACGTCGTTTGATGGGAGAAGCTTGCTAGGTGTTTTCGTGAAAGGGGTCCGCGAGTTCAATGGGTCGCGATTCCAGATCGCGATGACTTCGCGTGACATAGCGGCGGCGACGACGTGATGTGAGTCGTTCGAGTAGGGTGTCACGATCGAGGTTGGTGGATGGGCCGCGCGTTATCAGAGGTCGAGGTGGGGTTTCGACTGAAGTCGTGACAGCGAGGGAAGTCCAATTGACTCGATGGATGCTCGATTGTTCTCGGCAGAGCAATTTGTTTGCTAGGGTTCGTCGTCTCCGACCTCTGATTGAGGTATTTTCGTTTTCTAAGGCTGTGATTGGATTTAACTGTAAGGTATAAAATTTCATTTCTTTTAAGAATTTTTTTTATAACTCAAAGATTGATTTTTCAGTATGAAAGATATATGCATGTAGATAAAGTATATAACTGAGATTTTAAAATTTGCAGTGAAATTTCAAAGACAGAACCGTTTTGAAATTTAAATACGTATATAGGTTAAATAGAAATTTTTATAGAATTTGAGAAAAATAGTTTTAAATATATACATGTACACTTTTAGATTTGAAGACATCCATGAAGAACTATATATAGAATTGGTTCAGGTTTATGTATATATTACTTACTGTTTAACTTTAATTTAAGGAAATTAAAACTTTAATTCATTTAGTTGGTTAGTGAGTAGGGTTAACTAGTTTATCTTAAATAAGAGATTAAGGTGATTCACTTGTTTAAAATTAACTTATTTAATTATTTTTACTAGAGATTTCAAAGGGAAAATTGGGTTAAATCAAATTATAAGTTAAAATTTAAACCTATTAAGTGGTAATGAATTGTTTGGTAAGTTCAAATATTAATAAATCGTATAATGTTATTCAAGGTTTAAAATTCGAGAAGGAAGCAAGCTCAATTGGAAATGAGATGCTAATAGATCAAAGGTGAGTTAATCTCACTCAGTTAAATTATAATTTAAATTTAATTGGTTAAATTCAAATATTGATGGATGATTGATTTGATTGATGTGATATATATATATATATAGTAGTATACCAATATATATATATTGGCATATGTATATATTGGAGTTGTTGATATTCCCACATTATATAGCGGATGAGACCCTATGCGCCGCATAATAGCGGATGATATTTTATAAAACCCATATACCGCGATATTCCACTTTGAAGTGGAATTGGTATTGTGCTAACGTCTGTGGATGCAGGGAAACAGGTTGGAGGGATCCAACTGGATTCCTCAAAATATTTAATTTTGTTTAAATATTCTGTGATATGATTGTTGATATCCTGTGATGATTTATATTGGATAATCTGGTTGGATTGAATTTCCCAGTATAATGAGTTATCAAAAGAAATTGAATTGGATTTTTGGAAAGAAATAAAAGAGTAAAATTTAAGTTAAGTAATTCTAGTGAATTCGAATAAATTAAATATGGAAAAGAAGAATTTTGAATAAACCGAGAAATATTGAATTTAAAAACTTATGTGATATTATTTAAAGGAATAAATGATTTATTTTAATTCAATGTTTAAATGTAATTAAAAAGAAAGAAGGAACTTGAGAAATCTGAAACTTGTGTTTCAGTTTAAAGATTTTAAATCATAATGAGAAATAAAATCTGGAAGTTAATGAATTTGGAAATAAATGGATTAAGTAAGGAAATTTATTTCAAAGTAAAATAAATTGGGAAATCAATTATAAATTTGATTTAAATACTTTGGGATTTGAAATTTAAAGAGAAATGAGATTTTGGAGAGATAAACTAGGTTTATAAAGTGAAATGGAATATCAGTGGATATTTGAAATATAAATTCAAGGTGGGAATTTATAAAGGAATATGAATTGGTTTAAAAATAAATGTTGATTTATTTTTAAAAGATGGAAATGAGAAGTGTATTTCTCTAGATAGCCAAGTACGTTTTCAAAGAAATTTTTAATATAAGTTAAAAGTTCTAATTTGTTTAAAAAAAACATATTTTAGAAAATTGATTTATTTCTAAATGTTAAGGCCTAAAGTAGTATTTTCAAAAATCTATTATTGTAGTAATTATATAAAAGTGATTTGCTATTATGTTTTAAAAGGAGAAATTTAGTTTATATTTATAAAGTGGTTTATTTTAAAGTATATATTTTAATAAAGTATTAAAGTAGTTTAAGTTCAATATTATAAAATATATTTATGATAAGTGTTTTTAAATTATTTTAAAATCTAAAGTATTTTGTACTTGGTGATTCAGAGAAATAAATATTTTGGGGAAATGTATTCCGTAAGCGGAAACTGTTTGAAATTGTTTCAAAAGGAGTTTGAAAATAGGAATATATCTTGGAAAGATATTTGGGCAAATAAATAATGTGGGAAATTATTTATTGTGTGTTGGTTGCTTGTGGATGTTAATTGATAGTTAAATAACCGACTATCAATATTGGCCAAATGCGCTGATCGTTTCGAAGAGACCGAGATCGAGTTTCCGTATACCGGGATTCTAGGTCTGGAGACTCGAATACCACTTCGATCCGGTTTGTACGTTTCGTGTAACGATTTCGGAGTCGAAGATGGAGCAGTGAAGTGCAAGGGCTAGTCGCTACTAATCCTGAGGATATTTCCAAAATGGATGTAGTAGGAATAGTGCCTTCGGTTCCGTTCGAACCCGAGACGGACTTGTATGGACGAATGCTTTCGTGACATCGTCAGGCGGACGATGGGCATTCTAAGGGATATGTGCTATAAAGGTATCGTTTAACCTCGAACCTCATCAACCGGGAATGACTGAAAATCAGGGGTTATGCAGCAAGGCTTCGTTGGTAGCCCCCACTTGAGAGTAAAGTCATCCCTGTCTAGATGTCCCTTTTATTTCGGCTTAGTGTTGCGGTTGCTGATCCCAACCATGGGGTGATTTTATTTGGAATTATCCAGTAAGGGATGATTCCGGCCTTGTGTTGCAGGGGAGCGGACGTACTCCTCGGTACTGTGATCTAGGCCACGTACTGTGACAGGTGGTACCCCAGTGCCTAGTCATTCGTTGGAAATCCATTCTCCCTACGTGCCTGTACGGTTTTGATTGTGCCCAACTATTGTTGAAATGTGAGATGCAAGCATTTCAGCTAGATTCTATTTTATTTTCTGTAGACACTATTATAATATCAGAGGATTTTGATATAAAGTGTTTTAGCTATCGTAAGGTAAAAACCCGACATGTTTATTTGTGGCGTGGTCTTACGAGATGCTTTTATTTTCAAAAGGATTTTTGAAATTTTAATAATCAATTGAGTGTGATTTTCTCACGCTGGTATTCCAGACTGACTCGGGTGTTGTTTTATATAATGCTCGGGTCAGACCGAGTATTATAGGTTACAGGATATGATGCTGTGGAGCTAAGGAGATGAGCTGGATGGCGAGACGTATCTCCCGTACTTGTTTATGTATATATTCCGCTGTGTTGATTGTTGTACTCTGTTGTATTGAGGACATGATATGGTTATTGTCCAGTTGTATGTTATGTGTTCTCTGATGTATACTCTGATGATATATTGTATAGAACAGATATAGTTTTGATTTGTGTAAAGATCTGTTGATATATATTATATTTTATTCCGCTGCGATGGTTAGATTCTGATGTTGTTTTCTATTTTTCTTCTTCTACCTCTTCTTCTTAACTAAAATGGTTCGATTTTCCGGGTCTGGAAAGTCGGGTCGTTACAGTGGTATCAGAGCTTAGGCTGGCGATAACCTTGGCTCTGGTGGGAATTTTGAGAGTACTAATAGATATGAGCGCGTATTTGTTAGTGAATATAAAATGGTTTTATATTGTGTTGGTTGATCTATTGAGTGGCATATGAACCTTCGTCGGCACAGTCTGCGCAACTGTATTGAAGGGGTTTCTAAACACTTGAATAGAACAGTTCGACACAATATTGTTTTAAATAGGGTGAATGAAATAATTTTGCCCAAATTACTTTGTGTATAAAAGAAAAAAAAATTTTGAAAATTATTATGGTTATATATTTGGATGCTTGGTTGTTAGAAAATGACAATAATGAGTTAGTCTCATTATTGAGTAGAAATTGAAAACTTATAACCTAAGTTGAAGAATAAATTTATATAACAAAATGGAATTTGAAATATAGACTATAAATGCAATTTATAAATTGAGATAACCTTTATATACAAATGTGAATTACAAATGTGATTTATAATCAAATGAGATAAATTCATAAACAAATGAAATTTGTAAATGTAAATTGTAAATGTGACTTATAACTTGAAATAAAATGTGATAGAATTCCAGAGTAATGTTTGGATATTAAGTTGAATGGATTTTGAATTTGAAGTTTTGGGAAAGGTTTAAATTCCTTTGGATTTAAGAATAGTTTAAGGGTTTTGGGGAAATAATGGTGATATTATTTCATGAATATTTTTGAAATTGAATTGAAATCTGGTGGGATTTGGGATTTCAAACTGTTTGAAATGTTTCAAAGTGATAAAAGCATTAAATTCTCTTTCGGTCGCTGGAAAATAATTTCGGTGATGACTGCAGCATCATCGATGTCTATTTTCGAGTTTCCAAAGAGAAATTGCTACCAAACTGTTTTAAATTGGAAGTGATTGTGAACTGGGTTGGTTTTGAAATTTCAAAGGGAAAATTGTTTGGTAAAAGCAGATTGTTTTGGAAATTGGGATTTGATGTGATATACCAGATGTGTATGAGTTATTTATGGATTCAAAATGGTTTTGAAATAAAATGGGCAATTGAATTCTGGGAATTCTATTTAAAATTTAAATGTGGGAATTTAAACGAATCAACAATATAAAGTATAGAATGAAGTTGATTGAATAAGAAGGGAATGAAAGTTTAATTCTGGGATTATAATTATGAGATGGAAATAACTCAATGGGTAATTTAAGTTGGTAGATAAAAGATTTAGAGAACTTGAAGGTGAATGAATTGTAAAACTTGTATAAAATTGTATCCTAGAATTAAAATTTTATTCGAGTATATGAAGGTGAATAAAATATATTTGAATTTAACTTAAGATAAGTTAAATAAAATTGAGAATTGGAATTGAATTAAATGTAAATAAGTTGAAGTCGAATTGAATTCAATATAAAGGTAATGTAAAATGCTTATAATTGTGTAAAGAAATTCATATTCTTAAGTTCTTAAGTGTAATAATTTGAGATTTGATTGTAAAGATGAAAATGGACTTAAATGAATAGTCCTAGATCTTAAGTAAATTAAAACTTATGAATAGAAATGAAATTGTAAGTCATAAATGGGAATTCATTTCTTTGAACCATTAAGAGTTATAATTTGAAATTGTAATTATCAAATGGAAACGACTAAGATGAGCAATCTTATTTTTTTTTTAAAATAAATCCAAACTTGAATTATAAAATAAATTGAACTTAAGAAAATTAAGTGAAGTGATATTTGGAATCAAAAAGCAAGTATTTAATTTTAACCAGTGGAGGAACTAATTAGATAATAAATTAGTTAATGGAATTGAATTGTGAGTTAATGAAATTGGATTAAAATAGTGATGGTTTGAATTGCGAATGGAATCCAAATAAGTGAAAATAAATTGGAAATGACCTGGTTATTAATAAAATAATTCCAGATGAATTGAGTATGGAAAAATAAAATTCATAATGATTGAGTGAATAAACCAATTATATTAAATAAATAAATGGATGGAATTTGATTAAATAGGAATCAAATGAAAGATGGAAATAAAATTTTAAAGGGTTGGTTAAATGGAAAATAAACTTAAGTTATTGACTTAAGTAAATGTTGAATGGAAACTGAACTCAACAGAGGAGTGGTTTAAATAAGTTGAGAAATAGTTATTGAATGAATTAACTTGGATTGTTTTCGAGCTAAATAAAATTCAATATTCAGAAGTTGGAGATGAATTGAATTTAAGAAAATTATTAGAAATGAAAATCTGAATGAAATGTGGAATAAGTATTTATATTTGAAATGAAGTAGTAAATTGAAGTAAGTTGAGATTCATATGAAATGGGAGTTCGATTTGAATATATACACTTCAGTGGTGAAGTAGTAAATAAATATAAGAAAAATTATATTGAACTTAAGAATTGAAGAATGAAATTCTTAAGGAGATTGGTATTGGGAATATACTTAGTAATTTTGGAATGGAAAAAAATATATACTAAGTGAATAGTTGAATGAAGACTAAAACTGAAGTTGTGAAATGGGATAGTTGTGAATAAGTGGATAACAATCAAAAGGGAAAGTGAATAAAAGAGAATTGATGAAATTGATAATTAATTGGAATTTATACGTAAGATGTACGTATATTATTTTATTCGCATAGTTATTTGGTCCAGATGTCGAACACAGAATTTCAAGATAGTTTTATCAATCCGAATTAGGATTTTTCACTCGATTTTCAACGGCGAACCTGGATATGGATTGTTGATTGATTCTGGATATTCTCTATCATAGTTTGTGACTATGCAAGGAGAATGACGGTTTCTGATCAAGAAACCAGATCTGAGTCCGCACTAGGAAGTCGGGTGGACGATACTAATTCGGAAGTGAAATTGTGTGATCGATTGAGCGATCGAATGTGATATTGCGTACGGATGATATATGTGCATCGTACGGGCTTAAGTAAAACAAATATTGAAAATTTGTAAAGAAAAGTATAAAATGACTTTGGATTTGTGATTGAATATTATTGCTTAGTAGGATATACAGGTGTATAAAAGCAATGGATAAATTGGGATTTTTGTTTTTTGAAGATAAAATTTAATGGCCCGACAAAAAGGTATGTATTTAAATTTCTATATGACATTTGATTGGGTTTTTGATCCAGCCACTTGGCTTTTTGTTTCTTTTTGAGATTGGGAGGCCGTAGAGCCATTTTGTAGTAGTACCGAGCTAGCCGCGCAAAGGAGACGCTGGCGAAATTTTTCGGAAATTTAGGGAGTTAGAAAAATTTTGAGAAATTTTTGACAATTTAAAATTTGAATTGATAAGTAAGTGATATTTTTTGGGAAACTTATAGCTAAGTTTGAAAGGTGGGAAAAGATAGTGTGTCTTTATTTAAAAAATTATTATGGATAGTTGTTAAAACTATTTGGATTGGGAAAATAGAACGGGTATCGAATCATTTCTCTTAACTGGTAATTTCGAGGACGAAATTCTTTTAAGGGGGGAGGAATGTGACGACCCGGAATTTTTGAGCATTTGAAATAGGAATATTTAATTAATTTTAAATATTCAAAAGATAATTATTAACTTTAATTTCAAATATCATTATTTATTGGACAAGTAATTGTTGAATTTAAATTATCGAAATTGGTAAATTATTGAATCTGGAGCTTTAAGACTGTTAAAAATAATTTGAAGACTTATAAAATTTATATAGATAATACTGAAGTGGATAGAAGTGTTGAAATCAGCTTTAAAAATGGTTTGTTATGTTTTGAAATTTATACCGTTTATTAAAAAAATAGCCTTCCGAGGCACAGTCTCGGATTTCGACGAAACCAGTTCCATTGGATCCATAATATTGTATTGTTATCGGATTTCAATTTTCGTAGCATTTGGAGTTGTTGTGTGAGCGTACGACGTGTAAACGCGCTGAAATTTTTATCCAAAATTCAATTTAATTAATGAATATAAATTAGTTGACTGGTCAAGCATTTCACATCAGCAACACAGTGGTAAGATTATCTTCTTGCGCAAGACAAAGTAACACGTTTAACATCAGATAGCCGAGATATTTTTTCCTTCTTCACAAACGAAACCCCTCTTCCTTTTATAATAAATCAGTCAAAAGAAATAATGGCGGACCTCGTTCTCAAATCAAATACGATATTTTTCGTTATAAAACCCGAGCTACCCCACTTTTCCTCATTCGATAATCGAAATTTGCAAGTTTATCTTCGATCATTCCAGTCCTTCAGATCGAATAACGAATCAATTCATGGGAAAAATATAAGATCGCGACCCTCCTTTTATTCGCAGATCTAAAATCATCCACCCCTCTTTGTCTTTTTCAAATTCACAAACGAAGAAGAGAGGAGAGAGGCTATCTGGAAACGGCAACGACGTCGTTTGATGGGAGAAGCTTGCTAGGTGTTTTCGTGAAAGGGGTCCGCGAGTTCAATGGGTCGCGATTCCAGATCGCGATGACTTCGCGTGACATAGCGGCGGCGACGACGTGATGTGAGTCGTTCGAGTAGGGTGTCGCGATCGAGGTTGGTGGATGGGCCGTGCGTTATCAGAGGTCGAGGTGGGGTTTCGACTGAAGTCGTGACAGCGAGGGAAGTCCAATTGACTCGATGGATGCTCGATTGTTCTCGGCAGAGCAATTTGTTTGCTAGGGTTCGTCGTCTCCGACCTCTGATTGAGGTATTTTCGTTTTCTAAGGCTGTGATTGGATTTAACTGTAAGGTATAAAATTTCATTTCTTTTAAGAATTTTTTTTATAACTCAAAGATTGATTTTTCAGTATGAAAGATATATGCATGTAGATAAAGTATATAACTGAGATTTTAAAATTTGCAGTGAAATTTCAAAGACAGAACCGTTTTGAAATTTAAATACGTATATAGGTTAAATAGAAATTTTTATAGAATTTGAGAAAAATAGTTTTAAATATATACATGTACACTTTTAGATTTGAAGACATCCATGAAGAACTATATATAGAATTGGTTCAGGTTTATGTATATATTACTTACTGTTTAACTTTAATTTAAGGAAATTAAAACTTTAATTCATTTAGTTGGTTAGTGAGTAGGGTTAACTAGTTTATCTTAAATAAGAGATTAAGGTGATTCACTTGTTTAAAATTAACTTATTTAATTATTTTTACTAGAGATTTCAAAGGGAAAATTGGGTTAAATCAAATTATAAGTTAAAATTTAAACCTATTAAGTGGTAATGAATTGTTTGGTAAGTTCAAATATTAATAAATCGTATAATGTTATTCAAGGTTTAAAATTCGAGAAGGAAGCAAGCTCAATTGGAAATGAGATGCTAATAGATCAAAGGTGAGTTAATCTCACTCAGTTAAATTATAATTTAAATTTAATTGGTTAAATTCAAATATTGATGGATGATTGATTTGATTGATGTGATATATATATATATATAGTAGTATACCAATATATATATATTGGCATATGTATATATTGGAGTTGTTGATATTCCCACATTATATAGCGGATGAGACCCTATGCGCCGCATAATAGCGGATGATATTTTATAAAACCCATATACCGCGATATTCCACTTTGAAGTGGAATTGGTATTGTGCTAACGTCTGTGGATGCAGGGAAACAGGTTGGAGGGATCCAACTGGATTCCTCAAAATATTTAATTTTGTTTAAATATTCTGTGATATGATTGTTGATATCCTGTGATGATTTATATTGGATAATCTGGTTGGATTGAATTTCCCAGTATAATGAGTTATCAAAAGAAATTGAATTGGATTTTTGGAAAGAAATAAAAGAGTAAAATTTAAGTTAAGTAATTCTAGTGAATTCGAATAAATTAAATATGGAAAAGAAGAATTTTGAATAAACCGAGAAATATTGAATTTAAAAACTTATGTGATATTATTTAAAGGAATAAATGATTTATTTTAATTCAATGTTTAAATGTAATTAAAAAGAAAGAAGGAACTTGAGAAATCTGAAACTTGTGTTTCAGTTTAAAGATTTTAAATCATAATGAGAAATAAAATCTGGAAGTTAATGAATTTGGAAATAAATGGATTAAGTAAGGAAATTTATTTCAAAGTAAAATAAATTGGGAAATCAATTATAAATTTGATTTAAATACTTTGGGATTTGAAATTTAAAGAGAAATGAGATTTTGGAGAGATAAACTAGGTTTATAAAGTGAAATGGAA
Organism: Allium fistulosum; assembly: GCA_030737815.1. Lineage (NCBI taxonomy): Eukaryota > Viridiplantae > Streptophyta > Magnoliopsida > Asparagales > Amaryllidaceae > Allium > Allium fistulosum. The sequence goes on from CM060905.1 coordinate 1,248,778,845, forward strand.
TATCAGTGGATATTTGAAATATAAATTCAAGGTGGGAATTTATAAAGGAATATGAATTGGTTTAAAAATAAATGTTGATTTATTTTTAAAAGATGGAAATGAGAAGTGTATTTCTCTGGATAGCCAAGTACGTTTTCAAAGAAATTTTTAATATAAGTTAAAAGTTCTAATTTGTTTAAAAAAAAACATATTTTAGAAAATTGATTTATTTCTAAATGTTCAGGCCTAAAGTAGTATTTTCAAAAATCTATTATTGTAGTAATTATATAAAAGTGATTTGCTATTATGTTTTAAAAGGAGAAATTTAGTTTATATTTATAAAGTGGTTTATTTTAAAGTATATATTTTTAATAAAGTATTAAAGTAGTTTAAGTTCAATATTATAAAATATATTTATGATAAGTGTTTTTAAATTATTTTAAAATCTAAAGTATTTTGTACTTGGTGATTCAGAGAAATAAATATTTTAGGGAAATGTATTCCGTAAGCGGAAACTGTTTGAAATTGTTTCAAAAGGAGTTTGAAAATAGGAATATATCTTGTAAAGATATTTGGGCAAATAAATAATGTGGGAAATTATTTATTGTGTGTTGGTTGCTTGTGGATGTTAATTGATAGTTAAATAACCGACTATCAATATTGGCCAAATGCGCTGATCGTTTCGAAGAGACCGGGATCGAGTTTCCGTATACCGGGATTCTAGGTCTGGAGACTCGAATACCACTTCGATCCGGTTTGTACGTTTCGTGTAACGATTTCGGAGTCGAAGATGGAGCAGTGAAGTGCAAGGGCTAGTCGCTACTAATCCTGAGGATATTTCCAAAATGGATGTAGTAGGAATAGTGCCTTCGGTTCCGTTCGAACCCGGGACGGACTTGTATGGACGAATGCTTTCGTGACATCGTCAGGCGGACGATGGGCATTCTAAGGGATATGTGCTATAAAGGTATCGTTTAACCTCGAACCTCATCAACCGGGAATGACTGAAAATCAGGGGTTATGCAGCAAGGCTTCGTGGGTAGCCCCCACTTGAGAGTAAAGTCATCCCTGTCTAGATGTCCCTTTTATTTCGGCTTAGTGTTGCGGTTGCTGATCCCAACCGTGGGGTGATTTTATTTGGAATTATCCAGTAAGGGATGATTCCGGCCTTGTGTTGCAGGGGAGCGGGCGTACTCCTCGGTACTGTGATCTAGGCCACGTACTGTGACAGGTGGTACCCCAGTGCCTAGTCATTCGTTGGAAATCCATTCTCCCTACGTGCCTGTACGGTTTTGATTGTGCCCAACTATTGTTGAAATGTGAGATGCAAGCATTTCAGCTAGATTCTATTTTATTTTCTGTAGACACTATTATAATATCAGAGGATTTTGATATAAAGTGTTTTAGCTATCGTAAGGTAAAAACCCGACATGTTTATTTGTGGCGTGGTCTTACGAGATGCTTTTATTTTCAAAAGGATTTTTGAAACTTTAATAATCAATTGAGTGTGATTTTCTCACGCTGGTATTCCAGACTGACTCGGGTGTTGTTTTATATAATGCTCGGGTCAGACCGAGTATTATAGGTTACAGGATATGATGCTGTGGAGCTAAGGAGATGAGCTGGATGGCGAGACGTATCTCCCGTACTTGTTTATATATATATTCCGCTGTGTTGATTGTTGTACTCTGTTGTATTGAGGACATGATATGGTTATTGTCCAGTTGTATGTTATGTGTTCTCTGATGTATACTCTGATGATATATTGTATAAAACAGATATAGTTTTGATTTGTGTAAAGATCTGTTGATATATATTATATTTTATTCCGCTGCGATGGTTAGATTCTGATGTTGTTTTCTATTTTTCTTCTTCTACCTCTTCTTCTTAACTAAAATGGTTCGATTTTCCGGGTCTGGAAAGTCGGGTCGTTACAAGATGGTTTTGAAAATTCAATTCCTCAACTGTTTATACAAGTAGGAAATTCTTTTGGAAAGTATGCTTAAAAGATTTCTGTTGAGATGTGGAGATTCTTTTGCAAGTTTGAAGTCAATTGCCGCATACTAGTGTAATTTGGATTTCTAAGTTTACATTTTATGGAATACATAGGGATCACTATCTAGGAAAGAAGGGTTAGAGGTTCCATGATATGAATAAAATAAATAACATGCATAACCTGATCTGGAAATATCAAATCAGTCTTAGGCATTTGTTTGTAGAATGTTGGTAATGCTGTAATTGTATTTCATATCTATAATTGGGTTGTAAGTTAGGTTGCCCTTGGAATGTGAATTTCCATATTTTGATTTATTGGGAGCAGGCTCCATGTAATTTCCATGAATTATCTAATTCCTTAAATGCATAAGAGTGCGGCATTTGAATTTACAAGGGATATACCAAAAAGGAAAAGAGATGTGTAAGATATGGATATTCTTTTCCGTAGTTTACACTGGCTATTTCAATAAAAGAAAAACGAAATAATGCCTCATAATTTCAAACAAAGAGAAAATGTCATTTGTGGTTAATTTATGGAAGATTATAATGGTAATCCTTTTTAGAAGGATAGCTCTAATAAAATAAAATATGAAAAGAAATGTTCTAGTTTAGAAATTAATAATTAGATATAAGAAACATGTAAATAGCTTAACTTACGACGGTATTTGTTACCCGACCTTTTGGCCTGACTATATCCAGACTGATTAGACAAGTTAGACTCGACGGTAGACAAGGCGAGTAGCCAAGAGGGATGATCATGGATTAGTGCCTCCCCTAGGCAGGGAATAAGTACCTATCCCTTCCCCTTGACAGGGAATTAGATCGTTTACTTCTCTAGCCAGGGGTTGGATCGTATTACTTCCCTACATAAAGGATTGGATCGTATTATTTCCCTAGGTGGGGGTTCAGATCTTATTACTTCCCTAAGGGGGGGTCATATCGTATTACTTCCATAGACAGTGGATTGGATCGTATTACTTCCCTAGACAAGGGATTAGATCGTATTACTTCCCTTAGACAGTGGATCAGACCGTATCAGCCTAGCAGTTTAACTCATCAAAGATTCATCAATATCTCCAAAAAACATGTAGGCGACTATGCAAATAAACTTCAAAAACATGAAGTCAACATCTAGACGGATCTACTGGAGCGATCACATGGCCTCATATGACCATCAACTGATCAGCCCCGATTGCTCACATTTGGGAGTTGGGCTACGAAACTTTTTGGGTGACCTCGTCTACATCATGAGATTCTACTTATGAAATTTCTAGAAGATGTTCAGTCATCTTTCCTTATAAATACAACGATCATTCTCCATAAGAGTGATCTTCTTTTCGGCTGCCAAGGCTCTTCCATTACTATTCTTTATTCTTGTAATACTGGATCCCAGCCAATCCAAACATTCTTGTAATCATAATCAAGTGCAAAGTAAAAAAAAATATAAAGTGGACCTAGGCCCAAATTGCCGAACCACTATAAAATTCTGTGTCTAATTTACCTTTTCTGCTCTATTTTAATTTTATTCTTCATTTAATCTCTATTAGAACTCTATTAGGTGTTTGTAACCATTTTGGGAGCAAATATTTTGGTGCTCCCACCGAGAAATGAATTCTCAACTTGATCAGATCTCATCATCTATTTATGGATTCCCATATTCACGAAATAGATCCAGCTTCCTACCGACAAGTTTCCATTTCAACTCAGATTTGAAGAGAAGATCTATAGGAAAGCTATCTACAATGCCTCATAGGAAGGAAAATGACATTGGTACTTCCTCATGACATGCTGATGAAGCAGTATAGAACATGGAGATCGCTCTTTTGGATGATCGAGCGCAACAGGGAGTCCCTGCTACACAGGCCCTTTTTGATGTGATCTTTAATGCTGATATAGAGAGACTGCGAAGAGAGCTCCATGAGACACGTGCATAATTGCAGAAACAAATCTAAGAGGACAAGGTCCTTATAACCCACCCCTAACAATCCCCTCAATCTGACTCTTCGTCACCTACCCTGCTTCTCAAAGTATAGTTATCCATCATCAAAGCCGTACATTCCATCATGGAACTCCCATCGTCGGGCCACGAATGGTCGTCGTTGAAACGGTCGTCGAAAAACTCACTTCGGGATTGACCTGAAGTCAGACCTAAAGTAATTGCCCATTTGACTCGAAGCAAACTCTGGAAATTTTGGCCCGTAGTCAGACACGGTAAAACCAAGATTTTCTCCAAGAAAACATGGAAATGACTCCAAGCACCGTTCGTCATCGACCCAATACTTCAAATTTCTACGACTCCAAGAGAACTATGTGCTGACTCCAAGCAAATAGCAAATTTTCTCAGTTCAAACTCCAAATAAATTATCACCGATCTGTTAACATTGATCCACCTTCTTTTTCCCATAACTCAGGCATACGAACTCTAATCGACTTGAAAATTGAAATTTAGCCTTTTGGGTGCATCCTTGTCACTCCATGTTGATCTCACCCAGTTTGAGACAAAAATTAGGGATTGATACCGATCCCTCTAATTGGGGATTAGCCCTTCCTCCGTTGTAATGATACACAACTCCCGCATTCTGGATTCAGAACTCAAGTTGAAGACGGTGCATTCTCTCTACTCCCCATGACAGACTGGGGCGTTGGGAACCAAGCAACAGCTGCTGGACTACTGCCAGGGAACAAACAAGGAATTGTTACTCAAACCGTACTCCCAGAGCTGTAGAACCAAAGCAATATGGAACAAACATGGATGAATTACTGGCCCAAGCTTTCAGGGTAGGTGACAACTACTCCCAATTATCCATCTTCCAAACACATGACTTGGTGGCCATGGTACTATGGCTCGTGAGAGAAAGCCAAAACAAACCTATAACGACTGGGGAGAGTCCCGAAGCTATAATCTTTTTACTGAAGCCATTCGGTTTGCAGAGTATCCTTGCAAATTCATCATGTTAACCATACTGGCATGCTCAGGGAAAACCGACCCTGGACTACATCTCATGAAATATGAATAGCACATGGATTCCGCCAGAGCGACAGACATAGTCAAATGCAGATGCTTTCCCATCTTTCTTGAGGGAGCAGTGACCATGTGGTTTACACGACTATTGCCCAAGTCCGTCTCTTCATTCGATCAACTGGAGCAAAAGTTCGTTGAGCAATTCCAAATACAAGCAACTCACCCTAAGCATTCGATGCCATTATCAAAATTGTTCCAGGCATGAGGGGAGTCGCTTAAAAACTTCTTGCAAAGGTTCAACGTTGCCATAACCGAAGTGAGCAATCCCAACGAGAATACCATACTGATGGCGTTGATAAGAGGAATCGACCATGAGATAAAAATTTTGCGACTGGTTAGCTGGAAAGCCTCTTACCACCTTGGATCGTTTTTACTACAAGGCGAACAAGTATTTACACAAGGAGGCAAAGTTGACTAGGAAAAAGAACAATGCAGGCCCATTGGCTGAAGGAATTCAAAGTGAGGGCAGCAATGATGATGCAATAGATGAGGGCTTAGATTCTAGGAGACAACCCAGGATCCCAATATTCAATGCATACACTCCACTAAACGATTCGATTAAAAACATCCATCTAGAGACTCACAACTCGGAGCAAGATAGATGCAAACCCCAAGAGAGTCCATCGAGATCCAGAAGAATTCTGGGAAATATTGCATATTTCATAAGACATATAGCCATAACACTAGCGATTGTAGATACCTCAGAGATGCGATCAAAGAGATGATTCGGGAAGGAAACCTCAAGAGTATGTGCAATCCCTATAGGATGGCAGGCAGTGAACATCCGACCTTTACTAATAAAGATCTTTGATTATTAATTGGAACGTCGACGATTGACATCCACTGAAAAGGGCTGGAGCAAAGAGGAATAACGAGCACGCGACGCCGCTTCACTCATCAATAAGATTTATTTCAATTTTCTTTATACTATTTCATTATATAGACTTTGGTATTTCTGTTTTCGAATGAAATGGCCTTCGGTAATGTACCTCTATTTCAATGCATTTATGTTGTGAATTACGCTTCAATTAAGCTCCTTGCAAACAATGCATGTAACCAAGTATCTAAAGTTAGGTGCCAACCAATCTCCATGGACCATGATCAGACCTTCAACACACCATCAAGATGAGCGTGATTCGACCGCTCATCAGTTACCATGCACCCTCGACTTTGGGGCAAGAACTCGAACAAGAGAGTGGGTGTGACTCGACCATTCACTTCCGATACTGTGCTTCAATTTCGATAGAATATCTATGCCTTTCTCAGAGCCCGGTAAAGGCCAAACTTCAATATAGAGCAGACGCGACTAACCGCCCACTCATCAACCTCCATCCTCGATCTAAAAGGCCAAAGAAAGACTTGAAGTGGATGTGACTTGACCATCCACTTCCGAGCTCGTACTTAAAGTTTGCAAAAGCACTTATGCCTCTCTTGAAGTCTATCAAGACCTGGATCCAAATAAAAGCGGACATGACTCGATCGTCCGTACTCCTACTCTTGCCCTTGAATTAGGGGCAAAGACATGAATCAAAGCGGATGCGGTTCAACCATCCGCTCCCTTGGTCGAGCTTGAAGTTTGCCAGAATACTCATCTTACTCCCAAGGCTTGGCAGAAACATGATTCAAATGAAAGTGGACGCAGTACGACTGTCCACGCATCGATTCCTATCCTGGATGTAGGGGCAGTTTGAGAGCCTAAGCTTAGATTGGACGTGATTCGACCATTCAATCCAAAGAGGACGTGATCCGTCCATCCTTGGCCTTGCTCGTGCCTGAAGTATGGTGTACTATTTAAGCCTTGCCTGGACATCGGCAAGCCCAAATCCAAACTAAAAATTGGATGTTGTTCGACCGTCCATCACCAATTTGGTCCCCCAGTGCCAAATGGAGTAAAAACACCAAAACATAGATATGGTTCGACCGTCTATCGATTAACTCTGCTCCCTTACTGTGGATTGAAGTATAAACTCCAAATAGGCACGATTCGACTGCCCGTTAGCAAACTCTATTCCCCAAGTACGGACCAGAGTATAAGCAACAAAATCGGATGCGACCTAACTATCCGGTATAAAGCGGACACGACACGACTGTCCATGCATCAACTCTTGTCCTTGGCATAGGACCCATAGCATAAATTCATGCGGATGCGCTACAACCATACAACACTAAATCTCTTCCTCGGCTCGACAAAAAGAGCCAGATTAGCAAAATGGTGTGACTAACTATCCAATTCCAAAAGGATGTGACTACCCATCCAATCAAGAATGAACGTGACTCAACTGTTCATTTGCCTACTCTAATCTTTGCCTTGATAGATGGAGTATAAACTCACTAAGTGGACGCGGTTCGATTGCCCACTCACTATTTCTCGCTCTTGGTTCGACAGAGGGAGTCTATATGAATAATTGGATGTGACCTGACAGTCCAACCCAAGTATGGATGTGATCCGACCATCTCTCGCTTACTCCCTTCCTTGACTAGACAATAGGATCTACAATCACCAAGTGGACGTGAATTGAACGTCCACTCGCCAACTTCTGTCTTCGACACCGAGGGTAGAATTCCAACCAACGAATGAACATGACTCGACCGTTCATCTGACAACTCTTACCTTGACCTAATGGGTGGGGTATAAATAAAAAACCGGTGTGACTGACTGTCCATCGACTAACTCTAGTTCTCAGAGCACGAGTTGGAGTATAAACACCAAATGGGTACAACCGATCGTTCATCAACTAACTTTGGTCCCTAGAGTGCAGATGGGAGCATAAATGGCAAATGGATGTAACTCGACCGCTCATTCATCAACTCCAGCTTGAACCCTACAGGAGGAGTATCAACTTAAAAGGATGTGACTCGACTGTCCATGAACTAACCCCACTAACCCAAGACAGAGAGCATGAGTACAAACTACTAAAAGTTAAATAAGACGGCTCACTATAGTTCCGGCTTGGTGTTCTTTATGACTTAAGGCAACGCCGCAAGGGACCTTAATACAAAAGCAATCAGAACGACGTCCGAAGCTATGAGTGACCGACTATATCGTACCACCAAATCAACGGGGAATATCGATCCGAACCTTCTATATCGTGTCGTTGAATCGACACTTAATATCAATCTACACCAACCATAAATGGACGTGATCAGACCATACATCGCTTATTTCTTTTCCTTGATTTGACAAGGGAAGCATAAATCATGGAATGGATGTGATCAGACCATCCATCTTTTAGTTCTTTTCCTTAATTCAATAAGGGTAGAATGAATCATGGAATTGATGTGACTTGACCAACAATTCTTCAGTTCCTGCCCAGAATATGGCGACATCTGCACCAAAAGTGGACGTGATTGACCATCCAGTACTCCGCTCGTGCGCAAAATCCAATGAAGCATCAAAGTCTTCCCCCGGGAAGGAAAAATCAGGATACAGTCCAGAAAAGGCATGAATCAACCTTCCATCAACTAACTCTGACCTTTGATTCGATAAAGAGAGTATAAAACTAAAGCGGACGAACTTGCCTGCCCACTTATTGACATTCTCCCATGACTTGGGGGGTATGAGCGAAATAAAGATGAATGTGACTCAATCATTCATTAATCAGCTCTAAGTCTTCGAAGCTGAACTAGGAGTATAAATACAACTAAGGTAGGATTCAACCGTCCATGTAGTACATTTATCAACCTGAGACTGGGGGCAGAAGTGTGATCATCCAAAAGTTGACTATAATAGCTCAATACTATGACTTATTCCTAGTGTTTACAATGACTCGAGACTACTATCGAAAGGATGCCTAGAGATAAGATTAATGGATTGACGCCTAGGCTCATGGGCGACTGACTATCATTCTAACCCGAGTGACGAGCAATGGATCGCGAATACATTGGATAGAAAGCATGTTACTCGAGTACAGAAGCAGATTTGAACTTAAAGCAAAAGACACCTATGCAAAAGCATGCAACACAAGGCTAAACTCTACTCGACAGTTGACTCGACGTGCCTACATGCCTTATCTTTTTGAAGACAATCGCTCAAAACGTCTGGAACCCATAACTATCAAATTCAAATGGATAGTCATTGTTAGATGGATTAACCTGTTTCCCTGTGCTAAGAGTAATCTAGTGCAGCGTTGTGTTATGCAGTGTTATACAATTCACTATTAAGCGACAGTCATGGTGAAACTCAAGGGTTCGATCAGAGAGACCATCATCAATGACTGTCCCAACTGGATTTCACATCGACGGCTACGCGTAACTGTTACGTTCAAGTTCAGGAATCAACTATCGACAAGGTAGTCAAGGCGCTAAGGTGCAACGTGCTGTGGCCAAGGTTTGGGTCGTCGACGACACTTGAGTCCACGGTCTCATGCGACCATTCATATATGCATGCGAAGTCAAGCATTCAAGTTCATATGCATTTCGAACATTTACATGGGTAGAGGTTTATAAGCACACAAGCACATATATGTCCAAACACTTAAAAATCTAAGTTCATACATGTCCTTAGGGATCTCTGCCAGTATGGAATAACAAACACATGCATTTCATATGCAAATTCATACAGGCAAAGGAAAAACAAAAATACACTGTCTCCCCAAGCTACTACCGATCCCCTAACTTAACTTCAACTACCAATCCATTGACATGCTACCTTCCACTGATCCCTGTATTTTTCAAATGATATTACATCTCCAACAAAAAGAAGATAGGATACATACGCGTGCATATCTTATACACCGCCTAAACCAACATTCATTCTGATTTACAACCGATCCCTATACAAATCTATTAAGCATACAAACTCTATTCAGATTAATCCCAAATTCTAAGAGATAGGTACTTTCACCAATCCCGTATCATCTTACTGAAAACAACTACTATTCACCAACTCAACAAACGCAAAGTCCATCTACATCTATCAGTATAATCAAGCATTACATCCAAGCAATTTTGGCATTAGGTTTGGAGGAGCAGTGTACAACACAACACGAGCATCTTTAACTTTGGCTAGTAATCTCAAACTCAGGCCTATACCGATTTCTCAATTACCGATCCCCAAATACATCCACCAATGCAAATTCATGAGTCAACCTCATCACCCCTTCCATCCAGATCTGAGCACTTACCTCTATGCGAAAACGCAAATAAGAGGGATCAGTACCACTGTCGATTGAAAAAGCATGATAAGAGCATATGTGTATGAAGTTTTGTGACCATTGAAATTGATTTAAGTACTCCACAACCACTTGCATCGACGAAGGATTTGAGGAGATCGAGTGATTTCTCAAGCATTAGGAATCGATAATTGCTGCTTGGAAGGAGCGATTTGAGGTGGAATAGATCGGTGGAAAAATATAAAGAGAAGGGATTGGTAGTGAATAAATAAGAATAAATGAATGGCTAGTTCTATTCACACCCCTCTTTCCTCCTTTCGCACCCCATTGGGTTACAAATAATCATCACACCCCACTTTTTCCTTTTCCTCCCTCAATTCATTCCAAAAATGTCCTCACGTTTTTTAAACCACATTCAGCTTTGACGTTGTTTATTCACGAACCACGCTCAGTCCGAACTTGGTTATTATACAAACCTCACTCAACCCGAACTAGGTTGTTACACAAACCTCGCTCGACCCAAACTAGATTGTTACACGAATCTCGTTTGGGCCGAGCGAGGTTTTTACGTAAACATCACTCCTTTAGTGCTTTTGTGCATAATTATTTAGTTTAAACATAATCTGGTGTGGTTCGAAGATAGGGGCAATTTGGAAAACCTAAAAATTGATGAAATAACGGGGTGTGAAAGGAGGAAAACGGGGTGGGAATGGAATTAGCCTAAATGAATAAAAGAAAGGAGGAAGGGATCGATAATTATTAAAAAAAAGAAGAGAAAGAGGCGATCGGTGAATAAATTGAAAAGAGGGATCGATGAGCAAAAATAAAAAGCAGAATGAAAGTAAAGAAGGGATCTGTTTATTTCTCTTCACCAAATCCTTATTTCATCATATATACAAAAAATGCAAATGATTGAATTGCATTCCACTAAATCGATGATGGCCCATGAGTGTATGAGCATCCATGGGAGCCAATGGCAAATGTGTACATGAATGATGTGCACGTGTAAATATTTAACACTCAATCCATTGAATGGACCTCTAACTGCAATTTTTAGAATAGAAATCATTTCAAATAACTCAGACCTACTAACTCGACTAATTAGCTCAATGAAATCGAGCGTGGACATTTACTGATATATTCTACTCCAGAACTTATATTGTTTGATAACAACCATGAGTCGCAAAACGGTGAGAGATTCGACTCTCCATAAAGTAGCTCAATTCGATGGAAGGATAACGACTGTTTAGGAAACTGAATGGAATCTTTTTCAAGGGCTCTAACTTGCTTTAATTCAGAGCACATCATGTTCGAAACAAGAACTTTAGGGGGCAAGTGTTACGTGGCCTTTTGGCCCAGCTATATCCAGACTGATTGGACAAGTTAGAATCGATAGTAGAAAAGATTTTAGCCAAGAGGGATGATCATAGAGCCAAAAATCAGGCACAGACAATGGTATGAAACAACGATCAAGCGATACCAAAGGATAGACTCTCTAGAATATTCTAAGTATGTATTAGTGCCTTTCCTAGGCAGCGGATTGGTACATATCCCTTCCCCTACACAGAAGATCAGATCATATTACTTCCCTAGATAGCGGATCAAATTGTATTACTTCCCTAGGCGGGGGATCAAATTGTATTACTTCCCTAGGCGGGGCATCAGATCGTATTACTTCCCTAGGCGGGGGATCTGATCGTATTACTTCCCAAGGCGGGGGATCTGATTGTATTACTTCCCTAACCAAGGGATCAGATCGTATTACTTCTTCTAGGTAGGTAATCGGATCGTATCAGCCCAGCAGTTCAAATCATCAAAGATTCATCAGTATCTCCCAAAAACATCTAGGTGACTATGCAAATAAAATTTAGAAACATGAAGCCAACATCAAGGCTGATCTACTGGAGCGATCGCGTGACCCCATATGGCCATCTTGACCTATCGACCCCATTACTCATACTTGGGAGTTAGGCCATGAAATTTTTGGGTGACCTCATCTACATCGTGATATTATACTTACGAAATTTCAAGAAGATATTCAGTCGTCTTCCCCTATAAATACAGCGATCATTCTCCATAAGAGTGATCTTCTTTTCAGCTGCCGAGGCTCCGCCATTACTATTCTTTATTCCTATAATACTAGATCCCAACTGATCTAAACATTCTTATAATCATAATCAAGTGCAAGATCAATAAAAATATAAAGTGGATGTAGGACCGGATTGCAAACCACAAAAAAAACTATGCCCGATTTATTTTTTCTACTCTATTTTAATTTTATTCTTCATTTAATCTTCACTAGAACTTTATTGGGTGTTTGTGACCAATTTTCATGCAAATAGTATTCGTATTAATTATAAAAAGTGTAGTAATTATGGGACTAGGATTTATTGACATTAATTACAGATTTAATGGGCAATAAATTTGTAATTAATAAAGGATAGAAAGGAAATTAGACACTACGCCATAGATGGCCTTCTGCAACATTTTTGCAAGGTGTTGCCAGGTAAAATGTTGCGATAGCTATACAATTTTGGTCCTACTGCAACGTTGAATTTTTGGTGTTGCCTTAGCCATAAGAATGTGTTGCTCTAGCTAAACAAGTGTAATTGATGCAACATTTTTTATAGTGTTGCTATAGCAGACCTTTGCATATCTTTCGCACCGATCCGCGCCAATCTACCATGGCAAATCCTACGTTGGAAAACGTGACACCTCATCAATCCGAATACCACTCCTTGATCTTTTAGAGCCGCGAAGAAAAAAGTCCCCGCAAATAACTTTTTATTTTCATTCTTCTCTGTCTTCTTAAAAAGGTTCAAGCGAACATTCTTAATTTGGGGTTCAGCAATTTCGGTTCGATTAGGGCTTCGATTTCGGGGTTCAAGCTTTGTTCAGCGATTTCGCTTCGATTTGGGGGTTCAAGCATTGTTCACATCACTTTAGGGCTTCAATTTCGATTTTGAGGTATAACACTCTCTCCCATCACTTTAGGGTTTCGATTTAAACTACTTAGAAATTCTTAATTCGGCCTAAATTAACAATTGGACTTGTGGTTTCCTCTTGTTGGACACACACACAAATTTTATCTTTTTATGTTAAAATACTCATATTCATAATTGTAGTGATGGACATCGAAAACATTTGAATAGAACTTCCAAAGTTTAGTGAAGGATATATTAGCGGGATAAGAGCCTTTATACAAAACGGGTTTTCTAAATTCACCGTAGGCGATGAAATGACGTGCCCATGCAAGAATTGTAAAAATAGCAAGTGGCGTCGTCCAGATATAATTTATGATCATCTCATCTGCAATGGTCCATCTCCATTGTATGTGAAATGGATTTGTGAGGTTTCTCACCCAAATTTTGGAAGGAGTGATGAAGATATAGACTGTGATGCTGGTGATTTTGGAGATAATCTAGGTGAAATGTTGCACCGTACTCGTGGAAAAATGCAGAACTGTGAAGATGAGAATTCTGATGCACCAAATGTCGATGCTAAAAGATTTTATCGCCTTGTCGAAGATGGAAAGCAGCCATTATATCATGGCTGTTCAAAATTTTCGAGATTAAGTTTTATCATCAGGCTTTATTCTTTAAAATGTGTACATGGAATTACAGAGTCTGTAGTTGGGGATATACTAGAGTTGATGAGAGAGGCTTTTCCACAGGCCCACATACCTTTATCTTTTAGAGCCGCGAAGAAAATCATTAAAGATTTAGGTCTTGATTACAAAAAAATACATGCATGTCCAAACGACTGCATGCTTCATTGGGCAGAAAATGAAGATAAAGATGTTTGTAACTCTTGTGGTATTTCGAGGTGGGAAGAGGAAAAGAAAGGCACCCATGACAATGATCCAGAGAAGTTGATTAACAAAGTCCCGGCAAAAGTGAGGCGTTACTTTCCGCTAAAACCAAGGCTGCAAAGGCTGTTTATATGCAAGGAGTATTCACAACTTATGAGATGGCATTCTATGGGCCGAAAAAAAGACGGAAAACTTAGACATCCAGCTGATAGCGAGACTTGGAAGGCGATGGATGCTATGTATCCTGATTTTTCATCAGAAAATAGAAATATCAGATTGGGTGTAGCCTCTGATGGATTCAATCCTTTTCGTACAATGAGTACAACTTACAGTACATGGCCAATTGTATTAGTTAACTACAACCTTCCACCTTGGTTGTGCATGAAGCCCGAAAATCTAATTCTTTCAACACTCATCTCCGGTCCAGAGTCTCCAAAGAATAAAATTGATGTATATATGCAGCCTCTAATTGAAGAGTTGAAAGAATTATGGGATCTAGGCATAGAAACTTATGATGCCTTTACTGATCAAAAATTCATGTTACGTGCAAGTGTGTTGTGGACCATTAGCGATTTTCCGGGGTATGCAATGTTATCCGGTTGGAGCACAAAGGGTAAATTGGGTTGTCCTGTATGCCATTATGAGACTTCATCAATGTACTTGAAACATAGTAAAAAAATGTGCTACATGAATCATAGAAAATTTCTGGATCCGAAACACAAGTGGAGGTTTGATAAGAGGAGGTTCAATGGTGAAGTTGAAATAGGACAGATTTCGTGAAATTTATCAGGAACAGACATTGAAGAACTGTTGCGTGACTTTGAAAATAATTTTGGGAAGAAAAAGGATTCCCCTTTCAAAAAGAAGTCAATATTTTTCAATTTATCGTATTGGAGCCACAATTTATTGCGACATAACCTTGATGTTATGCATATAGAGAAAAACATATGCGACAACATACTCGGTACTTTGCTAAATATTAGTGGCAAGTCAAAAGACCATTTGAATGCTCGTTTTGATTTACAGGAAATGGGCATCAAGAAGGTCCTACATCCCGTTTTATCAAATGACGGCAAACACTTTGAGATTAGGGCTGCCATATTTGACATGATGAATAAAGAAAAAGAAATATTTTGTTCAGTACTGGAGAATGTTAAATTGCCATACGGTTGTGCAGCCAATATCAGTCGGTATGTTCACACGAAGGAAAGGAAAATCTCAGGGCACAAGACCCATGATGCTCATTTTCTACTTCACTACTTGTTGCAATTTGCTGTGAAAAAAACACTGAAGCCTGAGGTTGCATTGCCTCTGATAAGATTTGGTGCATTCTTAAGAGGTCTTTGGGGCAAAGTAATTGATTTGGAAGATGTCAAGAGGCAACAACAAGAAATTGTCGAAATTCTTTGCCAATTTGAGATGATATTTCCACCGGCTTTCTTTGACATAATGGTTCACTTGACGGTTCACTTGTGCAAGGAAGTTGAATACGGTGGACCTGTGCACGTTCGATGTATGTTTCCGATTGAGCGTTATCTAGCTAAACTCAAATCTTATGTGCGCAACAAATCTAAACCGGAGGGTTCCATCGCCGAAGGTTACTTGGCAGAAGAATGCTTGACATTCTGCACAAGATTCTTAAGCGGTGGTGATGCAGTACCTAAATTTGAAAGTTGTCCACAAAATATGGAATATGCTATTGGTACAAGAAGAAATAAAGACGGAAAAGCTATTCATCTAAAAGAATCTGAGTGGATGGCATGTCATCGGTACATTCTATTCAATTGTGGTAACGAGGAAATAGATAATTTAAAAGAGTAAGTTTTTATGTTCTAATTTTATTCTAGCAAGTACTAAAGAATTAGAATATTTCTTTATTGATATTAATACCATCATAATTATTATATGGAACATCGAGCTTTAATTGATGGTCATGCAATATCGAGAAGATATAAAAGAGAGAGAGAGAGCACATACTGAAGAATTCTAGAAATGGCTGAAGGATGAGGTTGGGAAAAAAGAGGACATTTCGAAAGAGCTAGAAGTGCTTGCAATGGGCCCTAATCGGACAGCTAGGAAATTTAGTGGATATGTTATTAATGGATACAGATTCCATACAAAATATAGAGATGCTAAGTGTAAAACATAGAATAGTGGTGTATTCTTGACTGCCTTGACCACTAGATTTGCAAGTTCAAAAGATCAAAATCCATTGGTTGGTAATGTTAGTTACTACGGAGCAATTGAAGAAATACTAGAAATTGATTATTGGGGAGAAATTTCAGTGGTTTTATTTAAGTGTTGCTGGTACCAAGAAGAGAAAGATTTGTATGGGATGACTCGAGTTAATTTTAAAAGATTGTGCCAGAAATCTGATCCGTATGATATGGCTTCACAAGTACAACAAGTATTTTATGTACAAGATCCAACTGCTACGGCACTTTATAATGTTGTCAAGAAATTGCCAAGGGACTGGTGTGATGTCGAAAATGAAAATGGAAATGAAGACGATCCAGTTTTACATGATATTCAATGTGGTAATGGAATAGGAAATCAAGTTAGTGATGTTAGGTGGTATAGAGATGACGTCCCGGCAACACAAATACTTATTGCGCCTAGCATAAAGGAAACTTCCTCTTGATTTCTATGTAGCAATATCAAGTGACTTCTATTTATGTATTGGTTCTTAATTAAGGGACGACTTCTGTATCTGTTGATTTTCATAATTAATTTACTACTTTTTAATTACTTGACTGCTTGTAAGTTATTATGATTTTATGTGTTCCCTTGTTGTTTCTAGTGCTTTATATACCTGCATACACATATGTACTTAATATACCTGCCCATTTTATTATTTCATATCTTGCTTCTAATGTAAACTCACCATTCTGTATCCATTTTGTATAGGATGGGGGAACTCATGCAGCTCACATTTCATCACAAGGGTGCATTTTAAAAGGCACAATATGTTGGTGGAATCGATACTGTGGTAAAGAGGGTTGATCCTGACTACTTCTCGTACACAGTGCTCATGGAGTTTGTGAAGGATGACCTTCAATACATCGAAATAGGAGGAATTTATATGAGAAATGGTGAGAAGGGTGGGTGGAAGTTAGTGACGAATGATGCGGACCTCTCCGAATTAGTCAAAGGAGTTAACAGTGGTGGCAACTTGGATTTTTATATCGACAATGTTGTCGATACTGCAATTGAGCCACTGAAGCAAATGCAGCCGCATGTAATCATGCGGCCAAGGCAGAATCTGGTTACAGGTATATATAAATGGATAGTTAATATCATTTACAGATTTTGATATTTTGATATAGCAAAAAAAAATTATTGTGATATTTTGATTATAATATCATTGTATTGTTGCAGCTACAAAACCAGTGAAACGACAGTACGTGACGGCTCATCAACTACAACAGAACCAAAAAAACAAGAAGTTAGCTGAAGTCAACAGTCCTCGGAAGTCAGCAGGGCTGAATAGCATTGCAATTGTGAATTTAAAGTTAGGTGAGGTGAACAGTCCTCGGCAGTCGACACGGCTGAATAATCCAGAACCCAACGATGCAACCGTGAATCTAAAGCTAGCTGAGGTGAAAAGTCCTCGGAAGTCGGCACGGCTGAATAATCCAGAACCCAGCAATGCAACCGAGAATCTAAAGTTAGCTGAGGTGAGGAGTCCTCGGAAGTCGACACGGCTGAATAATCCAGAACCCAACAATGCAACTGTGAATATAAAGTTAGCTGATCAGGTAAATCCTCAGAAGATGACACAGAAAAAAAAACCAAAAATCAGCGATTCAACAGTGAATCTGAACTCATCAAGTGTTAAGAGGAAGTTGGAATCACGTTTACCAACATTGGAAGAAGAAGATATGGATGAAAATGGCATGCAGGTTTGAAGAATTCTTATTATGATGATCTTATTGTAATTTGAATATTTTGTACCACTCTTGCAGCATACTTACTATGATGTTCATGTTTATTATATACTTGCAGGATGTTCATCTACCACCTCCACCACCTCCAAATGAGTATTCTACACCTCCACTATCTCTAAAAGATTATGAAGTACAAAGAGCTGCTAAGTTGATGATGAACCTAAAAGATTATGAAGTACATAGAGCTGTTAATGTGATGAGGAACAACGAAGTTCTTTCTTCTCTAGGTGTGCCTGCAATTTCAGCTGAACTGAGAAATGCAAACCAAAAAAAAGATAAAGGAAAAGATGCAAGAGGATGTGGATAGTGATCAGGAATATAATCCGGACCATGAGGAGCATAGTGAAGATGATACTTCACAAAGTCCAAGAAAGGTGTGTGATAGCTACATATCTTATTTTTTCTGCTTATGAAGATAATAACTATAAAATCCAATCTTATTTCCTACTTATATATACAATTTAGAGAACTAAAAAAGTTGAGAAGCCCAATCCTGTTAGTGGACCACAAACTCGTTCAGCTAGTGGTATCGCAAAGGAAAAGGAAAAGTTGAGAAGCACAAGCCCAAGCCCAAGCCTGGTAGTAAGTTCAACTGAGAAGGATGTTGAAGGAAAAGGAACAATGGCTGATTATTTGGCTCTGCGGGAACCACAAAAGAAAAATGTTGCAAAAGCTAGTGCAAGTGGTATGGCAAATAAGTATGTTGCGGAGAATGTCTTGCCAGACATTGAAAATGAAGAAGTTGAAGCAGGTACTGAATTGATGTGATAATAATATTTAATATTACAGTAGGATTAATATTTAAGTACCGAATTTACATTATGATTTATGTTATTATTTGACGGGACTTTTCATTTTAATTAAAGGTGAAGTTCCTAAAAGACTTAGAGGTCACACAAAGATGTTTAATGTTCATACAAGGGCGAATGACAAAAGAGTTGTAATTATGATGAACCAGTGGTTCCAACCTATTTCAGATGATGACAAAGTAATATCTGAACTGAGCAACTTTTTAGGAACATTGAAAAGGTCTGTGCCACTTACGTATAAATCTTGGTCGGATGTTCCTGAAAAGTTGATGAAATCTCTATGGGATTATGTTAAGGTAATCTATTATTAACTATAATGTTGCTGAATTTTACTTTAATAAGTAATATTGATCTATTAACTATAATGTAGCTGAATTTTGATTTATTTATTCTTTTTTATCTTTGATTTATATTTAAGCAACGGTATATTATTCCGGATGAATGTGAAAACTGGGCGTTGAAGTCTATTCGTGACTGTTGGAGGGGGTACAAGAGTCGCATAAAAACAGCTCATTATAAAGCTTATAAGACTAATGAGGAGAGGCTAGAAAACAAGCCGGACAACATCCCAGTGGAGGATTTTAAAGTGCTCTTGAGGTATTGGGCAGATGATGAGATTCAGGTATACGTACATATTATTTATTTCGCAAGATAAACGAGTACTTTTTTTGTGAGATAAACGAGTACTTTGATTTTTGTGTATTTTTTAGCAAAAAGCCCTGAAAAATTCTGATAGTCGTAAGTCGTATCAAGACACACACACCGCTGGTCCAAAGTCGTTCGCCCAGCTTCGTCATAAGATGGTATCTGATACTTTACATTTTTGACTGAAGAGAGTGTATGCTAAACTATCTATTGAACTTGTATCAGGAGACACCATCCGATGCAGCACTTTTTCTTAAAAGTCGTACGAGAACAGATGGACGTGAGTACGTGTCTAATCCTCAAGTAATGAAGTACAAACTTGTAAGTAATAATTTTGTTTTGTAATACTTTTTAACTGTTTTGCACATGCTGCACATTGTTCATGTCTTGCTCATGTGCATGTATGCTCATGTCCTTGAAACTGTCCTTGAAACACTTGTTGAACCTGAGTTTCGCAAACATACTAATGGCATAGATGTTTGCTTTGGAAATTGTAATTGAGTATATTGTGAGATTAAGAATTTTGAACCCTCGGCCATTTTTTCCCTTTTCTAGTCGAATGAAGAGGACTTGCTTTTGCGTTTGGCTAGAAATGACACAAAAACTGGAAACGAAGAAATGAATTTGGTTAAAGGGATTACTGACTTGGTTTATATAAAAATATATGTCTATAGTAATACACATATGTGCATAAATAAAATGAATGGCCGTTTGAAGCCTCAGAATGCAGATGACGAAGCCGTAGCTGGCTGTCGACGGAATTGTTTTCCAGTTTTTACTAGTATATATGTTACAAATTGTTTTCTAATTACATGCACATAAACAAATTGTTTTCCAAAATGTGGCTTTCTCTTCATTTGCTGTACACAATCCATATGTAAGCATTTGCTGCATTCTCTGCATTTACTGTAGGGTAATTTTGATGTGGCTTTATTTTGTAGGACTTAGTTTAAAAGGCAATGGCCGAGGGAGAAGGAGGAAATACTGTTGAAACAATAATTTCGAATGGAAAATCACAGGGTCGTCCTTTGCTTATAGGGAGGCGTGCAAAGTGTGCAAAACAATCAACCGAGGCTCTAACAAATGCTTATATACATGACTTAAGGCAAAGGCTTGTCAAAGAAATGGAAGCACAGCTAGAATCCAAGGTAAATCAGAAGGTACAAGAGAATTTGGCTAGGGTGCTTAAGAAATTAGGTGATGCCAACCCGAAGATGAACTCAATGTATAGGATCTAACTTCCATAATCATGTCCAGTGAGACAGATAATCTGACTGGAGGCACCAGCTCTTAAGTCTCATTTATGAATTGTTATGTGTACCGGATATTTTGGGGTAGCTTTGTAGTATTTTGGGGTAACTGGATATTTTGGGGTAACTGACATGAATTGTGATGTGTACTGCTGTATGAATTGTTATCTGTACTGTGTATTATGCTGTGTATTATGCAAGTGTTTTATGTGATATTATACTGTGTATTATGCAAGTGTTCTATGCGATATTGTACTGTTCTATGTGCTCTTGGTGTCTCTTCAGTATAGTGTTGCAGTAGCTTCAGTATAGTGTTGCAGTAGCTTCAGAATAGTGTTGTAGTAGCTTCAGAATAGTGTTGCAGTAGCTTCAGAATAGTGTTGCCACCGGGTTATAAATGTTGCTTAAAATAATGTTGCAATAGTCATTCAAGGTGCTGCCATAGGGATGGACCCAGTTGGGTTGTGGGCCCCACAACTTAAGAAAGTTAATATTTATAGCAAAATTTTTGGAATGTTGTTACAGATACCTATGGGTGTTGCCATAGACCCAAATAGGGTTCTATTGCAACAATATTACTTATGTTGCCTTAGATAGTCAAAATGTTGCCTTTGAGGTCTAAGGCAACGGCAAAAATTGCATCACCCTAAAAGTATTGCCATAGACCTATGGCAACATTTTTCGGGCCTGAGCCAACATTTTTTTTGTGTTGCAGAAGGCCATTTATGGCGTAGTGTGATATGGGACTGATTAAGGAAGCCAGTGTGGTATGTATGGAGGAATTGAATACTCATAATAAGTACAATATAAAATAGGTAATAGGTTAAAATGGATTTAACAGGGATTGATTAGAGATTGCCAATTTGACATTAATGACCAGTTATTATGGGTAATGGATATTTATTAGAACCAAGAAGGAAAATTAAGGAAGGTGGAAAATCGTGGGATGACATTCTAGGAATGTCCATCTTAAATTGGTTAGGAGCATTAGGACCACAACATCATTAACACCGGTTAATAATTAATGGCAGCTTCTAGCAATTTCTTTTTTGAGTTTTTGAGTTGAAATCGTTAGTTGTGTCCTTTTGGAAAAGTGTTTGATAGAGTATAAGGCATGTTCCTGTTTTATCACCGTGTTTATTTTAGGAATATGATTAGACCACTAAATAAATATATATATTGTGGAACATCGTAAATAAGGAAATTTCATAAGGGTACTTAACTAGCGATAAACCGAAGGTAAAACTGGAAGTTAGTAAGGAAATTAGGTTAGAACGCTTCAAACCCAAAATTTGTAGAGTGTCACCTTTCACCCCGAATGTGATATATATGAAGATAATTTTCTAGTTTATCAAAGATAAAGAGAGAGGTGTTGAACTTGTCTCTAGATATTTGACATGTTAAAGGATTAAGGCTAAGCAAGGCAAGCTCGGAGGGTTGTTGTTACCATTGGAGGTTCCGACTTAAAATTGGAGCACATGACATGGAATATACAGATAGGTTGCCTAGGAGTCGAAAGGGCAATGATGCTATTTAGGTTATAATAAATTAGCTCAGTTTACTTCTATTGGAAGTAATAGGACTGTAGCATCTCTATTGCTAGTTATGTCATGGAAGTGGTGCAACTGTGTGGAGTTGTACTTTGCATTGTCATCGATAGGGACCCTTATGCACTAGGGAATTTTGAAGGAAATTGGAAAGGGTAGAAGTGTATAGGCGGTGAATGAAGACCGCACAAGACTGTTAAGGGTTCTATGCTGATGGACGAAGATAGGAATTGGAGTTTTTAGTTAGGGACATGATATTCGTTAAGGTTTCCCTCCTATAAAGGTTATGAGGTTTAGTACATCTAGGAAGTTGGCACTTAGGTTCTTTAAGCCTTTCTCCATTTTAGAGAGGGTGGGGAAACTTTCTTATTAGGTGGAGCTTCCGGACTAGTTAGCGGGAGTCCATCACTTCTTTTTATGTTCCCAACTTGAGGATATATCTGCACGACATTGTCCCTATAACAGAGCCTGATTAGTTAATTGATATTGAAATAGAACTTATAGCCCTCCTATGCCACCACATGCATTATGGAGCATGATAATAGGCTTCATAAGGAAGAAAATTGTGTTGGTTCGAGTAGAGGGGAGATAACCGAGTGGAAAGCACATGGAAAATCGAAAAAAAGATGAATGTTTCTCATCCCGAGCTTTCCTCTAGTAAATTTTTCTCTCTAAAAATATATGTATTTGGTTGCATCGGGGTTGCTTGATTGGATGGTAGAAGATGGTTGTCACACTTTTTACTGTTATTTTTTCACTCATATAGAATTTATGTATATTTAGGATGCTTGCATACATGCCTATATGAAACGACCTTGTATTCACGTTAGAATTGAGCTCACCTATAGTATATTACATACATAATCACATTTTATTTTTGGTTAAGTGGATGGTTGTGTAGATAATTACGAATAAATTGGTTGTATAACATGGTTGTTGAGTGCATCTTGCACTATCATCCCTTGGTGATTTCGGACCGCGATATCCCATTTAAGTGGGAGGGGGGATGTAACCCCCTATAAAATTTAATAAGAAACTAATTTCAAAACAAGGTTGAAATGAAAATTTTGTAATGCTGGAATTTAGTCATGGAAGTTACACCATTCTGTCCATGGTGATTTTCTGATCAGTTTTCATATATGAATGTTGAAATCAAAGTTCAAAGTGAGGAGTTGTGCACATCTGAAGATTTCGAATCTAAAATTTAAATATTTTAATTTGAATTAAAAAATATGAAGTTTGAATATTAAAATTTGAATTTACATAATAGTTAATGTTGAGAGAAACTCAACATTTAAGTAAATGTTAGTTATAAATTAGCTAACGTATAAATTAAATCCAATGGTAAGTCGATGTCGTCGACTGGTGACGAATGACGGTTATAGTTTTATGTTGTTTTGAATGATCCAGATTTTACAATTTTTAATCCAATGATTCTGGTTACTTCTCACCTCTATAAATAAACCCCCTACCCCACTTTTCTTCATAAATATTTTAGGAACGCTAACTTTTCTTTAAGGTTTTCAAAAACAGTAAAATTTCTGGGAAGTAATTCTAATTCTAATCTCTAATTTAAATTAAATTCCCAATCTTTCTGAAACGACCCGAAATTTTCGATCGCGAAAATTCCAGATAGTTAGGAAAAGAAGAAAGAGATAGAAGAAGAAGGAACAGAAACACAGCACTGATTCTCACAAATCGCAACGGATCAAAATATAATATCAAATAATAACAGTTTACAAAAGAATACCTGTATCTGTCAATTATATTTTTACATCAGAGTTACACTCATACACAAACACTAGTCATATACAAATCGCATGTCTCAGATAAACAGAAATAATATCACAGCGGAAACACTCCATACGTTCCTGCCATCCAGCTCGTCTCCTGAGCTCCAAAATGTCCTTACCTGAAAATCTGTAATACTCGGTCTGACTCGAGCATTACATCAAAGTAACACCCGGGTCAGGCTAGAAACCAGCGTGAGTAAACCCATCAACAAGAAATACCAATGCACATAACAATTTAAGTCCCGGGGTACTAGTACTTCACTACAAGTTCACAACTTGTTATAATCAACACTTATATTCACAAATCGATCCCTAAGTACCTTTACTTAGTTTAAAGGATCCAAACGTTTAAATTTATCACATTCCAGCCTATTGATTTCTCATACCAAATCTATAAAGAATCGAAGTGGTTTCGGGTATTTACAGATACCTGACCCCAGTCTCTTCGAGTCCCATGTCATCCTAAACTAAGTTAATCAAATAAAACACAATTCAAACTTTAATTACAGGATGTCTTCTTTGCATAGCAATTTATCATCGATAGACTACCACATTACCACTGAATAATCAAAACATATCATATCTCAAAACATTCTATATCAGAGATATCAGCCAATTTAAGGTATTTCCAAAATCCAATCATCCATAAGTAAGTTTTAATTAGTCTCACCTTTAAATCTTGCTCACTAAATTATTCATTAATTACAACTAATTAATTAATCATCCTTTAGTTAACATCTTAATTAATCATCCTTGATTAATTATGCCTTAATTATATTAAGTAATTAACCTTTAATTAATTACACAAATTTTCCTTTAACTATTCATATTAATCAACCTTTAAGTATCCTCATTGGTTAATTAATTACATTGGTCCTTAATTAATTACTTTAATTAATTATCCTAAAATCATTTATATTGATTAATTTATTCTTTAATTAATCACATTTATTAATTGGCTAACCCCTAATATTTAATTAATCCTTTAGTTAACATCTCAATTACATACTTTAATTAAGTTTTATATAAACTTAAAAATCAACTAAATTTAAGCAAAACCTATTATACTACTTCCTAAACCAATATTAATAACACTATTATACAAGGAAATAAATTCTTAAAATCGGTTAAACCAGATTACTTAAATTAGTTTCCTTTGAAATTAAGGCTAAATTAACCAACCTTAAACACATACACAGTATTAAATTAGAATGGGCCGAAGCCCACAACGTCGCAACGCAATCCTACCCGCTTCTTCATTCCCAAATCTCGCCTGAAACCACTCCATACCATCTCCAGTACACACAAAAACGATCAGCAAAAAAAAAACGACCGACTCGACTGTAACTCGAGACCCTCCTCAATCCCACACGCACGCGTGAACCACCCTCCGCCTCATCGTCTCTCGCGACTTCTGAAATCCAGTTGTGCACAATAACACACGCGAACCCAACGTGCACGTGCATAGTTCAACGGCAACGTTCGACCACCCAAGGCCACCGTTGGCAAGTCGCCCCCGACACCTCTTCGCCACCGAACTACCCAGACCCCCCAAATGATCATGAAATCGAATTCGAGTTCGAATGAACCCATCGACCCTGCCTGCAACAAAATGATCACCAGAAATCATCTCGAATCTCACATCTCCGATGTTGTGGTATTGTTGTTCTGATGTGGTGATCATGACTGATAGGAACAGTGCAACAAGATTGGGGAAGTTACAAAAAGACTTCTTGAAGAGTTATAGGGAATTGAAGAGGAGAAGCAGGCTATGGGAAGGATAGAAAGAGATTTAGAAGGGAGAAGCACATGTACTAGAAGAAGAGCAGAGGGTTGTTAAGAAGATCAGAGAGAGAGAGGAGAAGATGATCAGAGAGTGTATTGTAAAGAAGTAGAGAAAATAAATGTAAATTGATGTAGTAGAACAGAGAATAAGAATGTGGAATAAAATGATACTCTTATTATTTCTGCTTATCTTCTTCACTGTACATACATCATATATATATTTGCAAATTATAACGACTATATTTTGCCAATACATTTCCAGCTAGCATGACAATTGACCTAATCAACCAAATACACAACCCCTAACTTGCAGAACATAAAACAGAAGGACTGTGCACGTGCACACTCATGCACAGGCATGTATGTACTGCTTTATCCCTTCCACCTCATTCTATTGCTCTATCTTTGTTCTGATTGTCTTCAGTCTGGTTCTGGTCTTCCTCCCGGATCGTCTCCGGTGAATTATCTGGTGAACTCCACCTGTGCATTTCTCTGCCAGGTGATGGCCGCAAGCTGCTGTAAGTTATTGAGGCAATTAAACTTTGATTGTTACATCTCCCTTCCTCTTCAAAAATAGACCTTGTCTCAAGGTCTAGGGTAGGGAATTTTCTAATAGTATGCCAATAATCTTCCCAAGTTGCTTCTTCCTCAGGCTTTCCCTTCCATTTAACTAAAATTTGTACCACTGCCTTATTATTTCTAGGCACAATTCTTCGATCCAAGATGATCTACTATTTCCTCTTCAAAACTAGGAATATCTTCTTGAATAATTAATCCATCCCATATTCTTTTTTTGAGCTGAGAGACATGAAATACATGGTGAATTTTGATGTGAGCAGGCAGCCTTAATTTATATGCTACTGTTCCAATTTTTTTCTCTACTTGATAAGGTCCGTAATACTTTGGAGATAGTTTGTGAGTTCTTTGATTCCTGGCTGTTATCTGTCTATAAGGCTGCAGTTTCAAGAATACCCAGTCATCTACTTGGAACTCCCTCTCAGTCCTCTTCATATCTGCATATCTTTTCATCCTGCTTTGTGCCAGCTTCAAACTGTCTTTCAGAAATTCAATAGTAATATCTCTACTAAACAATATTTCCTCTACATGTTCTACTTTAGCAGTGTTTGGAATATAGGTAAGCAAATTTGGCGGTTCTATTCCATATACGGCTTTAAAGGGGGTTGTATTGGTGGAAGACTTCCATGTTGTGTTGTACTAATATTCGGCCAAAGATAACCAGTCACTCCATTCATGTGGCCTGTGACATACAAAGCACCTTAAATACCCTTCGAGCACTTTGTTAATAATTTCAGTTTGCCCATCACTTTGGGGATGGTAAGAGGAGCTCATGTTTAATTTACAGCCTTGCAATCTGAAAATCTCCTGCCAAAACTTGCTAGTGAACATAGCATCTCTATCACTTATAATTGTCTTTGGCAATCCATGAAGCTTGAATACTCCAGTGAAAAATATTTTGGCGACTTCTTTTGCAGTATATGGATGGCCCAGAGAAAAGAAATGAGCATATTTGCTCAATCTATCTACTACTACGAAAATAACTGTGTGTTTATGGCTTTTGGGGAGACAAGTTATGAAATCCATTGAAATGTCTTCCCAGATTCTTTCAGGTATAGGTAGAGGGTGTAATAGTCTTGGCATCATCACATTCTCACTCTTATTTCTTTGGCAAATGTCACATGTCTTCACATAGTATTCAACACTTCTTTTCATATGTTTCCAATAAAATACCTGCTTTAACTTTTTCAATGTTCCCTTAATGCCAGTGTGGCCCCCTAAAGGAGTAGAGTGATGCTCACTAATTAGAGTTTGCAACATTGCCCCGAGGTGATGGTCTATGAGTATTTTCCCTTTATAAAATATCAATTCATCCACTTGCTTGTACTTGTTTTCATGCAATTCTTTACTTTGTAATTTTTTTACTTGCTGCTGGTACCACTCTGAAGCTAGTGATGCCTTCTTTAAGTCTTGTAACCAAGGTGTTTGAACAATTGATATGGCTAGTACCTGCATTTTTTCTTTACTGACTTCTTTTCTAGACAAGGCATCTACTATAGTATTCTCTTTACCACTCTTATACTCAACCTTGTAGTCAAGACCATGAAGTTTAGCAAGCCATTTATTTTGGATTCCAGTGTGTATTTTTTGAGACAGCAAATATCTTAGACTTTGATGATCAGTTTTAATGATGAATTGTCTACCCAAGAGATATTATGACCACTTCTTTGTAGCTATGATAATGGCCATCAATTCTTTTTCATATGTAGATAATGCTAAGTTTCTGCCATGCAGTGCCTTGCTAAGATAGTCTATGGGTTTCCCATATTGATAAAACACTACACCTATACCTATCCCACTGGCATCACACTCGAGGGTAAATGGGTGGGAAAAGTCAGGCATAGCAAGCACTAGTGGTTTCGTTGGGCTCTGTTTTAATTGATTGAATGCTTCCATAGCCTCTTCAGACCAGTGAAAAGAACCCTTTTTTAGCATATCTGTCAGAGGTTTGGCAATGAGCCCATAGCCTTTAATAAATTTCCTATAATACCCAGTTAGTCCTAAAAAACCTCTTAATGCCTTTATATCCTTTGGTAAAGGCCAATCCATCACTGCTTTAACTTTCTCTGGATCGACTGCTACCCTCTAAAATGATATGATGTGGCCTGGGTATTCAAGAGAATTTTTTGCAAAACTGAATTTAGATAATTTGATTACCAATACCAACTGATTTTCCTTGAGGACCTGAAATGTCAAACTAAGATGTTGTATATGCTCAGACCATGTCTGGCTATATATTAGTATATCATCAAAAAAAACCAATATAAATTTTCTCAGATAAGGCCTAAACATGTCATTCATAAGTGATTGAAAAGTCGAAGGGGCATTAACTAAGCCAAATGGCATTACCATGAACTTATAATGACCAACATGTGTCTTAAAGGCTGTCTTGTGTATATCATTTTCATTCATTCTTATTTGATGATAACCAGACTTAAGGTCTAATTTAGTAAAATATTTTGATCCATGCAACTCATCAAAAAATCATCAATTAAGGGGATAGGGAACTTATCTTTTTCTGTGAGGGAGTTTAGGCTCCTGTAATTAATGCATAGTCTCCAGCTTCCATCTTTTTTCCTCACCATAACCACTGGAGAAGAGTATGAGCTACTGCTATGTCTGATTATGCCACTATCCAACATCTCTGTAATGATTTTATCTAGCTCATTTTTGATGTGATGTGAATGCCTATAAGGCCTCAAACAGACTGGGCTGGCTCCAGGCTTTAAAGGAATTTTATGATCATGTTTCCTTTTGGGAGGAAGGAGTGTGGGTGCGGAAATCACTTCAGGGTATTGCTGCAGAGGTCTATGAATTTCAGAAGGGAGAGTTTGTTGTATTTCTTGTTGAAGTTTGGGTCTGGTATCTTCTGCAGAGCATAACATCATAGTTATTTGTCCTTGTGCATGTTCTTTGTTTAATGTCTTTTTGTCCACCATTTTGACTTCTTGCTGCTGTATTCCCTGCCATGTATAAGCTTTGTTGTAATATGTAAATTTCACCAGGAGTTTATCTAGATTCAAAGTGATTTCCCCTAGCTTCTTCATCCATTGAGCTCCAAGAACTATTTGGCACCCTTATAATGGTAGAATTAATAAATCTACAGGCATCTTGCATCCTTGGCAGATTAATATCACATTACTACATATTCCAGATCCATATAATCTTTCTCCATTAGCTACCATAACCTCATAATTTTTGGATTGATCAATCTTCAGTTTTAACGTATGAGCTAGCTGTTCATTAATAAAGCTATGAGTGGACCCTGAGTCAATGAGTATTTGAACTGGTTTACCTTTAACAGCGCCTTGTACTTTGATGGTTGAATGTGCGGATATACCACACATAGCTTGCAGGGTAATAACATGTGTTTCCTCCATGTTTCCTTCATTGTTGTCTTCAGGGTCACTGTCCAGAGGATATTCTTCATTATCTTCTGAATCAGTAAAGGTCATCACACCCTCTAAAATTAGTACTTGAGGACTTTTGCATTTATGGCCTTTAAACCATTTTTCCTTACATCCATAACACATATTTTGCCTTCTCATTTCAGTGAGTTGCTGTGGGGTCAGACCTTTGCTTCTTGCCAAACTTTCTAGATTAGCAACACCACTATCCTTTAGAGTGGTATTATTCTTGGAATAAGAAGTAGACTGGGTTTGGTTATTTTTAGAAGAAGGAAAAGTTCTAGTTGTTTTACCACTTTTCTTGGTTTGATTCCAGATTCTCTCAAACATTTTTGTTAATGATACATCTTCCTTGAAATCTGCAGGTCTAGAGGACATAACATCATATTTAATCTCTTCTCTAAGTCCACCAATAAATCGATCTAGGAGGAATTGTGGGGGAAAGGTTTCAATAGTAGCCTGTAAGCCTTCAAATCTGGTCAAGTATGATGAAACGGTTGTTTGTTGTTTAAGTTTTGCCAAGGTCTCATAAGGCCTTTCCATGTCTTCCGGATTAAATCTTACTAATATTTCTTCTTTGAAAATTTCCCAAGACTCATGGTTAGGGATATTACGAGTATACCAATTATACCACTTAAGAGCATCCTTCTTGAGATAAAAAGATGATATTTCTACCCAAAAGCATCCTTCAGTTTGATGAAATTTGAAAAACTGCTCTACCTGGTTCAACCATTCATGCACCATGTCATCACCATTATAGGTAGGAAAATCTAGTTTGAGGTGGGGAAATGGTGAATTTCGATTCCAAGAAGTTGTTTCTTGATTGGGTAGAGGACTGTTTTGAAGAGGGTGAGGAATGGGTACTGTTGAGTTGTTATGAAGATTGGGTGCAGGGGGTAAATTACCATTTCTTGAAGTTGGTAGTATTGTGGTTGAAGTAGGATGATGATGAGGACTAGATGCGAGAATACCTTATAGATTTGTAGTTGCAGTGGGTGATAGATTGGTAGCTGATTGTAGCTTGAGCTGTTGCATGTCCTGTGCTAATGCAGAAAGAACGTTGTGCATTCCTTCAAATCTGGTGAATATCTCCTTTGTTGTATGATCTAGACTTTGTATGGTTTTTTCCAATCTTTGATTGCTGTGTTCCAGATTTTGGGTGGATATTTCTAATTTTCTCAAAGAGAAGGTATTTTATGATTGATTTCTTCTTGTCTTTTCCACGCTTCTTCTTGTTCTTGAATCATTGTTTCGATTTTTGAATCACCATGGTTGTTTGAGGATGACTGGTTGTTAGAGGTTATCCCAGTCGGTTGCTCTGATACCATTTTGTTGTGGTCTTGTTGTTCTGATGTGGTGATCATGACTGATAGGAACAGTGCAACAAGATTGGGGAAGTTACAAAAAGACTTCTTGAAGAGTTATAGGGAATTGAAGAGGAGAAGCAGGCTATAGGAAGGATAGAAAGAGATTCAGAAGGGAGGAGCACATGTACTGGAAGAAGAGCAGAGGGTTGTTAAGAAGATCAGAGAGAGAGAGAGGAGAAGATGATCAGAGAGTGTATTGTAAAGAAGTAGAGAAAATAAATGTAAATTGATGTAGTAGAACAGAGAATAAGAATGTGGAATAAAATGATACTCTTATTATTTCTGCTTATCTTCTTTACTGTACATACATCATATATATATTTGCAAATTATAACGGCTATATTTTGCCAATACATTTCCAGCTAGCATGACAATTGACCTAATCAACCAAATACACAACCCCTAACTTGCAGAACATAAAACAGAAGGACTGTGCACGTGCACACTCATGCACAGGCATGTATGTACTGCTTTATCCCTTCCACCTCATTCTATTGCTATATCTTTGTTCTGATTGTCTTCAGTCTGGTTCTGGTCTTCCTCCCGGATCATCTCCAGCGAATTATCTGGTGAACTCCACCTGTGCATTTCTCTGCCAGGTGATGGCCGCAAGCTGCTGTAAGTTATTGAGTCAATTAAACTTTGATTGTTACATCCGATCACTGGAGTCGCTGCAACTCCGTCCTTAGCATCGTCTGACAACTACGCCACCATCCCCAGAGTTACGTGCCACTCGATGCACCCTAGATGACGCCATTCCTCAAATTCCAATCACAACCCAATTTAGGGTTTAAAACTAAATCAAGCGATTCCCAATGCCTCGGTGGATTAACCACCTTCCAGCCATTTTTGTCGATCACCTCAACACCCTGACCTCCTCCAGTAATGGCCTCGACCACCAGAAACGCTCCGGCTACCTGAAAACCTTAAAATTCATATTCTGGTTAACCCAGAATATCACATTCAATCCAAGACTAAAATTTATGAATTTACTCTTAAAAATCATGATTTAAGTCAACGATTCAGGTTATAAAAAAAATCAAAAGGTTGTTAAGTTTGAATTTTAACATTTATCAAAAAAAATTACCGTTATTTATTTTTTTCCAGGTGATACTCTAGCTTATCTTACTTAATAATAATTTCAAATCTTAGATTAGGTTTAAACAAACCATTCTTGTTTGAATTCCAAAATCTGACAAAGAGCAGATGGGAAGATTTGAATTGTTGATAAAACTCTAAACTCTGAACTTATGAACAGAGGAATACTCAGGCAACCAACATGCACACTTCCATCTGATGCATACACACATAGATTTACTTATATATACACATGCAAAGCACTTTCCAACACAAAAATTCACATGCAACAACCTCATTTACTTAAGCCTTTTATGTAAATGTTTACTCACCATTTTTTTCCACTGTTGTTCTGATTTATGTTCCCAGACTTTAGTACTTGGTTTTTCTCTTTTGATTTCTTAATAGCAGCTTGTTCTTGTATATATTTTTAAACATTTGTTCCTAAAAGAGCAGCATCTATCCAAGTTTTCATAACATATATTTGTATATGAGATTTGCAAAAAGGTTTTAAAAGCTTTTACTCACAGTTCTTTGAGAAAGAAACTCTGTTGCTTGGTTATGCTTCTTTTTTAAATCTTTGATCTTCTTTTGCTTCGTCAATGGCAGTTTGTAATTGAAGTATATATTTTCTTTTCAACTTAACTTGTTCGAATGGAATAAATGAAGGTAAGTGGAGGTATGTATATATAAGGAGGAGTAGGCTGCATTCTACAGCAAGTTCTCTGTTTTGTTTTCTCTTGATTCTTATTTTTTTTATTTTCTTCTTACCTTTTCTTGGTCAGAGATTTCTTTTGTACTGATTTGATTTTTATATAAAAAGCTTTGATTTGAAGTTTTATGTGCTTGAGTTGAAATGTTGTATGCTTGCATTTAATTGTTTGTTCCCTCTTTTGTTTACATATACATTCATATGAATTGAAATATATGTATGTATACATGTCCTTGTGTATATACTTTCCCTTTTTTCATTGTATAAATACGTATATGCCTCATGTATATTCACTATATATATCTTCCATCATATATATACTATTTACATTCTTAATTATATAAAGTTATATATACATCTATATTTACATTTATTTGTATACCCATCTATTTGCATGTACTTGTCACCATATATGTATATATATTTACATTTATACCTACTTCCTACACACATAATTCTTATGGCATAAATATACTACTTACATACTTTATATTTTTAATTATCATAAAGCCTGTCTATATTTATATATTTATTTAAGGATATTTTATCTTAATTTATAAGGTGGAGTTCCTATGAATTTATTTTATTTTTCCTTCCATAAGATCCATCATATCCCAAGGATTTCGTAATTCAATATTTATTATAGTTTTTGAATCAATTCATCAATATTTTAAATTATCAGAAATTTATTCATTCGACATATAAAAATCAATATTCCAATAATTTAATCCAGTCAATTACCCAATTAACATACGCTAAAAATCCGGATCGTCACACTTTCTTCTCTTTACTTTCTGAATTCTAAAGTCTAATTTATATATTTATACAATCTATTTGTTGTATAATAAAAAATAGGAAGATCTAACAAAGAATTAAATGCGGTGTCTACCAGATCTCATCTTCTTCTTCTTTTTCAGATTTCAGAATCAGTTAGGTAAGAGGTTTAAATGTTTTATTCTTTTGATTTATGATTCTAGTCCTCTCTATTTTCTGATTCCAGATCTAATTTATATATATAATTTACTTTGTTGTATATTTCAAAAGGGGGAGATCTGAAAGGGAATTAGTCGTGGTGGAATCAAAACCAGTTAGGAAGCAAATAATTCTCTATGATTGGAAATACCAAGTTTTTTATATTTTTATAATTGAATAGTATTTATTTGGATTTGATGTGTGCCTTGGGAAATTTTGGTAAACGCAAATATAACATCTAAAACCCCTAGAATTTTCCTAAGTAAATGTAAATCTTTGCATATGTTGGAATAATAATTGCTTTTGGTATTAATATATTTGAATCTAATTAATTGTTTAGATTTAGATAATTTATGGTCCATTCAACCTATTTCCCCTATTTTAAATTGGAGTGTTAAAGGGTTCAAAAAGAAAATAAATTAGAAATGGTGTGTGAAGTATGAATTGAATTTTTTGTAGTTTGCATCGCCTATTTTTTTCTACTTAAATAAATAAAGAACTCCTTTCTCACTCCAAAATGATGTAAATAAAGGTTGACTTGAACATAGATGATCCATTTTGTGAAGATATATGCTTTAAAATAGAGAAGGGATTCTAATTTATTAATATGGAACACGTTGTAGCTATTTCATTTCATACGAATCTATTTTATTTGGCTATGGTAGTAGTAGTTCATGTTGAAATTGTAGATTTGTATGAGATTGATATTTCAAAATACCTTGTAAATGAATTATTATTGAATTAGTAACTAATGATTAGACCTTAAATTCTGTGCGTTAAAATATACGTATATAATATTAACTATTGACTATTAAAACCAATAGCGTATTGATTATAGCGTATTGAGGGTGATAATTAGTATTATTAGAATAGTTAGGTAATATTAATTTGTCGGAAGGAAGTTAGTGTATATTAAAAATTAATCCCTAATTAGAGGCGTAATAAGGGATGCCTTATATGGCCTCAATTATTAATAATGTAGGATGATAAATGTATATAGTTGGTATAGATATAAGGTATGAGTAAGTTATAGGGATGTGAGGTTAGTCCAAAGCTACATGGAAGTCTACCCAGTTAAAATTGGCTACCAGTGGTGTGGCTTTCCGAACTAATGTAAGACATCACCTATAATAAATAACCACACTAGATGTGAGGTCAGTGCCAATTCTGTAGGGTAAATTGCTCCAGTCAATCTAGCCACCAGTACATATTAATAGTCGGACTACCGTGAGAAGTCACGAGTTGGTTATGGGTCATAAGATGCGTTATGGATAAAGTAGGTGAAATCCTTAGGAAGGGTCTGCTTCGGGTTAGAGGTATTAAGTAACTATGGTAGGGTCCGCCTCTTTCTTAGGAGAAGTATTAACTGGCCTAATTGATTTCTTACGATGTCATTAAGGAAGAACCATATGGGGACCCACCTTGGTATTAGGTCTTAAATGACGAGGATCTGCCTATTTTATAGGTCTTAAATAATCATAGTTTGTCTAAATCCCACTAAAGAGGTATTAAGCAGTTCGGTGCTTCCTCTTACATCAAAAAAGCTAGTTATGTTAGAATCGTATTGTCAAGTTGGAAGAGCCTTCAGGTTTACAGTTGACTTTGGTATACTCAGACTAGAAGAGCCAATGGGCTTACAGTTGATTTTATAATGTTATATAGTGGGACTGGAAGAGCCTTCGAGCTTATAGTTGATTTTATACGTTTGTTATATAGTTGGATTAGAAGGGCCTTCGTGCTTACATTTAACTTTATATGTATGTTATGATTTTAATATGTAACGACCTAGAAATTTAGTCATTTGAATTTGGAATATTCAATTGATTCTAAATATTGAAAGATTAATTTTATAAGTTAAATAACATAAATTTCAAATTTAGCGATTTGTCTAATAATTAAATTGTTAAATTTAATATTTGGAATGTTTAAATAATTATGTAACGACCTAGAATTTTTGTCATTTGAAATTCGTATATTTAATTAATTTTAAATATTAAATAGTAAGATTTATAACCCGAATGAATTTAATTTCGAATTAGCGATTTAATTGGACAATTAAATTATTAATTTAATATTTGAAATTATAGAAATAATTGGAATTTGGATCAAATGTGTATAAAAATGATTTATAAAGTTATATTAAATCATATTGGAGTTAGAATGATGTTATGGAACTTTTAAAATTGAATTAAAAGTTAAATTGTGAAAATTGAATATTTTAATATTTAATTGACGAGTAAAAATGACCATTTTTCAAACAGTATCGCATTTCGACAAAACCAGTTTCATCGGATCCGTAATGTTAAATTATTGTAAGGTTTCAAATTTTGTGTCAATCGGATTTACGGTTTGTCCGAGGCAAGCAAAAACGCATCGAAATCGGTTTAAATCGATTTGATTTAAATTTGATCGTTTATTTCCGTAACTCTCACATATGATCGAATTAGCTCCCGAAACATGTTCCATTGTGTTCGGAACGCGGGTAAAACCTTAGAAACGCCAGCCGGCACGCTTCGTTTGGAGTTCGGAAAATTTTCGATGAATAGTGTTTTGGAGAATTTTCTATATAAGGACTTGCTTTCTTCATTTTGCAAACAAACCCTAGATGCTAGGTCTGGCCGCCACTTTCAGCTTCAATGGCCAGAAATTTGCGTGCTTCCTCCTCCATTATCTCTCCATCCATCAAACGATTCAAGAAATCTCCAACTACAAAGTTGAAGAGGACGACGAGATCTTCCAATCCAACGGCTGTGATCGGAAACGGAGCAACGGATAGACGACAAACTGCATTTAAACGTGCGCGTTCGTTCACGTTTTTTGAGGCATCAGGGGGGGCCGAGTTCGACCGGGTTCCAGGCGTGGGTAGAGCAAAGCGTTGGCTTCGAAATGGAGGTGGCTGATCGTCGTGGAGTCGAGTATGGGGGGAGCGGCTTCAAGCCCTAGGGGGCGTGCTTATGGGTTGCTCGACCTGTATATTGAACGTGATATTCACGTTGAGGAAGAAGGTGCGTGAGTGGCCAGATTTGCTTTGATCAAAATGAACGGCCGATGGTAATAAAAGAAAAAAAAAAGAAATTGTTTTGTAATTTATATTTACAATCTTTAAAATCTCATATCTAATGCATACGTTGTCGGAATTCGACGAAACAGGAAGCGTTGGAATCGTAGCGACACGATCTACACTACAGCGCAGATCTGGGAGCGTTTGGGGGCAAGCGAGAATTTTTGATTAAATCGGAGGCGTTCGATTTAATTTGAAAAAAAAATTGAACGCTCGACATTTTAAAAGCGAGGTGAGAACTCCTCACTCAATCGAATATTTTTTTTCGATTTAAATTTTAAATAGTTAAATTTAAAATTGCTTGATTGTGTGAATTGGATGATAAATTGTTATCTATTGTGTTAAATAGACCCTATACGCCGTATATTAAGCGGAGGTTATTTATTAAAAACATATACCACGATAATCCCACCTTGAAGTGGAATTGGTATTATATATGTATTTGGAGTTGATTTCCCGCATTATATAGCGGATGAGACCCTATTGCGCCGCATAATAGCGGATAATATTTATAAATCCCAAATACCGCGATATTCCACATTGAAGTGGAATTGGTATTGTGCTAACATCTGTGGATGCAAGGAAACAGGTTGGAGGGATCCAACTGGATTCCTCAAATAATTGAATTTGTTTCAATATTGTGTGTTGATTTATTTATAATCGCCGTGTGATTATATTGTGATTGAATTTGTTGACGGCCATAATTTAGCCGAATATATTTTCGGTATCGTTGGATACCAGAAATAAATAAAATTTGGATTTTTGAATAGTTTGGAAAAAAGGCTTAATAAATGAATTTCGAAAATATTATTTATAAATTGAAGAATTTATTTAAAATTTGGAAATTGTAAATAGTTTGGAAAATAAAGGAATTTATCTGCTTAAAAAGGAATTTATTTTAAAAAGGAAATAATTTAGAAATCCATTTGGTAATTGATTTTTGGTGATTGAAAATAAATCTTTTGAAAATATTTGGAAATTTATTTGGTGTTTTGAAATGAATTTGAAATTCAATTTGAAATTAATTGATTATTGATTTACCATAACCAGTAAAATATATTCACAGAAATTTATTTGATTTGAATTAATCAGATAATTTAATTAATCCTACTTATGGATGTTTGGATTATATTGGATGTTGAATTGTTTGACATCTTTGATGTGTGATGCTTTGTATATATATCATGTTTTGTGTTGTGATTTGTGATCTATTTATCTGTGATATATATATCTGTGATCTGTGAATGATGGATAAGCGTTAGATTTTATACCGCTTATCAATTATATTGTTATATTTGATCTGTGATGGTTGAATGTGTTGCACTATTGTGTTAAACCCGTGGACTACACAATACACACACAAATGTGGATTTCACGTGGAAATTGGTTAAGTCACAGATTTTTATAAATTTTAATAAAATTGAGTTTTTGAATCCAAAATGGTTTTGGAATTGGAATTGAAAGTTTTTGAAAATGAGTTTCAAAAATAAAAGTTATTTTAAATAACTTAATAAAATTGGAATTTAAATCATTTGATTTAAATTGGAATTCAATATTTGAAATTGAATTCAATGAATTGGGAATTTTGGTTTAAAAGATTGTATAAATTATAAAAGGTGTTTATATGGGTTTTTAACCATTTATTATATGGTTTTGGAAATTTAAATTTAAATCCAAGATTTGTACTTGGATGGCTTTAACCTGTGTAATTGTAACCAGTTTTTCCCAAAACGAAAACTATCTGTTTTCAAAAAATAAAAGCTTTCATAAAGTGAAATGATTTCTAATTTGTATCGAAACATTTCAAGTTGAAATGAAATTGTGAATTGTTTTGAAAAACTATGAATTAACCTTTGTGACGATAATTAAATTTTATTTTGAAATAAAAGAGTATTTTAAATGGTGTATCATTTATACTATAAAAGACTTGAATTGTGAATAGTTTTGAAAGCTATAAATTAAATCTTGATTTAAAGATTTAATGGGTTAATCCAATTGAATGGAAATTGATTTGGAAATATGTGAATGAATCTTTGTGAAACTGGGTAAACTTTGTGAAGTAAATCTTTTTGTTTAAAGATTTAAAATGGTAATTTCTTTAAACCATTTAAAGGAAAAGTTTGGGTAATAAGTTGTGACTTAATTGAAATCCCAATATTCATATGTTTTGAAATATTGTGCTCACTATTCGGGTTAGCCGGGAAAAGACCTTTGTGTCATATAACCCATTCTGAATTAGTGATACGACGATATGGGTCGTATTGAAGACCGACATTGAAGATCGGATATTTTCGAAAATGAAAGGACAACATGTCGAATGTCTCTGCACCGAGTTGCTCTAGTATAGAGATTTAAATCACTCTTCTTGTGATGGGAAGTCTGGACGTGATTAGTGAATATCCGAATTACAAGGGCTTCTTTGGAAGTGCCTTCAGTTTTGTTCGATCCTGGAACGGACTTGTATGGATGTGTGTCTGACGTTACACTTTGAGATGTAAAGCTGGTTTCTATCAAATACATTTCTGTTGGTGGCGGAGAATTTATTCTCTTAGCTTAACACCATTCTTTGAGACGTACGAGCTCAGAGGTTATGTAGTTGATGGTTACTAGTGATACATTCCCAATTTGGTAATGTGGCATACGAAGTGCTATTGATCATTTGTTGATCAAAGCGTGGCTTTGCGAAAAAGCGTGGCTTTGCGAAAAAGCGTGGCTTTGCGAAAAAGCGTGGCTTTGCGAAAAAGCGTGGCTTTGTGAACGAGACTTCGTCGAGCCTCACAACCCGGTAATGGTCGAAACAGGAATGTTGCGGCAAGGTTGTTAGGGGTCGCGCCCCTAGGGTATGTCATTTCCTTCTGGATAAAAGGTGATATCATGGTATGGAGCCCAGATATTTTACCTATGTTGATGCTGCAAATTTATTATACTTTGTGGTTGTTGCTTTGTGGTTGAGGATCCTCGGATAAAGGTCGGTAACGACCGGGGGACGGCATAGCTCATGTGTTAGCTACCTAGTTACAGCT
Source organism: Allium fistulosum (assembly GCA_030737815.1). Taxonomy (NCBI): domain Eukaryota; kingdom Viridiplantae; phylum Streptophyta; class Magnoliopsida; order Asparagales; family Amaryllidaceae; genus Allium; species Allium fistulosum. The sequence continues at coordinate 1,248,818,734 of CM060905.1, forward strand.
GTACAGCGTGAGGTAGCGTCGGCCTTGTGTTTGCAGAGAGCAGGTTGACTCTCGGGGCGTCTTTCCAGAGGCGTTTCCATTTCGGTGTAAGGAAGTTCCTTAGCCTGACCATTTGTTGGAAATCCATTTTCCAATACGAACCTTGTACGGTTTTAGTTGTAGAACCTGCCATTTACATATGGTGGTCACCACTGTTTAAATTTAAAATTGCTTGATTGTGTGAATTGGATGATAAATTGTTATCTATTGTGTTAAATAGACCCTATACGTCGTATATTAAGCGGAGGTTATTTATTAAAAACATATACCACGATAATCCCACCGTGAAGTGGAATTGGTATTATATATGTATTTGGAGTTGATTTCCCGCATTATATAGCGGATGAGACCCTATTGCGCCGCATAATAGCGGATAATATTTATAAATCCCATATACCGCGATATTCCACATTGAAGTGGAATTGGTATTGTGCTAACATCTGTGGATGCAGGGAAACAGGTTGGAGGGATCCAACTGGATTCCTCAAATAATTGAATTTGTTTCAATATTGTGCGTTGATTTATTTATAATCGCCATGTGATTATATTGTGATTGAATTTGTTGACGGCTATAATTTAGCCGAATATATTTTCGGTATCGTTGGATACCAGAAATAAATAAACTTTGGATTTTTGAATAGTTTGGAAAAAAGGCTTAATAAATGAATTTCGAAAATATTATTTATAAATTGAAGAATTTATTTAAAATTTGGAAATTGTAAATAGTTTGGAAAATAAAGGAATTTATCTGCTTAAAAAGGAATTTATTTTAAAAAGGAAAAATTTAGAAATCTATTTGGTAATTGATTTTTGGTGATTGAAAATAAATCTTTAGAAAATGTTTGGAAATTTATTTGGTGTTTTGAAATGAATTTGAAATTCAATTTGAAATTAATTGATTATTAATTTACCATAACCAGTAAAATATATTCACAGAAATTTATTTGATTTGAATTAATCAGATAATTTAATTAATCCTACTTATGGATGTTTGGATTATATTGGATGTTGAATTGTTTGACATCTTTGATGTGTGATGCTTTGTGGTATATCCTGTTTTGTGTTGTGATTTGTGATCTATTTATCTGTGATATATATATCTGTGATCTGTGAATGATGGATAAGCGTTAGATTTTATACCGCTTATCAATTATATTGTTATATTTGATCTGTGATGGTTGAATGTGTTGCACTATTGTGTTAAACCCGTGGACTACACAATACACACACAAATGTGGATTTCACGTGGAAATCGGTTAAGTCACAGATTTTTATAAATTTTAATAAAATTGAGTTTTTGAATCCAAAATGGTTTTGGAATTGGAATTGAAAGTTTTTGAAAATGAGTTTCAAAAATAAAAGTTATTTTAAATAACTTAATAAAATTGGAATTTAAATCATTTGATTTAAATTGGAATTCAATATTTGAAATTGAATTCAATGAATTGGGAATTTTGGTTTAAAAGATTGTATAAATTATAAAAGGTGTTTATATGGGTTTTTAACCATTTAAAATATGGTTTTGGAAATTTAAATTTAAATCCAAGATTTGTACTTGGATGGCTTTAACCTGTGTAATTGTAACCAGTTTTTCCCAAAACGAAAACTATTTGTTTACAAAAAATAAAAGCTTTCATAAAGTGAAAAGATTTCCAATTTGTATCGAAACATTTCAAGTTGAAATGAAATTGTGAATTGTTTTGAAAAACTATGAATTAACTTATGTGACGATAATTAAATTTTATTTTGAAATAAAAGAGTATTTCAAATGGTGTATCTTTTATATTATAAAAGACTTGAATTGTGAATAGTTTAGAAAGCTATAAATTAAATCTTGATTTAAAGATTTAAAGGGTTAATCCAATTGAATGGAAATTGATTTGGAAATCTGTGAATGAATCTTTGTGAAACTGGGTAAACTTTGTGAAGTAAATCTTTTTTTTTAAAGATTTAAAACGGTAATTTGTTTAAACCATTTAAAGGAAAAGTTCGGATAATAAGTTGTGACTTAATTGAAATCCCAATATTCATATGTTTTGAAATGTGGAAATTAGCCACAAGGGCTTCTTTAGCAAGTGGAATTACTTTCTAGGACACACAACTGAAATAATTACTTTTAAGGACAAAACGTAAAATAATTAGTTTCTAGGGCCTAAAAACCTATGAAATTATGTCCTTGAAAATAATTAGACTGCTGACTTTGTCCTTGAAAGTAATTATTCTGCTAACTTTGGCCTTAAAAGTAATTTCTTTGAATGTGTGTCCTAGAAACTAATTGGACTGCATAATTTGTCCTTCTGGTGAAATGCCCCTTTTGAAATATTGTGCTCACTATTCGAGTTAGCCGGGAAAAGACCTTTGTGTCATATAACCCATTCCGAATTAGTGATATGACGAAATGGGTCGTATTGAAGACCGGCGTTGAAGACCGGATATTTTCGAAAATGAAAGGACAACCTGTCGAATTTCTCTGCACCGAGTTGCTCCGGTATAGAGATTTATATCACTCTTCTTGTGGTGGGAAGTCCGGACGTGATTAGTGAATATCCGGATTGCAAGGGCTTCTTTGGAAGTGCCTTCGGTTCTGTTTGATCCCGGAACGGACTTGTATGGATGTGTGTCTGACGTTACACTTTGAGATGTAAAGCTGGTTTCTATCAAATACATTTCTGTTGGTGGCGGAGAATTTATTCTCTTAACTTAACACCCTTCTCTGAGACGTACGAGCTCAGAGGTTATGTAGTTGATGGTTACCAGTGATACATTCCCAATTTGGTAATGTGGCATACGAAGTGTTGTTGATCATTTGTTGATCAAAGCGTGGCTTTGTGAAAAAGCGTGGCTTTGTGAAAAAGCGTAGCTTTGTGAACGAGACTTCGTTGAGCCTCACAACCCGGTAATGGTCGAAACAGGAATGTTGCGACAAGGTTGTTAGGGGTCACGCCCCTAGGGTATGTCATTTCCTTCTGGATAAAAGGTGATATCATGGTATGGAGCCCAGATATTTTACCTATGTTGATGCTGCAAATTTATTATACTTTGTGGTTGTTGCTTTATGGTTGAGGATCCTCGGATAAAGGTCGGTAACGACCGGGGGACGGCATAGCTCGTGTGTTAGCTACCTAGTTACAGCTGTACAGCGTGAGGTAGCGTCGGCCTTGTGTTTGCAGAGAGCAGGTTGACTCTCGGGGCGTCTTTCCAGAGGCGTTTCCATTTCGGTGTAAGGAAGTTCCTTAGCCTGACCATTTGTTGGAAATCCATTTTCCAATAAGAACCTTGTACGGTTTTAGTTGTAGAACCTGCCATTTACATATGGTGGTCACCACTGTTTAGATGGTAGCTATAGTAGGCATACAATAATGGTTGTATGTTGGCTAGATTAATATTATACTTTTGAAATGTTTTCCACTATGCACTAATAATAATATCAAATCGAATGATTTTGCGTAGTAAGCATATTTGACTATCATAAGAAGAAATCTCCTCCAATTCTGCGTTTGCATTGTGTGTGTGGCGGGAGGTCTTATGGTAGTTTCATTTTCCAAAAGCATTGCGGATATTTTCCACTTCCTTTGTTGTTGTTGTTTTAAAGATAAATAACTATTTTAGTTCTCACACTAGTCACCATGACTGACCTGGAGTTTATTGTTTCCTTCCTAAACTCCGGGTGCCCACCAATTTCCACACGGGCAGTCTAGAGTTAGGTTATTAGATCATTCTGGATTTAGGAGATGCTGTGGAGCTCAGTGGCGAGCTGGATGGCGAGACGTATCACTTGCATATGATATTACTTATTCTGCTGTGTATTCTGTATGAGGACAAGTTTATATAACTGTCCAGTGTTGTATATTGTTGTTGTAAACTCTGATGATGATGTAATGTATAAAATGATATAGTTCTTTGATTTAAAGATTATTCATTTATCTATTATATGTTTTTCCGCTGCGATATGTGAGATTCTGATATTGTTTCTGTGTTCTTTTTCTTTCTTTTTCTTCTGTCTTCTTCTACCTCTTCTTTTTCTCCATAACAATTCGGTTTTCAGGCATTCGATTGCTCGGCAGTTGATACAGTGGACGTATTAATGTCGATTTTCGAAAGTCGAAAATTCAGATCGTTACAAATTAAATCCTAAAGTTAAGGTGAATAAAATTAATGATTTTGAAAGTTGATTTAAATTCTATTTAAATAAGAATGAAGATAGTCAACTTTTAATTTAGATTTAAAAGTGGTTAATTTTGTTTTTAAATAATTCGTTTCAATTAACGTGTAAAATAGCCTTCCTGGGCACTGTCTCCGATTTCGGCGAAACTAGATCCATTAGATTCGTAGCAGTGGATTATAGTATATCGTCAAATTTCGTGATGATTGGACGTATCGTTTGGTCATCCAAGATCGAAACACATAGAAATTAATTTCAGAAATTTATAAAATAATTGGGTTCGAAAAAGCTGTCTTCTGTGTTTGATCGAAGTAGGCCTCGAGAGTAGTTCCATTGTGTTGGAATAGGGGTATTACATATAGAATGCCAGGCGGCATTCTTTGTTTGGAGTTTGAGACTTTCAGACGTTTAAAGCAGGATATATATATATATATATATATATATATATATATATACACACATATATATTATATCAGCCCATTCCCCATATCTAAGTGCCCATACCCAAGCATGTCATGCCCATACCCAACCATATCCTTTCCCCCTATATATAAATCGCATTATCAGGGAAGTTGGTATGTTTCTTTTTTAAATTTAAATTTAAACAATCTCCATCCAATGGCTTGAATTTGATCGGAGCCAATCAAGGTAGAATCGACCAAAGTTTCCAACTACAAAGTTGACGGTGACGATAAGATGAACGATGTGGACGGTCGGATTTGGCTAATTCGACTTGAGGTGGTGGCAATTCGTCTTCAAAGTCATGGCAGTAGGGTTTGATTTTTGGGTCGAGCGACGGTGATGGCAAGGCGGTAGGTGGCACGGTGCTACAACGACACGCTCGATGGGGGATGCATGATCGGTGAGGTGGCGATCGATTATCGCGATCGAAAATATAAGTAAAAGAAGGAATTCACACCTGGAATGAACACCGAAGGGTTAGGGCTCGGTGATTAAGGTGGTTAACAATGTAATTAAATTAAAATAAATATATTATTAATTTATGGAACTTATAGATGCAATAACTTTTTCATACGAGGTCGAAATTGAACGCGATGAGTTGCATTACGATCATATCTACGAAATCCATATTATGGAGTTGGATTGAATGGATTTGGGGCTCATAGGAATTCAGGTTAAAATTGAATGCCTGTTCAATTTTAATTCGAACTTGAGCACTTTGGCCACTACTGGAATCAAAGTGAGTTAAACTCACTTTTTGGTTAACAGAAATGTTATGTAGTTAATAATAAATTGCTGATTGAATGTTTAAATGATTTACTATTTTAAGTTTTTGGTTTGGATATATTACTGCGCCTAGAGCGGATGGGACCCTATAACGTACCGGTGTAAAAGCGGATGACCCTTCGTATACGATCCCGCCTCGAACCAGTTGATTTATATTATTTGGTCATATACTATATGTGATGCAGGGGAACAGATTAGAGGGATCCAATTGGATTCCTCATGCTGTTGATTTTACCTTTCTTATATATTGTGATATATGATGTCTTGGATGCTATATTTGATGACATGGATATGATTTTGCTTATTTAGTGCTTTAGTAGCATTGGACCTTATTTTGGAATTATAAAATATTATGAACTAATGATTTGATATAAAAAGGGATTTCAAAGTGATTTTGGAAATTAAATACGTTTTGATAAGTTTTCTTGAATTATTGAAGAAAAAATTATTTTACAATAAAAAGTACGATATTTTAAAGATTATAAATTATTAGTTTTATAAAATATATTAAATAGAGATTTTGAACCGTGGTTAAATATTTTTAAAATCTTAAAAATAAGTCCTAATTTTATAACAAAGGGATATGGTTTTTAAAAAGAAAATTGGAATATTTTGGTACAAATATTTATTAACCGTTTTATATAAAGTGATATATAAACATATATTAAGATTTATTTATAAATGTCGAAATTATAAGTTGTGATAATGTATCAGTGTGGCATTTTACGAACAAAGTGAAGATTTGTAAAATCATATTTTATTAATAAAAGGATAGATTTATAAACGGTGTTTATAAATGAAAGGAAACCATTATCATTGGATAAATTGAAAAATAAATCACAATTGTGGATTTATAATAATACGTGGAAAGTTGTTTTAAGAAAAATAGTTGATTCTATTTTGAAAAAATTGAAAGTAAAGATAGATTGGAGATGTTAAACAATATGTTATAAAACAAAAAAGATTTATATATATAGTTTTATAAATACGGAAATGATTATGTTGAAATTTTAAGTATGGATTTTTATCAAGGAAATATATATTTATGTTCTAAAAGTTGTTTATTTATATTAATATTGTTTTTAAGTCATTATCAATATTTTAATATTTTGGAAAAGATAGCTATTTGAATTATTAATATGGTTTGAAATTAAATATAATTATTTATCAATAAAGTTTGGAAATTTATTATTATTTATAATAATGTTGAAGATAAATTATTATTGTTTTATTAAGAATGTTTTTGAGATTACTCATTATTATTATTTTAAAGACGTTTTGGAGTTTATTATTATTTATTTAAAATGTTTGTTATTATATAGTAGTGTTTTTAAGTAAATGATTAGAATTTTATTTATAAATGTTTTTGAGGTTTATAAATAGGTTTTTATAAACAGATATGGGTTGTTTCGAAAAGACCGAGATCAGATATGTTATCTGAAAACCACTACGATCCAACTCAAGCTTTGCAAAGTGAAATATCTTGGAGAGGATGGAATAGAAGATGGAGCTCTCAAGCTTTTCGTTCAGTCCCAGAATGAACTTGTATGCATGAATGTTGGCATTGCATTGTTGCCTGGAGGGTAGCGTTAGCATTCCAAGTGGGAAGTGCTATATAAAGGTAAACTATAGCCTCATCAACCGAGAATGACTAAAACATGGGAGATGCACCAGGGCTAAGTGGGTCGCTGAAGTGACCCTCAACCTATTCATTTATTTTTAATGAAATTTTTCTGTTGAGTTTACTTTTTTTTTCATATGTATATATCTCTATACATATATATATACTTCAATGGATCACTTCCCTTTTCACATTTTTCCCAAGATTCCTTATTTGACCAATATAAAAATATCAGTATATGAAATTAAATTAGATCATTTATATATATGAAGATATATAGATGACTCTTTGCCTATCAGAGCAATTTGAAGTTGGCAAAGAAATTTCATCACACCTTATTTCTCTTGTTCCAGAGTTTTTGGTGTCACATAGCCCCTCTTTTCTTGATTTTTCTTACTTTAAACTCAAGCTTGATTTTAAGATCCAGTAATAACATTTTTCTTATTTTTATTGCTTTACTTCTCAGTTGTTTAATTCCTGGATTTAAAGCCATGTATATTTAGATTCTGGGATTTTGTAATTTGATACAAATTGTTTTATGCTAAATGAGAGGGTGTTTAAATTAACTCATTCCTTCTAGTTTAACTCGGGGTTCATGATTCCTAATTAAACAAATTTGTGTATTAGATAAGGATACTCATATATTAATTTTGTTAGTATGCAGGAAGCATGTAAGTGATCAAGAGACAAATTGGGTAGAAAACCAAACAGAGAAGACTCATCCATTTAGGCAGGGTACAAATGCATCACACATACTTCACTAAGACTTAGCATATATTTGGAGACAAAATGATTTAAGCTAAGTTACAACCCAAATTAATACAAATTCTCAGGTGAACTTATCTGGTAGACAACTAATGTTCTTTCAATACTAAATGGTAATATCTAAGGTGTTGTTAAGTGATGGGCATGCCTATTGCAGACAGGGCTGCTAGTTGCTTAATCAGCCTCAAGTTGACCATGACCCAATGTATCCAGACTTGAGTCATGTACCTAGATTGTGAGAGATGTTGAACATAGTGCTGTGAGAACTACAGGTAATATAAAAATGCATATGGATCTACTTCACAAATCAATGCAACTTCTACTGTAATTTAAGTACCTAAACTAAGAATTAGAGGTTTCATTATCAGGCTTGACATGTACTTATATCAATTATAAGCCATGATCATGCATTTCTGATTAACTCAGTTTTGGTTCAACTCAGACTTTAAAATATTTACTAAATGTCTATATTCATCTCTTTCTATAATTACTTCTACTTTACCATTTTAAAAGCTAATCAGACATTGCCAAGGGAGACATGGTCACATATCAAATTATATGACATGATCCCCTATATCATACCTCACCAGAGGTTATCCAGGTCAGTCATTTAAAACAGAAACCAATAACACATATATGTAATACAAAAGTTTCTACATATTCTTTACTCAGGAAGATGAGCACATATCAATCCAGAAAATACTTAAACATAATGAAGTTTTGCTTAGCCTAATTATTACAATATTTCTGCCAGATTCCTTAAGCATTCTAAGTGCAAGTAGGTCTTCAAGTATCCATGCTAACAAGATTCTTATGCTTCCTTTCCTGCAGCAACATCCAGAGCTGCCTCAACGAAAATGAGACACCCCAAATGTTACAAAGCAACAAATAGGGTCAGAAATAAATTTCTGGTATGAGTGAAATCACATGTTAAACATTTTGTAAATTCTTAATGCTATATAGAAAACATATCAATTTAATGAGAACTAAATTCATACTAAAATCTGAGTATTGGTAAACTTGTCTATCAATCATACACTCAAACAACCATGCACTCATTCCATCCAGATTTTCATATACATACTCCTATGAAATTATTTCCAATTCCATAACTTGACTGATCAATCTTATTTCATTTTTCTTTACATTTTGTGTTTGGTCTAACTCTTTGCCATTGAACACTATGTGTGCATTGAAAAGGGGCTCAGTTCTGTTATCCCTTTTCACAGAGGCCTACAGGACTTTAGCAAGTCATGCACATACCCATCATCCTCCTGATGATGAGCAGATCAAGGCACCATTCCTAAATTATTTTTATAATTTAGAGACCATACTTATTTATCTTCTGAGAATTTTATTATCACTTGAAATGCTTTGCATTCTTTTCCTTTTTCTCTCATGAATCAATAGTTTAAGAAACTCCATCAGGGGTTTTAATTAGACATAACAAGCTTTCATGCACAAATACCAAATTACATCCCAAGGTAAATTTATTCAAATCATGTTTCTGAAACTTATATATATATCTATAGAAGTTTTCCTATATCTCACATAAATATGATGAAACCATATCCTATCTATTTATTTTTATTGAGAACATAGGACATGATTTTTCTTCAAGATAAACCCATAAAACATATTAACTTATAGTAGGAGCAACTCATCGCCTATACATGATACTGCATTGTTCATGTCACTTTAATATAGACTAGGCATAAGCATAAATCTCATTATTCATGCTGCCTGCTATATTTTTTTTCCTTTGATACCCCATTTCTCAGTATAATATTCAGTTTATTTCTTACATAAAACTGGATCATTAAATCCACTTCTAAGATCTGAGTACATGTTTGATTACTTATATTTCAAAACAAAAGACTTAAACCATCTTAACAAACAAAGACAGATCAAGACTCCAACCAAAAGTTCAATCAAAACATCACCCATAATTAGCATGCATTTATTCAGAGAATAAAATCAAACTAAAAATCATAATAAATTTTATACATGAAAATAACTTGGCTGCCCTTGATATGGGTCTTAGTGCCATAAATCTCAAAGTGATTACCACTCACCTTCCTTTGCTTCTCTCCGGGAATGCTCAAGTCTGAAGGCAATGTGAGTTATTTTATTTTAATTTTTTGTTTTCTCCCCCTGGACAACTATTGTTCCTCCCCTGATTTAAATCACTCTGTTAGGGTTTAAATGGAGGAAAAACCCATTCTATCCTCACTTTACTCAGGGATTAATGTATGCATTTTTATGGCTAAAAGTGCCATTTTCTCTTGGTTTCTATTTCCAGTAAAACAGTTACCTCATTACTTTTCTGTGCACATGCTATTTGCATGATTTCCTTGCACATCATTTTTATGTGACTCAGCCCTACATTTCTTTCCTCATTTCTTTTGTAAGCTTGATTTTTAGCTAACAAATTTTTGTCATCTATCTTGATTTAAAAATACATTCATACCTATAAATGTTACCTGACTGGTTGGTATGCATTTGAATTATTAAAAGGAATTATTTCACTACCCAAATACTTTTCTGGTCATATAAATTTATAATATTCATAAGATATGTGTATTTAAAACCCACTCATACCTTAGTTAATTTTTCTTTCCTTCTCATTATTTGTTGAAATATTTTATTCCCTTTTGATATTCATTTTCAAATCATTTTATTCTTCAATTATTTTCTGTTAACCAATTTATCATATATATATTATTTAATTTTTATCTCAAAATTTTTGGGTCTCCACATACTCTCCTCCTAAAAGGAATTGTGTCCCACAATTATAAATATATCTCTCTTTTCCACTGTGCAAGAGTTTTAATCTTTATCTAAGCAATTTAAAAAAAAAACTTATGCATCCAGATCTAATCAAATATATATATGTTTAAATAGTACTTAAATTTATTATAGTTTCAGGCATACCTTTATGCAGAAAATAGACTAGGATATTTATCCTTCATCCTATCTTCAGCCTCCCAAGTGCAATCATTTCCATCTAGACTCCACTGTATTTTAACCAACTTAATTATTTTGTTTCTTAATTTCTTCTCCTCTCTAGCCACTATGCCTACTGGTTCCTTTTTATAAACCAGGTTTTCTTGAATTTCAACATGTGTAGGGGATTCAAGAATAGTTTCTTTGTTATGCACCCACTTTCTTAATTGAGATACATGAAATACATCATGTATGTTGCTCAATTCCTCTGGCAACTTCAATTTATAAGCCAAAGTTCCTATTCTTTGAACAATTTCATATGGGCCTATATACCTTGGTGATAGCTTTCCAGCTTTTCCAAACCTTAGTATTTTCCTCATGGGTGAAACTTTGAGAAATACATGATCCCCCACTTGAAACTCTACTGGCCTCCTTCTTTTGTCTGCATATGCTTTCTGTCTTTCTTGTGCCACTCTCATTCTTTGCCTTACTAATTCAATTCTTGCAGAGGTTTCCTTTACATGTTCTGGTCCAAGCAATACTCTTTCACCTACCTCCATCCAACATGCAGGAGATAAGCAAGGCCTTCCATACAAAGCCTCAAATGGAGCCATACCTATGGTGGACTGGTAGCTGTTATTATAAGCAAACTCAGCTAAATAAAGATGGTCTTCCCAGTTGCCACCAAAATCAAGTATGCATGCTCTAAGTAAGCCTTCTAAAACTTTATTAACAATTTCAGTTTGCCCATCTGTTTGTGGGTGGTAGGCTGTGCTTAGGCTTAGTTCTGTTCCCATGGCTTCTTGGAAGCTACTCCAAAATCTTGAGGTAAACAAGGTGTCTCTGTCACTAATGATAGTCTTAGGAATACCATGTAATCTCACTATTTCTTTTACAAACAACTGAGCTAGCTTATGAGCATTTCTGTTTGAACTTATAGGGATGAAGTGTGCTGTTTTTGTGAGCCTATCAACCACTACCCAAATACTATCATTGCCTCTTCTTGTTCTTGGCAAACCATCCACAAAATCCATTGAAATGCTTTCCCACTTCCAGGTAGGCACTTCCAAAGGCTGCAGTAAGCCTGAGGGTCTTTGATAATCTGCTTTAACTAGTTGGCATGTTAAACAATTTGCCACATATTTTGCCACTGCTCCTTTCATCCCTGGCCACCAGTAATTTCTCTTGAGATCATGGTACATTTTTGTACCACTTGGGTGTATTGTATATTTTGTTTTGTGATGTTCATCCATAACTTCTTGCTTCAGTTCCTCCATATTTGGTATGCAGAATTTCCCCTTTTTCCTTAAGTAGCCTTTTTCATCTACTTCATAATTTTCCACTATCATGCCTTGTGACATCATATCTTTCTTCTCCTTTAAATCTGTGTCTTGATCCTGCATTTGTCCTATTTTATCAACCAGAGTTGACCTTAAAGAAATGAGGCTTAGTTTTCCATATTCAGTCATATCACTGTGTGCTTTATCTGACACCCCCATCCCTTCTTTTACTTCTACTTCACTAAGGATTGTCAAATCCTTGAATTCAGTCATCATTAAGTTTGCCAATTTTGCTTGATGCCTACTCAATGCATCTGCCACTTTGTTAGCTTTTCCAGGGGTATATAATATATCAAGATCATAGGCAGCTAGAAATTCCACCCACCTATGCTGCCTCATGTTCAAGTCTTTTTGAGAAAATAAGTATTTAAGTGACTTATGATCAGTAAACAATTCAAACTTAGCACCTAATAAATAGTGTCTCCATAGTTTCAATGCATATACTACATCAGCTAGTTCTAAATCATGTGTAGCATACCTGGTTTCATTTGGCTTGAGTTTCCTTGATGCATATGCTATGACTTTACCATGTTGCATGAGCACTGCCCCTAATCCAGATCCACTAGCATCTGTATAAACCACTAGCCCTTCATTACCCTCTGGCACTTGCAAAACTGGAGCTTCCACCAGTGCTTTCTTTAGTGATGAAAAAGCTTGTTCACACTTCTCTGTCCACACATAGGGTTTCTCCTTTTTAGTTAACTTGGTCAATGGAATGGCTATTCTTGCAAAGTCTTTTATAAACCTTCTATAGTAGCCTGCCATTCCTAAAAATGATCTCACCTCAGTCACTGATTTGGGTCTATCCCATGACTGCACTGCTATCACCTTAGTTGGATCTACACTAACTCCTTGTTGTGATACAATATGCCCCAAAAACTTTACTTCATTTTGCCAAAATGTACATTTAGAGAATTTGGCCTTTAAATCATGTGTCCTCAGTCTAGACAAAACCAGATGCAAGTGTTTTACATGATCCTCTTCTGATTTTGAAAACACTAATATGTCATCAATGAAAACAACCACAAATTTGTCTAGAAAGTCTCTAAATGTCCTATTCATTAAATCTACAAAATAGGATGGTGCATTTGTCAATCCAAAAGGCATTACCAAGAATTCATATAAGCCATACCTTGTATTGAAAGCAGTGTATTTAATGCTCTCCTCTTCAACCTTCATTTGGTGAAATCCAGAGGCTAAATCCAGTCTTGAGAAAATCCTTGCTCCATTCAATTGATCGAATAGATCATCAATTCTGGGGAGTGGGTATTTGTTCTTGATGGTGACTTTATTTAGTTCTCTATAATCAATACACATTCTTAGTGTACCATCATGCTTTTTCACAAATACAACTGGAGAACCCCAGTTTGAACTGCTAGGCCTTATGAAGCCTTTTTGCTCTAATTCTTCCAACTGTTGCTTCAATTCTACTAATTCCTTTGGACCCATTCTGGTAGGCTTTTTGATGATAGGACTTGATCCTGGGATCAGCCTTATCTGAAATTCCACTGGTCTATTTTTTGGAATTCCCACAACTTCCCCAAAAACATCTGGATATTCATTCACTACTTTTTGGTCTTTTAAGGTAAATTCCTTTTCAGTCATACTCCATATTTGATTAAGACAATTTGTTTTGGCTACTTCACTCATGACTATGATGTTTTTACCATTTTCTATTTTCAAAGAAATTGTAAAATTTTCTAAATTCAAAATTGCTTTGAATTTATTCAACCAATCTACTCCTAGAATAATTCCTATTCCAGGATATTTTAACACAAACAAGTCAGATTTAAACATATTTCCTCCTATGTTTAATTCTACTCCCAAACATTTTAATCCTAGCAGACAAGAGCTACCTAGTGGGCTTTGAATAAACAAGGGTTTTTCAACTGTATTGTATGTGAGAGCTAATTTATCCACTATGTCTTGTGATATCAGAGAATGTGTAGCTCCAGTGTCATATATAACTGTGATTGGGTAATTTTTAATTAGAAGTATACCTTCCAATTGTCCAAAGTTTCCCACTGCATTTGCCTTTGCCTTGGCTTCCAGTGCTCCTACCCTTGCCCCTTTCTTGAATTCTGGGCAGTTCCTCTTAATGTGACCTTCTTTCCCACAGTTGTAGCAGCTGAATGGTGCTTTCTTAGCTGCTTGACACCTATTGCTCATGTGTCCTTCCTTGCCACAATTGTAGCAGGTAACCTTCTTCTTAACCTCCCCAGTGGCTGCTCCTTCAACTTTCTTGTCTACATTCTTCTTGTCATAAGGATGTGCTCTATTCTTCCCTTTCTTTTGATTGTTAGTTCTCATGTTTCTGAACTTTTCCCTTGCATTGTCATGTTGTTCAAAAGAAAGAGTGAGATCTATGACTTGATCAAATGTTCTGTCTTTATATGGTAGCATTGCTCTACTCAAACCAGCATTGAGTCCCTGAATGAACCTTGAATTCTTTGATTCTTCATTCCCTATGAGCATAGTTCCATACTTGGACAAACTCTCAAATTTTTGAGTGTATTCAGTCACACTCATTGGTCCTTGCCTCAACCTTATAAATTCCTCAAGCAATGTTGCCTTAGCTGTTGCTGGAACAAACCTTGCCTCAAGCATCTCCTTGAATTGATTCCATGTTATCTCATCTTCTGGCCTTCCTGTGATAATTACCTCCCACTAATCTAGTGCTGCTCCTTTGAGCCTTCTTGAAGCTATCTGCCTTTTTCTTTGATCATTAATTTGCATGTCTGCAAATATTCTTTCTAAAGTTCTCAACCATGTCTGCACACCCATAACCCCTTCAGTGCCTTCAAAGTCCTTGCCTCCTAGGTTTGAGAATGTCTTTAATAGCTTAGCTAATTCCTCATGAGGATTCTCTTCCCTATGCACTGCTCCTTCTCTAAAGGCCCTCACCAAATCTTGCAAATTAACCATTGATGTTGTATTGGAGGGTCCTGCTCCATGACTTGGTGGTCTTCCTACCATGATTTGCTATACAATTTTTACATAACTAGTTAGTTTAATTTGTAACTCAATTGTTTCAGTAATCTCATTTGTACTGAAAATTGTGTGAGGTATTTAGTCTCATAAGAATTTATTTTGATAAGAGAATCTGATCTTTATTTCTGCTATGTTTAATAACATAGCTCTGATACCAACTGAAGTGACCCTCAACCTATTCATTTATTTTTAATGAAATTTTTCTGTTGAGTTTACTTTTTTTTTTCATATGTATATATCTCTATACATATATATATACTTCAATGGATCACTTCCCTTTTCACATTTTTCCCAAGATTCCTTATTTGACCAATATAAAAATATCAGTATATGAAATTAAATTAGATCATTTATATATATGAAGATATATAGATGACTCTTTGCCTATCAGAGCAATTTGAAGTTGGCAAAGAAATTTCATCACACCTTATTTCTCTTGTTCCAGAGTTTTTGGTGTCACATAGCCCCTCTTTTCTTGATTTTTCTTACTTTAAACTCAAGCTTGATTTTAAGATCCAGTAATAACATTTTTCTTATTTTTATTGCTTTACTTCTCAGTTGTTTAATTCCTGGATTTAAAGCCATGTATATTTAGATTCTGGGATTTTGTAATTTGATACAAATTGTTTTATGCTAAATGAGAGGGTGTTTAAATTAACTCATTCCTTCTAGTTTAACTCGGGGTTCATGATTCCTAATTAAACAAATTTGTGTATTAGATAAGGATACTCATATATTGATTTTGTTAGTATGCAGGAAGCATGTAAGTGATCAAGAGACAAATTGGGTAGAAAACCAAACAGAGAAGACTCATCCATTTAGGCAGGGTACAAATGCATCACACATACTTCACTAAGACTTAGCATATATTTGGAGACAAAATGATTTAAGCTAAGTTACAACCCAAATTAATACAAATTCTCAGGTGAACTTATCTGGTAGACAACTAATGTTCTTTCAATACTAAATGGTAATATCTAAGGTGTTGTTAAGTGATGGGCATGCCTATTGCAGACAGGGCTGCTAGTTGCTTAATCAGCCTCAAGTTGACCATGACCCAATGTATCCAGACTTGAGTCATGTACCTAGATTGTGAGAGATGTTGAACATAGTGCTGTGAGAACTACAGGTAATATAAAAATGCATATGGATCTACTTCACAAATCAATGCAACTTCTACTGTAATTTAAGTACCTAAACTAAGAATTAGAGGTTTCATTATCAGGCTTGACATGTACTTATATCAATTATAAGCCATGATCATGCATTTCTGATTAACTCAGTTTTGGTTCAACTCAGACTTTAAAATATTTACTAAATGTCTATATTCATCTCTTTCTATAATTACTTCTACTTTACCATTTTAAAAGCTAATCAGACATTGCCAAGGGAGACATGGTCACATATCAAATTATATGACATGATCCCCTATATCATACCTCACCAGAGGTTATCCAGGTCAGTCATTTAAAACAGAAACCAATAACACATATATGTAATACAAAAGTTTCTACATATTCTTTACTCAGGAAGATGAGCACATATCAATCCAGAAAATACTTAAACATAATGAAGTTTTGCTTAGCCTAATTATTACAATATTTCTGCCAGATTCCTTAAGCATTCTAAGTGCAAGTAGGTCTTCAAGTATCCATGCTAACAAGATTCTTATGCTTCCTTTCCTGCAGCAACATCCAGAGCTGCCTCAACGAAAATGAGACACCCCAAATGTTACAAAGCAACAAATAGGGTCAGAAATAAATTTCTGGTATGAGTGAAATCACATGTTAAACATTTTGTAAATTCTTAATGCTATATAGAAAACATATCAATTTAATGAGAACTAAATTCATACTAAAATCTGAGTATTGGTAAACTTGTCTATCAATCATACACTCAAACAACCATGCACTCATTCCATCCAGATTTTCATATACATACTCCTATGAAATTATTTCCAATTCCATAACTTGACTGATCAATCTTATTTCATTTTTCTTTACATTTTGTGTTTGGTCTAACTCTTTGCCATTGAACACTATGTGTGCATTGAAAAGGGGCTCAGTTCTGTTATCCCTTTTCACAGAGGCCTACAGGACTTTAGCAAGTCATGCACATACCCATCATCCTCCTGATGATGAGCAGATCAAGGCACCATTCCTAAATTATTTTTATAATTTAGAGACCATACTTATTTATCTTCTGAGAATTTTATTATCACTTGAAATGCTTTGCATTCTTTTCCTTTTTCTCTCATGAATCAATAGTTTAAGAAACTCCATCAGGGGTTTTAATTAGACATAACAAGCTTTCATGCACAAATACCAAATTACATCCCAAGGTAAATTTATTCAAATCATGTTTCTGAAACTTATATATATATCTATAGAAGTTTTCCTATATCTCACATAAATATGATGAAACCATATCCTATCTATTTATTTTTATTGAGAACATAGGACATGATTTTTCTTCAAGATAAACCCATAAAACATATTAACTTATAGTAGGAGCAACTCATCGCCTATACATGATACTGCATTGTTCATGTCACTTTAATATAGACTAGGCATAAGCATAAATCTCATTATTCATGCTGCCTGCTATATTTTTTTTCCTTTGATACCCCATTTCTCAGTATAATATTCAGTTTATTTCTTACATAAAACTGGATCATTAAATCCACTTCTAAGATCTGAGTACATGTTTGATTACTTATATTTCAAAACAAAAGACTTAAACCATCTTAACAAACAAAGACAGATCAAGACTCCAACCAAAAGTTCAATCAAAACATCACCCATAATTAGCATGCATTTATTCAGAGAATAAAATCAAACTAAAAATCATAATAAATTTTATACATGAAAATAACTTGGCTGCCCTTGATATGGGTCTTAGTGCCATAAATCTCAAAGTGATTACCACTCACCTTCCTTTGCTTCTCTCCGGGAATGCTCAAGTCTGAAGGCAATGTGAGTTATTTTATTTTAATTTTTTGTTTTCTCCCCCTGGACAACTATTGTTCCTCCCCTGATTTAAATCACTCTGTTAGGGTTTAAATGGAGGAAAAACCCATTCTATCCTCACTTTACTCAGGGATTAATGTATGCATTTTTATGGCTAAAAGTGACATTTTCTCTTGGTTTCTATTTCCAGTAAAACAGTTACCTCATTACTTTTCTGTGCACATGCTATTTGCATGATTTCCTTGCACATCATTTTTATGTGACTCAGCCCTACATTTCTTTCCTCATTTCTTTTGTAAGCTTGATTTTTAGCTAACAAATTTTTGTCATCTATCTTGATTTAAAAATACATTCATACCTATAAATGTTACCTGACTGGTTGGTATGCATTTCAATTATTAAAAGGAATTATTTCACTACCCAAATACTTTTCTGGTCATATAAATTTATAATATTCATAAGATATGTGTATTTAAAACCCACTCATACCTTAGTTAATTTTTCTTTCCTTCTCATTATTTGTTGAAATATTTTATTCCCTTTTGATATTCATTTTCAAATCATTTTATTCTTCAATTATTTTCTGTTAACCAATTTATCATATATATATTATTTAATTTTCATCTCAAAATTTTTGGGTCTCCACAGTCGCTCCCAAGTAGGTTACGATCATCCCTATGTAGAGTCGATATTATCTCTCCATTGTATGCTTCATGGCCCATTAACAAAGGGTTGATCATATTCGGTACTATCCAGTAAAGGGTAGGCCCGTTCTATGTTGGCAGGGGTTGATAGGTTCGATATTTGTGTTATTTTAACTAGAGATGCACCATGACGGGTGGTATCCCAGTATCTCAGTCATTGTATGGATTCCATTCTCCTATAAGCGTTGTACGGACTTAGTTGTGCCCAACTATGTTGAAACGTGAAATGGAAGAATTTCAGCTATATTCGTATTTAACTTTAACCCCTAGACATTATTATAGTATAAATGGATTTCTATAGAAATTGTTTTGGTTATCATAAGGTAGAAACCCATTCGTGTTTTTGTACGGCGTGGTCTTACGAGATACTTTTGATTTTCAAAGGTTTTATATAACTTCAAAATCCAGTTGGGTGTGTTTTCTCACGCCGGTTTTCCAGACTGACTCAGTGTTATTCTATTTAATGCTCGGGTTAGACTGAGCGTATTTATTGATTTCTTTGGATGCAATGGAGTTCGGGAGACGGGTTGTAGGTCTTCAAGTCGTATTCACGTATATGTTCATTTTCCGCTGGTTTGTTGTGGAAATCATCAGCTTTTGTGAGGACAAGTTATTATAACTGTCCAGGCTGATGATTGTGATTTGTTGTTGTACTCTGATTGAAGTATGTATATAACAGTTTCTCTTTTGTAAAGATCATTGATATTATATTTTATATATTGTTCCGTTGCGATTGTGAGAATTTGTGTTGATCTAGTTTCTTTTCTCTTCTTCCTATCTTATCTTATCTTATCTTCTCTTCTTCTTTCTTCTTTCCTTCCCCTTAACAATCGGGTTTTTAGGCATTCGATTGCTCGGTACGAAATACAGTGGATGTATTACAGCGATTTTTGAGGGTCGAAAATGTAACGAAACGTAAATTTATCAATTTGATATATTATATTTATTTTTAAAATATACTAATATAAGGTTTTATAATACAAGTTATGATGTTTTGAACAATAAATAATAATGTAATAAGTATTTACAAAAATATATACTTTGGAAAAATAGCAATAAAATGACCGCAAACCGTTTTATTGGTAAACAACTCTATAATCGTAAAACATCGCCCACGGAGCTGGATACATACACTTATTTTTATAACTGAACAAGAATATGAATAAAAATAATTTGTTTTATTTCTGGAAATTAAATGAATATATGACATCATCAGTGATGCCCTTATATTTAATAATTGTTTTATATTTTTAAAATTGAGATTTAACGATTCAATAATTATTATAATTTTTTTAAATGATAATAATTCATTTTAAATAGTTATAAAGTGATAATAAATTGTTTATAATAGTTTTACAAAGATATATATTTGAATTGAAAAATGTATGAAAAATTGATATATCGCTTTATCGGTATAATAACAATTTTTGTAAATAATTGTTATTATTGATTTATATGATTTTATAATTCAAATGAGATCATTTTTATTAATTAAAAATGATTAGAAATTTATTTTCAAACTTTGTTTACAAATATATATATATATATATATTAACTAATAAGTGAAAACATGACTGGGAACCGAAATCAAAATACGTAACGGTTTGACATATATAAGTTGTATAACTTTGTTTATATAACTTGAAAACATATATAACATAGTAATACACACCCTAACACATGCATACATCCATATATGTATACACACATAACACATTTATACATTTAAATATACATAAAGTTAAAAATATCTAAGATGTTTTCCATTTACTTACTCTTTAAGCATCCAAAAGTCAAATGCACATGCTAGGAAGGGAGTGAAGTGATGGTAGCACATGGGAGGGGGTAACAACATGTGGAAATAATGATGGAGGGAGAGGTGGTAGTAGTGGAGGCTTACATGCTTGAAAATGCTATAAACAGGGAGGCATACCCTCTCTTATTTTTCACAAATTCATTCTTCCTCTTCTTCACCATTCTTGAGCTCCTTAATGCTCTTTAATGGCTTCTCCTCTTTAAGAGAGGTAGGAGGGTTAAAAATAGTGGAGTGCTTAAGCTCCAATCCACTAATTACTCTCTAACCTCTTCTTAATCTACTTCTTCCTCTTCTCTTCTTTAATAGCCCATGATCGAGAGCATGATAGAGGAGAGAGCTATAGTCAAGAGTTTGGAGGTGTTAATATCATGGCCAAGAGCAAGGTGGAATGGGGAAGATGGCCGAGCACTTGAGCAAGGGAAATGAAGTGTTTAAGTGATGGTAGAAGTGTATTAGTGAAGTGTCATGGTGATATGAATGTTGGTAGGAAGATTTGGTTTGATTGATGGTGAGTACTCAATATTTATTAAATGATAAATGATCTCTATAACTATTTTTAAATATGATAATATGACCAAATCTCTTAATGATTTGTATGAACGTTTGATAACTTGATTGATTATATGGTTGATTATATGGATGTTGATATGGTTGATAACTTGGTTGTGATAAATTATGAGAAATCATAATAAGAATGGTTAATAGAAAATGAATCCATAATAATATGTGTATGGAGTTGTTTAGTAAAATATAAAAAATTTGGAAATGAATATTATAATAAGATAATATTATGAAATAGTTTAAAAGAGAATATGAGATTTAATATGAAAATATTTGTTATAATGATTTAAAATGGTTTATAAATGTTTTATAAACAGTAAAAATCAATTTGAAGAAGTTTGATAATTAAAAAATTTGGAGTCAAAAATAGGCGCGTCGTATAATGGCAGTTCGCGATTTCGTACCATAAAAGTTAAATCCACTTATAGGATGGAATCTGAGTCGGATTTCTTTGCAATAAACTTTTTCCAAAATCTTACGACTATAGTTTATAAAAAAAGAAAAAGATCGAGATTTCATTTTATAGATTTTAAAATATGAGCAAATCAATTTTTTGATAAAACAACGCTTGGTAGTTCGATGGCCGAAGTAGCAAATGTTCTAAATATATAATTTTTATAAAATGTCTAAAAATATGGAATAAGTTATATAAATCCTTTAAAAAAATTTAAAATAGATTTGAGTTATAAAAATGAATTTCTAAATGATTGAAAAGTTGTTTTAATCAAATAAGCTTTGAAAACACTATTTGCAGCACTATTAGCAGGACATTTTGCAGCACTTTGATAACATTTGAATATGGTTATAAACTTAGCGATTCTTTTCCAAATCTTTTATAAATGTTTTAAAATAAATAATTAAGTGTTTTAAAGATGATTTGAGAATTTTATAATTTATTTTAAAGAGTTTAAATGATTGATTAAAGAAAAACTATCAAAAAAATCAAGTAAGTCAATCTTGGCTCCAAAAGCCGACGAGCAGACTGGGTTTTTCTATTCGTGGGATCCGAATGAGGTGCTTAAACTAAGGAGATGTTTAGGAGCAACCATTGCCCTGGCTCACATGGCCTCTCCTGGGCGAGGGATAGATAATGTCGAAATGTCGGAAACGAGTCAAGTATAAAAGATTAAAATTTCCAAATTTAAACAACTTGGATTGCATGGAGATAGTCTTCTTAAACTTGGTGTTAAATTCGGAGGAAGAAACCCGTACTATTCGTACGAATTTAAAAGGTGATTTCGTCACTATTCGACGAAAAGTAAAGGATTAACACAAAAATTGATATTGAGTGGAATTAGTATAATTCCCATGATCCTTTTTGCTCAATAATGTTTTCCAATATGAGATGTCAATAAATGATTTAGAATTAATTTAATTCCTATACTTAAAATCAATTGCTTTGGGTTTACAGTAAACTATATCTTAAATAACATTGTTTTTGACCCGTTTTAAAAGTTATGATATGGAAATCTTCATAAAGATTTAAATAAATGATCTGGAAATATTTTACTAAGTAAAGGGTGAGATAATTTGGAATTATTTCAAGATTCAAAAAAGTATTTTAAGTAATCAACGGATTTGATAAATGAGGCTTAATGATTGCATATACTATTAAGAAGATAAATGGAATAAATAATATGTATCTCTGAGATATTTATGAATGAATAAAAATATGAATTAAATTGAATGATGATTCATAATCACGTATGAACTTAACATCTTTTTTATCAATGATTGGTTCAAACGAACTAGGGTTGAATTTGGGTAACTCCTATTCAAAAACCACCTCGGACTAATATATACTTTTGGAAGTGAAGACCCGATGAAGATGTTGATTTTCAAAGACGGCGATCTTCATGATGAAGGGCTGCTTGCCACTAGTCCCTTAGGGTGAAATTTACCATATCATATATTTATGGTGGCAATAGTGCTCTATTATGAAAATCTTCGATTAGAAGGACTAGTCACTACTAATCCTAGGGATAATTCCCGACAGGATGTAGTAGGAGGAGTGCCTTCGATTTCATTCAGTCTTAGAACAAACTTGTATGGACGAATGTCTAAAATTGCATTTCTGATATCACAACATTGACTTTTACAAACATACATTTGTCTGGTGGCAGAGAAGGCAACTTCTCTTAGCTTAACACCCTTCTCTGAGACATACGAGCCTAGAGGTTGAATGTCCATGAAAGTCAATAATGATCAAAGGAATGGCAATATGGCATTCAAAGTGGAACCTAAGATTATCAAAGCGTGGCTTTGCGAAAAGCAAAGCATGGCTTTATGGAGCGTAGCCTCATGAGCCTCACTTCCTAAGAATGGTACGGGATACTATGTCGTCTGAAGGACATATTTTGGACTATTATTGGGGGAAGATGTCCCTCTAGGCACTTGTTACCTTATTGTATGAATGGATAGATATTAGAGGCTGACAGAGACCATGAAAAGCCTATCCGAGTAATACTCTGTTCCATAGTAGTGTAACAGCGTAGTCAGAGGCTGATGGAAATCGTGTAAATCCATGCGGGAACTATGTGTTATGCGTGGATATTTCAGGTCTGAATGGTTACTAGTTCCCTATCATGTTGGAAATCCAATTCCAACATGTTGTCTTTATGATTTTGATTATACCTACTTTTAAAAAGTAGCTAGTAAGCCGTTAAATTTAATTAATGTAACAATTTCGGCAATCTTTGATATACTATTTGGAAAGTGTGTTCAAAGGAATGTCATTAGAAATAATATCAAATTATTTTGGTATAAAAGTGTTCGATTATCATAAGGTAAAAACCCGTCTGTATTTATGTGTGGGCATGGTCTTATAAGATACCATTCTTTTCAAAGGTTTTTAACTGGCATCAATTTATAAATCGAGTATCTCACGCTGGTTTATCTAGCCTTATCTAAGTATTTTTAATACTCGAGTCGAATTTGAGTAGTTTCAAGTTTAGTTGAAGACGCTTGGAATTTCGAGAGGAGAGCTGGAGATCTTCATCTACGTATGAACATATTCTATTATCTGCTGCATCTATTGCATTTGTTTTTAATTTTCAGCATTTGTAAGGATAGAGGGTTTATAACTATCCAGGCTGAATCTAGATTAGATTCTGATGTTGTATTCAAAATTTTCCGTTGTCAAGATTATTATTGAAATAGTAAATGTTATTGCATTCGTTTGAGATTTTGTTCTATCTTTATTTTCTTTTTCCCTAGCAATCGGGGTTTTCGGCACTTAGATTTGCTGCATGTGAATACTGAGGATGTATTAGGGTCGATTTTCGAGGGTCGAAAATCCCGGGTTTTTACACTTGGTATCAAAGCGCAATGTTAAGTGGGAACCTTGGCTTTAGTGGGGTAACTCTTTAAGATATAAGGTAATGGAATACCTTGTTATGAGTTCGAGTTTATATGTATGAGAGCGTATTTGTTAGTGATTGTAAAAAATGTTTTATATTATGTTAATTTATCGGTTGAATGACTTATGAATTCTGGTCCGTACATGGGATGCCACGATATCGATAGAGATTTCTGTTAGCACCAAAATTGGTCACTAACCTCGTTGAGAAAGATTGTGAAGAGATATAAGTGATGAAGGTAAATTTTAAACAAGAAAGAATATGCTAATTTGAATGCAGAAAGTAAGAACACCGGATTTATAGTGGTTCAGCGTAATTTCCTACGTCCACTTTGAGGTTGAACTTTATTGCTTTACTTGAAGATTGATTATAGATACAATCCATAGACCAAACACTTGAATACAATTGCTAAGTAAAGAGGATGTGTCTTGAAAGCGGCAGAGTCTCCCCAGTGTTCCCGAAAAAAGGTCCTTTTCACTATGCCCCTGCCCCTCTATTTATAAACAAAGATGGGTTGGACTTCCCTGGCAGGCCTGGCAGCCGAACACCTTGGCCCAAATGGGGTGGTCACTGTATGCCGAACGGTCGGATGCCAAACCATCCTCCTCATGCCGAACGATGCGCTTGTTGTGTGGGAAGAGTAGGCCGAGTAACAATCGAAGCCGAACGTGCTGGGAAGAATGCCGAACGATCTCCTTATGCCGAATGAAGTGAGGCCGAACACTCTGAATGCCATAGGAAGTATTTGTGCCGAACGACCATCTTCATGCCGAACGAAGTGAGGTACTGAATGGGGAGTGTATGCCGAGCAATGGTTGAAGTTGACTGAGGTTGGATGAATGCCGATCACCTCTGGCTGCCGAACATTCTCGGGATGCCAAACAGTCTTTGGATGCCGGACGAACTCAAATGCCGAGCAAACCTCTTGTGCCGAACGTCACTTGATGCCGAATGCAACTTGTATGCCAAACGTCCTTGTAGGCCGAGCGTAATTGTAGGCCGAGCGTACCCTTAGGCCAAGCGTAGCCTTAGGCCGAGCGTACCCTTAGGCCGAGCGTACCTTTGTAGGCTGAATACTCTTGATTGCCGAACCATCTTTTCATGTCGATCGAGATTGCTGAACCCTTAGTTGCCTGGGCAGACCTTCAGGAAACACTTGCCCCCCAAAGTGTATCGCGTGGTCGAACGTGATGCACTTTGAACTACGAGTCCACTGGCTAGGCTTCGAGATATGGTTCTGTTTTCTCTCTTAATCACGAGTTGAGGTGGTTTTCCTTGATTGCCAGATGAAGTGATGTGCGCCGAACAGGATAATCGAAGCCGAAGATATTACGTATGCCGAGCGACTTTGTATGCGGAAGTTGACCGAATCAGCTCTGACCGGCACTACCGGCCATAGTCTGTTCGACTTCCCCTCTTCTCCTATAAAAGCTAGCGTTTTCATCCCTCTTCTCTTCTCACTTTTTACATCCGCTATCCCGTATTCGCGAGTTTCGTCAAACACCAAGAATCCCATTACCTCTCTTTCCTCGAACTTCATACCCGGCATCACCCTTTCTTCCAGTCACTTGGAACTAATCAAAGCCTTAATTCCAGAGTTTCAATCTATTTTCTAGGTATCGATCCTTTTTGCTAAACCGTGTTTCCTTACTAAAAGTTTTAATTCAAAGCTGTATTTCGTGGAGGATCAAGCCGCGACTAGGTTGTTTCTTTTAGGGCTGGATGATGTGGAAGAAAGGAGATGTGGCCAGAGATGAGCACACGAGGGAGTTACGCTGTGGTTTGGTCTTCTTGTACCGAACGAGATTGGAGGGAAGAATGAAGGAGGTGTAGGGATTGGCCAGAATGCCGAACGGCATGGTCCGGTCTGACTCGCCAAGCAATTCGTCCTCGTTGTTCGGTGTGGATAAGGATGCAGAAAGAAGAGGAGAATGAGTGGGTTGTTAAGGATGGAGTGCCGAGCGTTAGCGCTCGGCTTAACTTTGGCTTGGCATGACTCATAGTATGCCGGGCAGTGGAAGGTTAAGGAGGAAGTATGAACTAGGTCGGATGCCGAACGTCATCTCGACCGAACAGAACTCAGGATAAACCAAGCCTTAACTGAACAATGCACAATTCGACCGATAAATAGGCCGAACATGACATGACTTAAGCCGAACGGTAGACAAACCGAACATGACTTAGGCCGAACGGTAGACAAGCCGAACATGACTAAGGCCGAACGGTATACAAGCCGAACATGACTTAGGCCGAATGATATACAAGCCGAACATGACTTAGGCCGAATGGTAGACAAGCCGAACATGACTTAGGCCGAACAACGTGAATGCCGAACAGACAATTGCCTTGCCTAATCACATAACAAAACAAGGACAAGGACTCTAGCATATTAGCATATCAAACTGATCTAGACTATTAACTTCCTAGCTTCAGTAGACATAAACCTGAACTTAGATTGACATAATCGGATAACTTCTTTTAACATTTTCTGAATCTGAAACTATAATCACCATAAGGCAGGCTTTCGAAGACGGTCAACGATGACGGTCTTCGAAGGCCATGATTTGAAGCTCAGTTTTATATCAGTAACCTTGTGACCTTCCGACTTTCAACGCTTATACACGATTGATTGCACTAGTTCACACACCACGTGGGGGGAATATTCGCGTTGTTAATTCTAACATTGAACATTTTTCAAGTATAGTTCTCACAGGTGCTTAGCCAGATTCACTATTTATTGGAGATGTCTAAAAAATCTAGCTCCGCCACTATCTCAGATAGGCCCGGACCGTCTTCAAAGCAGGAAGTCGCGGACACTTCAAATCTGTCGACTTCCCCCGCTCATAATTTATCTCTTGATGCCCTGGAGGCATCGATTCTCTTGGATAATCCGATCGACTCACAGGCTTCGAAGATTAATGAAGTCGCGCTTCGGCGAATATGCTCCATCCACGGAATCCCTTTCGCTGACGTGTTGGTTCCGTCAAGGCAGGATCGTCCTCATCTGCCCCCAGTCGGATATACTGCCTGTAATAAGTTTATGTGTTGGATGGGCAGCGTGCCCCCATTCAATCTATTTCTTCGGGACGTGTTGCAATACATAGACATCGCCCCATCGCAGCTGCATCCGAACGGCCACGCATTTGTATACGGGTTCTACCTCCTTTTCATGGCCGTCTTCTCTTGGCCTCCAACTTCCGGCGACATTAGATATATTTATATGATTAAGAAGCGGAAAGATAGCCCCTCCTTTGTGTTCCTTGAGCCGTACCACAAATGCCAAATTTTGACCGGAGCATGTAGCAAATTTGCCCTGTACAAACAGGAATGGTTCTATGTGCGTTGCCCTCCTGGTTTCGCGAGGAGATGGGTTGAAGGCAGTAAGTCTTTTCCCTGAGTCGACATTTGCGCTCTATCAGAACTATGCTTTTTCTAACTTCTTGTTTCATCTTTTCAGGTATCAACCCGCGTCCTAAGGGCCGAGGATATTCTGAGACCGTTGAAGCCATTAGAGCTCTTCCTGCCAAGGAACGGGACATCCGAACCCTCCTTTCAAATGAGTCATTATCGAGATTCGGTCTGTTAGTAGGAGGTCGCCGGATTAGTCTTCCTGAGGGCGTCTCCATTCCCAAGCCCGCATCCGGTAAAGGGAAAAAACTAGCTGAATCGTCATCACGCCATTCCCCTGATGCACAGGAAGGGGAGAAAATCAAAGAGAGTGAAGCTCCTGAAACACAAGGCGAGAATGTGGGTCCTACTCAGGACCTGCTGGTCGGAGTGCACGATATTGAAACGTCATTTTCCCCTTCGAAGGGGAAAAAGAAATTGACGTATTAGATACGGAAAGAGAAAGTTGGCGGAACTTCCAAAGTTACGCTCATCCCGCCAGAGAAAGAGGCTTCTTCACAGCACATGGAAAGTTCTTTA
Source organism: Allium fistulosum (assembly GCA_030737815.1). Taxonomy (NCBI): domain Eukaryota; kingdom Viridiplantae; phylum Streptophyta; class Magnoliopsida; order Asparagales; family Amaryllidaceae; genus Allium; species Allium fistulosum. The sequence goes on from CM060905.1 coordinate 1,248,847,182, forward strand.
AAGGGTCTGTCGAACCTTACTATTCCCAACGATCTACTCAATTACGGCTTCGACGATCCAGAAGCCCTTAAATTTCATTCGCCCACTAGAGGCGACACGGGAGTTCAACCCCCAGTCCAAGGAGATAACACTCCAATCAGTAAAGATAAAGGAACTGGTCCATCGGGAGGAACACTAGGACACACATGCACACACGCGCTTCACCATACACTTCAATTTTTTCCATTACCCCGATTTTTCCTAACTCGTCGCTATTTTTATTCCATGCAGGTGACATGGGGCGCTCCCACGGGTTCGATCGCCTCCATGGTTCTTCTGTATTTCACCATCCGGGACGGGATTCAGGCTCCGGTAGACGTAGGAATAGAGACGATTACGAAGATCGAGACAACCGTCCTCGTGATTCGTCTTATCAAAAGAAAACATATTCCCAGTCTTCATATTCTCGTGATCCCCCTCCTCAAACTGAGCCAGATAGAGAAAAACTTTCATAGAAAGGGTCTCAACCCGATGTCTCCCGAGAACAACATTCCGGTTCGTCGAGCACATGGCAATCTCGGGAACATCGGAAAAGAACAGAACTTTCAAAGCCTCCTCCCCCTTTTACTGCGGCTGACCCAACGATAGCAGAGAAGATGGTCGATCTTAAGGCTAAATTCCCAAAAATCTGCTTTGACGGCCTGAAATTTCTCCCAGCTATTCACCACATCCCAAGGCACGTCAAACAGAGTGCCCTTGCCTGCAACAACGACGTCTATGTTCAACATGACGCGTTTGCACATTTGGTCGAAAAAGTCTCGGAAGTATCCATTGATCGCCAACAGGAGATTGACCATTTGAAGTTGGAAGCTAGCTTTGACAAGGACATCATCAAGAGTCAAGATGAAGAGCTTGCTTCGTATAAGTCGAAACTTGAAGCCATAGAGCAGAGTGCAAAAGACACTGCCGAGGCCGTCACTCGTCTAGAGGCGACCCATAAAAAGGAACTTGATGAAGCAGTCCAGCGCAGTGGAGCCCTTGCCTTAGAAAAATATTCTATCCAGAAAGAAAGGGACGCGCTCGCCCTGCAAGTCAGAGAGTTGAAAGAGCTATTCTCTAAGGAGAAAGAAGAGAAAATAGCCGCTCAAGAAGAGTCCCAACGATACTGCAACGAAATTGTTGCTACACGGCTCTTAAAAACAAAGCTCGATGATGAACTTGCTAAGGTTGAGATAATGAAAGATGAAGCCCGTGAGGAGGGCAAGAGAAAAGCATCCGAGGAGATTGACTCTCGCCTCGAAGCAGCTGCAGAGGCCGGTAGAGAAGAGATCAAGTGCATGTTTGACCCGCTGATTGCCGAATACAACGCTCGCATCCTTATGCACCGCGACTTGACATTCCTAGGCGAGGGCTATCTTGAATCTCTAGCTGAAGCCTGAGAGACTTTAATAAAGATTAGAAAGATCGAGTCGGGTATTGAGGAAGTCGATGAGGAGGCTCTGGTGAAAGAATTTCTCAGAGGGAACGAGCCATCGGACTTATCTGCAGCTTTGGCTCTTTATAGTAAAGGCTCCCCCCTTATCAAAAGGGAAAGACGACGAAGCTAGTCCATCTGGGGCTAAGGCTATAGCTCCTCTTTCTACTGCTCCTCCATCTGCTCAATGGGTCGGTCGGCCAACACTTGACCCATTTGAGCAGCATGCCGGCTATGATCCAGAAGATCCCGGGCTTGGCGTTCATGTGTTATCCCCTATTCTAGAGGGTGAAACTCCACGCGCAACTGATAGCCAGCTAGAACCCGGTATAAAGCTCTTTTTTTTAGGAGTTCAAAGATCTGTCACTTTTTGGTAGCGGTTATTTGTCCTAATGTTCGTTCTTTATGTTTTTATGCAGGCCCACTCTGATCCTAAACCAACTCCGAGGAGCGACGACGCCAAGGAGGAGGCAGGGAAAACAAGCGATGTCGCTCATGCGGGAGTAACTCCCGGCCCTGACGCTCAAGTGATCGGGGCGCTAGATGATGATAAGTTTGACACTTCATCTCTCGTTGAAGGGAGTGATGAAATCGAGATCACTGGCGCCTCAGAACATACTTCAAAGATGAGCATGAAGGAGCGACTCGCAGAAGAGGAGAAAAAGAAGGTCGAGAGCCTCAAATACTGGAACTTACCGACCCGCGGAATAGACCTCTGAAAATCATTCTCCCTGGCAAATCCAAACCGCTGGATGTTCCTTCTCCCACTCCTGACTCCGCTTCTTTGGCAAGCAAAAAATCCAAGAAGAAGCGTGAGGGAGAGGAGTCATCTGAGAAAACAAAGGAAGACAAGAAGAAAAGGCCGAAGAAATAGCCACTATTATCGTTCAACGAGATTTTGCTTAGGTCTTGTAACTACTTTTATTTTTTCGTTTTCGTAGTTTGTGTAGATAGATTTTTGACTCCAAGTTTTGGAGGAATAGTTGTGTAACCCCATTTTGGACTATTAAATAAAGTTTAGTTTCTTTGTCACTTGAACGATTCTTTTGCTTTTTTAGCTTTCTGAATAACTGTGGTTGAAACTCAAGTTCTTATGAGTTACATAATTTCCCAATCCATTCTTACATTGTTCGAACATTCTTTGGAGTGGCATATTTCTTGTTTCACATTCTTGGGTACTTAGAATTTTTTTTAAATCCGCGCTCCAGGGATTTAGAGTAATTCGATCCACATTCAGGGGATTCGGAGATTAGAATCGCCTATACTCTAGTCCGCATTCCGAGGACTTAGAGTACTCCGGTCTGCGCTCAGGGGACACGGAGATTGGAGTCGTTTATACTCTAGTCCGCACTCCGGGGACTTTGAGTACTCTGGTCCGCACTCAGGAGACTCAGAGATTGAAGACGTTTATACTCTAGTCCCCGCTCCGGGGACTTAGAGTACTCCGGTCCGCACTCATGGGACTCAGAGATTGAAGCCGTTTATACTCTAGTCCGCGCTCCGAGGACTTAGAGTACTCCGGTCCGCACTCAGGGGACTCAAAGATTGAAGTCGTTTATACTCTAGTCCGCGCTCCGGGGACTTAGAGTACTCCGGTCCGCACTCAGGGGACTCAGAGATTGAAGTCGTTTATACTCTAGCCCGCGCTCCGGGGACTTAGAGTACTCCGGTCCGCACTCAGGGGACTCAGAGATTGAAGTCGTTTATACTCTAGTCCGCGCTCCGGGGACTTAGAGTACTCCGTTCCGCACTCAGGGGACTCAGAGATTGAAGTTGGTTATACGAGTTCGTACATCATACAGAATAATGTAACTCCAGTAGTTCATCACCCGACTATGAGATATAGAAACATTAGTAATTCATGGAAAAGATGGCTTCAAGCGTTTATTAATGAAAACAAACTAAATTGCCTGATTACACGGTCAAAAAGAAACTAAGAGATAACGGAACAAAAACATACAGGAAATAACTGCGCCTAAAACAGGAAAGAAACAGGCTAAATGTAATAATGTCGCAAATGTTCACTGTTCCACGCTCGAGGGAGTGTCACGCCATCAATGGTCGCTAGCTTGAATGTTCCCTCTCCAAGCTTCCGTTCAACGACGTATGGACCTTCCCAGTTGGGATTCATACGTGATGGTACCGGGAAAACTCGTTTCCAAACGAGATCACCCACATCAAAGATCCTTGGGCGGACTTTGTCGTCGTAATATCGCTTGACTCGGTGCCTATGTGCTGCTGCCCTTAGTTCAGCCTCTTCATGTTTTTCGTCGATGTAGTCCAGTGATTCCAACAAGAGGTCCTGATTCGTCCTGGGGTCATAATATGTCACCCGATGCGATGGAACTTCGAGCTCCACGGGTATAACGACTTCCAAGCCGTATGCCAATGCGAATGGAGTGTGGCCAGTCGCGGACTTGTGGGTAGTTCTATAAGCCCATAATGCTGTTGGGAGTTCATCTACCCACTTGCCTCCGGCTTTTTCCAAACGCTTCTTCAATATGGACTTGATTATTTTGTTCACGGCCTCGACTTGTCCGTTAGCTTTTGGATGCACAACGGCGGCGAACTTCTTCTTAACACCGTACTTTAAACAGAAATCTTTGAACTCTCTGCTTTCAAACTGTGTTCCGTTGTCCATAATTATGGTTCGAGGGAGACCAAAGCGGCATATAATGTTTCGTACAACGAAATTAATGACCTTCTTGAAGGTGATTGTGGCTAAAGGCTCCGCTTCGGCCCTCTTCGTGAAGTAGTTGACTGCAACTATCGCGTATTTTGCACCACCTTTGGATATAGGCAAAGAACTGATTATGTCGATTCCCCAGATTGCAAACGACCAGGGACTAACCATTTGTGTGAGTTCCGTTGGTGGAGCTCTCGGGATTTTTGCATATCTTTGACACTTGTCACATTTTCTTGCTTAATCTGCAGCATCTCGATTCACAGTTGGCCAATAGTATCCGTAACGGAGGATCTTTTTCGCTAGCGTTTGCCCCCCAGTATGGTCGCCACATTCTCCCTCATGAACCTCCTTCAAGACTCGCTTTGTCTCATCATAGGCAATGCACCGTAATAAGGGGACCGAGAACCCCTTCCGATACATTACTCCATCCTGCATCACATATCGTGTGTCTTTTCGAATGACCTGTCGTCTTTCGCTCCTTTTTTTTTTGTAAAGTCCCTGTCATCAGGTATAGTTTGAATGGGGTCATCCATGATTCCCTCTCGATTCCTGTTTCCAACACAAAATCAACTTTCATCGCGTCTATGCTTGGAGCATGTAAGGTTTCAACGGGAACTAATCCCATCTGCTGCGCATCGCCAGTTCTTGCGAATTTGGCCAACAAGTCGGCTTCCTTGTTTTGTTCACGCGGGACATGCGAAATGTCATAATGCTCGACGTTCGCCAATAGTTCCTGAACCAGAGCAAGGTATGGAGCAAGCTTTTGCCCCCTTGCTTGGTAGTCACCTCGCACTTGGTACACCACCATCTGCGAGTCACAAAAGATTTCAACTAATTTAACCCCGAGTTCTCCAATGAGTTTTAAGCCAGCAATCAGTGCTTCATATTCTACTTCATTATTCGTAGCCGGAAAATTGAGCTTCAACGTGTAACAAATCGATCGGTTTTCTGGAGTAATGAGAACTACACCAGCTCCGGAGCAACGGTTGTTTGATGCCCCATCAGTGTACACTTTTCATCGAATGGGGAGAATGACACTGTGATTATCTGGTTCGTCAGATATAGTAAACTCAGCGATGAAATCTGCTAATGCTTGCCCTTGTATGGCTCTTCGTGGCAGGTAGATAATATCGAACTGACTCAACTCGATATTCCATTTTAACATCCTTCCAGAAAGTTCTGGTCATTGGAGCACCTGCCGTAAGGGTTGATCGGTATAAACACTGACCGAGTGTGCTTGAAAGTATGGACGTAACTTACGTGATGCGATCACCAAGCAATAAGCCAATTTCTCAATCTTAGGGTAATTTCTTTCTGCCCCCGTTAAACGTTTGCTAACATAATACACCAGCTTTTGGACCTGGTCCTCCTCGCGGACTAAAGCCGCACTTATAGCATGCAGGGACACGGCCAAGTATACATACATCATCTCGTGGTCTACTGGCTTTGACAGCACTGGAGGACTCTCCAAATGCCTAACCGGATCTCGGAACGCTTCCTCACAGTTGGATGTCCATTCGAAATTTCTCTTCCCTTTCTTTATTATATCGAAGAAGGGAATGCACTTGTCCGTGGCTCTGGATATAAATCGACTCAGCGCAGCCACCTTTCCATTCAAGCTTTGCACTTGCTTTATAGTTCTGGGCACTTGCACATCTCGAATAGCTTGAATCTTTTCTGGGTTCGCTTCAATTCCCCTAGCATTAACTATGAATCCCAAAAACTTCCCCGACGCAACGCCTAAGGAACACTTCAGAGGGTTGATCTTCATCCCATAATATCTGAGTATATCGAACATCTCCGCTAAGTCTCGAATGTGGTCGTTTGACTGTCGTGACTTCACGAGCATGTCATCCACATAGACTTCCATCGTTCTAACAAGCTGGTTTTTGAATATTCGATTCACCAAACGCTGATAAGTCGCTCCTGCGTTTTTCAATCCGAAAGGCATTACTACATAGCAATATAGCCCAACGTCTGTGACGAAACTGGTGTGTTCTTGGTCCGAAATATGCATCGGGATTTGATTGTATCTCAAGTATGCATCCATGAATGATAACAACTCATGTCCTGCAGTGGAGTCGACCAACTGATCAATCCTAGGCAATGGGAAACTGTCCTTGGGGCATGCTTTGTTTAAATCGGAATAGTCTATGCAAGTTCTCCATTTCCCATTTGCCTTTTTCACCAGCACGGGGTTCGATACCCATTCAGGGTAGAGGGCGTCGCGGATAAACCCATTGGTTTTGAGTTTGTCCACCTCCTCTCTGAGAGCAGCGGACCTCTCCGGGTCCATTCCTCTCCTCTTTTGTTTAATTGGGACGTACTTCGGGTCTATGTTCAACATATGACTCATAATAGCAGGAGAAATCCCGCACATACTAGAATGTGTCCAAGCAAAAACATATCCATTCGCTCGGAGGAAATCACTGAGATCTTCAGTCATTGCGGGGCTGAGTTGTGATCCGATCTTTAGTACTCGCGATGGATCGTCTCGGCTGACTGAAATGTCAATTGTCAATTCAGCCGGCGCTGCCTTTTCTTCCCTAGGTTTCTCATCATTGTCTCTCGGATCTATGTCTCTGAAGATCCGAAGATTATGCCCGAGCCAAGGCTCGGGCACTACTTGTCAATTGTCAGTATTATGGGTCCGCAACCTTTCCTTTCTCCCTCCGATGGGCCTCTCAGAGCTCAGCCATATAACAGGCACGACCAACCGCCTGGTCGCCATGAACAACACCTACTCCTTTGTCAGTCGGAAACTTCAAAGTTAAGCACCACGGGGCTAATGCTGCCCTAAACTCTGCCAGGGCCGGTCGACCCAAGAACACATTGTACGAAGAATCCACATCCAAAACTACGAAAGGTAGGATTCACACCCTCCTATGCTCGCGTTGTCCCAGTTCATCTGGTCATAAGCCTTCTTGAAGATGATATTGACATGACTTCCACAATCAATCAAAATTCTCTTCACATAAGTCGGCCCGATCGTCGCAGATATGACCATCGGGTCGATGGTAGGAGCCTCTACTTAGTCTACATCCCTGCTCCTGAATACTATATCGTCTGTCATCATGCGCAGCTGTTTACCAGGGGTCCCATCCTCTACGTTGGAACAACACTCGAAATCCGCATGCTTCAGGGAACTAGCATACCGCTCCATCTCTTGCCAGTTTTTATCCGCAGGGTGAGGCCCGCCGATGATCGTGTTTATGACTAATCTGCCCACAGTCCGGGCAGGCTCCTCGGGATGACGCGGAGCTGGTGCACGACCTGGGTTGGATGTTCCCTATCCACCTTCTTACGGATTTTTCACAAACTCCTGTAACTTTTTCTGCCTGATCAACTTCTCTATAGCGTCGTGTAGGTGTCTGCACTCTTCCGTATTATGCCCATAAGTCTCATGGAAGCGGCAGTATTTCCCAGTCCTCTTTTGTTCTTCGGTTGACTCCTTTGGACGCGGCTTTCTGTACTGATAAGTATTGCAAGTTGATAGGTAAATGTTCTCAAGAGACGCATTCAGCGGGGTATACTCGTTGTAGGTCGGAATTCTCGGCTTCCACTTCCTCGCTTCTCTCTTCTTCTCTTGATTTCTTCCTCCGGATTCCTTAGGTTGCCCGGGCTTGTTCTGGACATTGACTTGAACTTTTCCTGAGTTGTCTCCTGACTGCTTCACAGCAATGTTGCTTTTCACGGACTCCTGGACAGGCCCCGGTGCCTTATCTCACCCTACCCACCGGGATTCCTCTCTTCTTACGAACTGATGTGCCTTCGAGTAAAAACGCTCTAGCATAGTCGGAGGTTTTCCTGCCAGCCAGTCTCCAAACTCTGAATCCGGATCAATGCCTCGCATCACAGCTATAAGAATTGCATGATCATTGGGATTGCTGACTTCAGTTGCTGCAACATGGAATCTTTGTAAATACTCCTTTAATGATTCCCCAGGAGCCTGGATTACACTTGATAGAGACATCACGTCCTTTGGACGAGTAGTGTGTATCCTGAACTGTTCTATAAACTTCTTCACCAACTCTTCGAAATTGGATACGGACCGCGGAGGAAGTCGGGTGAATCACATAGTAGCGATCCCAAATAGAGTTATTGGAAAGCATCTACACTTGGTTGCATCATTTGCTCTAGCTGAATCCATCATCCATTCGTACCTCATGACATGCTGTCTGGGATCAGTCTTTCCTTCATAAGTCGAGATAGTTGGCATACTAAACTTCCTGGGGTACGCTGCATGTAGAACAATGTCTGTGAATGGAGTATGACTTCTTAACACTCCCCAATCGTCGTTCGATAAGCCTTGATTCTCTTTCATCAATTGTCTGATCATGGCTGTCAGGTCTGGTGTTTGTATGGAAGGTGAAAGGTTGGAGTCTGTTCTACGTGACTGATCATGCTGATGCCTCCTCTACTGGTGATCTGCTAAATGTGCATCTTGAGGTTCGACACCGTTAGCATCTTGATGGTCTGGGCCTCCAGCCTCCACCTGCACTCCAGCTCCTAAGTTTCCAGCTCCGGCTCGGTCATGGTCTCCAACTGTTCGGACAGCAGCACCTGCCTGCGCAGTTTCAGTCTTACGGCGTCTACGCCTGGGAGGCTCATCGGACGAAGTTGAGCTGTCAGATGAGGAATAAGGAGCGGGATTGCCCCCAGCATTATGGTGCTGTTGTTGAGTGAGTTGTGCCATGAGGTTGGCATTGGCTTGCATCTGCTCTCCGAGTTGTCTCCTGCTTTCCTTGAGTTCTCTCATCAAGTCGTTGAACTCTATTTTGTGAACGGAGTATGACTTCTTGATACTCCCCAATCGTCATTCGATAAGCCTTGATTTTCTTTCATCAATTGCCTGACCATGGCTGTCAGATCTGGTGTTTGTATGGAAGGTGGAAGGTTAGAGTCTGTTCTACGCGACTGTCCATGCTGATGCCTCCTCTCCTGGCGATTTGCCAAACGTGCATCTTGAGGTTCGACATCGTTAGCGTTTTGATGGCCTGGGCCTCCAGCCTCCACCTGCACTCCAGTTCCTAAGTTTCCAGCTCCGGCTTGGTCACGGTCTCCAGCTATTTGAACAGCAGCACCTGCCCATGCTGCTTCAGTCTTACGGCGTCTGCGCCTGGGAGGTTCATCAGAGGAAGTTGTGCTGTCGGATGAGGAATAAGGAGCGGGATTGCCCCCAGCATTCTGTTGCTGCTGTTGAGTGAGTTGTGCCATCAGGTTGGCGTTAGCTTGCATCTGCTCTCCTAGTTGTCTCCTGCTTTCCCTGAGTTCTCTCATCAAGTCATTGAACTCTATTCTGGTGACCACTGGAGTCTGTTCCTGGGCGGCAATTCCTATACTAGGAATCGCTGGCTGATTGCTAGGTCCTGCTTGTTGCATGCTAGCAGTCTCATGGGCATCCGCATTATGAGAAGCTGACCTGGTACGTGGTCTTGCCATTGTAGAGTTATTGGTATGAACTCTGAGTAGAATCAACGGATGTCCTATCAATGAGTCGGATCTTCTTTGGGGGATTTGCTCAATCCAGTAGCTTCAAAGCAGATCCTTGAGGTCTGAGAATTCAGTTCTCAGTGAAAGCACCAAAGTGTTAGCACCAAAATTGGTCACTAACCTCGTTGAGAAAGATTGTGATGAGATATAAGTGATGAAGGTAAATTTTAAACAAGGAAGAATATGCTAATTTGAATGCAGAAAGTAAGAACATCGTATTTATAGTGGTTCAGCGTAATTGCCTACGTCCACTTTGAGGTTGAACTTTATTGCTTTACTTGATGATTGATTACAGATACAATCCGTAGACCAAACACTTGAATACAATTGCTAAGTAAAGAGGATGAGTCTTGAAAGCGGCAGAGTCTCCCTAGTGTTCCCGAAAAAAGGTCCTTTTCACTGTGCCCCTGCCCCTCTATTTATAGACAAAGATGGGTTGGACTTCCCTGGCAGGCCTGGCAGCCGAACACCTTGGCCCAAATGGGTTGGTCACTGTATGCCGAACCGAATAGGCCGAACGGTCGGATGCCGAACCATCCTCCTCATGCCGAACGATGCGCTTGTTGTGTGGAAAGAGTAGGCCGAGTAACAATCGAAGCCGAACGTGCTGGGAAGAATGCCAAATGATCTCCTTATGCCGAACGAAGTGAGGCCGAACACTCTGAATGCCATAGGAAGTATTTGTGCCGAACGACCATCTTCATGCCTAACGAAGTGAGGTGCTGAGTGGGGAGTGTATGCCGAGCAATGGTTGAAGTTGACTGAGGTTGGATGAATGCCGATCACCTCTGGCTGCCGAACATTCTCGGGATGCCGAACAGTCTTTGGATGCCAGACGAACTCAAATGCCGAGAAAACCTCTTGTGCCGAACGTCACTTGATGCCGAACGCAACTTGTATGCCATACGTCCTTGTAGACCGAGCGTAACTGTAGGCCGAGCGTAGCCTTAGGCCGAGCGTACCCTTAGGCCGAGCGTACCTTTGTAGGCCGAATACTCTTGATTGCCGAACCATCTTTTCATGCCGATCGAGATTGATGAACCCTTAGTTGCCTGGGTAGACTTTTAGGAAACAATTTCTAAATGCTTAAACAAGGCAAACTGACACGGTATTGTTTTGAGAATTGGTAAATGAGATAATTTTACCTAAACTATATTTTATATATAAAAGAATATTTTTTCAGAAATTATTATAGTTATATGTGGTGTGTTTGGTTAATGAATGATAATATTTGATTATTATCATTTGTTGTTTGTTGTTCTAATAAAAGTTGTGATTATTATAATCTAAACAAAGATAAACATTTGTAAATTGAGTCATATAAGTAAATAAGTTATAAGTATGAATTATAGAGTATTAATTATAATTAAAATAATCAAGTTTTTTTGAAGTGATATTACATAAAAAGCGAGATTATATAAATATGATTTATAAATGTGATTTAAAATGGAAAGGAAGTGAAATTGAATAAGTATATGTATAAATATGATTTGTAAATAAAATGAATTTAAAATAAGAAATTTTAGAATTTAAATTCCGTTCATTTTGAAATTTGTTTTTCAAAGGTTTTGAAGAATAATAATAATAGTATTGTTTTGAAAATGTTTTAACTGGGAATATTTTTAAAAGGATTTAAAAAGAAATAGAAAGCACCGATTTCACTTTAGTCACTAGAAAATAATTTCGGTGATGACTGCAGAATCATTAGTATTCATTTTCAATTTTCTAAGTTGTGAATTGCTACCTTAGTGATTTTCCATTGAAACTGTGTTTTGGTGAGACAAGTTTTGATTTTAAAATCCAAAGCATGATTTGACAAAAACATGAAAATAAGTTCAAGTAAGTTATAAACTGAGTTAATAAAACGAATTAAATGAAATGAAGTTTAACTTAAGAAAGGTTAAATGAAATTGAATTGGACTTGAAATGAATTAGATGAATTAATAAAGTGAGTTAATGAAATAAGTAATGGAATGAATATGAATTTGAGATATGAAAAGAAATTCAATTTAAGTTATAAAATGAATTGAATATGTTTGGAGTGTTGTTTGATAAAATTAAATATGAACTTAAGTTGTGAAGTAACAATAAACATTAATGGTGTAGTATAAAATGTTTGTAATAAACTTAAGAAATTGTTATATGGATGGTTCATAAATAATATTAGCATTGAAGAAATATGCTAAGTGATAATGAAATAAAATTTAACTTAGGAAAAGTTAAAAAGAAACGATTTTATGAAATGATCCATAAATGAATTTAGTATGCAATGAAATATGTTAAATATGAATTGAATTTAAAGTAAATGTAAGCAAAGTGAATGAAAAGTGAATGTTAATAAATGAATGTGACTAATTAAATGTATATCAATTGAATGAGAATAAATTGAATGTAAATTAATTGAATGTAAATAAATTAAAATTGAAGCAATTGAATGTTAACAAGAAATGAAAGTGTATAAATATAATGTTGACATTTGAAAATGCAAATTGATATGATGATAAATAAATTGGATGGATATTATTTGTTTGATGTTTCTCTTGTTACATTTGCTACATTTGCATGTAGATACTGTATTAGTATATGTTATATATTGATATTACTTTCCATATACATGTTCTTATTGGTTGTTGAGTGATTAGTAGGTGCCGATGGCGTATGCTTTGCATTTGGAGATCACTTTCGTATTACATTGGTTGTATATGCTTGCTAATAATAATAAAAGGTACACATCTCAGATTACATATCGTATTTTTACATTTCCCCTACGGGATGCCTCATCCTTGAAGATGATATGTATATTTGTGATTATATATATATTGTAAATTTTTATGATCGAGCCATGCAAAGGAGACACTGATGAAATTTTCTGTAAATTTAAGGCGTTAGAAAATGTTTAAGAATTTTGGAAAAGAATTTGATAAATAAAATTTGATTTTAAGTTATAACTTAGAATGAATGAAGGATGAAAATTAGTTGGTATAAGTGAGTGAACTTAAAAGATTTAGAAATTTTAGAATCTATTTCGAAATTGGTTTTGAAAAGTTAATGGGTGTGACATTTTTCTTACCTTAGCAATTTCGAGGATGAAATTCTTTTAAGAGGGAAAAAAACGACCCATAATTTAGTCATTTGAATTTGGAATATTTGATTGATTTTAAATATTGAAAGGTTAATTTTATAAGTTAGATAACTTAAATTTCAAATTCAGCAATTTATTTGATAATTAAATTGTTAAATTTAATATTTGGAATTGGTTAAATAAATAAATCATGAAGTTAATGTGAATAAAAAAATGAATTTGAAAGTTGATTTATATTCTATTTAAATAAGAATGAAGATAGTAAACTTTTAATTTAGGTTTAAAAATGATTAATTTGGTTTTTTCTAATAATTCATTTCAATTAGCATGTAAAATAGCCTTTCGGGGAACTATCTCAGATCTCAATGAAACCAGTTCCATTGGATTTGTAATTGTGGAATATAATATGTCATCAAATTTCGTGACGATTGGACTATTGTTTGGGCGTGCAAGATCGAAATGCGTAGAAATTAATTTCAGAAAGGAGGAATTAGGGAAAAGGGCAAACTTTTAAAAAAATTAGGCTAAATGACATCAAGTTTTATTTTTTGGCCGAAGGACAAATGCTAGTTATATTTAGCATTCTATTCAAATTTTACGTTGTACAAAATGCTAGTTATAACCAGCATTATATTCAGTTTTACAGTATAGGAAATGCTATTTATTACTAGCATTGTCCTTTAGCAAAAAAATTAAATTGCTGTCCTTCAGCCTAAAAATATATTTAAGTTTGTCCTTGTGCCTATTTTCTTGTTTCAGTAATTTATAAAATAATTAGGTTTGAAAAAGCTATCTTCTATATATGATCGAATTAGGCCTCGAGACTAGTTCCATTGTGTTTGGAATAGAGGTATTACATGTAGAACGTCAGGCGGCACGACTCGTTTGAAGTTCGAGATTTTTGGACGTTTAAAGCGAGATATTATAATATATATATATATATACATACATACATATACATATATATATATATACATACATATATATATATATATATATATATATAGACACACACACACACATATATATCAGCCCAAACCCTAAATCTAAGTGCCCGTACCCAAGCACGTCGTGCCCATACCCAACCATATCCTTTCTCCATTATATATAATTGCGTTATAAGGAAAGTTGGTTCGTTTCTTTTTATAAATTTAAATTTAAACCATCTCCATTCAATGGCTCGAACCGATCGGAGCCAATTAAGGTGGAATCGGCCAAAGGTCCCAACTACAAAGATGACAGCGACGATGAGATGAACAATGCGGATGGTCAGATTTGGCTAATTCGACTTGGGGCGATGATAATTCATCTATGAAGTCACGGCAGTTAGGTTCGATTTTTGGGTAGTGCGATGGTGATGGTGAGGCGATAGAAGGGCGGAAATGGGGTGCTTGAGAGGGGGGACGCGCGATCGACGAGGCGACGATCGATTATCGCGATCGAAAAAAATAAAAGAAGGAATTCGCGCCTAGAACGAACGATGAAGGATTAGGGCTTGCTAATGATGGTGATTAAGGTGGTTAACGATGTAATTAAATTAAAATAATTATACTATTAATTTATGAAACTTATGTTTGCAATAACCTTTTCATACAAGTAGTTCGGGCCGCGATACATGTTATAGATTAATAAAAGAGAGATTTTACTACATTACAACGCCGTCACTTGTTTTACAAAATAAGGAGGAGTTCAAAAGTAATAACTAGCATTGCTCGTTATACTATTTATATTTTAATACAATAATTAAATACTGTACAGTAAACTAATAATTAGAACTCACCCAAGCCCAAACCAATCCCAAGTCATAGAAAATCTGGCTATGAATACAATGGCGAAAACGGCGTCTCAATTGGACCTTGTACGCAAAAGCTACGAGTTTTATAAGAAATTGGATTAATAACTTAATTAATAAAATAAATAAACTAATTATTACCCTAATTACCTTTTAAAACCTCCTTCCCTCTCTTCCATATCACTGTGCATGAACACAAACTTGCACCAGAACCATGGCCGGAACTTCCCCCTTCAAATCCCCTATCATTGGTTCACCGTATGGTGATCAGATATCGCCGACAACTTTCTTTTCATCCAAGCTTCCCGGTGCACCTCGACATGGCAGGACCAATCGTGTTTTTCCCACTTCGACCTTTTGCCGTTCCCATCACCTGAAAATGTCGCATCACTCCATAGTGCACTGAAGTGCCTCCAACCACCATTAAATGACTTCCCATCTCACCACGGGTCCAGCCATATCTTCGAATCCACCTTCGGCATTTCTTTACAATCTGCGACCCCCACTCAAATAAACAACAAGGACCAAGTCGCAATCAACATCCTTGAGCCGCACCATGCCAAACTCCACAGATCCACTTGCCTTTATATGAAAACCCCAAATAAATAAACGACTCTTCCTATTGCCGCCTCTAGCACTACCAAACGTTAACCTTAATTCGGCCTAAGACAAGTTGAACACGGCCGACCTCTATCGCAGCACCATCAATACATAGGGAACATAATCTCTCATTCAAGCGAAGCCAATGAATCCAAAAATCATCAGATTCCGTGGCCAAATGCCCTTGAACAATTGAAAAGGAAAATGAAGAGTAGCGACTAATTTTAGAGAAGGAACGAAAAATGAAAATAAAGTGAGAGGGTTAAGATACGCTAAGGATTATTTATAGTAAAATTATATTATATTTAATTCTCTTAATTTTATCATCCTGGAATCCAAGCTCATACGACCATATAAGGTGCCCAATCGCCATGAAACTCATCGGCGGATCCAACGACACTGATTTCATCAAAATCCAAGACAATGCTCCGAAATGATAATTTCACAAGTTAATTAGAAAGAATTATCATTAAAACCAGTTTAATCCCTCTTAATTCTAAATTAAAAGTTTACCATCATCATTCTTATTTAAAAAGAATTTAAATAAGCTTTCGAAATCATTATTATTCGCATAAAATCCACAATTTAAATATTTTAAATAATTGCATATTTAAATATAAAGCAACAATCATACATCAATACCTAACAGTATTGTAATAACTGGCAACTAAAGAACAATCACATAACAATACCATAGAGTAATGCAATCTCTAACAACCATAGCTTATGGTTCGCCCAAGCTTGGAAACCTTCCCATCGCTCAAAGATGACAAATAATCTACTAAGCGTACCTTCCACTCAATGTAACGACCCGCCTTTTTGACCATCGAAAGTCGACACTAAACACTACCGCCGTGCTCCAATGTCGTCCATTCAATCGAAAAAATGGCACATTGTTAGGGTAAATAAAAAGAAGAGGAAAGAGAACTAAGAAAATCAGAATCTCACGGTGGAATCGACAACAAATAATATAACAACGACCGTACAAGCTATCCCTCCAAAAATACATAGTATATCAGAGTTAAAAACAAACCTTATCAGCTGATAGTTATAAAATCCCAACTTTACAAATGTTGATTGGGACACTATATAATACAACGAAAAAACACTACGATAGGTGAATCTCCAGCTCCCATCCAAGACCTCCATATCACCAAGGACAACATGGGAAAATACCTAGTTTGGCACGAGCATTATAATAAAATATCACCCGGATCAGTCTAGAAAAAAAGCGTGAGATAACTCAAATAATAGAGAACATATAAAGTTCTGTGAGACCATGCTGCTAATGCGGAACGAGTTTTACCTCACAAGAATAACATCCATACAGGCAAGATTTGAAATAAACATCAGGAAAACAATTCCAAATAAGAATGGGCATAAATATTATTAAAATTTGACTTGGAAGAATGAAAATAACTCGTGTAAAATCCAAACTGGATAGAATGGATAAAACAAGGTAACAGTCCAAATTTGATTGAATTAACAAAATAAGGTAACAATCCAAACTTGATTGAATGGAAAAAATCAATACTTAAATGTCATGAAGAATGGTTAACTCTTCTCATGGCAATTTAAAGATAAACAAATTCAAGGGTTAGAATCAAATAAGAAAAGGAAAATTTCCAATAAATAACTAGGAAGATGCATCCCCCTTGAAGTATACCTCTAGTAATATACTTCTTAGAAGCTCATTTACTCTGTGACACTTCTCGAAAACGTCCAAGCCGGACTCCTCTGACCTTACCGAGGATCTGAATATTTCATATCTAAATCTTAACCGTTTTAAGGTGACGGTACACCAAAATTTAGATGAGATGTGATAATACCCTAATTGGACCAACCCCACATAGCTTGGCCCCCTCTCACACTTTGGTTTTAGGCATTTTCGACAAAGGATAAAAAAGTTCAAAGAGCAGCAAATCGTTTTTATGGTGACGATACACTATGAAGAAAGCTGAATCGGATAATTAATAAATGAACTATCGTGGAAATTTAAAATGATCATATATGGAAATTAAATATCATATATTTACCATTACTCGTTGAGTCCAAACAAGTGCTATCTCTTGGGTGAAGATGAAGCCAAGCAAGTTGAGGTAGTGTTACCTCTAGACATCGCCTTGACAACATTTTAACTCTTCGAGATAGAAACGAGTCCAAGCCTCAAAGTTTAACGCCGAAGGTATGACTAGATCCTTTCCATATAAGCGATATCGATCATGGAACTACTTTTCCATAACCGAAATAGAACTTTAACTTTTAAAAACCGAACTTATGCTTGATCTCCATACTAAAATATTTGTAAAAACATTTTTAGAAATACTCTTTCAAAACTTTCTTTATAAGACAAAATTTATAATACTAACTGCATTAAAACAAGGGTAAAAACAAATGTCGTTATAACATTGTTTACTGTAAACCCAAAAACAATTTACACTTAGATTTATTTATAAATAATTCCTTTTAAAGGATTTTCTCATTTATAAACCATTATTTATAAATTTAAAACAACATTTATTACCTCTAAGAAAATGAAAAGGTTTAAATACCTTTATAAATTTAAAATAATATTAATTATCCTGAAAGATAACTAATCTCATTTATAATCTCCTTTAAGTAAATAAATCCGTCATCTTTAAAAAAATAGTCAATTATTCCCAAACACTTTTATATCATCAATAGATTAATTTTAAATATATCAGTTAATTCACTTTAACCATTTTTATTAAATCAATTAATTTACTTTAAATATCATTAATTTAAAAAATTTATTAAATTTAAAGAATCATTAGTTATAACGAATGATTAATCTCAACCATTATTAACTTAAAATGATTAAATAAATTTTAAATGCATTAATTAAAACAATTAATTAAGTTCAAGTAATAATCAAATTAATTGGATTAACTAAATTCAAACCTCATTAGTTAAAATGATAAATTAAAACATCATTTGTTAAAATGATTAATTGACTATAAACATCATAAATTAAAATGATTAAATAAATTTCAACTACCATTAGTTAAAATAGTTAATTAAATTTAAATAATCATTAATTAAAATGATTAATTAAAGTTCAAAGTCATTAATTGAAATGACTTTGTTAAATTCAAATCTCATTAATCAAACGGATTAATAAATTTTCAAACATTATAAATTAAAATGATTAATTACATTCAAATATCAGAAATTAGGATGATTAATTAAACACCATCATCAATAATTAAAATAATTGATTAAAATCAATTAATCATTAGTTAAAATGATTAATTAAATCCAATCACATTTAAATAAAAGATAAACCAATTTTAAACATCATTAATTAAATTGGTTAATTAATTTCAAAATCATTAGTAAACTGATTAATTACTTTAAATTATAAATTATCAAAATGATTAATGAATTTTAACATTCTGTTTAGTGAAAACACAAGCTCAAATTCAAAAAATACGATAGGGTTTTAGGTATAAAATTAATAAATGATGGTATAGCGAAATCGTTATCACGATAGTTAACAAATTGAATAGAATATCAAGATTTAGTTCAATTAACCCTCAATATAATAGCATAAGGATGTAAATAAATAAATATTATCGAGAAACCCCTCAGGGTCCCTCTACAAAATTTTCCTGTAGAATAATGGTTACGGATAATATATATAATCACATGGGTTCATAACAATCAAATTAATATGTCATCCATTTTCCAAATAAAATTCAACCAAACAATCAAATCAAACAATTTAACTAACATCCAAATAATAAATAATAATTTATAGCATTATAGATATGATATAGTAAAATTGTATGTGAGTTAAACTCACATTGGTTTTAAGTTTTCGTCGAAGCGTTCCATTTTGGACTAAAACCGAATGGACGTTCAATTTCAGCCAAAAATTCCACTTGCTCCAAATCCAACGAAACCATTTCCAATGCCTGGCCATCGCCGCTACGAGTCGAATGCAAAAAACAGCGTTCGAATTCGACCTCGTTTGCAAAAGTTATAGATTTTTCAAGTTATTGATTAATTTAAATTAATAAATAACTAATAAATTTCACCAATTACCCTACCTAATCAAGTCCCCTTCCTAATCCATCTTCCATCTTCAAATGCATGTTATATACCCAAACACATCTTGTACATGCACAGTCAACCATCGCCGATAACCAACGGAACGCAAATCCGACTCCGCCAACAAGTCAAGCTTCGCAATCTCCACCACGTCGATCCAACAACCCCCCACCCCTCCATACATCCCAGGTGAACCGCGGCCTGTTACGGTCAAATGTACAAAGGAGAGTCGCAATTTCCAAACGGCAGCCGCACCACCTAATAACGACACGACCCACACCCCTCGACAAGATAAGAACACTACAAAACTCGAACCGCACCAACGTCGCCTCCATCTTAAGGAAGAGTAAACCCTAGACCACCCTGAAAACATGGATTACCCCAACTCTCGACCGCACCTACACAATGATCATGAATTGAAGATCTCAAGTGTATGCGCGCAATGAAATGAATGGCATGATTTTTTGTTGAGAAACAATTTTGATTTTAATTTTTGAAGTGGGGAAATCTCTTTATTTTTGTTACAGGAAACATTGATATATAGGAGAAGAGGTATGGTTAGAAAACGTAGGGTTAAGGCATAAACAGAGGTGGGGTGGTATGGGTATGGTGTTTGAATATGGGTTAGTTTTAAAAAGATTTGATTTTCTATTAATTTATTCGAAAATATTCGACATTACATACCCAAAAATCTTGGACTCCAAATGAGACAATAGAACTAGTCTCGAGGCCCAATTCGATCATAGACAGAAAACAGCTTTTCAAACCCAATTATATCATAAATTTTTCAGAATTAATTTTTACACGTTTCAAACTCGTACAACCAAACGATACGACTTATTGCCATGAAATTCGATGGCATATTGTAATTCATTATTACAATTCCAATGAAACTGGTTTCGTTGAAATTCGAGACAGTGCCCTAGAATGACAATTTCACAAATTTAAATATCGTTTTATATTTCCGATCCAATTATCGATATTTATCTAATCTATTTATATTTTAAATAAATTTTCAAATTGAATTCATCAATATTATTTATTAGTGAAAAGGAGTTAAATGAAATTATTAAATCCATTTAATTAACATTCAGTTTCACAATTCAAATATTTAATCATGCCCTATATTTGAATTATAAGTTATTAAATTCTAAAATCCAATTATTTAAATAATTAAAATTAATTAAATATTTATATCAACTGACCAAAATTTTGGGTTGTTACATTCTCTCTTCCCCTTAAATGGATTTCGTCCCTGGAATTCCTAAGGAAGAAAATGTTTTCAAACCCTTAATTTTAAAACTATTAATTAAAATAAGTTATTAAACTTATTAACTTTTCAAAACCAACTAGCTGGAATAATTCCAAAATTTCCAAGACTTTTAAATTCACCTACCTATACCAACTAATTCACTTCCATTCAATCATTCTAATTTATAACTCAAAAATCAAATTTTAGTTATAAATTTTTTTCCAAAATTCTCTAAAAATTTATAACTCTAAAATTTTCGAAAACTTTCGCTAGTGTCTCCTTTAGGTAGCTCCATCAAAACAACTACAAATTGCCTCTACGGGCTCTAAACCAACCAGAGAAAACAAAAGCCAAGTGGCCTCTCATATTTGGGGCATAAAATCATTAGCCAATTTAAATTTTATAAATTTATCACGTACCTTCTTGCATTTGATTTATAATTTGGCAAGTAATTTATTATCTTAATGCAAATGCAGGTGCGCAAGAAGTCAAGTGGAAATCTCTTGCTTCCATGTGCTTACATAATCTAAAACAGAATCAGGTTGACAAAAGTAATATAATGTGACTATATATGCAAAACTAGTCTAATATAAATCTACATCCAACCAACAATTGTACCTCAATCATATGCGCCAAAACATAGAGAATATTCTACAATATATGCTATGCATCCAAAATTTTCAAATGGTAAATTTATATCTGAATGCCCGGGTTTTTCAATTCAAAATTTATTTTGAAGTTTCTCGGACGGGAATTAAATCAGAGATCAAAAATGAAAGTGACAAGGATGGGATTCCTCCTAATAAGTATATTGAAACTCTAGAATCAAAACAACATGGAGCATCCAGTGGTGTTCCAGTTCCTCCAAAAACATAAATTAAAGTAAATAAATATCATTCCTTTTCTAAAATCTTCGAAAATCTCTTTTTCAAAATCACCGGGATTTAGGTCCTGATAACAACAATTCAAAATCCTTTCTCTATAAATTTAAACTTTATAAACAATGGTATATAAAATCACACAACCAATCAATTCAATTCAATCAAATCAATCAAATTTGTGAAGGAATAACTAACACTAATTGTCAATCAAATTCCATAAGGGATATCACTTAACATTGTTTCAAAATGTAAAATGACTAACAAACAATTCTCAACTTAGGTTCAAAACTTTCCCGATTATCCAAAAATATAAATAATTATCTAAGCATACCATTTTGCTCATTAGCCTTTGGTTATTGCTTAGAACACTATTTAAACTCACTCGAAAAAAATGGATAAATTCATTAGTTTCTCAATTACATGAATTTTTCTGAATCACTTAAGTTTTCGTTTAGTATTTTATTCAATACTAAAATTATTTATGATTTATTTCATAAATTCTCACCCAAGTTTAAAAATATTTTATAAAGTCATTTCTTTATATATCATCAAATAATAACTTATTTCCACTTTATTTACTTGTATAATACTCTACCATATCCTAAGAGTACGTACAAATTTTATTTTACTTTTCATAATTTAAGTAGAGATCTAATCAAAATTTGGGGCTTTTAAAACCGAGTCAACCTCTCGACCTCTTTAGCTTAGAATCTTAAGATGGAAGATATTTATGGGTTGACCCAATCAGCAAATAGTTTACACTACTTACATGTTTTTAGACAAAAGTTATGGTTTTAATAAAACAATGTTTATCAAAAATTTCTTATAAAATTTAACTCAATTTTCCTGTGTTAAATTATTCCATATCTTATCTAAGGGAAAAATCTTATTTATTAAAACAATCTCTTATTAGAGATACTTTTTGTTCTGGAAAACAATTCCCTTTTAAGGGAACTTAAAAATTAGATATTCGGTTTTAATTTCAAAAAACTCATTTTTGAAAGCATACTACATATATTTTGATATATAATAATTTTAAAAGAATTATTTATTAAAACTCACTTTGGGTTCATTCGGATTTTGAACTCATTTCGATCATATAATGATAAAGAGAATAATTTACTAAGTACTCCATAATGTTTGCCTAAGCAAACATCTGATCATCACTTAGAATATTATTCAAATTACCACAAAACTAATCCAAATGATTTCCTCCTAATTATCCCAAAGAAAATGCATTCTATTTAAAATTTTACTTCCCAAAATATTTTTACTTTCAATTACTTCCAAAAATACTACTATTTCATTTCTCAAAATCCGTTTAAATTATTTTCAAAAAATTTTGGGATTTAGATTCAAAAATCCTTTTTAAGCACCTTTTACAAACTAAATTTATGTAAAATTTCCTTTATATATAAATCATTTCATATCATAATGATTCTTTTTACTATAATAGAATTATCTTAAATACTTATTCTCTAAAGGTCTCATCCTACCATTTATATTATATTCAACAACTTTATATTAAAGTTTAATCCTTAACTCACTATTATTAAATGGTGAATTTTAACTTAACACTTTCTCCGAACACCTTATGGTCAAATTGTGAAAATCAATTCATAAAAGGTTCGTTTTAAATCAAAGCGATAAATGCTCCTAAATAAGTCGAGCACAATTTAAAAACTATCAAACAATAGTCAATGCCTCGAATTTAATTAAGCATAACTAAACAAATAATAGTGATATTAAATATTATCATAATCAAACAAACACACTCTATAACTATATAAAGTTTTGAAAATTATTACTTTATATATAAAAAATATAATCCTAGGAAAAATATTTGTTTACCAAATTTTCAAAAATTCAATCACGTTCGTTGGTATTGGTCGACTGTTTAAAAATCCCTATCGATATCGTGGTGTCCCACATCTCGACCAGAATTCATAAAAACTCAATAGACCAATTAACATAATATTTTTTTATAACATTAACAAATATTCTCTCAAATATATAATACTCTCAACCTCATTCTAGGGTGTCGCTTACCATATCTCTAATGAGCCAGACCCTAACAATGCCAAGATTCTTGCTTAACCTTGCGCTCTGATACCATGCTATAACGACCCGCCTTTTTGACCATAGAAAGTCGACACATAACACTACCACTGTGCTCAAATGTCGCGCATTCAATCAACAAAAAGGCAGATTGTCAGTGTAAATAAAAAGAAAAGAACAGAGAATAGAGAACAGAGAATAAAGAACGGAGAATAAAGAACGGAGAATAAAGAACGGAGAAAATCAGAATCTCACAGCGGAATCGACAACATATAATACAACAAGGACAATACAAACGGTCCCTTCCAAAATAATGAGTATCAGAGTTAAATACAGACCTTATCAGCTAGACAGTTACAAAATCCTGACCTTACAAATGCTAATAGGGATACTATGTAATACAACGGAAAATAAAACACTACGATGGGTGAATCTCCAGCTCCCCTCCAAGATCTCCATAACACCAAGGTCAACCTGGGAAAAATATTTGGTCTGGCTCGAGCATTACAATAAAATAACATATAGATCAGTCTGCAAATACCAGCATGAGATGTAACATCCCGTATCTACTGGCCAAAAGCTAAATGCTACAGATGCTACAGTCATTTATAGTATTAACTTCTGGTGACAAAATACGGCAATGCTAATGGTATCCATAATATCAGAAGCACTTGAATACGAACAAAACCACATATTTCCAAAAAACAATATTTTGCTTATTACATTTTAAAACAATGTCATATCCAAGTTACAAAATCTCAAAACGTTTCCCAAGCAATGATCAAATATAATTTACAATAATACGCCAAGAGCGACATATGATGATGCCCCCTTGGATGATCAAAGCAATATAGTCATATCCGACTTAATACACAGCGGAATCAAAACAAAATAATTTGAGCTCCTAAAATAGCTATCTGTCAGCCACCTGCTTGTCTCCAGAAGCTTTATTCGCAAAAACTATGAAAACCTAAATACCTCAACCCTCAGCCCACTCAAATCAATTTTGAGCACCAGAGAGTTAATGGGGAAACAAAAACTTCGAGTCAGACATAAAGCATGGTGTGAATAATACTGTTCATCTCTGTTATTTTATGTTAAGTGAGATCACGCCGCTTAGCGGAACGGGTTTCCCCTCACTAACATTCCTTTAAACATATCTTTTTGCAAATCTTTTCCTACAACCAAAACTGGTTAAAATCTGTAAAGCATCATTATGTAAACATACATATTTACCAAGTAATAAATGAACTATCTGTTCATGCACTTTAGTTTTGTTTGGCTAACTATGAACCTTTGGCTGGCTCGGGTCTACCAGACAACATATCAAAATTTATCTAACATCCGTTAGACACTTCTCTTCTTCTGGATGTTCCGTCCTTAACTATCTGTTAAATACTTCTCCTCTGGATGGTATGTTCTTAACTTATCATCTTTCAGGGTCACCTGATCCTAATGGTTTGGCGGGCTCACCAATAAACTATCTTTATACAAACATATATTCCTTTCTACGTGTATTCATAATTTTAGTCTTACCTGTGACAAAGCCCTACACACTAGAATTTTGGACTAAATTAGCTAGGGCTAATAGTTAATATATAGGGCGCGATCCTATACCAGTCCCATCTGGTATTCTAATTTATGAGTCATTTTACTTAGGGATGTCTTTTCAAAATTTTCCTTGAAAACCTTTTCAAAATGATTTAAACCTTTAAATCAAATTCAAACAAGGAAAATATATAATCTCTATGCTTTACTCAAAATCACCTTACCATTTTATATATATACTTCATTCAAATCTTAGTTGATGAAAATACTTAAACCTTTGAAGGTCCCCCCTTCAAATCTATTGAAAGTACCCCTTTCGAAACCATTGAAAGTACCCCTTTCGAAACCAAGTAAAACCTTTTCTTTTATCTAAGCCGAAAGGCCAAAACCTTCCTTTCAAAACCATTCTAAAACCTTTTTGAAACCAATGGAAATCCTCCCTTTCGAAAGCTTTAAAACTTTAGACATCTTTCTTTTAAAACCTTTAAACCTTGCCTTTCGAAACCCTTGGGAAAACCTTTCCTTTCGATCCTTTCAAAACCATCAGAAAACTATACCTGTCGACTCCTTCGAAACCATTGGGGAACCACCCCTTCGAAATCTCTTTTAAAACCTTTCGAAAGCATTAAACCTAAACTGAAAATAGAAGAAAATCCAAAGCATAGGATTCTTTTAATGTAACGACCCGGTATTTTGGACCATTTGCATCCATTATAAGTGTATAGGTAGACACTCATGCCGGAATTGAATTGCTCAAAATACCACGTTGTTAATTTAAATTTGGCAAAACTGAACATATACAGTAAATAAAATAATCACAGATCACAGACACAGAGTAATAAATGCAGCGGAAATAAAAGAGTTAGTAGTTCATGAAGCTACTAGATGAATATATAAAATACATCAGAGTTTACAACAGAAGAGTAATACGATACATCAGAGTTAAACCAGATACAACGGAAGAGTAACACGATACATCAGATACAACTCAGAATACATCACTGGAATCATCGAATACTGAAAGCAGAATAGATGGCTGGATCTTCAAGCAAAGCTCCAACTTCAAAGGTGAGTCTCGAATACTGGTACACTCAGTCTGACCCGAGCGTAAAGCAAAACACAAAACACTCGAGTCAGGATTAACATTCTTATATTAATAAATCCAACTCAAGTGAAATAGCAATTTGAAATACAAGTAACTCAAAGGATGTTTGGAATAACCATCCTTTAAGGATCCGTTAAACTATCTACTATGTAGTAGTGTACGATAAGTAGATAATGTCTATCAGTAATATAAAAAGATATCAAAATAGAGTTAAGTCATGGCCCATTCCACCCTTAACACATTTTTATTCCCAAAAGCATATACAAGACCGTAGTTTCCCCAAAACCGGAAGTCACCAGAGGGCAATCCATATACTAAAGGTACAAAACAATTTCGTAGTGGTCGCGTATAAATGGAATACAAGTATGACAAGGCACATGAGGCAATACCCAAGGTAGTGATACTACCGTTCGCCTGATCCGGACTGGTGAGAATGCAACGCCGCAGCGCCCGCAACACCGTGAAACAACACTCCCAAAATCAAGGGTGCACCAGTCGACAACAAGTAATGAGTAGTTCGAAGAAGTGTGTCCACTTGAGGTAGCTAATCCTCCATTGGCCCGGCACGGCTCCTGTTTTAGTCATTTCCAATTTGACACAAGTGTCAAGGCTATCCATTATCGTTCTCTTTCTTCAGTCATCAACGTACATCATTCCAACCACTTCATTCTGGATCATCACTCCGCGTATAGTTATTAAAGTGGTTTTCGGTTTAGATAGAGAGTATATCCATTACCGATCCCGGTCTCTTTAATAACTTTCGTAATTATTACACCGATTGGTCGTTTATATATTTCAAAAACCAAATAAATTTCAATTTCAATTTCAATTCGTAAACCAACATTTCATTTGTCTTTCAAAACCAATTTCCAATAATTTACGTTCCAAACCTCCAAATTATCATTTCAAAATCTGATAATTCAATTTCAATTTGTTATTAAAAACATTTCAAATATTGATTCAAGTTCGTATATAAGTTTCATTCCGAAATCATTTAAATTAATTTAATTTAACATTTAAATCAATTTAAATTCATTTATCGATTGCATTCAATATTCATTAAGTAAATTTTCCATTCAAAACAATTTCTATTAAATTTCCAATTCATTAAATCCATTATTTGAATTCAACTTCATTATATCAAAACTTACAAATTGAATTAAATTAAATTCATCAAATCAAATTCTTTAAATTACAAGTCTTACATTAATTTCAATAAATCATATTTTATTTCTTGTTAAAGAAATTCAATTTCACTTATTTACTTACTTAAATAATTTTCCAAAACTTAATTAATAAAGAAACTCAATTTCAATTATTTACGAAGTAAATTCACTTATTCAAAAGTTCAATTTTACTTATTAAAGAATTCAATTCAATTTGATCATTAAATAATTCAATCTTATTTAATTATTAAATAATTCAAAACTTAATTATTAAATAATTTCAAAGTTTAATAATTTCAAACTTAATTATAATTTCAAACTTAATTATTAAATCATTTCAAACTTAATTATTAAATCATTACAAAGTTTAATAATTTCAAACTTAATTATAATTTCAAACTTAATTCAATCATTTCTCAAATTAAACATCGTTCTTTCATCAATTACATTGTTAATATTTTGTTTCAGATTATTAAAAATTAACATTTTCCTTTCATTAAAAATTCAAATTTCAACTTCATTTCAAATCATATTATTTATTCAAACAAAATCTTCGTTTTATTTTTAAATCAAATTATTGACCAATCGGGTTTTATTTAATTTCCTATCCTAGGTCAAAGTTCAATTTTGGGTATTTATCATTTCAACCCGATTCCAATTCAATTCAAAATCAAAGCATAGCAAAGGGAACTTGCAGTGTGATAACTGGGATGGTGTCAAAGTAAATAAACAAGCAATAAAAACAAACAATAACAATCCAATAATCAATTCAAATAATCCCGAAATAACCGTATTAATTCGCATTGTTATTTGTACGAATTAATATAATTATTTCTAGAATCTACACTATCATTTCATGTAGATTAAAGATTATTACATTACGGTTTTCACTTGTCATTCAATTTCAATTTTCATACATCATCAATTTAACAACATACATTCAGTGGTTCAAAATGTAATTAAACAAATCCTACGTGTCAATAAATTCAACAGTTAAAGGGGTCATATTATACAAATGTCAGTTAATCAAATTTAACATTTAATTATCCTATATCAAGTTCAATTTCATACTATTTATCATTTTAACATTAACAATTTAACGTCCAATATAAACATCAACAATCAACCAATTATCAGCCAAACTGTATTATCATCGCATAAATAATTAACAGATAATGGTGTCAGATGTCACAGGTGAAATGATACAGGCAATAGCATATATAACAGTGTAATTAACTAACAGTAGTATATTTCAATTGTCGTTTCAATTGAAATCAAATTTAATAAATAAAAGAACGTTAATCGTGAGTGAGTGCTCACCTTTCGAGGCTAGAGATAACAGGAGATGACATAGATGCGCACACAGATACGGACACTGAAATTGGGTTACGAATCTAAGCACGAATTCTGAAACGAAGCTAAATTGACATGAATCTTTGACGACAAAGCTGATGAAAAGGAATTGATAAAGCGAATCAGAACCAGCTTGATATAAATTGAACCGAACTATGTTTTATATACATATATATATATATATATTTCAAAATCAATTTTTAATCTATGACAAAAATATATATATATAGTAAAAATCATTATCCCTAAAACACATATTTAAAACACAATAATAAAGTCAAAACGCATATAACTAAAAGGTCAAAATATTTTATAATTTCAAAACAACACTAAAAAAATATTTTGTAAAGAAATATAAATCGAACTGTTATACCATATCGTTACCTTTTTTTTTAAAAGTCCAGATTACAATATATAACACACGCCAGCAAGATGCAACTCTTTGGACTTACACCCTTCTATATACATATATTATATATATCTAGAAACAAATATATCTCTCGGCTAACAGTAGACAGTAAAGCGAATATACCTTCTTCATGTACATATATATAAACCTATATATATACTATCTATACGTATGTAATATATATTTAAAACAATGTCAAAATAGTAGGGTATAACACAACAGGTTTCGTATATAGGCACTTATTCATATAGCATGCAATGTATATTACTTGGATACAACTCAACAGACCATTTAAAACTTGTATATGTTATATAACCAACTCAACTGAACCCATCTTCATTTTACAGAGCTCAACAGAATATATATACTAATGAATATATAAACAGGTTTTCAAATATATAGTTTATAATATACAATACTAACATCTATTTACTTACAAACAGGTTTATAATTCACATATAAAGTATATACCAACCCATGACTATATATACATATAACTAGCACGTATATATAACTTATATAGATTCAAATATATATATGTATACAAACGTCATAAAAAATATAAAAATAAAGGAAACCTTTGCAAAAGAAGGAGAAGAAGATTCGGCTGGACTAGAGGAAGAGGCCGTGGTGCCTGGCGGTGGAGATTGCAGGGAAAAATAAGGCGGGTCAGTGAGGAACTCGGCTGGAGGCTAGTGGCTCGCGGTGGGTGAAAGGCCTTGGAGGCGAATGATGGCTGAGGTGGCGATTTCAAGCGGTGGAAAGGGCGGCGGAGATGGCGTCGGGGTCGGAAGGCTGTCACCTTGGAGATGGCGGACTACCATGGTGGCAAGGGTGGAGAGGCGAGCTTGGAGCGGCCGTGGGAAGTGCTGGGGAGGATCGGAGGGCGGAGGAGGAGGGAGAGGATGTCGAAGATGGTGATGTCATGGAGGAAGGGTGTCGAATGGCGGTTGATTTCGAAGCAAGGGAAGAGAGGATCGGCTATGCTTTGGAGGGGCTGTATGGAAATGGAAGAGACAGAGGGAAGAGGTTGTCTTGCGTGGGAAAGAAAGAAAATGCAGTGATAATAAAACAAAATAATGGGAGGAGAAGAAATGTAATGACAACGAAAATGAGTTTTAACTTTTAAGCTTCATGAACATAAAGTGAAAAGGTGGCACAATTATCTAAGTATCCAAAAGCTAGTGACTGGGTTTTCAATCAGCTGAGTAAATGAATGTCGTAGAAATCAAAAAGTTGGGAGGAATTTGAAACGGACGAGAGAAAAATAATTGAAGCCAGTGCAAATAAACGTACCAAAAGCTATCAATTACTTGGAGTGAAGGAAGTCACGCATAAATCCCAGAAAATTAAATGCAGATGGCCGTTAAAATTTTTACAGTGGAAAATTTGAATGGTCACCTGAAGTTCAAATGTTTACATAGTATCGATATGGAAACCGTTATACTGGTTTCACAAAACATCAAGGTTCGAAAAACAGAAATGAATATACCGCTGAGATCAGTACGACAAGACGATCACAACGGTATACAGATATTGATGGTACGATTTTATTTAAAAAAATTCGAATTTTCTAATAGCGGAAAATGCAAGAAAAACGCTGAAAAATAAGATCGACGGAGCCAAAGATTTCCGAATTTGGAAAAACGACAAACTGACATCTTGCTCAGAAGATGGTTTAGAATTTTTCTATGTAAAAATATTTAGGTTTCGAAAACATTTTATTTTCATCGCTTTTTAACTGATTAAATTGAAGTGATTTTACGCGCGAAATAAACTTTCATATTTTCGGACGAAAATTTACCAGTTGCTATTTTTAACTAGACGCATTCCAAATATTAAATTTTTATTTCAAAATTTTATCGTTTAAAATTTCATAAAATTTCAACTAATTACGTTATTAAAACAGTTGAAATTTACGGGTCGTTACATTTAATTTACCTCTTACCTTCCGTTATTTCAGTATTCTTTTAATTTAATCCAAATTCGCGTTTTATCTATTCTAATCCATTTGCGAAGAAAAAGGAGAAATAGAAGAAAACTGAAAATAGAAGAAAATCCAAAGCGTAGGAGAAGATGTAAATAAAGTGACAATAAATAATGAAAAACACTGTAAATAACTATAATTAAATTGAAAAGCTATAATTAACAGAAATTAACTACGAATAACTGAAAAGAATAGCTAAAATAGACTGAAAATAAATCTAAAACTGAAAATAACTGATAAAAAGGTATTTCCAAAATCATAGAAAAACTACAACCATTGGAAAATCTATTATTTTAAATTGCTTAAAAAATCTAAATAATTAAAATCACTCACCTGTGGTCCTAAGCTCTTCCCTTTAGGTCTTCCCGGATCCACTTGGGGTTGTTAAATATTTTAATTTAAAACAATTTTCTCCTTGGAAATTTATTCTGTTTAGGGTCCTTCTTGAAAAGGTGAACCCAATTGGAGAAAATCTTAGAGTGAGAAAAAGTGTTAGGCCTAGGGTCTTATTTATAGGGGTAGAAGTGGATCTCAAACCGTTAGATTTGGAGATAGAATAAGATACAACCATGTCATAGGCTGAATAGGAGCCATCGGATGGAAGCACGAAGGGACCAGATTGAACAAAAGAATGAAATTAAGGTGTTAAAATCACATAGCACGAAGTAAAAATTCCTTCGCCTCACAAACGTAGGTGGGTCGACCTACAGGTCGACCGGCCGGTCGACCTAGCCCTTGGGATGGTCGACCTCCCTATATATATTCGTTTATCTTGTTAATTCCGTATCTTGCTCAACTAAGCTTGGGATCTGACGTTCTATATATGGAAATTGACTAGAAAATTACCACGGACACAATGGTGCAAATCCCATGGCTCAATTCTAATAATTTCACAAAGTTATTTTATCATTTCATTTATTCGTTAATTAATTATTATAGCTTAAATTTTGGGTTGTTACATCATCCCCTCCTTAAGGGATTTCGTCCCCGAAATCTTTAAGGATAAAAGAATGAACAAAATGTTTTCATCCAATATCTACACCCAACTACTCAATCATCAACCATTCATCCATTGTCCTTAAGTTTTCTAATGCGATTTATGTTACTTATGCAATTAGTGTAGTGTTAATGTCCCTAACTAATGCAAAAGATTAGGCGGTCCACTGATTCAGTTGACCTCCTTTTATGCAATCCTTCCCGTGCTATGTATCCAAATGAATGCAAAATTCCTAATAATAACTGATAGTTCTATATGCATGCTTCAAACATCATCCAAATACAACAGTCATGTGATAATCATACATTTATAGCAATCATGGAAAATAAAATAAAATGCGCTCACATCCATATGCATATGCTCTAGTGTCCTACTTAGGCTGATCCCTAAGAGATAATAGTGCCCAGTGTAAGTATATGCGTCCATTAGTATCCACTAGCAAACACTTGCAACCATTGGCATACATCATTCATAACATGTTCTATTAACATGTTTACATCAAATCCTATCATCCATAGGTTAAATCCTAAGTTCTACCCTCCCAAAAGATAATAAAGGAAAGAACCTATTCAAAACTAAAGATGGAAAATAGGAAATTCAAAAACTTACTTTCAAAAAGATGAGGATAAGAAGTATGAATCTTATCTTCAGTCTCCCACGAAGCGTCTGCAACATCGTCTCCTCATTGCACCTTTACCAACGGAACTTCTTTATTCCTAAGTCGCTTGGTGTCTCGTCCAATGATCTTCGCAGGAATACGCCGAACCGATGCTTCCCTTTCTACTTCCACCTCCTTTAACTGACTAGGCTCTACAACCTCCACCGAGTCATGTAAGCATTTCGCAAGTGCGAAACATGGAAAACGTTGTGCACTCCTGAGAGCCTCTCCGGTAGCTTCACTCGGTATGCCATCTGCCCAATTCTCTCTAAGATAGGAAATGGTCCTACAAATCTGGGGGCTAACTTTCCATTCGACCCAAACCTTACCACCTTCCTAAGTGGGGATACTTTAATAAAAACTAAGTCTCCAACCTCAAACTCGACGTCTCTCCTCTGCTTGTCCGCATAAGATTTCTGCTTGTCTTGAGCTATCTTTATCCTCCGTTGAATCAAATCCACCTTCTCCGATGTCTCCCTAACCATGTCAGGCCCAAGTAGCAACTTCTCCGTAGTCTCCACCCAATATGAAGGTGACTTACAAGGTCTCCCATATAAAGCCTCGAATGGTGCCATTCCTATGCTTGCTTTGTAACTATTATTGTACGCGAACTCCACCAATGGAAGATGATCCTCCCAAGCTCCTCCAAAATCCAAAATGCACATCCACAACAAGTCCTCAAGCACTCCATTAACTCTCTCCGTTTGGCCATCAGTCTGAGGGTGATAGGCCTTACTCAATCTAAGCTACGTCCCTAAAGCCTTTTGCAAGCTTCTCCAAAACTCGCTAGTAAAAATAGGGTCTCTATCACTCACTATGCTAGAGGGAACTCCATGAATTCGGACTATTTCACGAACATATAAGGATGCCAAATAAGATGTCATACACTTACTCTTAACCGAAATGAAATGGACGCTTTTAGTCAAGAGATCTACAATCACCCAAATGCTAGTATTCCCCTTCCTAGAACAGGGTAAACCATCTATGAAGTCCATCGAAATGCTGTCCCACTTCCATTCAGGTACATCCAAGGGCTGATGTAATCCTCTGGGCTTCTGCTGTTCCGCCTTAACCCTTGGCATATAAGACACTTAGCTACAAACTCTGCCACATCCTTCTTCATGTCATTCCAATAAAACATCCTCTTTATGTCTCTATACATCTTGTCACCACCCGGATGAATAGTCATACGAGAATGGTGTGCTTCCTCTAAAACCGCTTTCAACAAGTCACCAGCACGGGGAACACAAAGTCTTCCATCTCTCCTAAGCCACCCTTTGCTATCAATGGAATAATGTTGGAAATGTCTAGAGACCTCTCCTCTGCTAATCCTATCCATCACATCCATAAGTTCCAAATCCTCTCGCTGCCTCGAGCCAATCTGATCTACAAGGGTAGGCCTCACCTCAAGTGTAGCTAACAATCCAGGAGTAAAGTCTGTAGAGGGCTTAAAATCAAAAGTAGAAATAAACTCTCGGCTCTTCCACTTTACGAACAAAGGACTAAGGGTTGCTTTCCTCTTACTCAACGCATCCACAACCACATTACCTTTGCCAGGGGTATAAGTTATCTCAAAGTCATCCGACGCGAAAAACTACATCCATCGCTGCTGTCTCAAGTTCAAATCCTTCTGTGAGAATAGGTACTTTAATGACTTATGGCCAGTGAAAAGCTCGAACCTCTCTCTAAGAAAATAATGCCTCCAAGACTTGAGTGCAAAAACTATAGCAGCCAACTCTAAATCATGGATAGGGTAGTTCTTCTCATGCGTCCTCAACTGCCTACTTCCATAACATACTACCCTCCCTACTTGCATCAACACTGCTCCTAGACCCGTCCCACATGCATCAGCATATACTGTAAAAGGTTTAGCTCCGTCGGGTAGAACTAACACTGGTGCACTAGTAAGGGCTCTTTTAAGTTTCGTGAAGGAATCCTCACAATCCACGTCCCACACAAATGCTTTACTCTTGTTAGTAAGGCGCGTGAGTGGTGCTAAGATCTTGGCAAAATCTCTAATGAACTTCCTATAATAGCCAGCCAATCCTAGGAAGCTTCTAATTTTGATGACGTTCTTGGGAGCTTTCCCATCTTGCACCGTCATTACCTTAGCGGGGTCAATAGCCAAACCTTCTTTCGAAACTACGTGCCCTAAAAAACGTACCTCCTCTCTCCAAAAGCGGCACTTCAAAAATTTAGCTCTCAAGTGATGACTATGAAGCGTGCGAAGAACCTCTTCTAGATGAATATCATGCTCCTCCATACTCTTGGAAAACACCAAAATGTCACTACGCCATAGATGGCCTACTGCAACGAAATTACAAGGTGTTGCTAGCTATAATGTAACGATAGGTATGCTGATTTTTGTCTATTGCAACACTCACTTCAAGGTGTTAGCATAGGTATTAACAAGATGTTGCAGTAGCTATAGATGTATTCAAATTAAAAAATTAATAAAATTAGCAATCCGCGTGAATACGATCCAACGATCCACATTTAATCCGATTGTTAAAACGGATCACCACTGCAATTTGTCCCAAATTTTCGTTTTCCCGCCGATCCCCCTTTCAGTTTTCTATGTAAATTATCGACTTCTCCACTTTTTCTCTCTGATGAAACGCAAAATCAAATTAAAAATGCAGATTCAAAAGGCAAAATCAGAAACCCAATAATTAGATTGATTCCTCAATTCCATTAATTAAAAATGCAGATTCAAAACGCAAATCAGAAACGCAAAAATGAAATCGAATTCATTCCTATCTAAAAAAAATTGAAAGCTCTGAAAATTCCATTAGTTAGATCCGTATGGAAGCTCGCGGTCCAGAAAGAGACCTCGACTCAAAGAGGTTGAAGACGAGGATTGTCGCCTCCAGTTCGCGAAGACGATCGAGATGGGCGTTTCGTTTTTGAATGTAGGGAGAAGTAGGTAGAGTAGTTCAAGTGTTTGTTCGAGGTGATTTACGTAGTTCAAGGTTGCAGATTAGACAGAGGAAGGAGATGGAGACGGTGGATTTGGGTTCGGTTCTATGGAGTTTCTTGATTTGGGTTCAAAGGAAGGAGGTGATTTGTTCGAGTTGATGAAGGCAACGGAACCAATTGCGGGTTGTATTGAAGTGGTTCGAGAAGTAAGGTGGTTTGAGAATTGCAGTTTGTTGTGGTTCTAGAAGCAAGGTTGTTGGTTGTGGGTTTTTGACCTTGGTGGATTGATTAATTGGTGAATTTCATTTTGGTTCCCGTAAGTGATGATGCATGTTTGTGATCTAGTGATGAGGTGAAGTTGTGTGTAGGTTGTATAAGGAAGTGTGGAAATGTTGTTTTAGTGAGTGAAGGAGTGATTGATTCTCGGGTGATGGTGGTGCAATGAAGTGGTTTGGGTTTTGTGGTTTGTTTGGCGAATATGGTAGAAAGTGGTCACGGGTAGTATTGGTTATGGCTGTGTTTTTGTTCGAAGAAGTGAAGATTGGTTTCAGAGGTGATGTTTGGTCATGGAGGAATTACTGTAATCGTATAGATGGGGATGCAAATGCAATGGGTGGTTGCTGGTTGAATGTACGGTTGAAGGATGTTTGTAGTTTTGAGAAGGAAGTGATGTAGAGGTTTGTTTGTGAAGAAAGTTGCAGTGATGTTCGTTGGGGGTAGTCGCGTCGACGGTGGGCAACAGTCGCAAGGCAATGGTCGCGATATAGAAGGGGCCACGATCGACTGCATCTTCATCACATTATTATGTGAGTAAATTTTACTCACCTCTGCATTTTTAACTTACGTTTCTTCACTGTTTGGTTCTTGAACTTTATGTTCTTCACTGTTGACTGTTGCTTGATAAGAATAGCATGGCCTTGGAGATGTTTTAAGTTGGAATCAAATTATGAAATTTGAATAGTTCAAATTTTGAGGTTGCTGGAAATATAAATTTCCATATGAAAGCAAATTTCTATGTATCAATGATCATTGTGTTATATGGAAGAAAACTATATTTATATATAGATCAATATTTTTATGAAATTTTTGGAAAGAAGTTAAGGTAGGAAGCTTGAAAGAGTATTTATATAAAATAGTGAAAAAAGAAGAAGGGATACAAGCTTTTGAATTATATTTGTGAACTGCTTTTGAATTATATGTGTGAACTGCTTTTGAGTTGTGCTAATATCTGTGAACTGCTTTTGAATTATATGTGACAGGTATTGAACACTGGACTGCGGTGCCCCGGACCCCCGCCGGCGCTGCGCCCGGACCCGCTTCTCGGCTCGCCTTCGGCTCGGCACTCGGCTCGTCATATATTTGTCAGTGTCGGTGTCTGTATAAATTGAAACTGCATATGTAATGAGTGACCTGAGTGATGTAGTGAGGAATATCTGTATATGTGAATATCAGTGTTATATATCATTGAATTGTAAAATAGTGGAGTCAGGAATTTGTACTATTTCAAATGTTGAAATAAAATATTCATTTAAATAAATTACTGTTTGAATATCAAATTCTGTGCAATAGCATTTTATTAAATAAATATTTATTTCTATTAAAAAATCAAATATGCTCTATATTGTGGGTCCCACAAATTCAGAAAGTTAATATCTATAGCAACATTTTGGAATGTTGCTACAGACACCTATGGATGTTGCTATAGACCCAAATAGGGTTCTATTGCAACAATATTTCTTATGTTGCCTTAGATAGTCAAAATGTTGCCTTTGAGGTCTGCGGCAACGCGGCAAAATGCATCACCGAGAAAGTGTTGCCTTTGCCCTTTTTTAGCCTACAGCAACATTTTTTGGCACTTCCTGCATCACTTCTTGGGTGTTGCAGTATGCAATCTATGGCATAGTGTGTCGTCCACGAATACAACCACAAACTTATTTAGGACTTCTCTAAAGACGCGGCTCATCAAATCTACGAAGTAGGCTGGGGCATTAGTTAGCCCAAAAGGCATAATCAACTACTCATAAAATCCATCAGGAGTCCTAAACGCGGTCTTATCAATGCTGTCATCAGAAACCCTAAGCTGATGGAATCCCGTGGCTAAATCAAGCTGAGAGAATACCGAAGAGCCA
Organism: Allium fistulosum; assembly: GCA_030737815.1. Classification (NCBI taxonomy): domain Eukaryota; kingdom Viridiplantae; phylum Streptophyta; class Magnoliopsida; order Asparagales; family Amaryllidaceae; genus Allium; species Allium fistulosum. The sequence continues at coordinate 1,248,884,824 of CM060905.1, forward strand.
ACTAACTGATCAAAAAGGTCATCTATCCTAGGGAGTGGATAACGGTTCTTCTTTGTAAGCCTATTTAATTCCCTATAGTCCACGCAAAGCCGAAAAGAACCATCCGCCTTAGTAGCAAAGACGGCTGGCGCTCCCCACTCCGATATGCTCCTTCTTATGAAACCCTTCTCCAAAAGCTCACGGATTTGCTTGCTCAATTCCCTCCTCTCCCTAGGTGTCATGTGCCTAATGGGTAATGCCACTGGCTTAGCATTATCCGTCAAGTAAATACTGAAGTCATTCTCTCTCTTAGGGGGTAGTCCCCTAACCTCCTCAAAGACATCTGGAAAATCTCTGACGACAGGAACCGAATCTAACTCTGATGATGATGAATCGAGGGAATAAAGGAAGCTCAACATAACTGACCCTTGCGGGTTGCAAGAAACCTTGAGAGTCCTACCGCTGCATGTCTCTAGTCTAATGACTCTCCTCTCGCAATCTAATATAGCTCCATATGTGGATAGCCAATCCATTCCCAAAATCATCCCATACCCTGAAAATCCCAAAACATAGGCGACGCGGTCAAATTCTATGCCTAGGACAAAAATTTTCAACCCCTACAAACCATAGACAAGTGTGCTTATCCTCCTATGGGGTTTGAGACAACGATGGGGTCTACTACTAAACAGTTGTGTATATGCAAACAATCCACAAGAGAGCTAGAGATAAATGAGTGTGAAGCTCCAGAATCGAAAAGAGTCTGAATGGGAAAATCAAAAATAGAAATCAAACCTTCACGGTGACTTTCCTACCTCTATCCGGAATGCTGCCTGAAGGTGCTGCATCTAAGGCCTGAATTTGCACGACTGGTGCACTCTCCCCCTGCCCTGCTCTCTGGGACAACTCCTACTCAAGTAACCAGGTTGCCCACAAGTATAGCACTTTCCTTTCATACTTTCCCTTTTGCAATCCTTGGAGATATGTCCCATAATCCCACAGCTATTGCACTTCAAACCTTTCTTAATCTGCTTCTGAGGGCCTTCACTTTTCTTCTTCTCTTTATTGTTCTTCCACCATTTCTTCTTTAGACCTTCCATCTTAACAACCTCTTTAGACTCTCCTTCCTTGACTGCATCAGACATAAGCGCGATTTCCACCAAAGACTCATAAGTAGATCCCATCGACACGTGAGTCAACAACAATCCCTGAAGGGGTTGATTCAATCTCTTTGCAAACTTCAAAGCCTTCTTGGGCGGTGTATTAACCAACTTCATCCAAAACCACGACAACTCATTAAATTGATTGATGTACTGCTTCAAATTAATGAATCGCTCCAACTGAACACTCTTCTGCTTGAGATAAAAACTTCGTATCAAATCGCTACCGAAATCCATTCCAAGTGACTTCCCTTCCTTCCAACTCTATAACTTCCCACCAATATGAAGCCTCCTCTTTCAGCTGCCAAGATGCTAGCTGAACCCGTTGTTGATCATCCAATCCCAATAGTCCAAATATCCTCTCTGTGTTACAGAGCCAAGCCCGAGCCTCCACAAAAGTCTCCGTACCAGAAAAAGTCTTTCCACCCAAATTCGCAAAGTCCTTACAAAGCTTAGAGAAATTAACTGCTGCAGGTGGGTTGATGGGATTCCCACCCGCTAGTGCGGGATTGGGCGCTGATAGCTGTTTTGATTAGGCTAAAATCCTAATTCTACCCTTTGATCGGCCTGCTACTCTATAGTACCTACTGTGGACTAGACACTATATAACTCCATACATAGAAGGAAATGGTTTCTACGAAAGATACACATAGTACCTACAGTGGACTTGATGATATATAGTTCCCTACACAAAAGGCAATGGTTCCTACAAAAGTAACACATACTAAGTGCTTGGAACTCATAACGATTACTGAGTACCCGAATGAAAGTCACACGCGTAACGCCACCATGCTCATGTTACCTTTTGTTCCACCTATTGGGTCTTTTTATTACCTCAAGCTCCAGCATAAGCGTGCCCCTCATCCCACTTTAGGCTAATATGAGACCACCGTGTCCATAGAAAATAAGGGAAATGCTGTTGGTACTAGCCCGTCATCCAAACAATATTTAGTTGCGCCCCTTGTCCAAATCCCCATGATTTGAACTTCTATTTATTGACCAATTACTACCATTATTAGCATAAGCGTGCCCTCATCTCACTTCAGGCTAATGTGAGACCACCATTTTGTCTAATAGGGAATGCTATTTGGTACAGGTCCTACTTTAATTCTTTTTTTATTAACTTAGATAAATTATTTAAATAAGCCTTTATTATTATTCTGACTATCTGTGCTTATTAATTTATCCTAAGTCTTAAAATAAGCCTCATTCTGTTCTGTTTTCTTATTATAACCTATGTTATAATCATGCTTATTACTTAAACCAAGGTCTAAATGTGAAAATAAGCTTCTTTCATCTTTTACTCTTTTTTGTTATAATTCTAAGTTATAACTAGGCCAATTTCTTTAATATAGTCCAATTCTAATATTTACATCACAATTTTAGCCCCATTCCATTTTTATTATAGTCTTTACAATTAACATCTTACCTTCCATTATTTCAGTAGTCTTTTAATTTAATCCAAATTCACGTTTAATCAATTCTAATCCATTCGTGAAGAAAAAGGAGAAATAGAAGAAAACTAAAGATGGAAGAAAATCCAAAGCGTAGGAGAAGATGTAAATAAAGCATAAATGACAGTAAATAATTAAAAACACTGTAAATAACTATAATTAAACAGAAAAGCTATAATTAACAGAAATTAACTATGAATAACTGAAAAGAATAGCTAAAATAGACTGAAAATAAATCTAAAACTAAAAATAACTGATAAAAAGGTATTTCCAAAATCGTAGAAAAACTACAGCTATTGGAAAATCTATTATTTTAAATTACTTAAAAAATATAAATAATTACAATCACTCACCTGTAGTCCTAAGCTCTTCCCTTTAGGTCTTCCTGGATCCACTTGGGGTTGTTAAATATTTTAATTTAAAATGATTTTCTCCTTGGGAAATTATTTCGTTTAGGGTCCTTCCTGAAAAGGTGAACCCAATTGGAGAAAATCTCAGAGTGAGAAAAAGTTTTAGGCCTAGGGTCTTATTTATAGGGGTAGAAGTGGATCTCAGACCGTTGGATTTGGGGATAGAATAGGATGCAACCACGTCATAGGCTGAATAGGAGCCATCGGATGGAAGCACGAAGGGACCAGATTGAACAAAAGAATGAAATTAACGTGTTAAAATCGCACAGCACGAGGGAAAAATTCCTTCGCCTCACAAACGTAGGCGGGTCGACCACCCATAGTGCCAGGTTGACTGGCCAGTCGACCTAGGCCTTGGGATGGTCGACCTCAAGGTCGACCTCCCTATATATATATATATATATATATATATATATATATATATATATATATATATATATATTCGTTTATCTTATTAATTCCGTATCTTGCTCACATAAGCTCAGATTCTGACATTCTATATATGGAAATTGACCAGAAAATTACCGCTGACACAATGGTGCAACTCCCATGGCTCAATTATGATAATTTCACAAAGTTATTTTATCATTTCATTTATTCGTTAATTAATTATTATAGGTTAAATTTCAGGTTGTTACATATAGGAAAGGCCTCTTTCCCATTTTACCCCTCCTCTAATTCATTTTAAACCCCTTTTTAGTTCATTTTAAATGGCACGACTACCCCGTTAATAAAATCAAATCTCAACCCCCTAATCAATGCATTATTTTATTTTATTTATCTAATTAAATATCCTAAATAATGTTATCAAAATATGGGGTGTTACAGACTCCCCTCCTTAAAGAATTTCGTCCTCAAAATTATAATAAGGTACACAACAATCAAACAAGAAAGTAAACCTACCATCAAACAAATCAGGATAAGCATCCCTAATCCTGCTCTCAACCTCCCAAGTGCAGTCTCTGTCATCGTCACTCTACTGGACTCTAATAATCTGACCGTCTTGGTACTAAGCCTCTTCTCATCTCTCACAATAATGCGAACTGGTTTTCTAACCATGGTCAAGTCTGGTTCTACCACTTTGTCATCTTGCACGGTCGGTGTAATAGTAGTCTCCGGGTCTCTAACACACTTTCTGAGATGAGTAACATGAAAAACATCATGGACACTTGCCAAACAGCTCGGTAACTTAACTCTATATGTGAGTTTCTCGATCCTCTCAATGATAGGAAAAGGTCCAATGAATCTCGGTGCCAACTTTCCTAATCTTCCCAATCTGATCACACCCTTCATCGGTGACACCTTAATAAAAACCTGATCTCCAACTGATAACTCTAAGTCTTTCCGTCTCTTATCTGCATAACTCTTCTGCCTAGATCGAGCCTCCTTCATTCTATCCCGAATGACCTCAATTTTTTCTGTGGCTTCTCTAACCAAATCTGGACCAAGAACTAACCTATCCTTGGTCTCCAACCAACAAACAGGAGATTTTCCTGGCCTTCCATAGAAAGCTTCAAAGGTGCCATCCCAATACCAGTCTGATAACTATTGTTATACGAAAACTCGACTAGATGCAAATAGTCTTCCCATGATTCCCCGAAATCTAGAACACAAGCTCTTAACAAATCTTCCAAGATTTTGTTAACTCTTTCCGTTTGCCCATCAGTCTGCGGATGGTAAGCGGTACTCATCTTAAGCTTTGGTTCCCAAAACTTCCTGCAGACTCTTCCTAAACTCGCTAGTGAACAAGAAATCTCTGTCACTTAATATGCTACTAGGAATTTCATGCAGTCTAACAACATTCTTCAGGAACAACTTCACTCAAACAGGTGCCGTCCTGGTTGACTTAATTGGAATGAAATGGGCGCTCTTGGTCAATCTGTCCACTATGACCCATATACTTTCATTTCCTCTGTTCGAACTTGGCAACCCATCAATAAAGTCCATAGAAATAAAATCCCACTTCCATACCGGAATATCTAATGGAAAAAGTAATCCACTTGGCTTCTGGTGTTTGGTCTTTGCCTGTTGGCAATTCAAGCACTGCTTTACACATAAGCCAATGTCTCGCTTCATACCTTCTCAGAAGAAACTCCTCTTTATATCATGATACATCTAAGTACCTCCTAGATAAATAGAGAACTTCGAACGATGGCGTTCCTCCAAAACTTCCTTCCTTATGTTTCCTACACTCGAAACACACAATCTTCCTTTCTTTCTCAACCACCTGTTCTAGTCAAGACTGAAGTCCTTCTAGTCATCGCTCTCGGTTCCTTCTATTAACTTCCTAATCCATTCAGCTAATACTGGATCCTCTTCCTGCTTAGAAGCAATACCTTCGATCATCACTGGTCGAGCTTCCAAACAAGATAACACTGTGGTTTCACTGCTAGACCTAGCCTCAGATCTCCACTACACTTTGTAATCTACTAATGCCTCCAAATCCTTCCACTCAGCAATCATCGCTAACACTGCATTCTGATGTTCCTTGCTAAGTGCATCTACAACCTTGTTGCCTTTCCCTGGTGCGTACTCAATCCCAAAATCATAAGCGGCTATAAACTCTAACCCTCTCTACTGTCTCATGTTCAGCTCCTTCTGAGAGAACAAATACTTCAGCGACTTATGATCTGTTTGTAACTCAAACTTCTCTCCCAAAGGTAATGTCTCCACACCTTCAAAGCAAAAATCAATGCAACCAAATCCAAATCATGTGTTGGATACCAGACCTCATGTGGTCTAAGCTATCTAGAATCATAGACAATCACTTTGCCTTTCTGCATCAGCACAGCTCTAATCCTGTTCCACATGCATCGGTATAAACCACCAAATCCTGATTCCCTTCTAGAACAACCAACACTGGTGCATGGGTCAATAAGTGTTTCAGACTCTAGAATGCTTCCTCACACTTATCGGTCCACACAAATTTCACATCTTTCCTCCTTAGCTTGGTCATTGGTGCTACTATCCATGAGAAATCCTGAATGAATCTCCGATAATAACCAGCCAACCTAAGCAAACTCTTTATCTCGGTTACTGTCTCGGGTCTCTTCCAACTATTTACTACCTTAATCTTAGTCGGGTATACTAACAACCCTTTCTCTAAGACTACATGACCAAGAAACTTCACTTCCTTCTTCCAGAAATGATACTTCGAAAACTTCGCCTTCAGCTAGCTGCCTCAGCGTCTCAAGTACCACTCTAAGATGAACCCCTTGCTCTCTTTCATCCTTAGAGTAAACCAAGATATCATCTATCAAAACCAGTATGAACCTATCCAAGTGCTCTTGGAAAATCTGGTTCATCAAATCCACAAAGAAAGCTAGCACATTAGTCAGTCCGAACGATATAACAAACCATTCGTACGACCCATATCTGGTCCTGAATGCCATCAAAGGTATACTATCCTCTGCTACCCTAAGCTGATGGAAACCTGTTGCCAAATCTAACTTAGAAAATACCTTGGCTCAACTCAACTGGTCGAACAAACCATCAATTCTGGGCAGGGGATATTGATTCTTTATCGTCATCTCATTCAACTTATGATAATTGATACATAGCCTCAACAATCCATTCGGCTTCTTAGCCAACACTGCTGCTGCACCCCAAGGGGAAATACTTAGCCCGATAAAACTCTTACCTTCCAAATCCCCCAAATTCATCTTCAACTCCCTCATCTCTAAAGGGATCATCCTACTTGGCGGCCTACTCATTGGTTCTGCACCCGGAACCAAATCTATTCAAAACTCAATGGCTCGTTTTGACGGCAATCCAATTACAGGCTCAAAAACATCTGCAAATTCTCTAACCACGAAAACTCAGCTCAACTCATCTTCTAGTTCCATAACACCCAACAAAGCATACATCTCACCGCTAGAACCTTCTATGTTATAAATAATCTTGTCGCTACACTCCGGGTGTCAAAGAGGTATCTTTCTATCCTAGCAAAATATTCTAGCATCGTACTTACTTAACCAATCCATCCCAAGAATAATTCTAAACCCCACAAAATCAAACACATGCAAATTGCAAACAAAAGTATGACCTAACAGGTCAAACTCTAACTGGTCACATCTCAACCCTAGAGTTGCATACCCTCCTATTGGATTCGCAACCCGTAAGGAAGTAATTAAATATGTGGGTTCTAGGTTAAGCTTATCTATCAAACATCTAGATATAAAAGACTGCGATGCACCTATATCAAATAGAATGCTAACAGACATAAACGTACCTCCTAAAATTGCCTTTCCTTTCTCTTGAGCTGTCGGCTTAGAAGCAGCAGGCTCCAATGCATACACCTTGCCCTTTCCATCTTTAGCGGGCTCCTTGCACTGGTTCTTATAGTGGCTAACCTGATCGCAGTTGAAGCACCTGAAGTTCTTCTTCCTGATCAATTCCTTAGCCTTCCCAGAACGACACTCATTGGAAAAATGCCCCTTCTTATCTCACTTAAAATAGACCACCTTAGATTTTCCTCTCTTGGCTGCTCCACCCTTCCGAGCACCCTTCTTGTGGAAAAACTTCCGCTTCTGGCCTTTCCCTACCTAGACCTCTCTAGCCTTATTCTTCTCCTGACATGTAAGCATCTCCTCGTGCCTCAAAGCCATCTCCACAACCACATCAGAGTGATATCTGATATGCGGTAAAGTAGCTCTAGCCAACTCAGGCTTCAATCCCCTGATAAACTTATCGTTCCTCTTCATCACTGTGTCTACATTAGCATATCCATACCAGGTCAACTCCTCAAACCGACAGGCATACTCCAGAACAGTCATCTCTTCCTAAACTAGCTCAGAAAACTTCCTAATCAAGATACACTGTGCTATAACTGACATGAACCTCTCCTGAAATCTCCTCTTGAACTCTGCCCATGTTATGGTCTCCTCGTCCAATGCTACAGTGACACTATTCCACCAAAACAAAGCAGCTCCTTGAAGCTGTCTAGATGCCAACGTCCTCTTCCGCTCATTATTGAGCCTCAAGTCTGCAAAAATCCTTTCGCAGTGCAATAACCAGTTTTCTACCTCTATAGCATCCTCGGTACCAATAAATGGCTTCCTTCCGAGCTTAATGTAGTCTCCACTCAACTTAGCATAGTCATGGATAACTGGGACTTCCGGAACTCTTCCTCCCACTGCTTCAGGAGCAACACCCGCTTGTACCATATTCACAAAGAACTGATACACAGCTTCCATTCCAACCTACAGGACTCCAACACCCACATTCTCTGCCTGTGCCTAACCTTGACCTCTCCTTGCATTAGGTCCGGCATTCCCTTCAGTGCTTCCCCTTCCTGGGTTAACTCTTCCTCTTCTACCATCCATATCTATATTCAAACCACATGAGATACAAAAAGATAACCAAATCAAAGATAGGAGATTAGAGATAAAGTGCATACTTATATATAGCAAGTACAAGTACGTTACTATAGTGTTATCCCATACCCCAATCCTACTCTAATTCCTTAGGATTTTGTTTTCAAAACCACTTTTAATTAATGTTTTTTTTCATAAACCTATGCTCTGATACCAAGTCGTAACATCCCATATCTAGAGGCCAAAAGCTAAACACTACAGATGCTGCAGTCATCTATAGTATTAACTTCTGATGATAAAATACAGATATGCTAATGGTATCCATAATATCAGAAGCTCTTGAATATGAACAAAATCACAAATTTAAAAAAAATAACATTTTGCTGATTACATTTCAAAACAATGTCATATCCAAGTTACAAAATCCCAAAACGTTTCCCAGGCAATGATCAAGTATAATTTACAATAATATGCCAAGAGCGACATATGACGATGCCCCTTGGATGATCAAAGTAATATTGTCATATCTGACTTAATACACAGCGGAATCAAAACAAAATAATCTAAAATCCTAAAATAGCTATCCGTCGGCCACCTGCTTGTCTCTGGGAGCTTTAATCGCCAAAACTACGAAAACCTGATAACCTCAACCCTTAGCCTACTCAAATCAATTTTGAGCACCGAGAGTATAAGGGAAACAAAAACTTCGAGTCGGAAATAAAGCCTGGTGTGACCAATACTATTCATCTCTGTTATTTTATGTTAAGTGAGACCACGCCGCTTAGCGAAACGAGTTTCCTATCACTAATATTCCTTTAAACATATCTTTTTGCAAATATTTTCCTACTACCTAAACTGGTTAAAATTTGTAAAGCATCATCATGTAAACATACATATTTATCAGGTAATAAATGAACTATTTGTTCATGGACTTTAGTTTTGTTTGGCTAACTATTAACCTTTGGCTGACTCGGGCCTACCAGACAACATATCAAAATTTATCTAGCATCTGTTAGACACTCCTATTTTTATGGACGTTCTGTCCTTAACTATATGTTAAATACTTCTCCTTTGGACGGTCTGTCTTTAACTTATCATCTTCCAGGGTCACCTGATCCTATTGGTTTTGCGAGCTCACCAATAACCTATATGTATACAAACATATATTCCTAAAGTGCGTATTCATAATTTTAGTCTTACTTGTGACAAAGCCCAACACACTGGAATTTTGGACTAAATTAGCTGGGGTTAATAGCTAATGTATATGGTGCAACCCTATACCAGACCCATCTGGTATTCTAATATCTGAGTCTTTTTACTTGTGGATATCTTCCCAAAATTTTCCTTGAAAACCTTTTCAAAATGATTTAAACCTTTAAATCAAACTCAAACAAGGAAAATATATAATCTCTATGCTTTACTCAAAATCACCTTGCCATGTTATATATATATACTTTACTCAAATCTTAGTTGATGAAAACACTTAAACCTTTGAAAGTCCCTCTTCAAATCTATTGAAAGTACCCCTTTCAAAACCATTCAAAGTATCTCTTTCAAAACCATTGAAAGTACCCCTTTCAAAACCAAGTAAAACCCATTCTTTTATCTAGGCCGAATGGCCAAAACCTTCCTTTCGAAACCATTCTCAATCCCTTTCGAAACCATTGGAAATCCTCCCTTTTGAAAGCTTTAAAACTTTAGACATCTTTCTTTTAAAACCTTTAAACCTTGCCTTTCGAAACCCTTGGAAAACCTTTCCTTTCGATCCTTTCGAAACCATCAGAAAACTATACCTTTCGACTCATTCGAAACCATTGGGGAACCACCCCCTTCGTAACCTCTTTTAAAACATTTTGAATGCATTAAACCTAAACCTTTCGAAAGCACTTGGGTTCAATTTAAAACATCTGGAAACCTTTCGAAATCATTTAATTCATTTCTTTCGAAACCAATTTGGGTTATACTTCAATTTAACAAAAAGGGTCATTAAACCATTTAAGTTGAAAGCCATTCTTTCGAAAGCATTTCCTAAGTAAAGAAGTGATGGTGTCGAAACCATCCCTTCAAAAGAATCAGAGAAATATGTAGATTTCTAAAACAAAACAACCCCTTCGAAACCCATTGGGTCGAAAGGTTAAAAGGTGGCAGCTAGATGTTTTGGCTTAGTCGAAAGCATTCATTTAAAAACAAGTTTAGAACCCAATCAAAACCCTTTCCTTTTAAACCATTTGACCTGGTCAAAACCCAACCAAGTCGAAAACATCTTAGTCGAAAGCAAGCAGGCGTATTTCTCTTTAAAATCAAAGCAAAGCTTCAACCCTTTCGAAACCCCATGGTTTCGACCCTATACCTTTCGCCTACATCCAATTCATTACGTACCAGTTACCTGATACTATATGCATTTGTTTCGACTGTGTCGGAGGTGATAGTATGGAGGCGGACCTGGTGTCGAAGTAGACGAAACAGTGAAAAACTATTTATTTGAACTTTTAAACTATTTCTTTTGTACCTAACCTGCCTTGTTTGTCTAAATATGATTAGTTCCCATATAACTTTTTCAAAAGTGCTGCCATTTTCCAGAATTAACAAATTCAAATTATTTATAAAAAGCTCCTTTCTCCTTTCTAAATATATAAATCAATTCACTTAGGAAAAATCTAGAAAAATTCTAGAAAATCTCTTTTAATATGTTTTCTAACATATAATAATTTCAGGTCCAAATCTTTTATTATTTACCTGTAAATAATTTATAACCCAAAATAACATTTTCTTTACTAGAAAATTCATACAAAATCCACATAAATTCCAAAAATTGAAACCCATCTCCAAAATGTTATTTCTCATCTTCATTAAAATTCACAAGGCATAAAGATGTCATTTACTAGGGATTTTACTTTAAAACATATCATAAAAATCAATATGAACATGTATAAATCAACAGGTATATATAAACATTCCATCATTCATAAACATGGCAAAACATTGCAAAATATTTCGAAATCATCCTAAAATCGAAAACAAATCAAAACAAGGGACGTAAACATTATTCACCTTAGCTTTTGTGATTAAAGAGATTGAGATATGAATAGATTTGATTTGTTTAAGCTTCTTTCTAGCTTTTCTCTATCTTTTTTCCCTTTTCCTTGTTAATGGTGGCCGACCTTGAGTTATAAAAATTTAAAAATGAAATGAATGTGTAAATGATACATGGCTAAAGGATGTAGATATAGGAAAGACCTCTTTCCCATTTTACCCCTCCTCTAATTCATTTTAAACCCCTTTTTAGTTCATTGTTAAATGGCATGGCTACCCTTAAATCTCAATCCCCTAATCAACACATTATTTTATTTAATTTATCTAACTAAATATCATAAATAATGTTATCAAAATATGGGGTGTTACAAGAGATAACTCAAATAATGAGAAACATATAATGTTCTGTGTGACCAAGCCGCTAAGGCGGAACGGGTTTTACCTCATAAAAATAACATCCATAAAGGCATGAGCAGAAATAAACATCAAGAAAACAATTCCAAATAAGAATAGGCATAAGTAATATTAAAACCAGACTTTAAAGAATGAAAATAACCCGAGTAAAATCTAAACTGGACAGAATGGATAAAACAAGGAAATAGTCCAAATTTGGATGAATGGACAAAATAAGGTAACAATTCAAACTTGATTGAATAGACAAAATCAACACTTAAACGCCGCAAAGATTGGTTGACTCTTCTCATGGCAATTTAAAGATAAACAAATTCAAGGGTTCCAATCAAATAAGGAAAGGAAAATTACCAACAAATGACTAGGAAGATGCACCCCTCTTGAAGTATACCTCTGGTAATATACTTCTGAGAAGCTAATTTACTCTGTGGCACTTCTCAGAAACCTCCAAGCCGGACGCCACTAACCTTACCGAGTATCCGAGTATTTCACATCTAAATCTTAACCATTTTAAGGCGACGGTACACCAAAATCTAGATGAAAAGTGAAAGTACCCTAATAGGAGCAACCCTACATAGCTTGGCCCCCTCTCGCGCTTTAGTTTTAGTCATTTTCAACAAAGAATAGAGAAACTCAAAGAGTAACAAATCGTTTTTAAGGTGATGATACACCATGAAGAAAGCTGAATCCAATAATTAATAAACCAACTATAGGGGATAGTTAAAAGTATTGTATATGGAAATTGAATATCATATATTTACCACTACTTGTTGATTCCAAACAAGTGCTATCTCTTGGGTGAAGATAAAGCTAGGTAAGTTGAGGTAGTGTTACCTCAAGGCATCACCTTAACGACATTTTTAACCTTCGAGATAGAAACGAGTCCAAGCCTCAACTTTTAGCGTTAAATGTATGACTAGATCCTTTCCATATAAGCGATATCGATCACGGAACTACTTTTCCATAACCGAAATCGAACTTTAACTTTTTAAAACTGAACTTGTGCTTGATTTCCATAATAAATATTTGAAAAAACTCTTTTAGAAATACTCTTTCAAACCGTTTTTTTATAAGACAAAATTTATAATACTAATTGAATTAAAACAAGGGTCAAAAAACAAATGTTGCTATAACATTGTTCACTATAAACCTAAAAACAATTTCCACTTAGCTTTATTTATAAATAATTCATTTTAAAGGATTTTCTCATTAATAAACTATTATTTATAAATTTAAAACAACATTTATTACCTCAAAGAAAATAAAATGATTTACATACCTTTATAAATTTAAAACAATATTAATTACCCCGAAAGATAACTATTTACATTTATAATCTCCTTCAAGTAAACTAAACCATTATCTTTAAATAAAATAGTTAATTATTCATAAATACTTTTATATCATCAGTAAACTAACTTTAAATATATTAGTTAATTTACTTTAATCATTTTTTATTAAATCAATTAATTTAATTTAAATATCATTAATTATAAAGATTTTAAATTCAAAGAATCATTAATTTGGAAGAATAATTAATCTCAACCATTATTAATTTAAAAGGATTAAATAAATTTTAAATGACATTGATTAAAAAATTAATTAAGTTTAAGTAATCATCAAATTAATTGAATTAATTAAATTCAAACCTCATTAGTTAAAATGATAAATTAAAACATCATTTGTTAAAATGATTAATTAACTTTAAAACATCATAATTTAAAATTATTAAATAAATTTCAAATACCATTATTTAAAACAGTTAATTAAATTTAAACAATCATTAATTAAAATGATTAATTAAAGTTCAATGTCATTAATTGAAATGACTTTATTAAATTCAAATCTCATTAATCAAGTAGATTAATTAATTTTCAAACATTATAAATTAAAATGATTAATTACATTCAAATATCAGAAATTAGGATGATTAATTAAACTCCATTATCAATAATTAAAATAATTGATTAGACACGAATATTCATTAGTTAAATTGATTAATTAAATTCAATCTCATTTAAATCAAAGATAAACCAATTTTAAACATCATTAATTAAATTGGTTAATTAATTTCAAAATCATTAGTTAAAATGATTAATTACTTTAAATTATCATTAATTAAAATGAATGACGAATTTTAATATTTTGCTTAGTGTAAACACAGTCTGAAGTTCAAAAACGTACGATGGGGTTTTGGGGATGAAAATTAATAAATAACCGTATAGCAAAATCGCTATAAGGACACTTAACAAATTAAATTGAATATCAAGATTTAGTTCAATTAACCATCAATATAACAACATAATGATGTAATTAAATAATTATTGGTGAGAAACCCCTTTGGGTCTCTCTACAAATTTTCCTTACAAAAGAATGGTTACAGATAATATATAATCACATGGGTTCATAACAATCAAATTAATATGTCATCCATTTTCCAAACAGAAATTCAACCAAACAATCAAATCAAACAATTTAACTAACATCCAAGCAATCAAGAATAGTTTATAGCATCATAGATATGATACAGTAAAATTGAATGTGAGTTAAACTCGCATTGATTTTCAATTTTTGCCTAAGCATTACGTTTTAGACTAAAATCGAACGAATGTTCAATTTTATCCAAAAACTCCACTAGCTTCAAATCCATCCAAACAAATTCCAATGCGTAGCCATCGCCGCTATGAGTCCGACGTAAAAAATGATGTTCGAATCCAACCTTGTATGCATTTTATAAGTTATCGATTAATTTAAATTAATAAATAACTAATCAATTTCACTAATTACCCTACCTAATCAAATCCCATCTCTAATCCATCTTCCCTCTTTAAACATCTGTACATACATACCCAAACCTATCATGTACACACACACTCAATCACTGTCAATAACCAACGAAACGTGTAACGACACAACATTTTAGGATATTTGAAATTGGAATATTTAATTGATTTTAAATATTCAGGTGTTGTTTTTAACTTGAATTTCAAATATAACTATTTATTGGGTAATTAAATTATTGAATTTGATATTTTGGAAATTGGGTAGAAATACTGAATTTGGAGTTCCAAGCTTGTTAAAAATATTTCAAAGGCTTATAAAATTTATATTGTTAATACTGAAGACAATGCAACTTTTAAAATTGAATTTGGAAGTGCTTTGTTCAGTTTTAAAAATATATCGTTTAAATTGACAATTTAAAAATAGCCTTGCGAGGCACAGTCTCAGAATCCGACGGAACCAGATCCATTGGATCCGTAATAGTGTATTATTATCTGATTTCAAATTTCGGAACGTTTGGAGTTTTCGGGTAGTCGTACGGGGTGTAAACGCGCTGAAAATTTATATCGAAATTAAATATAATAACTGGGTCCAAAAAGTTATCTTCTTTATACAATCAAATTAGGACTCGAAACCTTTTCCATTGCGTTCGAAATAGGGTATAACATTAGAAACGCCTAGCGGCACGCCTCGATAGGATGTCAAGATTTTAAGCTACAGATTCAAGTCGATTTAAATTTAAATTTGAATATAATTTATACTTTGTTTGACTGGTCAAATAAAACTTCACATCGATACTTTTTCACCTCTTTTCAAAATCACTATAGCTTTTTCCCAACACGCAACCTTCTTTTTGAAAATACATTTTCTTTTTCAAATCACGTCGTTCTACCCTTTTGAAGCAAGCCTCTTGCCTTCGTTCTTTTAAATCGAGACCATATTCCTCTCTCTCGAATTCAAACAATGGCCGAATTCAATCAAATGAAAAAATGGCGCTTCCTCTCTAAAAAAAAGTGGTGGCCGAGCTTTCTCATTCTTTTATTCTTCGTCCTTCATTCTTTTCTATTTCCCAGCTCGAAATTGAAATCAAGCTTTCAAAAAAAATGGAGCCAATTCAAACTCCAAGTTCGCGAGGGCGACAGGGAGTCGCTGGTGAGGGGATGCACGCGTGCTCGTGCCTGCGCATGCGAATGAGGAAGGTTCGCGACATGCCGATGGCAAAGCAATTTCTGATAGGTTCGCGTATGATGGTGCGGTGACTCGATGGGAGTGGAGAGCTCACGATGGCAATGGTTTTTCATTCTCGAGGCAGTAAGGCGAGAACTCGAACTCGCGAGCAAGGACTCGATGTTGCTGGGATTCGTGGTGACCGTAGTCATGGAAGAGGAGGCCGCAGGCT
This sequence comes from Allium fistulosum, assembly GCA_030737815.1. Classification (NCBI taxonomy): domain Eukaryota; kingdom Viridiplantae; phylum Streptophyta; class Magnoliopsida; order Asparagales; family Amaryllidaceae; genus Allium; species Allium fistulosum. Next base: position 1,248,900,763 of record CM060905.1, read on the forward strand.
AGGGTTTCAATAGGCAAAAAGGTATATGTTGTCTCGATTTTGAGTATTCGATTTGTTAATTTTGTTAAAAAAAAATTTAGGAAGTTATATACTTTTCTTTTTAACTTGAAAAAAAGTAATTGCAGCAAGGTATATATATATAAAAAGTTTATTATAAATTTAATAATGTATATGTATATATACGAATATATATAGTAAAGAAAAAAATATATATGTAGATAAGATATAGGAAAATAGAAAATTTAAATGGTAATGTAGATCGTTTTATAAATATATATGTGTTTTCAAAAATAAAAATAAAAATGAATATACATACATACATTTTAATTTACTAGTTTATTTTAAAATAATTTATTAAGGGAATTAGTTTGGTTAATAAACTTAGTTAATTTATTTTAGTTACTAAAAGATTTTTAAAAGGGACGTAGTTAGTTTAAAATAAATTATTAGTTAAATCAAATTATTAAATGGTAAATTGATTTGTTCGATTATCCCAAATGTTAATAAACCCTATAATGTTTATACAAGGTTGAAAATCGGGAAACTGAGTCGAGATTGAAGTGGATTGCAAACAAAAATAAAGGTGAGATTTTCTCACTCATTTGGATAACCTTATTTAAATTTAAATGTTAAATTTAAATCATTGGATGCTTGACTTGATTGATAAATTTATAATTTATCTGTTGGATGATATTATATGCATAGTAGTGTGTGTGTGTGTGTGTGTGTGTATATATATATATATATATTGGAGTGATTGATATTTCCGCATTATATAGCGGATGAGACCCTATGCGCCCGCATAATAGCGGATGACCCTATATACCGCGATATCCCCCTCGAAGTGGGATTGGTATTTTATTTGTTGACTAACATCTATGGATGCAGAGAAACAGGTTGGAGGGATCCAACAGGATTCCTCAAAATATTTATTGTTCATATATGTTGTTATATGGTATGATGGATAATTGATATGGATTTGTGTATGAATTTAAGTATTAAATGTTAAATAGCATGGGAATTTAATTAGGTATTTTTAAATACCAGAAATAATTAAATTGAAGGAATTTAAAAGGAATTTCGAATAGAAAATATTTATAATAAAAATTGAATTATTCTAAAAAGGGAATTAAGTAGAATAAAATATATTAATTAACTTGGGTATTACTTAACTAATTTTAAATTGGTTTAAGTAAAGACTTGGAATTAAAATTATATATATTAAGGGCTTGATGAAATATTTGGAATCGATAAATGGATTTGAAATAAAATGGAGTCTTATTAAGGAATAAAATTATAAAAATGGAATTTTAAATAAAATTTGTTTATAAAAATAGATTAAAAACTCAGGGAAGTTTATAGAATTTATAAACGGGGTTTATAAATGAGATAAGATGATATCAGTGGATATGTATAATATAAGTTGATGGTGCGAACTTATATCAAGTTATGAGGATTGTTTTGAAAGAAATAAATGAAAATATTTCGAATGTGAGGATGGAGGATATGGTCGATGAGATAGGAATCAAGAGGAATTTATAAATTGAATTGGTGAATATTGGATTTTCTAAAAAAATAGGCTTTTGTTGAGTAATAGAAATTGTTTTAAATTATTATTATACTATATAATTTTTTATAAACTATTATTGGATTTAGAATATCTCGAAGTTTGTTTTTACCTTAAATCCTACTTTGAAAATAAAACCATTATTCTTATTTTATAGTTATATATGTTTTTAAATGTTTTAAAATTTAATTATAAATCCTCTTGAGATGGAAAGCTAAGTTTAGCAAATCAAATAAGATTTTAGAAGAAGATCTTTTAGCAGTTTTATAGGAACTTAAATAAATTGCTAAGGCGTAAGATAAGTGAATTTCGTAGGTGAAATAAAATTCACAAGGAGAGTAGGAGTGAAACCTGAATTTTAACTTAAGCTAAATGGCTTTGGAAATATTAAAGGAAATTAATTAAGGAATTCTGGGATTTATAGAAATCGTGTGAAACGGGTTGAGAATGTACAAATAATGAAGTGGGAGGAATATTCTAAGTGTTGAATGTACAAATAATGAAACGGGTTGAGAATGTAAATGATTTGGGAAAAGAAAATAGGAGAAAAAGGAATATTTCAAATTGTTAGGCAACTAATGAAGTGGGAGGAATATTCTAAGTGTGGGAAAAGATTTAAATTGTTCCGTGTGAATAAAGGAATTTGAAAATTTATTTCTAAGTGTTGAAATATGGGAATAATATCTTGGGTGGATATTTTGAAATAAATAATTTGGGGGAAATTATTTAAGGCCTGATGGTTGCTTGTGGATGTTATATGATAGTTAAATAACCGACTGTCATTATTGGACAATACACTGATCGTTTCGAAGAGACCGGGATCAGGTTTAATTACCCGAAAACCACTTCGATCTGGTTTGAACATTAGCGAATGAAGACCGTGAAGATGAAGAAGACGGTGATTCGGTTTGTCCAGACCCAGGGCAACTTGTATGGATGAATGCTATCAGAACATCGTCAGGGGGACGATGAGCATTCTAAGTGAATGAGTTCTTTAAAAGGTAAAGCATATCCTTAAGCCTCATCAACCGGGAATGGCTAAAACATGGGAGGTGCAGCGAGGCTAAGTGGGTAGCACCCAAGTAGGGTAAGATTTCCCCTGTCTAGATGTCCTTTTTATTTCGGCTGCGTGGGCGGTTGCTGGCTCCAACCACGGGGTGATCTTATTCAGACTATCCAATAAAGGGTAGCTCCGGTCTTGTGTTGCAGGGGATCGGGTTTGATCCTCGGTACTCTGATCTAGGCCAGGTACTGTGACGGGCGGTACACCAGTAGCCCTGCCATTGTATGGAATCCAATCTCCAATAAGCATCGTACGGTTTTGATTGTGCCCAACTATTGTTGGAACGTGAGATGCAAGCATTTCAGCTAGATTCTATTTTACTTTCTATAGACACTATTATAATATCAGACCGATTTGATAAAAATGTTTTGGTTATCGTAAGGTAAAAACCCGGCATATTTATTTGTGGCGTGGTCTTACGAGATACCTTTGTTTCAAAGGCTTTTCAAAACTTTAATAATCCAATTGAGTGTGGTTTTCTCACGCTAGTTTTCCAGACTGACTCGGGTGTTATTTTGTTATGATGCTCGGGTCACACCGAGTTGTACATATTCAGGTTAAAAAGCTAAGGAGCTCAAGAGACGAGCTGGATGGCAGAGTGTACTTCCGTATTTGATTATTATTCCGCTGTGTAAGGACAAGCTATTAAATTGTCCAGGTTGACTATTGCTCAATGTACTCTGATGGTTGTAAGTATATATAACAATACAGATTTCTTTGTATTTAAAAGCCGCTGTTATATATTGTATTTTGTTCCGCTGCGATTGTGAGATTCTGATGTTGTTTATATCTTCTTCTTCTACCTCTTTCTTCTTTAACCCTAAAGATTCGCATTTTCGTCCGTTTTGAGTTGAATTGGTATGGAATATTGTCCTCTCAAAGGGGTACGGATTTGCGGGCCTTTACATTTGGTATCAGAGCTGAAGGTTAAGCGAGAACCTTGGCTCTGGTGGGGATTACTCATTAGAGATAGAGTCAGTAGTACTCTAGAATGAATTGAGTGTATTAATAGATATGAGCGCGAATTGTTAGTGAATATAAATGTTTTAATATTGTGTTGACTTATTGGTTGAGTGGAATATGGATTCTGATCGAGTAAGTTGGCCGCTAATTCGATAAGAATTCATAAACACTTGAATACGATAAATTGACACGGTATTGTTTTAAAAGTGGGTAAATGAAATAATTTTACCCAAAAATATATTTTGATATAAAAGAGAATAATTTTCTGAAATTATTATATATGATTGAATGTTTGGATGATAATATTAAAACCAAAATAAGTGTATAAAATTTAAAATAGTTTGTATAACTAATATGATAATTTGTATAAGGGTACAAGTGGATTATAGTTGAAGTTGGATTTAAACCGGAAGCTAGAAGTTTAAGTTCCGGGAAGTTTGAAAAATAATATATTCTGGAGTCCTTATTTGCATAATCTAATAACATCAGGGAGAAAAAGTTATAAGCTTATAAATTGAAGTGATTTTTAAATCAGTGAAGTAGATGAATTGGGAAATAGAAATTAAATTGGATTGAAATTAACTTAAGCCAAGAAAATGGAAGTGAGTTGAAATAAATGAACTTAAGCTATGTTTAAAATTGAGTTGGATTTGAAATTAAACTGAAAATAAAATCTAGTTGTATTTGAATTAAGTTGGAATGAAATTGATATAAATTGAGTTGGAATCAATTTAAAATGGATATAAGCTTATGTAATTGTTTATTCACATGAATATTGCCCAATTTGCATAAAAATAATTGTCGTTCGACGAAAACGAGATTATATAAAAACTCTATGAATTAATGGAAGCAAATAGAATTGATTTTGGAATCAATTGGAATGAATGTTAGTTCGTTTGGTTTAAAAATAAATTGAATGTAAGAAATTGAGTTGTAAACCGTTGAAATTGAATGAAATAGTATATGAATTGTTTGAAAACAATTGAATAAGTGTGGAAGTCATATAAATTGCTTATGAATATTGTTTAATCTGCATTGCTTATAGAATCCATGTGATGTTGTTGTTTAAATAAGAGAAATGTATTTGAACTTCATATATTGAGTGCTCACGTGTTTAAATTGAGTAAGTACTGGTACCTGGGGGCCGTTTGGCTGGATTTTGGTTGCGTAAATTGCTAAATAAATAAGCCGCTTGCTTTAAAATGTTAAATAAAGGTACGCCTACGCAATAAAAGATAGGAAATATGAAATATTGTTTTGTTTTTTTTGTTTTCCGACCGTGCGGGTCGATGTATATATATTTATCTCTCTTGTCAAATTGCAAAAGCTCCTCCGTACAAAGGGGACTCTGCCAAAATTTTCCGAATATTTTGGAAGTTGGAAATTTTTTGAAATTTTTGAGAAATATTTTGTTAACAACGAATTAATTTCAAATTGGAATTGAAATAAAGGAATTTTTGAATTGGAATTGAAACAAATGGTTTAGTTTGAAACTAAAGGATTAGGAAAGTGAAGTAGAGACTTTCACTAAGTGAGTTTAAATAAGTTAATGGGTTTGGGCATTTTTCTGCCATAGTAATTTCAAGGACGAAATTCTTTTAAGGGGGGAGGAAGGTAACGACCCGAAATTTTAGGATATTTGAAATTGGAATATTTAATTGATTTTAAATATTCAGGTGTTGTTTTTAACTTGAATTTCAAATATAACTATTTATTGGGTAATTAAATTATTGAATTTGATATTTTGGAAATTGGGTAAAAATATTGAATCTGGAGTTCCAAGCTTGTTAAAAATATTTCAAAGGGTTATAAAATTATATTGTTAATACTGAAGACAATGTAACTTTTAAAATTGAATTTGGAAGTGCTTTGTTCAGTTTTAAAAATATATCGTTTAAATTAACAATTTAAAAATAGCCTTCCGAGGCACAGTCTCGGAATTCGACGGAACCAGTTCCATTGGATCCGTAATAGTGTATTATTATCGGATTTCAAATTTCGGAACGTTTGGAGTTTTCAGGTAGCGGTACGGGGTGTAAACGCGCTGAAAATTTATATCGAAATTAAATATAATAACTGGGTCCAAAAAGCTATCTTCTCCATACGATCGAATTATGACTCGAAACCTTTTCCATTTCGTTCGAAATAGGGGTATAACATTGTAAACGCCTAGTGGCACGCCTCGATAGGATGTCAAGATTTTAAGCTACGAATTCAAGTCGATTTAAATTTGAATTTGAATATAATTTATACTTTGTTTGACTGGTCAAATAAAACTTCACATCGATACTTTTTCACCTCTTTTCGAAATCATTGTAGCTTTTTCCCAGCACGCAACCTTCTTTTCGAAAATACATTTTCTTTTTCAAATCACGTCGTTCTACCCTTCTAAAGCAAGAAAGAGTCTTCGTTCTTTTAAATCGAGACCATATTCCTTACTCTCGAATTCAAACAATGGTCGAAATCAATCAAACAAAAAAAATGGCGCTTCCTCTCTGAAAAAAAATGGTGGCCGAGCTTTCTCATTCTTTTATTCTTCGTCCCTCCTCCTTTTCCGTTTCCCAGCTCGAAACTGAAATCAAGCTTTCAAAAAAAGTGGAGTCAATTCGAACTCCAAGTTCGCGAGGGCGACAGGGGTTTCTAGTGAGGGGATGCACGCATGCTCGCGCCCGCGCATGCGAATGAGGAAGGTTTGCGACATGCCGATGGCAAAGCAATTTCTGGTAGGTTCGCGTATGATGGTGCGGCGACTCGATGGGAGTGGAGAGCTCACGATGGCAATGGGGTTTCGTTCTCGAGGAAGTAAGGGGAGAACTCGAACTCGCGAGCAAGGACTCGATGTTGCTGGGATTCGTGGTGACTGTAGTCAGGGAAGAGGAGGCCGCAGGCTAGGGTTTCAATAGGCAGCGAGGTATATGCTGTCTCGATTTTGAGTATTCGATTTGTTAATTTTATTTAAAAAAAATTAGGAAGTTATATACTGTTCTTTTTAACTGGAAAAAAAGTAATTACAGCAAGGTATATATATATATATACAGTTTATTTTAAATTTAATAATGTATATGTATATATACGAATATATACAGTAAAAGCAGAAAATATATATGTAGATAAGATATAGGAAAATAGAAAATTTAAATGGTAATGTAGATCAATTTATAAATATATACGTGTTTTCAAAAATAAAAATAAAAATGAATATACATACATACATTTTAATTTACTAGTTTATTTTAAAATAATTTATTAAGGGAATTAATTTGGTTAATAAACTTAGTTAATTTATTTTAGTTACTAAAAGATTTTTAAAAGGAAAGTAGTTAGTTTAAAATAAATTATTAGTTAAATCAAATTATTAAATGGTAAATTGATTTGTTCGATTATCCCAAATGTTAATAAACCCTATAATGTTTATACAAGGTCGAAAATCGAGAAATCGAGTCGAGATTGAAGTGGATTGCAAACAAAAATAAATGTGAGATTTTCTCACTCATTTGGATAACCTTATTTAAATTTAAATGTTAAATTTAAATCATTGGATGCTTGACTTGATTGATAAATTTATAATTTATCTGTTGGATGATATTATATGCATAGTAGTGTGTGTATATATATTGGAGTGATTGATATTCTCGCATTATATAGCGGATGAGACCCTATGCGCCCACATAATAGCGGATGACCCTATATACCGCGATATCCCCCTCGAAGTAGGATTGGTATTTTATTTGTTGACTAACATCTATGGATGCAGGGAAACAGGTTGGAGGGATCCAACAGGATTCCTCAAAATATTTATTGTTCGTATATGTTGTTATATGGTATGATGGATAATTGATATGGATTTGTGTATGAATTTAAGTATTAAATGTTAAATAGCATGGGAATTTAATTGGGTATTTTTAAATACCAGAAATAATTAAATTGAAGGAATTTAAAATTTTTGAATAGAAAATATTTATAATAAAAATTGAATTATTCTAAAAAGGGAATTAAGTAGAATAAAAATATATTAATTAACTTGGGTATTACTTAACTAATTGTAAATTGGTTTAAGTAAAGACTTGGAATTAAAATTATATATATTAAGGGCTTGAGGAAATATTTGGAATCGATAAATGGATTTGAAATAAAATGGAGTCATATTAAGGAATAAAATTATAAAAATGGAATTTTAAATAAAATTTGTTTATAAAAATAGATTAAAAACTCAGGGAAGTTTATAGAATTTATAAACGGGGTTTATAAATGAGATAAGATGATATCAGTGGATATGTAGAATATAAGTTGATGGTGCGAACTTATATCGAGTTATGAGGATTGTTTTGGAAGAAATAAATGAAAATATTTCGAATGTGAGGATGGAGGATATGGTCGATGAGATAGGAATCAAGAGGAATTTATAAATTGAATTGGCGATTATTGGAGTTTCTAAAAAAATAGACTTTTGTTGAGTAATAGAAATTGTTTTAAATTATTATACTATATAATTTTTTATAAACTATTATTGGATTTAGAATATCTTGAAGTTTGTTTTTACCTTAAATCCTACTTTGAAAATAAAACCATTATTCTTATTTTATAGTTATATATGTTTTTAAATGTTTTAAAATTTAATTATAAATCCTCTTGAGATGGAAAGCTAAGTTTAGCAAATCAAATAAGATTTTAGAAGAAGATCCTATAGCGGTTTTATAGGAACTTAAATAAATTGCTAAGGCATAAGATAAGTGAATTTCGAATGTGAAATAAAATTCACAAGGAGAGTAGGAGTGAAACCTGAATTTTAACTTAAGCTAAATGACTTTGGAAATATTAAAGGAAATTAATTAAGGAATTCTGGGATTTATAGAATTCATGTGAAACGGGTTGAGAATTTACAAATAAAATTGTAAATGATTTGGGAAAAGAAAATAGGAGATAAAGGAATATTTCAAAGTGTTAGGCAACTAATGAAGTGGGAGGAATATTCTAAGTGTGGGAAAAGATTTAAATTGTTCCGTGTGAATAAAGGAATTTGAAAATTTATTTCTAAGTATTGAAATATGGGAATAATATCTTGGGTGGATATTTTGAAATAAATAATTTGGGGGAAAGTATTTAAGGCCTGATGGTTGCTTGTGGATGTTATATGATAGTTAAATAACCGACTATCATTATTGGCCAATACGTTGATCGTTTCGAAGAGACCGGGATCGGGTTTAATTACTCGAAAACCACTTCGATCTGGTTTGAACATTAGCGAATGAAGACCGTGAAGATGATGAAGACGGTGATTCGGTTTGTCCAGACCCAGGGCAACTTGTATGGATGAATGCTATCAGAACATCGTCAGGGGGACGATGAGCATTCTAAGTGAATGAGTTCTTTAAAAGGTAACGCATAGCCTCAAGCCTCATCAACCGGGAATGGCTAAAACAGAGGAGGTACATCAAGGCTAAGTGGGTAACACCCAAGTAGGGTAAGATTTCCCCTGTCTAGATGTCCCTTTTATTTCGGCTGCGTGGGCGGTTGCTGGCTCCAACCGCGGGGTGATCTTATTCGGACTATCCAGTAAGGGGTAGCTCCGGTCTTGTGTTGTAGGGGATCGGGCGTGATCCTCGGTACTCTGATCTAGGCCAGGTATGTGACGGGTGGTACACCAGTAGCCCTGCCATTGTATGGAATCCAATCTCCAATAAGCGTCGTACGGTTTTGATTGTGCCCAACTATTGCTAGAACGTTAGATGCAAGCATTTCAGCTAGATTCTATTTTACTTTCTATAGACACTATTATAATATCAAACGGATTTGATAAAAATGTTTTGGTTATCGTAAGGTAAAAACCCGGCATATTTATTTGTGGCGTGATCTTACGAGATACCTATGTTTCAAAGGCTTTTCAAAACTTTAATAATCCAATTGAGTGTGGTTTTCTCACGCTGGTTTTCCAGACTGACTCGGGTGTTGTTTTATTATGATGCTCGGGTCAGACCGAGTTGTACAGATTCAGGTTAAAAAGCTAAGGAGCTCAAGAGACGAGCTGGATGGCAGAGCGTACTTCCGTATTTGATTATTATTCTGCTGTTTAAGGACAAGCTATTAAATTGTCCAGGTTGACTGTTGCACAATGTACTCTGATGGTTGTAAGTATATATAACAATACAGATTTCTTTGTATTTAAAAGCTGCTGTTATATATTGTATTTTGTTCCGCTGCGATTGTGAGATTCTAATATTGTTTATATCTTCTTCTTCTACCTCTTTCTTTGTTTAACCCTAAAGATTCGCATTTTCGTCCGTTTTGAGTTGAATTGGTATGGATATTGTCGGCTCAAAGGGGTACGGATTTACGGGCCTTTATAAAACGCGAATCTGACTCTGTCAAAAAGTCATGCTTCGCAATCTCCGCCATGTCAACCCAACAATCCCCCCTTCGTATGCCCCAGGTGAACCACGACCTGCTATAGTCGAATGCGACAAAGGAGTGTTAGGATTTCCAATGGACGACCACACCACCCAATAACGACATGACCCACACCCTCGACAAGATAAGCACACTACAAACCTTTAATCACACCAACGCCGCCTCTATATCGAGGAAAAGTGAACCCTAGGCCATACTGAAAACATGGATCTCTCCAACTCTCGACTGCACCCTACGCGATGATCGTGGATTGAAGATCATGAGACCATGAACACCATGGAACGAATGGCATGATTTTTCATTGAGAGACAATTTTGATTTTAATTTTTGAAGTGGGGAAATCTCTTTATTTTTGTTACAGAAAACATTGATATATAGGAGAGAAGGTATAGTTAGAAAACGTAGGGGAAAAGCATGAATAGTGGTGGGGTGTATGGGTATGGTGTTTGAATATGGGTTTCTTTTAAAAAGATTTGATTTTCTACTATTATATTTGAAAATATTCGACATTATATACCCAAAAATCTCAAACTCCAAATGAGACTTGCCGCCTTGCATTCTATATGTTATACCCCTATTCCGAACATAGTGAAACTAGTCTCGAGGCAATTCGATCATATATAGAAGATAGCTTTTCAAACCCAATTATATCATAAATTTTCGAAATTAATTTTTATGCGTTTCAAACTCACACGACCTCGTCTGATCGCTATGAAATTCAATGGCATATTATAATTCATTACTATGGTCCCAATGAAACTGGTTTCATCAAAATCCAAGACGGTGTCCTAGAATAGCAATTTCACAAATTTAAATATCGTTTTATATTCCCGATCCAATTATCGATATTTATCCGATCTATTTATATTTGTAAATAAATTTGCAAATTGAATTCATCAATATTATTTATTAATGATAAGGAGTTAAATGAAATTATTAAATCCATTTAATTAACATTCAATTTCATAATTCAAATATTTAATCATTCCCTATATTTGAATTATAAGTTATTAAATTCTAAAATCCAATTATTTAAATATTTAAAATTAATTAAATATTTAAAATCAACTGACAAAATTGTGGGTTGTTACACTCAACAGCCTCAGGTATTACTCGATCGATCACTTATGGTACCCCAAGCAATTTGAAGAGTTATCCCCCAAGCTCTCTACAAGCCAACACACATAGCATACAAATCTTACTAAAGCCCGTACAATTCATATATATCATTCGTACGCAATACCAAATTCGATCACTAGCTCGATCACATAGATTTCACTTTCAAACTAGTATATCTCACCTAACCTCTCTAGTGCGGACTCTGATCAAGTTTCGTGATTAGAAACTTATGTTATCCTTACACTGCCATATACAATGATAGAAAACTTTAGTATCATATCAAGGATCCATTTCAAGTGTTTGCCATCGAGAATCGAGTGAAAAATCCTAACTTGGACCGATGAAAATCACCTCGAAATCCTGTACTAAATCCTGGATCAAGAACTATCATGCGAATAAAATGATCTACGTACAACTTACGTACTCTATTCGGTTGGTTTCTTAATTATAGTTTCTTTCATTTTAATTCACATTCATTTTCACTTATAGTATTTCTCATTTAACACTAAAATCACTCATGAATTATTTCATAAAACTCTACTCCTAATTATTAAACATTATATAACTTGAGTTCATATTGTATCACCATACTACATCTCAGGAGTATATACAAAATAATCTCATTTCATTTTCTTAACATGGTTATTCAATAAATTTAAAACCTGTTTAAATTCTACTATCTTTCAATTTAAGAGTTAAAAAACTCAACTTATTATACTTTTACAGAAACAATTAGCTTCAAGTTCTCAACTAAATTGGAAGTTTTCGACTGTCCAAAACCGTCGAAACTTCTATTTTATTTCAATAAATGTAAACTACCAACCAATAGATCAAACAAGATGCACAACCATACTACCCTAATTGTGACGCCCCACCTCTATACCCACGCTAACCAAGAACACTACGATGTAGTGCTGTCAATTAGCACGGAGAGTAAGGCTGTGGAGGAGCGACCATCCATGTAACTTCTTTGTGCGAGCACCGATATGTCAGATAGAATGGAATGCATATCTTTTAAGGAGGAAATCCGACATACCGATACAAACACAAAGCTATCACACGGTGGCTATATATAATCTTCGGAAACAAACATAGAAGTAATCATAACATAAATCAGTCACAGACATCCATATCACAAAGGCGGAAGAAGATATGAATAAATATATAACACATGAAAGTGTACATCAGAGTAGTGGTCAGAAAGATCCACGATAATACAAAAGAATAGCATCACGTGCTATACAAAAGAATAAGTACACTGCATAGAGTCTATATCTCAAATGTGTACATCCAAAAACTACTAAATCTAAGTAGTTAGCCAAAATTCAAATAATCCTGAAGAGAAGTCAAGCAGAAGCACCTGTAACATCTCAGTCTGACCCGAGTATTATTTATAAGAAAATAATAAACGGATCAGTCTAGCTATAAATATCAGATGATAAGGTATATGATAAATAATATGGCATGAACATGTAACAACCATAACGGCACAATACTATAAGTGTGAAAATGATAATCAACAAAAGATCAATCAATATCACAAGAATCTTCTCAAAGATAAAATAGTGTATCATACCCTAAACTTGTATTCATAACAAGTCAATAACACATAAATTCACCAATGCACAAAAACTGAAATCATATCAATGAAAATCATGAAAATTGGTGAAGCACAAAATTCCAGAAATCATCACCAGAAATCCAGAAAACACATAAAAAGGGGGGAAGGCCTAACACATGAATGGGAGCATGAAAACTCACCTACGCGTAAAACACATGACGAGAAGCTATCTCATGGAAGCTATCCATTTAAATTTTCACACAGGAATGGCCCGAAGACCATGGGGTGCTACCCCATATATATGATGGCGAAACATCACAAAAGCGGGGTCTAGTCTCCCTCGCAGACAAAGAGACATCGCTCAATCGCTAGTCTAAATCACAAAAATGATCGTCATGATCATAAGGAAGTGTCAATTACACTAAGCCAGTAAATATATCAGTTTAGCTTCATATCCCATAACCACTAGCTTAACTTAAATATTTACGAACAAACTGTAGATCTTCACTAGGAAATTGTCACAAAAAGGGTTCAATCGAACAAGTCCAAGAGCTAACCAACGAAGTGAACGCAAGCGTTTCATACCACTCGTTTTACTAAGTCGTTTAAGTCGATTTCTCATCCGAGTGAAGTAAAGGCTTGTATATACTAGTAGATTGGAAATCGGTTTGAGAAAACGAACTTTTGATATTTAAAATAGTGTTGAAATCGCTTTGATGAAAGAGTTTTGATATTTACTACTAGTATTGAAACCTTCATATATCTTTAAAGTGACAAGTCATAAAACGATTGTTGAAACAATCTATCACAAAAATTCACATTCGAAGACGTGAACAAAATCCAAGGAAATCAGCTCAAAATGCATCAAAGTGGAAGTTCTGTTGAATGTTTTTCAGATAAGATCGCCTACGGAGGGGGGTCCAGGGGGGTGGCAACCCCGTAGGTGGGGGTGCGGGGACAACGCCCCAGCTACGGTGTTCGACCTAGTGAAGACAAGCGACCTCGTGAAGCCAAACGACCTAAGGGGCCATGTGACCTAATGGGTCATGCGACCTACGACCTAAGTGGAAGACAGGTCGAGCGACCTAAGGGATATGAGGTCCAACGACCTAAGTGAAGCAAGGCCTAGTGACCTAAGGAAAATAAGGTCTAACGACCTAAGGAAAAGAGACTCGCGACCTAAGGACTCGCGACTTAAAACTCGTGACCTAAGGACTCGTGACCTAAAGCTCGCGACCTAAAGACACGCGACCTATCTCCGAACGAGCTAATGTGAGCATATAAGGTCGAACGGCCTAACTGCAAACGACTTAAGGCCGAACGACCTGAAATGGAACGACCTACCAAGCACGCGACCTATCAGTGGTGCGACCTAGTGGGGTGAGCGACCTAACACGGTCGAGTTAAGGTAAGGCGCGACCTAAAGAGATGCGACCTAATGGGTAGGTTAGATAGAGCGACCTAGGGCTAACGACCTAGTGCAGAACGACCTACGACCTAAGTGCCAAGCGACCTACGACCTAATGCGAGGCGAACAACCTAAGCCCAGAACGGCAATTTGCAGGCCTGTCTTCTCAAAACCCGAACGACCTAAGCCCAGAATTTTGCCAAAACACTAAAAATTGGGTTTTTCACTAATTCAATCCAAACCAAATGCAAATGCACATGCACAAGTGATAGGGAATCATTCCCAACAGTCCAATGACAGTTATAGGCAAGATGTGAGATCAAAAATCTCACCTTTTCACTAAAATGGATGAAGATGGAGATTGAAAGCAAGGAGAAGCAATCCAAAGCTTGAATCCACTATCATCTACTTGAATTTGGACTTGAATCTCGGATTTGCAATAGAATTTGAGTTTGGAGTTTTAATTTCCACTTCCCACCACCATTTTTGATAAAGCTTGAATGTTAAAACAAATGGTGAATGAAGTGAGGAAGAGGGTTGGGCTGAACTAAAGAAGGTGCAGTCCAAACCAAAGTCACAAGCGGGAAAAAGTAGCAAGAATTTCACTAACTCCAAACATATCGAAGTTTACACTCAAAAAGATCGCAAACGTCATTTTGAACTCAATGAAGGTGGTCTCGAGTCCTAATTTGACCGTATGCAAAAAGTAGCTTTTTGGACTAACATCCGACTAACGATAAAATATTTAAATAAAATATTTAAATATAGAATTGATAAATATGCGGGTTGTTACACTAATGCATAGGATACATGCATCAATAATATAACTTAACCAAAAACTTCAGAACTAAATACCCGACTTTCATTTCAAATTATTTTGAAATAACAAATAATTATAACTTTTGTATAACAATTCATACTTCTGTGATTTAAATCAAAATCTGTTTTACCAAAACAACTATAAAGCAAAACTATTATAGTAGCATCCTCCACTTACAAACTCGAAAATAAATGCTGATGATACTACAGTTATCATCGAAATTATTTTCCAGCGACAGAAGTGAGTTCAGTACTTCTAACTCATGCCTTTCGGACTTAACCAAAATCATTTCCATAATGGTATCAAATGCTTTATAAATATTACTAAGTACCATGATATCAATTTCATAAACCAATTTCCCAGATATTTACTTTCAAATAATATTGCTATTATTTTTCAAAACCTTAGAAAACCAATTCCAAAAGGCCGGAATTTAAATTCTAAAATTCTCAGTTTAAATCATTTTTATTTTACAAACTATATTTTATAAACCATACTTATATAAAGTTACTTCCTTATCTAAATCATCACATAAGTATTTATCTTTAAAACGTCTTACTTTTTATTAGGACTACAATAAACAACCTTCTATTAAAATTAAATTTTAACCCAACATTATCACGAAACACCTTATCGTCAAACTGTGAAACTTAATTCCTAATGTATTCATTTCAATTTTCCCACAGGTTACTATCAACCCAACCCATGCGGTGAAAAGGTAAAACTGCTCATAAACTGGTCGAGCATAACTAACCAAACAATAAATGATAATAATTGAATATTATCATTTCCTAACAAGCAAACACATCATAAATAACTATATCAATTTTTTGAAAATTATTCTATTATATATAAAATATAATCCTAGGTAAAACTATTTCATTTACTAATTTCGAAAACAATATTATATCGGTTTATATTGTTTTAATGTTTAGAGATCCCTATTAGAAATGTCAGTAACACGTATTAACCAGAATACATAATCCACTCAATAGACCAATCAACATAATACAAAACATTTTTATATAACAATAACAAATACGCACTCTTATATATAGAATATATTCAACTTATAATAAGGCATTCCATTACCCTATCTCTTAATAAGTTATATCAACCAAGCCAAGATTCTTGCTTAACCTTCAACTCTGATACCACATGTAATGGTCGGCCTTTTCAACCCTTGAATGTCGACATTAATACATCTACGGTATTCATGTATCAAGCATCCAAGTGCTAGAAAGGCATAATGTTAGGGTAAAATAAAAAGAAAAGGAAACTGAACAAGAAAGAAGAACACAATATCAGAATCTAACACGTGGAATGATAGTATATAATACCTCAAAAGGTCTTTACGGAAAAAGAAATCTTTGATATACATACATCAATCAGAGTAAACTACACATATCATCAGCCTGGTCAGTTATAGCAGCCTGTCCTAACAAACATTGATAAATACAAAACAAGTAATGCAGCGGAAGATAAATACGATAGGATAACATCCAACTCCTCCAAGAGCTCCAATGAACCATAGCTAAATTTGGAAATATACACGGGCTGACCCGAACATTATAAGAAAATAACATCCAGATCAATGTGGTAAACCAATGTGAGAAACTCAAATCATAGTTTGCTATATTTATAAAACTCTTTAAAAATAAAGGTATATCGTAAGGCCACGCCGCAAATTAACATGAACGGGTTTTTATCTTACGTTAACCAAGCCATTTCTATTAGAAAGCCCAGTGATACCATAATAATGTCTCAGGTGTGAAATATAGATAATCAAGTAGATGTGATACATGTGAGTGTACATCACAATAATAATATGTATACAATCACAACCGCTAAAGTGCGTTCGCTAATTATGTAGGATTCATGGAGGTGACCTGGATACTTCGAGAACAGTCCCTCAGCGTAAGGATCAGAGATATCCTTTCGAGCATCATATATCTCTAGATAAAATATACTATAGGAAAAACATTGCTAGTCCACACTCGAACAAGTGGCATCGGGTTACATCACTCCCACATGCATATCCTAAAGTAACACTAGAATGGAGTGCCTGCACCCTTTAAGTTAGCTAAACCCCATAGGTGATGCCTCCTATCTCTGGTTTCTATCATTACCGATGGTGAAGTCACGTTCAGCATCCCAGCACACAGTCACAACTCGAACAAATCTTGACACATAAGTCCTCAATTGGAACATATATTGGAATTACACATTAATTTCCATATTCCAACAAATCTCGGAATTACACATGGATTCCCATATCCCAACAGATCTCGAAATCACACATGGATTCACATATGCTAAATAGATCTCGAACAAATACATATGTTCGAGCATCTCAAACAAATCTCGAAGCTCCATATATATTGTAGCATCTCAAACCAATCGATCAATTTTCAGTAAACTCAACTTTGGTTTTGTGGTAAATATACAGACATTACATAAGAGTGGAGGTCACCTCCTAACCGTTTAAGCGAGCGGATTGCCTTTTCGTTTGTCATTGAAGAGCAAAACCGTCTTATATGTATAGTATAACATCATCAAAGATAACCGTACCATATAATTCTCATGTTTCTTCTAGATATTTCCATAGTTATATTTGGCCAATTTCAACAAAATGAGAATGATCGTATATGGGAAACTAAGTCCGTTATACTTTCCATTAGCAAGCAACACATAAAACATGATCGACACACATAAGCATGATCAAGTCATATAAATGACTTCTTATCCCCCTTTTAGTTAATTAATCCTTTATTAATTAAAAGCCACTTTTATTAGTAAAAACTCCTTTTTACATAATAAAATTCTTATAAATGTAACTTCACTTATTAATTCAACTTCACTATTTAATTAAAACTTCCCTATTCATTTCCGCACATTTCAATACCCTCAAAAGTACTCATATACTTATCTCGATGGTATAAGTATATTAACAAATCAATAACAAGTTTTACCAACTTAAAACACAATCGAAGAGGTTAAAAAACGAATGTCACTCAATATTGTTACTATAAACCTTTTATCTCTTTTATACTTTAAAAACTTATACCTCTATCTTTTTCCAAAGATTCCATACTTGCTATTATCTTTAAAATTCCATTATTAAAGATCTAATTATTTCCCAAAATCATTTAATAATATTTTATCACTTTAAAATATTATTCAAGGGTTTAAAATAAATGTTACTAAAACATTGTTTACAATGAACCCAAAATACTTCTCATTATTATCTTTAAAACACCCTTTTAAAGATTATATTCCTTTTATGCGAGTTTAAAACAATCGTTATTCAAACTATGTGACAACAATTCCAAATCACCCTCTTTTTAATTATCTCTTCAAAACATTCTAGTTTAAAAGATCCAATTATATCCCAAATTTGACAAGATAGTACTTTACTTAATTTTACAAAATTATTCATTATAACTTAAGTGCTATAATCCAATTCTCCCCTTATCTCTTCATTCGAGACTTAACTTCCTTTTCCAAGCTAACGTAACCACTGTAGAATACCGAAATCAATTCAAAGGACATTGTTTTATACAAACTTTAAAATACTTTAATAAAATATTTAACTAATTTTCTAAAAATTATTTATACTTAAAAACATTTTAAAATACTTATATTATGGTTTGAAACATTTAATTAAAAACACCACTTAAAATTACTGATTTTATACTTTAATAAAAACCATTAAAAGCTTGTTTCATAACTGTAACGACCTGCCTTTTTGGACGCTTTAAGCAGACATACATGTCAAACTCAAACCGTTCAAAAGGGCAGATTGTTATGGGGTAAATAAGAAAAAGAGAAAGAAATCAAACAAATACAGAATCTCGCAGCGGAATGACAAAATATAATAATCAAATAATAGTTCATGAAGCCGTTTACAAAACATTTGATTATACTTATACAACAAAGAATCACAGTTACACATATCAGAGATAAATACATAAATGCAGCGGAACAACATGATGCAGTGGAATAAAAATAATAAATAATAATAGTACAAATCTTCATCTTCATCCTCTAGTAATAAGGTCTTCAACCTTGAAATGCTCAGGCTGACCCGAGCGAATTGAAAAGACAAAACACTCGAGTCAGAACTAAAAGATCTTATGTAAGTTAAATCAACGGTAAATAAATATGAGGGTAAACGGTGTTGAAGATGTTTACAGGGTTTGACATCTCCTATCCAGTGTCTAACGTGAGTGCAATAACTTAAGAGATGTTCGGGATTCACATCTCCTAAGGATCCGTTAAACTATCTACTATGTAGTACAACATGCTATTATAATATGTCTACAGTAAAGTAAAAGTATTAGCGTTAAGGCATTACCCATATCCCCCTTAACACATTTTATATATTCCCATAGTCTATATAGTACCTACGCTCCTCCGAGAGGTTTACACAGAGGGCACCCCATAGGTATGGTACAAAACAAACTTGTAGAAGGCGCGCTAGGGCATGTGAACACGGCACACGAGGAAATGCCAGGGTAGATATACCATTTGCATATTCGGACTGGTGGTAACGCATAGCAGCTACTACCGCCCACCTTGGAACACACTCCCAAATCAAAAATCAAAGGGTGGCCACCAAATCAATCACAAAGTCAGAATATAGTATCGAAGAAGTGTGTCCGATAGGAGGAATGACCTCACTTGGCCCGGCGTGGCTCCTGATTTTAGTCACATCTAAGCTGACTCACGGGAGTTAGGGTCACGTCATACCTCATACAGAAATCGTTCACCAAACCATCCTACTTCATTTCTGGAATCTCCACCACGTACATAGTAGTTAAAGTGGTTTTCGGTATTGGCAGAGAGTATGACAATATCCGATCTCGGTCTCTTTAACAACCAAACGCTTATTTCACACCGGATGGTTCTTTTACATTTCAAAAGTCAATTCACAGTTTATATCAATATATCATATTCAATTTCAAATTATATCTCTTTTGAAATCATATTCATTTCCAAACTATATTCACTTTCAAAAATCATATTCACCTGAAATCATGTACACCTTTAAAATCATATCATTTCCGAAATCATAATTTCTTTCAAGAATCATATTTCCAGTTAGGTTAAATCCTCACTTCAAAATCATCATATTCAATTAATTATAACGTTTAAATCCCAACTTAGGTTATAACATCATTTAACCGTATTTGCTTTTAAACCAGTGAATTTGAATAAAACACTTCCCTCTACTTAGTCTGAAAATTTAGAAAATAGTTTAAATAATTATAAATAGTTAAAATAGATATAAATAGTTGAAAATACTCTAAAATAGTTTAGTTATAAATTAAAGATACGGTTAAACTGATTTAAGATAGTAATTTTTTTAAAATAGATTAAATATAATTTAAATAGCTTTAAAATAGATTAATTAGCTTTAAAATAAGTTAAAATGGGTTAATTAGTTTAAAGTAAATTAAATGGTTTAAAATAGGTTAAAATGATTTAATATAGTTAATATAGGTTAAAATAGTTTAATGGTTTGAAAATCTTAATAACTAAAGTCTTTAAAATAATATATTTTTAAAACAGTTTATATTAAAATATGAGTTTGAAATTAATATCAAATTAACTATTTATTTTGTTTCAACACATTGAACCATTTCAAATTCTCAAAAAACTCAATTTCAGACATTTCAACTCAAATTCTCACTAAAATAATAAATTCTTTATCGCTTCCAATCCATGTTTGAAATATCAATTTAAATTACTCCAATTTCAATATTTTTCAAAGTTATATATCTAACAACTCAAATTACTCAATTCTGACAAATTTCACTTATATCTCAAATTCGATTTTAAAATTTCAATTTAATTTCTTAAAGCAATTCCTTTAAACCAAATCACATTTCAACATAAAACTTGATTTTTCAATATTAATTCAATTTATATAAATCAAATGTTATTTCGAAATATCATCTAATTAAATTCAAAATCAATATTTTTAAAATCATTTGATTTAACCAATCTGGTGTCCGTATATAATTCTCTACCTTAGGGTCAAGTGATACGGATATATATCATTTCAATCCGCAATTTAAAATTTTACGGTTATATATCATTTCAAACCGCAATCCCGAATTAAATGTAAAAATCCATAAAATCGTTCGAGTCTATCATTTCAATCCATGATGATTTTTCCCTAATCTATAAATCGTTCGGGTATTCAACCCATAGTGAACTTGCAGTTTATACTATATAAAATATAACATCCATTTATCCAATATCAAAAATCAAACATTCATCACAATCATCATCCAAATCAACCAATAAATATCAATATAGAACTGAAAATCAATAATAGGTATTTAACTGGCAATTTATATTCAATAATAAATTAAATAACGATTTAATTCAAATAAATTCAAATTAACTGAGATGACGATTTAAAATATACCAAACAGGCATAAATAAATTTCCAATCACGTCATCAATTAAATTTAACAAACGTAAGAAATTTTAGAAGCTGTGAGTGGGTCAAAACACTCACCTTTGAATTTAAATCGATTTAAAATCCAATTTAAACCCAAAATTCAAACGATCTCAGAATTTTTCCAAACAAGCGTTAAAATGTCTATAATTTCGATACAATCCCAACGAAACAAACCGCGCGTGAATCCGATCTCGTATGAAAAAGTTATGATAATTAGAATATTGAAAAATTCTGGTCCTGGGTCGACTTCGGGTTAAACTTCGGTCTGCCGCCTCAAATCCCCGGTGCTTGCTCTGAGTTTTTGCCAAAATGACCTGAGACCCGAGATATTTTCTTCCTGACCCGAAGTTGCTGCAGGGATTTTGCCTCTGAAACCCGAAGCGCGACCCGAAGTTGCTACAGATCCGCATTTTTTTTCTCTTTTTTTTTTGAAATTGAAATTATGTTTTGGAATTTTGGAATTAGGTTTGATGAAGGAGGAAGAAGATGTACGTACAGAAATAATGATATGAGAAACAACTAGGGGCCTATATAGGTAGGGTTGGATCGAAACGACTACGCGACCCAAAAAAGCCCGTTCTGACCCTGAAATGAAAATAGGTCATCCCATATATCAAAATAGATGTTTTCGATGGTTTTAAACTCAATGGAACAGGTTTCAGGTCCTAATTCCATCGTATGAAGAAGTTAGCTTAAAATCAACTTATTTCAAATTGATTTTAATTAAATTTATTTGTAGGCGTTTCGAGCCCGTACGATCAAACGACAAGTCCGGTCGCTATGAAAATTGAAATCCTACAATAATTTACCATTAGGGATCCGATGAAACTAGTTTCGTCGAAATCCGAGACAGTTGCCAAAATGGTTATTTTTACATTAATTAAATAAATTAATATTAAATTAATTTATCACCTTTTAATTCAATATTTATAAACTAGTAGATTTTTATCATCTTTGATCCCTTAGATATTTATAATAACTAAAAGCAAATTCACATATCAATTTAGTGTTAATTATTTCAATAAGTACAGTGTTCAAATGTCAACTGATATTAATCCAATTAATTACAAATTAATTCCAGTAAATTTTATTTTATTTGATTCCAAACTTAATATTCAATAAATTATTACCCAACTAACTAGTTAAAATTGTTTTATATTTCATTACATTAATATCTTCCAATTTTCATCTTTTATTTGTATTAATTACTATATTTCAATTATATTGGAATTTTGTCAATTTTACACATTAATTAAAATTTAAAAATCTCAATTAATTATTTCCTCTTGGTTTCATTCTTTTTATTACATCAATTATCATATTATGAATAGAATTTACATTGGTTACATCTTATTGAATCAACATTATTCACTTACCAATTTAATCCACATTAACTGCAATAATTAAGTGAATTAATTGCAACTGATTCCAAATTAAACTTAACAAAATAATAAAATAGGTAATCTACAATAATTGTTTCCATTAACTCTTAATCACACTTTTATAAGTTTATTATTTACAAACCAATATTATAATTACTTACATAACACTGGTTTTACTCAATTACCATTTATTACAAACTATTTTAATAATTTATTCAATATTTATATTAGTTCTCTTATATTCAATTTATAACCAAGTGTAACATTTAACTTATTTCAATTAATTGGGTTTTCATGAAAATCGTTAATAATTAACTTAAATTAATATGGTTACAATTTCATTCCAATTATTATTTTCCTTAATAAATCACAAATTTTAATTTCTTCCAACATTAACTTACAATATCTTATTAAATTAACTATTTTTAATTATCGAAATTTATGGGTCGTTACAATAACTTAAAACCATTTATTAAAAATCCATAATTAACTTTTGCAAAATATTAAACCTTGATATTTTCCCCGAAATAAGTACGCTTATCGTACTTACTAAAAATATAAAGAAGCTCTAGGCTGTTTTTTAAAGTTAACTTTAAAATAATCGAACATAAAACAATTTCAAAATGCATCCAGAGCGACCTTTTCGCTTCAACATCACAACTTCCATTCACAATTCTATAACTTTCCAAACCAATCCCTTTATGTCGAACACAACTAAACATGTGTATAGAACTTCATAATATATTCACATTTAACCAATTTAACAAGTGTTAAATACGAGGATTTCAAGTGCGTTTATAGCAACAATTTCGCTTCAACCATTCGCACTGTAACGACCTAGAATTTTACCGCCTTGATTTACGAATATTTTATAAATTTTAAATATTAAAGTAATAGGTTCATAATTAAAAAATAATATAACTCTTTTAAATAAAAAAATGATGGTAAAGTAGATTTGTAACGACCCAGGATTTTTCCACTTTGAAATAGGCTATTTAAATATATTTTATATAATCAGTAAATGGAATTTTTTAGCAAAAAAACTATTTTAATTATTTAATAGTGATGATAAAATAGTTATCAAAATTTATTTACCAAAATGGATAGTCCATAGAAAAATAGAAAATGTGAATGAAGAACTTTTTCTGAAATTTCGACTTTTCAACATTCGAAAGTCGTCGGGAACGTTGTGCACACCCAGTGCAACATGCATACATTTTTATATATTAGAATTAGTATTAATTAAGCATGCTTATGTATACTAAATTATATATATACACACATATAAGCATGGATGTGACAAATTATGTCATAAAAGGCATATATATGCATATAAACACACTTATATGTATACAAACCCCCTCCATATCTTTATTACACACGCATGGAAGCTCTAGCATTATTCAAGACATGAAAAGGTGGGAAGGATGTGTTCTAGGATGGGAGGGAGATGGAGGTGCATTGTAACGACCTGGTATTTTCGAACCGTTCAAATCGACAATCATCCACTCATGTCAGAATTGAATTGCTCAAAACAACAGATTGTTAATTTATATTTGGCAAAACTTAGCACATATAGTAAATAAATCAATCACAGAATCACAGACACGGAGTTATACAACAATAAGCAGCGGAAATAGATAAATAGTAGTTCATGAAGATATTATAATAAAAAACAGAGTCTGAAATAAAATACAACAGAAATCTCGAATACATAGAAGTTACTATTACGAATGTCAATGACAAGTCTAACAAAACAACTGGAATAAACTAAAATAACTGGAAAGCTAAATAGAAAACTCCAATCAGATCTCTAGGCTCTAAAGGTGAGTCAAATGCTGTGACACTCAGTCTGACCCGAGCATAAAGCAAAACACAAAACACTCGAGTCAGGATTAACATTCATATACCAGTAAATTCAAGTCAAGTGAAATGTCAAGTGAAATACAAAGTAACTCAAAGGATGGTTGGGATACCCATCCTCTAAGGATCCGTTAAACTATCTATATACATAGTACAATACGCTACATACATAATGTCTGTAGTAAAGTAAACTACTAAAATAGCGTTAAGGCGTTACCCATATCCCTCTTAACACATTTTATATATTCCCGTAGTCTATACAGTACCATAAGCTCCACCAACCGGTGGTTAACCTAGATGGCACTCCATAGGTACGGTACAAAACTCGTAGAAGGCGCGATAAGGCATGTGACAAGGCACGGGAGGCAATGCCTAGGGTAGGATTTTATCGTTTTGTGGATCCGGACTAGTGGTAACGCATAACAACTACTACTGCCCACCTCAAGGCACACTCCCAAATCGAAGGTGCACCCAATCAAATCACAAAATAATAGAATGGTATCAAAGAAATGTGCCCGATCGGAGGTATGACCTCACTTGGCCTGGCATGGCTCCTGTTTTAGCCACATCAAGCTGACTCGCGGGAGTCAGGGCTGTGTTAATACCTCATACAGAATTGTCGCCAAACCATCCTACTTCGTTCTGGAATCTCCACCACGTACACAGTTGTTAAAGTCGTTTTCGGTATTGGCAGAGAGTACGACAATATCTGATCCCGGTTTCTTTAACAACCAAACGCTTATTTCACACCCTGGTCATTTTATATTTAAACAGTTCTTACAACATATCAAAATATCATATTCTTTCCAATTTCATGTCACTTTCAAAATCATATACACTTTTGAAGTCATAACTACAAAATAGTTAAACCATCTTAATTATTAAATATTTGCATTTAAATCCATTATCTAAATCATAACAGTTCCAACTTACATAGTTTAAACATTGAAAATAAATTATATATATATTTTGAAATAGTTATGAATTAAAAATAGTTTATATTTAAAAATAGGTTATAGATTAAAATAGTTTATATATTAAAATAGTTTATATATATTAAAAATACTTTATATAATAAAAATAGTTTCCTCCAATTTCACAAATCAATTCAAAATCAACTTTAATTCCAAAATTCAATTTAAATCAATCCTAGTTCAATAATTTCGATTTAAAAGGTTAAAGATTCAATTCAAATTCTCAATAAACCATTTCAATTTATATCGATTTCAAATCCAGGTTTGAATTATCACTTCAATTCTAATAAGATTCAAAGTTTAAATATTAAAACATTTACAATATAAGTTCATTTATATTTCAACATTTAACTTTAATTTTATTCAAATTGGAAAATATTCACTTAATCATTTTAATAGAAATTAAATAAAATCATAATTTATAAATTTAATTAACATTAAATATTCAGTCTCAATTTTATTTAAAGTTGAGTATATTCATTTAGTCACTTTTATCAAATAAAGTTATAAAATCATACCTTTCAAAATCAATAAGTTCCAATCAATCCTTATTCAAGTTCAATTCTAAACAAATTTAATTGTAAATCAATTCTTATTTAAATTCAAGTATTAATCCATTTAAATTACAAATCAATTCAAATTTAATATATCTTCCCAACCTCTATTTATTTAAAGTTATTACAAACTCTATTTAAATATTAATATATAATATATATTTAAAACATATTATATATACTAATTAAATTAAATCTTATTACTAAATTTTCTTTTATATTATTTTTTATTTTATATATAAAAAAAATTATAAGTAAGATCTTAAAATTTATATTTTCAAAACTAACTTATAAATTTAAAATTTCCAAGACATATAATTTTAAAAATCTAAATTTACACATATATGAAAATAACATATATATATATTATATTTTAAAAATTAATATTTATTAAAACCAATATATTCCCTCTCAAAACT
Organism: Allium fistulosum; assembly: GCA_030737815.1. NCBI lineage: Eukaryota > Viridiplantae > Streptophyta > Magnoliopsida > Asparagales > Amaryllidaceae > Allium > Allium fistulosum. The sequence continues at coordinate 1,248,927,336 of CM060905.1, forward strand.
TTGGAAATTATTCCAAAAATATGGACCAACGGTGTCCATATATAATTTTCTATCCTATAGTTAAGTGATACGGAAATTTATCATTTCAATCGGCAATTTAATTATTTACGGTTATATATCATTTCAACCCGCAATCCCAAAATTCAAAATCAATGAAAATCACTTGGGTTTATCAATTCAACCCATAATGAATTTCCCTTAATCTACAAGATCATTCGGGTATGTATCATTTCAACCCATAGGGAATTTTCTAAACTAACAGGGAACTTGCAGAGTGAGAACAAATATGATAATAATATAACATATCAACAACAGGCATATATCATCAGTAACAAATTTAAATATAATATATACAACATGTTATGGTGTCATATGTCATAGGTAAACAATTGCAGATAATGGTATATCATATTAACAATTAAATAACTTAACAATTCAAATTTAATAGCATATTTCAATCGTCATTTCATGTGAATTAAATTTACTAAATATAAGAATGTTAATCGTGAGTGATTGCTCACCTTTCGAGGATAGAGGAGATAGACAACGCAATAAGCTATGAATCGGAATCTCAAGCTTCTACAAGCGCTACCGATCCAAATGAGGATTCCAAAGCAAACGAGGGTGATATGACTCAAGTTGGATGAAAACTATATATATACTTTTATTTTTCTTTTTAAAATCAATATCCAAATTGAAACACTTAGCACAACAAATTCTTTTAAAATCAATATTTAATTCAAAACACATAAAAAAATAAAATCTTTATTTATATATATTCCAAAATTGTTTCTTTCTTAAACACTTTAAATGAAATCAAAATGTCTACATATATTTCAAAATCAAGATATCTATATATATTACAGTTTAAAATCTATGTACATTTCAATAATCAAAATATCCATATATATATATTACATATATTAAAACACACATTTAAAATAAAATAAATATCTATATATAAAAAATATCAATATTTAATTTTAAACACACATTAAAAATATAATCTTCATATATTATATCTTAAAATCATTCTTATTATTAACACATATATAAAACAAGGCAGCCACTTTGCATAATAATTTGGAAAACATGTATATATATAAACATACTTTATTATTATTATACACATATACATAGGAAACCACGAATCAAAGATATGTACAAGTTTTAATATATATATATACATTATACTATTTTGACAGCAAAAGAAAAACAGAAAGAAGAGGGGATGGTTGACCGTTGCGGGCTGTGCTTAGGTAGGCTGCTGCTTACGGCTGGAGTGAGAGGTCTGGTCATGCGAGGAGCTAGTTATGGAATGAAGGGTCTGAGGTGGAAGAAAGGTGCATGGGGTCGTGGACGTGTGGCTGGCGGTGTGGCTTCGGTCAGAAGATAAGTAAGGCGGCAGTGGGTTATTGTCTGAATCAAGGTGGCACTTTGAGATGAACAATGATGGGCTAGGGATGCATCGGGTAATGTACGAATGTAAACATATTTATATTGCTTTTTTTTTATAAAAGGAGGAAGCTACGCTCTCATGGAGAGGGGAGTCAAAGTGGAGAGGCTTTAGAAATGGGTACCGATATGGTTAACTGTTTCGCGGTTTTTGTCGCGTACCGGACACCGAAATGTACAGATGAATATTGTCACGTACCGAAATTTTCGACTTTCGAAAATTCGACATCGATACTCACTTTATCGACTGCCGAGAAATCGAGTGCCGGAAACTCCAATAGTGAGGGTTTTAAAAAGAAGAAAAAGGCAGAAGAAGAAGAAAGAAGAAGAAAGAAGAAAATAGAGAAGAACAACACAGAACAGAAACAGGACAACATCAGAATCTTACACATCGCAGCGGAACAATATATAATAGATAATCATTAATCTTTTAAAACAAAGAACTATATCAGTTTATACATACATCAATCATCAGAGTCAATATACAACAACGGACAGTTATATAACTTGTCCTCATACAGAATACACAGCGGAATAAATATAAAAATATAGGTGATACATTTCGCCATCCAGCTTGCTTCCAAAGCTCCAGAATATCCAGAATATCCTGATAATCTAACTCTAGGCTGCCCGTGTGGAAATTGGTGGGCACCCAGAGTTTAGAAGGGAACAATAAACTCCGAGTCAGTCATGGTGACTGGTGTGAGATCGTAAAACAGTTATTCTTTAAAACAACAACAGGAAATTTTAAAATAAATTCGAAATGCTTTTGGAAAATGAAACTACCATAAGACCTCCCACCACACACACAATGCAAACGCAGAATTGGAGGAGATTTCTTCTTATGATAGTCAAAGATGCTTACTACGCAAAATCAAATCATTTTTGATATTATTATTAGTGCATAGTGTAGAAAACATTTCGAAAGTATAATATTAGTCTTAGCCAGCATAGGCATTCCGCACTTATGCCTACTATAGCTACCATCCAAACAGTGGTGACCACCATAAGTGAATGATAGGTTCTACAACTAAAACCGTACAAGTCACGTATTGGAAGATGGATTTCCAACAAATGGTCAGGCTAAGGAACTTCCTTTTCCACGATGGGTACGTCCCTGGAATAGACGACCCGAGAAATAACCTAACATTACGGTTAGATCTCTGCCAACACAAGGCCGGGTTACCTCTGCAAAAATAGGTAACTACTGACACGCGTACGTCATCCCCGATCGTAACCGATCTTCCCGAGGATCCCCGATTTCCAACAAACCACATAAATAATAATGCAGCAACCACATAGGTTAAGCATCTGGGCTCCATACCATGATACCACCTCTATCCAGAAGGAATGACATACACTAAGGGGCGCTACTCCCTAGAACCTTGCCGCATCCTTCCTGTTTTGACCATTTCCGGGGTGTGAGGCTCGATGAAGTCTCGTCCACAAAGCTACGCTTTCTACAAAGCCATGCTTCGGGTCAAACAAATGATCAACCTATGATCACAAAGATATAAGATCAAACAAATGATCATATCGCAAATGATCAAACACTGAACATTTCACAGCAACACTCAGTATGCCACGTTACCAAATTGGGATATATCGCTGATGAATTTCAACTACATAACCTCTGAGCTCGTACGTCTCAGAGAAGGGTGTTAAGCTAAGAGAATAAATTCTCCGCCACCAATAGAAATGTATTTGAAAGAAATCAGCTTTATATCTCAAATTGTAACGTCAGACACACAATCCATACAAGTCTGTTCCGGGATCGAACAGAACCGAAGGCACTTCTCACGAAGCCCTTGCATATCTGGATAATTTTCTAATCACGTCCGGACTTCCCGTCACTAAGGGTGAAAAACCTCTAAATCGGAGATCAGCCGATGTAGAGTAACTCGACGGTAATCCTTCCGTTTTCAAAAATATCCGGTCTTCAACACCGGTCTTCGAATGCAATTCATAACGACGTATCACATATTCGGAATGGGTTATACGACCCCATGGTCCTTTCCCGGCTAACTCGAATAGTGAGCGATTATTCAAAAATAAGTGTGGCATTCAAATTCATCCAATTCACAACAAATACTCATTCAAGGTAATTATTGATAGTCGGTTATTTAACTATCAATAAAGATGCGCAACATCATCAGATTCCAAATAATTTACCAAATTATTTATCTTCAAAAATATCTTTACTAGATATAAAATTTCCACACTTCAAAAATAAATCAACGTTTATTTTTAAACAACTTCCCTTTCTTTTATAAATTCCATAGTGAATTTATATTTCAAAAATATCTACTGATATACAATTTTCAAATCGATTCCAATATTCATTTTCAATTTATCTTTAAGAAGATAAAATCTCAAAACGTTTCATTTCATTTTGGAAAAGTATTTCCATACTTATTAAAAAATAAGTATTTCGCAAATCTATTTATTTTCAACATTTGAAAATATTTGATATACTTAAATCAAAATTAAGTATACATTTCATTCTTTAAGGAAATCATTTGAGTCAAAACGAATGTTACGTAAAGCATCGTTACGACGACTCAAAATCACTAGTATAGGGATTCGAATTTAAGATAGATATATAAATCCTAATACTACATAAAACATTTCCTTTCGGAAATCATTTACTATAACAATAGTGTGTTATAGTCCACCATTTCCTTAAATTTCTCGAAAACGTCTATTTCAACAATGAATGTTGAAATCTATGCTTTCAATTCACAATACATTTTAAACATCGTTAAAACAATTAACTCCATTTTCGAAATATCTTTTCCCAAAGCAAATTCATTTTACTTAACAATATATTCACTGTTCAAAAATCGTGAATATACTTCACTAACAAAATTACAATATTTTCTACACATTTTATTTCAATAATAATTCGCTATCCAAAATCGCGAATATATCTTCTTTAAAAATCTTCTATATTTAATTCCTCAAATTCAATTGATTTCGAATTTATAAAAAACAACGTTTATAAATTCTAATTTTATTTTATAACAACTTTGATTTAAAATCTTCCTTTATTAACTTCTATACTTTACTTATCAAACTAAGTGATTTCGGATTTATAACCAACTTTTATAAATTCCAATTCCATTTATAAAAACTTCAATACCAAATCAATTTCAATATTGATTTCTAAATTTATTTTCACTACTAAAATAAATTCCTTATTTTTCTCAAATTATTCAACATCTTGTTTTTAAATGGATTTTTCAAATTGAAATCATTTTACATTGATTTCCCAAATTATTTCAATTTACCAAATTAAATTTCTAGTTGGATTTTCAACTGATCTCCTTTTAAATAAATTCCTTTTTACGAAATCCATTTATTTAACATTTTCACTTGATTCTGGAATTAATTCGATAAGGTTATAAAAATTAACTTTTTTTATTTTAAAATTCCTTTCTTCAAAAATTATTCAATTTCTAAAATTGATTCACTTAGAAATTTCTACTTAAATTTCAAAAAACTCAACTTCGTTCATCTTTGGAATCCAATGATATCAAACATCCATTCAGCTAAATTTTAGCATTCAAACAATTTCCAGATATCAATTCAATAACATCAATAATCATTCACAGATTATCACATCACAGTAGAAATAAATTCAATCAATGTGAGGGGTCCAGTTGGATCCCTCCAACCTGTTTCCCTGCATCCACAGATGTTAGCACAATACCAATTCCACTTCGAGGTGGAATATCGCGGTATATGGGTTTTATAAAATCATCCGCTTACTAACGGCGCAATAGGGTCTCATCCGCTATACGAGGCGGGAAATCAATCAATCCAATATATACATATGCCAATATGTATATATTGCTATATATATATAGATATATCCTATTATATCTAATATCACATCCAAATAGCAATCAATCAAATCAAAAATAAATGCAATTCATTTTGAGTGAGAAAAAAATCTCACCTTAGCTTTTAATTTGCCATCCAATTTCCAATCCTTCTTTTGTTTTCTCCAATTTTAACCTTGTATAAATAATTTTATAAAATTCATTAATATCCGAAATAAATCGAATAACCAGTTACCGTTTAATAGTTTAATTAACTACTAGTTTCGTTTAAACCAATTTCTTTTTATAATTCCTATATTAAATTCATCAAATTTAATTACCGATGATTAAATTTAAACAAACTAATTCTCTTTTAAATTTATTTAACTAGAATTTTTTTAAAACTAAATTTCCTTCACAAAAAAAATTATTTCTAGTAACTAAACCAATCAGGTTTTCATTAATAAATCCGTTTAACTAAATTTTCTTAAATCATTCCCAATAATAAATTAAACAAGTAAGTTAAATAAATTCATCTCCCTTTTAAAAATATATATATGTATATATAAACAATTAATATTCTAAATTCGTATTTATTTATCTTTTCAAACTTAACTACTTGAAAAATTCCTGTTTTAATCTATATATTACTTTCTGTAATATCAAAAGATGATATTCAGTTTTTTTTTCTCTATATTTTATTTTTCTTTACTGTCTATATACATATATATTTATAAAATTAAATTAAAACAAAACTACTCTATACCTTACTGTCCACGAATCTGACTCGAAGATGCCATCGATGAACCATGCCATCGAATCGAACTTGCCTATAGATCACGACGCCACCTCTGCCGAGTTCACCAGCCCTAGCTGCTCGCGAAACCCTCCAGCAGCCCACCTTCTGACCTTGTCGTTTGTCACTGCTCGAGAGACATCATCCCAAAGCATCGCTTGGAACGCACGTGAGCCATTTCGATCACCTCCGGTACCTTGCGATTTCGATTCTCTGTTCGCTGCTTATCAACGCGGCAGTCGCCCAGTCGTTGCCCTAGTTCTTGACCTCAACGCCGCCTTCGAGCCGAACTCGCCTTCGCGACGTCGTCGCGTGAATGAGTGCCTCCACCCCATCTCCTCGCGCTCGCGATCCAGCTCACGCGATTCAGTTTCGATCGCGAAGATCGATTTGGCCATAGGATAGAGATCGCGATTGTTTTCCAGGCTTGATATTTTTTTTTTATAAACGTACGATTTTCGTTCGTTTGATTTGGGAAAAGAAGCTGAGTATTTCGAAGGAGTAAGTGAAAGAAGATGGGTTCGCGATCGAATAAAAGTGGCCATTATTTTGTTTCGTTCTATTTTCTTCTCGTTTGAAATGTTTGAACAGAGGGAGAACGAGATATTTGAAAACGAACGACATGCTCAGCGCGATTTCCTCCCCGTGATCGATGGCGTGATTTTAGGCTGAAACTAAGGGAAGACAACGTGCTCACATTTGACTAAACATTTAAATTAAAAATGAATTTGAATTTGATTTTATTCTGATGCGTTTGCATATCGTACGGTCACGTATTAACTCTGAAAAATACGAAAATTGAAATCCGGTAATAACAAACTATTACGGACCCAATGGAACTGGTTTCATCGAATTCCGAGACTGTGCCCCGGACCGCTATTTTTAAATATCGGTTCGAACGATTAAATTTCAAAACTGAACAAATCATTTTCAAATTCAATTCTGAAAGTTTCTATTTTCTTCAGTGTTATCAATATAAATATTAAAAGCTTTTGAAATATTTTTAATCGGCCTAAATTTGAAGATTCAAATTTTTTTATCTAGTTCAATAGATTAAATTATAAAATTTAATCGCCAAATCCAAAGTTATATCGGGGATTCAAATTAAATCATCGTTCAAATATTTAAAATTAATTAAATATTCTCAATTTAATTTGTTCAAAATTCCGGGTCGTTACAGACTTCCCCCCTTAAAAGAATTTCGTCCCGAAATTACAAGTTAGGAAAAAAAAGTCCTTAATTCGTCTACTATTTTTCACAATTCAAGAGTTTTATCAATTCAACGAAACAAATCATTCTACTAAAGTTTCGTTATCAATTCAACCAACTTTCTAAACATTTTCAAAATCTTCAAACAACATTGTTTTCTTAACAATTCAAATTTGAGTTTAAATTCAAATTTTAAACTTTCAAATTTTCTCAAAAATTTTCTAAAGCCCTAAATTTCAGAAAAATTTCGCCAGCGTCTCCTTTGCGCGGCTAATACGGTACGACTACAAAATGTCCCTACGGACTCTCAGATTTCAAAAAGAAAAGAAAAATGCCAAGCGGCTAGACAAAAACTCATATCGAAATTCAAATACTTACCTTTTGTCGAGCAATTCAAATTCATCTTTGAAATCAAATTCCAATTCCTTTACACCTGTATATCCTACTAGCCATAATATCTAGTTACATATATTCAAACCATTTTGCAAATTCTATTACCAAATTTCGATACTTACTTCTTATATCATTTTTAAATTCACTAATGAAGTTACATATTCAGTTTCTTTCAATTTTGCATTTCACGTTCTCATTTAAATTCAATTTACAATTTCAATCTAATTTGGATTCAGTTTACAATTTCAATTCTATTTGAATTCAATTTTATCTTCTATTCTGAAAATTGAATTTTTTTATCGATTATCTTTAGTTCACTTCATTTGCAGTTGATTCCATTCAATTTATTCATTCACTAATTCATTTACATTAGACTGATTCAACATTTAATTAGTTCAATAGCTTAATTCATTTATCAATCCAATTCAGATTCTCAATTTAATTTAACTTTACCAAGGTCAAATTTCATCACTTAATCAGAATCACATTTCATTTTGCTTAATAAAATTGTTTAACCACTTTTAACAATTCGTTTCACTTCTATCTTCTCATTTTATAAGTTATATAACTTATATTCAAAAATTACCGCTTGGATTTTTATTGATTCACTTATACTTACTTTAATTCAACTAAAAATTCCTTAAGTTAAATTTATTCAATCTAAATTCACAACAAATTGTATAAGTTATCAACTCATTTATTATTCTCATAAATATTTTTATATAGTATTCCAGAGTCTTAATAACATTTTCAAAACCATTTTTGAAAACAATTCAATTTATCCCTTGAATTTTCAAAACAAAACCCAAATTTTCAAACAACTTCTATTTAAAACAATTTGGCAGCAATTCCTCTTTTGGAAACCCAAAAATGAACACCAATGATGCCGCGGTCATCATCGAAGTTATTTTCCAGCGACCGAAAAGAGTTTAGAGCTTTTATCCTTCCAAAATACTTTTCAAAACCTTTGAAATTCATTTTCAAATCAAAAAGGAATTTAATTCCAAAATTTCCAAATTCTTTTCAAAACATTTCCAAAAACTTCTCTGGAATTCCGTTTTAAATTACAATTCACATTTATAATTTATATTCTCAAATTTCATTTGTATATGAATTTATTTCTTAATTCTTTATTTTTGATTTCAATTTCATATATAATTCTTCACATATATATATCAATGATGATAATTAACATCATCACTCCCTAACAACCATGCATCCATATCATAATAATTTACAGAAAATCATTTCTTTTATATACAAAAATAGTTTTGGGTAAAATTATTTCATTTACCCTATTTCAAAACAATACTGTGTCAGTTTATCTTGTTTAAGAGTTTAGAAATCCCTATCGATTACAGTTAGCTAGACTGCACCGACCAGAATCCATAAACAATCAACCGATAAGTCAACACAATACAAAACAATTTCATATTCACTAACAAATACGCGCTCATATCTATTATTACACTCAACTCATTCTAGAGTACTACTGACTCTATCTCTAATGAGTAACACCCAACAGAGCAGGGTTGTCGCTTAACCATATGCTCTGATACCACGCTGTCACGTACCAAAATTTTCGACTTTCGAAAATTCGACATCGATACTCACTTTATCGACTGCCGAGAAATCGAGTGCTGGAAACTCCAATAGTGAGGGTTTTAAAAAGAAGAAAAAGGCAGAAGAAGAAGAAAGAAGAAGAAAGAAGAAAATAGAGAAGAACAACACAGAACAGAAACAGGACAACATCAGAATCTTACACATCGCAGCGGAACAATATATAATAGATAATCATTAATCTTTTAAAACAAAGAACTATATCAGTTTATACATACATCAATCATCAGAGTCAATATACAACAACGGACAGTTATATAACTTGTCCTCATACAGAATACACAGCGGAATAAATATAAAAATATAGGTGATACATTTCGCCATCCAGCTTGCTTCCAAAGCTCCAGAATATCCAGAATATCCTGATAATCTAACTCTAGGCTGCCCGTGTGGAAATTGGTGGGCACCCAGAGTTTAGAAGGGAACAATAAACTCCGAGTCAGTCATGGTGACTGGTGTGAGATCGTAAAACAGTTATTCTTTAAAACAACAACAGGAAATTTTAAAATAAATTCGAAATGCTTTTGGAAAATGAAACTACCATAAGACCTCCCACCACACACACAATGCAAACGCAGAATTGGAGGAGATTTCTTCTTATGATAGTCAAAGATGCTTACTACGCAAAATCAAATCATTTTTGATATTATTATTAGTGCATAGTGTAGAAAACATTTCGAAAGTATAATATTAGTCTTAGCCAGCATAGGCATTCCGCACTTATGCCTACTATAGCTACCATCCAAACAGTGGTGACCACCATAAGTGAATGATAGGTTCTACAACTAAAACCGTACAAGTCACGTATTGGAAGATGGATTTCCAACAAATGGTCAGGCTAAGGAACTTCCTTTTCCACGATGGGTACGTCCCTGGAATAGACGACCCGAGAAATAACCTAACATTACGGTTAGATCTCTGCCAACACAAGGCCGGGTTACCTCTGCAAAAATAGGTAACTACTGACACGCGTATGTCATCCCCCGATCGTAACCGATCTTCCCGAGGATCCCCGATTTCCAACAAACCACATAAATAATAATGCAGCAACCACATAGGTTAAGTATCTGGGCTCCATACCATGATACCACCTCTATCCAGAAGGAATGACATACACTAAGGGGCGCTACTCCCTAGAACCTTGCCGCATCCTTCCTGTTTTGACCATTTCCGGGGTGTGAGGCTCGATGAAGTCTCGTCCACAAAGCTACGCTTTCTACAAAGCCATGCTTCGGGTCAAACAAATGATCAACCTATGATCACAAAGATATAAGATCAAACAAATGATCATATCGCAAATGATCAAACACTGATCATTTCACAGCAACACTCAGTATGCCACGTTACCAAATTGGGATATATCGCTGATGAATTTCAACTACATAACCTTTAAGCTCGTACGTCTCAGAGAAGGGTGTTAAGCTAAGAGAATAAATTCTCCGCCACCAACAGAAATGTATTTGAAAGAAATCAGCTTTATATCTTAAATTGTAACGTCAGACACACAATCCATACAAGTCTGTTCCGGGATCGAACAGAACCGAAGGCACTTCTCATGAAGCCCTTGCATATCCGGATAATTTTCTAATCACGTCCGGACTTCCCGTCACTAAGGGTGAAAAACCTCTAAATCGGAGATCAGCCGATGTAGAGTAACTCGACGGTAATCCTTCCGTTTTCAAAAATATCCGGTCTTCAACACCGGTCTTCGAATGCAATTCATAACGACGTATCACATATTCGGAATGGGTTATACGACCCCATGGTCCTTTCCCGGCTAACCCGAATAGTGAGCGATTATTCAAAAATAAGTGTGGCATTCAAATTCATCCAATTCACAACAAATACTCATTCAAGGTAATTATTGATAGTCGGTTATTTAACTATCAATAAATATGCGCAACATCATCAGATTCCAAATAATTTACCAAATAATTTATCTTCAAAAATATCTTTACTAGATATAAAATTTCCACACTTCAAAAATAAATCAACGTTTATTTTTAAACAACTTCCCTTTCTTTTATAAATTCCATAGTGAATTTATATTTCAAAAATATCTACTGATATACGATTTTCAAATCGATTCCAATATTCATTTTCAATTTATCTTTAAGAAGATAAAATCTCAAAACGTTTCATTTCATTTTGGAAAAGTATTTCCATACTTATTAAAAAATAAGTATTTCGCAAATCTATTTATTTTCAACATTTGAAAATATTCGATATACTTAAATCAAAATTAAGTATACATTTCATTCTTTAAGGAAATCATTTGAGTCAAAACGAATGTTACGTAAAACATCGTTACGACGACTCAAAATCACTAGTTTAGGGATTCGGATTTAAGATAGATATATAAATCCCAATACTACATAAAACATTTCCTTTCGGAAATCATTTACTATAACAACAGTGTGTTATAGTCCACCATTTCCTTAAATTTCTCGAAAACGTCTATTTCAACAATGAATGTTGAAATCTATGCTTTCAATTCACAATACATTTTAAACATCGTTAAAACAATTAACTCCATTTTCGAAATATCTTTTCCCAAAGCAAATTCATTTTACTTAACAATATATTCACTGTCCAAAAATCGTGAATATACTTCACTAACAAAATTATAATATTTTCTACACATTTTATTTCAATAATAATTCGCTATCCAAAATCGCGAATATATCTTCTTTAAAAATCTTCTATATTTAATTCCTCAAATTCAATTGATTTCGAATTTATAAAAAACAACGTTTATAAATTCTAATTTTATTTTATAAAAACTTTGATTTAAAATCTTCCTTTATTAACTTCTATACTTTACTTATCAAAATAAGTGATTTCGGATTTATAACCAACTTTTATAAATTCCAATTCCATTTATAAAAACTTCAATACCAAATCAATTTCAATATTGATTTCTAAATTTATTTTCACTACTAAAATAAATTCCTTATTTTTCTCAAATTATTCAACATCCTGTTTTTAAATGGATTTTTCAAATTGAAATCATTTTACATTGATTTCCCAAATTATTTCAATTTACCAAATTAAATTTCTAGTTGGATTTTCAACTGATCTCCTTTTAAATAAATTCCTCTTTACGAAATCCATTTATTTAACATTTTCACTTGATTCTGGAATTAATTCGATAAGGTTATAAAAATTAACTTTTTTATTTTAAAATTCCTTTCTTCAAAATTTATTCAATTTCTAAAATTGATTCACTTAGAAATTTCTACTTAAATTTAAAAAAACTCAACTTCGTTCATCTTTGGAATCCAATGATATCAAACATCCATTCAGCTAAATTTTAGCATTCAAACAATTTCCAGATATCAATTCAATAACATCAATAATCATTCACAGATTATCACATCACAGTAGAAATAAATTCAATCAATGTGAGGGGTCCAGTTGGATCCCTCCAACCTGTTTCCCTGCATCCACAGATGTTAGCACAATACCAATTCCACTTCGAGGTGGAATATCACGGTATATGGGTTTTATAAAATCATCCGCTTACTAACGGCGCAATAGGGTCTCATCCGCTATACGAGGCGGGAAATCAATCAATCCAATATATACATATGCCAATATGTATATATTGCTATATATATAGATATATCCTATTATATCTAATATCACATCCAAATAGCAATCAATCAAATCAAAAATAACTGCAATTCATTTTGAGTGAGAAAAAAATCTCACCTTAGCTTTTAATTTGCCATCCAATTTCCAATCCTTCTTTTGTTTTCTCCAATTTTAACCTTGTATAAATAATTTTATAAAATTCATTAATATCCGAAATAAATCGAATAACCAGTTACCGTTTAATAGTTTAATTAACTACTAGTTTCGTTTAAACCAATTTCTTTTTATAATTCCTATATTAAATTCAACAAATTTAATTACCGATGATTAAATTTAAACAAACTAATTCTCTTTTAAATTTATTTAACTAGAATTTTTTTTAAACTAAATTTCCTTCACAAAAAAAAATTTATTTCTAGTAACTAAACCAATCAGGTTTTCATTAATAAATCCGTTTAACTAAATTTTCTTAAATCATTCCCAATAATAAATTAAACAAGTAAGTTAAATAAATTCATCTCCCTTTTAAAAAAATATATATGTATATATAAACTATTAATATTCTAAATTCGTATTTATTTATCTTTTCAAACTTAACTACTTGAAAAATTCCTGTTTTAATCTATATATTACTTTCTGTAATATCAAAAGATGATATTCAGTTTTTTTTCTCTATATTTTATTTTTCTTTACTGTCTATATACATATATATATTTATAAAATTAAATTAAAACAAAACTACTCTATACCTTACTGTCCACGAATCTGACTCGAAGATGCCATCGATGAACCATGCCATCGAATCGAACTTGCCTATAGATCGCGACGCCACCTCTGCCGAGTTCACCGGCCCTAGCTGCTCGCGAAACCCTCCAGCAGCCCACCTTCTGACCTTGCCGTTTGTCACTGCTCGAGAGACATCATCCCAAAGCATCGCCTGGAACGCACGTGAGCCATTTCGATACCTCCGGTACCTTGCGATTTCGATTCTCTGTTTGCTGCTTATCAACGCGGCAGTCGCCCAGTCGCTGCCCTAGTTCTCGACCTCGACGCCGCCTTCGAGCTGAACTCGCCTTCGCGACGTCGTCGTGTGAATGAGTGCCTCCACCCCATCTCCTCGCGCTCGCGATCCAGCTCACGCGATTCAGTTTCGATCGCGAAGATCGATTTGGCCATAGGATAGAGATCGCGATTGTTTTCCAGGCTTGATATTTTTTTTTTATAAACGAACGATTTTCGTTCGTTTGATTTCGGAAAAGAAGCTGAGTATTTCGAAGGAGTAAGTGAAAGAAGATGGGTTCGCGATCGAATAAAAGTGGCCATTATTTTGTTTCGTTCTATTTTCTTCTCGTTTGAAATGTTTGAACAGAGGGAGAACGAGATATTTGAAAACGAACGACATGCTCAGCACGATTTCCTTCCCGTGATCGATGGCGTGATTTTAGGCTGAAACTAAGGGAAGACAACGTGCTCACATTTGAGTAAACATTTAAATTAAAAATGAATTTGAATTTGATTTTATTCTGATGCGTTTGCATATCATACGGTCACGTATTAACTCTAAAAAATACGAAAATTGAAATCCGGTAATAACAAACTATTACGGACCCAATGGAACTGGTTTCGTCGAATTCCGAGACTGTGCCCCGGACCGCTATTTTTAAATATCGGTTCGAACGATTAAATTTCAAAACTGAACAAATCATTTTCAAATTCAATTCTGAAAGTTTCTATTTTCTTCAGTGTTATCAATATAAATTTTAAAAGCTTTTGAAATATTTTTAATCGGCCTAAATTTGAAGATTCAAATTTTTTTATCCAGTTCAATAGATTAAATTATAAAATTTAATCGCCAAATTCAAAGTTATATCGGGGATTCAAATTAAATCATCGTTCAAATATTTAAAATTAATTAAATATTCTCAATTTAATTTGTTCAAAATTCTGGGTCGTTACAGAATATACCGTGGAGATCAGCACGACGAGACGAACAGAATGGTACACAGATATCGACGATACAATTATCCTATCAAAAGTCGATATTCGCTGATAAACGGAGCTATAGCAGTCCGAATTTGGCGAAACAAAATACGACGTCTCACTCAGAAAATAATCTACATTTCTATTGTGTAAAAATATTCAGATTTCAAAAACATTTTTATTTTCATCAAATTAACTGATTTAAATTGAAATTTAAAATTACACAACAGAATTACTTACATGTTTATCAGCGAAAATCTGCCATTTGCTATGTTTGAATAGACGCATACCAAATATCAAATTTTCATTGCTAAATTTTAATTATTTATTTTCATCAAAAATTTAGTTAATTACGTTTTAAAAATCGTTAAAATTTACGGGTCGTTACATGCATGCATGTGTGTATATTTAACTATAACCACTATATATTTTAAAATATTTTCATAAGCCTATAAATACTCCTTCCATTTCATAATTTTTATTTTACAATCTCCATCTTCATTTCTAAAATTCCTGAGAGCTGGAGAAAATACATCTATGGGTTCTCTTCATAAATCATAAAGTAATAAAAATCACTTCTTTCTACTCAAAATATCCTCTTTAGCCCACTAAACTACTTTTACATACACTACAACACCTTTCTTCAAAAGTATAAGTCAACAACCTCCACAAACATCCATGGACAAGCCCAACACATGCACGGTTGAACCTAATATAGGTATACAAGCATCCAAAGTCTTCTCATTTGCAAATTAATACCAAGATCTAGGTCGAATTCAAATTTTAGTAAAAGTTCGGTGAGTAAAGTTCATGTTTTAAAACTCAAATTACTAACTTTTTAAAAGTTGTAAAATTTATGAGTTAAAATGTTGCTTAAGTATTGTAACAACCAGCGATTTTGGTTATTTAATTTTCAATATTTAACTTATTTTAATTATTAAAATGTTGGTTTAAAAGCTTTGAAAACTTAAATTAAATTATGGAATTATTTAAAAATCTTTGAAGTGTGAATTGAATAGTGATTTAAATGTTGAAATCGTGGATTTATTATTTGAATAATGATTTATGTATTTGGATTTTACATTGAATGTTAATCATATGGATTAAATAGTCTTGATAATTTCTTTAAAATGATAAATAATATCGGTAAATTCAATTTGTAAGTTATTTACAGTAATGAATGGTTCGAACGAATAATCAGAAAATTAATTTTTATTTTTACGACCCAGATTCTATTAACGTATTTTTAATTTGGAAAAAATTTAAGTTATCGTTTGATGATTTTTCAACAACCAGCGGTGTTTTTTATGATTTTATATAATTCAATAACAAGTGTATATTATTATTGTTTTGGGGTCGCATCGCAGTTTGGAGTACGACTGTATTTTTGTTTATCGATTCAGAGTCCGTACGCGAACGGAAAGTGGTGCAGCGAAATGCTGAAAAGTTTAAATTAAAAACTAAATTCTAACCTACACAATTCGTATATGCCGCATACAAATCTTTGTCCATTTTGTCTACCATCATCTCATGTTCCCAGCAAGCTTCTTTGGAATATATATATATATATATATAATATGTACTAACTCAAAACAATTCGTACCTACGCATACATTTCTCTGATCAATGCACTAATTTTTTTTCTAATCGTTTCAATGGTCTGAGGCAAAGCAGTTAGGCTTTCTCCATCTCAAAATTATATATAAAACCATTCGTTCATCATAAAGATATAAAAATTTGATTTTGGTATCGTAATTTCAAGATCTTCAATCGGGTATTAGGTTAAGGATTGCAATCAGCAGTTGAGGAGTGTAGCGGCATTTTTTGCAATCGATAGTATAATGTTAACTAGGGTTTTGATTTTCATCGGATTGAAGATGAATTTGTTCATGGCATGAGTTGATTCAAGTTTCTCTAAGCAGGACGAGGTAGTGGTGATGCTCAAGTAAGGTCCGATCGATGTTTGGGGCTGCCACTTGCTATAGCTTAGAGGCGATTCGATCGCGACGTGAGGGTGGGTGCGGACATGTCAAAATTAGGATGGGTGTATAGCTCGTGCGAAGGGGGAAGTTGGGAGTCGAAGGTTTGGTGAATAGTTGAGAGACAGTGGAGATGCATGTGGAAAAGTTCAGTCAGGTTGGGTAGTTTCTGGCGTAAGCGGGAATGATTGGGGAAGATGGTGTTTAAAAATTAATAAGGGTACTTAAGTTATGGTTATATTAAGTTGTTATTAATTTATATTTAAAATTTTGAAATCTTATAAATTTTATAACTTGTTCATACAAGGTCCAATCAAGACGGAACTTCTTGCATTGCGCTCGTAATGATGAAAGCTTCACGTCGGAACAAGTTTGGTTGAATTTGGAGCAAGTTGAAAATTTGGGCTAAAATCAGACGTCGTTCGCTTTTAGTTCAAAGTGGAACACTTCGGTGAGTTAAAACTCACTCTTTTTGGTTAATTAGAACGTTTATCATAAATAAAATTTATTTATGCCTGTTTGGATTATTGAATTTGTTGGTTGATTGCATTTGATATAGGATCACGATATAGCATCTTGAATTAGATTGGTTGAATTTGATCTAGGATCATGGTATAGCATCTTGAAATGCTATTAGATTGTTTGAGTTTTAAATTTGTATTCAAAATTATTTTATGTAATGGATCATATATGAGGTGATAAATTGATATTGATTTTGATTAATATCGTTACATTGTTTTAAATTATAGCGTAGTTAATGTTAACATACTTTATGGTGTTATCTATTTGACCAAATAAACACCATTTAATAAATGTAAGTGTGCATCTTTGAATGACATTGGTTAGCAGAATAAATCCCCGTTCTGCTATTATATTAATTTGGACATTTATTTAAGTGCCAACTGATTGTTAAGTATGGATTAGTTTACATGTATGCCTGATTATGTAAATTTGACTTACGAAGTTAAATGGAAGGTAATGGTAGCTTGTTAAGTACCACTGGGACTGCCGAGCCTTTTCTAAATTCGGAAATTTTGGATTTGATTAACTTCTAATTTTATAAATTGGAAGAAATTTTTTTTTAATTATTTCTATATATACAAGGAGCTTTATTAATAATTAATTACAAATGTTTGTAACAATTATTTTTGTAAGTTAATTACTATATTATCTATAGTGTTTTAAAATAAATTATTTTATTAATGTTTTTGAAGATAATAATTATTTTTCTATTAGTTATTTAAAACTAGATGATTATTCCATTAAATTTATTGTTGAAGATTATTAATTTTATTTAAAAGGTTGTTTAAAGTTATTTTTTTATCTATTGTAGATGTTTAAAAGTTTAAGAGTTTATTTATTATATTATAAAAAATGTTTTTAGTTATATTTCTTTTATATTAATTAAAAATGATTAAAGCTAAGTTTATGATGTTTTAGTTTATTTATTATATAATAAAAAAATTGCTATAAAAGGATTTATTTTATAAAAAAGGATTCATGTAAAGGAGTTTATAATCTTGGGAAGAGGATTAGAAGTGGGAAAGAAGTTGGATTCTGAATGATTGTGGAAAAGAGGATATTAAATGGTTAATGATTTAAAAAGGAAAGTTTTATGAATGGATTAGGAAATTATAAAAGAGTGCATTTATAAATAAAACTTGGAGATTTATAAGGAATTTTATAAATATATTTTGGAAATTTATAATGAAGATATTTTAAAATAAAAAGAAAAGATAGTTAAAGAAAGAGAGGGTATTTAGGAATATTTATATCTTTGTTTAAAGGATACTTATGTTTAATCATTTTAATATGATCTTGAAATAAGTAAATCTTTCTAAGTGTTTGGTTAAGATACTTATACATTTTTATAAGTATATGGGAAAGGTTCTTCAAGTTTCGAAAAGAATGATCTGCAAATATACTTATACCATTAAGATAAGTACATGGTTATATTTTCTAAATATTGAAAATATTGCGTTTTGTGAATATACTTATTTTGTTGAGATAAGTATATGGAAGTGATTTCCAAGTATTTGAAAAGCGATTTTAAATTTATGAATGCGAGGCATAGTGGGTTCTATGGGAAATGAAATCTATGATTTGAATGTTTGTTTATTCGATGGTTAAATAACCGACTATCAAATTTGGACCCAAAAGTAACCCTGGAAATATCTACGAGAAATACGTGAGTTATATGGCACAGTCATCTCCGATGATGCTTACTGTGCGTATAAATCTCGTCTTGTTCTCTTAGGACAATGATAAGGAAATCCGTCCACTAACGGTTAGGAGGTGATCTCCGCTCTTATCTTTGGCTGTTTATTTTCTAAAGAATCGGGGTTTAGTTTACTGGAACTATTGAATGTTGTTTCGAAAAGGCCGGGATCGGATTTGCTTTATCCAAAACCCACTTCGATCCAACTCAAACATTTCGAATTGAAGATGGAGCTTTTGAAGTGCAAGGGCTACTTGCTATTAGTCCTGAGGGTGATTCCAAATGGATGCAGTAGAGGTAGTGCCTTCGGTTTCATTCAGACCTAGAATGAATTTGTATGGATGAATGCTAGCATTGCATTTTTACTTGGAGAGCAGTGTTAGCATTCCTAGATGGTTGCTATATAAAAGGTAATCGTAGCCTCAAGCCTCGTCTACCGGGAATGACTAAAACATGGGAGATACTTCAAGGCTATGTGGTTCGCTACCATTAGGGTATGCTCATCGTCCAATCTAGATCGATATTATAGATCATGTATGCTCGGGGCCCATTTAGGTTATTGATTCCAACCAAGGTGATGACATATTCGACGCTATCCAGTAAGGGATAGGGCCGGTCTTGACTCGTAGAGAGTCCATGTGAGGCTCTCGGTGTATTTTATCTAGAGATGCACCGTAATGGACGGTACACCAGTAGCCTAGTCATTGTATGGAAAGCAATCTCCAATACGAGCCATTACGATTTTGATTGTGCCCAACTATGTTGGAATACGAGATGCAAGCATTTCAACTACTTTATATTTACTTTGAACCCTTAGACATTATTATAGTATCACTGGATATCATATCAAATGTTTTGGTTATCGTAAGGTAAAAACTCATCCGTGTTTATGTGCGGCGTGGTCTTATGAGATACCTTTGTTTTCAAAGGTTTTTATAACTTTATAATCCAGTTGGTATGTTTTTCTTACACTGGTTTTCTAGACCGACTCGGGTGTTATTTCTTATAATGCTCGGGTCCGACCGAGCATATTTACAGATTGCTTTGGATGCATTCGAGCTCAGGAGAAGAGTTGGAGGTCTTCAAATCGTATTCTCATATATGTTTATTTTCCACTGTTTTGCTATTGAAATTATGAGCAATTGTGAGTACAGGTTGTTATAACCGTCCAGGCAGATAATTGCGATTGTTGTCGTACTCTGATGAGTGTACTTATATAAAAGCTCTCTTTTGTAAAAATCATTGATATTATATTATATGTTGTTCCGCTGCAATTGTGATATTCTATCTTGTTTTTAGTTTCTTTTCTCTTCTTCTTTTCTTCTTCTTTCTTCTTTCTTTCCCATAACTATCCGTCTTTCTATTTGATTTGGGTTGGACATAGGTGGTTTATTATCAGCTTGAATGGTACGGAAAAGCGAGTCGTTACAAGTATGTAGTAATGTGAAATGTTGTGTATGCATGCATATATGTTGATTTGGTGTCGATTGCTTAAGCCGAAGTTTGAGTAGGCGATAAAGATTATACCTTAAATATTAGAAAAGTTAGTAAGTATTTATGAAGTAATATTCTTACTTATATTTGTGCTATAACGTTATGATGTAGTATTGTGATATAATTTTGCATGAGTTGTATATGGGTTCATGACATGAAGCTAGTGAATCGCTAACCAAAGGCAATGTAGAAATCCCCTTTTGTCAAACGTTTGATTTTTGTTTCAAAGCAAAATGTTTTCAAGTTTAAATCTTTGATTTTGGTTTCAAAAGTTTATTTTCATGTTTTACAGAAGACAAGAGTTCAAAATTGAAGTTTTAAATGTTAGAAAATCAAAATTTCAAGTTATGAAAATTACGGGTCCGTATAGCGATAGTCATTGTACGTGTAATTTGGAAAAATCTTACTATTTTTCTAATCTAAATTTGTTTTCACTTAGAATTCTTTCTAGGAATTTTTTCTATCTTAAATTAAGTAATTAGAAAAAAATTAATTAATTAATCGATTAATTAATTAATAAAGGTAATTAGTACTTAACCATTCGTTAAAAATGGTATTTATACTCAAATGTTAATTAATTAAGTTAATCATGAATTGCTACTTAATTAGACTTAATAATTACTTAATTATTTAACTAAGCATAAATTAATTATTAATTAATTAATTATTTAAGATATTTATTAATTAATTATTATTTTAAAGATTAAAGTTAATTATGTTTTAATAAGGATTAATTAAGTTTTAATTACCTTTAATTAGAGTTCAATTACTATTTAACAAAGATTTGATTCTCATTTACTAGGGTTTTAATTAATTTTAAAATTGCTTTGAGTTTATGTAATCAGTTTTGTTTTAATCCGTTTTCTTTTCAAGTTTTTTTTAAATCAAGGGATTTCTATGTCACTTACCTTTAAGTAACCCCATATGATGAGGAAAACTAAATTACATCTATTAGCAGAACAAAACACCATCCTGCTATTACAATTAACTTTTACATTTACTTAGGTTGATTGATTTTTATGCGTTGATTCCTTATATACCTATTGCTATGTCATGCCATGTTGAACTGGATAAGTGAAATCAAATTAAAAGCACTATTGTGGTCGCTAAGCCTCCGCTGATTTTGTAAAGATAAATATTTTATTTTTGAAATGGTTTCAAAGTTATTGCATTTTAAATAAGATATTTAAAGGGTGAGTTGGCAAATGATTTTATTAAATATGTTTTTAACTAATGGGAATGGTTTCCACGATATAAAAAGAAATTTCTATAAAGAGTTTTATAAAGGAATTTGAAATTTTATAAGGTGTTTTGGGTAAATGGATTTGATTTATTAAAAAAAGAAGATTTCATAAATAAAGGAGATTTATAAAATGGGTTTTCTTATTAAAGGAAAATGACTTGATTTAAGGTTATTTAAGAAGTTGTTTAAACAGGAAAGGTTTATAAACAAGTTTTGAAAATGTTTTGGATATTCATAAAGGGAGTTTATACAAAAGTTTGTATATTGATAAAAGAAATTTTTATAAATGATTTTGAATTTTTATATAAGGGTTTTATAAAATAATTTGGAAGTTTGGAAAGTATTTTGAAATGGATTTGATTTCAAGTAAAAGAGATTTCATGAATAAAGTAGATTTGGTTAAAAAAAGGATCTATCGAAAGATTTGTTCTGAGGCTTGGTGGCTGCTATGGATAAATAAATCTCAAATTGAATAAGTTGTTGTTTGTTTATTTGATAGCTAAATAACTGACTATCAAATGTGGACCCAAAACATAGCTTTGGAAATATCTAGGAGAAAACATGAGTTATATGGCACAATCATCTCAGAATATGTTGTACTATGCGTATAAATCTCGTTTCATTCTCCTGGGATAAATGATAAGGAAATTTATACACTAACAGTTAGGAGGTCCGCTGTTATCTTTGACTATTGATTTCCTAAGTTGAGTTTACCGAAAACTATCGAATGTGGTTTCGAAGAGTCCGGGATCGAATATGTTATCCGAAAACCACGTCGATCCGCTGTTATCTTTGAAGTGCAATGGCTGCTTGCTACTAATCCTGGGGGTGACTCCAAAATGGATATAGTAGAAGTAGTGCCTTCAGTTTGTCCATCTCTTGGACAACGATAACATGTATAAATGAATGCTAGCATTGCATTGTTACCTGGAGGGCAGTGTTAGCATTCCACGTGGGAAGTGCTATATAAAGGTAAAACATAGCCTCAAGCCTTATTAAAAGGGAAATGACAAAAATCGGGCATGCAACAGGGCCATGTGGGTCACTCCCATCAGGGTATGGTCATTTCCAAATCGAGATCGATTATTATCTACTCATGTATGCTTCGGGGCCCAAAGTGGGGTGATCATATTCGGTACTACTAGTCAAGTGGTAGGACAGTCCTGGGTGGTAGGGGTACAAGAAGTTCTTATCAGACCCCGGTGCATTTTGTCTAGAGATGTACTATTGGAAGGTAGTTCCTTACCTTATCATAGTATGGAATCCAATCTCCAATACGCGCATTTACGGTTTTGATTATAGAACCTAGTTAGCTGGAATTAATTAATGTAAGAATTTCGACTATGATTAATAAGTATTTGTACTCTAGACACTATTATAATATCACTGGATTTTCTATAGAAAGTGTTTTGGTTATCGTGAGGTAAAAACTCGTCTGTGTTTATGTGCAACGTGGTCTTACGAGATACCGTTGATTTTAAAAGGGTTTTAAACATAATAATTCAGTTATTTCAGTTTACTCACACTAGACTCATGTCCGACCCAGAGTTTTATTTTATTTTCTTAAAAATCATGGGTGTTCAAATTTTTATGGACAACCAAGTAGATTATGTTTCCACGGATGCATTTTGGAGGAGCTTGGACCAGGAGGCTTCATCGATAGCTAGTTATTGTCTTGTTTCTGCTGTATTATATGTATGTTTTATCTGTTAGGTAGGGACAGGCTGTTATAATCGTCCTAGGGTAGAATATGTATTAGTATGACTCTAATGTAACATTTTGAAATGACTTGTAATATATTATGTTGAATAATATATATTGTTCCATTGCGTTGTGAGATTATGTGTTGTTTAGTTTCTTCTATTCTGCCTTTTTGTCTTTCACCCCTAATGACCTGTCTTTCGAACAAATAAATGATCGGCATACGAATACCGAGAATGTATAAAGTGTTGTCTTTGGTAGTAAGAAAAGCGGTTTGTTACATACAGTATTAGAGCTTAGGTTGAGCGAACACCTAGGCTTTGGTGGGGCAAACTCATTATAGATAGGGTCAGTAATGCCCTAGAATGAGTCTGAGTATAATATATATATATATATATGAGTGTGTATTTGTCAGTGAATAAAAATGTTTTAGATTGTGTTGTTTGGCCTATTGAGTGGCTTAAGAATTCTAGTCAATGCGCCTGATCAATTTTATAGATAGGGATTTCCTAAACACTTGAACAAGTTAAATTGATATATATTGTTTTAAATTTAGTAAATGAAATAATTTTACCTAGGAATATGTTTTCAATATATAAAAAGCGATGATTTTCAAAATCTATGTAGTTATCTATACGAAGAGTGGGTTGCGAGTTAACAATATTTAAATTATTAGAATTTAGGTTTTAACTAGTCATGCACGTCCAATTTTGAGCATTGACTATTATCAGGTTTAATAGTAGATTTCCTTTTTCCATCATGGGTTGCGTAGATAGAAATTATAGGAACATTGAATCGAATAACTTGTGAATTAAGTTTCACAATTTGGCTATAAGGCGTTCGACGATATGTAGGGTTAGAAACTGAATTTTAACAAAGGTGTTATTAAATGAAAATCTTCAGATAATTTATAAGGTAAATAAGGGAGATGGTTTTACAAGTCAAAATTATTAAATGTGTTTTAAAATGGAAAGGATTTTGAAAGTATTAAATCCCGATGGCTTTGATAACTTTTAGAATGATGTTAGAAAATAGTAGCACTCTTTCTTAAAGATATTTTAAGATATATATTTTTTAAATAAAGTTGAGAGTTTCTTTGGACAGTTCAGAAATAAGTCTTGATCTTTTTTGTGATGATCAGGATAATCTTCTAAGTGACAATAGAATGTTCGCGTAGGCAGATAGGATAGTGCACTTGGTAAATAATTCTCTTTGTCATTGTACAAATCGAAAAATAGTTCAAATCTGAATGAATCCAAAGCAAGTGGATGATTTTGTTAAAAACAACCATTTTTCTATAGACAGTATTTTTCCGAGAAGAAATTCGAAAAGAAAAATGAAATATTTTTTATTAACTAGTTTGAGTGTCTTGGAAATGACTAAAAATGGATAAGAGATGTGTTTGGATGGCAAACACTTCTCTTGAGTATTGCCTTTCTAAGTAAAGGGGTATATGGTACTATTTAATAGCACCCAGTTCCTTGACATCATTTTGGAGTTACTTGGGCTATATGTATGTTTTAAAAGGTTTTTGATATAAAACCCGGGTATTCTATTCTTTGATCCCTTAAAAGGTAGAGTTTTCAAAATAAATGGATATTTTGATTAAAAAGGTGGATTAATAAATAAAGTTTTAATTAGGTAATTAAATAAGGAATTAATAAAGTTTGTTTATTTAAACCGTGTCTTTTGATTTTAACATCTAGGATGTGAAGAATTATTTGATGTTATTAGGCCGGCTAATAGACATTTTTACCGTAGTAGTGTCTAAGAAATGTAGAATCTAGGATGGAGTTTGGATACCAGGATCCTACTCTTCTTAGCTACTTACCGGACCAATTAGGGTAAAGGGTTAATTTGGTTGACTTAATTTCAAGACTCAAATTATTTTTTGCATTCATCAAATAGTTAAAATTAAATAGAATTAAAAATCAGATGTTTGTAATATACTCTTAGGATGTAGAAGAGTACTATATAAGTTAATAAATTTAAAAATTGATTCTTATGAAGCATGGTGGGAGGGTAGAAAGTAGTTAGATAGTGAGAATCGTTAGATTGGTACATAGGTTGTATGAAGATCGTTTCTCTTTTTCATGTTGTTTTGGATCCTAGATTCAAGCATATGACTGGAGGTGTTTTTCACCATTCCAAACAAGGATTTACCACACTATTTTTGACGGCAGGCGTTGGTGAGGGTTCTTATATGGAACCAAAAGTTGTTTATCATAGTTTATGGCTATGCAAGGAGAACAGAGATTTCTAATTAAGAGACCTGATTAAAGTCCGCACTAGGAAGTCGGGTGAGCAATCCTAGTTCGAAAGTGAAGTTATGTGTTCGAGCAAATGATCGAATCAGATTTTACATAGGAATGATCCATGTTCATCAAACGGATTGATGAATAGTTTAAGTGTTTCTAGGAACTAGAGTTGTAGTACAATTTCAGGGAAGAAATTCTTTTAAGGGCCAAGAGTGTAACGTCCCGAAATTTTACCTCCTTGATTTGCAAATTTTTAATAATTTTTAAATATTAAAATAATAGTTTTATAATTAAAAAATAATATAACTCTTTTAAATAATAAAAAATGATGGTAAAATAGATTTGTAATGATCCAAGATTTTGCCACTTTGAAATAGGTTATTTAAATATATTTTATATAATCAGTAAATGGATTTTTATTAGAAAATAAACCTATTTTAATTATTTAATAATGATGATAAAATATTTTTCAAAATTTGTTTACCAAAATAGATAGTTCATAGAAAAATAGAAAATGTGGTCGAAGAACGTTTTTCGATTTTTCGACACCCGAAAGCATCGGGAACGTTGTGCACACTTGGTGTAACATTTCGTATGTTAGGATTAGTATTAATTAAGCATACTTATATATATTAACTTATATATACACACATAAGTATGGATGTGACAAATTATGTTATAAAAGGCATATATAGGCATATAAACACACTTATATGTATACAAATCACCTCCATATCTTTAGTACACACACATGGAAGTTCTAGCATGATTCAAGGCATGAAAAGGGGGAAAGGATGTGTTCTAGGGTGGGAGGGAGATGGAGATGCATGCATGTGTGTGTATTTAATTATAACCACTTTATATTTTTTTAATTTCCTGAGCCTATAAATACTCCTTCCATTTCATAATTTTCATTTTACAATCTCCATCTTCATTTCTAAAATTCCTAAGAGCTTGAGAAAATACGTTCATGGCTTCTCTTCATAAATCATAAAGTAAGAAAAATCACTTCTTTTTACTAAATTCTCCTCTTTAGTCCACTAAACCACTTTTACATACACTACAACACCTTTCTACCAAAGTATAAGTCCACACCCTTCACAAACATCCATGGCCGAGACCAACACATGCACGGTCGAGACTAATTTAGGTGTAAAAGCATCCAAAGTCTTTTCATTTGTAGGTTAATACCAAGATCTAGGTCGAATTCAAGTTTTAGTGAAAGTTGGGTGAGTAAAGTTCATGTTTTAAAACTCAAGTTACTAAATTTTTAAAAGTTGTAAAATTTATGAGTTAAAATGTTGTTTAAGTATGCAGTAATGTTATATGTTGTGTATGCATGCATATATGTTGATTTGGTGTTGATTGCTTATGCCGAAGTTTGAGTAGGCGATAAAGATTTTACCTTGAATATTGGAAAAGCTAGTTAGTATTTGTGAAGTAATATTCTTGCTTATGATTGTGCTACAATTTTACGATATAGTATTGTGATTGAATGTTGTATGTGTTGTATGTGGACTCATGATATGAAGCTAGCAAATCACTAACCAAAAGCGACGTAGGAATCCGTTTTTGTCGAAAGTTTGATTTTTGTTTCAAAGCAAAATGTTTTCAAGTTTAAATCTTTGATTTCGTTTTCAGAAGTTCATTTTCATGCTTTAGAGAAGACAAGAGTTCAAAGTTGAAGTTTTAGAAGTTAGAAAATTAAGGGCCTATTTGGTATCATTTTCAGTTTTGTGTTTTCCATTTTCATTGTAAACTACAAAACATGAAGAAAGCGAAGAAGAAGATATCAAATTCTTAGCGATTATGACGATGTAAGGACGTCGAAGAGAATAAATCATTTTTCGTACTTCTGTTTATTTGGAACATGGAAAACAAATTTTTTTTTTTTCATTTTTTGGGACATAACAAAAGCACGTAGAACAATTCATTTTCATCGTAGTCGGTCCATCGTCGTAATGGCTAAAAGTTTTAGATAATTTCTTCTACTTTCCCCTATTTTAAAATACGCGTCGAAAATGCAAAATGCAAACTTAAAATGAAACCAAATGGACCCCAAAATTTCAAGTTTTGACAATTATTGGTCCGTAAAGTGATAGTCGCTATACGCGCAGTTCGGAAAAATCTAACTATTTTTCTAATCCAAACTTGTTTTCACCTAGAAATCTTTTTGAAAATGTTTTTTAATTATAATTAAGTAATTAGAGAGCATTTATTTATTTATTTAATGATTATTTAATTGATTAATTAATAAATAAAGATAATTACTACTTAACCATTTATTAAAAATTGTATTTAAATGTTAATCAATTAAGTTAATTATGAATTGATACTTAATTAAAGTTAATTACTATATAATTATTTGATTAAGTATAAATTAATTATTCAATTATTTAAGATAATTATCAATTAATTATTATTTTAAAAAGGGGTTTTATTTAATTAATCTTTGATTAAAGTTAGTTATATTTCAATAAGGATTAACTAAAGTTTATTTACCTTTAATTAGAGTTTATTACTATTTAACAAGGATTTGATTCTCATTTACAAGGATTTTAATTTATTTTAAAATCGCTTTGTGTTTAAGTTGAGTTGTTTTTTAAACTATTTTCTTTTCAAGTTTGTTTTAAATCAAGGGATGTCTGTGTTGCTTACCTTTAAGTAACCCAAATGATAAGGAAAACTAAATGACATCTATTAGCAGAATAATACATTATTATGCTATTACAATTAACTTGGACATTTACTTAAGTTGATTGATTGTTATGTGTTGATTCCTTATATACATGTTGTTATATGATGCCATGTTAAACTGGATAAGTGAAATCAAATTAAAAGCACCATTGTGGTCGCT
The DNA here is from genome assembly GCA_030737815.1 of Allium fistulosum. Taxonomy (NCBI): domain Eukaryota; kingdom Viridiplantae; phylum Streptophyta; class Magnoliopsida; order Asparagales; family Amaryllidaceae; genus Allium; species Allium fistulosum. The sequence goes on from CM060905.1 coordinate 1,248,955,960, forward strand.
AAGCCTCCGTTAATTTTTGTAAATATAAGTATTTCATTTTCTTTTTGAAATGGTTTCAAAGTTATTTCATTTGGAATAAGATATTTAAAATATGAGTTGGCAAATGGTTTTACTAAAGATGTATTTAACTCATGGGAATGGTTTCCATGTTAGAAAAAGAAGTTTTTATAAAGGAATTTAGAAATTTATAAGGCGTTTTAGGTAAATGGATTTGAGTTATTAAGCAAAAAAAAAATTCATAAATAAAGGAGATTTATAAAATGGATTTGCTTATTAAAGGAAGCTGATTTGATTTAAGGTTATTTAAGAAGTTGTCTAAATAGGAAGTTTATAAAGAAGTTTTGAAAATGATTTGGATATTCATAAAGGGAGTTTATAAAAAAAGTTTGGATATATATAAAAGCAATTTTTATAAATGATTTTGAATATTTATACAAGGGTTTTATAAATGAATTTGGAAGTTTGGAAAGTATTTTGAAATGGATTTGGATTTCTAGTAAAAGAATTTCATGAATGAAATAGATTTGATTAAAAAAGGATTTATCGAAAAAAGTATAAAAAGAATTTGATCTGGGTTTCTCTATACCGACCTTTTAAAAATGGTGTTATGGAACATCCCTTCCACACTTAACACCAAGGGAATAGTGTTTAGGGTTGTCCTTACCTCTAATTTAAACAACATTTGTTATTCATTTTGAACAAGATTTGGAAGTAAGAAGTTATTCACAAATGCTTTAAGAGTATACTTATGTTAGAGAGATAAGTATATGAATGTTTAAGACAAAATTTTGAAAATAGATTTATTAAATAAAGATTTGTTTTGAGGCTTAGTGGTTGCTATGGATAAATAAATCTCTAATGGAAAAGGTTGTTGTTTGTTTATTTGATAGTTAAATAACAGACTATCAAAAATATGGACCCATGACATAACTTTGGAAATATCTAGGAAAAACACATGAGTTATATGGCACAGTCATCTCCGATGATGTTGTACTGTGCACATAAATCTCGTTTCATTCTCCTAGGACGAATGATAAGGAAATCCGTCCACTGATGGTAAAGAGATGATCTCCAACTCTTATTTTTGAATGTTTATTTCCTAAAGAACCGGGATTGAGCTTACTAGAAACTATCGAATTTTTTTTCGAAGAGACTGGGATCAGATATGTTATCCAAAAACCACTTCGATCCAACTCAAGTGTTTCAAAGTGAAGACATCTTGAAGATGATGGAATTGAAACGAAACTCTTTTAAGTGTAAAGGCTGCTTGCTACTAATCCCGAGGGTGATTCCAAAATGGATGTAGTAGAAGTAGTTCCTTCGGTTTGTCCTTTTCTTATACAACTTGTATGGATGAATGCTGGTATTCCATTGTTGCCTGGAGGGCAGTGTTAGCATTCCAAGTGGGAAGTGCTATATAAAGGTAAAATGTAGCCTCAAGCCTCATTAACCGGGAACTGACGAAAATCGGGTATGCAACATGGCCATGTGGGTCGCTCCCATTAAGGTATGGTCATTCCCAATTCCAGATCGATTACTATCTACTCATGTATGCTTTGGGGCCCAAAGTGGGGTGATCATATTTGGTACTACTGATCAAGTGGTAAGCCAGTCCTGTGTGGTAGAGGTAAAAAGATGTTCTTGTCAGACCCCGGTGCATTTTATCTATAGATGCATCATCGGAAGGTAGTTCCTTACCTTATCATAGTATGGAATACAACCTCCAATATGTGCCTTTACGATTTTGATTATAGAACCTAGTATGCTGGAATTTAATTAATGTAACAATTTCAGTTATGATAATAAGTATTCGTACTTTAGACACTATTATAATATCAATGGATTTTCTATATAAAGTGTTTTGGTTATTGTAAGGTAAAAACTCATCCATTGTTTATGTGTGATGCGGTCTTACTAGATATCGTTGATTTTAAAAGGGTTTTAAACATAATAATTTAGTTGTTTGAGTTTACTCACACTAAACCCATGTCTGACCCATAGTTTTATTTTCTTTTTCTAAAACTCTTGGGTGCTTAAATTTTTATGGGCATCCAATTAGTTTAGGTTTCCACAGATGCATTTTGGAGGAGCTTGGAGCAGGAGGCTTCATTAATAGCTAGTTATTATCTTATTTCTGCTGTATTACATGTATGTTGTATCTATTAGGTATGGACATGCTGTTATAACTGTCCTAGGGTAAAATTTGTATTAGTATGACTCTGATTTAAGATTTTGAAATAACTTGTAATATATTATGTTGAGTAATATATATTTTTCCATTTGCGTTGTGAGATTCTGTGTTGTTTAGTTTCTTTTGCTCTACCTTTCTTTCTTTCACCCCTAATGACCAGTCTTTCGGACGACTAAATGATCGGCATACGAATACCGAGGATGTATTATGTATCATCTTTGGTAGTAAGAAATGCGGTTTGTTACATGTACACAATTTCCAACTTAATCAATAACAATACCAAACATGTAAAAAAGTAGTCTGGGCCACAATACTTGTTATATATGATTAAGAGAGAGATTTTACTACATTGTAATGTTTTGCTTGTTTTACAAAACAAGGAGGGGTCTAAAAGTAGTAACAGCATTGTTCATTAAACTATTTATATTTTAATTCAATAATTATACACACAACAATATGCAATCAACTGGTGATTAAAACTCACCCAAGCCCAAACCAATCCTAAGTCCTAGAAAATCCAACTATGAATGCAACATCTTCTCGATTGAACTTTGTACGCAAAAGCTACAAGTTTTATAAGAAATTGGATTAATAACGTAAATAATCAACTTAAAAAAACTAATAATTATACTAATCACCTTTTAAAACCTTCTTCTCTCCCTTCCATATCACTGTGCATGAACACGGACTTGCACCAGAACTATGCCACAACTTCCCACTTCAAATCCTCACTCTTCGGTCCACCGTTCGACAAACGGATATCACCGACAACTTTCTCTTCACTCGAGCTTCATGATGCACCCCGATATGCTAGCTCGATCGCCTATTTACCACTTTGCCTAATGGCGTGCCCATCACCGAAAAATGTCGCACCACTCTACAGTGCACCAAAGTGCCTCCAACCACCATCAAACGACTTCCCATCTCACCTCGAATCAATCCACGCCTTTGCATCCACCTCGGCCTTAATCTACCATTTGTGATCCCAATTCCAATAAATGAAAAGGAACAAGTCGAGATCCACATCCCTAAGCTGCACCATGCCAAACTCCACCAATCCAGTCGGTTCATATAACAACCCCAAATCCACAAACGGTTCTGCTTATCGTCGCCTCTAGCACAACCAAAAATAAACTCTAGTTTGGCCTATGACAAGTCGAATATTGCCAAACTCCATCGCAACACCATCAGCGCATATGCAAAAGAAGCCCACATTCACACAAAGCAAACGAATCCGGAATCGTTGAATTCCATGGCCTAATGCTCCCGAAACAATTGAAAGAAGAAAATGAAGAGTGGCAACTTATTTTTGAGAAGGAATAGAGAATGAAAATAAAGTGAGAGAGGGAAGAGAATTTAAGGATTATTTATAGTAAAATTATATTATATTTAATTCTACGAATTTTACCGTCTTGCGTTCTGAGCTCGTATAACCACATAAGACGCCCGATCGCTACGAAACTCGTCGCCATATAATGACCTGTTATTCCTGATCCAACAACGGTGCCTAGAATGATATTTTCTCAAGTTAATTAAAAAGAATTATTATTAAAACCGGTTCAATCCCTTTTAATTCTAAATTAAAATTTTACCATCATCATTCTTATTTAAAAAAATTTAAATATGCTTTCAGAATCATTTATATTCATTTAAATCCATGATTTAAGTATTTTAAATAATTATGATGTTTAAATATAAAATATTCAAAATTCTAAGCCGTTACATATTAGGAACCGACTTAGTAAGAGATGTAATTGAGAGGATAGAATTGAATTGCGCTAGAATGAAAGTTGCTCAATTAAGGAAAAAGAGTTTTGCTAATGAGAGAAGAAGGGCATTAAAGTTCGCAACAAGTGATCAGGTGTTCGTGAAATTTTTTCCTACGTAAGGTATTTTCCATTTTGGAAGGTGGAGAAATTAGCTCCTAGATATGTAATCCATTCCCAATGATAGAGAGGTTAAGTAAACTCGCATAACGAGTCAATTTACCAAGTAGTTTTGGCAGGTGTGCGTAATCTCTTCATATAGCACATTCAAGGAAATGTGTGCATAACCCTAGTATGGCAGTGGAAATGAGGGGAATCGAAGATCTATGTATAGAACTAGATTTAACATGTGTTAGATGACCAAAAGGGCTAGTAAATTCTGATACAAAAGAGCTAATGAATAAGGTTATTAGGTTTGGTCATGTCCAATGGTGTAACGATATAGATGATTATACCTAGGAGTTAGAGGATAAAACTAGGAATATCTATCACATGTTGTTTCAGAAATGTATGTCGAAGCAGTATGGTTTGGTTAACTATTGTATAATAGTAGGGATACTAGAATGTATTTTTGTTATGGTATTATTATTTATTGGCAGTGGCACCAATACATTATGATTATTGATAACGATTTAAATTTAGTAGGAAACTTGTAAAATGGTTGTACTTATGTGTTATATTTGTGTTGATGACGTTAGTCATTATTCTGCCTTATCTCAATTTTAAGGATGAGATCCAGATAGAGATAGGAGACTGTAGAATCCCATATTTTGGACTATCATAATATGAGAATCCAATTAACAATGAGAATCTATTAAATGATAACTAAATTAAATTAATTAAAAGAATTATTCTAAGGAAAATGTACGTAATTAAAATTCGGCCATAACGAAAGAATAGAAAATGAATGTTATAGTGAAGAGATTAAGGAATTAATTAGATTGAGCATGAAAGGAATTTAAGCCCAAGCCTAAATGATTAGTCCTTACACCCCCTAACTATACCACTAAATTTTCATTTTCATTTAGAAAAAAAAGAATAACTTGGTCGACCATTGCTAAGGGATGGAGAAAGATGAAGAAAACAAAATAAAATAAACATCAAGCTTTCAAGTTTAAGTGAAAGAGAACACTATAACCTTGTATACTAATCTTAAGTGACTACCACTTACCCTATCTTCCTCCAAACCCGTTTAAGTTTGGATATGATTTGGAGGTTGATGAACCACTTTAAGGATAAAGAAATAAATCTATACGTGTTGAATGTTAAATATCATTGATTTTGAAACGCTTAAGGGAAAAGCACGATTGTCCAAATGCATTGAAATTTTAATATGGAAATTACAACAGTAAAAAGGACGGATTTGGATTTCCAAAATTTTCAGATGAGAAAATGACTTATTATGGTTTTTCCTAGTTGAATATGGGTAATTTCAACTGCAAATTAATACTTAAAAGTACTAAAATTTAGTATTTTGATCCAAAAATTTTACTGGAGTTAAAGGAAGATATTTTTGAATTTTTATGTATTTGACAATTTTGACATCATTTTTCGAATTAATATGGATAAAATGGTAAGGCCAAAAATACCTTAATTAATGAAAAGGAACTAAGGAAAGTAATTGATTTAGGTGTGATCAAAGGAAATAAGACCATCAATAGAGATTTCTAACTAATATAAAAATAACAAATAAACATATAACAAGTGTAAGGAATTAGTCAAAAAGAAGTTACATCATTAAGTAAAGTTTTCCACATAATTACAAAATTGCCTTTTTATACTAGTGGTAGCCTAATGGTTTATATGTGTGATAGCCCAAAAATTATACCTATGATAGCCCAAGAAGCACGATAGCTTAGAGGTGTGACAGCCTTAGAAGTGTGATAGCTTGCCATAGCTTAAAAGTGTGATAGCCTAGAAGTTTGATAGCCTTAGAAGTGCGATAGCCATAATTTTGATAGCGTAGAAGTGAGATAGCCTCAGAAATGTGGAAGTTATACTTGCAATGGCTTGGAAGTGCGACAATAGTAACACCCCTCAAAATGTGAATAATAGTCCCACATTGCAGAAAAACACTATGAAGTGGGTGCTTATATACCAAAGCCTTCACCTAATAACAATGTCGAGGACTTTTGAGGAACAAAACCCCACACCTTAACTTGGCCCATGAGGTGAAGGTGACTAAGTTGGGGATCATATATGCGTTAAGTGAGGTGCGGGCTATCATAATAGCCTTAGAAATGTTATATCTATACTTATGATAGCTTAGAAGTGCAATAGCCTTTGAAGAATGATAATCTTAAAAGAGCGATAGCTATACTTGCGATAGTTTAAAAGTATAATAGCCTTAGAAGTGTGAGAGCCTTAGAAATGTGATAGCTTAGAAGTGTGATAGCTATTGAGTAGAAATACTATAACTAATGAACAAGAAATGTGATAGCTATTGAAACTAAACATATGAAAGCTAAAGTGAGATAGATAAATGTTCACATTATACAATATATGAGATAGCTACTAAGGATCCGTAATGTAAATTTGAACTTTATCATATATATAAGGCAATAATAAATGAATGTAGGATGTTCAAATCATCTTTTATTGGTGGATGTAGTGTGTTAGCACCAAAATTGGTCACTAACCTCGTTGAGAAAGATTGTGTAGAGATGTAAGTGATGAAGTTAAATTAAACAAGGAAGAATATGCTAATTTAAATGCAGAAAGTAAGAACACCGGATTTATAGTGGTTCAGCGTAATTGCCTACGTCCACTTTGAGTTTTGATCTTTATTCCTTTCACAAGTAGTTGAATACAGATACAATCCATATATTGATGACTTGAATACAGGTTTGAATTAAAAAGAGGAGAGTATAAAAAATGACAGAGTCTCCCCAGTGTTCTCCAAAAAGGATCCATTTCATTGTGCCCCTGCCCTTCTATTTATAGAGGAAGATGGGTTGGACTTCCTTCATGGGCTTAGGAACAAGGTGCCTCTGCCCATAGTGGGTGAATCTGCGCACCAGGCCAGGCAGGCCGAATGCTCTTGCTTTATTGTGGGCCTGACAACTTGCTACCACCTCCAATCTCTCCTTGATCAGAATCTTGTCTAGTGCTAATGATAATTTCTTCAACCGTCGTTTTGTAACCGGGCCAAGATGCCGGTTAACACTTGCCCCCCAAAGTGTGTCGTGTGAAGCAACACAACACGCTTTGAATCAGCGAGTATTCCTTGTCTTCAGAAAGAAATCCACCATGTTTCTTGAATAGTCATTATCCTCCAATTTATCCTCCCAAGGTGTTGTATCCTTCTTTGGTCATCGTGATGCTCGGTCGATTTCCAATATTATAAATCCAGGGTTGTAGTTCATTTGTGGCCATCCGTGTCTGATTCTGCAGAGCTAATAAGCTTCGGCTATATGATCTAGTCTTCTTTTAGTAACCCTTAGTGAGAATTCAATTTCTGTTGATTTCAAGAAGTTGAACTTTTTCGGATGTACACATGCACGTTCGGGTACATGTTCTTGCCATTGGCTCTCGGATGCGTTTTATATGCTCATAAGTCATCACCAACTCCGTCTAGTTTAATTGCAATTCAATCGCAATTCCTTGTTTGTATTTTCTATGAAATAAGGGTTGCAATCAGCCACTTGAGGAGTTTTCCAAACCTCTCTTCAGTACAGACTCTATGATTTTGTTCACAGCTTCAACCTGTCCATTTGCAGTTATAATGGATCATGGAAGGTCATAAGGACAGATGACGTTACGGATAAAGAAGTTGATTATTTTCTTCATCTTGGTCGTGGTTAAGAGTTCTTCATCGGCCCATTTGGTGACGTAATCAATTGCTATGATGGTGTATTTCGCACCACCTTTAGGATCGATAAGAAGATGATTTCAGTGCCCCCAAGTGCCAAACGGCTATGAACTAGCCATTTGACTAATTTCCATCGGCGGGGTTCCCAGATTTTTTGCATACATCTTGCACTCGTCACATTATCTAGCATGATCAACCGCATCTGGGTTGATAGTTGGCCAGTAATACCTATAACAGAGTATCTTCTTTATCATGGTTTTCCCCCTGATTTTATTACCGCATTCTTCTTCATAGACTTTGCTCAAGATATCATCATGGGCGATATGCTGAAGCAAGGGGATGGATAAACTCCTTTTGACACACGACTTATTCTTAGATTATCTGGCGTGAAGCTTTGAGGAGGATGTGTCGTTTTCCATTCCTCCGTTCAGTAAGAATTCCTCATTATAGATAGTCTTTGATAAGAGTCAACCATGACACCTTTCCATTTTGTTCGCTGAGTACGATTGTAATGATGTAATACGTGAAGTCGGTTAGTAGCTCTTGGACTTGGCCGAGATAAGGAGCAAGACAATGCCCCCTAGCAAGATCAACTTCCTTAAATTTGTATACTACCAATCAAGAATCACAAAAGATATGGAAAGTTTTCACTTCAAATCCTCTAGCAAGTTTGAGGCTGGCAGTCAAGGCTTCATACTAAGCATCGTTGTTTGTTACAAGTAAATCGAGTTTTAGGACGTAGCAGATTGATCGTTCCTCAGGAGTCATTATCAAGCCATAACACTGATCATTGGATGCTCCATCTACGTACATTTTCCATCTTATGGTTGGTTCTCTGCTACTCTTCGAGTAGTCATCTGAGGTAGTGAATTTGGGTGTGAGGTCTGCTAATTTCCGTCCTTGGATAGCCCTTCGTGGGAAATAAGTGATATTGAATTAGCTTAGTTCGATATTCTATTTAAGTAGTCTTTCAGACGTCTTAGGTCATTGTGTGCCCTATCGCAACGGCTGGTAGGCATAGACGTTGATGGGGTGAGCCTAAAAGTAAGAGTGGATCTTTCATGATGAAATCAATAGAGATTGTGCTAGCTTTTGTAGCTTCGGGTTGATATCCAATGCATGGCTTGCGATAGTTAATGAAATCACATATGCATGTCAGAATGGGTCCAAGGGAACATATCATCATTTATTCAGAAAAATCCAACTAATTCTTTTATCATCACTGCACTGAGTTGTGATCCGATATTCAGCACCCGGAAAAGGTCGCCATGGCTGGCTGCTATGTTGACCGTCAGCTTAGCAGGTGCCATCCCAGATTCTTTGAGTAAAGATGTAACTATTTTGCATAACATTCAATGTGAAATATGGTTGGGACGGTCAATGTTGATGGTTAGTCTGGTCGAATCCTAGAGTCTTGCCATGAGTTGTTAAGTCAAATAATGAAGGGCTCTGAATGCTCTAATTGATTATCTGCAAATGGCCAAAGATCAGGCTTAAAAGCACGTTGAAGGAAATGTCGAGTAGGGGCCAGCCTCGAGTTGCGTGCAACTACATAGCTGGATCTTGCTATGAGTTTGAATTTTCTTGTATATTCGAGTAATGCATTTTCTATTCAATGCATTCATGATCCTTCACTCTCCCTTCGGGTTGGAGTGACAGTCAGTTGCCCCCAAGCTTTGGCATCGATTTAACGATTCTATCTCTAGGCATCCTCTCGGTCGTTGCCTTGAGTAGCTGTAAGCACTATATATAAGTTTTAATACTGAGCTATCGTGGCCAGTTTTTGGATGACCATGCGTCTTCTCCCAGTCTCGGGTTGATAAATGTACTGCATGGACGGTTGAGTCTCGTCCTAGCTATGTTTATGTTTTCACCTAAACTCCAAAGACATAGAGGTGATTGGTGAATAGTCGGTTCACATTCATCTTGCTTTTCGCTCGTGCCCCAGGTCTAGGGCATATACCGATAAGTAGGAAGGCCAGCCATGCCCACTTTAGCTTTACTTTCTTTCCCGTTGAATCGTGGGATCATGTAAGTCGATAGGAGACTAGGTCTCGCCTATCTTGGATTTTATCGTGGTTTTTCATTCCAAGAGGAATACTTCGATGCCACGTAAGTTTCAGGGCGTAATTTGGACAGTGGATGGTCATCCACGTCCACTTTGGTTCATGCTCTGTAATTAGATCTCGGGGTAAAGTTGGCTATAAATGCAGTCGGGTTATGCTCATCCAGTTTCATACTCCTCCTGACGAATCGAACGAGGGTGCTGGAGACTTTTTGACCAAGTATTCGTGGTTTACCCTCCTTTCCATACTCTGGGGGTCATAGTTTTCAAAAAACAAACATCCGAGTCACATTCGTATGTGCTTGGTGCGGATCGGCATTGACCCTTGGTCTGATGTATGATATAGTAGGTTGCTCGTAGCTTTGGATGCCGTTTCGATTGGTTCTGTATTGAGGCCTCCATGCAGTCGCTGCCTCAAGTTATAAAGAACGCCACGCTAGAGCTATAGTAAGCTGTCGTATTCGGCTTTTTAGTGTTTTGTACCCCTGCCCCCAGCATTGATTTGGCCAGGTCACTAGTTGGATGGTCAAACTCCATCCTCAGCGGGTTAATAATCCTCCTGTCGATTCCAGGCCGAAGTTTGCAGAATAGAAAATGGTCGGAATCCGCTCGTCTATTTATCGATGTTTATGCACCACTCTACATTCTGGTGACTTAGTGTTATGCTCCCTCCGGTTTACTCACGCCCAATTTGTGTTCATGCTTCGGTCCACGCTCCGGGGACTTAGAGATTTGTCGAACGGTTTACGCTTTAGTCCACAGTTCGAGACGCAGAGATTTTCGTCAACTCGTTTATACTCTAGCTCGCACTTTGGGAACTTAGAGTAATCTGGTCCGCTTCTGGGATTTAGGGATTTTTCTGAAGTCGTCTATAATCTAGTCCATGCTCTGGGGACTGAGAGTACTGTAGTCCGCACTCTGGGGACGTAGAGGTTTTTGAGTCATTTATACTCTAGTCCGCACTCAGGGACTTAGAGTACTTTAGTCCGCATTCTGTCTCCCATTCCAGAGGGTGAGACCTCTCGGATGGCTGAGAGTTTACCCGAACCTGGTAGATAATCCTTCTCTTTAAGGTTCTCTTTAAGATTTCGAAAGTCGTTATTCTTTATGCAGGACTATTGCATTCTTGTTTTCCATGATTTTGTGCAGGCCGTTCTGACCCCGAGCCCACTCCGAGGAGCGATGTCGCCAAGGAAGTGTGGGAGAAAACAAGTGAAGCCACTCACGCAGGGGAGGCTTCTGGTCCAGACGCTCAGGTGATCGGAGCGCTTGACGAAGACAAGTCTGAAACCTCCTCTCCTACCGACGGAGGTTATGAAGTAGAAATTACAGGCGCCTCTGAGCACACATCCGGATTGAGCATGGAGGAGTGGCTCGAGAAAGAGAGGGAGGAGACAGTCAAGGTCATAGTAGATCCCCGAGTTGTGGACTTGGACGATCCTTTGAACAAGCCGTTGAAGGTCATCCTTCCTGGCGGGTCCAAGCCCATGGAAGGCCCCCGTACTCCTTCAGTTGCTACCCCTCTATCAAAGAAGAGTACCAAGGGTAAATGCTCTGGAGAGGAGCCGTCTGTAAAGAAGTTGAAGAAGCACAAGAAATGATTACTATCCTCGTTCAACGAGGGTTAGTTTAAGTCATGTAATTATTTTCATCTATTTCCTTAGTCCTTGTAGATAGAATGTCGACTCTGAACTTTGGAGGGTTGTAATAGAAACTCATTTCTGAATAAGGTTTAGTTCCTTTTTCTGTCTTACAAAAGACTCTTATTGTTCAGTTTTCTTTGTGATTGTGATTTTAATCCAAGTAGTTGTGAGTAACATAGACTTCTCAGTCCATCTTCATATAACTCGGAAACTCTTCGGGAGTCGTTGAACTTCCATTCTGTGCTTCGAGCACTTAGAATACTTTCTAGCCCGTATGTCAGGGATTTGACAAATTCAAGTCATTTGTGTCATAGTTCACATTCAGGGAACTTGGAGATCCGATTCGCTTATATTCGAGTCTGCACTCTGGGGAGTTAGAGTACTCTAGTCCGCACTCTGGGGACTTGGAGGTTTAAGTCATTTATACCCTAGTCCGTGCTCTGGGGACTTAGAGTACTCCAGTCCGCACTCTGGGGATTTGGAGGTTTTAGTCATTTATACTCTAGTCCGCGCTCTGGGGACTTAGAGTACTCCAGTCCGCACTCTAGGGACTTGGAGGCTTAAGTCGTTTATACTCTAGTCCGCACTCTGGGGACTTGGAGGTTTTAGTCATTTATACTCTAGTCCGCGCTCTGGGGACTTAGAGTACTCCAGACCGGACTCTGGGGACTTGGAGGTTTAAGTCGTTTATACTCTAGTCCGCGCTCTGGGGACCTAGAGTACTCCAGTCCGCACTCTGGGGACTTGGAGGTTTTAGTCATTTATACTCTAGTCCGCGCTCTGGGGACTTAGAGTACTCCAGTCCGCACTCTGGGGACTTGGAGGTTTTAGTCATTTATAATCTAGTCCGCGCTCTGGGGACTTAGAGTACTCCAGTCCGCACTCTGGGGACTTGGAGGTTTAAGTCGTTTATACTCTAGTCCGCGCTCTGCGGACTTAGAGTACTCCAGTCCGCACTCTGGGGACTTGGAGGTTTAAGTCGTTTATACTCTAGTCCGCGCTCTGGGGACTTAGAGTACTCCAGTCCACACTCTGGGGACTTGGAGGTTTTAGTCATTTATACTCTAGTCCGCACTCTGGGGACTTAGAGTACTCTAGACCGCACTCTGGGGACTTGGAGGTTTAAGTCGTTTATACTCTAGTCCGCGCTCTGGGGACTTAGAGTACTCCAGTCCGCACTCTGGGGACTTGGAGGTTTTAGTCATTTATACTCTAGTCCGCGCTCTGGGGACTTAGAGTACTCCAGTCCGCACTCTGGGGACTTGGAGGTTTAAGTCGTTTATACTCTAGTCCGCGCTCTGGGGACTTAGAGTACTCCAGTCCGCACTCTGGGGACTTGGAGGTTTTAGTCATTTATACTCTAGTCCGCGCTCTGGGGACTTAGAGTACTCCAGTCCGCACTCTGGGGACTTGGAGGTTTTAGTCATTTATACTCTAGTCCGCGCTCTGGGGACTTAGAGTACTCCAGTCCGCACTCTGGGGACTTGGAGGTTTAAGTCGTTTATACTCTAGTCCGCGCTCTGGGGACTTAGAGTACTCCAGTCCGCACTCTGGGGACTTGGAGGTTTAAGTCGTTTATACTCTAGTCCGCGCTCTGGGGACTTAGAGTACTACAGTCCACACTCTGGGGACTTGGAGGTTTTAGTCATTTATACTCTAGTCCGCGCTCTGGGGACTTAGAGTACTCCAGTCCGCACTCTGGGGACTTGGAGGTTTTAGTCATTTATACTCTAGTCCGCGCTCTGGGGACTTAGAGTACTCAAGTCCGCACTCTGGGGACTTGGAGGTTTAAGTCGTTTATACTCTAGTCCGCGCTCTGGGGACTTAGAGTACTCCAGTCCGCACTCTGGGGACTTGGAGGTTTAAGTCGTTTATACTCTAGTCCGCGCTTTGGGGACTTAGAGTACTCCAGTCCACACACTGGGGACTTGGAGGTTTAAGTTGAGAGCAGTCGTATTTCCACTCTTTAATTTGTATTCATCTACTGTATCGAGGCTAATGTCGTCGAATGAACAATCGAACCACGTTTGCTCACGGAATGAGATTATGCCCCCCAGGATGAGGGACGAAATTTAAAAAATGGACGATCGATTCTCGTCCACTTGGTGATTATAGCTCTTCCAATCAAGTCAAGGAAGGAGGTATATGACAGATGGTTGAATCACATCCATGTTGGGTTAGATAGAGAAAGTAAGGATAATATATTGTTGAGTAGACAAAGTAAGTTGCATATGTTCCAAGGTGCAGTCGTGTCCATATATTGACAGTGATGGTTAGCGAGTACGCAGTCTACCATAGCTACTTCAAGTTGGGCTTTCGAACAACCTTTCGTGTTCAGGGTAGGATTTGATGTGTAGATGATCAAATCACGTCCACTTTTGACGGATCCCGGCATCACTGAGCTTCATGAGGGGTATCTGTATTTTGTCGAACTTTGTTCTATGACTCGATTGGAGTGGATGATCGGGCCATATTCATTCCAAGCAGTTTAGGTCTCCAAGTCAAATGTGGAGGTTGATGGATGGATGGTCGGTTGTTCGAATCGATCATAAGTTGAGCATACGAACTCGGATCGTCTTGAAACTTGGAATATTGTCTTCCCTGGCTTTGATTGTTATGTCTTGTTAATCGTGGCTCGATCCAGACTCGGAAAAAATCCATCGATATCCATAGTGAGCCTTTGTGTAACCGATCTCCAAGACGAACTATCACTGGTTTCTAATCAAGTTCTTAGTGTCACGGCCTTGCCAAAAGGCGGGATAACATTTGCCCCCCAAAGGACGTCTTGTGTAAACATGACGTGCTTTGAAAAACCGCAGTCTTTCATGCTGAATATTTCCGTTCAGTTGATTGCTTGACAGTCGTCTCTTAATCGTTTCGTTGCAATCTTCTTTTAGACAAATGTTCAACTAGCATGCTTTGCTTTGGTTCTGCCCCCAGTTTTGGGGATGAGTATGGAGTTGATGTATGTTTATACTCCGTCTTGCACTCTGGGAGTATGGAGTTGAGTAGATGTTTATACTCCGTCTCGCACTTTGGAAATACGGAGTTGATTAATGTTTATACTCCGTCTCGCACTCTGGGAGTACGGAGTTAAGCGAATGTTTATACTCCGTCTCACACTCTGGGAGTACGGAGTTGATTAATGTTTATACTCCGTCTCGCACTCTGGGAGTACGGAGTTGATTAATGTTTATACTCCATCTCACACTTTGGGAGTATGGAGTTAAGTAGATGTTTATACTCCGTCTCGCACTCTGGGAGTACGGAGTTGATGAATGTTTATACTCCGTCTCGCACTCTGGGAGTATGGAGTTGATGAATGTTTATACTCCGTCTCGCACTCTGGGAGTACGGAGTTAATTAATGTTTATACTCCGTCTCGCACTCTGGGAGTACGGAGTTAAGCGAATGTTTATACTCCGTCTCACACTCTGGGAGTACGGAGTTGATTAATGTTTATACTCCGTCTCGCACTCTGGGAGTACGGAGTTGATTAATGTTTATACTCCGTCTCACACTCTGGGAGTATGGAGTTAAGTAGATGTTTATACTCCGTCTCGCACTCTGGGAGTACGGAGTTGATGAATGTTTATACTCCGTCTCGCACTCTGGGAGTACGGAGTTGATGAATGTTTATACTCCGTCTCGCACTCTGGGAGTACGGAGTTGATGAATGTTTATACTCCATCTCGCACTCTGGGAGTACGGAGTTAAGTAGATGTTTATACTCCGTCTCGCACTCTGGGAGTACGGAGTTGATGAATGTTTATACTCCGTCTCGCACTCTGGGAGTACGGAGTTGATGAATGTTTATACTCCGTCTCGCACTCTGGGAGTACGGAGTTAAGTAGATGTTTATACTCCATCTCGCACTCTGGGAGTACGGAGTTGTGCGAAGGATCGTCGTGTATCAACCCATTTTTAGCCTTGATGTGATGGCTTGCCCCCGAGCTCGAGTTTCACTTAGCAAGTGGCTGGTCGTATCGCAACCGCTCTCTACTTGAATAAATTCCACTTGTAGGATGGAATTCAGCTCTCCGTGCATCGTGATGTTGTACATTGTATTTAATCCATAGCCCCAAATCAAAGGCATATGGTTGATGATGAGCAATAGAATTATTCTCGTCCAGATGTAACTCCACACGTCCGATCATGGTCTGCGTAGATTGGTTGGCAACCAAATCTGAGTTCCTGGACACCTGCATCGTTTTGAAAGTAGTTTAGTTCAAGCTAGTCGTAGTTCATAGAACAATTGAAATAGAGATGGAAATGGAAATAATTCAAAGAAGATTATGGTAATTCTCAGTGATATGTGAAGCAGCATCGTGTGCTCGCTATTCGACTCCGCCCCTGGCTCCTTTCAAAGGGATGTTGGCCGTCAACCGTCCAATTGATAATCATAGCCCTTTATTAATAGGCATCAGATATTCGCTGCCCGCCATTCTGCAGGACTTGTACATACTATTGAAGCTTTCCTTTCCAGGTCATCTTTTCGATCACACCTCGGAGGTGTTTGTAATCGCTCGTGTTAGGATCAGTGAGCATCTGGGAATATACAACATTCCCCTGATTTTCTTCAGACTTTGGTGTACTCTCTCGAGGTTGGTTTCCAGTACCACTCCGAGTCGTGAGTCGTCAAGTAGAGGTTGTCAATTGAATCTTTCAAAGAGCATATGAGCTGAATTCTGAAGTCTTGTTTCGGCTACTGGGATCTACATCCTTAGCCAACGGGCCTTCATTGTTATTTTTCTTAGTCTTCTCCACTCCTCCTCACTTTAGTTCTGATTCATTTTGTAGAAGAAACGATCTATAGTCGTAGGAGGCTCTTTAGCTGACTAGCTGCCAAAATATATCTGGAGGTCGACTTTCCTCAAACGCGATCAGTATGATACCCTTGTTAGTATTTGGAATAAATTGCTTAGAGCATTGGTTTGCTTGGGGTCATTAAATTCGAAGTGCTGGGTCAGCGAAGAATGGTGCTTGGAGTCATCTTGGCGTTTGCTAGAGTCATATCATCTATGTTCTCCAACCTTTGGGAGTACCGTTTGAATAGCGATTGCTTGTCTGTTCCCTTGATGCCGTTCATAAGCTGCCGCTAGATCCTCTATGCCCTGGTCGATCATGGGATGTCAGGGAAGTAGATAGAATGTTCCTTTATTAAGTTGAGTTTTGAATTCACTATCCAGAGGCACTGCGCTGCGGCTAGGGTTCGGGGGGGTTTCCCCCCGAAAAAAATTTTTTAGCCTCATTTTCGAAAATTTGGGTCGTACCCGAAAAACTTTTTTTTTTGTAAATAGGGGTCGTATAAGAGACTGGTGTAAATTAAGTTTCGATCGGCATTGAGGGCCGTTCGGCATGACAAAGTTGCTCGGCATACAAGACTGTTCGGCATCCACACTGTTCGGCATCCCACACTGTTCGGCATTCCTCACTGTTCGGCATTCACACTGTTCGGCATTCCACACTGTTCGGCATCCACACGTGTTCGGCATCCACACTGTTCGGCATCCCACACTGTTCGGCATTCACACTGTTCGGCATTCCACACTGTTCGGCATCCACACGTGTTCGGCATCCACACTGTTCGGCATCCACACTGTTCGGCATCCCACACTGTTCGGTATTCCACACTATTCGGCATCCACACGTGTTCGGCATCCACACTGTTCGGCATCCACACTGTTCGGCATCCCACACTGTTCGGCATCCCACACTGTTCGGCACCCACACTGTTCGGCATTCATTCGTGTTCGGCATTCACACTGTTCGGCATGACACACTGTTCGGCATCCCACACTGTTCGGCATCCCACACTGTTCGGCATCCACACTGTTCGGCATTCATTCTTGTTCGGCACAACCGAGTCGTTCGGCATACAATACCGTTCGGCATTACAGAGGTGTTCGACATTCATTCTTGTTCGGCACAACCGAGTCGTTCGGCATACAATACCGTTCAGCATTGTAGAGGTGTTCGGCATAGAGGTATGGATCGGCCTGGAAGAGCGTTCAGCCTAGAGGTATGGTCGGCCTGGAAGAGCGTTCGGCCTAGAGGTATGATCGGCCTGGAAGGGCGTTCGGCATAAGCCTTTTCTGGGGCGTTCGGCATATGCCTTTTCTGGAGCGTTCGGCATACCCCTTTTCTGGAGCGTTCGGCATACCCTTTTTCTGGAGCGTTCGGCATACGCCTTTCTGGAGCGTTCGGCATACGCCTTTTCTGGGGCGTTCGGCATACGCCTTTTCTGGGGCGTTCGGCATAAGCCTTTTCTGGGGCGATCGGCCGAATTGCCTTCAGAGGAGGGTCGGCCTTCATTCAACTTGAGTGCAAACTTCAACGTCCAATCCCCAGATCTTGCGTACATCAGTGAATCCAATCTACGGCTATCAGCTTCCTTTAGATTTCTTTCAAATCTGAGTAGAATAGGAAGTTTTCTAGTAAACAACTGGATCTATCTCGCGAATATGGAAATCCACTAGTAGATGATGAGATCCAATCAAGCTGAGAATTCAATTCTCAGTGAAAGCACCAAAGTGTTAGCACCAAAATTGGTCACTAACCTCGTTGAGAAAGATTGTGTAGAGATGTAAGTGATGAAGTTAAATTAAACAAGGAAGAATATGCTAATTTAAATGCAGAAAGTAAGAACACCGGATTTATAGTGGTTCAGCGTAATTGCCTACGTCCACTTTGAGTTTTGATCTTTATTCCTTTCACAAGTAGTTGAATACAGATACAATCCATATATTGATGACTTGAATACAGGTTTGAATTAAAAAGAGGAGAGTATAAAAAATGACAGAGTCTCCCCAGTGTTCTCCAAAAAGGATCCATTTCATTGTGCCCCTACCCTTCTATTTATAGAGGAAGATGGGTTAGACTTCCTTCATGGGCTTAGGAACAAGGTGCCTCTGCCCATAGTGGGTGAATCTGCGCACCAGGCCAGGCAGGCCGAATGCTCTTGCTTTATTGTGGGCCTGACAACTTGCTACCACCTCCAGTCTCTCCTTGATCAGAATCTTGTCTAGTGCTAATGATAATTTCTTCAACCGTCGTTTTGTAACCGGGCCAAGATGCCGGTTAACATAGTGTTAGTCTATTGAGACCACCAAAAAGGTTAAAATGAAAATAAAAATAAGAAGGAAGAATGGTATAAGGCCATAGTGGCAACCTGATGTCTATTTACGACTATATTTGAGAATGTTCATGTAAGGCATAAGTGGAAACCCGATGTCTAAATATGATGTTCTATTCGAAAGCATTACTGTAAAGCCCGAGTGGCCGTCCAACGTCTAAATATGACACTACATTCAAAAGCGTTGGTGTAGGGCCTAATTGGCAGCCCATATTCTAAATATGAGATTATAATCAAAAGCGCTGGTGTAAGGCCTTAGTAGAAACTAAATGTTTATTCATGATATGGTATAAAGATTGAATGGCAACCTAAATGTCAAAAACTGGACATTAATTAAAAGCGATGATGTAAGGCCTTAGTGGCGAACTAAGGACAATACTTCAAAACTTAGTCATGATGTGATATTAGGTATAGGGAACTATTATAATTGAATTGATGTTTATGATTATGATTTATGTTGTATTGACCGCTTTATTTTATATGATAAATTGATAATGTTTAATTAGTGAGGGTAACTAGCCCATCATCTCTGTGACGTCGAAGAAGACACCAACACTCAAATATCATATGAAAGCATCAGTTTTAGTAAAATTAATGAAATAGCAGTAAAGAAAACATAATTTTTATAGCAGCTCGGCATAATGTCTGACATACGTCCACTTTAATCTTTGTTATTAGTTATTTTCTCTTTGGATTACAACTAATTTTATTAGATCTGACTAGTATCTAATGGATCTCAGATTTACAATGGAGTTTCTAGAGTATCTTTGAGGAAGAAGATAGGAGTGAAGAAGAGGAAGAGTCTGAATCAGTGTCAAGATCCTCCTTTAGTTGCAGTAGGGTTGGTATTTATAGGGAAACAGATGTACAAGGTCAAGAGCCTGCTTGCATTGAAGTCCAGTAGATAGCCTGGTGTTGTACAAGTGAGCACAAAGGCCCATGAACCAAGAAAATGACTTTGTACCAATCTAAATGACTCGACACCAATCTATTTTTCTTAGTGTGAAGTGTGCTCATTCACTTGGTTGCTCTTCTATCTTCTGCTTGATGTGTTCCAAGCTCTTCTCCATCGACTTTGAGTTGATTCTAACGATCTTTCGATAGCGCTTCAATTATCCTACTTCCTTCGCTTTTCTGTCATCAATCCTTGGAATTGCTCGTCCAAACTCTGGGAAAATCATCTTCCCATGAGTGGTTGGAGTTAAAATCACTCTTCACCAACTCAAATCAGTCTTCACCAAACCCTTCACTGAACAAAATCACTCTTCATCAAGTTAAAATCACTCTTCACCAAGTTAACTCCTTAGTCTAATTCCATTGAAATTTCTCCCAGTTGTTTCTCTACTTCTTCTGAGTGTGCTTATAATTTTCCAGTTGTTTTGTCTTTTTCTTGACCTTCAAATTCTGCTTGAAATATACTTGGCTAAAAAACGGGTTAACATTTGCCCCCAAAGTAGGCCTTTCGAATGTAACATGTGCTTTGCTCAAGAACATGTTTCCAATATAGTCATTCTTCAATTGTTGAGCTCTCCGGCTAAACATTAATCTCAGTCCTAGGGAATCACCCAGGGTTTATTTCCTTTTTTGAATGGAAGGCATTTAAATCTTTTTATCAAATCTGCATCCGCTCCGGGGCTTGGTCTCGCCGAACCGTTCATCTTCAAATCTAGGGTTTGATCACTTCGAATCATTTATCATCCAATCTATGGTTTCAATCTCTTTGGATCGTTAATCACACAATATAAGGTTTTGATATCTTCGGATCATTTATCACCCAATATGGGGTTTTACTCTTCAGATCGAGCCTAATCCACTCACTCTCCGGTGAGGGGCCCAACGACTAAGAAAATCCATTCGCTCACTCTCTGTTGAGGAGACTTACTTTTCGTACTAGTCCATCCACTTGCTCTCCGGCAAGGGAACTTGCACCTTAAGGCCACCACTCCGTCTCTCCGAGTAGGACAACCACGATCAATATCATCCATCACGTTCATGTGGATTTTCAAAATACAAATATTCAAATCAAAACAAGTAAGCAAATATTCTAATTATTCATCCCATAATCCAATTTAGAGCGTGCCTAGAGATCAATTTAGGTCCTATACATGGGTAAGCGGTTCGAGGTTATTATTGTCCTAACTAGTCATCTCAGACATCCAACTTAGAGCATGCATAGAGACCAAATGAAGCCTCGTACATGTGTAAGTGGTCGAGGTTTATATTATCTTTATTATTAAAGCAAAATATAACGACCTAGGATTTCGAACCGTTCAAATCGACAATCATCCACTCATGTTAGACTTGAATTGCTCAAAACAACAGATTGTTAATTTATATTTGGCAAAACTTATCATGTACGGTAAATAAACTAATCACAGAATCACAGACACAGAGCATTACGACAATAAGCAGCGGAATAGATAAATAGTAGTTCATGAAGCTATTATATAAAACAACAGAGTTTAAAACAAAATACAACAGAAATCTTAAATACAGAGTAGTCTCAAATACAAAAGTAACTGACATGACTGAACATAAGCAGCTGGAAATAACATAAAGCTGAACAGAGATAAGACAAATCTTCAAGCAAAACTCCAAGCTCTAAAGGTGAGTCTCAAATGCTGTGACACTCAGTTTGACCCGAGCATAAAGCAAAACACAAAACACTCGAGTTAGGTTAACATTCTTATATCAGTAGATTGAACTCAAGTGAAATGTCAAAAGAAATACAAGTAACTTAAAGGATGCTTGGGATTTCTGAGGTGGTGCTTGGGGTTCTGACTCGGGTCAGGGAAGAGAAAGCACGGGACTTACTTCGGGTCAAAGGAAATAGAATATAAATATAAAATCAATGAAATGTGAAGGGTCAAAAGTTGTTTCAAAAAAATTAATAAAGCAATGAATGATGGTTTTACTCGGTTGAAATTTGGAAAGGCAGAGGAAAAGCAAAGAGACACAAATACGGTACCGATACGACAAACTGTTTTGTTATTTCCGCCACGTACTGGACATCGAAATGAACAAATGAATATGCTGGGGAGATCAGCATGACGAGACGAATAGAATGGTACACAATTATCAGCGATACGACCATCCTATCAAAAGTCGATATGTCGCTGCCAAACTGCTGCAAATTCACCGAAAATGAGATAAACGGGGCTAGAGAAGTCCAAATTTGATGAAACGAATTATGACGTCTCACTCAGAAAATAGTTTACATTTTTATTATATAAAAATATTAAGGTTTGAAAAATATTTAATTTTCATCAAATTAACTGATTTTAAATTTAAATAAATTTACACAACAAACAAACTTATATATTTTCTGATGAAAACTTGACATTTTCTATGTTTAAATAGACGTACTCCAAATATCAAATTTTCATTACCAAATTTAATGGTTATGTTTTCATCAAAAATTCAGTTAATAACGTTATTTAAACCGTTAAAATTTATGGGTCGTTACACAAAAAAAGCAAAGCGCGGGAAGTGAACTGGCTCCCATCCATCCCGATTATGGGATTACCATCCTTGACCCAGATCCATGGTCATGCCTCGATGCACTCACTACAGATGGTGGCTGGTCCAATTGCACCATTGCAGTTTGGTTCCTTACGCACTGCTATATCTGGTACAGATGGTGGTTGGTCCGATTACACTATTGTATTTTGGTTCCTTACGTACTGCTATATCTAGCTACTCTGAATCAGTTCTTCTATCTGGTCACGAAGGTGTCAGCACTAGTTCGTTTCATGCTCATCCAGATCATTGAAGATGCAAAAATTTCCGGATCTTCTTTCCCGATCAGTGGGTTCATTTTTACTAGGCTTTCAGTAGGGGATCTGCCCCCTAATATCTTGGTATATCCTCTCCAAGGTATCTGTTAGATCGGTGTAGGGAGAGAAATTTGATTCCCTCCTTAGCTGTTTTGGTTCTCCAACATTATCATCAGCGCTTCGTTTTCCTTTATCCTTGCCATATTCTACTTCAGAGAGTCCTCCGTCCTCCACAGCGTTAATTTCAGCATCTTCAACTTCAGCATCTTCTTGATGCAAATATCCCTCAGCCTCATGATAGAATTGCATAAGGTTCTTTGACGGATCCCTTTCCAAAGCAATCTTAAATTCAGTCTTGCTTACAACTCCTGAAAACGCCTTCATTAGATTCATGGATGGATCTGGCTTATTGACTACGACAACTGCCACATTAAAGCTAGTCAAGTAGCTCCTCAGGATCTCTTCGGCCCTTTGCTTCACGCTCAATAGTGTCATCACATTCTTTGGTCGTGAGATATGAACTCTGAACTGCCGTATGAACTTATTCACCAAGTCGGTCCACATGCTTAAGGACCCATTCTCCAGCTGACAGAACGATATCACTGCTAAATCTATCAAGTAATAGGAAGCACCGCCTCATTATCTCCTCAGAAGCACCCAACACCTCCATATGTCAAATGTATCTCATCACATACACTGTTGGATCCATCTTCCCACGTACATTTCCAACTTGGGAAGCTTGAAATTGGGAGGATTCCTCACATTCTGGATGTTATGGGTGAATGGATTCTTGGTCGTGTCTTCCAAAATCAAGTATGGGGGTCCATCTCTAACTATTCCACCGATCATCTCAGCAATCCGGTTATTGCCATCTAATGGAAGCCTTAGACCTTTAGCTACATTCTACACTGTGCTCCTATAGGGGAACTCCGGCATATATTCTGAAACATACTCCTCTGGTTGCACATTTACATTTCGACCTGCTCCACTGGTTTCATTTTGTCCTTCGTTTCTACGGGAAAGCTCTGGCATAAACTCCTCTAGTCGTTGCTCATTCACATTCTGATTTGCGTTTCTAGCTCTAGCACTGTTTATTCCCAGCATTCCAACACATCCTAAGCTTGCACCAACGTTGCCCTTGACTATAATTCTCTCAATACCAAGAGGATTTGAGTCGGTATCGAGTGGTACTGTTCATGGGGGCATCATTCAAGTTTGCTCCGCTCTATTTCCAAATGTTCCAGTGTTAGTTCCTGGTCCTTGATTCTGAATTCCAGTATTCCTAGCAACTCCATGTTGTACCATCATTTGAAAAAAAATCCCTCTAGCATTTCCTATTGTCAAGTCATTACATGCATCTCCTTCATCATTTTCTACATCTCTTCTCTGATCACATGGATAGATTGATTATAATTTAAGGACACCACCTAGCTGCCCTCATGCTATGGTTGACTTCCTCTAATTTTAGATCCGTTGATAGACCTCTTCATCTTATCCGAGTTTCAGATCCAAGCCATATGTTGTGAGATCTAGTTCTCTCTCAGTGAAAGCACTAAAACGTTGACACCGAAAACGACACCAATAACCAAATATTAGATAAAAGCACCAATTCTATTAAAATTAATAAAATAGCAGTAAAGAAAACCCAATTTTTATATTGGTTCGACATAATCTCTGGCCTATGCCATTTATACCTTTGTTATTAGTTATTCTCTCTCCAGATTACAACTAATTTTATCAGATCTGACCACTACCTAGTGGATTGTAGATTTACAATGGAGTTTCTAGAATACCTTTGAGGAAGAAAAGGTAGAGTCAGGGTCCTCCATTAATTGCAGTAGGGCTGGTATACATAGGAAAATAGAGGTACAGGGTCAGAAGCCTACTTGCATTGAAGTACAGAAGATAGCCTGATGTTGTACAAGTGAGCACGAAGGCCTACAAACTAAGAAAATGACACCGATCTAAATGACTTGGTACCGATCTATTTTTTGTGCAAAGTGCACTCTTTCACTTGTTTTTCTCTTCTGTCTTCTTCTTGATGTGTTCCAAGCTCTTTTCCATAAACTCTGAATTGATTCTAACGATCTTTCGATAGCATTTGAATCATCCCACTTCCTTTGCTTTCTTCCCATCAATCCTTGGAGTTACTTGTCCAAACTCTGGGAAAATCACATGTCCATGAGTGGTTGGAGTAGCATATGAAGTATATGGAGTTGGGGAGGTTAAAAGAAGAGAGAAAACAACTCTTCATCGACCCAAAATCACTCTTCACCGACCAAAATCACTCTTCACCGCACCAAATCACTCTTCATCAAGTTAAAATCTCTATTTACAGAATTATCTCCTTAGTCTAATTTCCATTGAAATTTCTTTTAGTTGTTTCTCTACTTCTTTGAAGTGTGCTTCCATGTTTTCGATTCGTTTTCTCTTTGACTTGACATTCAAATTCTGATTGAAATATTCTTGGCTAAAAGGCGGATTAAAAATCTTCATAGAGCCAACCTTACCGGTTGACTCTATACGGCTTCATCTCCTGAGACTCTACCACCATCTCTATCTTAGCAGTGATCCTCACTAGTCTAGCATCTCACCTCTGACTAACTTCAATATGCTCTATAAGGGTAGGTCTAATCATCCAACTTGCCAACACTTCTAGCTCCAGCTCTTTCCCCTTTTGGAAATCATAACTAGTAATATACTCAAGTCGTATCTAGGAACACCACCCCTAAGCTAGTATTCTCAATACCTTCTACACAATCCTCATCTACATCACATACTTCAGATTTAAATTGCCTAGACATGCCTGTATGTAAATATTTACTCATCATCCTCTCCCCGCTTCATCATTTCCCTGCTATATCACCATCATTTCTGCTGTGTGTGTATGTCTTGAGTGTATATGTGTGTGCTTGCGTGAATTAGTGATCATGTTTTTACACAAGCGTGTATGTTTTACTGAAGGCAAAATTGGAATATGAGTGAAGTGGGAATGGTTGCATGAGCAACCAAATCAGTTTTTGTGTGTATTTTAGTTCATGTGTGTATGTAAGGCTATATCTGTATATTTTAGTGTTTGCATGAGTTCAAGGAAACCAGGGAGTAAGTGAATGCAAACTATAGAATGGATAATTAAACTAGAATAAAAAATAAAGAATGAGTCAAAGTCGGTCGATAAAGAGACTTTATATATAAAGGGTTTCAAGGGCATTTCTGGTATTTCGCCCATATATTTGTACTGTATAAAAGCCTGAGTATGTATCACATTGTTTGTATATAGAATACAATATCATTTACATCAATAAAGCAAATTACCATTTCGTTTTATCACAAATTTCTTTATGGTATCAGAGCCATAATAGACCAAACGGTTAGAAATTCTTCTTTCCTCCTCATCAGTGTATTTTAGTCTCCTCAGAATCCTTCTCATCACTGGAGATCTGTGTTGCTGTTCAATACAATTCTTGATTCAGATCAAGAATTGCATCAATAGACTGCTTTAGAGATCACAACTAGTGCCGTGCCAGTATCTCATCAGAGAAGCCTCATCATATGAGATAGGCTGCACTGATTTCTCCCCTCAGATCCTTATCTTCATTAGAGAGATTTACTTCTTTCTATCTTACCATCATTCTACAGTCAAGAATTCATTTCTTGATTGTTTTTTTCTGCCAAATTAGAGGGCCATACTTTCTTTCTGCTATTTTCTACATACTCAGAAGTGTGTCTTGCTAATTCCATCAAGAACCATTGTAAACAAATCATCTGCCCTGACTTGAGATGGTCAAAGAAGAAGAGAGCAGTTCTGCAACCACATCACCCATTGAAACAAATGTTGCTCCATCAAACAAAGAAATTTCCACTCTATCAATTATAAAATCCAAAACTCAGTTAGCCATTCAACTTGATGAGAATAACTATCTACTATGGAAGATCAGACAGAAACATCTATAAGAGGCTATGGGCTAGAAGAATACATCAATGGCACTTTAGCTATTCCACCAAAGATGATACAAGAATGGGAAGGAAGGATAATAACCAACAAAGGTTATATCAACTATTAGAGATAAGACAACCTATTAGCTTCTTGGCTAATGTCATCTATTGGTGTAAGTCTTTTATCACAAATTGTTGGCTGCAAAACATCTCAAGAAATATGGTTAACAGTTGAGCAAATCTTTAGTTCTCAATCAACAGCAAGAATTATGCATTATAAAAGACAGCTTCAGAATTTAAAGAAAGACAATATGTCTATGAGAGAATACTTAACCAAAGTAAAGACTTACTATGATTTACTCGATACTGCTGGTCACAAAGTGTCAGATACTGAGTAGATTTTAACTATTTTGAGTGGGTTAGATGATGAGTATGAGTCAGTTGTAGCCATTGTATCATCAAGAGAGACACTGCTAAATATACAGTATGTACATTCTACCCTTCTTGCTCATGAAGGGAGAATAGAATAGAAGAACCACCGAACTCGGACCTCTTTGTTAACTATGCATCAAATGTCAAAAGTAAGAATCAAGAAAGATCAAGTAACAACAAATTTCAACAAAACAGTCAAAGGGGTGGTCAAAGTAATAGAGGCAGAGGTAGAGGAAGGTTTAATAATAATTCAAATAGTTTAAGGTGTTGGATCTATGAAAAATATGAGCACACTGCAATAAAATGCTATTTCAGATTTGGTCAAGGATATGGAACAAATCAGCAAACCAATAATAGCCAAAAGGGGTTTAATCCAAATATTAATCTAGCTCAGTCAAATACCGAATCAAGAAGTCAGAACGGCAATTCAAGAAGTCAAAATGAAATGGAGCATCAGGAAAAACTGGAGGACCTACAGTATGAAGACTGGTACCCAGACTCAGGTGTTACAAACCACATCAAAAATAATGTAGATAATCTGAACTTTGGAAACAAGGAGTATAAAGGTACACAGTCTGTTTTTATGGGTGATGGTAAGTCAATTAAAATTACTTATATTGGCAATACTAAAATTAATGGCAAAAGAGAATTACATCTCAACAATTTACTAAGAGTACCCCAAATCAAGAAGAATTTAATGAGTGTTTCTCAATTTGCCAATGATAATCAAGTTTATTTTGAATTTTACCTAAAATTTTGCTTAGTTAGTGACATACTGAATAAAGAAATTTTACTACAGGGTAATGTGCAAAATGGACTATACATTTTCAACCTGGTGTAGAAATGTAAGCCAAGACCTGGAAGAAAATGGTGCAATTATTCTAAATCTAACACAAGTATTGATAATAAGAGGATATTTGATTTGTGGCACTGTAAATTGGGTCATCCCAGTATAGAAACTGTAAAGCATGTATTGAAAAGTAACACTGTTGAATGTGAAAATGTATTTTTTCCATATATATGTGAATCATGTCAAATGGCAAAAAGTCACAAGCTACCATTTCCTGAATCTACAACAAAATATAATGAACCTTTAGAAATGGTAGAAGTTGACTTGTGGGGTCCTGCCACAGTCAATACTGATTATGGATTTAATTATTACATATCATTTGTAGATTCTTTTTCTAGATATACTTGGATCTATTTTCTTACATCAAAAGTAGAAACTCAAAGAACAGTGATCCAGTTTATAACACAAGCAGAGAATCAAACCAATCATCAACTAAAAATAATTCAGACAGATGGGGGAACTAAATTCAAACCTTTAAAGGAATATTTCCTAAAGAAGGGAATAGTGCACAGAATCACCTATCCTCATACCTCAGAATAGAATGGTCTAGTTGAAAGAAAGCACAGACACATTGTTGATACAGGGCTTACACTACTAGCACAAGCATCAATGCCACTGAAGTTCTGGCCAGATTCCTTCAATACAACAGTATACCTTATCAATAGAATGCCAACCAAGGTCCTGCAAAATAGGGCACCAACAGAAATGCTATTTAATACTTCTCTAGATTATGATAGACTTAAAACTTTTGGTTGCTTATGTTTTCCATATATGAGACCATTTAACTCACATAAATTAAGTTTCAGGTCTTTATCATGTACATTTATTGGATATGCAACAAATCAGAAAGGATACAAATGCTTAACAAGCAAGGGAAAAGTGATCACCTCAAGACATGTTGCATTCAATGAACATGTCTTTCCATTTTCCAACACCGAAATAAAAACTACTCAAAAGGACTACAATCCAAATGCTTCACTACCTCCAATTCCAATCTACACTGATGTGCAACACAAAAGAACACAAGCTAGCATTCAACAGGATTCAGTATTCCAACTCACAGTGCCCAGTGAAGGGCCAGGTCAGAATACAACTAAAAAATCAGATAGTATCATATCCAACAGTCAAGAAAATGAAGGCCTAGACCCTCAAGAGGAATCAACATCCAGTTCACATCAAATCAGTGAACCAGATACCAGTCAACCACAACACTTGTCAAAGAAGGACATCATATGATAACAAGGTCCAAGCATGGAATATTTAAACCAAAAGTATATGCTACCATACTAAACCATGATGAACTAGTCAACTATGAAGATGCTATGAAAGACAAAATGTGGAAATCAGCAATGGATGAGGAATATGGTGCATTGATAAGAAACAAAACATGGAGCATTGTCACAGCTCCAAGGAATAAAAATATCATAGGCTGTAAATGGACATACAAACTCAAAAGACATTCAGATGGCAGTATAGCTAAGTACAAAGCAAGACTAGTTGCAATGGGATGTTCTCAACAATATGGATTTGATTTCAGTGAGACTTTCTCTCATGTAGTGAAACCAGCAACTATTAGAGTTATTCTCACAATTGCTCTACACAATAGATGGAAAATTAGACAGATGGATGTCAATAATGCTTTCCTAAATGGTGAATTTCTAGAAGAAGTATACATGTATCAACCTCAAGGGTATACTCAGGGCAACAATAAGAAGCTTGTCTGTAAACTACACAAGGCAATTTATGGGCTTAAACAAGCTCCCAGGGTCTAGTATGAAAAACTTAAAACTACTCTAATTAATCTAGACTACAAGCCAACCAGATTAGAGAATTCACTTTATGTCAAACTAAATAGCAAGTCCACAACATATATATTGGTATATGTAGATGATCTTGTAGTTACTGGAAGCAATGCTAAAGAAATAAACAGAGTTGTTAATCATCTTGACAAAACTTTTTCGATTAAAGGCTTGGGAAATCTAAGCTATTTTCCTGGAATAGAAGTTACAAATAAACCTGAATGAAAGCTTGTTTTATGTCAAAGAAAATATGTCCAGGATATTTTAAACAGGGCAAAAATGCATGAAGCTAAACCTATGCCAACACCGATGGTGAGCAACATTCATTTATCCAAATACAGAGGTGAAGTAGTGGAAAGTGAAAAGCATTACAGAAGCATCGTGGGAGCTTTACAGTATGTAACTATTACAAGACCAGATATTTCTTTCAGCGTCAATAAAGCATGCCAGTATATGGAAAAACCAACAGAAGATCACTGGAAAGCCGTACAGTGAATTTTACGATACTTGAAAGGGACTATAAATCAAGGAATATGTCTAAAAACATGAAAAACACTATCTGTTCAAGGATACACTGACGCTGACTGGGGATCCGACATCGATGACCGCAGATCCACCACTGGCTACTACATCTACTTAGATGACAATCATGTCTCTTGGTGCTCTAAGAAGCAATCAACTGTATCTCGCTCAAGCACTGAAGCGGAATACCGAAGCATTGCAAGCGCAACCGCTGAAATCATCTGGATCGAATCACTCATCAGTGAGATTTGAATTCAGCTTTCAAATATTTCAACTATCCGGTGTGACAACTTGAGCACCGTGTCCCTCTCGGCAAACCCCATACTTCACTCACAAACAAAGCACATAGAAATAGATTTGTACTTTGTTCGTGAGCGTGTAATCAAGGGCAAATTGGAAGTAAATCACCTCCCAGCTTCGCATCAGAGAGCTGATATTCTCACAAAACTGCTATCAAAGAACAATTTTATGAGATTGAAGACAGATTTGAGAATAGAAGAAGCGGCGTAGGTAAAAGAGGAAGAAACCCTAGCTGTAATTGACGGGGGAAATAAAGAATGAGTCAAAGTCTGCCGATAAAGAGACTTTATATATAAAGGGTTTCAGGGGCATTTCTGGTATTTTTCCCATATATTTGTACTGAATAAAAGCCTGAGTATGTATCACATTATTTGTACAGAGAATACAATATCATTTACATCAATAAAGCAAATTATCATTTCGTTTTATCACAAATTCCTTTAATTTACATATACATACATACATACATATATATATATATATATATATAATATAATAAACTAAATAAATAAATACACACACAATTATAAACTTATAAGTATACATTATATTTAAATGGAAGAGTTGTTTACTAGGATTAATGAATAGGTAAAGAGAGTTAAGTTTGTATATTTCCTACTCTGTGTTTGTTTGTTTTCCCTATTGGCAATACTATAAAAATAAGTGATGAAGCACCATGTTTGAAGATGGATGCTTGCGTGTGTACATGGCGCAATGTAGTATACCTATATGTTATGTAATTCTGGCAATGTAAAAGGAAACCAGTGAGGAGTGTTTGGTGTAAGTAAACTAAAATATACACAGTTCTTCATAAGTAAACCGAAATCCATCTTTATATTTATATATACCAAAGTGTAATAAATTAAAATAAATGTATAAAATAAAACACATAAATCCTAACATATAAATCCAAGCAGTATATATGACTGTAGATACCATTCAAAGTAAATTAATAAATGAAGAAGAACAATGCTTGAGCATGAAGCTTGCATGCAAGCTTGGGTTGCATTCTTGCTTCTGTACGCACGGGTGGGTAACAGTGCGTACATGATGTGAGTATATGTATGGTAATATGGGGGTGTATGCACGTGATTGAGTAAATATATATGTGTGGGGTCCCTTAGTGTGTTCGAACCTGAAAATGTGTGCGTTTGCAAGCTGTTACTTAAACTTGCAACACTAGTGGGCCAAGAAACCCACTAAGAAAAATATATTTAAAATAATAATAATTTTTTTATTAATATGTATATAATAAGAAAGAAAGTATATAGTCATATACTTATTTTAGGTAAGTTTGAGATAGTGAGTTGAGTTTGTTTTCTAAGTTTAGGAATATAAAGTATAAGATGCTCAATGCGTGAGAAACAGCAAACCATAGTTAGTATAATCAGACTTAAATCTATGGTTTTCTAAGTATGTAAAATATACAAATACAGTTAAAATTCTATTATACTTATATTTTGTATATAAATGCAAACATAAATTATAGTTGATAAATAAATAAAAAGAAGTTATTAACAATATTTAAATAGAAGATTAACAGATTAATAAGCTCTTATTTGTGTACATGTATATATATTATTGACAAATAAATTTATAATATAAGTAAAGATTGCATAACCTATATATTATAAATTTATAAAGGAAGTTATAAAGCGAATGGGTATTTTAATTGGGTATTACCTTGTATCGAACAAGGATTATATTATAGAGTAAATTATTACGTTTCTGTAGTATAATATTACACACACACTTATTTGTTGATTATTTTGGATATTATTTGTAGTTTTCATTTATGTGTGACAAGTAATTTGAATAATTGTTTAGTGATATCGTCTAGTATGAGACTTTCGGGAACACTTTTCTAGTTATTCATAGTAATATGTCATCTTATATATATATATATATATATATATATATATATATATATATATATATAACCATGTGTCGGTCTACGTCTAAAGCTAAGCAAATTTATGGGATATGGATATTATATGTCATCCACATTGTCTAGCTTCCTTTATTTTTTGGGAGTCGAGCTTCTGGTGAGTTAGCCTATCACCTTGGCGGTCTGATCGCCATGGTCGCGTCCTAGATCCTTGACACATTTTTCTTTTCTATTTAAGGTCGTTTATCAGCCTATTACCATGCGGCGGTATAAGTGTTGCCCTTTGTGTCGCACTACAAAAGAATTCTCGATTCCTTACGCCAAATTGGCATAGGAAAGAAAATTTCCCCACGCCACCCCTACGCCGAAAAACATGTTGGAAAACAGTGCGTTGCAAAAATACCCTACGGCTTCCCAATACCGATTTTCCTACGCATTCCCTACGCCAGATTCCATACGCATTACCTACGCCTACTTCCATATGCATTTCATACACTGATTTCCCTACGCATTCCCTACGTCGATTTCCCTATGCATTCCCTACGTCAAACTCCATATGCATTACCTACGCCTACTTCCATACGCATTTCCTACGCCGATTTCCATACGCATTCCATACACCTTCCCTACGCCTTCACCCATATGCATTCCCTACGCTTAGCCTTCTTCTTTTTATAAGTGCAAAAATTGGATTTTCCTTACGAGTTCCATACGCCTTCCCTATGCCATCGTACAACAAAATTCAATATGTCCTATTATATTCACATTCATCTACCTCACATATCACAAGAAAATCTAATAAAACCGAACATCAACAACAAAAAACATTAAATATATTATATAACCACATGCAAAATTCATGACTATATATCTCATTAAAAACATTAATGTAGAATGCATATCATGTTCAAATTACCATAAACTTGATGCATTACATATCATGGTCAAATTACCATAAACTTGTTACAAAATGTATTCAAAACACATCATGTCCAACAAACAATAAAATAAAGTTGCTACATAACTCCAAC
This sequence comes from Allium fistulosum, assembly GCA_030737815.1. Taxonomy (NCBI): domain Eukaryota; kingdom Viridiplantae; phylum Streptophyta; class Magnoliopsida; order Asparagales; family Amaryllidaceae; genus Allium; species Allium fistulosum. The sequence goes on from CM060905.1 coordinate 1,248,989,105, forward strand.
ATAGTTGTTTCATCTAATTCAAACATCATACAATGTATGTTATAAAACTAGAACATCGAACCTACAACCAAAATAGGAATAACTCACAAAGTTGGTCATCTCTCTGGTCCTTGCTCCCGCCTCAACCCTTGTATAAACTCCTGCACGGAACTCATCTCCTCCTACATGGTGTTAGTCCTTGAGAAGGATGGTTTTGATGACAACAACCTTAGGACCTGTTATAAAATATAAATACTAACATTATAGTTTAGATATATATATATATATATATATATGTATGTATGTATATGCAGGATATAAACATGCAGGTACCAAGAATGAAGACTATACAGTATAAAGATACAAGACTGATGAATTTAAAAATCAAAGATATCAAGATTGAAGACTCATGAGTATCAAGAAATCAAGTTATCAAGAGTTCAAGATTTTAATAGTACAAGATAAGTATTGAGTCTAGAATTATGTTAAAACTTCATAATAGCACGGAAATATTCATTCCATATTTCATTTGGGATGGAACCTACTTCTACCTTCTTAGTGGCTTACAAACCCATGGCAAGTAGCTTACAAACCTACGACAAGTGGCTTACAAACCCACGAACATCCTGGTTTTGTACAAGTTCTCGAGTCCTGATGTGATGAAATATTCTGCAGGAAGAAGCTTGCAAAACTACTTCAAAATGGTTTTTCAAAACTGCTTTTCAAAATGTTTTAGCCTTAAAATATTCTTTGTTTTTTGTTTTAAACTCTTGTTTTAAACTTCGTTTGTTTTTAAACTATCTCTTGTTTTAAACATTTAGCTTTAAAATATTTATTTACTCAGATTTTAAATCACTTTATAGATTAAGATTATATATATTAAAAATTACTTTCTAAACTCTTTTATATGTTTAAACTATATTCAAATATATTTACAAAGTTTAGAAATCATTTTGACAAAATTATAGAAACCAATTTTAATAAGAAAATTAAGATCATCAATTTTGCCTAGAGCATGTCGACATCCCTCAACCCTCCATGTCGACATGGTGTCCGTTAAATTCAAAATTCAAATTTTCAAAAGAAGTGTCTATTCGTCATATTCTTTCACGAATAGATATGGCTATTGATTTCCTATAAATACTAGTAGTTTTAAATGAATTTATCATCAGATTTCACTTATTTTCTCTTCTCTTCATCTTCCACATTTATTCTAAAGAATCCCAAACTATACTCTACCGAAATACCAATTGAATCAAACTTGATTATCTCTTGTTTGATTCTCTACCACTTTCTCCATAAGATCTCAGTGCTATTTAGAGTCATAGGATTATTTGTAAATCAAACTGTTGAGTAAAAGGTGCGGTTGAGCCTTGAAATCAATTGGGTGTGATTGTTTCCCCGGAAATCGATTAGGTGATCTTGTGGCTTGGTAAATCAAGAGAGTTTGCCCCGGACTCGAATATAGGAGGGTGTACCTTGTGGCCTTGAAATCGAGGGTGTAATCTGGGAGATTATTTTTGATAAGAAATCAGTACGTTTGTGCGGGACTGTATGTAGGGTAACTCCGAACCAGTATAAAATCCGGTGTGTTCTTTCCTTTACTGCTTTTATTTATTATTTGCATCTTTGTCTGATTCTGTGATTATATTTGTGTCTGTGAATTGCATTTGTTGTTAATTAAATTTACATAAGTTTCAAAAAGATTTAGAAAATCCACAAAACACTATTCACCCCCCCTCTAGTGTTATTCCAGCCTTAAGATCCGTAATCCGCATTTCTCACATTTGGTATCAAAGAAAGGTTTTCAAAGTTTTCATAATCTGAATTTTGAAAAGTTTTTAAAAAATGGCTACCAACACTGGTTCTGTTAACAATACACTAGTTCATTTGTAGAGGGTCGGTCTACTTCCAGACCACCACTTTTTAATGGCAGTAACTATGCATATTGGGCATGTAGAATGAAAATATATTTACAGTCAATAGGATTAGACACTTGGAATATCACACAGACTGAATATTCTGAACCGACAATTAATTTTGCACGTTGGACTACTGAGCAAAAGACTATTGCACAAAATGATTCCAAAGCAATGAATATTTTATTTTGTTCACTTGATAGGAATGAATTCAATAGAGTATCTGTTTGTAAGTCTGCATATGATATTTGGAAAACTTTGCAAGTTACTCATGAAGGAACAAGCAAAGTCAAACAGACCAAAATATCCATACTCACGAATCAATTTCAATTATTCAAAATGAATTCTAACGAGTCCATTTCAGACATGTATAGTAGATTTCAGGATATTGTGCATTCTCTAATATCATTGGGAAAAAGTTTTTCCGAAGAAGATCAAGTCAGAAAAATACTAAATTTTCTTACTCCAGAATGGGATCAGAAAACTCTTGCAATTGAAGAAGAAAATGATATCAGTACTTTAAAGATTGAAGAATTGATTGGAAATTTAATGTCGTTTGAAGCACAGATGAAAGAGAGAAGAGATAGCAAGGCATTCGAAAAGAAGTCAATTGCATTCAATGCATTAACAAATGGATCAGAATCAGGAAGTGATGATGACGAAGAAATAGCTTTCATGGCAAGGAATTTTCGGAAGTTTCTAAAATACAGAAAGATAAACAACTTCAAAAAGAATGATCATAGGAATTCTGGAAATCATAATGAAGTACCAAACCACGTCAAATGTTTCAACTATGACGAACCAGGTCATCTCAAAAGAGACTGTCCGCACCCTGATAAGCAAAAGTTTCCTACAAGCAATGATTATACAAAGAAAAGAAAGAGAGCGTATACCGCTACACTAGACGATTCAGACTCAGACTCATCCTTAAGCGATGATGATCAGAAGACAGAAAATTCAAATATGTGCTTTACGGCTATTCATGATTCCGATGGTCTCAGAGATACAAATCTAGAAAAAGGTACACGTTTACAATATATTGGTTGAAATTGTTTGCTTAAAATTGATTGATTGTTTGATTGTTTTTGTTTGAATTTTATTTTTTATTATATTTTATAATATTATAATATTTTTTAAAAAGTAATATTATTATATTATATATTACTCCAGAAAGTATATAGGCATTAGAAATAATATATAAATATATAGAGATTAAAGTATATAGGAAAATATAAGTCACATGAATTCTCTGACCCATGTCGACATGGTCCTACCCATGATGTCGACATCCCTGTCAGAAATTTGAAATTCAAATTTGAATTCAAATCTTTGAACTTCCCTCCACCTTTTCACCAACTCCAATGTTCTGGAAAGGCACCTCTTGACCAGAGAACATGACTATTGAATATATATTTATTTCCCTTATTTTATCATATCTTTTCACTTTCATTTTAAACTTCAAACTCTCTTTCACCCTTTCAAACTTTCTACTCTCTTCAAAAATGGCTTCTTCAAGCACTCCATCCACAGAGGTTGTCTAAAACCATCAAAGAGTATCTCTATAATAATCTGGAAGCAATCAAGGCTTATATAAGCTATGCTAATTATGGAAAAGTTCATACGGGAAAGTTTGCTATCTTTAGCGATTTCTCTACATATGAAATCAATACTCCTCTTGAAGAGAACCATATTCTTAGTCTTTTTGACAATTCTGAAAATGATTTTGTTTGTTATCCAAATCTTGTTAAAATGTTTTATGCAAATTTGAATCGCGGTTTTCATGAAGGAAATGAAAATGAAATTTGGAGTAGTGTTAAAGGCACTAAAATTGTTTTAAATTGTGAAATTTTGGGCAACATTCTCAATTGCAAGAATTTGGGAATGGATCTTTCTACTTTTAACATTGATGAACATGATCGTGAGACATTTCATCACATTTTCGAAGAAGATGACAACTTTGAATTTAAAAATCGTAACTTTCGTCCGAAAGCACGTATTGTTAATCTTCTTTTGGAACATACTATCACTCCTAGATCGGGAAATTTCAATAACCCAACTTTAAAAGTTTGTAAAGCTCTTTTTGCCATTTTTGGTCATTATGACATTAATTGGGCGCAAGTGATTATGGATGAACTTCGTCCTAAAAATTTGGAAATGGGTGAGAACACTTTGTATCATGGAATCTATCTCACTCGGATTTTTAATTATTTTGGTGTTGATTACAAAAGGGAAGAATTTGTTTCAAGAAAAGTGTTTAATCATGCTAATATTTCTCTTATGAAAATTCCCTTTCATATTTCAACAATATGAATCTCTTGCCGAAAAGGATGAAAGGTTGGCACATGAAGAGATGGAGGAAGAAAATAAGGAAGAAGAAGAAGAAGAGGAGGAAATGGAAATTGAAGAAGAAAATGAAGATACCTCCTTGGAAAGTATTGAATATCCTAACAATCCTTCCAACAAAAAACTCCTCAAAAATCAAAAGATCATAGTGGAAAATCAACGGATTCTCAAAAGATCCGTTAGTAAGAAATTGGATAAAATGACCACTAATATGAACAAGTTCTTTGCTAAAGTTGGTCGGAAACTTGGCTTATCATCATCCTCCTCTTCCTCTAGCACATTCTAAAAACTAGGATGTGATGTACTAGTTTATTTTGTATGAACTTGTATTGCTCTTTTATCATATTATGAAGTATCTCATGTATTAACTCATTTATCTATCTTATGTTTTTCTACCTTATCGTGTCTCTGGAATAAATGTTAGTATAGTATATAAGTTTATATATATATACATACTTATTCAAAAACAAAGAAGACACATAGATTAACATACCCATGTCGACATACCCCACCCCACTATGTCGACATATAACTGTCTGATTTGGTTATTTTTTAAAATTTTGAAATTAAAATAACTAACTCATGTCTATTCATTTTAAACAAATTTTTGCCTATTTAAATACTTGTTTCTTCCAGAATTTTGTAATCTCTTCATTTCTACTTATCTCTATTTATATCTTTTAACTACTTAACAAAAATGACTTTATCTTCTCAAACTCTAAGTGAAAATGTTGAAGAAACTCTCAAATCATTCAAGAATATACTTACTTTTATTCTCCGCAATCAAAGGAACTTAGAACTAAGTCAAATGCAGATGATAAAAGAACAAGAGAAGCATTTCGATGCCCTCCGTTGGATGATTTCTGCCCTAAACAAAGATGATCTCGATGCAAATCCTGAAGGAACTTTAATTCAAGATAATGAAGATTGGGAAGATATTAAAAAGGATCCTATCTTTGGAGAAGAAAGATGGGTTGAAGTTCCTAAAATTATTTGATCTCCTTATGGTTTGAATTGCTTGTCTTTGAATTTTTTGCTTTGATTAGAATTGATTTGATTTGAATGGAATGTATAAATTATATGAAACATAGTATATGTTTATTGGATTTAAACTATCATATTGGTTATGTTTTCATTAATTAATTCATGTTATTATATATATACACACTCCATCTTAATTTGTCATAGGTACTCCAATATAAGACTAAGGGGGAGTTATATTAGTTTAGGATTAGTTTTTGTTGATGACAAAGGGGGAGAAAGATAAAATAGAGTAGTTAGAGTAGTTAGGCTTAGATTAAGGGGGAGTTATTAGTTTTAGGGGGGGTTATTGTGAAGGAGAAGTATATTTTATAAACATAGGTTGTCATCATCAAAAAGAGGGAGATTGTTAGTCCTTGAGAAGGATAGTTTTGATGACAACAACCTTAGGACTTGATATAAAATATAAATACTAACATAATGGTTTAGATATATATATATATATATATATATATGTATGTATGTATATGTAGGATATAAACATGCAGGTACCAAGAATGAAGACTGTACAGTATAAAGATACAAGACTGATGAATTTAAAGATCGAAGATATCAAGATTGAAGACTTATGAGTATCAAGAAATCAAGTTATCAAGAGTTCAAGATTTTACAAGATAAGTATTGAGTCTAGAATTATGTTAAAACTTCATAATAGCACGTAAATCTTCATTCCATATTTCATTTGGGATGGAACCCATTTCTACCTTCTTAGTGGCTTACAAACCCACGACAAGTAGCTTACAAACCTACGACAAGTGGCTTACAAACCCACGAACATCCTGGTTTTGTACAAGTTCTCGAGTCCTGATGTGATGAGATATTCTGCAGGAAGAAGCTTGCAAAACTACTTCAAAATGGTTTTTCAAAATGATTTTCAAAACTGCTTTTCAAAATGTTTTAGCCTTAAAATATTCTTTGTTTTTTGTTTTAAACTCTTGTTTTAAACTTCGTTTATTTTTAAACTATCTCTTGTTTTAAATATTTAGCTTTAAAATATTTATTTACTCAGATTTTAAATCACTTTATAGATTAAGATTATATATATTAAAAATTACTTTCTAAACTCTTTTATATGTTTAAACTATATTCAAATATATTTACAAAGTTTAGAAATCGTTCTGACAAAATTATAGAAACCAATTTTAATAAGAAAATCAAGAACATCAATTTTGCCTAGAGCATGTCGACATCCCTCAACCCCCCATGTCGACATGGTGTCCGTTAAATTCAAAATTCAAATTTTCAAAAGAAGTGTCTATTCGTCGTATCCTTTCACGAATAGATATGACTGTTGATTTTCTATAAATACCGGTAGTTTTAAACGAATTTATCATCGGGTTTCACTTATTTTCTCTTCTCTTCATCTTCCACATTTATTCTAAAGAATCCCAAACTATATTCTGTCGAAATACCAATTGAATCAAACTTGATTATCTCTTGTTTGATTCTCTACCACTCTCTCCATAAGATCTCAGTGCTTTTCAGAGTTATAGGATTATTTGTAAGTCAAACTGTTGAGTAAAAGGTGCGGTTGAGCCTTGAAATCAATTGGGTGTGATTGTTGCCCCGGAAATCGATTAGGTGATCGTGGCACTCATTTCTTGATTTTCACTCATTAGCTCTTCTACTTTCTCCTCAAGTTTCTCTTTGTCATGTGAAACTCCAAACCTAGCAGTATATGTATTGTCTCTGTATATCTGCATATAAATTATTTAATCAAATTAGCAAAATGTATAACTATTTGACTGTTTATCGCCTAAGAGAAAATTTGCATGGTTCTATCACAAATTAAGCCTAAGCACAATCTCAACTTTAATTGTTTACATAGGCAGTGCACCAAGTGCATGGTGCATTGCCTTTGCAAAGGTGCACTGCCTTTGCAAAAGCAGTGCAACCATGCACTGTCTTTGCAAAGCTAGTGGTTGCAACTTTATTCAGATGCATTTACTGTTGAATATGCGACTATATGATTTTTGTTTGATGATAATAAACATATATATATATATATATATATTCATTTAAATGTATTTGTTAATGTACTATTTTATTTTTTACATAATTAAATAAATATTTGCTGAATAAAATAAATAACACAGAATTTAAATTCAAATGGATATTTTATTCAAACAAATATTTATTACAATTTTGAATAGTACAAATTCAAGCTCTCACTATATATATACAATTTGCAATTACAATATATTTCAATTTACATAACTGTCCTCACTACATATCACTCGTTCACTCGTAGTTATATTCAACTCTATTCCAGATTGAATGCAGCATCTGAGCAATCTACAAAAATATACACTGACGCAGTAAAATTGAAAATAAAATATTTTTGCAGTGTAAAATAAAATGTAATTTTGAAAATATTATCTGCCTTAGTTATTTGGGTTATTCGTCATCATTTAATTTTGAATTCATCAAACATGAACAGCCTGTGACATGCACAGTGTATCATTGTACATGCCACAATGCCGTGCACACCGATATACACTTGATAAATCTACAGGGACAGGTGAGCACAAGGTCAAACCCAAATTAAAAGCCAGGTTCAACTCAAGTGAAATACAAATAAATAAAGTCATGACACGAGCACAAGGTCAAACCCGAGTTTTAAAGCTGGATTCAACACAGGTGCAATCAAAATGTACAAGTTCAAGAAAATGGTCAAGACAACAAAAACAAGCTCGACCAAAATTCAATGCGTACACTTGAAAAGTGCTCGATGCATAATGAAACTCCACCAGACAAAGCTAATAACAGAAATGTGTGCATATACACTAGACTATATGAATACATGGAGTAATGCAACATAGCATATTCAAGTGCATCAGACCAACATCAATGTACATGAACACAATGCACCAGTCAATGGTGAAGCAACTCGAGCCAGCATATAATATATACAACAAGGTCCAAGCAGTAGACAACGCACAAGAACAAAAATGAAACAGAGGTGGCAACAGGTAACTACAGACTAACCAAGTTAAACAATGCAAACTGACTCGGAGGCAACTAAATATACAAGAAAGGTTACAAACATACATCAGCAAACTAGCATGACAAGAGCAACCTATACCAGACTAGTACAATATGCTATGCACAAAGAAATCAGGCTGGAGGATCAAGTGCAGTCACACATGTACAACCAAATAAAACAGTGAAACCCAAAGCTAACATCATCATTGAAGACCAAAAAATGAAGCAGTGCAAACAAATGTGCAAAGGCAGAACCAAGTATACACACATATGTAACAGTTCAAAACATCACAGCAACAAGTGAGAAAGCTGTAGCGTAACTCGAAGATAAATTCGAGCTAGTATATCAGAGATGTGTGGATACAAGAAACCAGTGAACAATGGAATACAACTAGAGTTAATATCAAACTGCAGTGCAAATTCAACAATACATGCATACACACATACAAATGTATGTATGCACATATATGAAGACACACAAAAATAATCAAGACAGCGCCGAAATCAAAATAGCTTCAACTGGCCGAAGTCATGGAACGACAAGTAAAAATCGAACAGCTATCAGGCATGAACACAAATCAAAGTCAGGTAATAGCAAATCAATTTTATCAAAGCCGAAGTCAGGAAATATCAAAATTCAAGTCGAAGCCGTGAGCAACTGACCGGAGTCAAAGGGAACAAAGAACGAAATCAACATCAGCAAAATTAATTCAATAACGTGGTGGCCAAGGAAGTCAAAACCAAAGCCGTGACAAGCAAGTAAACAAAAGATACGAATTGAACAAGTCAAGTTTAATCACGAACATACAATCAAAATCATACGGCGAAGAAAATTATCAGAACGAACGAGAATATAGGAATTCAATTCCTATCTAAACCCAATCATCATCGGCCTAACAGATCATCGAGTTTGTAATAACCCGCTTTTCCGTACCCCTTGAATAGACACTAATCTCCATCGATTTACTCAAGGTGAACGAAAAACCGAACCATTATGGTTTAAAAGAAGAGGTAGAAGAAAAGATAGAAGAAAAAGAAAAGAAGAAAAAGAGAAGAAAGAAAGAAGAAGAACAACAGAACAGCAACAGAAAAAGAACAATATCAGAATCTCACATATCACAGCGGAACAAAGTATAATAGATAATCACTAGTCTTTTAAAACAAAAGAAAAAAACTATATCAGTTTATACATACATCAATCAGAGTCAATATACAACAATGGACAGTTATATAAACTTGTCCTCATACAGAATACACAGCGGAATAAATACTATCAGATACAAATACTACGTCTCGTCATCCAGCTTATCTCCAAAGCTCCAGAATATCCAGAATATCCTGATAATATAACTCTAGGCTGCCCGTGTGGAAATTGGTGGGCACCCAGAGTTTAGAAGGGAACAATAAACTCCGAGTCAGTCATGGTGACTGGTGTGAGATCGTAAAACAGTTATTTTTCACAAAGAAAATAAAACAAATTCGCAATGCTTTTGGAAAATGAAACTACCATAAGACCTCCCGCCACACACACAATGCAAACGCAGAATTGGAGGAGATTTCTTCTTATGATAGTCAAAGATGCTTACTACGCAAAATCATTGGATTTATTATTATTAGTGCATAGTGCAGAAAAACATTTCGAAAGTATAATATTAATCTTAGCCAACATACGACCAGTATCGTATGCCTACTATAGCTACTATGTTCAATAGCAGGTTACCGCCACATTCCATAGCAGGTAATACAACCAAAACCGTACCAGGTTCGTATTGTTTCTTTGGATTTTCCAACAAATGGTCAGGCTAAGGAACTTCCTTTCCTCCTGCCGAATAGGATCGCCTCTGGCTGGACGTCCCGAGAGACAAACTGCTCTCTGCCAAACAAGGCCGGGTTACCCCTGTAACAGGTAACTCACGAATATGTCATCACCCGGTCCTTTAGGACCTTTATCCGAGCGCTCGATATCCAACATCACACATCATAAAGAAAGTGTATCCACATGAGTAAGTATCTGGGCTCCATACCATGATACCACCCCTTTCCAGAAGGAAATGACATACCCTAAAGGGCGCGACCCTCATAACCTTGCCGCAACATTCCTGTTTCGACCATTTCCGGGGTGTGAGGCTCGACGAAGTCTCGTCCACAAAGCTACGCTTTCTCAAAAAGCCACGCTTTGGGTCAACAGATGATCAACCTATGATCACAAAGATAAATGATCAAACAAATGATCATATCACAAATGATCAAACACTGATCATCACACAGCAACACTCAGCATGCCACATTACCAAATTGGGATATATCGCTGATAAATTTCAACTACATAACCTCTGAGCTCTTACGTCTCAGAGAAGGGTGTTAAGCTAAGAGAATAAATTCTCCGCCACCAACAGATATGTATTTGAAAGAAATCGGCTTTATATCTCAATTTGTAATGTCAGACATACAATCCATACAAGTCTGTTCCGGGATCGAACAGAACCGAAGGCACTTCTCACGAAGCCCTTGCATATCCGGATAAATTTCTAATCACGTCCGGACTTCCCGTCACTAAGGGTGATAAAACCTCTAAATCGGAGATCAGCCGATGTAGAGTAACTCGACGGTAATCCTTCCGTTTTCAAAAATATCCGGTCTTCAACACCGGTCTTCAAATGTAATTCATAACGACGTATCACATATTCGGAATGGGTTATACGACCTCATGGTCCTTTCCTGGCTAACCCGAATAGTGAGCGTTTATTTAAAAACAAGTGTGGCATTCAAATTCATCCAATTCACAACAAATACCTATCTAAAGGTAATTATTGATAGTCGGTTATTTAACTATCAATAAAGATGCGCAACATCATCAGATTCCAAATAATTTTCCCAAATTATTTTATCTTCCAAAATATCTTTACTAGATATATAATTTCCACACTTAACCATTTGAAAACAAATTTCAAATATTCACTTTTCAATTTATCTTAAAAAGATAAAGTTTCAAACCCTTCGTTTCATATTGGAAAAGCAATTCCATACTTATTTAAAAATAAGTATTTCACAAATCATTTATTTTCAACATTTGAAAATATTCGATATACTTAAATCAATATTAAGTATATATTCATTCTTTAAGGAAATCATTCTCTTTAAACACATTTATTTGAGTCAAAACGAATGTTACGTAAAACATCGTTACGACGACTCAAAATCACTAGTATAGGGATTCGGATTTTAATAGATATATAAATCCCAATACTACATCAAAACATTTCCTTTCGGAAATCATTTACTATAACAACAGTGTTATAGTCCATCATTTCCTTATTTTTCTCGAAAACGCTTATTTCAACAATAAAAGTTGAAATCTATGATTTCGATAGTTCACACGTTTTAAAACATCTTTTAAAACAATTACTTCATTTCAAATATCACTTTCCAAAACTATCCATTTTACTTAACGATATATTCACTATCCAAAATCGTGAATATATCTCCTTTGATAATCTTCTATATTTAATTTATCAAATTCAATCGATTGGTTTCCGAATTTATAAAACAACGTTTATAAATTCCATTTTCTATTTTCTATAACAACTCCGGTTTATAAATCTCATTTTATTAACTTCAAAAATTCACTTATAAGAATAAGTGATTTCGGATTTATAAAACAACGTTTATAAATCACATTTGTACTTTATAACGATTTCAACTTATAAAAATCATTTCATTTTGCAATTTCTATTTATATCCCATCTAAGTGCAAAAGTCAAATTATAAGTAACTTTCTTATAAATCTTTTATTCTACAATATCTATTTACTTTATAACTTCACGTTATAAATCTATTAATTTCATTCACTTATGAAATCCATTTATACTTCTTTCTAACACTTATAAAAATTCGTTTTATAAGTCCAATATTTTGATTTACAAAAATATCAATTTTTATAAATATTTCTATACCGATCGTTTATAGTTATTCAAAAATCCCAACTTAAACCATTTTATAAATAAATCGACTTTTATTTCAAAAACGACACTTCGGCTATATTTCACTAAAAATTATAACTTTTATAACTTTAAAATTTCACGTTTATAAATCGATTCAAAAATCCCATAAAACGTATATTTTCAAAAATCACTTTAAAAAACCTTTTTAAAGTAAAAGTCGTTATTTTTACATTTCAAAACTGAATCCGATGATGCAACAACACCAATCAGTCCATCACAACAGTCAAATATCATATATCATCATATGATAACAGAATATATCAAAATATCTGTAAATAATCAATACGGTGAGGAATCCAGTCGGATCCCTCCAACCTGTTTCCCTGCATCCAAAGATGTTAGCACAATACCAATTCCGCTCCAGTACGGAATTATCGCGGTATATGGGTTTTTATAATAATCCGCTTACTAACGGCGCAATAGGGTCTCATCCGCTATACGAGGCGGGAAATCATCAATCCAATATATACATATGCCAATATGTATATATTGCTATATATATAGATATATATCCTACTATATCTAATATCACATACAAACAGTCAATCATCAATCAACAACTGTAAAAATTCCACATTCAATTTGAGTGAGAAAATCTCACCGTGATTTTTAATTCTGATTTCAGCGTTTATTTCGAATAAAATTAAACACGCGTTTAATTTTACCCGAAATTCCAACTAGCTCCAAACGACTCCAAATCAGTTGCATCGCGAAGTGCTCGACAATACGATCCCATCGCAAGTCGTTTCGTAATTTTCTGATAATGTATGAAAGAGATATCATATTTTAAAGTTTATACAATTTATATAAATCAATTTACATTTCCTTTATTTATTTTAAAACCCACCCTCATCCAGGCCGTTGCTTTTGAACCAAGGAGATCTGGCCCATACGTTATCATCTTCCTCCTTCACGCGTATTGCTCCCAGGCATCACGAAACCCACTTGCCGCCTTAAACCCTAAACGACGCGACCACCTAACATCGACGAAACTCGATCAAATCACCACCACACGAACCGCCTCGCCTGGCTCCACCTACGGTCCAAATGCCACGAATTCCGGTCTCCTCCTCCACCCATAAATCGAGCACGAACCCGGCCCCTTCCAGCTCAATTTGCCGACAAACCACAACTCCGTTCTCCATCATAGCCGTTGGATATCAAGATTGCAATGCCCTCTACAACTTTCATGTAGAAAGTTTCTCGAATAAATTGACGGATTTGAAGAAAAAAGGGAAGAAAGAATCGAACGTTTCTGGCCTTAGAACAAAAACTGGCGGCTATGAAGAAGATAGCTAGGGTTTTGCAATTGCCTTGGGTGATGAGTGTTCCCTTTTATAGAATTTCAACGAAAAACACTATTCACTTCAGAATTTCCAAACTCCGATTTACACGCGGTGACTAGCGTTCCTGGGGTTTACCCCGCGTTCCGGACGCAATGGAACAGGTTTCGGGAGCTAATTCGATCGTATGTGTGAGATATGACAATAAACGATCAATTTAAATTAAACAGATTTAAATCGATTTCGAGGCGTTTTTAATTTGTACCGGACAAATGGTAAATCCAAAAATTACAAAATTTGAAATCTTACAATGATATCACATTACGGATCCGATGAAACTGGTTTCGTCGAAATCCGAGACTTTTTGAAAAATGACTATTTTAACTCGACGATTTAAAATTAAAACGATATCGATGCGTTTCGAGCTGCCACGGTCAAACGACAAGTCCGATTGCTATGAAAATTGAAATCCGATAATAACTAACTATTACGGATCCAATGGAACTGGTCTCGTTCAATTCTGAGATTGTTCGAAAATTGGCTATTTTTACAGTCGATAATTAAATATTAAAATATTCAATTTTCACAATTTAACTTTAAATTCAATTTTAAAAGTTCTATAACCTTTCTATAACTCCAGTATGATTAAATAAAAATTTACAAATCATTTTCAATCATATTAAACTCGATTTTCAATTATCTCTGGAATTTCACTATTTAATTTATCGATTTAATTATCAAATAAAACCCAATATTCGAAAAATAAATCATTCGACTTCTAAATTCCATTTATTAATATTTAAAATCAATTAAATATTCGAATTTTAATTATCAAAAATTCTGGGTCGTTACAGAGTTCAAGCAAGCTAAACAGTAGAGCAAAAGTAACAAATTACATACCGAAGTAAGTTCGAACTCGATCAAAATTGAAGGAGCCACGTGCAAAGAGAAGAAAGTATCGATCGACAAAGCAAGGAACGTAAATCATCATTCGATCGAGTTACTAAAGTTGGCGACATCAATTTTCCAAAGCCCTAATTTCAAAGCAAAGAGGAACGAGAACAAGCACCATTTTTTAAAGGAAAAGAAACGGCCGATTAAAGATAAAAGAGAAAGGAGATATTGTTTTCACTTTAATATTTGGGCCGGTTTATTTTAATTTGGGCTTTAGATTTTAAAATTAGGGTTTTGTTTTATAATTGTTTTTTAAATTTGAATTTTTCCTTTTAAACGGTTGTATTTTCTAGTCGTGTGACTAGGGGACAAACTATGTGGCGTAGTTTGAGAATTCGCAACTCAGTGGTTGAGTTGTGGTAGGGTTTTGAGCTTAGAGTTAGGTTAGTCGATAGCGGGTGTCGTGAGTTTATGTGTGTAAGCCTCTAACTACTTAATTTCTAGTAGAAACCTTGGGGGCAGCACGTAGGCAGGGTTTTGCCGAAGCTGGGTAAATCTGTGTGTTCTATTTTCTACCTTTTATATTCTGCTATATCTATGCTGCTATTATTCTGCTGTGATATGTGCTGAAATTATTTTATATACTTCCGTAATAAATTTTTATAATTAATAGTATCACCCTATTCACCCGCCTCTAGGGTGAAATCGATCCTATATTTACCAGAAGAGAAGAAGTGATTAAAAATTTTAAACTCATCTAATTGCATTAGAAGTGAATGCCCCTGAAACCATAAAAAGCAAGTAATCTATATTATATGTGCTAATGTTTTAACTTGAAAATCCTTGCATCCATACACTATAACCATTGTTGAGGTGACTACAACAGGGAGTGGATGAACATACGCATCAAGCGTTGACTCCACAACCAAGCCTGGCTAAATATACTAATATTGATTTGGTGAAATTTCACTTGGTAAATGCATTGGTAGAGGAACGTGTTAGCTACTGTTGTAATGCAAACATTTAAATAAATACCAAATTAATATAATTAACAATGACATAAGAATTTTGGTGGCTTGATAGGATATGCATGAGAATTTGAACAAGAACATGATTTATTAGTTGCTTCATTTTCATTTCTATTAGGAAAAATATACCTCATAGGTACTTCATAATATGATTAGCCAATATCATAGTTGCACACAACCTCTTTGGTCATGCATTTGTTTGCGTTGAATTTTTTTAATATGGTTTTTTTGCATCTGCTGCTCAAATGAATTAGACCTAGCTAAATATTCAGGTAGATCAGTGATTTTGTCCATGCTAATAAATTGTAACCTAACTTAGATATAATGCCTTGCCATGTTTGCGTAGGGTACTCGCATTGGAAAAAATACATGGTCATATGATTCTTCTTGTTGCATAGCACTGATATAGTGGATCGAGTATTATCTAGTTTCTTATTAGTCAGTATATTAAGTTTTGCAAGTGATTCAAAATATAAACACAGACATTCTCAGGGTATTAACAATACTTTGGGCTTGAGCAACACTCATGAAATAAGCTTTACATACACTACACAATAGTCAGTTGATAAAATGAAAAATGCAAAGAACAAGCTTGAGGAATAATCTGTACAGACAACTAGAAAGTGATATATTTGTACATTTCGAATATGTTCATGTGGAAGGATGCATAGTCATTGTTTAGGTCATCGATTTCACAATTTTTACAGTGCAACCATGGCATTAGTTATAGATACCCTGCACATCTGCATATTTTAGGCCAGCAGGGTTTTACTTTTGACTCTCTTCAGGTTTTATTTGCAAAAGGACAATTATTGCTTTCATCTCCCTTTAGTATTATATTTCATAGGTCAGTTTTGTTCTATTGTGTATGCAACTTCAAAAAATTTCTTACTTTTGTTGGGTCTGGTCTAATATGTGTATATCGATAATTGTTGTAAGTAGATGCTAAGAAATAATTTAACCAACAAGTACTTAACTATAAACAAGAAGATGTAGGCATACTTAACTAGCAATATAGCACACACATATGCAGCTGATCAAAAAAGTTTAGACATGTTGTTGATGGTAAGCAATATTGTGCCAAATGCTAAGAAATAATTTAACTATAAATAAGAAGATGTAGGCATACTTAACTAACAAGTACTTAATATTTCATTCCAGTGTTATTACTATCATAGTCAAATGCATGGACAGGTGATTATAGTCAAAAGTAACATGACTAACATTTGTATATAGTGAGGAACAAACGAGTAACGAAAAAAAAAACAAAATTAAAGATCAAGATTTTTTTTCCTTTTCTTTTCTTTTATTTTCTTTTTGAAAAGAGAAGGAAAAAGGAATAAAACAAACTGAAATCTTTGTTTCTTTAATTTGAAGACTTCCATTTGGCAATATTGTTACCCTAGTCTAAGATAACATATTATTTTGAAGTAAGGTATATATGCCTACAAGATAACCAATTTTTTAATCGGAATAATTTTTGGGTATTTGAGGAATAATCATGATCATGTATTTAAATACTCGAAAAGGTTAGTTCCCTGTATCCTAAACGATGATTTATATATGTATATGTGTTTATGCATCTTTCATGTGTTTGTATATGACTTTTGCATGAACATTCGTTTTCACATTAATTTGCTGGCAGAGATCGAAAATTGTTGAGCGGATTTACTATAACAAAGGGTGAGATTTTGAAGGTATAAAATTTCTAAACCAATTTATAAAGACTATGCATAACTATTTAGCATTTTCATGGAAATTCTTTCTTCGTGTTGTAAAACTAGCATTATCAAAATATTTCACATTTTCTTTTTCTTATTTTACGAACACACAAACACTGATTAAATTATCAATATACTATTTGTAGAAATACTTGAAAATCCTTATATCGATGAAGCTGGAGCTTTGGTTGTCCGTTCTTAAATCCTGCCGTGTTAATTAAAACAAACGATTATGGAAGATTCGATCCTGCACCTACATTCGCAAAACCACGGTTCAAGAATATCCCAAATTAAACCAGTAGTAGTTAATAAAAGATTGTATTGTAAAATTAAATATGTATAATTATGAGTGATTATCTAAATATTGTTGGTGTGTATATCAATAATCTTTCATGTCCATGAACCGAAAAAATGATATTATTAGTATTATATGTATATTTCAGACTTCAGGGTGCTACAATCATATGATCTGAAAACATCATCTTCTTGGCATGAGAAATAATTTTGAATCAAGTATATAAAATGCAAAAAACATGCCAAGTTTTTCAAATGGAAAAATACTCATACACAATGTCGGCACTACTTCTAGCTTAAAATAATTAATGTTTGGTATCAATGTCAAATTTGATAACATTTAGGAAAACAGATGATAAGTGTGCAACTCATCAACCTTTAAAAGGGCACTTTAAAATGCAATTTAAAATGCAATGCAATGAGATAAACTAGAGCTATACAAATTAATGCTAGTTTTTTCACATAAGGATGACTTATAAAAACTAAACTTTGGCCATAGTGCGTAATCAATATAAAAACATAAAGGAAAAATAAATAAACATGTAGTATCTTTAATGATGCATGATGCAATAATGTCAGTGTTTTTCACATAAGGATGACTTATAAAAACTAAACTTTCACCATAGTTTGTAGTTCAATATAAAAACATAAAGGCAAAATAGATAAACATGTATCAACTTTAATGATGCATGACACATTAGTCACCATCTACTTCCTAATACATATAAGTACATGAAATGGTTTTGATTTTTGAATAGGCTGTATCAATTGTCTCAATCGTATCACATGGCACCAAATAAAACAGCTTTTATACCAATTATGTTTGTAGTTTCCATTCTTTCTTCTTCACTTGCTGGTAAAATATATAGCTAGCGGTATTATCTATAGACGGTAATTACTAGAAGGTTAACTTATAAGTAAATATATACTAATGGGAATATGTTGAACAATTATGCAAGTTGCAGGCTCATCAAATCTCATAATTAAGCTCAAGAAGTCAATAAGGTACTAGGCCAAGATTGCAACTACAAACATACATGTTCTTTACTTATTTGTATTCTAAGATCGCTTGTTAAAGTAATATAGTTTACTGCAGGATCAATTGCATGGGAACAAAACAGAAGAAACTATGGCTGGCTCTAATATAAAGCAGGATCAATTAGTTCACATCAATGATTATAGATCATATGATCCTTCTACCTACTTTTTAAGACCCAATTTAAATTCATAATCACCAAAATTAATAAAAACTCACTCAATCGAAGACATGGATCGAAGGCACGGAAGCGGCGGCGCGGAGGCAGGTGGTGGCGGCACGGAGGCGGGTAGTGGCAGCGTGGAGGCGGACATGAAGGGAGAGCGACGAGAGAGACAAGAGATCTAGGTTTTTTTATTTGCTGAAACGAATTGGGGATAAATGTATTGAGATTGAATGGTAAGATTCGGATCTAAGTTTTCTAAACAAGGCAGCCGTGATGCGTAGGAAACTGCCAACGCCTTCCCTATGCCTTCTCCATGTTTTCATGATTTCCCTACACCACGCCTACACGGCGTAGGGATGGCGTAGGCAATTCCAGGTTGGAAAATAACCTTTCTTTTGTAGTGACAGTGGGCACATTTCGATAGTCATGATTAAAGAACTACACATAGTTGAGCCTATGGTGGATCATTATGACAATACTGGAGGGAGAGGTAATGGTAACCAATGACTGTAGGAGTCATGCTAGATGAGTACATGTGTCGTGTTCGCTAGTTATGTGTGTAGTCTCCTGGAGCAAGTGGGTTTGTCAGTCTTCCGTCTGGTTCCAGTATTTGTGTGTGTTATGGATTAACACATATTATTCATTGTCCAATGAGTTAGCTATACTGGAGATTGTGTATCCAAAGTGTAGTCAGTCCCCGTATATCCATACTCTTGATGTTTTGGTATCTTCAAAGATAACCTCTATTATTGATTATGATTTGGATTGTGATTGTTTTTGGTGATTTATATGATGTTCGATACTGTGTGATGATTTAATGGGCTATCTCACATTATATCCTACTTAAGTGATGTGGATGTTTTAAATTAGATATTTTTATTGTCGTTATATTATTTGATATTATCAATGGACATAGTCTGACCCATCTGTTCTTCGTAATACTCAGTTAGTCCGAGAGACTTTTAGTGCAGGTTCTCGGTAAGGATGGAGCTTAGTAGGGACTTATATGGATGCTAGTAGAAGATATAGGATGATAGATTCCCTGTACGTTTTTATAGCCTCATTATTGTTTCCATTATGTAGTAAATAATGATATATGATGTATTGGGCTAGAGACTATTATTTTGCATCCCATGGACTTATGTATTGTATTTGATGATATGTACTATGCTTTATCTGCTGCATTCTAACTCTGTGTTCTCTAATTGATATTTATCATATGTGATTATGTATTTGTTATCTGTGATTATGTATTGTTCATTTGTTTATTGCTTTGTACCGAGATCGAGTACGAATATGGTAAGTAATATTGGTATTTGAGACACGTAACGGTGTTCGACCAAGGTAATATTCACATGTGTGCCCCATATCACTTCATTCTCCAAATTACTCGACAGTATTGCTTAGTAATACTCTTGGGTTGTATGGGCATAGAAGTGGGGACATTACAGGCCATGTTCCTCATGACTTGGATTCGAATCCCTTGTTTTGTAAATTTACTTTTTGTAAAATTACAAGCAATAAAATCTTAAGGGATATGTTTAATTGTGCTCATATTACTCATGGGATATCGACAAGATTCAACTAAGACTAATGTATGCAAAACTAGACTCTTACAGATATAAGTCTTCATTTGAGCTAGGTGTCTTTGTTTGTGCTTGTTTATCCTTCCATGTGTTGTCTTATTGAGTAGTGATTTTGGATATTACATTATATGCTTATGATATATGCTCTAGATGTAGTTTCACTATTAGTATATAGAGTCGAAAGCTTAGAAACCTTTGAAACATGTTAGTAGCATAGTTTGTATAGATTGTACAAATAGAGGTTCTAACAATGATAGTTTTCCACTAGGTCGATACAGAATCCAATCACTCTATGTGGTGATAGTCTGATCATCTCCGAATAGTCCCTCGCTATTGGGTAATGATGATGACTCCTCATGCGAGATCTCAAGTGAACACATAAACCTAACCATAATTTCATCTTCAGGTGTACAGTTTAACTCTATCTTCCACTCTCCTCATGTCCCAATCATTATCTACAATATCTCACAATTCACCACAACTCTATATTCCTTTGTTTACTCCATTCCCAAATGATACCGAACCCAACAAAACCAAAACAATGCAATCGTACAAACAAACATCCATGACTCAACAACACTAAGTCTGGACAAACAATATTTAGGTTGGCGGAACCATTCACCAAGCTCAAAACAACAAAAGGTCTGCCCGTGAAGACTCAATCCTAACCTACCTACTAGGTCACTGAATATAAAGATTTGACCTGTCGATATCAATAAAACATATATAGGTATATCATAAATGGAAAGCATACCTTCAATAGCGATGCCCTTCTTTTTCCTTCACTGATGGATCGGTCGATGAAGTAGGAATGACACTCAATGCATAAGCAGACATGTCCTGCCAATTCCTTTCTAGCTCTATACCGTCCTTCTTCAAATGCCCAGCCTAATCATAGATGAAGCACTTCCTCTCCCCACTCTTTGGGGTCTTGTAGTTCTTGCTAAGATGACCCCTCTCATTGCAATGAAATCACATCGGCTCTCACTTACCTTTCTTCTAGCCAAATCCTCCTGAAAATGCTTCTTTCCTTTGTTGTTCCATTTCCTTCTACCTCTTCCACTCACTTGCAACTTTGGCTCTTCTTTTGAAACAACTACGTCGACTCTTGGTTTTGGGTAATGCCTCTCTTACCTCAAATCCCTCTTTATGACCTCCTCGAAGGTCTCATCAATATGGCTAATCATCCTCTCGCCTAGATACTCATTCAGTTATGCTATGAACTTTGCTTTCTTCTTAAATGGAGTGTCAATAAAAGACAAACCATACCTCAACAACATGCCAAACTTAGCCATATATTTAGAAATAGTCTTCTTTCCTTATTACAACTCAGGAAACCTCTTAAACAATATTAGTTTATGGGCATCCGGTATAAACTTCTCTTTGAATATAGCTTTGAACTGGTCCAAAGTAAAGTGATCCTCGGGAGTAGCTACCTTCACTGCAATGCACATTTTATTGCCCTTTCTTTCAATTGTCGAGAAACTAACTTCCTTTTCAGGGCATCCACCAACTCCATATCCTCTAAGATCCTCTTGCAAGTATCAATCCATTCTTGCACATCAACGGCTGACTTCGTTCCAAGGAACGATTTGCCCACCGAACTCACATAATCTTTATTCAGCTTGGCAAAATAAATGCTTAACTCTTACAACTAAGCACTACCACCAAGGCTAATCGAAGAAACACCTTAGGCATTCTGCAACATGTTCCTTATCATCTCGGTACTATGGTCTGCATATCAAGGTTAGCCACTCCCGAGCCTATTCCTCTTTCCTCCACTTCTGAGGCATAGTTTCCAGCAGCATTCCCTGTATGCTGGCTCATTCTTAATATCGATAATAAGAATGATTAGTCTCTCATAATTGACAACCGCATCAATGATACTAATGTGTGTAATGCAAATTATACTATATATACTACTATATAGTTTTAAAAATTAAAATATATAACAAGTATGCTTTATTATATATCAGTTGATCCATTCTAGAGTAATAAGATCTTCTCAATCTCTAATGAATCCATGCATCAACTTAGGTCATATCTCAACCTAAGCTTCGACACCAAGTGAAAAGTTCACCCTACACCTCTAGTACTCAATATAACTTGTAGAGTATGCTAATCTTAGACCAGTTATCTAGTGTACTCATTTAAGAGTACCCGAGATAATAAGAAGGAAAGCATAAAACCTTAAGTCGAATAATAGTATGACATGAGCAATAAACAATCTCAAGGTATTATAAAGGGTGATATAGTAAAACAGAGACACTGAGTATGGAGAATCATACCTGACATGTCCCTGCATCCAACAAGTTAGCACATAACATCATATATACTACACTATCATCATCATATGGTTGTACTATACTAAGAAAACGTGGGGGTTGAGGCATCTAAGACAACAATACATACATCTCAAGACATCTATCTCAATCCAAAGCAACCACACCAATCACATAAACGTAACAAACTCATGGTAAGCATACAACACTAGCCATCACCATGGTCTTATTTCACCTCGATCATCACTAAGGTCTCGCATCACTACCAAGATGCTCTCGGATATATGATAATTCACATGACCATCACCAAGGTCGTTGACACATCACGTCATAATTGGATTAGGTGTTTGATCACATACCTATCCCATAGGTATCGACATCACCAAGGCAGGCTAAACCATGACCAAGGTACATGGTACATAATTAAGCATCCTCGCATACCCCTTAAAAAAGAAAGAATACAAGATCAAGAGTTATCAACGATATCTTCGGCATACAACTTAATACTATATCACACTATGTCCTACATTATTGCTTTACATCACCGAATGTACCTCCTAGGACCCTCACCAAGTCCACATACACTTCTCACCTAAAGAAGTCAACAAAATAAATTGACACCATCAATATATCAAAGTCTGGAACATCTCCAGACATCCATTTAAAGTCGTATACATCAAAGTCCCAAAGTCACCTAGTCAAATTGTCTCGTCATCGCTTCACTTACAAAACTGCTCATCAAAGAGTTATAACGTCCAAATAGGAATCAAAGGAACACACAAATAGTCGTGTCATGCTCCTAGAAGTACTAACTTCATCCATACAAAAATGGCATGATTGGCCAACATAGATAGTAGTCGGTACCGACCAGCATAGAGTGGTCGGTTCATGACCACTTTCGTTGTGTACTTAGCTAAAATTGGCTAAGTACAAACCATTGTAAAACATCTTGACATTCTTGAAACCTTGAAGTAAACCTCCTCACGGCCTGAAGCAGATGCACCAAAGTCTCGATGTCCTAATGCCAAAATCCTCTTGGTGCTAAATCAATCGATGGTCCTTATGCCTTAATTTTTTCCATGCCCAAGCCCAAAGTATTTTACTAACTTCCCCAAAGTATCCGATCCCAAGGCTCGAAGCAATTTAACCGCCAACCCTTTTTTGGTCACCATCGACCACTCTTCCCTTGGCCAAAACGTTGTCCAATTTTCAAGCAATCCAAAGTGTATTACTCCTAGGTCATCACCAACACCCAAAAATGGTCGCATTCAATTTCAAACATTTTTTCTCCTTGATCCACTTAAATAACGACCACTCACAAACTCGAACAAACTAAAATGCAAACAAACAACCATAAACAAGTATCAGATAACATATATCCATCATTACAAAGAATATAATCAATATCCAAGCATTTGTATCATCATAGATCTATCAAAATAGAAAATAATGATTGATGTGGTTGAACAGCCAAAAATGAATCAAAATTAACATTTATCTTTTTAAAACCATTTTAAAACGATGCTAAGGTTAGATATATGTTGGAAACCATTTTAACAATCGATTTAAAAACATTATTTTAAACTACATTGACTAGCATAGTAAAGTGAGAAGGACAAACCACTCATCTAGATCCAAAGTAGCATGAATACCAAGGCAAATTTATATAAATAGTAGTCTTCACGAATCCCAAGACACCCGAATCAACAAGTTACTGATTGCTCATTGATCTACTTGCTAATCCCATGATTTGACTAATTAAAGTGAAGAATACAATGGATTTAGTTCTGATCTAGATTAATAGAGGTTTGGGAATGTTTAGAGAAGAGAGATTATGGTTAGTGGCTATAGAGGAAGGTATTGTTAACCTTGATCTTGTAATAGGTTAATAGGCCACATTAATCACTCTTTAATTATCCACTCATTTCCCCAAAGATTGTTCAAATTTAAAACAACCATAACCTTAAGCGGTAAGTCCAAAAATCTATTATGGCAACTCTATGGAATGAGAAACCGATATATCTTTGATTTGTAAGTGGTTTCAGTTTCTATCAACAGTTATAAGCCTTACAGGATTTTCAAGGTCAAAACCTTCCAACAGAGTTTCTAAATGTCAAAAAACATCATTGCTCAACATTCCCCAAAATTGTAGCCTCATATGACCCAATTTGGATATTTAAAATAAAAATTTACGATCGTCCAATGTGTAAAATATATGTCATTGCACTTACTTATAAAAACAAAGTCCCTTTCAAAGCTTCTTGAAAAAATATCATAAATATCCCACTTAGCATATACATTTTTAAAATCCATTTCATCCCATATTATTTCAAGACAAGATGAATTCACTCAAAAATAGATTCTTTATTCACTAACTTTATAAATGATATTCTATTCGTTTGAAAATCATCAAGTGTTCACAACCTCTTTACCATGTCATGTACATGACTTATTATAAACCATTTCAATTACTAATCAATTTAATGCTTAAACTTTTCAAACACATGTTTTTAGCTTCTATCAAACAAACCACTTATGTATATGTGTTTTCTATCATCAACTTACTCATCAATACACATCTTGGATAAAAATCAAATAAACAAGAAGCAACCACAACCATTGAGCAAAGAAGTAAGCCACATCTAAGCAAGTAACTAAACAATAATCAAACAAACAATCAAGCAACATCGAGCAAAAAACTATTAATAAAACAATTAACGACCATGACATAGCAACAAAACAACAACCAACAACCAACATATAACAACAAAAAAACAATAAAAAACTAACCAATAAAAATAAAACAAAGATCAACTACCAAACCATTAAAAAAACAATGATCAACAAACAAGCCATCACTATGAAACAATAATCAATAATCATGCCATAACAACAAAACACTACGCCCCATCATTAATGCATCTGTTTGGCCACATAACAATGCCAAAGTCATGTGACACCTCCTATATGAGATACATGCAAGACAAAGCATGCCTGTAATCGAAAATGTAAGTTGACTTGATACTTTAGACTATGATTCTTATGACTATCAGATGAATCCAACAATCATTGTGTCAACCCTCTAATTCTTCAGAATCAAGGACTTCCCCTAAAAAGGAAGTTTACCAAATCGCTAAATTGTTAGTTTACTTGCAACAAATACCTAAGGCTTGACCAAGTTCGAATTCACCGGTTGCATAATGGTAATGAGGAGAATTACCAAATGTACCAGAATGCTCATTTGATCAAGCAATAGATCATCACTTAGAAGATTATCCAAGTCAACACAAAACAAATCAGGAGGTTCTCTTTTGAACACATTTTAGCTTAAGTAATTTTAGTTATCACCAAATCCTATGTTGTGAGAACTGCCTTTTGTTGCTTTGTCATATGGGCATCAGCATTAGCGTAGACTACTAAATCATGCACGTTAGTTCTTAGAAACCATGTAGCACTAAAGCCAGAGTCCTAACTACTATAATACAGTTTTTTCTTGGCACAACCTCATAATCTATACTCTGGAAACTCAAGGTCGAATCCCATGACATAAAAGCGAACCTATTTATCAATCCAAAAGTCACTTGCTTGCTTGTTACTCCTTTATGGAACCAACGAATCTTGTTTGTGACTTAATTCTGAGTTACCATTTGTTGACTGACTCCACACAATCCTATTTGGATACGTTTATTTTATATTTCAATGTCAATCTTTATTCGGTTTATTTTTATATTTTAACTCGTAAACATTTTATCAATTATAATGGTTGCACAACTTTATCTAAGTAAACTATTTTAACTTGATATAACATCTTACAATACTAGAAATGTTAAATGTATTTTTTTATATTTTCCAATAAGCTCTTACTAGACTATTATGTTTCTCAAAACACTAAGAGAAAACATAAAAAATTGTTCGACTTCTCTAACGGATGTTAGGACTCGCTTCCTTGGGATTTTAACATTGGGGAAACTCAAAAAATCATAGTCCTACATGCGATAAATAACATCTTATCGGTTGTATCATATATAGCAACTAACCAATGGTCTTTGTACTAGTCTCATCTAAACCTTGAGGAAAATCAACAAATCTTAATAGATTATTCACTCGTACAAACCATTTATTTAGAAAAGCTGACGGGGAGGAACTGGCCCCTACCAGATATATATAGAGAAAGGAAATATTATGATAACAGGCTATCATAATAAGAGAACATAAAAGAATAAAAGTAACCAAACAAACTAGCTATTGAGATTAAAGCCCAAAAAGCCCAAATGAAAAATCAATATCCAAAAAGGACTAAGACATTACAATACCCTACTCATTATTATCCTAATAATTATTAATCTGGATCTCATTTCATGCATAAGCACTCTTTTGTTTCATTCTTCCCAAATAATAGCAATAGTTTCTTCAAGAGCTTGAGAAGAAAATCAGAATTTCTACATCACCATCTTGTGCTTTTACATATATTGTACCATTCTATCTTAGACAAGTAGCAGGAGAATGCAAACTATAGTTACGAAGAATAGATCTCCACACATGATAAGTATAGGAGCATTCAAAGTACAAATGAGCATTATATTCTGAAGCATTATTACAAAAAACACATCTAAAGAGATTCAGAATTTCTTTGTAATATAAGTTATCCATAGTATGATTAGCATTGCTTACAACCTTCCAAAGAAGCAAATTTTCCTTCGTCTTTGATTTGGAGGACCATATTCTAGAGTGCCAAGGGAAAATAGTGAAAACAACATTCAAAGAATTGTACACATGTTTGATACAGTGAGGCTTATCATTCTATAAAGAAGCACTTATAAAAGAGGCAGGAAAAACTTGCAAAAGATTCCAAGCCTGTCTGACCCTTTAAGAACTGCAGTAAGGGAGAGAAATGTGATCATCTGTAATATATTTGTATACACTATCATGCTCTTGTATGCGAGTCATGGATCTTAAGTAAAAATTGATGGTACCAGAGAGAATCAAGCCTTTTCTAGCCTAAATGGAGTGCCAAAACAAGGTGCTATCAGTAATGTTAGATTTGTACATTGGGAGAAACCAGGATCTAGATCTTAATATATTTCTCTAAAACAAAATGCAGTTATCAGGGATAGGGAGTGTCCAGAAAAATTGATTTTTGACTAAGTTTTCTTTTATCCAAACTGAGAGCAGATCCTTCTTTCTGTAACGACCCGCAGTTCCGTACCCCTTGAATTGCCACTAATCTCTATTAAATCAACTCAAGAAGAACGGAAATACGAACCATTTGGGTTAAAGAAGAAGAGGTGGAAGAAGAAAGTAGAAACAACATCAGAATCTAACCATCGCAGCGGAATAAAATATAATAGACAATAACAGATCTTTACATAAATCAAACTATATCTGTTTATACAATACATCATCAGAGTATACATCAGAGTGCACTTACCTACAACTGGACAATAATCATATCATGTCCTTAATATAACAGAGTACATCAATCAACACAACGGAATATATATATATATATATATAAACAAGTACGAGAGATACGTCTCGCCATCCAGCTCACCCCTGAGTTCCATAGCATCATACCCTGTATCCTATAATACTCGGTCTGACCCGAGCATCATAATAAAACAATACCCGAGTCAGTCTGGAATACCAGCGTGAGGAAATCACACTCAAATTGATTATTAAAGTTTCAAAATCCTTTGAAAATAAAAACATCTCGTAAGTCCACGCCACAAATAAACATGTCGGGTTTTTCCCTTACGATAGCTAAAACACTTTTTATTAAAATCCTCTGATATTATAATAGTGTATATAGAAAGTAAAATAGAATCTAGCTGAAATGCTTGCATCTCACGTTTCAGCAATAGTTGGGCACAATCAAAACCGTACAGGCACGTAGGGAGAATGGATTTCCAATGAATGACTAGGCACTGGGGTACCACCTGTCATAGTACGTGGCCTAGATCACAGTACCGAGGAGTACGCCCGCTCCCCTGCAACACAAGACCGAAACCATCCTTTACTGGATAATTCCGAATAAGATCACCCTACGGTTGGGATCAGCAACCGCACAACTAAGCCGAAATAAAAAGGACAGGGATGACCTTACTCTCAAGTGGGGGCTACCTACGAAGCCTTGCTGCATATCCCCTGATTTTCAGTCATTCTCGGTTGATGAGGCTTGAGGCTAAACGTTACCTTTATAGAACATATCCCTTAGAATGCCCATCGTCCGCTGACGATGTTCCGAAAGCATTCATCCATACAAGTCCGTTCCGGGTTCGAACGGAACCGAAAGCACTATCCCATCTTCGATATCAACTCATTTTCCTCATGAAAACGTACAAACCGAATCGAAGTGGTTTTCAAGAATTTAATCTCGATCCCGGTCTCTTCGAAACGATCAGCGCATTGGCCAATATTGATAGTCGGTTGTTTAACTATCAATTTACATCCATAACATCCATCAAACAATAAATAATTTCCCAAATTATTTATTATTCTCAAATATCTTTGCAAGATATATTTTCCAATTTCAAAACGTTTCAACCCAGTTTCCTCTTACGGAAAACATTTCCCAAATATTTATTTCTTCTGAATCACCAAGTACAAAATACTTTTAGATTTTAAAATAAATTTAAAGGCACTTTATTATAAATATACTTTATAATATTGAAATTAAAACTACTTTAATACTTAATTAAAATATATACTTTAAGGATATTTTAAATAAAACCACTTTATAAAATATAAACTAAAATTTTCTCTTTTTAAAACATAATACCAAGTCACTTATTTATAAGTACCACAATG
Source organism: Allium fistulosum (assembly GCA_030737815.1). Classification (NCBI taxonomy): domain Eukaryota; kingdom Viridiplantae; phylum Streptophyta; class Magnoliopsida; order Asparagales; family Amaryllidaceae; genus Allium; species Allium fistulosum. The sequence continues at coordinate 1,249,018,470 of CM060905.1, forward strand.
ATAGTTTTGGACATAAACACTTACTTTAGAATTTAATATTTAAAAATAATAAATTTTCTAAAACATACAGTTTAAAACAACATTAAAACTTTTAACGAATATTTAAAATTTCTTTGAAAACGTACTTGGCTATCCAGAGAAATACACTTCTCTTTCCCATCTTTTAAAAATAAATCAACATTTATTTATAAACAAATTTACATTCCTTTATAAATTCCCACTCTGAATTTATATTCCAAATATCCACTGAAATTTTATCTCACTTAATAACCCAGCTTATAAATTTCAAAATCTCACTTCTCTTTAAATTTCAATTCCAAAACACTTAAATAAATTTACAATTAATTTCAAATTTACTTCACTTTGAAATAATTTCTTTACTTACTTCATTTATTTCCGAAATTCATTAACTTCAGAGTCTATTTCTTAATTACAATTAAAGGTCCTTTTTAAATAAATTTATACTTTAAATTTTTTTAAAGTAAATTCTTTCTTACTTTAAATAATATTACTTTAAGTTAAAAATTCATTATTTCACTATTTATTAAAAATCCCCTTTTTCCATATTTATTAAAATTTTGAAATCGCTTTTATTTTTATAATATATTTCGATTCATTATTAAGTTTATTCAAATTCACTAGAATTATTTTACTTAAATTTTACTCTTTGATTTCTTTTCAAAAACCCAATTCTATAGATTTTTATAACTCAATATACCGAAGTATTCAATCCAACCCTATCATCCAACATTTTAAATATCAATAAAGTTATCACAGGATATCAAATATTCAGAACACAGAATATTAAAAAATCTAAATAATTTTGAGGAATCCAGTTGGATCCCTCCAACCTGTTTCCCTGCATCCACAGATGTTAGCACAATACCAATTCCACTTTGAGGTGGAATATCGTGGTATATGGGTTTAAATATTATCATCCGCTATTATGCGGCGCATAGGGTCTCATCCACTATATAGTGCGGGAATATCAACAACCAATATATACATATTCCAATATATATTTATATATATTGATATATACTACTATATACTATCATATCAAATCAATCCAATCATTCACCAAATATTTAAATTTAACTATTTAAATTTAAATTAAAACCAGATGAGTGAGATTAACTCACCTTTGCTTTTAAATTTGCAATCCACTTCAATATTGCCTTGGTTTCTCGATTTTTGACCTTGAATAACATTATATGGTTTTATTAATATCTAAAATAAATCTAACAGTCAATTACCATTTATTAATTTAATTTAACCCAATAATTTAATTTTAAATTAATTTCTTATGATAAATAATTTCCAATAACTAAAATAATTAAATAAGCTAACTAAACAAGTTATACCTTAATATATATATTTTTTGTTTACCTATATACATATTTTATTAAATTCTAAGAAAATAAAATTCCATTTCAACCTATATATATACACACTGAATTTTTGAACAGAATGGTTTTGTATCTTACTGTAAATAAATTTTCTTCCATATTGTCCAAACATATATAAATTTAAATTAAATTTAACTAAGAAATTAATCAGAAAACGAATACCTCTGCCCATTCCCATCGCAACTCGCCCCATCGTCCAGTCGCCATCGCGAACCCTAGCCTCGACGCTACCAGCTTGTCATAATACCCAACGCTTGCGATGTCGATGGTGCCTCGGCTACCACCAATCCCCGACCAAAACGCGAGCCTTCCCTCGTTGACAAACTTCGGCTCTGACCTCACTGTTATTGCCTCGACGCCATACGTGTGCCTCCCTAAGTCCATGCGTACGCTATACTCATTCGCGACCAGATCTGGATGCCGCCGCCACCCTCACGCGAGTGCTTGCAGCCACCAGTGCTTCGAAGCTGTTCAAATCAGCTGCTCTCCCCACGGCGACCCCAAAGTCGCGCAATCACTCGGAGGGAACTCGTGAAACAAGACCGAGGACATCGAGATATCGAGAGCCAACATCATTTCGAGAAGAGGGGTGTTTAATTTCATCTCCGATTTGAATTCGATTTCTATTTCGTTCGGCCATTACCCTTGATCTTTCGAATGAAAGTGGTTTGCGTTGGTAAATAAATTCGATTCATTGAAATAGGAATTGGATGAGGAGGGAAAGGATAACGTCGAGTGCCCCATTTTCTTTTCAGAGAATTTCGTTTATATTATTTTCTTAAGTTTTTGAAACGATCTGTTTGGTTTGCGTGAGTTAAACAAATGAATGGGGGAACACGATTGATCTTTGCGTGAACAAGAAGGATTACAGTGATTGCATAAAAGTTTTTATATTGATAGAAAGTAGGCTGCTGTTGAAAAAGTTTGACCAGACAATTATTATATATATTTAAATTTTAAACCGTCTCGAAAACAAAGCCTAAAATCTCGATCTCCTATCGAGGCATGCTGCTAGGCATTCATAATGTTATACCCCTATTTCGAACGCAATGGAAAAGGTTTCGAGTCCTAACTCGATCGTATGAAGAAGATAACTTTTGGACCCAGTTATAATATTGAATTCGATATAAATTTCAGCGCGTTTATATATCGTATGCTCATACAACAACGCCGATCACTACGAAATTTGGAATCCAATAATAAAACAATATTACGGATCCAATGGAACTGGTTTCGTCGAATTCCAAGACTGTGCCTCGGAAGGCTATTTTTAAATTCAATTTTAACAAAATATTTTCAAAACTGATCAAAACACTTTTTAAATTCAATTTTAGAATTTTTGTTGTCTTCAATATCATCAATATAAATTTTACAAGTCATCAAATTATTTTTAACGAGCTTAAAACTCCATATTTCATATTTTTACCCAATTTCCAATTGTTTAATTCAATAATTTAATCATCAAACAAATACTGATATTTGAAATTCAAGTTGAAAATTAACTTTTAAATATTTAAAATCAATTAAATATTTCGATTTCAAATATTCGAAAATTCTAGGTCGTCACACTTTCTTTGATGCAGTCTTTTAATATGTTTAGAAACAACGGCTCCATTCCATAGTTTCAAATTAAGAATTCCAAGGCTACCAAAAATGATAGGCCTGGTAATCTTTTTATAAGCAATAGGAATTAGTTTCTCGGAGAATGGGTTGCCATGCCAAATAAAGTGATTGATAGCACCATTAATCATAGTGATAAGTTTACCAGGGAGAATGTAAATACTGAAGAAGTAAGTGGTCATAGAAGAGGCAATCGATTTGGCAATCACTATCCTACCAGTAGTAGACAATTTATTTGAAGGCCAAGAAGAAAGCTTCTTAACAATTTTATCAGACATGGGCATATGTTGAGTAGTTGAGATTTTTAAGGATGTTAAAAGAACACCTAGATACATGTTGTTCTCCATATACGGCAAGGCAGCTAGAACAACTATTTCTGTAATTTTATCAGGAGATATTGCAGCAATCTTTATATTTGATTTGTTATGATTTATCTCTAAGCCAGAAAACAAGTAAAAAGAGACAAGAACCCTTTTAATGTTGGTTATAGATTTAACATTTGGCTTTGAAAAATTGATAAAATCATCAGCAAAAAGAAGAGAGACAATCATAGGTTTTTTGCAACCAAGATGAAGGTCAATAGCATGGGTATTTGCCTCCAAGTTTAACATTATTGTTAGCCATTCCATGACAGCAATGAATAAATAAGGAGAAATCGGATCTCCCTGTCTAATACCCTGAGTTGCCTTAAAATAACCAAAAGTTTCACCATTTATAGGTAAGGTATGATAAGGTGTGGAAATATAAGAATATATCCAAGCAACAAAAGGAAGTGGAAAATTCATTTTTTGCAATATGACAATAATAGTAGACCACTGAACTATGTCAAAAGCTTTTAGGATGTCAAGCTTAAGAGAGCATCTAGGAGAAATAATTTTCCTACCATATCCTTTCATTAGCTCATGAGTAAGAATGATATTATCTGAAATGGTCCTACTTGGTAGAAAAGCATTTTGATTTTTGGAGATAATTGTGTTCAAAGCATTTTTCATTCTAGAGGCTAGGATTTTTGTTATACATTTATAGATCACATTGCAGCAAGTTATAGGTCTAAACTGATTAACATTTTTAGGAGATTCAACCTTTGGAACAAGAGAAAGCTTCGTAGAATTTATGCCTCTAGGCATACGATTGTTTCTAAAGAAATTCTTAATAGCAGCAGTTAAATCATTTTTAACTATAACCCAAGCATGTTTGTAAAAATGAGCATTAAAGCGATCAGGGCCAGCCGAGCTATTAGAATTTAGAAGAAAATAACATCTCTAATTTCTTCAGAAGTAATTTCTTGAATACATTCATTCTGATGAGAGATAGAAATACCTGCCATGGGAATATCTATAAGAGTTGCAAAATTTGGTTGAAGAGGGGAAGGAGTGGATAGGGTAGCAGAGAAGTGATCTAATAAGGCATCTTTAATTTCAGAAGAGATGGAGCAAACTGTTCCATTGGAATCTTTCAAGGAATGGAGATTTCTATTAGCATTTCTGATTTTAAGAGACTTGTGTAAAACAACATTATTTCTATCACCATGAGTATCCCAAATTTCCTTGTATTTTTGCTTCATCATGTTGTGTTCTGAAAGCGAGCTAGTTCAAGATCTTTAGAAAGTTTTTTTTGCTTTAATAACCAGTTGACCATTTAGAGGATAATTTATCATGTCATGTTGACAAGCCATAAGGTCTGATCTAACAATAGTAGAAAGCTTTTGTCCATTTCCAAATTTTGTAGAAGACCATACCTTTAGAGCCTTTTTATCTTTTAAAAGTTTACCCTGCAAAACAAACATAGGATAACCATATATATTAGTATTCCACTCAGTTTTCAAAATTTGAGAGTAGTTAGAATGTTTAGTCCAGTCATTAAAAAATGTATAAGGAAGAGAGCTTCTTATAGGAACCGAACCTCATGAGACCAGGAGAGGAGAATGATCAGAAAGAGAGGGGATGGAACATGATTAAAAAGGGAAGGCCATGAAGAGATTGCAGCCATGTTATAGAAAGTTTTATCAAGATTACAAATGGTTAATTTTCTAGTTCGACTACAATTATTTTAAGAAAATTTTGAGCCAGTAGAAGGAGTTAGAAAGAGGTTAGCATTAATTATGGATTTATTAAGAGGGGAAGTGTTTCTTAATGTGAGAGGAGTGCCTCCAAATTTGTCTATTGATGTAGCATACAATTCAAGTCACCTAAACATAGCCATGGAAAAGATGAGGAATATAAGGAGGGGATAATGTCTAGAAGTTGCTGTCTAGCTATAGCAGAATTTTCAACATAAACATTAGTAAAAAGAAATTCAGTGGATAAAGAAATATGCAATATCTTGGAGTGGATAAACTGTTTATGAAATAAAAGTGGAGAAATAGTGTAAACAGAAGGGTTGAATAAGAGCAAAATTCTCCCATAAGGAGCTTGAGAAAAATTATGAATAATTTTCCATGTGGGAGCTATTATAGAAGAGGCTTGGAGGGTAAGCGAATGGTTAAGCTTTGTCCCACAAATGCAAAACAGATGCAGGTTATGAATAGCAATGAGATTTTTGATTTCTAGTTGTTTTGCAATACTACGTTCACCTCTAATATTCCACATACCAATTTTATCTAACATTAAGATTTTTGAGTTTGTTGGCAGACTGCCTAGTAACAACACCAGTATTTTCAGTGTTTGAGTTGGCCAAGCTTTGAATGTTAATTTAAACAATGCCTTTGTCAAGATCACATGAATTAACTTTGCTTGAAGAAATGGAAGAATATTTTTTGAAAGTAGGAGAGCTTAGGTTGGTTGGAGATTTGATAGTTATTGAGGGAGGGGATGTGATAATCAGATGGTCAGGAGGCTTTATTTGAGAGTAAGGGAAAAAATAAGGAGAATGCATTTGAGAAGGATTATGAATAGGAGAGGAAATGTTTGTGCCAGTGATATGCACAAAAGTGTGCATGTTTGCTAATAAGGGAGCATGAACAGGTAAAGGAAGGACGGGAAGGTTTGAAACTTGATTAGATGGAGAAAGAGACTTAAGGGAACTAGATGAGTTGCATTTCAGATTTTGGGGTGGGTTAAGTATTTCAATATATTGATGATGCTCAACATGTGAACCAATCTTAGGAGAAACAGATGAAGTTTTGTCTTGCACTTTATCATTGTCTTGTAGTGCACCTAAAAATTCACCTTCTTCTAAAAAAGAAAGAACATTAAATTTATTGTTACTCAAAATGCATTCATTTTCTTTCTGAATATAGATATCAGAAGGAGGATTAGCATGTTCTTTTTCATATGTTTCATTTACCACTTTACCATTTACCATAACATGCTGAGGAGAAGCAATCTCTTTGTAGGAATCAGTGATAATATCAGTATCAAGGCTAGCATCTTTTAAATCAGTGACAATATCTTACCCACCATTTTGTGATGGCATAAGCATAATGCACATACTTGGAGAAACTCAACAAAAATGTGTATGTGTCTTACCTCATCTAGTGAATATATTAATACTACTACATATAACATCTCTAGCTTAAGGAAACTCAACAACTAAAGAATACACAAGTAATATATTAATATATAAATGACAAAGGATAACTTTTATATTAAAGATTCATATTCTTTTTTATGTATACTTTTAATTGAATGATATCAATTTATAGAGTAATGTATTTCTTATGAAATACCCTCGTGATTCTAGTGTCAAATACATATGAAATCACAGTATATATATATATCGTATGTACTCAGCCCTTAAACCTAAGTTGGGTTTCTTACAATTCCACTTATATTATACATTCATATTATACAAGTTTAATTTATTTGTAATTTTTTATAATCTAATTAACTTATGTAACATTCTTACGTATAATATTAATTAAATCATATTTAATTAATTTTAATTTATTAATCTAGTTAACTTATTAATTAAATTATTTTTAAATTCAAAATTCAATTTTATTCATCTCAAACAATTTAAAATGAATATTAACTATAACATTTGTAGTTTTATATATGTATATCATTATATACACACATTTTATTTTAATAATTAACAGTAATTTATTTATTTAATAACTATTTTTATTTAATTCAAAGCAATTTTTAATTAAATAATTAATAAGTTTGAAAATATATTTTATAATTTACCTTAAATGATTTAAGGTAAATGAACTCACATACACAGGTACATAGATTTATATTCAACTGTAAAAATAATATGTACATATACGTATATTAATATATATATATATAATTATTTATTTATTTAATTAATCTAATTAATTAAATTATTAAACAATTTCAAAAAATTTAATTAATTTTCAAAAATAAATTTTGGAAAATATTTTATCACCTTTATCCAATTTATTCTATATTTTAAATTTAACATCTAAATTCAAAATATATTTTTAAATTTTCAAACCGAATTTCAAAAATCAGCCCAAGGCCTAAATCAATTTAGGCATTTACAATTAGGTCAACCTTCTACACCTACTCCATGTTAAGCTAGGCCAATAGCCATGGAGTGAAGAATACTTGATTGTCCAACCTTAAACCTATACATTATTATTTTAAACATCAAAATGATAGGTATGCTTTATTAGTTGGCCTTAAAGTTGCTAATTTAGACCGCATGGACCATTAGGGCTCTGATACCACTATTGGAACCAAGGCGATTGAAGGTGGATGAAATATGTAGATTTAAAAAATAAGTCATATTATGGATCATACAGGACTTATGAAGTCTAAATGGATTTTTTATAGATCCTATTTGACTTATGAAGTCTAAATGGATATTTTAGATCCAAACTAGTTAACTAAATAATACGAGTTTTATTTAATTTCATAATGTAATTAATAAATTATTTTTGATTAAATTTACATTTTAATATTTTATATGAGTATATCCAAATGTACTCATACATGTGTTATGCATGTGTAACATAATATTTATTGTGTATGTGATCAATGTGCACATGTATAGGAGCTAGGGTTTACACGGTAATAAACACATTGACCTAATAATATAGAAACGCGCGCGCACACACACATATTTGTGTGTGTGTAGAATTTTTGAAAATTTTATTTTAAATGAACATAAATTATTTTGATAAGTGAATAATTTGGAAATTCAAATTTTTTTCTAGAGTATCTAAATTGTTTACTTAGTTAAACGATATAAAACAGATATGGATATATAAATTTAAAATAATATATATATATACATATAATGTTAAAAATTGAATAAAATTATCATAATACTTTAGCTAATATAAAATTATCATAAAGCAGTTGTAGGCCAAATGGTTTCAACTCTTACTTTTTCAAAAGCTTTTGGGATGATGTTGCTTTTGATTTCATAGCTACCATCAAATAATTCTTCAGAACCAATAAACCTCTAAAAGGCTTGAATGCCACTAACCCCTGATACCTAAAATTGATAGTCTATCTCATGTATCACATTTCAGACCTATCTCCGGTGCTAATATAGTGTACAAATATATCTCCAAAGTATTAGCAACCAAGCTTTAATATGTCATTCAATCCACTGTTTCCTACACACAAACCGCTTTCATATCAGGCCATCTAATTAGTGATAATGTCCTCTCAACTCATATGATGTTCGGGGGTATAGCTTGAATAACTCCCTCCATGTTATATGCTCAAGCTAGATATCCAGAAGGTCTTTGACATGGTTTTATGGGAATCTATCGTTGCTATTTTATCGAGAACCATGCCCTCCATTGCTTGAATTTATTCATGTATATTACGTAGTATTACTCCATAACTAGGGATGATAGAACTCATGGCTACTTTAAGGGCATGCAAGGAGTCAGGCAAGGCAACCCTATCTCTTTACTTCTCTTTGCAAAAGTTATGGAATGTTATAACTATACTATGAATGATAAGATTAACAATAATCTTGTACAGCTGCACCCACGATGCAAATATAATTTCAAATCTCATGTTTATTTATGATCTAGTTTGTTTTACCAAGTCCATTGCATAAAACATCAGTCACATTCTATAGGCTCTAAGTGAATTTGTTATCCTGTCTTTTGGCAAAGCCGTGACACCAAGAATTTTACTAAGAACCAAAGACAGTCTGTACCGAAGATCGGTCATACGCAGGTTTGCTATGGATACTGGTAAATCTAGTCCGAGTCTGGATTGAGCTACAATTGATGTGGCACGACAAACAGAGCAATGAAAGCCAACGTTCCAAATTTCAAGTCATTTCGAGTTCATATGCTCAAGATATGATCGATGCAACTCAAATGATCACGCTGTTCGTATCCATCAAGCAACCAGGAGGAAACCTCATTGGTATCGATATGCTCGAATCCATCGGGCACACATAGCTTCATATCGATCAGGGGAGCACAAGTTCGTATCCATAGAAAGCAGTGTTCTTCGTGTCCATCATCTTCAGCATGTTCGCATCGATCAACCAACTTCACTTCGTATTCATCAAAACCATACAAAGCCGCTACTTCGTATCGATCGACCAGTGATCGATATGAACAGATCAGTTACAATCGATACGAACAGAGTAGAGCAGTTACAATCGATACGAACATAGTAGAGCAGTTATGATCGATACGAACAGAGCAATTATGATCGATACGAACAGAGCCAAACTGGGTCGATATGAACGAGGCGTATACATAGGAAAGACTCGATCGTTCGGCGTGAAGAGTGGAACGATCCAAAAAATTAGCGCCACGTCAACTAGCAGGCATGTGCCCAGACCGATACGAACAGAACGATGCGAAGAGGGATCGATGCAAATTCAACAGCCATCGAATAATACAAGCTTGCATCGATCATAACTCAAAATCTACAAGTCCAAATGCCTCCAAATTTTCACAGGAGCTTGCGTATATCTTCAAGAATGTTCTTGATCGATCACGACTCGATTGGACTAAATCCTGATCGATACGAATTGCGTTCGTATTGATCACGGATCGACTCCAAATAGTCAGGGATCGATCGCATGGGCCCACCCACGTGCGAGAAGAGGTCTTTCGAAATATGAGCGAGATATTTGCAGTCTACGCCTATAAATAGCAGCCCTAGACCTACAGAAAAGGGACTTTTGGCTCTTCTACATCCAGACTCTGCCGAAATCATTGTTGTACTCGAGTTTTACTATTGTAATTCGTTGTAACCAACAAGCAAAAAATTAATAAAAGTCAACCATTTCATAGTGGATGTAGGCTATACACCGAACCACTCTAAATCTGTGTGTTTCTGTGCGTTTTTCTTGCTTATTTTTGTGTGTTTGTTAGATTTGCCTCCTTTTCCATTTATATTCTTCATTTTATCTCTTCAAACACATCTGAAGGGTGTTGTGCCCAATTTTGGTGCAAACACTTTGGTGCTTTCACTGAGAAAACCCAGTTTTTCTCCTGCTCGTTGGATCTACTATCGATACCGGATTGCATAAATCTAAGAAGAAGAACCAGATTTCCAGTTTAAAGTTCTTCCATCCTATCCATATTTGCATCAAGTCTAGGAAAGAGCTTCACTACCCATCATGGTTAACACCAGGACTACCTCAACTGCCGCAGATCCAGAAGGATGGGACAGACAGAACCCCGTACAACTACCTCCTGCCGATCAGAATGCTGCCAAACCATCAGATCCGCAAGGCCCTGTCACCAGGGAAGAATTTCAATTGCTAATGCAAGAGATTACTCAAAGCTATCAGCAGCTTACTCAGCAACTGCGAGCCAATGCAGAAATGACCAACCAACTAAACCGTCAAAGGCGAAGGATTTCCAAAAGGGATCAGGCTTCCTATTCATCCACCGAAAGTTCAGCCTCTTTAGATTTTAATTATAGATCCACGCGTCCGCGACTGGTCGGAATTTACATACAGGCCACTGGGCATCAACACACATTGAATCTTGGGCAACCGAGAGTTGGCCCGTCAACTAGTCATCAGACTGGACCCTCCTCCCGAGGAGGTGCTACCCCATATCACCTTACTGACAGCCGCACTACGACTACTACTGATTTGGGAGTTGATGCTCGGAACCGAATGGATCCGACCCATAGCCAACGCAACCATACTCCTGAGTCTTATGTCCCTAAAGACATAGAACCAAGGAGGCAAGACATGGACCGTCGATCGCGACCGGTCCCTCCTCGCATTGTGGAACCCGACCACACCTTGGCCCAACATGCACAAAATGTCTAGATGCCAAACATCCTGACGATGATCTGTCAAATGATCCGTGAAAGTAAGGGTCTTACTAATGACGACTGGGAATCTCCCGGAGTCATACCCCTTTTACCGATAAGATACTCTACGCTGAACCACCTCGGCAATTCAAAATGACGACTTTACCTATTTATGAAGGAAGCTCTGACCCTAATCAACATATCTTGAAGTATGAATGGTTAATGAATGCTGCACGGTTGATGATGTAGTTAAGTGCCGAGGCTTACCGATCTCTCAAGGGGGAATAGCAACTATGTGGTTTACCCGTTTACCACGTCGATCTATCTCTTGTTTTGACCAGTTGGCAACAAAGTTTATTGAGCAGTTTCGCATGCATGTCGCAAGGCCGAAAGATGTTAATACTTTGTCTAGTGTCACTCAGGCTCCTGGAGAGACACTTAGACGTTATCTGGAAAGATTTCATGCTGCATGCGCTGAAATTAGTAACCCCAATGATAATTCGATTCTGATGGCACTGACTAAGGGGATCAACCCCGACTCCGAGTTCGGCAACTGGTTGGCCGGAAAACCTCCTGCATCATTGGACCATTTCTATTCCAGGGCAGCCCAATGAGAAGGGAGGATGCAAAACAGTCTAGGAAGAAGGATGACGCAGGGCCCAGTGTGGAAGGAATCCAGAGCAATGTTACTGTTAAACAAACCGGGGAGTGTTTCGGAAAAGTACAACTGAACATACAAAATAAACAAAATCAACAAAAAGGCAATGGAAACCAAAACAAGAAACGAGATCAGACTCGCGGGCCACGACGTAGGGCTCCCATGTTTGATAATTATACCCCTTTGAATACGTCGCTTGAAAATGTGTATTTACAGACCTGCAATACTTTTCAGTATAAGAAACCTACTTCGAAACGACCATTGAAATAATAGATCTAGACAGGGAAGTTTTGTAGATTCCATGAAAGTTATGGACATAACACAAATGAATTCCATCATTTGCAAGATATCATTGAAAAGTTGATACGTGAGAGAAAGTTGGAGCAATTTGTGCGGGCGCTGCAGTCCGGAGGTGCGGGCCCATCGAATCAGAACCATATGCCAAATCAGACAAGACAAAAGGAACCCGTTTGTACTAGCGGGAGGTTGGTGATAAATACTGTTAGTGGTGGTCCACATCCAGCAGATCGAAGCTGGAGGGAAATGGAGTCGTATGCCAGTTCTATTAGGCATGCAGACTTTGAATGTTGTAGTAGTTTGGAAGATGGAGCTCCGGCCAAGCAACAGAACACGATGACTGATGACATCATGTTTCGAGACCGAGATGCCGATAGAGTCGAAGCTCCAACCATTGATCCACTTGTCATTTCAGCCTAAATAGGTCCTGCTTAGATGAAGAGGATCCTGATGGACAGTGGAAGTTCGGTAAATATATTGTTTAAACGAGCTTATGACCAGATGAAAATGGAAGCAAAGGATCTGAGGCCTTGTCAGTACCGTAGCCATGGATTCAATGGAAGCGCGACAATACCAACTGGGATAATGGAGCTACCAGTGGAATTGGGAATTGCAGAACGCCGGAGAGTCCGGATACTACATTTTGTTGTATTGGATATAGATTCACCATACAATGCCTTTTTGGGCCGACCGGCCCTAGGTGAGTTCAGAGCTACCATCGCCCCTTGGTGTTTGACTTTAAAATTCCCTACCGACAATGGAGTCGGAGTTGTTCAGGGAGACCAGGCTGCTGGACGAGCCTGTTATGTTGTGGAGTTGGGGGAGGTGCAGCGAAAAGAAAAAGGAAAGGGCGTAGAGGAATATCTTTGCGTCCGCTTTGTTGAGAATTGACAATTGACGCCTGGGCCTAGGCCCGGGCACCCCAACCAATTCCCAAGGGATCTTGACCCGAGAGATACTGAAAATGAAGACGAAAGTAAAGATGGTCAAGCTTCCCCAGCCGAACTGATGATCGATGTTCCGATCGACGATAATGTCGATTCTAGAATGATAAAGATTGGATTTCAGCTAAGCCAACGGATGCAAGAGGAATTGGTTGAATTTCTTCGGGAAAACCTTGACGTGTTTGCCTGGACGCACTCTGACATGTGTGGGATCTCACCGGACATCGCAAGCCACACATTGAATATTGACCCGCGGCATGTCCCTGTCAAACAAAAAAGGCGTGGTATGGATCCAAAGAGATATGCCGCCCTTAAAGAAGAGGTAGAAAAGCTTAAATTGAATGGGTTTATCCGAGATGCATTATATCCGGAATGGGTGTCAAATCCTGTACTTGTCTGAAAGCCAAATTGGAAATGGAGAACATGCATCGATTACTCAGACTCGAATAAAGCTTGCCTTAAAGACAGTTTTCCACTTCCCCGGATCGATCAGGTCATAGACTCAACAGCTGGGCATGAGCTCTTATCCTTTATGGATGCGTATTCTGGCTACAATCAAATACCCATGCACTTGACTGACCAGGAGTATACCAGCTTTGTGACCAATGTGGGGCTTTACTGCTACAAAGTTATTTCTTTTGGACTCAAGAATGCTGGGGCAACTTATCAACGGTTAGTTAATCGAATGTTCGCTAACCAGATTGGAAAAACCATGAAGGTATATGTGGACGACATGCTCGTGAAGTCGCGATTCTCCACTGATCATATCAAAGACCTGGAGTCAATGTTTAATATCCTTTGAGAATATAGAATGAAGCTCAACCCGTTGAAATGTCAGTTTGGGGTCGCATCCGGAAAATTCCTTAGGTTTATCGTCAATGCTCGAGGGATCAAAGCTAATCCTGAAAAGATCTAGGCGATCAGAAATCTGGAAACTTTGAGAACTATAAAGCAAGTTCAAAGCCTCAACGGGAAAGTAGCAGCGCTAAGCAGGTTCATCTCAAAATCCACTGACAAATGCATTCCCTTCTTCGACCTGATCAGAAAAGGGAAGCGAAACTTTGAATGGACTACGAAATGTGAGGGCGCATTCCGAGCACTAGTTCAACATCTTTCTACACCACCCATTCTGTCAAAGCCTATTGATTACGAAAGGTTGTACATTTACTTGGCGGTGTCAGAGAACGCTATCGGTGATGTCTTATTTCGGGAGGAAGATTGGATACAACGGCCAGTATATTACATTAGCAAGCGACTGACCGGGGTAGAAAGAAATTATCCGAAGCTGGAAAAGCTGGCTTATTGTCTTGTTATTACCTTAAGGATGCTCCGTCCATATTTTCAAGCTCATCCTATCACCATCTACACCAACCAGCCGTTACGACAGGTCCTTATGCGGCCTGAGACGTCTGGTAGGTTACTTAAGTGGAATATTGAGCTAAGCCAGTTTGACATTACTTACACTCCAAGGCGAGCCATCCAAGGACAAGTCCTGGCAGACTTCATAGCTGAATTTACAATCCCGGGGGATCTGCCCAAAACCAATGAATCTACCAAGTATATCTGGAAGCTGCATACTAACGGTGCATCAAATGACCGGTGCTCAGGTGCAGGGGCTGTACTTGAAACTCCTGAAGGTCGATCTATATGCTATGCTTTAAAGTTTGATTTTCGTGCAACCAACAACGAAGCCCAATATGAAGCCCTGCTTGCCGGATTGAGACTCGCTAGAGATTTAAGAGTCATTGCCTTGGAGATTTATTGTGATTCGCAGTTAGTCGTATGTCAAGTTCAGGGAGATTAACAGGCCAATGACCGAAGGCTGGCTGCTTACTTAGCTCGGGTCCAGGAGATATTGAGTCAGTTCGATTATTATGCCATTTATTGTATACCCCAAGAGCTCAATCAGAAAGCCAACTCATTGGCAAAGTTAGCTAGTACAGGTGAGGCACAACAGATGGGAATCATTCCCGTGGAAATCTTATCTTCCCCGAGCATCAATCAGATGGAAACAGATTGGGTATTTGAGGTCATTCCCGATAAGGAGTCATGGATGACCGTTCAGAAATTATCTCGAGCATGGGACCCTACTAGAGCGCAGGAGTGAAAAGAGACAAGTTCTTCGAAAAGCTTCGCGGTTCACCATCCAGAATGGAGTCATGTATAGAAGAAGATACTCTGTTCCTTTGCTCCAGTGTATCGCTCACGATGAGATCAAACGAGTATTGCATGATGTACACGAAGGAGAATGTGGCGATCACACCGGAGGGCAAGCCCTTTGCCAAGAAAGTGCTATGATATGGATACTATTGGCCGACCGTAAATCACGATGCATCGGATTACGCCAGAAAATGTGACAGATGTCATAAGCACGCTCGAATTCCAAGAGCCCCACCTACCAAAATAACTCAGATGGTCAGTCCATGGCCATTTGCAGTATGGAGCATTGACATTATTGGCTCTCTACCTCTAGCCAAAGGTGGTGTGAAGTACGCCATCATAGCAATTGATTACTTTACCAAGTGGGCGGAAGATGAACCCCTTGCTACGATCACAACAAAGAAAGTGATCAACTTTGTAGTGCGCAACATCATCTATCGATTTGGTCTCCCGCATACCATTATCACAGACAACGGAGCTCAGCTCGATAGTGTTGAATTTAAGGATTTCTGTCAAAGGTTCCACATCCAGAAGAAGTTCTCTGCAGTTGCACATCCTCAAGCGAATGGACAGGTCGAAGCTGTTAATAAAGTTATAAAGTCTATTCTGAAGAAACGACTGGAAAAGGCCGGGGGCAAATGGGTCGATGAACTTCCTATGGCTTTATGGGCTTACCGAACAACCCACAAGTCCGCGACCGGCCACACTCCATTCTCTCTTTCTTATGGTTCAGAAGCCGTTATTTCAGTCGAATTAGAAGTGCCTTCTCATCGTGTGACATACTATGATCCGAAGGCAAATGCTATACTACTTGCCGAATCTCTGGATTTATTGGATGAGAAGCGTGAAGAGGCTGATTTGAGGGCAGCCACATATCAAAATTGAGTCGCCCGATTATGCAATGCCAAGGTCCGACCCTGAACCTTTGAACTCGGCGATCTCATCCTCAAGAGAATTTACTCGGTCCCTTCACATATGAAGCCAACCTGGGAAGGGCCGTATGTTATTGAATGAAAGCTCGGAGATGGCACATTCAAATTATCGACCGATGACGGTCTCACTTTTCCAAGAGCCTGGAACAGCGAGAGTCTTCGTCACTACTACACATGACAGGCTCTGTTTATTTATTCAGTCTATTTTTTCATTTGCAATTTCTTTATGAATTTTGAAATTTGAATTTGTAATAAGGCAACTGACTTTGCCATATTTTCTTATTTCAGCAATAAAATGCAATATCTTCGAGCCAGAGCTGTGATTTATTTGAAATACATCATATGACCATCACTATGCACAGAGAGCTAAGTTCCACCGTACGGTGGAATTTATTCAAATAGGGAGTAATTGTGATACGACCGGTTACTCGCTAAGTGAAACCCGAGCTCGGGGACAAGTCGTCATGCTAAAGCCAAAAAAGGATCGATACACGACAATCCTCTAACCAACTCCAGATTCCCAGAGTGCAAACTGGAGTATAAATCTGTAAATGCGGTTTCGAAGAGGGTGGATCTGTACACTTAATGACTTCGCCCGTATTCAAACCAAGTTCAAGGAGGATGGACCCGTCCATCTAACGACCTCGCTTGTTAACTCAGGGTGGATGTGAGTCGACCATCCACAATCCTGATAAATCCGTCGTTCCCGGAGTGCAAACAAAATCCTAAAGCCTAAATAGATGTGACTGACCATCTGTCGGCTGACTCCAGATTCCCGGAGTGCGAACTGGGGTGCAAACGTCAACTAACTCCGGATTCCCAGAGTGTGAACCAGGGTATCGACAGCAATTAACTCTAAGTCCCTGGGGCATGGATTGGAGTATAAACTTCGACTAACACTAAATCCCCAGAGAGTGAATCGGAGTTTAGACACAAACCGAATGTGAATCGATTATTCATAAGACAACTCTGAATCCCCGGAGTGCGGTCAGAATATAAACATCGAATAACTCTAAATCCCCAGAGTGTGGATTGCAGTATAAATGCAAACCGGGTGTGACCGACCACCCATGACAATAACTTAAGTCTCCGGAGCAAGGACGTATCTAAAAAAACCTTGTGCAGGTATGACAGACCACTAATATACAAGTATAATCCCCAGAGCGTGGATACGATCACCGATAGACGAGCAAGTGTGATTCGACCACCTGAACTCATCTGTTTCAATTCTACTTCAGCGAAGTTTAACTCTATATATTAAAGGCAATCAACGATTATTAATCGATCTTTTTAATTAATCCCCGGAACTGGGGGCAGAACTTAAGTATCTGCCACTGATTGGGACAAGGCAACATCTGAATTCAACTTAGCGCTCGATCGCGACCCAAAATCGTGACTCTGGAACTTAGTAATTAAACCCGAATCTGATTTAAAGGCTAAAACTCCATAAGTGAGTTGAATGAAAGTTTAAACGTTGAAGCACTTTAACAATTGAACACAAATCGAGCTAAAGACAAAATGAAATTATATTTCAATTATTCTTTGGAAGAAAAAGGTAAGTACAAAACTATACCAAAAGCCCTACTAGCGAGGGCCCAACCCGCATCTATACACAGCCGATAAAGAGAAAACCAAATCAGGTTCCTACCTATCTACCAAAAATGAGTCGAAGAGACATGTCTATTCTTTCTTGGCTTCGTCTTTAGCGTCAACCTGCTGGATTTGCCACTTGGTTTCCTTTTCGAACCCTTGACTTTTGGCGGCCGATCTCCAGTTAGGGGCATTATATCAACGTCCTCCTCCGAACTCAAGTGGATAGGAATGTTTTTCGAAGGTGGAGTCGGAGGAATAAGATCAATGTTAGTAGGCGAAGGAGGCACACTTGTATCGACGACAGTCCCTCCCGGGGAGATCATCTGCAAGGGGGCTGGGCCAGGTCCCGCCATTCCACCTCCAAAGCCACTGCCCCATGCGGCTGCCTCCATCTCAATGTTGATTTCGGCTATAATCTCCTATTCATGAAGTGTTTCTGCATCGCCGGGGACTCCCACAGTTGGGGCCGAAGAACTAGTTATTGGTGCGCTTCCAACCATAACGAACGGCAAATCGGCAAAGGGGTCACCGTGATGACCGAGAAGTTCCTCCATCATCTGCTCATCAAAAGTAAGTGTGCTTCCCTGTGCTTCGTCAATTGGTGCGGTGGTCGTTGTGGTGGTTGCTTCTTTTATAATGGCCTCCAGCGCATGATGTGATTCTTGAGTTGCGGGAGGCATGACCAATGTGGCTCTGATCACTGGATGAAAACAAAGGAAGGACTGTTAGTAATTGTTTCATGTGACGCTTTCGATTTTGGATAAGCATAAAAAATGTTCAGAGTACCTTCCTCAGTTTGGCTCACGGGTGGCGGAACAGCTTCAGAGACTTGCTCGCGAGCTGGTGACAACTGCGGTTGATCCAGGTTATAAGCAGGAACGGGCTGAGGATCAACCGCAGGTGTGGATTTAGACCGAGTTGGCGCAAAAGTTTCAGAACTTATGTCGTGGTGCTCGACACCAGAACCTTCTCCAACCTCCGAGTCTTGAGCGCCAAGTTTCTCTTTCTCATATGAGATCATCATATCATGGAGAACTTTCCGTTCATCTTCGCTCAACACCCGGTTCTCAAGCTCGAACTCATCAATCGATTCAGCTTGGTGGGCAGCCTTTTCATCTCCTACTAATCGACCCCAAGCATTGAACAGGTGTGTTTGATAATCATCAAACCAGGTCAGGTTTCTGTGCTTCAAAACATTGGCATTGTAAGTGATGAGAAGATCTTTAATATCTGCCTCTAACCTGGCTTCAGCCATTTTAACTTCATCGTCAACCTTGGCCTAAACCTCCCAGATCTTAAGTGATGCCGCATCCCGTTCACCCCGAAGTACCACAGCTTGTTCACATGCCTTCTGGGCTGCTTGTTTGCATCATCCTTCTCCTTGATGATTTCATAAAGTTTGGCTTTAGGCTTATTAAGTTCTTTCAGAGGAGCGTCCCTTTCGGTTGTGACGGTGGTGTTTCGGTGGCCCATCTCCTCCACCAAAGCGAAATGCGTTTGTCGCATTCTTTTCCATAGATTGAGTTGCCTCATCAGCTTTTGGGGTGGCCTCTATTTCAGATTTCTGAGAGGATTCAGCCTCATTATTGAGCACTTGGATAATACGATCTTTTTGGGCGAGGTCGGTTTTGTAACTTCTCAATTATTTTCGCTCGCTCAGAAGCCACCCCCGACGCCTTATCCGCGGCTTTCATCCACTCCTTGTATTAGGTATAAATATCATGGATGTAGTCGTGCATCGTTTGTTCAACCTCAGATGGGATTTTCTTTAAGTGAGGAGGGAAGATAAAGCCATCGAAGCAAATGTTCGGAAAATATTTTCTCAACTGGGCAATTTTAATCGCTCCTTCCCCAGTAGGCTCAATAATGGCTTGTTCAATGACTATGGGAGTTTCAGCCTCAGTCCTACGACGTTATGAACCAGGCCTGGGAGCATGAGAAGATGGTTTTTGACGTAGAGGCTCTAGAGATTGTTTCCCATGCCCGGAGGGTGGTGTTGGAGCTCGAGGAGGTGGAGAACGTGATCAGGAGCGATATCTGTATTCTCTATCTCCATCCCTCTCCCTCTCGTAACGTTCTTGGCTAGAATAAGCGCGATCGTTTCTATCATCCTCCCTTCGGCGGGACTCATAATATGAATTCGATGACTGACGCGTTGAATGGAGACTTCCAAGCATAGAATCTCGCCTACTCATCATATCCGTAAAATAAAAGAAAAACATAGTTAGTAATCTCCCGAAGCAGACTACTTAAGAGTAGAAACCGTATAGTGCCGTGAAGTGTATATGTGTGTGTAACCCCCCGACCAACCGGTAATGTCGGCCGCACTTGTGGGAAGAGACTCGCTTAAATCTAGAGCACTTTGAAGCCCCTCAAATCCTATGTCGTGTTAAAGTGACACATAGTCTGAAATCAGAATATCAGCAAGTCCTTTAAAAGGGTTCTCTACTTGCGAGGGAGGAGCCTCCGAAATTCTAACACCGGAGGCTGGCAGAGACATAACTATGGATTTCTATCTCGAGGATTTGTGACGCTTGTGTGCTACTGCCTTGCCTTTTCTCCTTCCCTCTGAACCCTGAAAACTGTCAGAAGGCCCGGCTGCAGGTTCATCGTTCGTGGGCGTGTTTTCTTCATCGCCCTCCTCAGCTATTACAACCCTGGGCGCTTTACACTTCACCCGCTTCGTCGGGGATACTCTAAGCGCTCCTTCAAGTCTTATGCTTTGGTTTCGCTCGATTAGCCCAATGATTCTCATGTTTCCATCTGTTAGCATCGAGTGTATATCTTTCATTTTGCTCGGCGCTTCCCGGAGAATCCGTACTATATCTTTGAACTGAGCACCTTCGGGTCGTGGAATTGCAGTTGTAAAGGAAAGACGATATTAGTTTCAAACATCAACTATGATTATCTCGTTGACTACTGGAAAAATTGCAGCACTTACGTCTGGATAACCATCGACTAGCAAACCCTAGAGGGCATCAGACGTAGAACCACTCTGTTTTAAAGTAACTGAGCCTGGTCCAGGATCCCATCAGCACTTGGCAGTTCCTAACTGCCTCTAGGAATGTGAACGAAGGACTGTCTCCCCGACTCTTAACATTAAACAAGTATCTGATCTCGATCGGGGTCGGGGGTCGAAAAAGATGCTCCATGAATACAATGAATAGACTGTTCAGCAATGCATATCCATTGGGATATAATTGTGATGGGGCGATTCCAAAGAAAGCTAGCACCTCTCGAATGTATTGGTTGAAGGGAGGGAGAGTACCCGCCGTGCACGAATGTCTGTTAAAGGCAGTAAACCCTTCTGGGGGTGCATGTGGCCTATCATTCGGTCCTGGTAACAAGACATCGTCTAATGCCAAACCGTGTCTTAGGCATATTCGCCCCAACATATCTTCGGAAACGTTTGACGGCACAGAATCTTGTGGATTCCCGATAAACCTGGCCCCGGCAGTTCGTCTGGAGCTGGAATTATAACTTCGGCCGTGATGATCGATATCTCTATGACTAAGGGAGATGGACTTTGAAGCTCCTACTGCTGTGAACTTGTAGATTCCATAACTAGTCAACTCATCAAAAACCATCATTAGATGATAATATGCCCGTGTGTTCCCTAGTGTGAAGTGCATAAACGTGTTGTGCAGTGCAGTGCTACATATTACTTAAGAAATTCTACAAAATTTAAGGAATGTTCGAACGACAAGACTTCGAGATTCGACCGGAGCGACCGTCATTGCTGACCGTCGCAACCATACCATTCGGGCTTAGGAGACCGATCCAAGTTAAAGTTCGTTAAATATTGTTAAGTTATAGTTCCATCAACGAGCTTCGAAAGGCAGTCAAATATGCGGTGCAACAGCTAAGTCCATTTATGCAAGGCAGAAGCTGGTCGGAGTTAAATGTTTGGTTATGCAAGATTTCGTATCCATTGAAGTCTGAATTTGGATCGATCACCGGAAGTGCAATTCGTATCGATGGTGGAAGATAGCGTCTCGTACCGATCGCAAGAAGGTCAATTCGTATCGACCAAGGACCCCCAACTTCGTATCAATCAAAAACAACGTCTTAGTGTCGATCGCTGGATCCGAGTCTTCGTATCGATCACTCTGGATTGATGTGAGTTCCTATCATCGGTCGATACAAACTACCTGCTTCATCGATACGAAGATCCATTATGCCTAATCGATTCGAACTCACTCACTATCCACAGACGATGCGAGTACGTCCTTCATCCTTCATCGATAAGAGTAATTCCGTCGTATCCCTCTACACTTCTTCTTCTCCAGGCAACATAAGCACCATCTCGACCTTCCTCAACCTCATTCCGGTCTAACTCCGATCTCGACGCCACCAAAATCGACACAAATGTGAATGGGTTGGTAGTCGAACTCGAATCTCATCATTTTGATGTGGATTTATGGGTTAATTACCTAATTTAGGCAATCGATTCGAAGGATTAAAGTTTCGTTTGGTTTGAAGATGAAGGGCAGTTTTTCTTTTTAGTCTTTCGATCGATACGAACGTAGTCTGTAGAAATGGAAACAAGTGGAAATTTGGTTAAGTCCAAAAAGTATTTATATGGACTCGAACCCAACGAAAAGAGGCGATTTGTCTCCCAGTTAATTAAACCGGTTGAAACGGTCAGGGCCAGAACGATATAAAAGAGCTCTCTTCGAATCCATCTACGGTCGATCTTGGAAAAAGCTTTTCGTATCCATCAATCCATCGATACGAAAGGAGCAGCCAGGTTGCACTGGAGCCACGTAACTCCGTCAATACGAAGCGTTCACTTCGTATCCATCAGTGAAGATTTCATCGATGCGAAACTCACAACAAAATTTTACTTTAATCATTGAATTTCATCGATATGAAACACTTACTACATATCCATTTGCTCGAAGACCTAGACCTTATATCCATCGATACGATGTACCTCCGAGGGCTATCCATTTCGTATCGATAGCCATCGATATGAAGCATGCATTCCAACATCTCGTATCGATCCAGGAGAGGATCGATACGAAAGAAGTTACTTAAAATGACCATCGATCATTGCTACAACTCGAATTTCACATCGATTCAGGAGAGGATTGATACGAAACTCGATATAAACAAGAACTAAAGGACTCGTCAATGACTCATGAAAGAACAAACGTTGACGAGAGCCAAGTTTATATATATTCTATATGCCATAAATCAACATTTAATTCTTAAAAATTTACAGGAATTGAATGCTCACTTGGTGACAAGTACAACAATGAACGACAGATTACTATCATCCAACACTCAGCTACAACAGTACACGGTACAACAATTGGCAGTCAACAGTTCATAGTTTACATTTCTAAAGATCAATCAAAAGTCACAGCTTTCGACAAAAAGACAACAACCGTTCAGTTAAGTCGGATAAAACTGTTCAGGATGAAGATTGCAACTTTTCAAAGCACGTCATGTTCTCACAAGACGTACTTTGGGGGGCAAATGTTATCCCGCCTTTTGGCAAGGCCGTGACACCAAGAAGTTCACTGAGAACAAAAGACAGTCTGTACTGAAGATCGGTCATACGCAGGTTCGCTATGGATACTAGTAAATCTGGTCCGAGTCCGGATTGAGCTACAATTGATGTGGCACGACAAACACATCAATGAAAACCAACGTTCCAAATTTCAAGTCATTCCGAGTTCATATGCTCAAGATATGATCGATGCAACTCAAATGATCACGATGTTTGTATCCATCAAGCAACTAGGAGGAAACCTCATTCATATCGATCTATTCGAATCCATCGGGCACACATAGCTTCGTATCGATCAGGGGAGCATAAGTTTGTATCCATAGAAAGCAGCGTTCTTCGCATCCATCATCTCCAGCTTGTTCGCATCGATCAACCAACTTCACTTCGTATCCGTCAAAACCATACAAAGACGCTACTTCGTATCGATTGGCCAGTGATCGATACGAACAGAGCAGTTACAATCGATACGATCAGAGAAAAGCAGTTATAATCGATATGAACAGAGCTGAGCAGTTACAATCGATACGAACAGAGCAGTTATGATCGATACGAATAGAGCCAAATTGGGTTGATACGAATGAGGCATATACATAGGAAAGACTCGATCGTTTAGCGTGAAGAGTGGAGCGATCCGAAAAATTAGCGCCACGTCAACTAGCAGGCACGTGCCTGGACCGATACGAGCAGAACGATGCGAAGAGGGATCGATGCGAATTCAACAGCCATCGAATAATACAAGCTTGCATCGATCATAACTCAAAATCTACAAGTCCAAATTCCTCCAAATTTTCACAGGAGCTTGCATACATCTTCAAGAATGTTCATAATCGATCCTGACTCGATTGGACTAAATCCTGATCGATACGAATTGTGTTCGTATCGATCATGGATCGACTCCAAATGGTTAGGGATCGATCGCGTGGGCCCACCCACATGTGAGAAGAGGTCTTCCGAAATCTGAACGAGATATTTGCAGCCTACGCCTATAAATAGCAGCCCGAGACCTACAGAAAAGGGACTTTTGGCTCTTCTACGTCCAGACTCTGCCGAAATCATTGTTGTACTCGAGTTTTACTGTTGTAATTCGTTGTAACCAGTAAGCAAAAAGTTAATAAAAGTCAACCATTTCATAGTGGACGTAGGCTATACGCCGAACCACTCTAAATCTGTGTGTTTCTGTGCGTTTTTCTTGCTTATTTTGGTGTGATTGTTAGATCTGCCTCCTTTTCCATTTATATTCTTCATTTTTTGTCTTCAAACACATCCGAAGGGTGTTGTGCCCAATTTTGGTGCAAACAGAATTTAACGCTTTGACCGGTCTTAGCATAAATATGCAAAAATCTGAAATTCAAGTTATTTTCCTTCCTTCCGACCTTAAGCAGAAGTTAATCACACTCTCTTCTTTGTAGGGAATGTCCGCTTCCTCATACTATCATGGCTCACCCTTGCTCACCGCAAGAATAACCACTACTGGCTTCCTTCTGCTATTTGAGAAAATAATTCAAAAATTAACTTTATGGCCTAACTGTAAGCTCACTCAAGCTGGTAGGCTCGTTATCATTCAGTTCATTGCTACGTCAATGATCGCTTACTGGTCCCACGCGACACTTCATATTACCAGCCAAACTTATCTTGATTGTTAGTGGAGCATTTAATAAATTCTTGTAGCATGGGGGCCCTTTTTCAAAACATCTTATACCAATTACCAACACTAAAGTCGAACCGCCTAAGAAAAATGGTAGTCTTGGTATTACTAATATTAATGAGTGGAACATTGCTGCAGTCTCCAAATATTTCACCTCCTTTTATCTAATAATTCAAAACTATAGACATAATGGGTTTCGTCCAATTGTATCATGGAAAAGAATTTTTGGTCTTCCCTCATTCCTTCCAATGCAAGTTGGTGTTGGCGTAATATTCTTAAGCATAGAGCCACCATCTTGCCTTTCATCCAATGTAATCCTTTAAACAACCCATCTCTTCGCTTCTGCATTGGCTCATTGGATGCTCCTGGCCTTGTTTTAAAGGATATGATAAGCCCTAACCTTCAACATTAGATTGGTCTTCCTAATAGTTTTCTCGGAAAAACTAACCAACCATATTCTTGTTCAGTGGCTGTTAGAACTGTATGGGCAAGCATTTTAACATGTACATTTTCTTCAATTTTTCAAAATCTTTTCTCATCCACTCCAAACAACCAGCGCTCTATTTCAAGCATATATATGCCGCTCTTAGGGCGGTTTGAAATTTTCCCATGGTCGCATCGTATTTGGAAGGTTATAGCTAACGCAATTAATACGAAAAACAAGCTTCTAAGAATGGGTTTGACCTAAAATGATCAATGTGATCTCTACCATAGTGATGTCAAAACTAACTTACACTTGTACTTCGTCTGCCTTTTTCATAATGCATCTGATCCTCCTTTTTGTTTAATGCAAAGCCCACATGTTGCCCTCAGCTGACAGTAAAAATGATTAGCATAATATTTTTAAGGCCTCGAGATGGTACTCTCATAGTTATTCCTTAATGCTTGCAATACATAAGCGGTTCACTGCTGCAATATGGGTAGAGAGGAAGAGATGTGTCTCCTAAATTAAAATCCTTCCGGAGCTATCCATATTTTACCTTGTTCACTCTAAGGTCTCGAGAGATATCAAGAGAGCTAGAAGAGTACTTTATCTGCTTCCTACTAAGGAATTGGATGATCATTTTCTCTTGCCTTATGCTTAAAATATTTTCATTTATTTATTCCACTTTACCCAGCTTTTCGTATTATTGGACCTTTTAGAGTTGTTTAATAATAAATATGGGTTGGGCTCATAGACCCATTTGCCTTTCGAAAAAAGGATGAAAATATTTATAAATATTTATATTATTTATTTTTACATTAAAACAACTACTAAAAAATAATACATAAAAATAAATATAAAATGCCTTTCAACCTATTTTTTTAAAATCTATATGTAATAAAATATATTTTTAAAAAGTAGAAATATTGATTTTTGAATATGTACATACTAATTTATATATTTCTATTAAAATACATACTGCCACCATGTAATACCCAATTGCAAAAAAATATACAAATTTATATTTATAAATGTTACATGCAATTTTTCCTATAAGCACGTGCAATGTAGATCAACAAAATGAGCAAATTAGAACTGCGCAATTAAAAAGAAAAAGCAACTCGACCATAGTTTCACCAAAACAAGGAACTACACAAAGCTAAGCATCTAAGACCCGAAGAAACTACGTTCATAGACAACTGGACAAACACACAACCCATATACAATCAACAAAGCAACAAAGAAATCAAATATGAAAGACATTATGACAATTAAGCTAATTTAAAGATAGATCATGCAATCTCAACGATGAATTACACGGACATTGCAATAGCATACACTGACAAGCAAGTAGGGAGGTCACTTTTACAAAAATTGCTACATGAATGTTGCATGGAAGAAAATAATTAAATCAAAAGAACCGACCTGTAACATCCCTCACTTGGAAGCCCAAAACTAATGGCTACAGATGCTGCAGTCATCCATAGTTATTAATCCTTGGTGACCAAATACGGTAATGTTATATACATTAATACACAGAAACAATGAATATGGAAAAAATTTAAAACATCAAAACACATTCCACATTCCATTTCAAAAAATTTCAAGTTCATTACATAATCCCACAATCGTAACCATGCTCAGACAAAATATACTTATTACAACATACACCAAAAGCGACATATGAAGATGGCCCCTTGGTTGATCAAAGTATATAATAAGGCAATAAAACAAATTTGCTTTACAACCAAAATACAGCGAAATAAAAAGAACTCTTATTAATTAGCTTGCCTCCTGCACGTCTCCGGAAGCTATGTTCGTCTAAAAAGAGAACCTGAAAACCTCTAACTACTCAAAATCAATTGAGCACTCGAGAGTTTAATGGGAAAAAACTTCGAGTTAGACATAAAGCCTAGTATGACTAATAATCTACCATCTCAAACCATTTAGATATCTAATGAGACCATGCCGCTTAGCGGAATGGGTTTTCCCCTCACTAGTATCCTAAAAACTTTATAAAACCATATATTGTGCTCCTGCATCCATAATGGTCAAAAAAATTCAAAATAATATGATGATATGCAAACAAGTAAATTAATTCTGGATTACCCATCCCCGTTCATTCTATCTGTCTTATTTATAGTTTCTAGGATCACTATTAACCTACTAGTTTTCATGGGCTTAGTAATAACTTATTTAATGTATATGTACTCCCTGTTTGATTTCATAGTTTTTATGGGATCACTAAGAACCTATTGGCCTCGCCAATAACTTTACTGTTTCATGGGTTCTCTCTGAACCTATTGGTAACTCTAATAACTTTCCTCTTATCCTAGTTTTCATGGGTTGATTAGGAACCTATTGACTTCTGTCAATATCTTAATTCAGATATAGTTTTCATGGGTTCACTACAAAATTATTGGCCCCTACCAATATCTCAATCCATCATAGTTTTCACGGGCTTACTATGAACCTATCGGCCCTTGCCAATAGCTTCTTCTATACAAAGTGTAACGACCCAGAATTTCCGTCATTTGAAATTCGTATATTTAATTAATTTTAAATATTAATAAGTAAGATTTGGGAGTCGAATTAATTTAATTTCGATATAGTGATTTAATTGGGGGATTAAATTATTAATTTAATACCTGAAATTGGGTAGATAATTGAAATCTGAATTTAATGTGATTAAAAATTATTTATAAAGTTATATTAAATCATATTGGAGTTAGAATGATGTTATAGAACTTTTAAAATTAATTTAAAAGTTAAATTGTGAAAATTGAATATTTTAATATTTAAATGACGACTAAAAATGACCATTTTCAAATAGTCTCGGATTTCGACGAAACCAGTTTCATCGGATCCGTAATGTGATATTATTGTAAGATTTCAAATTTCGTGTCAATCGGAGTTGTCGTTTGTCCGGGGCAAGCCAAAACGCATAGAAATCGGTTTAAATCGATTTGATTTAAATTTGATCGTTTATTTTTGTAACTCGCGCATACGATCGAATTGGCTTCCGAAACACGTTCCATTGTGTTCGGAACGCGGGGTAAACCTTAGAAACGCCAGCTGGCATGCTCGATTTGGAGTTCGGAAAATTTGGAGATGAATAGTGTTTTGCAAATTTTCTATATAAGGACCTCAACAATTCATTTTGCAATCAAAACCCTAAGGTTCTTCTTCCTGGCCGCCAGTGACGAATTCAATGGCCGGTATTGTTCGTTTCTTTTCCCCACCGATCTCCCAATCTATCAACTTTCACAAGAAATCTCCTACTACAAAAATCTAGAGGACAACGAGATCTTGCGATCCAACGGGTATGATCGCGAATGGGGCTGTAGATTGTCGGCAATGTCAGTTTGAAGATGTCGTGTTCGTACACGTTTTTCACGTTCTAGGGGGGACCGAGCTCAATGGCACTTACGGCGATGGTTGGTGGGCTTGCGAGCATCGACGTGGAGGTAGTTGATCGAGTTGAAGTGGTCGATGTTGGCCACAATAATTAAATGAAAATCGACGACTATAGGTTTTCTTGTTCACGTGAGCTGAACGAAGAGGAAGAAGCAAATAGGAGCGGCCCAGATCTGAATTTGCATTGATGAGCGGCCAGGATTTGTTTTAGGGTAAATTTAAAAAGAAAATTGTAAATAATATATATATATATATAAATTCGTACCAACTTTAAAATTCCATAACTCTTGCATATATTATCAGAATTCGACGTTTTTGGTAGCGCCGGAATCGCAGCGACGAGCAGCTCGTTGCAGTGCACATCCGGGACTGTTTCGAGCTTGTTAAATTTTTTGATTAAATCGAATGGTTCGGTTTAATTTAAAATTTAAAACGTTCGACAAAACTCAAGGTGAGAACTTCTCACTCAATCAAATGTATTGTTTCGATTTAAATTTTAAATAGTTAGATTTAAAATTTTTGACAGTGTTGATTGTGATGATTGAATGATGATTGCTATTTATTGTGTTAAATAGACCCTATACGTCGTATATTAAGCGGAGGTTATTTATTAAAAACATATACCGCGATAATTTCACATTGAAGTGGAATTGAAATTATATATGTATATAGCAATATATATATATATATTGGAATATATATATATTGAAATTGTTGATTTCCCGCATTATATAGCGGATGAGACCCTATTGCGCCGCATTATAGCGGGTAGTATTTATAAATCCCATATACCGCGATAATTTCACATTGATGTGAAATTGGTATTGTGCTAACATTTGTGGATGCAGGGAAACAGGTTGGAGGGATCCAACTGGATTCCTCAAACATTTGAATTTATTTCAATGTTGTGTGTTGATTTATTTATAATCATTGTGTGATTATATTGTGATTGAATCTGTAGACGGCTACAAATTAGCCGAAGATATTGTTGGTATCGTTGGATACCGAAAATGAATAGAAATTGGATTTTTGAAAATATAAGTTGAAAATTTATTGAAATATTTATTTTTTGATAATTGGATAAATTTAAAAGGGGTTTTAAAAGATAAAAATCTTATTATAAATGGATTTCGGGAAATATTTTTATAAGTTGAAAATTTATTTAAATTTGGATTTTTAAATAGATTTGAAAGAGATAAAAGAATTTATTTTAAAAAGAAATATTTTTGGAAATTCATTGGAATTCTATTTGGGATTTGAAAATAAATTTGAAAATTGATTTGGAGTTGAAAAATGAATATTTGTGAAATCGATTTAAAAAATTATTTTGAATTGTTTGACATCTTTGATGTGTGATGCTTTGTGATATATCCTGTTTTGTATTGTGATTTGTGATCTTTTTATCTATGATATGATATATCTGTGATTTGTGAATGAAAGATAAGCGTTATAGTTTATACCGCTTATCGAATATATTGTTATATTTGATCTATGATGGTTGAATGTTGTTGCACTATTGTGTTGTACCCGTGGACTACACAATACACACACAAATGTGGATTTCACGTGGAAATCGGTCAAGTCACGGATTTTTATCAATTTTTGGAAATTTGAGTTTTGAATCCAAAATGGTTTTGGAAATTGGAATGTAAAGTTTTGGAATGTGTTTCAAAAATAAAAGTTATTTTAAATAACTTAATAAAAAATTGGAATTTAATTCATTCGATTGAAATTTTGAATTCAATATTTTGAAATTGAATTCAATGATTTGGGAATTTTGGTTTAAAAGATTTTATAAGTATAAAAGGTGTTTTTATGGGTTTTAACCATTTAAAATATGGTTTTGGAAATTTAAATTAAAATTTAAATTCAAGTTTTATACTTGAATGACTTTAACCTGTGTAAATGTAACCAGTTTTTCCCAAAAATGAAAACTATATGTTTTCAAATAATAATAGCTTTTATAAAGTGAAAAGATTTCTAATTTTGTATTGAAAACAATTCAAGTTGAAATGAAATTGTAAATAGTTTGGAAAAACTATGAATTAACCTTTGTGATGATAATTAAACTTTATTTTGAAATAGAAGAAGTATTTCAAAATGTGTATCTTTTATATTATAAAAGACTTGAATTGTGAATAGTTTTGGAAGCTATAAATTAAATCTTAACTTAAAGATTTAATGGGTTAATCAAATTGAAATGGAAATTGATTTGGAAATCTGTGAATGAAACTTTGTGAAACTGGGTAAACTTTGTGAAGTAAATCTTTTTGTTTAAAGATTTAAAATGGTAATTTGTTTAAACCATTTAAAGGAAAGGATTTGGGTAATAAGTTGTGACTTAATTGAAATCCCTATATCCAGATGTTTTGAAATATTATGCTCACTATTCGGGTTAGCCGGGAAAAGAACCTTGTGTCATATAACCCATTCCGAATT
Organism: Allium fistulosum; assembly: GCA_030737815.1. Lineage (NCBI taxonomy): Eukaryota > Viridiplantae > Streptophyta > Magnoliopsida > Asparagales > Amaryllidaceae > Allium > Allium fistulosum. Next base: position 1,249,049,697 of record CM060905.1, read on the forward strand.
AGTGATACGACGATATGGATCGTATTGAAGACCGGTGGTGAAGACCGCGTATTTGTGAAAACGATAGGATGACCTATCGATTGTCTCTGCACCGTTAGCTACAGTATAGAGATTTCCTTTGTGATGGGAAGTTTTATTGGGATTATGAATACCCGGATTGCAAGGGCTTCTTTTGAAGTGCCTTCGGTTCTGTTCGAACCCGGAACAGACTTGTATGGTTACATGTCTGACATTACATTTTGAGATATAAAGCTGATTTCTTTCAAATACATTTCTGTTGGTGGTGGAGAATTTATTCTCTTAGCTTAACACCCTTCTCTGAGACGTACGAGCTCAGAGGTTATGTAGTTGAAATTTATCGGTGATATACTCCCAATTTGGTAATGTGGCATGCTGAGTGTTGCTGTGTGATGATCATTTATTGATCATTTTTGATCAAAGCGTAGCTTTGTGGACGAGACTTCGTCAGACCTCACAACCCGAAAATGGTCGAAACAGGAAAGATGCGGCAAGGTTTCAGGGGTAGCGCCCCTAGGGTATGACCATTCCTTCTGGAAAAGGGTAGTACCATGGTATGGAGCCCAGATACTTACTCATGTGGACACACTTTATTTATTATGTGTGATGTTGATTACCGAGCGCTCGGATAAAGGTCCCAAAGGACCGGGGGTGGCATATCTCAGGTTTACTGCCCGGGAAGGGAGTAACCGGCCTTGTGTTGGCAAAGAGCAGGTTGTCTCTCGGAGCGTCCAGCCAGAGGGGTTCCTACGTGGCATAGGAAGTTCCTTAGCCTGACCATTTGTTGGAAATCCATCTTCCAATACGAACCTTGTACGGTATTAGTTGTAGAACCTGCCATTTACTTATGGTGGCGCCCCACTGTTTAGATGGTAGCTATAGTAGGCATAGTGTGAAATGCCTATGCTGGCTAAGATTAATATTATACTTTTGAAATGTTTTCTGCACTATGCACTAATAATAATAATCCAATGATTTGCGTAGTAAGCATGTTTGACTATCATAAGAAGAAATCTTCTCCAATTCTGCGTTTGCATTGTGTGTGTGGCGGGAGGTCTTATGGTAGTTTCATTTTCCAAAAGCATTGCGGATATTTTCTACTTGCTTTGTTGTTGTTGTGTTTTAAAGATAAAACTGTTTTAAGTTCTCACACCAGTCACCATGACTGACCTGGAGTTTACCGTTTCCTTCCTAAACTCTGGGTGCCCACCAATTTTCACACGGGCAGTCTAGTGTCAGGTTATCAGGTCATTCTGGATTTAGGAGATGCTGTGGATCTCTTTGGCGAGCTGGATGGCGAGACGTAGTATTCGTATATGATATTACTTATTCCGCTGTGTATTCTGTATGAGAAAAAGTTTATATAACTGTCCAGTGTTGTATTGTTGTTGTAAACTCTAATGATGATGTAATGTATAAAATGATATAGTTCTTTGATTTAAAGATTATTCATTTATCTATTATATGTTGTTCCGCTGCGAATGTGAGATTCTGATATTGTTCTGTTTCTGTGTCTTTCTGTTGTTTCTTCTTTCTTTTTCTTCTGTCTTCTTCTACCTCTTCTTTTTCTCCATAACAATTCGGTTTTTCGGCATTCGATTGCTCGGCAGTTGATACCGTGGACGTATTAATGTCGATTTTCGAGCGACGAAAAGTCGATTCGTTACATTTGGTATCAGAGCATATGGTTAAGCGATAACTTTGGCTCTGTTGGGAATTACTCATTAGAGATAGAGTCAGTAGTACTCTAGAATGAGTGTGAGTGTAATAATAGATATGAGTGCGTATTTGTTAGTGAATATGAAATTGTTTTATATTGTGTTTGCTTATCCGTTGAGCTGTTTATGAATTCTGGTCGGTATATGGGACGCCATATTATCGATAGGGGTTTCTATACACTTAAACGAGGCAAGTCGACATAGTATCATTTTAAATTGGATAAATGAAATAATTTTACCATGGTTATATTTTGTAGATAAAGGAAATAATTTTTCAGAATTATTAAAGTATATATAAAATTGATTGTTTGGTTGTTGAAAATGTGAATATATATAAATTAATAAGAGTTGTTTGAATAATCTAAATAAAAACAACAATTGTAAAAGAATGAAGTATATAAGCAAATGAATTTTTAAGTATGGAATTATAATCAAAATGATTAGCAATTGTGAAGTAATCTTGCATAAGTAAAGTAAAATAATGAAATTATATGAGAAAAAGATTTATAAATGTGATTTATAAATAAAAGGAATTTTTTTTAAAAGAATTTAAAGCACTGAATTCACTAGTGTTGCTGGGAAATATTAAGGGTGATGACTGCAGCATCATCAGTATCATTTTCAAGTTTCTGTGTGATTGATTTGCTACCACAATAAATTGAAAAATCGAAGTTTGTTGTGATAAACAGATTTAAAATAAAAATCCAAATTGAAATTGATGAATATAAGTGAACTAAGTTTATAATTATAATATGATTTGGAGGTTAAATAAATTGAATTGGATTTGATAAGTGATTGTAATATGAATTTGGAAAGTTAAATAAATAAGTTGTGTAACTTATAAAATGAGAAAAGATAAGTAAAACCAAATATTAAAATGGTTAAACAATTTTGTTAAGCAAAAAATGAGATGTAAATTTGAATAATTGATGAAATTTGACTTTGGTAAAAGTTAAATAAAATTTACTTTAGAATGAAATGTTGTAATGGAATACAACTTAAGTAATGTTGAATGAAATTGATTTTGATATCGAAGTAAATTAATAAAGTGAATTTATTAAATGAATGTGAACTTGGGTTATGTAAATAAAAAATTCAACTTTATTTGTAAATTGAATTGGCAATTGAATTAACAAATGGATTGAATGTTAATCAATCGAATGGGAATAAATTGATAATGAATGTAAGTGTTAATTCACTAAAGCTAATGTAATTGGAATTTGAATAAATTGAATGGAAGTCAATTTAATATTAAACCAATTGGAATTAAAAGTGTTGTACCAAATTGAATGTAAGTAATGTAAATTTAATAATTTGATTGTGTTGGTTATACATTGGTTGTTATATGATTGTTGGTTGATTGTATATAGTATAATTCATTAAGTATTAATGAAATTGAATTAGTGAAATTGACAGCTATGTAATTGGATTTAAATTGAAAGTGAAGTAAATTTAAATAGAAATTGATTTGAATTTAAAGTGAACCAACTTGAATTTAAATTAGTGAATGTAAACTAATTGAAAATGAATAATTGGATGTCATTGTATATAAATTGGTTGCAAACAATTACAAATAATGTTGAAATCATATAAGTTGCTTATAACCTTGTTTAGTATGCATTTCTTTCATATGCATGTGTTGTAGTTGTTTAAAAGAGTAAATTGTTAATAATTTATATATATGTCACTTACATATTTAAACTGAGTAAGTACAGGTGCCTTGGCTGCCGATCGGTTGGTTGGGTTGCGCTAAAATGCTAAATTAATAACCGCTTTGCTTAAAAATGCTAAAAAGGTACGCCTACGCAATAAAAATAGGAAATATGAACTGTTTTTCTGCTTTTCCGACCGGGTGGGTTGATGTATACATATTTATGTCTATTTTGATCCTACTACGATCGAATCGCGCAAAGGAGACGCTGGCGAATTTTTCTGAAAATTTAAGGCGTTAGAAAATTTTTGAAAATTTTGGAAAATTTTTGTTAATGAAAAGTTGATTTCTAAATTGTAATAAAATATAGGAATTGAACTAGAAGATGGAAACCATTTTTTTGGTTGAAGTTAAAAGGTTTTGGAAAAGGTGAATATAAAATTTTCACTAAGTGGATTTTTGAAAAGTTAATGAATTTGGGGCATTTTTCTTACTTTGCAATTTCGAGGACGAAATTCTTTTAGGGGGGGGGGGAGTTTGTAACGACCCAGAATTTCCATCATTTGAAATTCGTATATTTAATTAATTTTAAATATTAATAAGTAAGATTTGGGAGTCGAATTAATTTAATTTCGATATAGTGATTTAATTGGGCGATTAAATTATTAATTTAATACCTGAAATTGGGTAGATAATTGAAATCTGAATTTAATGTGATTAAAAATTATTTATAAAGTTATATTAAATCATATTGGAGTTAGAATGATGTTATAGAACTTTTAAAATTAATTTAAAAGTTAAATTGTGAAAATTGAATATTTTAATATTTAAATGACGACTAAAAATGACCATTTTTCAAATAGTCTCGGATTTCGACGAAACTAGTTTTATCGGATCCATAATGTGATATTATTGTAAGATTTCAAATTTCGTGTCAATCGGAGTTGTCGTTTGTCCGGGGCAAGCCAAAACGCATAGAAATCGGTTTAAATCGATTTGATTTAAATTTGATCGTTTATTTCCGTAACTCGCGCATACAATCGAATTGGCTTCCGAAACATGTTCCATTGTGTTCGGAATGCGGGGTAAACCTTAGAAACGCCAGCCAGCACGCTCGATTTGGAGTTCGGAAAATTTGGAGATGAATAGTGTTTTGCAAATTTTCTATATAAGGACCTCAACATTTCATTTTGCAATCAAAACCCTAGGGTTCTTCTTCCTGGCCGCCAGTGACGAATTCAATGGCCGGTATTGTTCGTTTCTTTTCCCCTCCGATCTCCCAATCTATCAACTTTCATAAGAAATCTCCAACTACAAAAATCTAGAGGACAACGAGATCTTGCGATCCAACTGGTATGATCGCGAATGGGGCTGTAGATTGTCGGCAATGTCAGTTTGAAGACGTCATGTTCGTACACGTTTTTCACATTATAGGGGGGACCGAGCTCAATGGCACTTACGGCGATGGTTGGTGGGCTTGCGAGCATCGACGTCGAGGTGGTTGATCGAGTTGAAGTGGTCGATGTTGGCCACGATAATTAAATGAAAATCGACGGCTTTGGGTTTTCTTGTTCACGTGAGCTGAACGAAGAGGAAGAAGCAAATAGGAGCGGCCCAGACCTGAAGTTTCATTGATGAGCGGCCAGGATTTGTTTTAGGGTAAATTTAAAAAGAAAATTGTAAATAATATATATATAAATTCGTACCAACTTTAAAATTCCATAACTCTTGCATATATTATCAGAATTCGACGTTTTTGGTAGCGCCGGAATCGCAGCAACGAGCAGCTCGCTGCAGTGCAGATCTGGGACTGTTTCGAGCTCATTAATTTTTTTGATTAAATCGAACGGTTCAGTTTAATTTAAAATTTAAAACGTTCGACAAAACTCAAGGTGAGAACTTCTCACTCAATCGAATGTATTGTTTCGATTTAAATTTTAAATAGTTAGATTTAAAATTGTTGACAGTGTTGATTGTGATGATTGAATGATGATTGCTATTTATTGTGTTAAATAGACCCTATACGCCGTATATTAAATGGAGGTTATTTATTAAAAACATATACCGCGATAATTTCACATTGAAGTGGAATTGGTATTATATATGTATATAGCAATATATATATATATATATATATATATATATATTGGAATATGTATATATTGGAATTGTTGATTTCCCGCATTATATAGCGGATGAGACCCTATTGCGCCACATAATAGCGGGTAGTATTTATAAATCTCATATACCACGATAATTTCACATTGATGTGAAATTGGTATCGTGCTAACATCTATGGATGCAGGGAAACAAGTTGGAGGGATCCAACTGGATTCCTCAAACATTTGAATTTATTTCAATGTTGTGTGTTGATTTATTTATAATCATTGTGTGATTATATTGTGATTGAATCTGTAGACGGCTATAAATTAGCCGAAGATATTGTTGGTATCGTTGGATACCGAAAATGAATAGAAATTGGATTTTTGAAAATATAAGTTGAAAATTTATTGAAATATTTATTTTTTGATAATTGGATAAATTTAAAAGGGGTTTTAAAAGATAAAAATCTTATTATAAATGGATTTCGGGAAATATTTTTATAAGTTGAAAATTTATTTAAATTTGGAGTTTTAAATAGATTTGAAAGAGATAAAAGAATTTATTTTAAAAAGAAATATTTTTGGAAATTCATTGGAATTCTATTTGGGATTTGAAAATAAATTTGAAAATTGATTTGGAGTTGAAAAATGAATATTTGTGAAATCGATTTAAAAAATTATTTTGAATTGTTTGACATCTTTGATGTGTGATGCTTTGTGATATATCCTATTTTGTATTGTGATTTGTGATCTTTTTATCTATGATATGATATATCTGTGATCTGTGAATGAAAGATAAGCGTTATAATTTATACCGCTTATCGAATATACTGTTATATTTGATCTGTGATGGTTGAATGTTGTTGCACTATTGTGTTGAACCCGTGGACTACACAATACACACACAAATGTGGATTTCACGTGGAAATCGGTTAAGTCGCAGATTTTTATCAATTTTTGGAAATTTGAGTTTTGAATCCAAAATGGTTTAGGAAATTGGAATGTAAAGTTTTGGAATGAGTTTCAAAAATAAAAGTTATTTTAAATAACTTAATAAAAAATTGGAATTTAAATCATTGGATTTAAATTTTGAATTCAATATTTTGAAATTGAATTCAATGATTTGGGAATTTTGGTTTAAAAGATTTTATAAGTATAAAAGGTGTTTTTATGGGTTTTAACCATTTAAAATATGGTTTTGGAAATTTAAATTTAAATTCATATTTTATACATGAATGACTTTAGCCAGTGTAAATGTAACCAGTTTTTCCCAAAAATGAAAACTACCTGTTTTCAAATAATAATAGCTTTTATAAAGTGAAAAGATTTCCAATTTTGTATTGAAAACAATTCAAGTTGAAATGAAATTGTAAATAGTTTGGAAAAACTATGAATTAACCTTTGTGACGATAATTAAACTTTATTTTGAAATAGAAGAAGTATTTCAAAAGGTGTATCTTTTATATTATAAAAGACTTGAATTGTGAATAGTTTTGGAAGCTATAAATTAAATCTTAACTTAAAGATTTAATGGGTTAATCAAATGAAATGGAAATTGATTTGGAAATCTGTAAATGAAACTTTGTGAAACTGGGTAAACTTTGTGAAGTAAATCTTTTTGTTTAAAGATTTAAAATGGTAATTTGTTTAAACCATTTAAAGGAAAGGATTTGGGCAACAAGTTGTGACTTAATTGAAATCCCTATATCCAGATGTTTTGAAATATTATGCTCACTATTCGAGTTAGCCAGGAAAAGACCCTTGTGTCATATAACCCATTCCGAATTAGTGATACAACGATATGGATCGTATTGAAGACCGGTGGTGAAGACCGGGTATTTGTGAAAACGATAGGATGACCTATCGATTGTCTCTGCACCGTTAGCTACAGTATAGAGATTTCCTTTGTGATGGGAAGTTTTATTGGGATTGTGAATACCCGGATTGCATGGGCTTCTTTTGAAGTGCCTTCGGTTCTGTTCGAACCCGGAACAGACTTGTATGGTTACATGTCTGACATTACATTTTGAGATATAAAGCTGATTTCTTTCAAATACATTTCTGTTGGTGGCGGAGAATTTATTCTCTTAGCTTAACACCCTTCTCTGAGACGTACGAGCTCAGAGGTTATGTAGTTGAAATTTATCAGTGATATACTCCCTATTTGGTAATGTGGCATGCTGAGTGTTGCTGTGTGATGATCATTTATTGATCATTTGTGATCAAAGCGTGGCTTTGTGGACGAGACTTCGTCAGACCTCACAACCCGGAAATGGTCAAAACAGGAAAGATGCGGCAAGGTTTCAGGGGTAGCGCCCCTAGGGTATGACCATTCCTTCTGGAAAAGGGTAGTATCATGGTATGGATCCCAGATACTTACTCATGTGGACACACTTTATTTATTATGTGTGATGTTGATTACCGAGTGCTCGGATAAAGGTCCCAAAGGACCGGGGGTGGCATATCTCAGGTTTACTGCCCAGGAAGGGAGTAACCGGCCTTGTGTTGGCAGAGAGCAGGTTGTCTCTCGGAGCGTCCAGCCAGAGGCGTTCCTACGTGGCATAGGAAGTTCCTTAGCCTGACCATTTGTTGGAAATCCATCTTCCAATACGAACCTTGTACGGTATTAGTTGTAGAACCTGCCATTTACTTATGGTGGCGCCCCACTGTTTAGATGGTAGCTATAGTAGGCATAGTGTGAAATGCCTATGCTGGCTAAGATTAATATTATACTTTCGAAATGTTTTCTGCACTATGCACTAATAATAATAATCCAATGATTTGCGTAGTAAGCATGTTTGACTATCATAAGAAGAAATCTCCTCCAATTCTGCGTTTGCATTGTGTGTGTGGCGGGAGGTCTTATGGTAGTTTCATTTTCCAAAAGCATTGCGGATATTTTCTACTTGCTTTGTTGTTGTTGTGTTTTAAAGATAAAACTATTTTAAGTTCTCACACCAGTCACCATGACTGACCTGGAGTTTATTGTTTCCTTCCTAAACTCTGGGTGCCCACCAATTTCCACACGGGCAGTCTAGAGTTTGGTTATCAGGTCATTCTGGATTCAGGAGATGCTGTGGAGCGCTTTGGCGAGCTGGATGGCAAGACGTAGTATTTTTATATGATATTATTTATTCCGCTGTGTATTCTGTATGAGGATAAGTTTATATAACTGTCCAGTGTTGTATTGTTGTTGTAAACTCTAATGATGATGTAATGTATAAAATGATATAGTTCTTTGATTTAAAGATTATTCATTTATCTATTATATGTTGTTCCGCTGCGAATGTGAGATTCTGATATTGTTCTGTTTCTGTGTCTTTCTGTTTTTCTTCTTTCCTGTCTTCTTCTACCTCTTCTTTTTCTCCATAACAATTCGGTTTTTCAGCATTCGATTGCTCGGCAGTTGATACCGTGGACGTACTAATTGAAAGGGACGCGGAAGATGATCTTAAGGCTATTTAACACTAGAGGGGGGTGAATAGTATTTTAAGAATTTCTTTAAAACTTCTTTGATTTAAATTGATTTAACTAACTTAATGCAAATACACAATCACAGATCAAATCACAGAATCACAAACAGATGCAAATATAAATAAAAAGCAAGTAAAGGAAAGAACACACCAGGAATTTTATACTGGTTCGGTGTTACCCTACATCCAGTCCCGCACAACTCGTACGGCTTTCTATTCAATAATAATCTAGATTACAATCCCTCGATTCCAAGGCAACGAGGTACACCCTCCAGATTCTCAGGTCTCTGGGTAGAACCACTTGATTCACAGGACACAAGTTCACCCGATCGATTTCCAAGGACACGATCACACCTTTATAACCCTAAACAAGTTTCTTTGAGTACAAATGTATCTATAACTCTGATAAGCACTGAGATTCTTTGAAGAGAGTGGCAGAGAATCAAACTAGAGATATTCTGGTTTGATTCACTTAAGATTTCGGCAGAATGTGGATAGGATGATTAGAAAATAAGATAAGAGAGTAAAGAGGAGAGAAAATAAAGAAAGTAGTTACTGGAAAACGTCCATAACAGTCTCTATTTATAGAGAATGAATGGATGTGTCCATTCAAAGAGATTTAAACGAATAGACACTTCTTTTGAAAACAACCTTTGCTATAACGGGAAGCATGTCGACATGACGAGTAACTATGATGTCGACATGGTCTATTAAAAATGATGATTTGCTTTTCTTTGAAAATGATGATTTAAAACATATGCAACTTTATTCAAATGGACTCTATGTATTTGTATAAGGTATTTAGAAGAAGAAATACTTATGAATATATATATGTATATATACTAAAATATATTTAAAATCAAGGTAAATAAACTAAAGTAAATATAATATTAAAATAGATTTTGAGGCTAAAATATCAAGGACAATTTTGAAATCAAAATATAACAAAATGATAAATATGATTTTGAGGCTAAAACATTTTTGGAAATACGAACGAAGGTATTTCTTTTGAAAAGGAATATTTGAAAATCATTTTATGAAACAAGAGATAATTTTGAAAATCATTTTGAATCAAAATTAGTGGATAACAAAATAGGGCTACTATCCGTTCCACTAGATATTTCGTGAGTTCCATCTCACTAGGGTTCCATCCCTTTAACAAGAACGAAGTGGATTCCATTCCACGAGTAAATTGGATAAAAAAGAATGATAGTGCTTTCAAGGAGTTTTAACAAATATCTAACCTAACTATATTATTTGTCTTGAACTCTTGAATATCTTGAATCTCATGAGTCTTCAATCTTGAACTCTTGATCTTTGTCTTCTTTACTGTACAGTCTTCTTTTGTTGATACCTGCATATAGATTTCCTGCACATATATATTTTATAACACTTCTATAGTTGTTGTCATCAAAACCATTATCCTATAGACTAACATTCTCCCCCTTTTTGATGATGACAACCTTTGTTTATAAAATATTTATATTCTCCTTATAACTCCCCCTAAATCTAATAACTCCCCCTTAATCTATGCCTAACTAACCTATTTTATACTTCTCCCCCTTTGTCATCAACAAAAAAAATGACATTAACTCCCCCTAAATCTATGATATTAATGATAGTGTTATCATTAATAATACTGAAACTAGATATAACAATGCTAAATATTGTATACTCAGAATGATATATATGAGTAATATAAGAATGAGAATAATATGTGTAACCACAGATTATTTTATTCATATTACTATATACATAACTGTTAAATGAAAAGAAAATGCATACAATAAGTAGACAAATCAATCAAACATAAGCACACCTATTTATGTCTTATTACATAATCAATATAGTAAGTTATCATAAATCAACCATGTTTAAAACCAAATCAAGTATTTCAAATCAAATCAATTTTAAACCAAATCAAACAAGTTAAATGTTACGTGGAACTTCAACCCATCCCTCTTTTCCAAAGATGGGATCCGCTTTAATTACTTCCCAATCTTCATCGTCCTGGAGCAATGTCTTCGGTGGATTTACTTGGAGATCCTCTTTGTTGAGAGCGGAGATCATCCATCGTAGTGCATCGAAATGCCTTTCTTGTTCCTTTATCATCTGCATTTGACTCAGTTCTAAGTGCCTCTGATTTCGTAGAATAAAAGTAAGAATGTCTTTGAAGGATTTGAGAGTCTCTTCAAGATTATCACTTAGATTTGAAGAGGATGAAGCCATTTTGACGATAAGTAAGAAGGAAATAAGTAGATAATAGTAGAGAGAAGTTATGAGAAGTTTTCTGGAAGAAAATAGGACTTAAATAGACAGGAAAGTCGTTTGAAATGAATAGACATAAGGAGTTATTTTGAATTTCAAATTGAAATGTCCATTCAGAATATTACCAGTATATGTCGACATGACCTCTATACAGTATGTCGACATACATAACAGATTTTGCACATCTTATTTTTGAATTTTCAGTGTATATACATATGATTTATATATATATTACTTGATATAAATAAGAGTGATAGTAAGATAAACAGAGAATAAGCTTCATTTCATACTAGAACAGAGAAGTACATGAATCTCATAGAGAAAACATAAAGATACAACTTTCAATATACCAAATTTCATTGATATACAAAAAGTAAACTCTAGAAACTAGTAGATGAGGATGAAGATGATGAGATATTGAGCTTCTTGCTGACTTTGGAGAAGAACTTGTTCATAGTATTGGACATTTTGTCCAATTTTTTGTTTACGGAGTGTTTGAGAGCTTTTTGATTTTTCACAATCACTCGTTGATTGTGAAGGAGAATCTTGTTTGATGGTCGTGTGGGAAAATCGATACTCTCTAAGGAAGTTTCTTCACATTCTTCCTCTTCTTCTTCCTCACCTTCTTCTTCCTCCACTTCCTCTTCTTCTTCCTCCTCCTCATCTTCTTGCATTTCCTCATATCCCAATCGTGCTTCTTTTTCCGTTAGTGTTTCGTATGGTTGAAACACGTGCGGAATTTTCATAAGTGAAATATTGGAATGATTAAAAACCTTTCGTGGAAAGAATTCTTCACTTCTCATATCCACTCCAAAGTAATTAAAAATTCTAGTGAGGTATATTCCATGATATAATGCATTCTCTCCCGAATCCAAGTTTTTGTGTCGAAATTCATCCAAGATAACTTGTGCCCAATTAATATCATAATTTCCAAAAATTGCAAAAAGAGCCTTACACACTTTTTGAGTCGGGTTATTGTAATTTCCCGATCTCGGAGTAATAGTGCGTTGAAGGAGAAGATTAACAATACGAGCTTTTGGTCGAAAAAATTTGTTTTTGAAATCCATTTCTTCTTCAAAAATATTGTGAAAAGTTTCACGATCGGTTTCCTCGATTTCAAAAGAAGAAAGATTGGAACCGGTACTTTTGCACTCAAGTATGGTTCCTAAAACATCGGTATCCAAAACAATTTGTGTCCCCTTGACACTACTCCACACTTCATCATCCCTTCCATTATAAAAACCACGATTTAAATTTGCATAAAACATTTTGACAAGGTTTGGATAGCAAATAAAATCATTTTGGTTATTGTCAACCAAGCTTAGAATACCATTGTTTTGAAAAAGAGCATCAATTTCATAAGAAGCGAAGTCATTAAAAATAGCAAAACTACCCGAATGAACTTTTCCATAAGTTGCATAATTAATGTATGCAAGTATGGCATCTCTATTATTGTAGAGATGATCTTTGGTGGCTTTTGACAGCCTCATTCCGGCTACGTTGCTAGTGGATGCCATTTTTGAAGAGATAAGAGTGTTTGAAGATAAAAGTTGTTTTGAATTTGAATTGAAGATGGAGATAAGTGTTGATAGAAGATAGATATAAAGAGGTTGAATAGGTGGATTCTCTGGTCAAAGAGTCATAACTATTCAGAACATAGGAGTTAGTGAAAAGGTGGAGGGAAATTTGAATTTTGAATTCAAATTTAGAAATCTGATTTGCTACAGGTATGTCGACATTACCAATAAGTGCCATGTCGACATGCACATAAGATTTTGCAAAAATGATTTCAAGCATGTACAAGATTTATATATATATATATATATACTTATATATATTATGATTATTGTCTGAATATATTTTGAAAATATATTATACAGAAAATATATAAAAATAATATTTTATAAATTTTTTTAAAAGATATTTAAAATTTTTTAAGTTAATAAAATCAATTATATACTTAACTAATAAACTATTCTAAGCAACCAATTTTCAACCAATTAAAATAGTAAACGTGTACCTTGTTTGAGTTCCATATCATCCTGATTATCTGAATTCTGAGTTGTCATAAAACACATATTTGCCAATTCTGTTTTCTGTTCATCATCACTTGAGGACGTATCTGAATCATCCAATGTTGCTGCAAATGCTTTCTTTCTTTTCTTTGAATATTCTTTGTTTGATTGAGGAGTTTGCTTTTCTTGATGTGGACAGTCTCTTTGATAATGACCAAACTCATTGCAATTGAAGCATTTGATGTTGTTGAGTGATTCAGTGTTATTTCCAAAACTTTTTCTCTTGTGATTATTCATTTTTCTATACTTCAAGAATTTTCGAAAGTTTCTTGTCATGAAGGCTATTTCTTCATCATCATCACTAGAGTCTGATTCACCAGTTAGTGCATTAAAGGCAATGGACTTTTTTTCTGATGACTTATTCTCCCTTCTTTCCTGAATTTGAACTTCATATGACATCAGATTTCCAATTAATTCATCAATCTTTAAGGTACTGATGTTATTTGCTTCTTCAATCGCCAGTGTCTTCAGATCCCATTCTGGAGTGAGTGAATTCAGAATTTTCCTGACTTTATCTTCTTCGGAGATTGCTTTTCCCAGAGATACTAGTGAATGAACAATATCCTGAAAACGACTATACATATCTGGAATAGATTCACTAGGCAACATCTTAAATAATTGAAATTGATTAGTAAGAATAGAAATTTTGGTCTGTTTAACTTTGCTTGTTCCTTCATGAGTAACTTGCAGAGTTTTCCAGATTTCATATGCAGTTTTACAAACAGATACCCTATTAAATTCATTTCTATCTAGTGAACAAAATAAAATATTCATGGCTTTTGAATTGTTTTGAGCCACTTCTCTTTGAACGGTCGTCCATTGAGCAAAATCAGTTGTGGGCTCAGTGTATTCAGTTTGTGTCATATTCCATGTTTCTAAACTAATGGATTGTAAATATATCTTCATTCTACATGCCCAATATGCATAGTTACTGCCATTGAAAAGTGGTGGTCTGGCAGTGGACTGACCCTCTACAAATGAACTAGAAATACCAGTGTTGGTAGCCATTGTTACTTTTCAAAAATCAGGTTATGAATACTTTGAAAAACTTGCTCTGATACCAAATGAAAGGGACGCGGAAGATGATCTTAAGGCTATTTAACACTAGAGGGGGGGTGAATAGTGTTTTAAGAATTTCTTTAAAACTTCTTTGATTTAAATTGATTTAACTAACTTAATGCAAATACACAATCACAGATCAAATCACAGAATCACAAACAGATGCAAATATAAATAAAAAGCAAGTAAAGGAAAGAACACACCAGGAATTTTATACTGGTTCGGTGTTACCCTACATCCAGTCCCGCACAACTCGTACGGCTTTCTATTCAATAATAATCTAGATTACAATCCCTCGATTCCAAGGCAACGAGGTACACCCTCCAGATTCTCAAGTCTCTGGGTAGAACCACTTGATTCACAGGACACAAGTTCACCCGATCGATTTCCAAGGACACGATCACACCTTTATAACCCTAAACAAGTTTCTTTGAGTACAAATGTATCTATAACTCTGATAAGCACTGAGATTCTTTGAAGAGAGTGGCAGAGAATCAAACTAGAGATATTCTGGTTTGATTCACTTAAGATTTCGGCAGAATGTGGATAGGATGATTAGAAAATAAGATAAGAGAGTAAAGAGGAGAGAAAATAAAGAAAGTAGTTACTGGAAAACGTCCATAACAGTCTCTATTTATAGAGAATGAATGGATGTGTCCATTCAAAGAGATTTAAACGAATAGACACTTCTTTTGAAAACAACCTTTGCTATAACGGGAAGCATGTCGACATGACGAGTAACTATGATGTCGACATGGTCTATTAAAAATGATGATTTGCTTTTCTTTGAAAATGATGATTTAAAACATATGCAACTTTATTCAAATGGACTCTATGTATTTGTATAAGGTATTTAGAAGAAGAAATACTTATGAATATATATATGTATATATACTAAAATATATTTAAAATCAAGGTAAATAAACTAAAGTAAATATAATATTAAAATAGATTTTGAGGCTAAAATATCAAGGACAATTTTGAAATCAAAATATAACAAAATGATAAATATGATTTTGAGGCTAAAACATTTTTGGAAATACGAACGAAGGTATTTCTTTTGAAAAGGAATATTTGAAAATCATTTTATGAAACAAGAGATAATTTTGAAAATCATTTTGAATCAAAATTAGTGGATAACAAAATAGGGCTACTATCCGTTCCACTAGATATTTCGTGAGTTCCATCTCACTAGGGTTCCATCCCTTTAACAAGAACGAAGTGGATTCCATTCCACGAGTAAATTGGATAAAAAAGAATGATAGTGCTTTCAAGGAGTTTTAACAAATATCTAACCTAACTATATTATTTGTCTTGAACTCTTGAATATCTTGAATCTCATGAGTCTTCAATCTTGAACTCTTGATCTTTGTCTTCTTTACTGTACAGTCTTCTTTTGTTGATACCTGCATATAGATTTCCTGCACATATATATTTTATAACACTTCTATAGTTGTTGTCATCAAAACCATTATCCTATAGACTAACACTAATGTCGATTTTCGAGCGATGAAAAGTCGAGTCGTTACATTAGCTTTCATGGGTTTACTATGAACCTGTCTTCCTGACAACTTCTTTAATCAATATTTTAGCATTATATATTCTGGTCTTCCTGACTTCCTAAATGCAATTCCACTCATTCAGAAGTTAATTTATGTAACAACCCTAGTTTTGGAGATTACCTATTAATATTAAATTATAATGGTAGTTATAATTTAATATTGTAAATTAAAATAAAATTGCATATTTTATATTGTTTATTTGAAATAAACAATGAATTTTGGAATTAAATTGTGAAAATAAAATTTGGAACTCTATTTTATTTTATTCGGGTTGATAATAGAAGGGAAATGGGTTTTATTTAGTGAAAATGCAATAATTTCATTAATTATTGCAAATTACTTATTTTAATAATTTTTAAAAGAGGTATTTGATTTTTTAAAGGGTGTTTATTTAAATAAAAAGATGGAATTTGGTGTAAAAAATGAGTTTTAATTATAAATTTGAGTTTAGAATGGTTAGTTTTATTTTTCTAAGTAAGAAAAATATTTTTGTTGAATTTCAGAAGTTAAAAATGTAGGCTTTTGCATTTATTTGTGAAAATAGTGCATTTATGTAAAATAAAGAATTTTAATAATAAAAATGTTTTAAAAATATAAATTTATCTTTTTATATGGTAGAAAATGTTTTATTTTACAAGTACACAAACTTACATATTTTTCTTATGTAAAACTTGAGAGAAAGGTGCACTTTGTTTTGTGTATATGTGATATATGTACACATTTTTTTAGTTAAGTGTTATGTAATTATCTTAAGCCATTTTATTTTCTTTTGATTTGGGTCCTTTGGCCCATTAGTCTTAGCCTATAAATGAAGAAGTGAGAAAAAGGAATACCAGTATGTTTATTTTTCTCAACTTCATCTTCCTCTTCCACTTGAAAATAATATATAGTAAACCCACCTTCTCAAAATTAAAAATCCAAGCTTTTGTTCAATTAAATTCAACAAATTGCAATCTTTTTCAATCTAGAGTGATAATACAAAGGCAATCAAACTCCAAACTTACAATTTCATCAAAAATTTCTGATTTGTGATAGTGGTTTCTAATTTACAGTAAAATTTCCTTTTGCATGTTATTTTCTCTTGCTGTAAAGGTTCCTAGAGGCTATTTCTCAAGCAAAGCTTCAGCCTTTCTTCATAAATCCAAGTCTTTGCATTCATACAGTAAGGTGAGTATCAAAAATCACAAATGCTAGCTAAAGCCATGCTTCAAAATGCCAAAATCTAACCGAAAATAGCTTCAATATATTGATTTTATGTTCATGTTTTGTTTCTGTGAAAACCGAGTTTGTGTATCATTTGCACGTCATTTTCTCCCAATTCCGGCAACAAAATGCTACCGGATTTTCTTTAGTTGATAGCCTGTGTATTGTAGTATAGGTGTGCCAAATTTCATTACAAAACATATTCGTTTGATGCTTGAAAACTGCACTGCAAAATCAATGCATAGCCTGGAAATCACCTGTGCACATTGTGTTGCTGCAAACATGGCCTGAGTTCATGTTTGAGACAGCATAACTTTTACATTTCCAATCTAAATTCACCGAATCATTTTTCGTTTAAAAGCTAGAGTTTATTACTATAAGCATACCAAATTTCAAGTGATTTCGATCTATATAGCTTATAGAAATATGCTGCCGAACTTTGATCCGGAGCATGTTTTTGCCCAAATTTTTACACTGAAAACACTGCCTGAGTTCAACTTTGAGATATCATAACTTTCTCATAATTTTTCCAAATTGCATGATTCTTCTTTTGTTTGAAAGATAAAATTTCTATTATATGCGTACCAATTTTGAGTTTAATCTGATGTCATTTAGTCCTCTGTTTTATGCCTGAAAATTGAACCGAGAATGGATTTTCAGGCCTGGGCACATTCTTGTTGAACTGCTACAAACATGGTCCGAGTCCATGTTTGAGACAGCGTAACTTTTTCATTTTCTATCGGAATTCATTGATTCTTTTTTGTTTGAAAGATGAAGTTTTCAACTGTATGCAAACTAAATTTTAGTTCAATCAGAGGTCATTTGGCCACATGTTTTATATCCGAAAGTTTAAACCATAGAAGATTTCAGACCTGGGTATTATTTTGCCTATGCATTTTTATGTTCTTTTTCCATCCGACTTTTGACTTTTACTTCATGTTTTTGTGGTATTTCTGAAATATTTTGAGGTCTATGATTCCTATCAATAGACTATCCAAGTTTTGATGAATTTGAAATTCAAATTTGAATTGTTTTTGAATGACGGTTTTGAGTGATTTCTTTGATTTCGAGGATGGATTTTTCCAATTTTGAAATAAATTTTAAAATTTATGGCATTTCAAAATAATTATTATATAATATTTTAATGTATTTTCAAGTGTAAAATCTATTTATTCTCTATAATAAGGGAAATTTTCCAATAGGGTTTTCAAATTGATTTCAAGAATTGGTTTTCAAAGCTTGTTTTCCAAAGTAAATTATTTTATATATAAATTACACCTTTTTGCACATTTCGAGCGAATGAGAAGGAGAATTAAATGGTTTGGTAAAACACGTAGTATTAGACACGTGCGTTTATCTTATCGGTTAATTCCCGACTTGTCTGTTTGATCGTTTTGACCTTCGAGTCGAGTTTACCGATGAGACGAGGTAAACTTTTTACTGCTTTGAGTGTGAAATTTACTAGCGATTAGTAAACCGTTTAGTGCGAATGTGTGGTACGGGACACACGTTAACACTGTTCGGGTTCCTATCCGAGAGTTTGTGACACATTTTCCATTGTGGCGTATTGCCAGTACTGGACCTTCGGGTCATTGTTATTGCGGCGTTTGCCATTGCGGCATATTTGTCCTTGAGACATTTGCCATTGCGGCGTTTGCCATTGCGGCGTATTTTTCATTGCGGTGTATTTTCCATTGTGGCGTATTTGTCATTATGATGTATTTGCCTTCGGGCGTGGTACCATATTTGAGATCAGTACTTGGCAGGCTTCGGCCAAAAGCACGTGCAAATTTTGAGATGTTTTCATTGATTTCCCGAGTGTATCGCCTTTTTCATGGTTCGCCATTCGAGCCATTATATATATATATGGCGATTACCTTATGGGAATTTGAGTTGCATACACTGGCGTTATTTAAGATTTGCCTTTTTGCGTTATTATTGAGATTTGCCTATTGGCGTTATTACATGAGATTGCCTTTTGGCGTTCATTTGGGATTATATTCTCCTATGTTGGAGAGTTATATTTAATTGCCTTGTGGCATATTTTTGAGATGGTGATTTCTTTGAGATTTCTTTGAGTTTGCCGATATGGCGGGTTTTGGGATTTCTCCTTTTTAGGAGTTATATTTTCCCTAAACCACTATTGATGATTTGTGATATGCCGATGATATGAGGCTTGCTATATTTAGCGTTTTATGGATTTTATCTCTTTTGAGATTATATGTTGGTGTAAGTTATATCATCTCATCACTTAAAGTAACCATATACCCTTGAATTATTCCTTCTCACTTGAGAAGATTATCACCTTGCCTTATGCTCATATTATCACTTATCCTTATAAACAGATTTGTTTAGCTAGACTGACCCGTGTATTTTATACTCGGGTCAGACCGAGGTGTTTCAGGTTAGGTACCCTTATGGACTTAGCCTATTCTGCTTCCGCATAGACTTACTTGTTAGCCCTTTTTGTTGTAGTATTTTTGTCGCTACTCTGATATGTATATTATTTTGACTCGTGTGTATATTGTGGTCATCATACCACTTATGATGTATTATTTGTATTGTATTGGGATGTATCAGTATATATGTATATATATCTGTTTGTTGTTCTGTGATGTGTTATGCATTTGAGTTGTTGTATTTTGTTCTAATAGATCCTATAGCCACATATAGTTTTGTATTAAGTATTTATTGGATATGTCGATCCACTTGAGAAAGGAAAAAAAATATAGAGCACTAATCGACGTATTCAATAGATATTAAGACAAGACTATAGATGGTCGCTCCTAACCAGCCCTATTGTCCGCATTAGTAGAAAGTATTACCCTGTAATACTCTTTGTTAATGTGGGTCTCGGGGTGGGGTGTCACAATTTAATTTATATTCATTAAAGGGTCAACCTAGCTGGTTATTCTGCCCTTCCCCAAATTACAGTTATGGGTCCATTACAATGTGAATATATACAAATACATATATGAAGAAGCAAACATAATAATACCAACCCCTATGGTTTTATATCCGTGGAACCATTTTAAAAAAAATTGGTTAATCCCTTTAACCTATAAATCAAGGAAAACTTATTCAAAAACTCCATTTCAAAACACCTTGTTTATGCCATGGTTTTTCCTTTAAAATGAGATTGGGTTAGTTTTTTGAAAACTAAGACTTTCGAAACCCTTAGATAACCTCCTTTGAAAGCATTGGAAACTCCTTTTCAAAACAATAAACATACACTTTTTGAAGCTCTTTGATTTATCCCTTTCGAAACCAAAATGTACCTTTCGAAAGTACTAAAGATTACTTGATAATCCTTAAAAACATAGCTTCGAAACTAATGAAAACAACTCTTTCGAAACTATTGGGTTTTGTTCTAAAAACATATCCGGTTCAAAGTGAATATTTACGAAAGTATCTCTTTCGAAACCTTTAATCTTCGTATAAAGTTGTTTGGGGAAAATTTGATGGCTTTGGAACCACCCTTTCGAAAGCTTCAAAAACATTTAAGTAAAACATTGAAGGTTAGCATTGAAACTCCCTTCCGAAGCTGTTACCTTCGAAACCCTTGAACCCTTTCGAAAGCATATAGGAAGTGACTTAGTATAAGTTAAAACAAAAGATAGCTTTCAAAAGCATTGATGACTTCAATACATTCGAAAGGCAAAAGAAATGGAGGCAGGGTTTAGATTAGGTTGGAACCATTATTTTCGAAAGCATTGTTTTGCAGACAAAGGGACTCATTTGAAAGCTCATACTAAAAAATGAAAGATGGCAACCCCCTTCGAAAGCTATTTAGAAAACCCCTTTCGAAAGCGTATATTTTGACTCCTTCGAAAGCTTTTATGAAACAAGGCAGGCGCTTATCATTTGAAATAAAATAATGGTTTCGACCCCATTGGAAGCTTAGGTTTCGACACTATGCTTTTCGCCTTCCTCCAATCCACTTCATACCATCTTAGTGATACCTTGTGTGTTGGTTTTCGACTAGGTGGATTTCGTCATAGTAGGTTCCGACTGAGTCAAAGCCAGGGCATAAGGTCGAAAGGTCTTCCAAAAGAGGCGGATCCAAAATTTTCTAATTAAAGTCTGTTTAATACCATTTAAAGCAATTTCTTTATAACTAACCTGCCTATTTGTAAACATCTAATTAGTTGCCTTAAACTTTTCAAATTCTTTACTAGTATAACTGCCGCATAATTTCATATCCAAATCAAGGAAAATTTAACAATTAAGCCCTTCCATTAAGCAAAATCAATAATGCAAATAAGTACTTCTTTCTAAAACAATTTAATTTCCAAAGTAAATCTCTTAGGAAAAGTCCCCAAAATTACAGAAATTCACTTTCAATATGTTTTCTAACATACAAAAATTTCTAACTCAAATTCCTCTTGAAATAAGCGAAATAAATTTTAAACCCAATTTCATCTTATTTTCCTTTAAAATTTGTATTAAATTTTCCATAACTTGGAAGATTAAAAAAATTGAAACCCAAATCCAAAATCATAATTTACATAACATATAATTTTTCCATGGCATTCGAAAATCATTACAATCGGTTTTGCCCTAAAACCCTGCAAATCCATATTTAAACAATTTGATTTAAATCAAACATGTAATAGTTCAAGCATATCATCATCCATAATAAAATGAGTTTAATCTTAAACCCAAAAAACATATGATCATAGAACAAAGCAGAGATGGTATAAATTATTATACACCTTGAGTATGATAAGGACTTTGAGATTTGTTATAGAATAACTTCCTCTAGCTTTAATCCTTAGCTTTTGATTGAATTTCTCTCCTTTTTCTCCTTGTAATAGCCGGCTATTCCTTTTAGGTTTTACGTTTGATTTTGTGAAAATGAAAGTAAATATGAAAATGAATGGATGTGTGGATATAAGGTGCGGCTATTTACTAATAAGGCCTTATATAATTTAATTGGTTTACAGACCATTCTTAAGCCCATTTAATTTGTTAAGCACGGCTTTCTTATCATTTATTCAAATCTCAATCTCCTTATCATTCTAATTCTTACATTATTCTATTTAATTTATCTAACTAAATCTCCTGAATAATGTTGTCAAAAATTAGGGGTGTTATAGGCACCCCTCCTTGAAAAATTTCGTCCTCGAAATTACATAAGGACTAAATACTAAACCTAGCAATCATTTGTAACAACTCCTAACAATCATACTAGCCTACCTGACTAGCAACTATCTATATAGATCTAATATAGACATACCCTCAAAGTAGATCAGGATAAGTATCTCTAGTCCAATCTTCTGTTCCCCAAGTACAATCCTTCTCGTTGTCCTCCATTGAACTTTCACCGACCTGACTGTCTTGTTTCTTAATCTTTTCTGATATCTTGCTACAACCTTAACTAATTGTCTAAGTCAAATTAGGCTCTACTATCAAGTCTTCCAACCCCATCGGAGGATAGCAGTCTCCGGATCATGCACATACTTGCAAAGATGAGACACATGGAATACATAATGGACACCTGCCATACTGTTCGAAAAATCTACTTTGTATGCGAGCTTCCCAATCCTCTCTATAATTTGGAAAGGACCAACATATCTCGGTGCCAGCTTCCCTCACTTTCCAAATCATACCACACCCTTCATCGGTGATACCTTAATGAAAACCTTATCTCCAAATGAGAATTTAAGGTCTTTAAGCCTTTTATCTATGTAACTCTTCTGTCTAGACTGAGCTCCCCTCATCCTTCCTTGGATCAACTCAATCTTCTCCGATGCCTCCTTAACCAAATCTAGACCTAAGACTAATCTATCTCTAGTCTCCAACCAACATGTCGGTGATTTGCATGACCTTCCATATAAAGCTTTAAAAGGCGTCATTCCTATACTAGTCTGATAACTATTATTATAGGAAATCTCAACCAAATGTAGGTGATCCTCCCAAGATCCACCGAAGTCCAATACACAAGCTCTCAATAAATCTTCGAGTACCTTATTGACTCTCTCTGTCTACCCGTCTGTCTGAGGGTGATATGCAGTACTCGTATTAAGCTTGGTACCTAACACTTCATGTAGACTCTTCCAAAATTCGCTAGTGAGCAAAGAATTTCTGTCACTGACTAGACTACTAGGAACTCCATGTTGCCTAACTATGTTCTTCATGAACAACTTAGCTAAAACAAGTGCCCTCCTGGTTGACTTAACTGGATTGAAATGGGCACTCTTAGTCAATCTGTCCACTATGACCCATATACTTTCATTTCCTCTACTTGACCTTGGAAACCCATCTATAAAATCCATGGATATCGAATCCCATTTCCACATTGGAATCTCTAAAGGCTGAAGCAACCCACTCTGCTTTTGATGTTCGGCTTTCACTTGTTGACATTTTTCACACTGCCTAACCAACAAGCCAACATCCCTCTTCATACCTTCCTAATAAAAGCTCCTCTTCATATCTTGATACATCTTGGTACCTCCAAGGTGGATCGTAAACTTGGACCGATGATTTTCTCCAAGAACTTCTTTCCTTAAGTCCTCTACATTCGGAACACAAAATCGTCCCTTCTTTCTCAACCATCCCCTCTGGTCAAGGCTAAATTCATTTAGATCATCGATCTCAGTTCCAATCGCAAGCCTTCTGATCTTCTCTGCTAATACTGGATCCTCTTTCTACTTAGAATCAATCCTCTCGATCAACACCGGCTGAACTTCCAAACAGAACAACATGGCAATACTCTGACTAGAACTAGTAGTCGACCTTAACTGTAGACTACAAGTAGTCAGAGCTACTAAACCTTTCTACTCTGCCAATATACCTAACACCACATTCTGATATCTTCTGCTAAGAGCATCCGCTACTTTATTTCCTTTCCCAGGGGTATATTCTATACCAAAATCATAAGCAGCCAAAAACTCCAACCATCTCTGTTGCCTCATATTCAACTACTTCTAAGAGAATAAATAAATTAAAGACTTATGATCTGTGTATAGCTCATATCTCTTCCCTAAGAGATAATGTCTCCAAATCTTCAATGCGAAGATCACCGCAGCCAACTCCAAATCATGAGTAGGATATCTCACTTCACGCGGTCAAAGCTATCGCGAAGCGTAGGCAATAACTTTACCTTTCTGCATCAACACCACTCCTAATCCAGTTCCGCATGCATCAGTATACACCACCAACCCCTGGTTTCCATCTAGAACTACTAACATAGGTGCATTGGTCAAAAAATGCTTTGACTTAAGGAATGCTTCCTCACATTTATCGGACCAAACAAACTTCTCATCCTTCCTGGTTAACTTAGTCAAAGGTGCTGCTATCCGCGATAAATCCTTAATGAATCTTTGGTAGTAGCCAGCAAGTCCAAGAAAGCTTCTAATCTTACTCATCGTCTTTGGTCTCTTCTAATTATTCACATCTTCGATCTTATCTGGATTGACGAACAAACCCTTTTCTGAAACCACGTGACCAAGAAACTTAACCTCTTTTTTCCAAAAATGATACTTGGTAAACTTCACCTTCAGCTGATGCGTCTCAGAGTCTCAGGAATCACTCTAAGATGATCCTCATGCTCTCTCCCATCCTTAGAGTATACTAAAATTTCATTTATAAACACTAAAAAAAACCCTATCCAAGTACTCTCAGAAGACTCGGTTCATCAAATTCACGAAGAAAGCAGGTGCATTCGTTAACCCAAATGGCATAACTAACCACTCATACGAACCATACCTAGTCCGAAATGCTGTCAAGGAATACCGTCCTTTACCACTCTTAACTGATGGAAACCTATTGCCAAATCCAACTGGGAAATCACTCTAACTCCACTCAACTGATCAAATAGATCATCTATTCTCGATAAAGGATACTAATTCTTAATCGTCCTTTTGTTCAACTTACGATAGTCGATACACATCCTCAACGACCCATCTGGTTTCTTCACGAACATAACAGCTGCTCCCCAAAGTGAACTGCTTGGTCTAATAAAATTCCTTCCTTCAAGATCCACTAGCTGCACATTAAATTCCTTCATCTTAGTCGGTGTCATTCTGTTAGGTGGTCTAATTACAGGTTCAGCTCCTGGCACAAGATCTATTCAAAACTCAACAGCTCATTTTAGTAGTAGTCCTATGACAGGTTCAAAGACATCTGCAAATTCTCCTGCTACCCAAACCTGACTTAAATCTTCTCCTACTTCCATAGCACTTAGCAAAGTACAAACACTCCAATCAAAATTCTCTACTGAGAATATCACTCGATTATGACTATCAGGGTGTTTCAGTGATATCTCCCTATCCTGGCAAAATATCCTAGCCTCATACTTACCCAACCAATTCATACCCAAAATGATCCCGAAATCTTTGACATCAAAAACATATAGTCTGCATGCAAACTTATGACCTAACAAATCAAGTTTTAACCGGTCACATCTTAACCCTAGAGTTGCATACCCTCCTATTAGATTCGCAACCCTTAAGGAAGTAACAAGGTAGGTGGGTTCTAAGCATAATCTATCAACCAAACACTGAGATATAATTGAATGTGATGCACTGGTATCAAAAATTACCCAAACTGGTATACTCTGAATCAAAAGCATACCTTCCATCACCATCTTCCCTTTATCAGCTGCAGTTATCCTAGTTGATGGTGGTCCAATAGCAAAAACCTTTCCCTTGTCCGCCCTAACTGGTTCTAGAGACTGGTTCTTGTAATGTCCAACTTGATCGTTGTTGAAACGCTTCACATTCTTCTTATTTGCAACCTTCTTTCCCTTGCCTGACTGGCACTCGTTTGCATAATGACCATTCTCATCACACTTAAAGCAAACTAAATAAGCCTTTTCCTTCTTGGCAGCATCTCCCTTCTGGGCTCCCTTCTTCTTAAAGAACTTTCTTTTCATTCCCTGAGAACCATGGATCTCAACTGGCTTCTCTCTGGCACAAATAGCAAGCATCTCCTCATGGCGAATTTCCATCTCCACTACAACATTACTAGGATCGCGGAGATATGGCAGGGTCGCCCTAGCAATCTCAGGCCTTAGTCCCCTAATAAACTTCTCATTCCTCCTGATGACGGCGTCTATAGTATTATATCCATAACTGGACAACTCATCAAACTTACTGGCATACTCAACAACCGACATCTCTCTCTGCTCCAAATCTAAAAACTTCCTCAACAACGCTGATTTAGCAACCTCGGACATAAAACCTTTGCTCAAATCTCCTTCTAAAATCAGCCCAAGTCAATTCCTCCTCTGGAACTTCGACGGTAATACTATTCCACTAGTGAAGCGCTGACCCTTGCAACTGCCTAAAAGCCAACCTTCTCTTCCGTTCATCATCTAAACCCAAATCAGCAAAGATACACTCATAATGCAACAGCCAATTCTCTACCTCCATGGCATTCTACGTCCCTATGAATGGCTTCCCACCAAGACTGATGTAGTCTCTACTCAGCTTAGCATAATTATTCCCAACTGGAGCCATAGGATTAGCTCCTCCAACATTTCCAGTAACACCAGCAGCAAATCCAGCTTGCATCATATTAACGAAGAACTGATGCATTGTCCCCATATCAACTGGTGGATTTCTAGCACCTACATTGGCATCATCATTTTGGTTATTAGCATTAGTCGGTCGACCCAGGTTCCTCCTGGTGGGTCGAGCATTTCCATTGGTTGTGGTGCTTCCTCCACTAAGATTTTCTCTTCCATTTTCTGCTTCCATATCTTCTTTCTCGTAAATCTACATACGAACCTTAGTAAGGTACAAAAGAATGGTCTAAAAGAGAGGGGAATACGTACTTATATGTATCTAACTATATATCAAATACAAGTACGTTACTACAGCGTTATCCCAAACCCCAATCTTATTTTCTGATTCATTAGATTATATTTGAAAAATCTTTTAGGTTTAAATTTCTTTCAAGTTTCAAAAAGCTATGCTTTGATACCAACTTGTAACATCCCCCTCTTGGAGGCCCAGAACTAACAGCTATGGATGCTGCAGTCATCCGTAGTTATTAATCCTCGGCGACCAAATACAGTAATATTAGACAAATTAATACAGAGAAACACATGAATATGGAAAAAAATTAAAACATCAAAACACATTCCACATTCCATTTCGAAACATTTCAAGTTCATTACATAATCCCAAAATCATAACCACGTTCAGATAAAATATACTTATTACAACATACGCCAAGAGCGATATATAAAGATGCCCCCTTGGTAGATCAGAGTATATAATAAAGCAATAAAACAAATTTGCCTTTACAACCAAAACATAGCAGAATAAAAAGAACTCTTATTAATTAGCTTGCCTCTTGCACATCTCCAGAAGCTTTATCCGTCTAAAAAGAGAACCTAAAAACATTAACCCTCAAACTACTCGAAATCAATTGAGCACCCGAGAGTTTAAAGAGAAAACAAAAACTTGAAGTCAGACATAAAGTCTGGCATGAATAATAATCTATCATCTCAAACTATTTAGATATCTAGTGAGACCAAGCAGCTTAACGGAACTGGTTTTCCCCTCACTAGTATCTTAAAAACTTTATAAAACCATATACTATGCTCCTGCATCCACAATGGTTAAAACAACTCAAAATAATATGATGATATACAAACAAGTAAATTAATTCTGGATTACCCATCCCCATTCATTTTGACTATTTTTCTTATTTATAGTTTCTAGGGTCACTATTAACCAATTAGTTTTCATGGGCTTACTAATAACATGTTTAATGTATATGGGCTCCCTGTCTGATTTCATAGTTTCAATGGGATCACTAAGAACCTATTGGCCTCTACCAATAACTTTATTGTTTCACGGGTTCTCACTGAACCTATTGGTAACTTCAGTAACTTTCCTCTTATTTTAGTTTTCATGGGTTGACTAGGAACCTATTGACTTCTGTCAATATCTTAATTCGAATATAGTTTTCTCGGGTTTACTACAAACCTATTGGCCTCTGCCGATATATTAATCCAATCATAGTTTTCATGGGCTTACTATGAACCTATTGGCCCCTACCAATATCTTCTTCTATACATAGTTTTCATGGGTTTACTATGAACTTGTCTCCCGACAACTTCTTTAACCAATATTTTAGCATCATATATTCTGGTCTTCTTGACCTTCTGGATGCAATTCTACTCATTCGGGAGTTAATTTAATTTATATTCACTACTGGATCAACCTAGCTGGTTATTCTGCCCTTCCTCAAATTATAGTTATGGGTCTATTATAATGTGAATATATACATAAACATATATGAAGAAGCACACATAATAATACCAACACCTGGGGTTTAATATCCTTGAAATCATTTTGAAAAAAACTTGGTTAATCCCTTTAACCCATTAATCAAGGAATACTTCTTCAAAAACTCCATTTCAAAACACTTTATTTATGCCATGGTTTTCCTTTAAAATGAGATTGGGTTATTTGTTTTGAAAACTAAGACTTTCGAAACCTTAAAACATCACTTTTGAAACCCCTGGATAACCTCCTTCGAAAGCATTGGAAACTTCTTTTCAAAATAACAAATATATACCTTTCAAAGCTTTTGACTTATCCCTTTCGAAACCAAAATGTTCCTTTCGAAATTACTAAAGCATTATTTAATAATCCTTAAAATCATAGCTTTGAAACCAATGAAAGTAACTCTTTCGAAAGCATCGGGTTCTGTTCTAAAAACATCTTTGGGTCAAAGTGAATATTTACGAAAGCATCTCTTTCGAAACCTTTAATCTTCATATAAAGCTGTTTGGGAAAAATTTGATGGCTTCGGAACCACCCTTTCGAAAGCTTCAAAAACATTTAAGTAAAACATTGAAGGTTAGCATCGAAACCCCCTTTCGAAGCCATTGCCTTCGAAACCCTTGAACCCTTTCGAAAGCATATAGGAAGTGACTTAGTATAAGTTTAGCTTTCGAAAGCATTGATGACTTCAACACACTCGAAAGTCAAAAGAAACGGCAGCGGGGTTTCGACTAGGTCGAAACCATCATTTTCGAAAGCATTGTTTTGTAGACAAAGGGACTCATTCGGAAGCTCATACTTAAAAATGAAAGATGGCAACCCTCTTCGAAAGCTATTTAGAAAACCCCTTTCGAAAGCATATATTTTGACTTCTTTGAAAGATTTTATGAAAACAAGGCAAGCGTTTATCACTTGAAAATAAAACAATGGTTTCGACCCCATCGGAAGCTTAGGTTTTGACACTATGTCTTCCGCCTTCCTCCAATCCACTTCGTAGCATCTAAGTGATACCTTGTGTATTGGTTTCGACTAGGTTGCTAAATTTCTTTATAAATAATCTTCCTATTTGTAAACATCTAATTGGTTGCCTTAAACATTTCAAATTCTTTACTAGTATAACTTTCGCATTAATTTAGATCCAAATCAAGGAAAAATTAACAATTAAGCCCTTCCATTAAGCAAAACCAATAATGCAGATAAGTCCTTCTTTCTAAAACAATTTATTTTCCAAAGTAAATCTCTTAGGCAAAGTCCCCAAAAATTACAGAAATTCACTTTCAATATGTTTTCTAACATACAAAAATTTCTGACCCAAATTCCTCCTGAAATAATCAAAATAAATTTTTAAACCCAATTTCATCTTATTTTCCTTTAAAAGTTTATATTAAATTTTCTATAACTTAGAAAATTACGAAAATTGAAACCTACCTCCAAAATCATAATTTACGTAACATATAATTTTTCCATCGTATTCGAAAATCATTTACAATCGGTTTTTCCCCAAAACCGTACAAATCCATATTTAAACAATTTGATTTAAATCAAACATGTTATAGTTCAAGCAT
Organism: Allium fistulosum; assembly: GCA_030737815.1. NCBI lineage: Eukaryota > Viridiplantae > Streptophyta > Magnoliopsida > Asparagales > Amaryllidaceae > Allium > Allium fistulosum. Next base: position 1,249,079,637 of record CM060905.1, read on the forward strand.
ATCGTCATCCAAATTATCATAAAAATGAGTTTAATCTTAAACCCAAAAATCATATGATCATAGAACAAAATAGAGAAGGTATAGATTATTATTCACCTTGAATATGATAAGGACTTTGAGATTTGTTGTAGATTAATTTCCCCTGGCTTTAATCCTTAGCTTTTGATTGAATTTATCTCCTTTTTCTCCTTGTAATGGCTAGCTATTCCATTTAAGTTTTATGTTTGATTTTGTGAAAATGAAAGTAAACTTGAAAATGAATGGATATGTGGATATAAGGTGCGGCAATTCACTAATAAGGCCTTATGTAATTTAATTAGTTTACAAACCATTCTTAAGCCCATTTTATTTGTTAAGCATGGTATTCTTATCATTTATTCAAATCTCAATCTCCTTATCATTCTAATTCTTATATTATTCTATTTAAAATCTAATTAAATCTCCTGAATAATGTTGTCAAAAATTAAGGGTGTTACACGATCAAGAAAAGACTAAACATATTTCTTCTAAAAGACCATACCATCATCTCCTTGAAAACTACACCAATTTCTCTACAGAGGCTGCGTCGATACCCTATGAAGACTAGGTCGACATCTCTGAAGGGATTGTGCCACTACCCTTTAATATCCAGTCTGCCTTCACTCTAGAGACCGCGCCACCTTCTTTCTTTAAAAAGATAAGTTCACTACCTCCTTAAGGTTCACACGTCACCTCATAAATAATTAAAACACCAGCATTGACATGGCCCTTGGAAGTGGGCCAGCATCTCCTTAAAATTGAAGAATCATCAATTAAGAAAAAAAACATTAAGAGAAGATTTCATTGTTACGGTTTAAAAAGAAACAACACCAACTAGAAAAATAATTTGAAAGCTATGACACCATGTAATGACCCACACCCCAGTGGGCCTGAATTTTCGCTAAATCTAAAATTCAAGTCCACCAAAGTCCAGATCGTTGGTTTTGGTATTATGCAAATAATCAAACGCCTATCAAAGCACTACCGGTATAAATTCATAGCAAAACCGTAAAATATAATAAAACATATTGCTATTAACCAAGGTTGACACTTCTGGTATCTAGTGCCCTTGTCAATATTGAGCTTGCATAACGAAATCTATCCTTCTACCATTACCACCTTGCACCAGTACATGTTCCTCTAAAGCTAACTTGTGGGTTGTAATGAGGATGGAGTCAGAACAACGTTCTAGCAACTGGTAAATTGCACACTTTGTACATAACATTAGTTTATGTCGATTGTCTTCCATTACATGTTATGTATTTTACTTTATAAAGTCATCCCTACTCCACGTGTGCTTATGATATGCATCATCTACTCAAAATAGACCAAAACTACATACGTGTGTGTGTAAGTACCACAGTACCCCTTTGGATTTGGATACTATCCCCGCTAGGATCTGTAACCCAGCACCTGGTCAAGCTCCATCATCAACATAGTATTACATCCTGGTCGTCGTGCATACAAAGGAATTCCCATAGTGCCAAATCACGGTGTCATGATATTTTAGCTGTATTTTATCTCGCCTTAGGGATCTACTTACTTAAATGCTTCCTATAATGAACTCGGTATAGTGACCCTAATTTTTAGTAAAATTATTTAGGATATTTAATTAGTTAAATTAAATAAAATAATATGTTGATTAGGGGATTGAGGTTTGATTTTAATCAAGGGGTAGCCGTGTCGTATACAAATGAACTAAAGAATTAAAATGTTAAGGAAAATAGTAAAGGGAAAAATGGAAGAAGGATATTCTTATGCCCTTAACCCTTAGCCGTGTATTCTCACATTCATTTCATTTGCTAAAAATTAAAAGTAGAGGCCGATGACCATTTTTAAAGAACTAGAGGAAGAAAGCTAAAGGAAGGAGCTAAATCAAAACCAAATTCACTCAAATCTCAAATCCTAAATCTCAAAGCTAAGGTGAATAATGACTACATCTCATTTTCCTAAATGTTTTCAAATTTAAGTTGAATCCGAAGGGTTTTGCAATGTTTTCTCATGATTTTGATGGATTAAATGTTTATATATGCTTGTTCGTATAAATTTTATGATATGTCTAATATGAAAACCCTATTAAATGACATCCAAATGCCTTGCGAATTTTGATTTAGATCAGAAATGATAATTTAGAGATCGATTTCAATTTTCATAATTTTCTGAATTAATGTGGATTTTATATTAATTTTCTAGTAAAGAAAATGTTTAATTGAGTTTTAAATTATTTACGAATAAATAATTAATGTTTTGTATCTAAAATTAATATATGTTAGAAAACATATTGAAAATGATTTTCTGGAATTTTTGTAGAATTTTATTAAGTACTTTGATGAATATATAAAACTATTTCAGGTATGGGACTTAAATGTTTTATATATTTATAAAAGAAGAAGGGGTATTTTGTAAATAAAATAAATTGTTTATTTCTGAAATCTTGGCAGCACTTTTAGAAAAAGAAAATTAGCAAACAATGAGAATTTGACAAACGTAGCAGGTTAGTAGAAAAGTATTTCTCTTTTAAGTTAAAAATAATTTTCACACGCTTTTAGCATGTTTCACCTCTTTTGGCATGGGGGGTTCCGACCTAGATGTTCTGCCACCATCAGTTTCAAAACCAATGTGCATGGTATCAATATACTTGGTACGTAGTGAATTGGACAAAGGCAGAAGATACTGGGTCGAAATGTTGGGTTCCGATAGGGTCGAAACATGCCTTTGTTTTAAAATGAAACGCGCCTGCTTTGCTTTCGAAGGAAGAGCTTTCGACTTGGCTGGCTTTCAACCAGGTCAAAATACTTTAAAAGAAAATGGTTTCGAATGGGTAGCGCCTTCTGTTCTAAGTGATTGCTTTCGAAGGGGTCGAAACCCTAGCTGCCGCTTTTCTTACCTTTCGAAGTCAATGGTTTCAGAAGGCATACTTCACTTTTAATCTTAGCCACTTCTCCAATGCTTTTGGAAGGGTAGTTTCGACACTATCACTTCTTTACTTAGGAATTATTTCGAAAGGAATACGTTCAACTTAAATGGTTTATTGACCTTTTACTCTGTTGAAGTATAACCCAAATGGTTTCGAAAGAGATGGTTTTAATTGGTTTCGAAAGGTGTTTTCCACAAGTTTTAGATTGAACCAAATGCTTTTGAAAGTCTTGTTGTTTACAACGGTTTTGATGCTTTCGAAGTGTTTTTTAAAGAAGGTTTCGAAGGGGTGGTTCCCCATGGGTTTTGAAAGGTTTTGTAGGAAAGATTTCTAATGGTTTCGAACGATCTAAAAGGGAAGGTTTTCTAATGTTTTCAAAAGGCAGGCTTAAAGTATTTTAAAAGAAAGACATCGAAGGTTTTAAAGCTTTCAAAGGGAAGGTTTTTCAAGGTTTGTTTGAATAGTTTCGAAAGGAATGTTTTGGTCTTAGTTTAAATAAAGCGGTTTACTTGGTTTTGAAAGGGGTACTTTCGGTGGTTTCGAAAGGGATACTTTCAATGGATTCGAAAGGGGTACTATCAAAGGTTTTAATGTTTTCATCAACAAAGAGTTGAGTAAAGTATATATAACATGGCAAGGTTTTTTGAGTAAAGCATGGAGTATGCATATTTTCCTTGTTTAAATTTGATTTAAAGATTTTAAATCAATTTGGAAAGGTTTTCAAGGAAAATTTAAGGGAAGGCTTCCCTAAGTAAAATGACTCAGATATTAGAATACCAGATGGGACGGGTATAGGGTCGCGCCCTATACATTAGCTATTAGCCCTAGCTAATTTAGTCCAAAATTCCAGTATGTAGGGCTTTGTCACAGGGAAGACTGAAATTATGATTACACACAGAAGGGAATATATGTTTGTATACAGATAGGTTATTAATGAGCCCGCAAAACCATTGGGATCAGGTGACCCTGGTAGAAGTTAAGTTGGGGACAGACCGTCCAAAAGAGGAGTATTTAACTTATAGTTAAGGACAGACCGTTCAGAAAAGGAGTGTCTAACAGATGTTAGATAAATTTTGTTTATATTGTCTGGTAGGCCTGAGTCGGCCAAAGGATAGTAGTTTGCCAAACAAAACTATAATGTTCGAATAGATAGTTCGTTTATTACATGATATGTATGTTTACGTAATGATGCTTTACAGTTTTAACCATTTTTGGTTATAGTAAAAGATTTTCAAACGATATGTTTTAAAAGTATGTTAGTGAGGGGAAACCCATTCCGTTCAGCGGTGTGGTCACACATTAAATTAAATAATCGAGATGTATAATATTATTCACACCAGGCTTTATGTTTGACTCGAAGTTTACGTTTTAGCCTTAAACTCTCGGATGCTCAAAATTGATTTGAGTAGGCTGAGGGTTGAGGTTTACAGGTTTTAGTAGGATAACAAATAAAGCTACCGAAGACGAGCATGAGGCTGACGGATAGCTATTTAAGAGTTGTAGTTTTATTTTTTTTTATTTTCGTTGTGTTGTATTATGCCAGTTATGGCAATATTGTACTCTGGTTAACCAAGAGGGCATCATCATATGTCGCTCTTGGTGTATTTTTGTAATAATTATATTTTATCTTTGCATGGAAAACGTTATGGGATTGTGTAATCTGGATATGAAACATGTGTTTTGAAATGTAATGATAAATGTTGTTTTAAAATCTGTGATTTTGTTTCATATTCAAGTGCTTTTGATATTATAGATACCATTAACATAGTCATATTTAGTCGCCGAAAGTTAATACTATAGACGATTGCAGCATCTGTAGCGCTTAGCTTTGGGCCTCTAGATAGTGGATGTTACAACTTGGTATTAGAGCATTGGTTTATGAAATTTTATGACTAAAAATGATTTTTGAAAACATAATCCTAAAGAATTAGAGTAAGATCGGGATATGGGATAACGCTATAGTAACGTACTTGTATTTGCTATATATAAGTATACGGTATATCACTATTCTCTTATATCTCTTAGGCTACTCTTCCGTATCTTACGAGGCTTGAATACAGATATGGACGCTAGAAGAGGAAGAGTTAACCTAGGAGGGGACAACACCACCACAAATTTAAACACCCGACCAAATACGAGGAGGAACCAAAGTCAGGCTCAATTTGAAAATATTGGTGATGGAGTCCCACAAGTAGATATGGGAGCTATGTATCAGTTTTTCATGAATATGATGTAGGTTGGAATTGCTGCTGGAGTGGTTGGAGGAAATTCTACTGGAGTGGGATTTCAGCAAGCTCCGGTGGTCAACCATTATGCTAACTTGAGCAAAGACTATGCTAGGTTAGGAGGGAAGCCATTTATTGGACTGAAGATTCGATAGAAGTGAAGAACTAGTTGCTGCATTTTGAAAGGATTTTTGATGACTTGGGGCTCAATGATGAGCAAAAGAGAAGGCTTGCTTCGAGATAGCTTCATGGAGCATCTTTATTTTGGTGGAATAGTGTGACAACTGGTGTGGATAAGGAAACGATGATATAAGAAGAGTTTAAAAGGAGGTTCCAGGAGAGGTTCATGTCGGTAATGGCGCAGTCTGTTTTGATCAGAAAGTTTGTTGAGTTAGAGCAAGGAGAAATGTCTGTTTTGGAGTATGCTAGTAGGTTTGAAGAGTTGGCTAGATATGGATATGCTACTGTAGACACAGTGATGAAGAGGAATGAGAAGTTTATTAGAGGATTGAAGCCAGAGTTGGTAAGGGCTAGCTACCTCATATTAGAGACCCTTGTAATGTGGTAGTAGAGATGGATTAAGGCACGAATAGATGCTTGCTTGTCTAGAGAAGAATAAGACTAAGGAGGTCCAGGTGGGGCAGGGCCAAAAGAGGAAATTCTTTCATAAGACGGGTGCTCAAAAGGGTTGAGCGGCAAAGAAAGGAAAGTCTGATGTTGTCTGTTTTAAGTGTGATAAGAAGGGGCACTTTGCTCATGAGTGTCGTATTGGAAAGGCGGAGGAGGTGATTGAGAAGAAGAACATCAGGTGCTTCAACTGCGGAGGGAAAAGTGTATGCATTGGAGCCTACTACTTTAAAGCCAACAGCGCAGGAGAAAGGAAAGGCAGTGTTGGGAGATACGCTTCAAATTCATGGTAAGTCCGTTAGCATTCTATTTGATACCGGTGCATCACATTCTTTTATATCTTGATGTTTAGTAGATAAACTTAAACTAGAACCCTCATATTTAGTTACTTTCTTAAGGGTTTCAAATTCTATAGGAGGGTATGCGACACTTGGAACGAAGTGTGACCATTTAGAGATTGATTTGTTAGGTCATACCTTTATTTGCTGTTTGCATGTGTTTTACTTTGTAGGGTTCAGAATTATATTGGGTATGGATTGGTTAAGTGTGTACGATACTAGGATATTTTTCCATGATAGGAGAATATCGCTCAAACTCCCTGATTGTAGTGATCAAATAGTTTATACCATAGAAAACCCTAGTTGTGAGTTGAATGCTTTGTTGGGTGTTGTGGAATTGAAGATGAGTTGAATCGAGTCTTCATGGTTAGAGAACTCGCGGATGTTTTGAGCCTCTAGTATGATTGCCACCGAAATGGGCCATTGAGTTTCAGATAGATTTTGGTGCCTAGAGCAGGACCGGTGAGTAGACCACCAAGTAGGATGAACCTATAGAGACGAGGGAGTTAAAGGTGAAATTGATGGATTTGGAAGGCAAGAGTTTTACTAGACCGAGTAGTGCACATTGGGGAGCAGCCGTAGTGTTTGCTAAGAAGCCGGACGGATCGTTGAGGCTATGTATCGATTATCGTAAGTTGAATAAGAGGACGATAAAGAATCGATATTCATTGCCGAGGATTGACGATTTGTTCGACCAGTTTGGAGCCAAAGTATTTTCTCAGTTGGATTTGGCAATATGTTTCCATTAACTTAGAGTAGTAGAAGATAGTATTCCTTTGACGACATTTAGAAAAAAAAGATATGGATCATATGAATGGTTAGTAATGCCATTCAGACTAACTAATGCGCTGGCATTCTTTGTAGATTTGATGAATCGAGTTTTCCAAGAACACTTGGATAGGTTCGTGTTGGTTTGCATAGATGATATCTTGATATACTCAATGGATGAGAAGGAGCATGAAGTTCATCCTTGATTTGTGCTTGAGACGCTGAGGCAACATTAGCTGAAGGCGAAGTTTTCAAAGTGCCATTTCTAGAAGAAGGAAGTGAAGTTTCTTGGTCATGTAGTCTCAGAGAAAGGGTTGTCGGTAGACCCGACAAAGATTGAAGCGGTGAATAATTAGAAGAGACCCGAGACAGTAACTGAGATAAAGAGTTTTCTTGGATTGGCTGGATATTATCAGAGGTTTATAAAGGATTTTTCATGGATAGCAGCGTCGATGACCAAGCTAACGCGAAAGGATGTGAAGTTTATGTGGACCGATAAGTGTGAGGAAGCATTCCAGAGCTAGAAACACTTATTGACCCATGCACCTGTGTTGGTTGTTCCGAAAGGGAATCAGGATTTGGTAGTTTATATAGATGCATATGGCACTAGACTAGGAGCTATGTTGACGCAGAGAGGTAAAGTGATTGCCTACACTTCTAGACAGCTTAGACCGTATGAGGTTAGATATCCAACGTATGATTTGGAGTTAGCTATAGTTATTTTTGCATTGAAGGGGTGGAGACATTACCTTTTGGGAGAAAGGTTTGAGTTATATACGGATCATAAGTCGTTGAAGCATTTGTTCTCTTAGAAAGAGCTGAACATGAGACAACAGAGATGGTTAGAGTTTATCACTACTTATGATTTTGGGATTGAGTACACACCAGGGAAAGGTACTAAGGTGGCAGATGCACTTAGAAGGAAGCATCAGAATGCATTGTTGACAATGATTGTTGAGTGGAAGGATTTGGAAGCATTGACAGCTTGTAAAGTGCAGTGTAGATCTGAGATTGGGTCTAGTGGAGAAACCATTGTGTTGCCTAGTTTAGAGGTTCGACCGGTAATGATTGAAAAGATTTCTTCTAAATAGGAGGAGGATCCGGTATTAGTTGAGCGGATTAGGAAGTTAAGGGATGGAATCGAAAGCGATGACTTGAAGGATTTCAGTCTTGACCAGAACGGGCGGTTAAGAAAGAAAGGAAGGTTCTGTGTTCCGAATGTAGAAGGCATAAGGAAAGAAGTTTTGGTGGAATGTTGTCGTTTGAAGTTCCCTATTCATCCAGGAGGAACTAAGTTGTATCAGGATATGAAGAAAAGTTTCTTCTAGGAAGGTATGAAGAGGGATGCTAGCTTATGGGTAAAGCAGTGTTTGAACTGCCAACAGGTAAAGGCTGAACATCAAAAGCCATGCAGGTTGCTTCAGCCATTGGATATTCCGGTATGGAAGTGGGATTCTATTTCTATGGACTTTATTGATGGGTTGCTAAGATCTAGTAAGGGAAATGAAAGTATATGTGTCATAGTGGATAGGCTGACCAAGAGTGCTCATTTCATTCCAGTTAAGTCAACTAGAATGACACCTATTTTTGCGAAGTTGTTTATGAAGGAAGTAGTTAGACTACACGGAATTCCTGGTAATATAGTAAGCGATAGAGATTCCTTATTCACTAGCGAGTTCTCGAAGAGTCTGCAGGAAGTTTTGGGAACCAAGGTCAAGATGAGTACCGCTTATTATCCACATACCGATGGGCAAACGAAAAGAGTTAACAAAGTCTTAGAGGATTTATTAAGAGCTTGTGTGTTAGATTTTGAGGGATCACGGGAAGACCACCTACACTTAGTCGAGTTTTCATATAACAACAACTATCAGGCTAGTATAATGATGGCACCATATGAAGATTTGTATAGAAGGCCATGCAAATCTCCTGTTTTGTTGGTTAGAGACCGAGGATAGGTTGGTTCTTGGTCCAGATTTAGTGAGAGAAGTTGCAGAGAAGATTGAGTTGATTCGAGCTAGAATGAAGGAGGCTCAATCTAGGCAAAAGAGTTATGCAAATAGAAGACAGAAATACTTATAGTTCTCTATTGGAGATCATGTGTTTATTAAGGTGTCACCGATGAAGGGTGTGATCAGATTTGGAAGATCAGGAAAGTTAGCACTAAGATTCGTTGGACCTTTTCCTATTTTAGAGAGGATCGAGAAACTTGCATATAGAGTAGAGTTACCGAATAGTTTGGTAAGAGTCCACGATGTGTTTCATGTTTCTCATCTTAGAAAGTGTGTTAGAGACCCGGAGACTACTATTACATCGACAACATTAGATGATCTAGTAGTAGAGCCAGACTTGAATATAGTTAGAAAGCCGATTCATATAGTCGCGAGAGATGAGAAGAGGCTAAGGAACAAGACAGTTATATTAGTGAAAGTCCAGTGGAGCGATGATGAGAGAGACTGTACTTGGGAGATTGAGAGAAGGATTAGAGACGCTTATCCTGATTTGTTTGATGGTATGTTTTACCTTTTCGATTGATTTGTTGTGTACCTTATCGTAATTTCGAGGATGAAATTCTTTAAGGAGGGGGGTCTGTAATGACCCTAAATTTTAGTAACATTATTTTAAAATATTTAGTTAGTTAAATTAAATAAAATAATGTGTTGATTAGGGGATTGAGATTTGATTTTAATTAAGGGGTAGCCGTGCCATATACAAATGAACTAAAGAACTAAAATGTTATTGCAAGTAGATAAAGGGCAAAATGGGAAGAAGGATATTCTTATACCCTAAACCCTTAGCCGTGTATTCTCACATTCATTTCATTTGCTAAAAATTAAAAGTAGAGGCCGGCCACCATTTTTAAAGAACTAGAGGAAGAAAGCTAAAGAAAGGAGCTAAATCAAAATCAAATTCACCCAAATCTCAAATCCTAAATCTCAAAGCTAAGGTGAATAATAGCTATATCTCATTTTCCTAAATGTTTTCGGTTTTAAGTTGAATCCGAAGTGTTTTGCAATGTTTTGCCATGATTTTGATGGATTAAATGTTTATATATGCTTGTTGATAATTTATGCTTGTTCATATAAATTTTATGATATGTTTTGATATGAAAACCCTATAAAATGATATTCAAATGCCTTGCGAATTTAGATTTAGATCATAAATGATAATTGAGAGATGGATTTCAATTTTCATAACTTTCTGAATTAATGTGGATTTTATATTAATTTTCTAGTGAAGAAAATGCTTAATTGGGTTTTAAATTATTTATGGCTAAATAAATAATATTTTGGTTCTGAAATTAATATATGTTAGATAACATATTGAAAATGATTTTCTGGAATTTTTGTAGAATTGTCTTAAGTGTTTTAATGAATATATACAATTATTTAAGGTATGGAACTTAAATGTTACATATATTTATAAAAGGAGAAGGGGTATTTTGTAAATAAAATAAATTGTTTATCTCTGAAACCTTGGCAGCAATTTTAGAAAAGAAAATTAACAACCAATGAGAATTTGAAAAACAAAGCAGGTTAGTTGAAAAGTATTTCTCTTTTAAGTTAAAAACAGTTTTTACATGCTTTTAGCATGTTTCACCTCTTTCGGCACAGGGGGTTCTGACCTAGATGTTCCGCCACCATCAGTTTCGAAACCAATGCGCATGGCACTAATACACTTGATACGTAGCAAATTGGATAAAGGCAGAAGATACTGGGTCTAAACGTTGGGTTCCGATAGGGTCAAAACATGCCTTTGTTTTATAATGAAACGCGTATGCTTTGCTTTTGAAGGAAGAGCTTTCGACTTGGTTGGCTTTCGACCAGGTCAAATTACTTTAAAAGAAAATGGTTTCGAATTGGAAGTGCCTTTTGTTTTAAGTGATTGCTTTCAAAGGGGTCGAAACCCCTAACTTCCGCTTTCTTTACCTTTTGAAGTCAATGGTTTCGGAAGGTATAATTGCTTTTAAGCTTAGCCACTTCTCCAATGCTTTCGAAAGGGTGGTTTCGACACCATCGGTTCTTTACTTAGGAATTGCTTTTATAAGGAATGCTTTCGATTTGAATGGTTTTAATGACCCTTTTACTCTGTTGAAGTATAACCCAAATGGTTTTGAAAGAGATGGTTTTAATTGGTTTCGAAAGGTGTTTTCCACATGTTTTAGACTGAACCCAAATGCTTTCGATAGGTTTGTTGTTTACAAAGGTTTTGATGTTGTCGAAAGGTTTTTAAATGAAGGTTATGAATGGGTGGTTCCTAAGGGTTTCGAAAGGTTTTGTAGGAACGGTTTCCAATGGTTTCGAGAGATCTAAAAGGGAAGGTTTTCCAATGTTTTCAAAAGGCAGGCTTAAATTGTTTTAAAAGAAAGATGTCAAAGGTTTTAAAGCATTTGGAGGGAAGGTTTTTCAAGGTTTGTTTGAATGGTTTTGAAAGGAATGTTTTGGCCTTTCGGCCTAGGTTAAATAAAGGGGTTTACTTGGTTTCAAAAGGGGTACTTTCAATGGTTTCGAAAGGGCTACTTTCAATGGATTCGAAATGCGTACTTTCAAAGGTTAAATGTTTTCATCAACAAAGAGTTGAGTAAAGTATATATAACATGGCAAGGGTTTTTGAGTAAAGCATAGAGTATGTATATTTTCCTTGTTTAAATTTGATTTAAAGATTTTAAATCAATCTGAAAAGGTTTTCAAGGAAAATTTAAGGGAAGGTTTCCCTAAGTAAAATGACTCAGATATTAGAATACCAGATGGGACGGGTATAGGGTCGCGCCATATACATTAGCTATTAGCCCCAGCTAATTTAGTCCAAAATTATAGTATGTAGAGCTTTGTCACAGGGAAGACTGAAATTATGATTACACACAGAAGGGAATATATGTTTGTATATAGATAGGTTATTAGTGAGCCCGCAAAACCATTAGGATCAGGTGACCCTGGTAGAAGTTAAGTTAGGGACAGATCGTCCAAAAGATGAGTATTTAACTTATAGTTAAGGACAGACCGTCCAGAAGAGGAGTGTCTAACAGATGTTAGATAAATTTCGTTTATATTGTCTGGTAGGCCCGAGTCGACAAAGGATAGTAGTTAGCCAAACAAAACTATAATGTTCGAATAGATAGTTCGTTTATTACATGATAAGTATGTTTACGTAATGATGCTTTACAGTTTCAACCAGTTTTGATTATGGTAAAAGATTAGCATACGATATGTTTTAAAAGGATGTTAGTGAGTGGAAACCCATTCCGCTAAGCGGTGTGGTCACACTTTAAATTAAATAATCGAGATGTATAATATTATTCACACCAGGCTTTATGTTTGACTCGAAGTTTATGTTTTCCCCTTAAACTCTCGGGTGCTCAAAATTGATTTGAGTAGGCTGAGGGTTGAGGTTTACCTGTTTTAGTATGATGAAGAATAAAGCTACCGAAGATGAGCAGGAGGCTGACGGATAGCTATTTAGGAGTTGCAGTTTTATTTTATTTATTTCTGTTGTTTGCATTATGCCAGTTATTGCAATATTGTACTTTGGTCAACCAAGGGGGCATCATCATATGTAGCTCTTGGCGTATTTTTGTAATAATTATATTTGATCTTTGCCTGGGAAATGTTATGGGACTATGTAATCTGGATATGAAACATGTGTTTTGAAATGTAATGGAAAATGTTGTTTTGAAATCTGTGATTTTGTTTCATATTCAAATGCTTCTAATATTATGGATACCATTAGCATAGCCGTATTTAGTCGCCAAAAGTTAATACTATAGATGACTGCAGCATCTATAGCGCTTAGCTTTGGGCCTCTAGATAGAGGATGTTAGACACGGTTCTTCGGACTACCCCATTAGTTTTGAAAGACCTCAATTAAGGGATATCTTGCCTTGCCTCCTAACAAACAAAATAAGAAAGAACTGACATAATACTGCTCGCTTGTTGATCCATGAATCCTCTTGCATCATGGTCTAATAGGTATTCTAAGGACAAAGACTAGATTTGATGGAATTTCAAGCTAGTTAAATCGAGAAGCAAGCATTTGTTTAATTCAATCAGCGGTCTAAAGCAACCAGTGTGGGGATCGTCATCAATACAGGGCATCAGGCTACGAAATCACATGGGGAACACCAGCAAGAGATAACAAACGCGATCGGAAAGACGAAGCTCATAAATCCACTAAGTACACGGATCTCTAGCAATCTGTTCACTATGGATCACTAGAGACCCTTACCATTTTGCCAAGTCGTCATATTCTTTAGAGAAGAGGGTAATGGGAAGCATCTCAAGCCACTGGGTCGCCAACAAGCCATAAACTATGGATCGCTAGCGATCCATCAAATTAGTTTGGTTCACGACGTAACTTACAAAGCACCTTCGCACGATGATTTGCAAGAATTTGGCAAGAAGGCCTAGCCCAATAACTCTTCAACCCCTATAAATATGATCCTACCTGCAATATAAACAAGGGCTTCCCGACGGGCTGCTGAAACTCTACAGAAACTATTCTTCATTCCACTTCTTCCACACAACGGCCATCTATAGGGTTCACCGTGATTCTCCAGTGAACTCTAACATTAGGGGGCTTGATCCATCTAACATAATTCAATTGCATTGTAATCAGAATCAACTTGTAATAGCAGTCAGTCAATAAGAAAAGTTATAAAGTGTACGTAGGCTTCATTAACAGCCGAACCACTATAAAAATTCTCATCTTTTTTACTTTATCTGCAAGTTATTAGTCCTTGTCTCTATTCTATTTTCCTTGGTAAACATGGCTGGTACTTTTACTTTCAACCCAAGGTGTTAATTCACTTTTTGTGTCAACATTTTGGTGCTTTCATTGAGAACCCAACTCAGGGTTCAGATCTAGCTATCTACTTTTGATCAAATAGGTAAGAAAGTTAGATCCTCAATCTCTGCTTAAAAGATCCGTTGCTTAGAATCAATGGTTCTAGGAAGAAAAATAACGGCTTCAGGAAGATCCATGTAACATCCCTTATCTAGAGGCCCAAAGCTAAGCGCTACAGATGCTGCAGTCATCTACAGTATTAACTTACAACGACTAGATACGGCTATGTTAATGGTATCTATAATATCAAAAGCACTTGAATATGAAACAAATCATAGCTTCCAAAACAACATTTTCCATTACATTTCAAAACATATGTTCCATATATAGATTACACAATCCCAAAAGGTTTTCCAGGCAGTGATTAAATATACTTATTACAAATACGTCAAGAGCGACATATAAGGATGCCCCCTTTGGTTGATCAGAGTAATATAATCATAGTTGACTTAATACACACAGCGGAATAAAACAACAAAAACTGCAATTCCTAAATAGCTATCAATTAGCCTCCTACTAGCCTCCGGTAGCTTTATTCATCATCTTACTAAGAACCTGTATACCTCAATCCTCAACTTACTCAAATCAATTTTGAGCACCCGAGAGTTTAAGGGGAAAAACATAAACTTCGAGTCAGACATAAAGCCTGGTGCGAATAATATTATACATCTCGGTTATTAATGTTAAGTGAGACCACGCCGCTAAGCCGAACGGCTTTCCCCTCCTTTTAAAACATATCTATTGCAAATCTTTTCCTACAAGCAGAACTGGTTAAATACTATAAAACATCATTATGTAAACATACATATCAGGTATAAATGAACTATCTGTTCTAACACTCTAGTTTTTTTTGGATAACTATTAATCTTTGACTGACTCGGGCCTACTAGACAATATAAACAAAATTTATCTAACATCTACTAGACACTCTCTTCTAGATGGTCTGTCCCTAACTATTTGTTAAATACTTCTCTTATGGACGGTCTGTCCCTAACTTAACATCTCCTAGGGTTACCTGATCCTAATGGTTTTGCGGGCTCACCAATAACCTATTTGTATACAAACATATATTCCTTCTGTGTGTAATCATAATTTTAGTCTTACCTGTGACAAAGCCCTACACATTGGAATTTTGGGCAAAATTAGCTGGGGCCAATAGCTAATGTATAGGACGCGACCCGATACCAGTCCCATCTAGTATTCTAATATTTGAGTCAATTTCACTTAGGGATCCCTTCTCATAATTTTCCTTGAAAACCTTTTCAAAATGATTTAAAACCTTTAAATCAAACTCACTCAATAAAAATATATATACTCTATGCTTTACTCTAAATCACCTTGCCATGTTCTAAACACACACACACACACATACTTTACTCAAACCTTAGATGATGAAAATATTAAACCTTTGAAAGTACCCCTTTTGAATCCATTGAAAGTTCTCCATTCAAAACCATTAAAAGCATCTCTTTTGAAACCAAGTGAAACCCTTCATTTATCTAGGCTGAAAGGCCAAAACCTTCCTTTCGAAACCATTCTCAAAACCCTTTCAAAACCTTTGAAAACCTTCCTTTTGAAAGCTTTAAAACCTTAGACATCATATATTAAAACACTTCCAAACATTGCCTTTAGAAACCCATGGAAAAACCTTCTGTTTCATCCCTTTCGAAACCATCAGAAAAACATCATCTTTTGACTCCTTTGAAACCCTTGGGGAACCACCTCGTCGAAACTATTTTAAAACCTTTCAAAAGCATCAAAAACTTTATAAATTTCAACCTTTCGAAAGAACTTGGGTTTAATTTAAAACATGTGGAAAAACACCTTTCTAAACTATTAAGATCATCTAAGTCAAAAGCCTACCTTTCGAAAGTATTCCTAAGTAAAGAAGTGATGGAGTCGAAACCACCCTTCTGAAAGCATTGGAGAAGTGGCTAATTTTAAAAGTTAAGTATACCTTTCGAAACCATTGACTTCGAAAGGTAAAAAGGCGGCAGCTAGGGGTTTCGACTCCTTTGAAAGCATTGTTTAAAACAAAAGAGCGCAACCCATTCGAAACCCTTTTCTTTAAAAACATTTGACTCAGTCGAAAGCCAACCGAGTCGAAAGCTATCCCTTCGAAAGCAAAGCAGGCGCTACTTTGATTTAAAACAAAGACATACTCAAACCCCTTCGAAACCCAACGTTTCGACTATGTACCTTCCGCCTTTATCGAATACGCTACGTACCAAGCAACTTTATACCATGCGCATTGTTTTCGAATGTATGGTGGCGAAACGTCCTAGTCGGAACCCCTTGTACCAAAGTAGCGGAACCTGCTAAAAACATGTTATTTTGTTTTGAACTTAAAAGAGAAACACTTTTCAACTAACCTGCTATTGTTTGTCAAATTTTCATTGGTTGCTAAATATCTTTTTCAAAAGTGCTGCCAATATTTTAAGAAATAAACAATAATTTTATTTTTACAAAATACCCCTTTTCCTTAATTAAATATATAAAATATTTAAGTCTTACACCTTAAACAATTTTATATACTCATCAAAACACTTTGAAAAATTCTATAAAAATTCTATAAAATCTAATTTAATATGTTTCTAAAATATATAAATTTCAAACCCAAATAATTTATTATTTAGCCGTAAATAATTTAAAACCCAAATAATCATTTTCTTCACTAGAAAATTAATATAAAATCCACATTAATTCAGAAAATTATGAAAATCGAAACCAATCTCTAAAATATAATTTTTGATCTACATTTAAATTCGCAAGGAATTTGGATGTCAGTTAGTAGGGTTTTTATATCAAAACATATCATAAAAATCAATATGAACATGCATAAATCATCAACAAGCATATATAAATTTTTAATCATTCAAAACATGGCATATACATGCAAAAACACTTTGGATTATCCTTAAAATCGAAAACCATAAGAAAAGTGAGATGTAATAATTATTCACCTTAGCTTTTTGATTAAAAATGTGAGATTTAAATGAATTTTGATGTTGATTAAGCTTCTCTTTTATCTTTCTTTTTCTTGCTCTTGAAAATGGTGGTCGGCCTCTCTTTTAGTTTTGATTTTTGTAAATGAGAATGAATGATTACACGTCTAAGGGTTTTGGGATATTAAAATGCCTTTTTCCTATTTTACCCCTTACTTATTTCCTAACACAATTTATTCATGCTATGTCATTTTGATTTACATATTAACATGGCATGACTACCCTTAATTATAATCAAATCTCAATCCATTAATCATCTTACATTATTTTATTTTAAACTAATTAAATATCCTAAATAATGTTACTAAAAATATGGGGCGTTACAATCCATAGGAGCAGTAATAGCAGGAGAAGAGATGAATCATCAACAAATCGAAGTAAATGGCACCAACGTAGGAGGTTAGGTGCCAGGATCCTATGATCAACGTGAAGTTGTTACAAGGGATGAATTGAATAAAATGGTTGATGAAATCAATTAGAAAATGGAAAGCAGTTAAAAAGCTCTTATGGATAAGCTTAATGCCCTCTTAACTTCACAATCGCATGCTGCTCCAAGAACCATGGAAAAACCCGCGGTTGCCGTGGAGCAAGAAAATTCTTCCATTTCTTGTCTAAACATAAGAAAGGGGAGGCAGCCGTAAAAAGGAGTGATAGATAGAACCGTGGGAACCAACGTAGAAGGAAACACCAGTACCCTGTAGACCGCAAGGCAACCAACCATGAATTTGAACCTAGGAGCAAAAACCCCACAATAGGATATAGCTATAGGCCTCTTCGACTCGGAAGATGGAGAGCAATTCAATGGCGACAAGTTTGAAGGAAATTCCAACATCTTAGATAATGCCAGGAATGTCCAAACTGCCCCAATCAGGCCAACCGCGAGCAAATGGGATCCCAATGGAATGGTCTTCCGAAGACAAGAGAGCTTAGGCTTCAGCCCACTCACCAAGACCGTTTGCAAAGCCAAACACTTGGTATAGTGACTAACAGCCGGCCTCCGGACTACCGGACATCTGAGGCATTTATCGTGGATATGGTCAACCAATCGAAGGATGAGAATAAGAATAGAAGAGACGATGATTGGGGATCCGCCCCAAGTCGGACTCCCTTCACTGATGAGATCTTGAATGAGCGGTACCTAGAAAAGTTCACTATGCCGACTATCACATCCTATGATGGAACAAAGAACCAAAACCCCATCTGTACAAGTACAGTTGGTTCATGGACAGAGCGAATGCTTCAGACACTATTCGATATAGATGTTTCCCAATTTTTCTGGAGGGAATTGCTTCCAAGTTGTTCACTAGGTTTACGCCGAGGTCAACCTCCAATTTCGATCAATTAGCGGCAAGATTCCTCGATCAATTCAGACTTCACATAGCGTAGCCAAAAGATGTGATGTCCTTGCCCGGGCTATTCTAAGGACGAAACAAATCACTAAAATCTTTCATGAACCAGTTCAATACTGTAGTGATGGAAGCTAGCAATCCGCACAAAGATATGATTTTTATGTCTTTGGTCTGCGCCATCCACCCCGAAACTATGACAACCCGCCATTTTGGATGATTCAAGTCGACAATAGACCACACATGTTTGACTCAAACAGCCCAAAAGAACAGATTATCAATGGGATTTTATTTTAAAGAAATAAGATACAGAAGAATTAAAATATAGAACCTTGCAATGGAATGACAAAATATAATAATTACATAAACGGTTCATGAAGCTGTTTAAGTATATACAATAATTTCATTTTTCAATATCATCAGAGTTATACATTTAAAAAATATAACAAAGTAATGTAGAAGAATAATATTAATAAATACGATCTTCAAAATCTATCTTCATCTTCAAGAAATAATACCTTCGAAATACTGAAATACTCAGGCTGACCCGAGCATAATTGAAAATAATACATTCGAGCCAGAACTAAAATTCTTATATAAATTAAATCAAAATCAGATGAAATATGGAATGTAGATAACTACATTTTAAAAGTTTCAAATTTTCCAGAGAAGTTATTATTTTCATATTCAAAATACAACAGATTTCTTAATAGATCCATTCTAATAACTTACATATTTACAAAAAAATTCTAAATTAAATTTCAGAGTTCAAGAGATTTAATTTATGAAAATTTTCCAAAGTTTCAAAATTCAAAAACTTACCAGGGTTTCAAAAAACTAAAATTCGAAAACTTTCAAATAAGGTAATGACGGCTTATTTCTCAAATATCATTTTATGGTTCAAAATGTAAATCTAAACATACTAATTTTTTTCACATGTCAATATAAGAAATCCAAGGGTTTTGTATCCTTATTCACTGTTCAAATAATCAATATGAAAATTTATATGATTACAATAAACTATAGGGTGATAACATGGATATATAAATGAAGAAACACATTCAATCACAGTAGCATCCACCACAACATACAATCAACATTCAAATAAACCAATTCAACTAGTCAACAATTTCAATAACATGTCACAATAATTATTATTAATCACATATTGGTGTATAACTATTAAGGGTGTTCAAATTAAATGTCAATTAAAATTCCCAACCAACAATCAATAATTTTATCACTATATGACTTGGTTTAACTTGCAATAAAATTATAGTATTTCGTGAGTTAGTTTAAACACTCACCTTTTGGCTTTCCCTTTTTAGTTATATTTGGATCCGCTACTACTTTCTTCTTTTGTTTTGTTTCCTTGCCATCTTAATCTTTTTTTTAGAAAAGTTTTGGAAGAGAAAGAGAAGTTTGTATAGATCTGATGTGACGCCCCACCCCGAGGCCCACATTATCAAAGAGTATTACTGGGTAATACTGTCTGCTAATGTAGAGAATAGGGCCGGATAGGAGTGACCATCTATAGCCTTGTCTTAAATATCTATTGAATACGTCGACAAATGCCATATTTTTTTCTTTCTCAAGTGGATTGACATATCCAATAAATACTTAATACAAAGCCATAGGTGGCTATAGGATCTATCAGAACAAAATACAACAACTCGAATGCAAAAAACATAACAGAACAGTAGATCATCACATATATATACATATACAAATACATCACAGAGTATACAAAAATGATACATGTTAAGTGGTATAGCAACCACAATATACAAGTGAGTCAAAAGAGTATACATATCACAGTAGCAACCAAAAATGACTACACAAAAAGCTGTAACAAAAGGAGCCAGCGGAATAGTCCATGCAGAAGCAGAATAGGCTAAGTCCAAATGTACCTAATCTGAAACACCTTGGTCTGACCCGAGTATAAAATACACGGGTCAGTCTAGCTAAACAAATCAGTTTACAAGGATAAGCGATAATATGAGCATAAGAATAATGTGATAATATTCTCAAGTGAGAGGGGACAATTAAAGTATATGATTACATCAAGTGATAATATGGTATCACTACACAAACATATAATCTCAAAAGAGATAAAATAACCCATAAAACGATAAAAGTAGCGAGCCTCGTATCATCGGCATTCATAAAACATCAAATATGGTTTAAGGGAAATCCTAAACCCACCATCTTGGCAAACCCAAAACATGCATAAAGAGATCTCATCTAAAACATGCCATAAGGCAAATATATCTCCAAAGAGGGGAATAAAATCTCAAGTAAACACCAAAAGGCAAATCTCATATAACGCCAGTGTAGGCTACTCACATCTCAAAAATAGAACTCATAAGAGTTCAAATTCCCGAAAGGTAATCACCACAAATTTATATCGAATGGTTCAAAGGACCAATTCCGAAAAAGGGCAATACACTAGGGAAATCACAAACATCAATGAAATCATCCCAAATATATATAGCACGTGCTTGTGGCCGAAGCCTGCCAAGTACTGTTCTCACAAATATAGGGCGCCGCGTCTCTTAGACAAACTTCCGAAGGACAAATAAATAAGTCTCTTAGACAAACATCCCGAAGGACAAATACGTCACAATGACAAACGTCTCTTAGACAAACATTCCGAAGGACAAATGGCCCGAAGGTCTAGTACTGGCAAATACGTCCCTTAGATAAATGTGTCACAAACTCTCGGATAGAAACTCGAACAGTGTTAACGTTTGTCCCATACCACATGTTCACACTAAATGGTTTACTAACAACTAGTAAATTTCACACTCAAAGCAATAAAAAGTGTACCTCATCTCATCGGTAAACTCGACCCGTAGGTCAAAACGATCAAACGGACAAGTCGGGAATTAACCGATAAGATAAACGCACGTGTTTTACCAAACCGTTTAATTCTCCTTCTCATTCGCTTGAATAGTGCAAAAACGTGTATTTTATATATAAAATAATTTACTTGAGAAAACAAGCTTTTACCAATTTTGAAAGCCATATTTGAAAAATCCCTTATTATCGAAAATAAATAGATTCTATATTTGAAAATACTTTAAAATATCATATAATAATAATTTAAAATGCCCATTTATTTAAAAAAAATTATTTCAAAAAGATTCGGGAAAATCCGTGCTAAAAAACAAATAAAAATCCAAAAATTCACGCAAATCGATATTTGAATTCAATTCAAATTTAACCAAAAATTTGAATTTCAAAATCTAAAAAGTTTGGTTAGTCTACCGATAGACATCATGGCCTCAAAACATTTCAGAAATATCATAAAAACATGAAGTAAAAGTCAAAAGTCGGACGGAAAATGAACATAAAAGCATCGGCAACAATACCCAGGTCTGAAATCTTCTCTGGATTCAAATTTCGGACATGAAACAGGTGACCAAATGACCTTAGATTGAACTAAAAATTGGTGTGCACAAAGTAGAATACTTTGGCTTTCAAACAAAAGAAGAATTGATGAATTTCGACTGGAAATGAAAAAAAGATACGATGTCTCAAACATGAACTCGGGCCATGTTTGCAACAGTTCAAAAACAAAAATATACCCAGGCTTGAAAACCATCTTGAGTCCAACTTACAGGTCTGAAACAGAGGAGCATACAACCTCATATTGAGCTGAAAACTGGAATGCACCTAGTAGAAAACTTTATCTTTCAAACAAAAAAGAATTAATAAATTCCGACTGGAAATGAAAAGGTTACACTGTCTCAAACATGGACTCAAGCCATGTTTGCAACAGTTCAAAAAACCAAAAAAATGTACATGCCTGAAAACCATCTTGGGTTCAACTTCCTGGCTTGAAACAGAGGAACAATTACCTCTGATTGAGCTAAAATGGTATGCATATAGTAGAAAACTTTATCTTTCAAAAAAAAGAATCGATGAATTTCGACAGAAAAAGAAAATGTTACACTGTCTCAAACATGGACTCAGGCAATGTTTGCAATAATTTAGAAAAACCAAATGTACAGGCCTGAAACCCATCTCGGGTTCAACTTTCAAGCATGAAACAATGGACCAAATTATGTCGGATTGAGCTAAAAATTGGTATGCATATAGTAGAAAACTTTATCTTTCAAAAAAAAATCGATGAATTCCGACTGGAAATGAAAAAGTTACACTGTCTCAAACATGGACTTAGGCAATGTTTGCAACAGTTCAAAAAACCCAAATGTACAGGCCTGAAACCCATCTCGGGTTCAACTTTCAGGCATGAAACAGAGGACCAAATTATCTCGGATTGAGCTGAAAAGTGGTATGCATATATTAGAAAACTTTATCTTTCAAACAAAAAAAGAATCTATGAATTTCAGTAAGAAATGAAAGAGTTATGCTATCTCAAACATGGACTCAGGCCATGTTTGTAGCAACTCAGAAAACAATTTCTACAGGAAAAAAATCTGTATTTGAGTTGATTTTCTACCAATGTTTTGAATATCCAAATGATAATATTATTCAACCAAAATATGTAGAAATGAAGTTCAACATGCAAGCTACCAACGCAAGAGATCCGGCAGCATTTCGGTGCCGAAATCAAAAGATATAAGCATACAAAGAAGCAACTCAAACTAGATTCACAGAAAAGAAAACTATCAACAAAAAAACGATTACAAAAGCTCAGATTTTGATTTTTGAAGCTTTGCTTGAGCTAGAAATTGTGAGTTTATCACTCACCTTTGCAAATCGAAGGGCAAACTTGAATTAACTTAAGAAAGTTGCGAACTTTGGGTTGGAATTTGCTTCAATAACCTATAAAATAGAAGAACAAAGACATGCAAAGAAGAAAAACAAAGCTTAGACAAACCCGAAATCTCAAAATAAAAACTTGATGATATAATCTATGTTTTGGAGTTGATTACCTGTGGAAAAGAGCTTTAATTTGATTATTATCAGCAAATAAGTGGATTTATTGGATATTTAGGCTTATGGTTTAGAAGAGGAGATAGCTTTTTCAATTTTTATTTCTTCTTTATGTTTTCTGGTTAGAGGAAGATGTACTATACGTACATAATTTTGAGAAGAAGATACCTATTTCTCAAGTTAGAGTAGTAATGGGCTTGACCCAATTAGGAAAAAAAGCAATTAGACTAGCCCAAGAAAAATTTGTTAACACTAACACTCTTATGTAATTAATCAAAACAACATATTTAAACAAGATTTTCAACACAATAAATCAAACAACCATATTTCCATGTTTAATAAAACATTTTACAACCGATAGAAAGATAATTTAGTTATAAAAAATATTTTTATTATTAAAACTCTTATTTTTGAATAAAAACCCAATTTACACAAATATTTACATGAAATGCTATTTTTAACTCCAAAAAGTATACAAAAATAATTTTCTTGTGTAATAAAATACAACCAACCATTTTCCATCGTTTTTATAATCTAAACTTATTTTTAAACCCAATTTCATCCTTTTATTTATAATAAACACATTTTAAAACAAATACTTCTTTTAAGAATCAATAAAAGAAACAGTTGGCAATAATTGTTAAAATTATTGCATTTCTCTAAATTGAAACCATATTTCACTCAATTTTATCACAACAACCAAAAATAAAGTTTCTAAACTTTATTTTCACATTTTATGTTTAAAATCCATTGTTTATTTAAAATAAACAATTCAAAAATCTCCAATTTATTTTTGTTCTCAATATTAAATTATAACCACCGTTATAATTTAATATTACAAGTAACCACCAAAACCAGGGTTGTTATAGACTCCTCCCCTTAAAAAAAATTGCGTCCTCGCAATTTCTAGAGAAGAGCTGTATTCAACATTATTTATTTCATCAAGTAACGGAAGATAGATAAGCTCGAGTTTAAAATTTCTCACCCCAACCCAAGATGATTAGAAAATCATGATAAGACTGCTCGATTAATTCTATGGTTTCCCAAGTGCTATCATTGGGATTAGTGGACCAATGAATTTCTACGAATAATGCATCATAATTTCGAAGGCGTCTCACCTTCGAAACAAGAACACAGACATGATGCTATACAAAAGATCAATCGAGTGGGATTGATTTCTTAGAAACTTCTCGAACAGAGTTAGGATTTAACATAAGTTTATCCTAGATTCCAACCAACTAGATATTTATCGACATGACTTTCCATATGTCACTATGGAAAGAGCCACACCAACACTAGATTGACATAATGGAGGTAAGAAAACTCAATAAGAGGTAGGTGGTTTCCTCAATACCACCAACCCAAACGACCGCATAAATGCAAGTCGCTAGATATTGCACAAAGTCAAGACAAACTCAAAAAATGGATTTTTATACTCCTATTTGACTAAACAATATTTTCAAGGTTATCAAAATCCTTTTTACTACATAATCAAATTCTCAAATTTCAACATTTTGAAAATTTTCAAAACCTCTTATAAAAATCCAATTTAATCTCCAAACTCTTCGTTTAAAGTGAATAAATTGTTTCACTCTTAAATTCTAACAAAATATAGTTCAATTTGAAACATATATTTATACTAAACATCAACTCAATTACATTCACAAAATAGGTAGAATACACATGACCACAAAGAAACAACTAAATTCCAATTACAAACCTGTTGTAAAGAAAACAAATTTTGACCCATTAAAACTCAAGATCTAAAAATACTTATAAAATGAAAGTTGTTCTACTAAAGCTTTCCAGCGGTATAAAGATCATAAAAATTGGATTCACGTTTTGAAAGTTATGCTAAATTTATTTTCAGCTTAAATCTTAGAAAATCTCTTATAGGACAGAAATGACCATCTACTTTCAAACCCATTTTAGACTCAGTAAAAAGAAAAATCTTTTAAAGTGGTAAAAAGAAACTTTATAGCTTATTAAAAGCTCTTTTATTTACAAAAAGATTGAACTCATTTGAAGTGATAAATATCAAGTTATCGTTGTTTTAGTACAACACTTTTCCAAACAAAATTTTAGTTTTTAAATCAATTTAAAATTTGAAATTTTCCCAAACCATTTTAATCTCAAACTACATTTTCAAACAAGCGTTTTGTTATTTCATTTATTAAACGATCTTCTTTTTCCCCAGAAAGCTAACACATATAAAATTATGATCAACTTTATGTAATCATAAAAAAAACAATTCATTAAGTGGAAATACTTCATTACTTTCCAAAATCTAGCTTTAAAACAATTAACTATGGAAACTCATTTTGAAAGAGATAACTAATCTCTTTCATTATCAAGAGATGATTATTGATTATCCACCAAATAAATTTTTGGGATATATACATATATATATAAATTTTAAAATTATTCTCATAATTTAAAATGATTATACTACATGAATTTTTCATTTATCAAAACAATCCAAATTCACATTTCCATTTGTGACAAAAATTAAATTTCCATCTAATTATCAACATAAAACTTATTAAAGTTGATAATTAATTCAAACTTGTTTTCAAAAGAATTTTGCAATTTCAAACCCACAAGTTTTAATACCATTTAAGTTTAAAACAAAAACTAGCTCACAAATTTATACTAAATGTTCTAAACTAACACTTCTTTATTTTCTCTTAAGATAGAGTTTTATATCTATCCTCTACTATTACTCAAATTACTAAGTGTCAAAACAAATTTTTGTTTTATATTCATCATTAATAACTTGAACTAAACTATTCAATTAATATTTTAATTTTTCAAACCAAAGTATTCTTTCACCTTAAATACATCATTTTATTAATCAAAGCATCAAATGATATTTTCTCCTAATTAAAATATCCCCTTAATTAGAATTATTCACTTTTACTTACCCAAATTACCATATTCAATTTCTCAAATTTTAAATAATATAAGGGTATTGCCTTGTCATTGATTTATAGTGAATGACCCCATCGATTGGCTGCAGAGGTTATCAAATGATCAAAACTGCCTCGCCACTCATCCAACACTCACTATGGTTCAA
Organism: Allium fistulosum; assembly: GCA_030737815.1. NCBI lineage: Eukaryota > Viridiplantae > Streptophyta > Magnoliopsida > Asparagales > Amaryllidaceae > Allium > Allium fistulosum. The sequence goes on from CM060905.1 coordinate 1,249,105,699, forward strand.
TGGTTTCATTAAATATTTGAAATAAAAATTAATACTCCACCATATTAACTATTTTAAAACTTTACTTATTAAAACTCAATTTACCGTGTCTAACTATCTCATCATAGTGTTTAGGAAATTCCTATCGATAACGTTGGCCAAACGCATCGGCCGGAATTCTTAAAACACTAGACGGACAACCCAACACAAAAATTCATTTTTTTAAAACAGAAATACCTCATATATAATACTCAAAATATTCTTTGTTTTTCCCAAAAACAAAATCCATTTTCTCTTAGAAACATATCTTAAATTTTTGAAAAAATTTGAAAACACAATGTATTACTTATTCTCAAAATCAAGGAACACAAATAGAGCTTATCGAGATATTCCTAGAATACTCGATCCTCAAGATTGATGGAATAGACTGGAGTGTACATTATTCCGAATGGTATAATGAACCACTCACAAGGCTCATAACGAGTGCGGAATGAAATAAGAGTAACATTATCCTCCACGACTCGTAGCTCATGAAAAATCGGTGTAAGGTCAAGCTGAGGAATGACCCTAGCGCCAAACAATAGATTATAAAGAGAGAAATGAGATATAAGAGTAAGGTTAACATACCTTCTCGAATGATAAGAAGAACATTAACTACATATCATTACTTCGAGTGAAGTAATTTTACAAAGTGTATCAACAATTGAGTATCCAAAGAGGATATCTCAAAAGGAGGTAAGAACGACAATATCAAATAAATTCAATGAATCGCCTCATTTCCCTAGTGGACATCCTCATGGAAGGATGACCGAAAGGCTAAGAACCGGGAATGAAGTCAATACAATATTCAATTGCTCGATTGGGTGTCATACCCAAACAGACTCACAGAAATCAACAAAGTCATAATGACTGGAATTCGAGATGTATCATCAACATCTCGAAACTCAAGAGTGAATATAGAGGCTACGGAATCATCGTTAACATTCCAAAGAACAAGAAACAATGAATCGGCCAAATTAGGATACTTAAATACAGGATCTTCAAATCATAGAATGTGGCTTGATAATATGCAAGCCACTCCATCTTAAACCATTCCAAACTCTAGGTAGAAAAATAGCATGCTAATTCGCACGAAACGATAAGCTACAAGGAACAATCCTAAAATCCTCGAACATCATACCAAAGGTTGCGGATCCTCTCAATAGGATTCACAATCCTTAGAGAAATCACAAGATAAGAACATCAAAAAGCATCAACAAATTCCTCCGATATGGATGAGTGTCAAGCACCCGTATCTAAGAGGACTCGAATAGAACAATCACAATTAGGATTACTCCTAAGATAAGATATTATAAATTCTATTATGGAATACTACGGAATAAAATATATTCCTAGACATATCCCAAACTTCTATCCCAAAGGACACGATATGGTATAGGATACGATGATTAAGCGATTCGTACACTCGTACTATACTTGGATGTATCGTAATATATGCTTTTGTTCTGTGTTTATCAGATTTTTTTCTGAACTCAACTCCGATACCAAGCTATGATGCCCCACCCCGAGACCCACATTAACAAAGAGTATTACTGGCTAATACCGTCTGCTAATGTAGAGAATAGGGCTGGATAGAAGGGACCGTCTATAGCCTTGTCTTAAATATATATTGAATACGTTGACAAATGCCATATATTTTTTTCTATCACAAGTGGATTGACATATCCAATAAATACTTAATACAAAGCCATTGGTGGCTATAGGATCTATCAGAACAAAATACAACAACTCGAATGCAAAAAACATAACAGAACAGTAGATCATCACATATATATATATACATATACAGATACATCGCAGAGTATACAATAATGATACGTGTTAAGTGGTATAGCAACCACAATATACAAGTGAGTCAAAAGAATATACATATCAGAGTAGCAACCAAAAAGGACTACACAAAAAGCTAAAACAAAAAGAGCTAGCAGAATAGTCCATGCAAAAGAAGAATAGGCTAAGTCCAAATGTACCTAATCTGAAACACCTCGGTCTGACCCGAGTATAAAATACACGGGTCAGTCTAGCTAAACAAATCAGTTTACAAGGATAAGCGATAATATGAGCATAAGAATAATGTGATAATATTCTCAAGTGAGAGGGGACAATTAAAGTATATGATTACATCAAGTGATAATATGGTATCACTACACAAACATATAATCTCAAAAGAGATAAAATAACCCATAAAACGATAAAAGTAGCGAGCCTCGTATCATCGGCATTCATAAAACATCAAATATGGTTTAAGGGAAATCCTAAACCCACCATCTTGGCAAACCCAAAACATGCATAAAGAGATCTCATCTAAAACATGCCATAAGGCAAATATATCTCCAAAGAGGGGAATAAAATCTCAAGTAAACACCAAAAGGAAAATCTCATATAACGCCAGTGTAGGCTACTCACATCTCAAAAATAGAACTCACAAGAGTTCAAATTCCCGAAAGGTAATCACCACAAATTTATATCGAATGGTTCAAAGGACCAATTCCGAAAAAGGGCAATACACTAGGGAAATCACAAACATCAATGAAATCATCCCAAATATATATAGCACGTGCTTGTGGCCGAAGCCTGCCAAGTACTGTTCTCACAAATATAGGGCGCCGCGTCTCTTAGACAAACTTCCGAAGGACAAATAAATAAGTCTCTTAGACAAACATCCCGAAGGACAAATACGTCACAATGACAAACGTCTCTTAGACAAACATTCCGAAGGACAAATGGCCCGAAGGTCTAGTACTGGCAAATACGTCCCTTAGATAAATGTGTCACAAACTCTCGGATAGAAACTCGAACAGTGTTAACGTTTGTCCCATACCACATGTTCACACTAAATGGTTTACTAACAACTAGTAAATTTCACACTCAAAGCAATAAAAAGTGTACCTCATCTCATCGGTAAACTCGACCCGTAGGTCAAAACGATCAAACGGACAAGTCGGGAATTAACCGATAAGATAAACGCACGTGTTTTACCAAACCGTTTAATTCTCCTTCTCATTCGCTTGAATAGTGCAAAAACGTGTATTTTATATATAAAATAATTTACTTGAGAAAACAAGCTTTTACCAATTTTGAAAGCCATATTTGAAAAATCCCTTATTATCGAAAATAAATAGATTCTATATTTGAAAATACTTTAAAATATCATATAATAATAATTTAAAATGCCCATTTATTTAAAAAAAATTATTTCAAAAAGATTCGGGAAAATCCGTGCTAAAAAACAAATAAAAATCCAAAAATTCACGCAAATCGATATTTGAATTCAATTCAAATTTAACCAAAAATTTGAATTTCAAAATCTAAAAAGTTTGGTTAGTCTACCGATAGACATCATGGCCTCAAAACATTTCAGAAATATCATAAAAACATGAAGTAAAAGTCAAAAGTCGGACGGAAAATGAACATAAAAGCATCGGCAACAATACCCAGGTCTGAAATCTTCTCTGGATTCAAATTTCGGACATGAAACAGGTGACCAAATGACCTTAGATTGAACTAAAAATTGGTGTGCACAAAGTAGAATACTTTGGCTTTCAAACAAAAGAAGAATTGATGAATTTCGACTGGAAATGAAAAAAAGATACGATGTCTCAAACATGAACTCGGGCCATGTTTGCAACAGTTCAAAAACAAAAATATACCCAGGCTTGAAAACCATCTTGAGTCCAACTTACAGGTCTGAAACAGAGGAGCATACAACCTCATATTGAGCTGAAAACTGGAATGCACCTAGTAGAAAACTTTATCTTTCAAACAAAAAAGAATTAATAAATTCCGACTGGAAATGAAAAGGTTACACTGTCTCAAACATGGACTCAAGCCATGTTTGCAACAGTTCAAAAAACCAAAAAAATGTACATGCCTGAAAACCATCTTGGGTTCAACTTCCTGGCTTGAAACAGAGGAACAATTACCTCTGATTGAGCTAAAATGGTATGCATATAGTAGAAAACTTTATCTTTCAAAAAAAAGAATCGATGAATTTCGACAGAAAAAGAAAATGTTACACTGTCTCAAACATGGACTCAGGCAATGTTTGCAATAATTTAGAAAAACCAAATGTACAGGCCTGAAACCCATCTCGGGTTCAACTTTCAAGCATGAAACAATGGACCAAATTATGTCGGATTGAGCTAAAAATTGGTATGCATATAGTAGAAAACTTTATCTTTCAAAAAAAAATCGATGAATTCCGACTGGAAATGAAAAAGTTACACTGTCTCAAACATGGACTTAGGCAATGTTTGCAACAGTTCAAAAAACCCAAATGTACAGGCCTGAAACCCATCTCGGGTTCAACTTTCAGGCATGAAACAGAGGACCAAATTATCTCGGATTGAGCTGAAAAGTGGTATGCATATATTAGAAAACTTTATCTTTCAAACAAAAAAAGAATCTATGAATTTCAGTAAGAAATGAAAGAGTTATGCTATCTCAAACATGGACTCAGGCCATGTTTGTAGCAACTCAGAAAACAATTTCTACAGGAAAAAAATCTGTATTTGAGTTGATTTTCTACCAATGTTTTGAATATCCAAATGATAATATTATTCAACCAAAATATGTAGAAATGAAGTTCAACATGCAAGCTACCAACGCAAGAGATCCGGCAGCATTTCGGTGCCGAAATCAAAAGATATAAGCATACAAAGAAGCAACTCAAACTAGATTCACAGAAAAGAAAACTATCAACAAAAAAACGATTACAAAAGCTCAGATTTTGATTTTTGAAGCTTTGCTTGAGCTAGAAATTGTGAGTTTATCACTCACCTTTGCAAATCGAAGGGCAAACTTGAATTAACTTAAGAAAGTTGCGAACTTTGGGTTGGAATTTGCTTCAATAACCTATAAAATAGAAGAACAAAGACATGCAAAGAAGAAAAACAAAGCTTAGACAAACCCGAAATCTCAAAATAAAAACTTGATGATATAATCTATGTTTTGGAGTTGATTACCTGTGGAAAAGAGCTTTAATTTGATTATTATCAGCAAATAAGTGGATTTATTGGATATTTAGGCTTATGGTTTAGAAGAGGAGATAGCTTTTTCAATTTTTATTTCTTCTTTATGTTTTCTGGTTAGAGGAAGATGTACTATACGTACATAATTTTGAGAAGAAGATACCTATTTCTCAAGTTAGAGTAGTAATGGGCTTGACCCAATTAGGAAAAAAAGCAATTAGACTAGCCCAAGAAAAATTTGTTAACACTAACACTCTTATGTAATTAATCAAAACAACATATTTAAACAAGATTTTCAACATAATAATTCAAACAACCATATTTCCATGTTTAATAAAACATTTTACAACCGATAGAAATATAATTTAGTTATAAAAAATATTTTTATTATTAAAACTCTTATTTTTAAATAAAAACCCAATTTACACAAATATTTACATGAAATGCTATTTTTAACTCCAAAAATTATACAAAAATAATTTTCTTGTGTAATAAAATACAACCAACCATTTTCCATCGTTTTTATAATCTAAACTTATTTTTAAACCCAATTTCATCCTTTTATTTATAATAAACACATTTTAAAACAAATACTTCCTTTAAAAATCAATAAAAGAAATAGTTGGCAATAATTGTTAAAATTATTGCATTTCTCTAAATTGAAACCATATTTCACTCAATTTTATCACAACAACCAAAAATAAAGTTTCTAAACTTTATTTTCACATTTTATGTTTAAAATCCATTGTTTATTTAAAATAAACAATTCAAAAATCTCCAATTTATTTTTGTTCTCAATATTAAATTATAACCACCGTTATAATTTAACATTACAGGTAACCACAAAACCAGGTTGTTACATCTAGATTGAAGAAAAAGATTTGGAAAGAAAAATGTTTGAAAAAGAGGAAGAAAATTTAAAAAAATAAGAGGAATTGAAAACGAAAAACAGCTTTGAAAAAGAAGAAGATTTGAAGAATAAGAATAAAAAAAGAAAAAAAAGAAAAGGAAGCTTTGAAAAAATAGAGAAGAAGGAGATTTAAAGAAGAAAAATGAAAAAGAAGGAAGGAGGAAGGCGAAGAGAGGAAAAAAGAAATGGAAGTTTTGTTTGGAAAAATATAGTTATAGAAGATGAGATTTGAAATATGAAATGAGGATGAAGATGGACCCAAATGAAAAGCTAATATAGTAAATATAAATGAACTAGGAATTGAGATAAAGTAAAAATAAGAACAACCTTAAAAAATGATAGGTATTAAAAGAGGTGAAGTAAAGAAATAAAAATATGAATAAAGATAAAAATAAATCTTCTGTTTCTAAATACTCTATATTCCAAATATAAAACTAAAAAAATATTAATGGCGTCTTCTCAAGAAATTTGCTCTCAAAATCCTACGTTTGCTGGATTTTCTTCATCTCAAAATCATTTTAATCTGATCAATCGTTTTTCATTACCTTACTCATATGCTCAAGCCATCAAGAATCATTTACCTCCTCAATCTCAAGAACAGATCATTCGCAAATTAAAAACTAATTGGATCGATTCTAGGAAGGGAAAGAATTTTTGTTTCAGATTTGGAGATCTCAATCAGTCGCAAAACTTTGCCGAGACCCAATCAGATGTTTTGATTGTGGTGGTTTTGGACATAAAAGAAAGGAATGTTTTATGAAATCGGCCTCCTCTGAAATTTCTTCGTCATCGATTAACCATGGTTTTCAGTTTGTGTTGAAATTCTTGAGACTGAAGGGGTTGTTACTCGATTATCAATGGTATATGAGAGATGTAGTAATCAAATATCTGGATGATTTATTGAATCATTTCGACATTATTAATGAGCCAAACATAGGAAAAGGCTATAAAGAAAGATTTGGTAACCTAGAAGATTATTTTGGCAAATCAGAAGCCTGTGTTGTTAATAGGCGAATCTCTTCCTCAAGTTTTGTTAATTATGGATTCCAATTTGCTTTGAAATTTTTGTTACTTAGGGGAATTCTGATTGATCATCTTTGGTATAATAAAGAGGCAGGAATTAAGCTTCTTGACGATCTGTATTACCATTTCGACATAATAAATTCGCCAAATATTGGTAAAGGATACATTGAAAAATTTGGTAATATTAAGGAGATAGATGGCATTTCTGTTGACTCGATAAAATCTGATTTCACAGAGGATACCATATTAGTTTCAAACATTTTTATGAATCCTGCTGCTAGGGAAGTCAATTCGGGTTATGATCCCATGCTACTAGATCCAGTTGTTTCTGCTTATTCTGATTTGTATTCTTTATCATCGAATGCCTTGGAAATTGTTGAAGAGCGGTTAGAAGTTGTTGAACACAGTGATGACTTCACTTTTACTAGTTGTAAATGTCGTAAAAGTAAAGTCCGTGTTCATGATAGTTTTGAGATAACTTTATCCAATAAATTCGACTGTCCCTCGTCAGATTTTGACAGTTCAGATGTTGATGGGGGATTGGTGGTTATCTCTGAACAACTTGTTGATAAACTGTTGATTGATTCGAATAAGTAGGATTCCAAGATGCTAGGCAATAATATTTCAGGTGATCTAGTGGTTTTTGACATCGAGAGTTTTGAAGATTATTCGAAGAATAATGTAAGCCTTGATAAAGTGCTGGATTCAATAAGCTTGTGTATGATTCAATCATCATCCTTGGTAAATGAATTAGAGTCAACATTTGAAGATATTTTCTTTGTTAACTCCTCAGAGCTGGATATTGATAGTAGTAACTGTTATTGGAGTGATTCAAATCCTTTTTTAGTAAATTTATTGGATTGGAATATTGAAATTGTTGTTGTGGAAGACATAACTGAGGAAGAGACTGTAGCCTTTCTCGACAATAATGTTTCCTGGCGCTATACTGATCTTGAATCAGTTGTTTTAGATGAAGAAGTTTTTTCAGGTGATGTTCGTTTGTTTGAAAAAGAAGTTTTTTGTGATTGGATATTGTTATTTGAACAGCAGAGAGAGGACGATTTATCTGTTGAATTCGAGTCTCGAATTTCTGGTGTGTTTTCTAATTCTTCCTCGGTTCCATTAGATATTGTGCACGCTGTTGAAGGTGTGCATGGTGCACAGTTTTCACATTCAGTCGAGGGAGTTTTCAGCGATCAGGCAGTAGCACTTATTTGTGATGTTTCATTTCCAACTATCGAAGACAGGAATGTTTATAATTTTGTATGCTTTGAAAACAAAGCAGATATTGATGTGTGGTCATTGGTTGGGTTGGGCAATTTTGAAGAAGAGGCTTTTATTAAAAAGGAGAACAACTTAACATTCCAAATCTCAAATGTTGTTGAGGATATTACTGTCGATTCCAAACCAATCATTGATAGTACTAGAGATCATGGAGATAGATCTGTTACTGTGACCATTGGTGAGGGGATTAAATTAGCAAATACATTAGAACCTAAAATGATCACGTGCGGTTCCAGCCCAGTTTCTGCATCGTCGATGAGAGGAAAGCGTAAGAAACAAGTTGTATCTTGTGGATCGGTTCGGTGTAGTGCTAGAATTCGTATTTGTCAGACTTCATCTATAGGTGAGTTACTTGGATCGAGTGCCATGAGTGGTGCTACGTATCCAGGCTTAGGTATGAGTTCTTTTTTGGGTAGCATGTACTCTTCATATGCATTAGGCAGTTTATCATCTGTTGAGTTTAGCCAGTTAGCTAATGATACATCTTTTATCTTTTCTGATATAGAGATTGATCGGGAATATATTAGAGGTAAGGAATTAGAGAGGGCTAGTTCTGTTAGTTCATGAGGATCATTAGTTGGAACATTAGAGGTTTAAATGACCTGAACAAATGCGATAAGGTTAGAGTGTTTTTAAGGACTATTCTATTGATATCGCTTTACTTCAAGAAACTAAAATTAACTGTCCAAACATTCGTTTCATTAGAAGATTAAGCGGTTACCACTTTAGAAAATGGGTTTTTTACCTTTAGTAGGTACTTCCTGGGGGTTGATGATAGGTTGGCGTTATAATTCTTTTAAGTTGCTTCAATGTATTACCATGCAGCATTCTCTTCATATTATTCTTATTAATCTTTCTGATAATTCTTATTTAAATATTTCCAATGTCTATAGGCCTAATTCAAAAATCAATCGGAGAATTTTATGGAAAGAATGCCTAGAATTTAGATCCTTGGCTCCGGGTTCTTGGATATTAGGGGTGATTTCAATGTTACGTGCTTCATAGGAGAGTGTTTCCCTAGGATAGTGGATTACTCTGCTATGGAGGAATTTGACCAATTCATTATTAATTCTAATTTGATCGAGATCCCTCTTTCAAATAAAGAATTTACTTGGAGTAATGCAAGGGAGTCTCCTTCTATGGCTCTTCTTGATAGATTTTTTGTTAGTGATGAGATTGAAGATAAGTTTCCAATTTGTAGTGTTTCTGGTTTACCATACACGTATTCTGATCATTGTCCTATTATCCTCACCTGCGATTATCATAGAGTTTTTATTAATAATTTTAAATTTTAAAAGATGTGGCTTATGGAATCTAACTTTGTGAACATAATTAATAGTAAATGGCTCTCTTTGAATTACCATAATATTAGAAACAAGGATAATTCTGCTAAATCTTTTGTTCCGAAAATTAGGGATCTTAGGATTTTTCTTAAAAACTGGAACAAAAATGTTTTTGGCAATATAAAAATCAAAAAAGCTAATATTCTTAACAAGATGCTCAAAATTAATAAGATAGAAGAATCTAGACAACTAAACTTAGGTGAACGTAATGTTCTCGCCAATTTAAAAAGGAATTAAATTCTATTTTAGAAAAAGAGGAGGTTATGTGGAAGCAAAGAGCCAGAATCCAATGGATCAATGAAGGAGATAATAGTACTAAATTTTTTCATAACATAGCTAATGGTAGAAAATGTAGTAATACAATTAACTCTATATTTGTTAATAATGAAGAGTTAGTAGACCAAAGAGATCTAAACAAGGCTTTTACATACTATTATAAGGATATCTTTGGCACTAAAATCAAACATTGAATCAATGTCAGATGGAAAGATCTATATCCTTCCGGTTCTATTGTTGATTTATCCGAGATAGACAATCCTTTTACGGTCGAGGAAATTAAAAATGCTATTAATGACTTGCCTGGTGATAAATCCCCGGGCCCTGATGGGTTTCCAATTTTATTTTATAAAACGTTTTGGGACGTTTTAAAATTCGATTTAGTTAATATGTTTAATGAATTTTATAATTGTAATTTAGAATTAGGGAGATTTAACTATGCAAATGTTATTTTATTACATAAAAAAGTAGGAGCTAAAAACCTAAAAGATTTTAGACCTATATCTTTGATTAATTGTTCAGTTAAAATCATTTCTAAGGTTCTAGCCAACAGACTTAGTAATAGAATGAATGACTTAATTGATTGTTCACAATCAGCTTTCATTAAAGGGAGAAATATCACTGATGGAGTGGCAGTTGTTCAAGAGTATATCAATCACTATTGTAAGAATAACATAACTTGTGCGATCTTAAAACTAGATTTTGCTAAAGCTTTTGATTCAGTAGATTGAGATTTTCTTGTAGACATTTTTCACGCTAGAGGTTTTGGTCTTAGATGGATTAATTGATTAAGAATTTGCTTAAAACTGGTAATTCCAGTATTATGGTTAATAGCATATTAGGTAATAAAATTCAATCTAAGAGAGGTTTAAGGCAAGGGGATCCTTTGTCGCCTTTATTATTTAACCTAGCTGCTGATGTTTTTGCTAAGATTATTAAAAGAGCAATGGATAATGGGGCCCTAGGATATGTAGGCAATGACATTTCGCGTAATGGTATATCGGTTCTCCAATTTGCCGATGATACACTACTTTTTTCTTCCCATTTTCCTAGACATATTATCACTTTTAAGTTTATCTTATACAGTTTCGAGCTTCTATCAGGTTTAAAAATAAATTTCGACAAAAGTTCTGTTTTAGTTTTAAATGATTTTGATAAAGTTGAAAACTTAGTTGCTAACACTTTAAATTGCAAAACTATGAGCTTTCCTTTTGATTATTTAGGTTTTGTGATTAAACCTACCAAACTCAAACATGATGATTGGCTCATAATCATTGACAAAATTAAAAATAAGATCTCTAACTGGAATGGTAGATTTTTATCTAGAGCAGGTAGACTAGTCTTAATTAACTCAGTTTTATCAGCCCTTCTGATTTATTGGATGTCCATGCATCTATTTCCAGATTGGGTTATTGATAAAATTGATAAAATTAGAAGAGATTTTTTATGGAGTGGGGAAAACCCTAATAGTAGTATAAAATGTTTAGTTAATTGGGAAACTGTTTGTAAAGCCAAAAATGAAGGTGGCCTAGGAGTAATCAATTTGCTTAACATGAATTTATCCTTACTAGGTAAATGGTTATGGAAGTTTAAGGATATAAACGATAATGCTATTTGGAAAGAGATCATTACTAAATATTACTATAATGGCAATAGTAATTTATATCAAATTTCTTCTTTAGTTACTCAAAATATTTCTAATTTTTGGAAAAACATTTTAAAATGTAATGACACTACAAGAAATTTTATTTTTTGTGGTGCTTAAAAAACACTACAAAAACTTTTGCTGGCGTTTTGATAAACGCCGCGAGAAAACATGCGACTAAAAATCCATGATTTTTTGTTGCATTTATTTTAACGCCACTATAAATGCATTTTTGGCGCTACTAATAGAATTTCCAACTTTACCCCTGTTTTACGGTTGTATTTACTCAACGCCACTATATATATTTCGGTAGCGTTTTTGAAACGCTACTAAAAGTTGTTTATTATTTTACACCATTTTTTCATGCTATTATTTCCTGTTAATGGTCTGTTTTGGTTCTATTATATCAATCAACAATCACTCACATAATCATCATATTCAAATAAGTTAAAAAACACATTAACCATATAATCAAATAAAATATCCATAACCATTCCAATACAATAGTTTTTCAACAAAATGACCTAACTCACATACAATAACCATTTGTATACAAATTTACACATCGGGTACTAATAATTGTTATATCTAACTAGTGCTAACAAAATGTTTGATTACCCATAATTCTTTGTTGCATACACAAGTGAAAGCTAGCATCATCAAGTCCAAATTTGCTCTCTTCAAAAGTTCGATGCCTACACAAGTGAAAGCACAACAGATAGTCAAACAATTACGTTAACTCGTAGGACTTCAAATATGAGATCAAACATCTACAACATTATAAAAGTATATCCTACTATAAATGATGTCATATAAATTATCAAAGTTAGAAAAAAAATGAAATAAAGTCCTTTCTTGAGCTTAAATAGTAGGAATCAATTTTGCACACTTACGAACCCTCCTTTGATAGAATGGTGAATCCAACAACCTGAGCAAGAAAAAAATGACAATGTAAGCACCAAAATTCATAATACTTTTGTAAATTGTAATTTAATGCATAATATGTAAAGCAATTAGTTAACAGTAAAGCAATTAGTTAACAGTTTAGTTGAAGGTACTAAAATTTTAAGTTTTAAATTTAATTTAATTTAAAGTTCTAAGTTAATTTAAAATTAAAGTTAATTTAAAGTTTAAAATTAAATTTAATTTCAAATTAGAGTTAATTTAAAGTTAATTTAAAGTAAAATTAAAGTTAATTTAAAGTTAATTTAAAGTAAAATAATTAATTTAAAGTAATTATGAGCAGCCTTCATATATTGAGCTTAGTTTTACAGTATGATAATTTCATGCACACATACATATGAGAAGAGAAGCTCGATAAAATTCTAAATGATAACTATAAATGAAATGTTACAATATGACACATTTAGTAACAGAATAAAATGCAAGTAATTTGAAGTTTCGCACGATACCTTGAATTTTGCAAGTTCAAATACCAAAGCATCCCCTATTTCCAAACTATGAGCCATCGCAAATCCCCTCCACCCACCGCTAAGACCTTTTTTATGTTCAAGCTATAAAGAGCCATATCCAGCTCCATTTTCATCTTCCAGTGTCATTCTTAAGTCATTAGGAGGAAGATTATCCATGCAAAATTTCTTGGGCAAGCCCTGCAATTCAACAAAATAAATAATTAGTAAGACTACTTATAAGTTACCCGTAATTAAAAGTAAACTATTGAGTCTCTTCAGAAACTTTACAAGGCAAACACTGACTACATAATTAATTTTTTGGCAACATTAATGGTCATGACAGCCAACAAGTTAGAAAGTTTGACTGTTTTTAAATTAAAACTTCAATCTTCTACCTACTTTTAATGTATTTTAGGTTTTCAGGTTTCTTTTACTCTCCTTTTCTTTTTCTTTTTTTTTTCTTTTTCTTTTACAAGCCATACTTAGCCAGCTAATCGGTAATCCAATATCAATATCCTAGTGTATACTTAACAACACCTAGTCAAGAGGGAAGAATTTTTGGCAACTAGCTTTAGCTAACACCAAAGCTAGGCATAATTGCAAGCAACTGTGCTGAAAGCCCGAAACACTCTCTCCTATTGGCTGAATCATGCCAATAGGATCTGCGCTCAACTCAATACAAGAAATTAAAAAAATGGCATAGCCAACGAAATCGTTAGTAACAGCTGAGCCCTTACACAACTAGTATTAGAATCTCTTTATATAATGTGTGTATGAGCATGCGCACATGTGTATTTCCTTAAAAATTAAAAGTAGTAGTTTGTTCAAATGTAAATTTTAATGGATTCAAAGAGTTAACATTGTTAAGATCACAATAATTCAATAAACAATTGCAGGATCTCTTATGGAAGCTCACTTGATGAGTTGATGAGATGAGCCAGACATATAGCTTCCCAAGCATTGAATAATAAACTGTCATTATACTTGAGAATTCAGCGGTGATGTTGTGCAACCTACAGCCTATTTCTATTGTTTCTAAATTGTTAAAGCGTACTGCAATGTTTATTGCTTGCGTAAAATGCTCATGGGGAGGAATATTTTAGATGTCTTTAAATAAATAATAAAATGTGATTCTTGTATCGATTTTCCCTAACATGTCCATACTTCATCTCACCTCCCTCTGACCATCTTCAACATCAACTACTACTCCTCCTTCTCTCAACATCCCTGCATCTCTACTCCTCTGCTTCACCAACCACACCCAGCAATACTGCCATCAAATACCCCTTTGCCTTGTATTGCTACTCCTTTCACTATCCTGTCACTACTCCTTTCCTTGCCACTACACCCCTTTGCCTTGTATCACTGTGCATGTGCACATAACCTATAAACAACTGCCTTTACTACCATTTTAATCTCTGTTCCACTGTACAAACTGCTCAACCTCCTCCTCAACACATCCACTGTCACTACCTTCCCCTTGCAACCACCTCCAGCTGCAAGTCGTACTACAATTAACATACACTGCCATACATCTCCACTACTTGATTTTTGAACACAACTATATACAACTGCCATGCATTTCTGCCTACATACAACCAACCTCCTATCACTTCTGTTCATACATCCACACACCAACCACATAAACTATGCACATATACTTTCCACAACCAATATACATCACTCAACTTCCCATCCAAGCGTTGTCAACCCTGGAACTTCATTGCTGCTCCTCACAAGTTCTACCACTTCACCACACATCCTGAAAAACAACAGCAACATTAAAACCCACTAGTGTTCCACCACCTAACTTCTGCCATCTGCTTCATCAAACACCCCTGTCATTCATTCAAAAAACCATCCCTACATAAGTCCTTCACTTTTCCAACATCATATCCAGCCAAAAACAGTTCCCCATCACTAGAGATACACACCCTACTCCACAGTCACAAACCTCCTTAACCTCTTCAAGCATATCAATAGTGTGCATTTATATGCACATCAACTTCCTTTGCACACTACTAAAACCATCTCACATATCACCACTTCCTCCTTCTCCATCATCAATACTACCAGCACTCACCTCTGTGCAACCAATATACACCTACCTCTACACATCACCTTTGCATACATTTCAAACACATTTGAAACAAATATTTAAAGAGGTCTTTTGCTATTAAGTATAAATGCAACTGCAGAAACCAAATGCTTTCAGACAAAGAAAAAATGATTGAATATTAATGGGTCTTTAAAGCAAAATTTCAATCGTAGATTCAACAAAAAAATGATTGAATAAGTCATGATAACTAGTTATCCAAAACACATAAGCATTACTAGGACTATTGAATGAGTCCACTTCAACTATATTTGAAAACTAGGCCGAATACATCTTAAGATGCAAATCTTTTCTGCTTATGCTGCTATTTGAATTCATATTCAACTAGTTCACAATACATGTTTATATTTATAAACATTTCATCACTAATATAAATACTCCATAATATCAGGCAACAGATCTGCCTTCATTAACTTAACCCAAATTACCTTAAACCATATATGCACTCACTTATAATACCTCACAAAATAAAGACATAACCATGTTTGTAAAAAAACATCAGTACAACATTGCTAAAGTACAATCAAATACGGCCATACCAAAGAGGATAGTAATAATAATTAGCACTAGCTATGAAACAGATCATGTATTATCTGAACTGATATATTTAACAATACGCATTAAGCAACAAGGTGCAATTCTATTTCTAAAGGACTGTAATATTCAAAATTGCTTAATGCATATGGTAATTGCATCATCGCATAGTACTTCTTGCACAGTGGCACAAATGTTTCCATAAGCATACGAAATATTTCTTATCATTGCATAAGTGATATACTTCTGAATGCAGCAACAATTTATTCTGACTTTAAAAATTAAATCTTTTATTCTGAATGCAAATGTTTCAGTCTTTAAAATTAAATACCGAAAGTAGGTCATTGAAAATTTTAAAGATAAAAAATCAAAGACTGAAATTAAATCATTATTGATTAGAAGGGAACGAAATTTCATGTTTGTTTGAATGCCCAGCAAAGAAAATTATAAAAAAAAAGGATATCCAAATATACAAATAAATTATCATGCCCCTTTAATTCGGGTAAGTAAAGCATACATCAAATTGAGAAAATATATGCTTTTGTTGAGAACATTTACATCGAACAGAACCTATACATATAAAATATCTATATGACTCAACAGTACAAATGTCCATCTTCGTAAATTACCTTTCTAGTTTTTTCATAACACGATAAAATATTTTTTGAAGATCCCGGTTTAACTAGAGATACAGGTTGTCCTGAAATTTTATAAACAAGAAGGGAAAAACTAGAATTCATTCCAGAATTAAATATTGCAAAATCATTAATTGAATAGTTTACTTGATAAAATGAAGCAATGACAATAACATGGTAGTCCACCATTCGACCTCAAATCAACTTGCAAGAAACTCCACCACCGGCCAATCAAGCCTCAATCGTCGAATCAAACCCATCCTACCCACCTTGAATCACCAATTCAAATTCCATTCGCGACCAGATGCATTTCGCGATCTTTTTTTGATTATTTTGGGTTTCTTTCTTATAAATGTAAAAGACCCATTTTTATTTTCTTTTTGTTTTGACAGAAGAGAAGCACAACAAGATTCCTACCCAATACTAACATCATACTATTAATGGTTCAGCTTGAATTTAAACAAAAATTAATAACTAAAAGCATTACCTTTTCAATTTGAATAAAATCAGCTGCTTCAGCTTTCCTACTAAATAATTTTCAACCGCGTAGATGCGAGAGCGAGATTCGTTAGAGACTTTGTAATAGGTTATGCTAGATCTGAGCGGCACGGACGAGTTGAGCGATTGGATTGCAGGTGAAGAGAGATGATTTTTTAGTTATGGATCTAGGGTTTTAATTGGAATATAGATTTGTAGTTTTGAGAGAAGTATAATGAGAATAAGAAAATTTGAAACATAGAAAATTTGAGAGAAGAGAGAGTTAGAATTTTTGGCTGGGAGGGACTTAGAAATTTTTGGCGAAAAGTTTTGGCGGGTTAACGAAATATTAATCGTTGTGTTTTCCGCATAAAGAAAAACAAACCCAAGTATTTAGGGTGGCATTTAGTTACAAACGCGGCCAATATATGCAACTAAAAATTGGTTTTCTTGTAGTGTGAGATTTTTAACTTAGGTATTAATACGATAGCACATTCTGGTAATTGTACTTCTTTCTGGCATGACTGTTGGATTTCGATTTCTCCTCTTAAGTTGGAATTTAAAGAACTTTATGAAATCTATAATTTTAAATTTGCGTTAATAAATGAAGTTTATTCTCCTGATATTGATCCTCCTTGGAATTTTAGTTTTAATAGTATTTTAGTAGGTTCAACCCTTAGGCAACTTTCTTTGCTTTATGCTAGATTAAATCTTTTTAATATTGATAATGATAATGATATTATTAGTTGGGAATGGGATAAGAGTAAAAAATACACTTCTAATTCTTTTTACAGATTTATTAATTTTTCGGGTACAATAAATAACTCTTTTAAATTTGTTTGGAAATATAATGCTCCTCCTAAATCTAAAATTCACATGTGGTTAATATTGCACGGAAAACTTAATACAATAGAATTTTTAAAGAGAAAAAACATTCAAAATGATAATAAATGTTATTTTTGTAATTTACATCTTGAAGACATTAAACATATTTACTATGATTGCGTGAATTCTTATTATATTCTTAAAAATACTCTTAAAATTTTTAATTTTAATACAATAACAAAAATTTCGGATTGTGACTTTTATTGGAATAACTTTAGATTTCGTTTCAATAAGAATATTAGATTTTTACTTGACACTTTATTCACTATTATTTGTTGGTATATTTGGTTTGAAAGAAATCAAAGAATTTTTCATAATAGTAGTAGTAATTTCAACAAATTGATTTTTATAATTTCTTCATTTTGTTTTAATTGGATTTCTAATCCCAAATATAAATTAGCTAATAATAATCTATTTAAAGAGTATCTTAATAAGGTTAATTATAATATTAATTCTTTTAAACAAAATAATAATATATTTAATTCCCACAATAGTAGTATTAATATTTCTACTAATTTATATGATGATTTCACTGTTAATCATTACTTACTCATGATTAAAGGTTCATAAGAATTCTTTTGTAGCTTAGTTTCACCTATTGTACTTGTCATTATTGGTTTTAGTTCACATGTAATTCTATTCTTTAATTTTGGTTTTATTAGCCTTATCTAGGTTTATATTATTTTCCATTATAATACATATATATGTGTATAATGCATATATATATATACATATATATGTATTATTCTAATTTTTACTTAGTCATTGTTCAGACACAGGTGTGGGTTATAGGGTGTCAGATTCATCTTATAGGATCACTTGCTGTTCCATCACAGAGGAAGGACACTTTCATCTCTATCGTGGTGTACTATTTTCAGCTTCGCTCCGGAGTAGTTGCTTATCCTTTCCTTCAGATTCAGATTCATGGAGTTTTCTTTCTTAGTTTTGTGATGACATTAAGCATTTTGGGATTATCTTCCATTTTTTAGATACTTCTAACACCTCAATATCGGGTGGTGGCCATGTCGGAACTCGATATTGGGGTGTGATGGGTGGTGGCCATGCCGGAACTCATCTTAGGGGTACCTGACTTTCTTTGATTCTTGTATATAGTTTTTCTTACCTGCCAGGCATGTTGGCATCGCCTTTTTCATTGTGATATATATAGTTGTATGTGTGCTCTCCTCTTTTTATAGAGGTTCACACATTTTTCTCAAAAAAAATCTTATGTTTCTAAATATGAAGCCCCAGGAGAATAAATTGCCAATAAAAGAAAGCTACAAGCGCTAATAATGCATAAACAAAATAAACTTCAAAAATGGAGAATAGTAAATGCCAATGAGGTGGCATGAATATTAATTTGGATGTTCACAATAAAAATGGAAAAAACTTCAGGTAAAGTACTTGGAAAGGAGCAAACGAAACAAAGGAGAAACAAATGAAAAGAATGTTGTAATTATTAATTAGAAATAAATCAAATGAGGCTACTATTAATTAATAAGAAACGAATGAGTAGTCAAATAATGAAATGGATGCACAAGTGGAACATACATAGAGAACTTGAAAATGAAAAGAAATAGAATATGGATGTTATATTAAATATAAAGAAAATGAAGGGACCACTTATATACTATAAACAAACTTTTGGGGTTTAAATTCCAAAACTAACTCCAATTAATTAATTTCAATAAACCCAAATGTACACATATTTATATCGTTTATTCTTTATTAATAACATTCATTTTATGTTAATATGTGCACTTCCATTAACTCAATCAATCAATCAATTAATTAATCAACCAATAAATCTATATATTTAATTATGTTACTCAAACCAAATTTATTAATTCATGAATATATATCTACCTATGCATTATAAAAATGATTTACTTTACTTTTTAAATTACTGTAATGGTCACATTGATGCAACCAATTTACAAGTTTTAACCATATATAAAATGGAAAAATAAATATATATATATATATATATATATATATGAACATGTGTGATTAATGTACAATTTTTAATACAATGTAATTTCTAATTGATTCCACAACAGCTATACAACCATGAACCCTGCGATATATTTCAAAATTTGAGTACTAATAAGATTGTTTATATATATTATTCCAAAATTCAAATTTTCTTTTTATAAAATCATAATTATTCAAAATGAAAATTTTCTTTTATACGTCTCAAAACATACATTTATTTTAATTATATTCATTCCATTTTGACACAAAAATGCAAGTTCCTATATTGACTCATTCATCACAATTTTATTCTTGTTTCCTTTTAATTGAAAATTTTCAATTAATCTAATTCCAATTAATTTCATTACTAATTTCAAACGAATTCTAGTTATAAAACATTATTTTCTTTTAATTTACACTAATTCAAACATGCATTATAAAATTTCATATATAACAAAATTTATACACTATTTACAAAGTAAATGTTTTATTTTTATTAAAAATCAACTTCTCCAAGATACATTTCAAATAACAACTTATGTTATTCTTTCTTTGAAACATTCACTCAATTCTTTATTTAAATTCAACATTTGTTATTCCAATTTCTATTATTAATTTAATATAAACTAATATCATAATTCTAATGTGAGTTACAATTTTTGTCTTATTGCAATCAGTTTTCATTTAAAATTCATCTGATATCATAACTTACATTTAATATATTTTCATAATAAAAATCATAAAATTTTGTTTCTAACCATTTTTATTCAATGATTTCTTATTCAATTTAATATTTTTAACTGTTAAAAATATGGGTCGTTACAATCTCCCCCACTCAAAACTTTTCGTCCTCGAAAAGGAACGAAACATAGAATCTTGTCATTTGATATATATTACCAAAATAATCAACTTTTAGACATTTAAACTTGCATATTTAGATTTACTATAAACTAAGATAATCTAAACCTTTTTTTCAATTACCTTTCCAAAATACTTTTATATATATGTTTGATGTCTTTACTTAATACTGATTACTCACTTTTGAGGTCGAAAAATGAACGCCGATGATGTTGCAATCACCATCAGAGTTATTTTCAAGCGATTAGAGTGGGACCCAATAATATTAACAATCCCTTGATGGATGTTTCATCTATCCTTGTTCTTAAAGAATTTAATCCATACGTTAGTTAGGCGTATGTCTAAAATTCTCTAAGTACTTGGTAGATTGGTTTAACACCAAGTAAAATAGTTCAAAATCCTTTCTTTAAAAATTGGTTATTCAAATTTTCTTAACATGCTATACTCGAAATAATAACTTTCCAAATCAATTCTCTCATACCTTAAAATTTAAAATGGGACAAAATCTATATATTCTCTTTTATATGTCTTTAAATTTTTATATTTAAAGAACTTACATAAATCCCATTTATGTCAAAATCAATTATCTTCAAATTCTGAATAATTTACTAAATTCATTTGAAAAGTTTCTTTCTTGGGCAAGGTTAATTCCCTGTATACATACCATTTTAATATTAACCATAGACATCCTTATAAATATATGTAAAATATTTAAAAATAGATATTTACATCATTACCTATATTTAGAAAGATGACTGTATAGGTTATTAGATCCACGGCTTGAAAATTTAGGCAAAATTCTTTTAGAGAGGGAAGGACATAATGACCTAAAATCTTGTCGTAAACCATCAACAAAACCAACTTAAATTCATTTTTTTCACACTTTTGGTTTTATATTTCATTTAAGCTTACCCTTTTAATATTTTTCCTTGCTTAAGTTTTACTATTTAAATCTTAAGGTTTACACTTTTGATTAAATCGAAGTCTTCAAGATTTATTCCTAAATAAATGTCTTTTCTTAAAATTTTAATAAACTTCCAATTATTTTCGATCTCCCACTTACGAAACGTTTGAATTTTATTTACTTTGGTGTATTATAAAAGTTAAATAGTGCAAAACCTTTAAATTACTTATTATTACTTATTATAATATCAAAATACTTTTATAACTCAATGTCTTAACGAGTTTATCCTCGTTCTTGCAGAAGCTAATCATACGTTGATCAGACGCAAAACTAGAAATCTCTAAGTACGTAGTAGACATGTTTCAACACCTAGTGAAAACACTTGAAAACTTTCAAAATAGATATGGAAAGTACCACTCGAAACACCATTGGTCGCAGTACGCAATGGTTAGGTTGCTATCCTCGACTGTAACCATAAGTATTGAAGATTATCATCTACCCTTGACTTACTATAACGACCCAGTATTTTGGACCATTCGCATCCATTATAAGTGTATAGGTAGACACTCATGCCGGACTTGAATAATTCAAAACAATGGATTGTAAATAAAATTTGGCAAAACTCAGCATATACAGTAAATAAAATAATTACAGATCACAGACACAGAGTAATATAACAATAATGCAGCGGAAACAAAAGGATAGTAGTTCATGAAGCTACTATATATATATATATAACAGAGTTAGACAAGATACAACAGAAGTCTCGAATACAATAGATGTCTCAATACAATAATCAAATACAAGATCTGAATACATCACTGGAATCAACTAAATAACTGAAAGCAGGATCGATAGATAGCTGGATCTCCAAGCGAAGCTCCAACTCCAAAGGTGAGTCTCAAATGCTGTATCACTCAGTCTGACCCGAGCGTAAAGCAAAACACAAAACACTCGAGTCAGGATTAACATTCTTATATTCAATAAATCCAACTCAAGTGAAATATCAACTGAAATACAAGTAACTTAAAGGATGTTTGGGATAACCATCCTCTAAGGGTCCGTTAAACTATTTACTATGTAGTAATATTCGCTATTATAATAGTGTCTAAATAAGTAAAGTATAATCATATAGAAAATAGCGTTAAGGGGATGGAGAACCTTAACGCGGTCGGATCTTAAAATCATAATCGTAGTAAAGCTCGATATGGTAGGTGACATGGCACAACTAGGCAATGCCAGGGTAGATATACCAATTACGCACACGGACTGATGGATACGCATAGCAGCCACTACCGGTCCACCTCGAACAACACTCCCAAATCGGAGGATGGCCATCTAATCAATCACAAGTAAGAGTATAATATCGAAGAAATGTGTCCGAGAAGAGGTGCTACCTCACTGGTCCGAGATCGCTCCTGTTTTAGCCACCTTATGCCAACTCACGGGAGTTGGGTCCATGTAACATACCTTAAGAACGTCACCACCATCCTACTTCATTCTGGAATCTCCACCGCGTACACGGTTGTCAAAGTGGTTTTCGGTATCGACAGAGAGTATGTCCATATCTGATCCCGGTCTCTTTGCCAACCAATCGTTATTATAACACCGTGGTCATTTCAAAATAGTTTATACTTCAAAACCAAAATGTCATTATCATTTCAAAACCCAATTTAATACGATATCATTTCACTTCAAATATATCCATTTTCAAAATCATATTACTTTCCAAAGTTATAATGCTTTCGAAATCATAGTCTGGAAATCACAGTATTTTGGAAATCATAACACTTTCCTTTTAAATAGTTTAGATATTAAAATTTCATTATAAAATAAAATAGTTTCCTCAATTTCACAAATCGATTCAAATTAACTCGAATTCCAAAAATTTAATTTAATCAAATCTCAAATCATCAGTTTCAACTCGATTCGGCTTCTAAATAAACCATTTCAAATTATCGATTTCAAATACATATCTGAACCATAAAATAAGCCATTTCAATTTTAATATATTTCAAAGTTTTAAATATTCAACATTTCAAAACTAAATTCGATAAATTTATATACATATCAAATTCACTTTACAATTATTTAGTTTTGAAATATTAACTTAACCTTTCCATAACATTTGAATACAAATTTCAATTTACAATTTAAATAAACAAAATATCTCATTTAAATATTTATACGTTTGGAATATCCATTTAAGTCACCTTTTCAACTTTCAAGTTGTAAATCACTTCTTTAAATTTCAAATTCAATACATTTTAAATCAAACTTATTTAAGTATAATTCTTAAATAAATATAATTTCAATCAATTTCAAATCATTATAAATTCTATATTTCAAAAATATAGATATTAAATAAATACTTAAACATATTATTTATCAACTTTATTAAATCAACTTTAATGAATCTTTAAAATCAATATTTATCAAAACCGTATATTTCTTTTCAAAACCAAAGAAATCATTTTCAAAACATTTATATATAGACCAACGGTGCCTGTATATAATTTTCTACCCTATGGTAAAGTGATACGAATATTTATCATTTTAATCCGCAATTTAAAATGTATTTACGGGTATATATCTTTTCAACCCGCAATCCCAAATTCAATTCAATGAAAATCGCTTGGGTTTATCATTTCAACCCATAACGATTTTCTCCTATTCTATAGATCGTTCGGGTATGTATCATTTCAACCCTTAGTGATTCTATACTAATAGGGAACTTGCAGAGTGATAACATATATGATAATAAAATAACAACAGCAACAGGCATATATCAACAATATAAATAACAGATAATGGTGTCAGATGTCACAGGTGAACAGATACAGATAATGACATATATAACAATGTAAATAACTAATAGCAGCATATTTCAATTGACATTTCAATTGAAATCAAAATTAATAAATACAAGAACGTTAATCAGAGTGATTGCTCACCTTTTGAGGCTAGAGATAAACAGGACAAGCACACAGAATAACTCATGAATTCGCAAATCGACCAAATTCAAATGATAAGTGTCAAAGCAAAGCAGCTGAGCGCAGATTGATAGACGAGGCTAGAACAGGAATTTGATGGAAACAAATCAGAACTGGATCAATGAAGATAATTGATATAAGTGAACAGATAAATATATAACTATGTACATCTATATGTATATAAAATCATATTCTAAATACAAACACATTTAAATTTAAATATATATGTATTTCAAAATCCATTACCTCAAATTTAAAACACATATATTAAACTTCAACATATATACATAATATATTTAAAGTCAATACTTATATATCATATTCATTCCAACTTAACATATCATGTATGCATGTTAAAGTACCCTATTTACTGCAGCATTCAAAATTAGTGTTTATAAAAATCAATTTCCGTTGTATAATCAATATAAATAATTTATTATAAAATACGTAAAACTCAAACAATAACAGGGAAAAATATTTTAAAATTTATGAATAACCTATTGTAGGTACTATATACATCAACCTACATGCCTAACTTAACAACTATATATACTCGCAGACCATACTAATATATGCAAACCAATATAGAGCTTTATACCATTCTATACTAAGCTAACTTAACTTATGTATATCTGTGATAAAATTTATAGAACAGGGAAAACATAAATATTATATACTAACATATTTTATAAATGTATTATATACTAACATATTATATCTTATGTATATTCAAATCTAATACGCATACAAACTAACATATTATATACTGACACATTCAATGACATATTGGAAAGTCTAGACAGACAATCATATTATATAATGCATATATACTAACAGTTGAATTATATAAACGTACAATGTAAGGTAGACCAGAACTAACCCCAATATATAATATAACTAACATAATATAAATATAAATATAATACTGCATACAAACATACATGCAATACCGCAAAAGGGAGGAGCTGGTTGTCGAAAGGAGGGGAGGCACGTGAAGCGGGTGGCGCTAGCTGCTCTCGGCTCAGGTGGAAGAAAAGGAGCAGCTGCCTTCAAAGGTTGATAAACAGAATTGAGAGTTTCCTAGGGAGATAGGACAGCAGGTTCAAGTGCCTCTTCAAGTATACGGAGAGGAGAAGGTAGCTAGGTGGCGAATGGGTCTGGGTCAGGCTTTGAGTGGATCGGGATTTGGTGGAGGAGGGGTTAGGCAGGCTATCAGGTGGGAGATGGCTAGCCTCGGTTGAAGGGGGAGTCATGGGTGTGTTGGAGTTGCCGTTGGCTGCTGCTGTCAGGGAGGGTACGGTGGGGTCTTGGCCTCAAGCGATGGGAGGAAGAGGCATGGGTGGCTGGAGGGTGCGCGATGCCTGGTATGTGCTCATGAGGGGAGATGAGCTGGAGGTATGGCTGTGGCCGTGGGTAGAGGTTGGGTCGAACTCGAGAGAGGAGGTGATGGTGGCTGCCGACTTTGAGGTGGAAGGCTAGGCCGATGGAAAGATGACACGGTGAAGGAAGGAGTTGCTGACAAGGCTCTGGGTATGTGGAAAACGCAGGGACAGGCGAGGGAGTGAAAGCGACGAGCCGGGCTGCTACGGACGTGGGTTGAAGGCGACAGGGGTGGCTTCTGTGTGGGTGACGTGGAGGGCGGAACCCGGTGGAAGAAGCGGGTTGCTCGGTGTTGCTAGGTCGTGTGGAGGGTGGTGGTGCTTGGAAGCGGCTATAGGGGAAGACTTGGCTGTTGAGTGATGAAGGCTAAACTATATATACTTGCCTTTCCTTTTGTTAAGGAGCAGAAAATGAAATTGGCAGAGAGAAAGCAAAGTGATGAAGAGTTTTGCAAAAGGAAACGAGAGGAAGGAGAAGTGACAGCCAGGTAGAAGAATAAATTAAAGGAAGAGGACAAGGTTTCAGAGAGAATAAGAAATGGAACAGGTTGCAAATAATAGTTTTCTCATCTTTAAAGCAACAGTGAATGGGAATAGACAACGAAAGAACAGGTCCACAAATACTGAACAGTAGGAATAGAATTGGTCACCCCTTGATTTCTGGAAAATTATTAAACCAATTAATTGTTGTTGGGCTGCACGTTATAGATTTGAAGTATAAGGGAAAATGTAAAGTCAAAATTCGGTACCGTTACGGTGAACTGTTTATTCTTTTCGACGCGTACCGGATCTCAAATAGCGGAGTTGAATATACCATGGAGATCAGCACGACGAGACGATCAAAATGGTACACAGATATTAGTGGCACGATCATCCGGTCAAAAGTCGATAATCGGTACCGAAAATGCTGCTATTTTGCCAGAATTAAGATAAACGGAGTAATAGACATCCAAATTTAGAAAAACGAAAGATGACGACTCACTCAGAAGATGATTTACAATTTTTCTATAGAAAAATATTCAGGTTTGGAAAACATTTTATTACCATCAATTTTTAACTGATATAAATTAGAATAAAATTACACTAGAAAATAAACTTCCAAATTATCTGATGAAAATTTACCCATTGCTATGTTTAAACAGACGTATTCCAAAATATTAAATTTATATTTCAAAATGTTATTGTTTAAAATTTCACACAAATTCAATTAATTAAATAAATAAAACCACTGAAATTTACGGGTCGTTACACTTACGGGACGATCTAGAAGAATAATGCCATAGATCATAGTATGCAATGGTTGCGTCGCTATCCCAACAGAAGCCATATGTACCAGAGGTAATCATCTACCCTTGATTTACACTATGATCTAAAAATACAACACCGTAAATCGCAGTATGCAATGGTTACGTCGCGATCTAGCAGAAACCATATGTACTGAAGGTAATCATCTACCCTCGATTTACGCTACGGTCTAAATCATAAGACCATAGGTTACGCTATGGAATTCAATGGAACTCACGAGTTTATGTTCGAACAACCTAAATCAAATATCAAGTAAATGATCACACTTAGTGGATTACCGAATTTCACAGAGGGTACTCCCCATATCTTCGATTTCAAAATGTGTCATAATATATAAAGTATCCTTTTTAAATCATCAACTTCAAATATATCATACTTATATAAGTTCCATCATATATAAGATCATCATTTTCCAAATCAAGAACCTTTCAAAATTAATAGTCTTCAAAAATCACTTTACACTTATATAAAGTCCATCTTATATATGAATCAAAATTTCTCCAAAATCGTATACTCTACAAAATCAAAGGTCATCAACCCCCAAATAAATTTCAAAAATCACTTCAGTTTCATATTTATATAAAGTATGATTTATATAAAATCAAAATTTTCTTTCAAATCAATTACTTTGCATAAAAACCATATAGGGTTGAACATCTTTTTCTTCATAGAGCTTTTTACATTTAAAATAGTTGAATTTGAAAATAGTTTTGAATATAATATAGTTTTGAATTTAAAATAGTTTTGTAAAATCATTTGAATTTAAAATAGTTTTGTAAAATAGTGTTGAATTTAAAATAGTTTTGTAAAAAGGTTTTAAACTAAAATAATTTTGCATTTAAAATAGTTTTTTTAATCAATTTAAATTACAAATGATATCCAACCAAGCAACTTGCAGTTTCAATGTCAATCATATCAATTATATTTAGAACATATGATGTACATATGTCATCATCACGCAATATTACATCTGATCGCTCAATCGATTACACAAATTTCACTTCTGAACTAGTATCATTCACTCGACTTCTCTAGTGCGGACTCCGATAAGGTTTCTGGGTTAGAAACCTCTATTATCTAGCTTAGCCATATACTAGGATAGAAACTTTAGAAATCAAATCAAAAATCCGTATTAACTGGTCGTCGTCAAGAATCGAGTGAAAAATCCTAACTCAAAATGGTGCAACTCACTTTCAAAATCATGTATTCGAATTTGGATCAAATCAGTTATGTGAATCAAATAGTCTACGTACAACTTACGTATTTATTCCCATTAGTTTCATTATTATCACAATTACTTTTCAATTCACATTCATTATAAATCTCATTCATTTGTTCACATTTTATCTCTTATCAATTAATATTTGTTTTCATTTATTTTTCTCCATTTAATATCAAAATCATTAATAAATCTTTTCTTATTAATTTACTTACATTCTCTTCATTTTCCATCATGTTCATTATCACACATAATATTTTCCATTTAATGCTAAATTTATTTATGAATCATTTCATAAAATATTTTCATAAGTTTGTAAACATTTTGTAAAGGCTTGTTTTATTTTATACAGCATGATTCAAGTTTATAATTATCACAACTTAAATTATAACCATTTCCTGCCACATCCATTTATTTATATAAACAATTTACAAGACATGACTTTATTTAACATCATTTCACTTTTTTAAGTTCATATTTTTTTATCCAATTAGTATTCTTTGTCACCACTCAATAATTTATAACACATTTTATACATTTTGAACTACATTTGTAGACATTTCTATAATTATTTTATTTCATTCACACATTTCTTGGAACACAGTTCACTTTAAAACATTCCAAGGCTTAAGTTTATACCTGTATTATACTCCATTACATCCCAAGAGTATATACAACAATCTTTCTATTTGTTAAATATAGATATTAACCAATTTAAAACATGTTTAACTTATTGTCTTTCAAACTAAGGTTATAAAAATTCAACATTTATACTTTTACAAAATCATTAAGTTTCAACTGTTATATTAATTTAAAAATTTTCAACTGTCCAAATTTGCCTTATCATTCCATTTTATTTCAATAGTTGAAACTTACAAATCAACAAGATGCGCAATCAAACAATCAAAATGAATAGGACATATGTATCCAGAATATATCTTAACCAAATACTTAAGAACCACATACCGATTTTCATTTCAAATCATTCCAAAATAAAATATATTTATAACCATACTATATCAAATCATAGTTTCGAAATTTAAGTCAAAAACCATTTTGCCAGATAATTTTGTAGCGTGGCTACTATAGTAGCCTCCCCCGCTTTGAAATTTGACAATAAACACTGATGATACTGCAGTCATCACTAGAATCATTTTCTAACAACAAAAGTGAGTTCAATGCTTTCGAATGCATGCCTTTCAGATTCAAAATCATTTCTGAAAACAGTAACAAATATTTCATAAATATTACTAAGTACTACGTACCAATTTCATAAAAAATTTCTCAATTGTTTACTTTTAAATAATACTACTATTATTTTACAAAATCTAAGAAAACCAATTTCTTAAACACTGGGATTCAAGTTCGCAAGTTTTAGTTAAATCCTTTTTATTTATAGACTACACTTATAAATCATGTTCATATAAGTCACTTAACATTCAAAATCAACAAATAATAATCATCACTCATAAAGCGGCTTAAGAAAATTATTAAACATTAAATGAGATTAATTGGATATTATCATTTTCTAATAACCAAAACATCACAAATAATAATATTAGTTATAAAAATTATTCCAGTATATATAAAATATAATCTTAGGAAAAAATTATTTCATCTCAAAATAATATAAGACATTTTTATAACACTAATAAGTACGCTCTCATATATATATATATATATGTATGTGTGTGTGTACACATATACATATACATATACATATACATATACATATATACACTCTCAAACTCATTCTTGGGTATTACTAACCCTATCTCTACTGAGTTTACCCCAACAGGCTTAAATATTCACTAAACCAAAGCTTTGATACTAACTATGACAACCCGCCATTTTGGACGATTTAAGTCGACAACAAACCACACATGTCTGACTCAAACAGCCCAAAAGAACAGATTATCAGTGGGGTTTCATTCCAAAGAAATAAGATACAGAAGAATAAAAATATAGAATCTCATAGCAGAACGATAAAATTTAATAATTAGATAAATAGTTCATGAACCTGTTTAATAATATGCAATAATTTCACTTTACAATATCATCAAAGTTATACATTTAACAAATATAACAAAGTAATGCAACGGAATAATATTAATAAATACGGTCTTCAAACTCTATCTTCATCTTTAAGAAATAATATCTTCGAAACACTGAAATACTCAGGCTGACCCGAGTGTAAATGAAAATAATATACTCGAGTCGGAAATAAAATTCTTATGCAAATTAAATCAAAATTAGATAAAATATGGAATGCAGATAACTACATTTTTAAAATTACAGATTTTACAGAAAAGTTATTATTTTCATATTCAAAATACAACAATTTTCATAATAGATCTATTATAATAACATACAAATCTATAGAAAATTTCCTAATTAAATTTCAGAGTTCAAGAGATTTGATTTATGAAAATTTTCCAAAGTTCCAAAATTCAATTTATGAAAACTTACCAGGGTATCAAATTTTAAATTTGAAAACTTTCAAATAAGGTAACTATAGCTTATTGCTTAAAAATCATTTTATGGTTCAAAAAGTAAATCTTAACATACAAATTTTCTTAACATGTCAATATAAGAAATCCAAGGGTTTTGTGTCCTTATTCAGTATTCAAATAATTAATATGAAATTTATATGATTATAATAAACTATAGGGTGATAACAACGATATATCAAAATAAATTAATAAACACACATTCAATCACAATAGCATCCATCACAACATACAATTAACATTCAAATCAACCAATTCAACTAGTCATCCAATTCAACAAGATGTCACAATAATTATTAGTAATCACATATTGGTGTTTAACTATTATGGGTATTCGAATTAAATGTCAATTCAAATTCCCAACCAACAATCAATAATTTTATCACTATATGACTTGGTAAAATTATAGTATTTCATGAGTGAGTTTAAACACTCACCTTTTGGCTTTTCCTTTTCTGGTTAGATTTGGATTTGCTCCCACTTTCTCCTTTTGTTTTGTTTCTTTGCTATCTTAATCTTTTTTTAGAAAAGTTTTGGAAGAGGCAGAGAAGTTTGTATAGATCTGGATTTGAAGAAAAAGATTTGGAATGAAGAAGAAGGTTTGGAAAAGAAGAAGACAATTTAAAGAAGAAGAAGAATTAAAAACGAAAAAAAGCTTTGAAAAAGAAGAAGAAGATTTGAAGAATAAGAATAAAAAAGAAAAAAAGGAAATGGAAACTTTGAAAAAAAGAAGAGAAGAAAGAAATTTAAAAAAGAAAATGAAAAAGAATGAAGGAGGAAGGTGAAGAGAGGAAAAAATGAAATGGAAGTTTTGTTTGGAAAAATGAAGCTATAGAAGATTAGATTTGAAAAATAAAATAAGGATGAAGATCAAAACAAATGAAAAGCTAATAAAGTAAATATAAACAAACTAGGAATCGAGTTAAAGTAAAAATACGAATAGCCTTAAAAAAAATGGAAAGTATTAAAAGAGGTGAAGTAAAGGAATAAAAATATGAATGAAGATAAAAATAAATCTTCCGTTTTTAAATATGAAGCTTCAGGAGAATAAATTGCGAATGAAAGGAAGCTACAAGAGCTAATAATGCATAAACAAAATGAACTTCAGAAATGGAGAATAGTAGATGCTAATGAGGTGGCATGAATATTAATTTGGATGTTCATGTTAAATTTGGACAAAACTTCAGGTAGAGTACTTGGGAAGGTGCAAACGAAACAAATGAAAAGAATGTGGCAATTATTAATTAGAAATATATTAAATGAGGCTAATATTAATTAATAAGAAATGAATGAGTAGTCTAATAATGAAATGGATGATCAAGTGGAACCTACATGGAGAACTTGAAAATGAAAAAAAAAATAGAATATGGATGTGATAATAAATATAAAGCAAATGAAGGGACCACTTATATACTATAAATAAACTTATGGGATCCAAATTCCAAAACATACTACAATTAATTAATTTTAATAAATCCAAATATACATATATTTATTACATTTATTCTTTACTAAAACGTTTGTTTTATGTTAATATATGTGCACTTCCATTAACTCAATAGATCAATCAACAATCAATTAATCAGCCAGTCAATCTATATATTTATTTATTTTACTCAAACCAATTTTATTAAGTGGAAAATAGGCATAAGGACAAACTTTGAAAAAAAATTAGGCTGAAGGACAATAAGTTTTATTTTTAGGCTGAAGGCAAACTTTGAAAAAAATTAGGCTGAAGGACAATGCTAAATATAACTAGCATTTTGTACAGTGTAAAATTGAATATAATGCTAGATATAACTAGCATTTTATATAGTGTAAAAACTGAATATAATGTAGTTATAATTAGCATTTTCCTTCGGCCTAATTTTCTTTCAAAGTTTGTCCTTCATCCTAAAAATGAAACTTGGTGTCCTTCAGCCTAATTTTTTTTCAAGGTTTGTCCTTATGCCTAATTTCCTCTTTTATTAATTCATGAATTTAAATATCTACCTATGCATTATAAAAATGATTTACTTTACTTTTTTAATTACTGTTATGGTCCCATTAATGCAACCAATTTATAAGTTTTAACCATATATAAAATGGAAAAATAAATATATGTGAACATGCGTAATTAATGTACAATTGTTAATACAAGGCAATTTCTAATTGATTCCACAACAACTATACAACCATGATCCATGTGATATATTTTAAAATTTGAGTAGTAATAAGTTTATTTATAATATTATTCCAAAATTCAGTTTTTCTTTTTGTAAAATCATACTTATTCGAAATGAAAATTTTATTTTATATGTCTTAAAATATGCATTTATTTTAATTATGTTCATTCCATTTTGACACAAAAATGCAAGTTCCTATATTGACTCATTCATCCCAATTTTATTCTTGTTTCCTTTTAATTGAAACATTTCAATTAATCTAATTCCAATTAATTTCATTACTACTTTCGAATGAATTTTAATTATAAAACACTATTTTCTTTTCATTTATATTAATTCAAACAATTTTATAAAATTTTGTATATTACAAAATTTATACACTATTTACAAAGTAAATGTTTTATCTTATTGAAAATCAACTTCTCCAAAATACATTTCAAATAATAACTTATGTTATTCTTTCATTAAAACATTAACTCATTTCTTTATTTAAATTCAACATTTGTTATTCCAATATTTATTATTAATTTAATATAAACTAATATTATAAATTTAAATTCTAATGTGAGCAACAACTTTTATCTTGTTGCAATTGGTTATCATTTAAAATTCATTTGATATTATAACTTACATTCAATATATTTTCATAATAAAAATCCTAAAATTTTATTTCTAACCATTTTTATTCAATAATTCCTTATTCAATTTAATATTATTAAATGTTAATAATACGGGTCGTTACAGAAACTGAGTTCAGAAAGTGGATCAAAATGTAACAGCCTACCACTAGGAAGGACTTCAATCGCAAGGCGAGTCAATACTTGAGATTGGAGGAGGCAGAGAAGTTAGAAAGGAAGTCTAATAGTTTGCAACCGATTAACGTTGGGCAGACTGACATGGCGATGAACCGAAACACAAGTGCCTCCGGGACCAAGTGCAAGAAAGGATGAAAACCAAAAAAAGGAAAAGTCAGAATTCCAACAAACATAATGGTAACAATAAGCGGCTTAAAGGCTTCAGGCCCGAAGATTACACCCCACTCAACGATACTCCGAAAAACATCTACCTTGCTACAAAGGGAAAGAGGAGTACAAGAAACCCTCTAAAAAGGAAGCAACTGAACAACAAAAGCGCTCAGGAAAGATTTGTCGCTTCCACGAGATGCATTGTCGTAACATGAATGAGTGCCGTCACCTAAAGACTTGATTGGAGAGCTGATCCCGGAAAACAAGCTTCAGCAATACGTGAGAAATTCCCAAAATCCTGACCAACCCACGGCTCCCCAAGCTCCTAGTAATCGAAGAAACCAAGCTTCTTGGAACAAGTGAAGAAGGATCTAAGCGAACAGATCAAAGACGCATCATTGAAACAATATATGGAGGACCTCATCCTACACAGAGGAGTTCTGGAGAAATGGAGCAATATGCTAGCTCACTAAAACACGCTCCTAAGGATTCATGCATTACGATCGAGGATGGAGCCCTAGCCAAGCAGCAGAAAACTTTGAACGATGATACAATATTTCAAAATCGGGATACCAAAGGGATTGAAGCCCCAACTCTCGATCCTATAGTGGTGATGATAGGGATCTAACCCGCTGTGGTACTATGAGTATTGGTTGACAGCAATAGTTCGGTGAATATTCTTTTCAAACGCACCGTTGACCAGATGAAGATTAGCATGAGAGATGTATCTGCAAGTCAAACAAAAATTCACTGGTGAACCCAAAAGACCTGTTGAGACAATTGACTTACCTGTAGAACTTGGGGAAGGCGACCGAAGAGTCACCCTCATCCAAACTTTCATAATTGTAGATGAAACTTCAGCATACAATGCCTTCTTGGGATGACCCGCACTAGTAGATTTCAGAATCGCTTTACCCAGTGGTGCCTTACCATGAAATTCCTAACAGCAAACAGAACCGAGGTGGAAAAAGGAGATCAATGCGCCGCCAGAGAATGTTACATTGCAGAACTGCATGAATCCAAAAGAAAAGAAAAAAAGGAAAAGTGTGGGGAAACTTTCAACATTCATGAACCCACCGAATAGCAATTACAGAGCTGCCCTGGCTTGCGTACCATAGCCGATACGACAAGGCTTTGGACCCTAGAAAGAAGAATTCAGAGAAGGAATGGGCAGCACCGGCAAAATTGACGGTGTTTATTCATGTCGATATGGATGACCCGACGCGGGTCTTGAAAAGTGGGTTGCACAATGGAAACAAGGTGCGATTAGAACTCATCTAATTTCTTCATGCCAACTTAGATCTGTTCGCTTGGACACATTCTGATATGTGTAGGGTATCTCCAGAAATTGCATGTCATGCGCTCAACATTGATCCCACATATATACCGGTAAAGCAAAAGAGGCACAGCCTAGGCCCCGAGCGTTCTAAGACATTGAGAGAAGAAGTAGATAAGCTAATGGCCATCGGTTTCATCAGTGATGCGACCTACCCTGAATGGATATCTAACCCGGTTTTGGTCAAGAAGTCTAATGGGATATGGCGAACTTGCATCGACTACTCAGACTTAAACAAAGCCTGCCTGAAGAATAGTTTTTCACTGCTTAGAATTGACCAGCTTATGGATGGGACGACTGGGCATGAACTACTATCGTTTATAGACGCATACTCGGGCTACAATCAGATCCTGATGCATGAACCTAACCTGGAAAATACCAGCTTCATCATCGACCTAGGATTATACTGATACAGTGTAATGCCATTCGGTTTAAAGAACACAAGGGCAACCTACCAAAGATTAGTAAACGCCATGTTCAAGCGTCAGATCAGAAAAACCATGGAGGTCTATGTGGATGACATGTTGGTGAAATCACGACTAACAGCCAATCACCTAGATAATCTCGCGGAAATGTTTTGATACTCTGAAAATATGGAATGAAGCTCAATCCACTCAAATGTCACTTCGGGGTCACCTCCGGAAAGTTCTTAGGATTCATAGTGAGCGCCAGAGGCATTGTGTAAAGGCCCGTATTTCCATACCCTTTGAATCGACAATAAATCACACATGTCCAACTCAAATTTAACGGAAGTACGAATCTTTAGGGGTGAAGAAGAAAAATGGATAGAAGAAGAAATAGAAACAACACATAGAATCTCACAATCGCTGCGGAACAATGTATAATATATAAATACAGATCTTTATTCAAAAGAAATTGTAACTGTTAATATACATACAATCATCAGAGTATGACAATCAACAAATCAATATGGACAGTTATTATTACATGTCCTCACCAGTGCTGACAATACAGCCTAATACACACAGCGGAATATAATCAAGTACGTGGAATACGCTAGAGAATCCTCCAGCACATCTCCTATGCTACATAGCATCCTAACCTGAATCTGTAATACTCGGTCTGACCCGAGTATTACAATAAAATAACATCCGAGTAAGTCTGGAAAACCAGCGTGAGAAAACATACTCAATTTGAATTTAAATATTTTTCAAAAATCCTTTTGGAAACAAGGGTATCTCGTAAGACCACGCCACACATATGTACGATAGGTTTTTACCTTACGATAACCAAATCCTTTTATGTCAAAATCATTTGATACTATAATAGTGTTTATAGAAAATAAACTATAAAATAACTGAAATGCTTGCATCTCACATTTCAGCATATTTGGTATAAAAATAAAACCGTACAGCGCTTATTGGGGAATGGATTCCATACAATAACAGGGCATTGGGGTACCGCCCGCCACAGTACACCACTAGAAAAATGTACCGAGATCGAACCTATCGATCCCTGCTAACACAGGACTGGCCTACCCCTTACTGGATAGTACCGATTATGTTATCACCCCGGGTGTTCCTACCCTATCGAACGCTTTCTTTTCCATGCACAACCATATCAGTAATTATATTATAATATATCCGAGGGTGTCTAGAAAAGTGATAACATACCCTACTTGGGTGTGACCCACTTAGCCCTGCTGCATCTCCATTTATTTTCAGTCAAAACCGGTTGATGAGGCTTGAGGCTACGTTTACCTTAAGAATAGCATTCATACTTGGAATG
The DNA here is from genome assembly GCA_030737815.1 of Allium fistulosum. Taxonomy (NCBI): domain Eukaryota; kingdom Viridiplantae; phylum Streptophyta; class Magnoliopsida; order Asparagales; family Amaryllidaceae; genus Allium; species Allium fistulosum. The sequence goes on from CM060905.1 coordinate 1,249,142,605, forward strand.
CTAACACTGCCTTCCATGCAATGATGCAATGATAACATTCATCCATACAAGTTTTTCTGGGTATGAAGAAACCAAATCTAAAAAATCATCGTCTTTATTATCTTCACGATATCATAGTTCCTAATGCACAAATCGTATCGAAGCGGTTTTTGGATAATTAAATTTGATCCCGGTCTCTTCGAACGATCAATGAATCTGGCCAGATTTGATAGTCGGTTATTTAACGATCAAATTACACACATAAGCAGTTACTGGGCCCATATTATAAATCTTTCAAAACATTTATTTCAAATATCTTTACAAAGATATATATTCAAATCTCTTTTAGTATTCCAATGTTTGAAAACAATTTCAAATCCTTATATGCTTAACGGGTTATTTTCAAACCATATCAACACTTTGAAATATTTCTGAATTTAATTTATAGCACTTAGAAAAATATTTCTATACCATTCATTTCACACTTAAAATATTTCTAAAACCCACTTTTCAATACTTAGGAAAAATATTATAAGTCTATTTTCTAAAATCATTTCTAATATCCATACTTAGGAAATATTCTATGCTTATCTCATAAATCTCCGGAATTTTTATTAATTCCTTTTTACAATTTCCATCAAACTCGATTATACTTATTTGTAATCCAACTATAAATTTTTAACACTTTTGATGAATTGAGACTCATTTTCGCAGTTCCCGTATCTAACATTTGGAAATTCTCTTTAATTTTCCAGAATTCTTTATAAGATTTCTCTTATCAAATTTCATCCGTAAAATAAACCTGGTTTACAAATCTCGAGAGTATTTACAAATAAATTCCAATTACTTACTTTTAAATTCTATGTAAAATAATAAGTATTTTAAAGAATAATAATTTGTTTTCAAACACGTTTAAGTAATTATTTAAAATATCAAAACACTTTTAAATAAACACTGATGACTCATTTCCAATTCATTTTTTTAATAAAACTAATCAATTTACAAAGCTTATTATAAAAATTAAAAATTAATTTCCACGAATATTAAATATTTAAATAACTAACATACCGAAATATTTCAATACTAAAACAGTTTTTAAACTCCAAATGTTTAATAATAAAATCCCTTTTAAAAACGAAACTTCACTTCTCTCAATTTATCACAAATCGATTTATCATTTCCAATTTCATAACTATTTCCAATTTCATAACTATTTCCAATTTCATAACTATTTCCAAATTCTATAATAGAATCCATTATTTCTTCCTAACCCGATTTCCATATCTCATTTTAAATTCACACTATGAATTTATATTTCCAATTTATCAAATGATAATCAATTTTATTTATAAACATCGTTTATAAATTTACAAACTCATTCGAGTTCCATTTGTTTTATAAAATATTCTCATTTATAAAATTCCATTTATAAATCCATCCCTTTATAAACCCCATATATTTTCTAAACTAATTTAAAACCTCGATTTCAACTCCTTTCCATATTTTTAGAAATATCACTTAAATTTCATTATACAAATACTTTATCCATCACTTTAAAATCTCTATTTAAAATCCGTTAGGAAATAGTTAAGTAAAAATCCAGATTCAAGTCATTGATTTTATACAATTAGTTTCTTTTAAAATAATCCAAGCTTTCACCAAAACACTTATTATTCCAAAATTCATTTATAAATTTCTTTTCACAACTCAAAATATCACTTATAGTGTTCTGAAAATCAATCTTTTATATAATTTGAATTCATCCCATTAAAATAATCCAAGTTCAATATAAATAATATTATTTCCAAAATTGCCGTTGAAATTCTTTTTAAAATTCAAAAATATTATTTATGGTATTTAAATTACCAAAATCAAGGCCAGTGCTACTATAGCATCTAATAAAACAAATCACACAACAATCCATATCAGATTATTCAATCACATCATATATCACTGTATATGAAACAATCAATATAATTTTGAGGAATCCAATTGGATCCCTCCAACCTGTTTCCCTGCATCCACAAATGTTATATAACATAAAATACCAATCCCGCTTCGAGGCGGGATATCGAAGTAATATAGGGTCATCCGCTATTATGCGGGCCGCATAGTGTCTCATCCGCTCCAATCGGCGGGAATATACCCAACTACTAATATATATATATATATTACTATAAATAATATAACATCCAACTGATAAATTATTATCAATTCATCCAATCAACCCATAAATAATTTTAACTATATAAAAATAAAACCAATTGCCAAGATGAGTGAGATTTACTCACCTTTATCCGTTGCTGTCGCCGAAGCGTTCCGTTTTGGAACTAAAACCGAACAACGTCCGATTTTAGCTCAAATTTTTGACAGTCTCCAAATACATCCAAACCATTTTCCTTGCAAAGCTCTCGTCATCACGACCCCAATGCAAAAAGTTTCATCCTAATCGGACCTCGTATGAGAGAGTAATGAATTTTTATAAGTTATCGATATTTTTAAATAAAAATTTATATAAACCAATATAACTTTATCTAAATTACAAGATTGACATCACCTCATCTTCCCTAAATTTCCCAATCGTGCACAGCCTGATACATCTACCCAAACCTGCGTGCATGCTTATCGATGATACGGAGCTTCGATGCTCCATTTCGCGAACCGACTTCGCCGATAGCTTCCCCTCGCCGTTCTCCATTTTCCTATACCCAAAACGACAACTCCGGAGCCACCTAAAAAATCACAACCTGGCTTTCCTTAACCCCTATTAAATCAATATCGCATTTTCCATTCATGCATCGCACTCTATGATTCTTCGACCACAACTGCTATTCGACATCACGAACTAGAATACGTCATCCAATTCGACGATCGAAGCTTAAATCAACGGAAAATTCAAACCTTAGCTTAAAAACTGCTTGCGACCTTACTGTCGAACCCAAAAACATGACATCGCACCCTTCAACGTGCATATCAGGTCGAAGTTCTTCACGAGTCATGATTTTTAAAACTTGTTTCCCATTTTTTTATTCAGTAACTTTTGAGAAATCAATTTTTTGAATTCAAGTATACTTTCTTTTATTTCTTTCTATGCATGCTCTGCTGTTTCAAATAAAGAAGAAAACGCGCTTAAAAAGGAAAGAGGTAGGTGCGGCTGAATGCAGAGTAGGGTGGTGGCTGAGATGAAAGAAAGTGGCTGCCTAGTCAAATCGACGAAAATAAATTATTTAAAATTAACAAATATCTAGATATTAATTTCGAACGCCGATCGAGACGTGCTTCCCAACGTTTCTAATATTATACCCCTATTCCGAATGTAATGGAACAAGTTTCGAGCCTCAATTCGATCGTATGAAGAAGCAAGCTTTTTGAACACAATTAAAATATTAAATTTCCAATATTAATTTCAACTCGTTTCTATCCCGTACGACCAAATGTTAACTCTAAACGCTACAAAATTTGAAATCCGATAATAATACACTATCACGGATCCAATGGAACTGGTTTTGTCGAATTCCAAGACTATGCTCCGGAAGGCTATTTTTATATGTTAATCAAAACGAGTTATTATTAAAATTAGCTAAATCACTTTTAAATCCAATTTAAAAGTTTAATTACTTTCATTCTTGTTAATAGAAATTAAATAAGCCTTTAAATCATTATTATCCAGCTTAAAACCCAATATTCAATTATTTAAACGATTTTCAATTATTAAATTAAACAATTAAATTATCCAATAAATCGTTATATTTGAAATTCAAGTTATTAAATCCCTAAAATTAACTTTTAAGTATTTAAAATCAATTAAATATTCCAATTTCAATTAACTAAAATTCTGGGTCATTGCATTCTTCCCCCTCAAAAGAATTTTGTCCTCGAAATTGCCAAGATAGGGAAAATGCCCGTACCCATTTCTTTTCTAAAACTATTTAATTGAAATAACTTCCTAAATCCATTTAAGCCTTTAGCTTCCCAAAATAAATTTGTTGAAACCTTATTATTACTTTTAATAAATACAAAATTCATCCATAGATTCCAAATAATATTATCCACTCAATCATTTCAGGTTATAACTCAAAAGTCGATTTTTAGTTATCAAAAATTTCTAACTCTTTAAATTTTCGAAATTTTTTGCCAGCGTCTCCTTTGCACAGCTAGATTAGAACAACTACAAATCGCCACTATGGGCCCCAAATCAGCAAAAGAAATAAAAGCCAAGTGGCTCAATCATAAAATCATCAAATCAATCGATAATATAAACTTGTACCTTTTTGTTGGGCAACCCAATTATCTTATGATATCAAAGACATCAATTAGCCCTTGCTTTTAAATACATGCATCTTATTTACTAATGATATCCCGTCATAAAGTTCACAACCATAACATTTTGCATTTTCAATTTCCAATATTTGTTTTACTTAAGCCCGTACGATGTACATATATCATTCGTAGGAAATATCAAATCTGATCGCTCACTCGATCACGCAATATCATAAAGAAAATATAACATCGGCCCAAATAAAAAACAAATGTGGTCTAAAACGAGATATCCTTTTCTTTGTTTTTCGGCTGCCTTGTTTCTTTTGTAATTTGGAATTAGGGTTTTCAATTTGAGGCGCCGCTTGGAAATTAGAAGCTCAAATCGTTTATCGGTATGCTCTTGTTACTTAATTTGCTTCGCTGCTTCTTCGATCAGTGTTATTCAATTGCTTGCAGCTGCTTCGAGTTCGAATGGTACTTTGAATTGGTACGTGGTTTGCCGCTTTTTCGTTTTTTGATTACGGTCGACTTGATTGTTTTGGAACTCGTGATTTTGCCAATGATAAAATTGGGAATTTATAGGGAACGAAACCCTATAATCTCATTCGTATATTTTGGTTTAAATTCTTCACTTACTTTGCTCGACCACTCGATTTTCGATTGAACTTTTGTGATGATTCTAACTTGTTCATTAGTTGATATATTCGAATATTGTTTGAATCAGTTTCGTTCTTTACTGCTAACGACTTTTTCAATTCGCTTTCAGCTTGCATTTGATTTTGAGATATATTTGACTTGATGAAATTTGACTTGTTACCCTCTGTTCCATTTTCTGAATTTTGATTCTTTACGACCTTTGATTGAATTTCCTTGAATTGATCATCATGTTACCCTCTGTGACTTTTTCTACAATGTTCTAAATTTGCTGCATGCGTGTGTACCATGCTTTGACCATCCATGTTGGGCCTTGTTTGTGTGTCACCATGTATATACATACATACATATATGTATGTATATATGTGTACGATCTGATGCACTTGTATTCTCTGACCATAACTTCTTGTTGGAGTCTGATTTGATGTGTGTCTATTCATTCCTAAATTAATTTTGCTATGACATGAGTAGTTGGTTGAGTCTGGTTATGTTGTGTGTGTGTGTCCATGCCTGAGTTGCCTTGTTAGACTTGAAGTGTTAAAATTGTTGCTTTGCATTTGAAGTCTCCTCTGTTGCATACATGTTACTGTGCTTGTGTGGTTTCATTTGAGGTCTTGTTTCATGATAACCAATTTTGGACCTAAGCACTGTATTGCTCCTGACCATTATTGTGTTGTGCATTCTCTGTTTTGTTTTGATTTGAAGTCTGGTTCCTTTGAACTTCTGTATTGAAACAGAGCTTGGTTGAGTGTACTTGTAGTCTCTGGCCTCTGTTCTGGTTGGATCTCCATTTCATTGCTATGATTCCTGCTTCTAAACAAATTTTGAACTGGTTCCACATGTTGTTTGGTCTGGTTCTATTTGAGTATGTCTCCATTGAAGACTGTTCTTGCCTTAAAAAAAATAGCAGTCTGTCTGGTCCACTTTGAATCTGTTCATGTTAATATTGTTTGTCTAGATCTAGTTTTCCACTTTGTACATGTGCATTGCCCTGTACTTGACCCTGAATTCTGATTTTGCTTATGAACTTCGATTGTTTTGCACTGACTGTTTCTCTGTTTCATATGAACTTGACATGTCTGACACTTCTTGATGTCTGGCTGGTCTGGTCGTATGGTTGCACATGCTGTTTTTGCATTGCACTTGAGTTGAACCCAATCTTGGCTTGGGTTTGACCTTGTGCTCACATGTCCCTGCAATTTTAACAAGCAAGTGTATATCGGTGTGCACGACCTTATGGCATGTACAGTTATACACTATGCATGTCATAAGTTGTTCGTATAAGATGTAAAAAAAATGATGACGAACAACCCAAATAACTGAAGCAAACAATATTTTCAAAACACACACTTCATTATGCACTGCAAAATATTTCTTTTCCAATTTTACCGCGTCAGTGTCTATTTTGCAGATAGATCAGATGCTGGATACAGGCTGAAACAAAGTTGAAGATCAAATACGATTGATGAGTGAATATGTAGTAAGGTGAAAACTTGTATGTAAAATTGTATAGTGACAATTGTGTTGTAATTGAAGTTGTATTGTAATTGAAAATGTGTAAATGTACTGAGAGCTCAAATTTGTACTGTTTGAATTTGTAATAAAATATTTGTTTAAATAAGAATTCCAAGTTATTTATTTTATTTAACTAATATTTATTTAATTATGTGGAAAAATAAAACAATCATATATATGTTTATTATCGTCAAACAAAAATCATAGGTTATTGTATTCTACAGGTTCGTATCGACCAGTTGCTTGCATAATTTTCCCATCCCTCGGCTTGCTCTAAATCGCTTTGGATCGCCAAAAGGCGGGGCACATATGAATCTTTGAGGACTGGGCGAAGATTGCGGTCAAACTTAACCTCCTTTAAGAACCATCCGCGGAGCGCCGCTTCAAGTCTAGGAGGACGAGATGGAAGAATTTAAGCCGACTTCTGGTAAGAGCGTAAGGAATCAATGGCGAGCGCCACGTGGGACGAAAGGACATGAGATGAAGAGGAGCCTAAATGGAAGAAACTGCAACTTCAAGACTGACAGAAGCCGGGGCCGGGGCAAAGTCTTGTTGCTCAGAAGGATGAGAACAGCGAGCAACCTTTGAATTCTTGGATGGTTCCTCTCTTCATCAAAGGTCTTTCTATTCTCGTAGCTACTTTTGTACGTACGACCCCATTCCCTCTCATCCCGGCAATGAGCTTCAGCCTCCAATGTTGTGAATCGGTGAACTCCTCGAGATCGTCGTACATACCACGACCTCTTATGGTACCAAACATGAAGAATAATAAAGAGCTTTAGTAATGGAAAATAGGCTTGAATAATGTGTGTGTAAGTGAATGTGACCGTAGTGAAACGTGTAATGTGTCTTGGAGGGCCTAAAATGATGCCAACCAGATCGGGAAATGACTCCGGGCATAATATGGCCCGAGCGAGGAAATGACTCTTCGAATCTGAAATCTTCTCCCATAAGTTCGTCAATATCCATGTAGACGTTGCTCAAATCCTCGAAGTCTACGTCGGCATCTTTAATTAGTGAATCCTGATGTCGCTCGACTTCTGGGGCAACATCTTTATTGTGGGTTTCTCGGGAAGGCAAGTTTGGAATAATAGGACTCATTCCCGTACTCTCATCATAAGATTCGGAGTCTCCGTCACCGGAATCTGCATAGAAGTCATCATCACTGGAGGAGGACTCATGACTATTACTCTCAACTTCACCCTCCTCTTTTTCTATTGCCACTACAGCCTTGCCTTCTCGTTGTTTAAACTGTTCTTCCCCTTCCTCCAGAATCTGAGGCATTCTGGCTGGACAACTGGCTTTAGTCCCGACATCTCTTCCCTCATGATTTTCCTCAGCCGATTCACTATACAAACCTTCTTTTTGTTGAAAAACGCCCTCTTCAGAACCATGTGACGAAGAAGTAGAGCACGCTCATATTCTGGAACGGGAAGGAGATGGGACTTCAACCGCTGCGGCGGATCTCCCAGGATGCAACAGTCCATTCGGAGCAAGTTTTCATCCATCAGCAAAAATTTAACCAATCTTTCCCCGGCATCTATAGCCTTCAGGGTATGGAAAATTTGGTCAAGTGATAGGTCTTTATTTGGCCTTAGAATAACAGCAAGAAGTATCTGACTTGTCAAAAATCCTATAGCGACATATAGAAACTCAATATGTAAAGAAGAGAACTTACCCCCCCCCCCGTTGTCCAAAGGCGATTAAACCCTTCGGGACATCAAACGAAGAAGTACCAAGTCTTGTGAGACAAATTACTTTGCAGCAGCAGCACCATCTTGTGATTCCTTTGGACCTCGATGACGACAAGGGATGGGCACTCGTCTCTCCTCTTAAACGAGAGAAAATATCTCAGCTCACCGAAACTTGGAGCACGGTTAAATGTCAGCATAAACAGAATGTGCAGGCAAGTCAAGATTGAAAGTCTATATGGATCATATATGTATATAATATATGACAAGTGAGTGTATGATAGTATGAATTGCATAGAATAATAATGCAGATAAAAATTAAAAGTAATCACGCCAGGAATTTTATACTAGTTCGGACCTCCCGTCTTACGTCCAGTCCTGAAGCTCCTCTTCGGAATTTCACTAACCAATTGTCCTCGCTTCGCCCGGAGGAATAGGATTTTACAAGAATATTTCTTTTACAAATGTGTGTCCTATGCAACACTGATTTTGACTATAAGTACAACTTCATCCTATAATCTCCTTGAGCAGTATGTAGTTTAAGCTTTGATATAAGGAAGAGATAAAAGTGTATTCTTGAGTGCTTTTGTAAATCATAGAATTATTAGTAAGTAAAGAAAGAAAGTTCAGAATAGCAAGTTAAATTCTAACTTTCAATTTCATGTTAATTTATAGATGGTGAAGAGTTTGTTTGAAGAGTAGTGACTTTTGGTTCATTCTATTTCAGTCTAAGAGTCACAATGCTTGAGAAGAAAGAGTCATGATCAGAATAGAAGGATGCAACACTTTGTGTGAGAAAGATGTCTTTTGGAAGAAAATGGCCGTTTTCCAGGTCAGACGTTTGGCTATTTGTGCCAGACGTCTGGCCTGTTAAAATTTTTATGACAGAACATCTTACGAGACATTTGATCGTATATGCCTGACGTCTGGTTTGTTTTAGAATTTATAATCAGAACATGTAGCCATACTTCTGAACATATATGCCAGACGTCTGACATATGTACACTCTGCTATCTTTATTTTATAAGTAGTTTGTATGAGCAAGTGTTTGTAAAGACTACTCAAGGAGATTGTACATATCATCTAACTACAATATTAATAGAATGTACTAATATTTCTAAGTGTAATAATCCTTGTGTCGGTCTTCAAGTCTTAGACGTGAAAATCTACCTGCATATGAATGATACATATATTCCTATGTATATTGACTCTGAGTGCTTGTATAGTTGTTGTCATCGAAATCAAGGTCGTAACATTCTCCCCCTTTTTTATGATGACAACTATACAATTTATTTAAGAGTCTCCCCCTATGTTTTGTAATATATCCTCTCCCCCTTTGTTATTATCGAAAAGAAATGAAAGAAAAGAGCAAAAATCATAAAATAAACAGAAAGCACATTATAATAGTTTATACAAGCAGAAAAATAAATAGCAGTTAATTTATTGAGAAGAAAAATAACCCCAAAGATTAGACGCAGTGTCATCATAGTCATTGTATTGCCATTGCGACTGATCATGGTATTCTTCATTCTCTTGAATAGAAAGTCCTTGAAAAGAGGAAAAGTGTTCATGGTGTTGGGCTTCTTGTGGAGGCCAGGAGAAATCTTCACTTTCAACAGTGTCGACAGTGATCAGAGCTTTTCTAGGAGCATGGCTCTGTATAGGCTCTTTGACTATTCGAGTTCTGGATGAATGTGCATGAGGTGGTGGATGTGGTGTAGGAGACGGAGATGATGAAGATCGTGAAGATGATCGTCCGCGAACTTTCCGCAAAACCTTTCTCAGAGTCGAGATGACCTTTTCTAAAGTCTTTTCGACCTTAGTCATCCATGTATACATTGATCATTCAAGACAAGAAACTTTCTTATCCAAGGCTTTTAGATTCAGAGATGGAATACGTTGGTTTTGAAGTGCTACATCTCTAATACTTTCTCCTTGTCCTGCTGCAATTCGAGCCTCTTCAATTTCGGAATCAGAGTGATAACCTGTTGATTCAAAGGGTCTTGTTGTAGAGGTAGGTTTTATAGGAGAAGACTATTGGGGTTGGGGTTGGCTTTGTTGGCGTTGTCGGTGTTGATACTCAACAAATGGTGTAATATTTGGAAGATTTTCGGGAAGATGCATTAAAGATAGAAAGTAAATTCCACTCTCCTTTATAGGAAGTTCTTCGTATTGTGATAGGAAAGTTGGCACATTGTGTGCTCGGAGAATTCGCATAATATATGGAGCATAAACGATTGTTTGACGAACCGGTGTCCAGAAGCTATTGATTTGGTCAAAAATATATTGGGACCAATTTACTTTTGTATGACCAAAGATTGCATATAAGGCTTTATGGTCATGGTTATATACTTGCTCATGACTACCTAATCTAGGAAGTATGGTATTGACAATCATTCGATTAAGTAGTCTAGCTTGTGGACGGAAATAAGTTGGTGATAATTTTCTCATGTCGTCTTCCCATATGAGATGTGTAATTGCATCTCTTGGTTGGTACCTCATATCAGGTATATCTTGTAATCTTATCCCTGTATATGAGCACTGTAAAATCTATCCAAGCATTTCTACGTTGAATTTGATAATTTCCCCATAAACACTTGTCCAAATCCGATTCTCGGGATCAGAGGGGTTCCAAATGTGAAGTGAGAATAAGTTTATGAAAAATAAAAAGATAGCTAACTGATCAATTTGACCCGAATTAGAATCGTAATTAATGAGATGGTGAATCTCAGCATCACTCACCAAATCATCAATTTCATAGTTGTAGAATCTTCTCAGTGGGTAAAATGGACCACAATGAAATCTTTTCTTCCCTAATTCTTGTAGTTTTTGCTTGCCATCTTGTTCCACCATCCAGTCTTCAATAATTTCGTTAGTGAAAAATTGTTGAGATGGTTATTGAGAACTTTGACCAGTCTTTTTGCGTTTGGGAAATGGTTTTTTAGCCTTGGGTGCCATGGATTTGAAGTATTTTGAAGAAGAGCAAACTGATTTTGGGGGTTATGGTTTTTGAGCTGAAGTGTAATCGGTGAAAAATAGTGAAAGATGGTAAAAGATGATTTATAGGTGGAGGTAAAAAGTTGCTGTGGAGTACGGTCAGACGTCTGAATTGTTAATTAGACGTCTGGTCGTTTAGGCAGTTTTGAGACAGAGACATTGATCAGACGAATGAGAGTAATATCAGACGTCTGAGCTGAGTTAATGAGATTTCCAGAAGAATGAATCAGACGTCTGGCTTAATATATAGACGTCTGATCTGAAACGGTATAGTTTTCCAGATAGTTGTTTCAAACGTCTGGCTTAGATAACAGACGTCTGAGCTGTAATATGAGCTCTTGAAAAATTAGTTTTTAGAGAATCATTATATATAATTTTTCGTTTAAGATTAAGATACAAGTTATATTCTTAAATGGTTTTAATATTATTACAACTTGAATATAAATATTATATATATATATATATGAAATACAATTTGTAGAAGACCAGAGTTATTTTTTCTCCCTTTTAAAAATTATTAACAAGTTAATGGCGTCTTCTCAAGAACTCCATTCTCAAAATCCTTCGTTTGCTGTCCTTTCTCAAAATCCTTCGTTTGCTAGATATTCTTTATTCCAAAATCATTCTAATATGTTTAATCGTTTTTCATTCCCTTACTCATATATTCAAGCTGTTAAGAATCATTCTCTTCTCAATCCTAAGAACAGATCATTCGCAAATCAAATGTTAACTGGATCGATTCTAGAAAGGGAAAGAATTTTTGTTTCAGATATGGAGATCTTAATCATGTCGCAAAACTATGCCGAGACCCAATCAGATGTTTTGATTGTGTTGTTTTTGGACATAAAAGAAAGGATTGTTTTATGAAATCGGCCACCTCTGAAATTTCTTCGTCTTCGATTAACCATAGTTTTCAGTTTGTTTTGAAATTCTTGAGACTGAAGGAATTGTTACTTGATTATCAATGGTATATGAGAGATGTAGGAATCAAATATCTGGAAGAGTTATTGAATCATTTTGACATTATTAATGAGCCAAACATAGGAAAAGGTTATAAAGAAAGATTTGGTAACCTAGAAGATTATTTCGGCAAATTAGAAGCGTGTGTTGTTAAAGGGCATATCTCTTCCCCAAGTCTAGTTAATCATGGATTCCAATTTGCTTTGAAATTTTTGTTACTAAGGGGAATTCTGATTGATCATCTCTGGTATAATAAAGAGATAGGAATCAAGCTTGTTGACGATCTGTATTACCACTTTGACATAATAAATACGCCAAATATTGGTAAAGGCTACATTGAAAAATTTGGTAATATTAAGGAGATAGATGGCCATTCTGTCGACTGGATAAAGTCTGATTTCATAGAGGATACCATAATAGATTCAAATATCTTTTTTATACTTGCTGCTAAAGAAGTCAAGTCGGGTTTTGATCCCATGCTCCTAGATCCAGTTATTTCTACATACTATGATTTGTCTACTTTTTCATCGAATGTTTTGGAATTTGTTGAAGAGCAGTTAGAAGTTGTTGAACAGAGAGATGAATTCACTTATACTAAATGTCGTAAAACCAAAGTCTGCGATCATGATAGTTTTGAGATAACTTTATCTAACAAATTCGATTGTCTCTCTTCGAGGTCAGATTTTGATAGTTCAGATGTTGATGGGGGACTGGTGGTTAACTCTGAACACCTTGTTGACGAAATATTGATTGATTCGAATAAGCAGAATTCCTTGTTGATAGGCAGTAATATTTCTGGTGATCCAGTGGTTTTTGATATTGACAGTTTTGAAGATTATTCGAAGAATGATATGAGTTTTGATAAAGTGTTGGATTCAACAAGCTTGCATATGATTCAATCACCATCCTTGGAAAACGAATTAGAGACAACCTATGAAGATATATTCTTTGTTAATTCCTCAGATCTAGATATAGATAGTAGTAACTGCTACTTGAGTGATTCAAATCCTTTTTTAGCAAATATATTGGATTGGAATAGTGAAACTGTAGTTGTTGAAGATATAACCGAGGAAGAGACTTTAGCCTTTCTCGACAATAATGATTCCTGGCACTGTACTAAACTCGAATCAATTGTTTCAGATGAAAATGTTTTTTCAGGTGATGTACATTTGTTTGAGCTAGAAGTTTTTCTTGACTGGATATCGTTCTTTGAACAGCAGAGGGATGATGACATATTGGTTGAATTTGAGTCTCGAATTGCTGATGTGTTTTCAAATTCATCCTTGGTTCCATTAGATGTTGTGCATGCTGTTGAAGGTGTGCATGGTGCACAGTTTTCACATGTAGTTGATGGAGAGTTTAGTGATCAGGCAGCAGTTCATATCTGTGATATTCCATTTCTAACAGACGAAGACAAGAAAGATTATAGTTTTGTTTGTTTTGAAAATGAAGCAGATATTGATGTGTGGTCATTGGTAGGGTTGGGCAGTATTGATGAAGAGGCTTTTATAAAAGAGGAGAACAAGTTATCATTCCAAATCTCAAATGTAGTAGAGGATATCACTGTTGATTCTGAACCAGTCATTGATAGAATTAGTGATCATGGAGCTTGATCTATCACTTTGACCATTGGAGAGGGGAATAAATTAGCAAATACTTTAGAATCTGAAAGGATCGTGTGTGGTTCTAGCTCAGTTTCCACATCGTCGAAGAGAGGAAAGCGCCAGAAACCAGATGTATCTAGTGGATCGGTTCGGCGTAGTGCTAGAATTCGTATATGTCATACTTCATCTATAGGTGAGTTACTTGGATCGAGTGCTATGAGTGGTGCTACGTATCCAGGCTCTGGTATGAGTTCTAATTTGGGTAGCATGTATTCTTCATATGCATTAGGCAGTTTATCATCTGTTGAGTTTTGTCAGTTAGCTAATGTTACATCTTTTATTTTTCTGATATAGAGATTGATCGGGAATATATTAGAGGTAAGGAATTAGAGAGGGCTAGTTCTGTTAGTTCATGAGGATCATTAGTGGAACATTAGAGGTTTAAACGACTTGAACAAATGCGATAAGGTTAGAGTGTTTTTTAAGGACTATTCTATTGATATCACTTTACTTCAGGAAACTAAAATTAATTGTCTCGACATTCGTTTCTTTAGAAGATTAGGCGGATATCACTTTAGAAAATGGGTTTTTCTACCTTCAGTAGGTACTTCGTGGGGTTTGATGATAGGGTGGCGTGATAATTTTTTAAGTTGCTTCAATGTATTACCATGCAGCATTCTCTTCATATTATTCTTATTAATCTTTCTGATAATTCTTATTTAAATATTTCCAATATCTATGGGCCTAATTCAAAAATCAATCGGAGAATTTTATGGAAAGAATGCCTAGAATTTTGATCCTTGGCTCCGGGTTCTTGGATATTGGGGGGATATTTTATTGTTACGCGCTTCATAGGAGAGCATTTCCCTAGGGTAGGGGATTACTTAGCTATGGAGGAATTTGATCAATTCATTATTAATTCTAATTTGATCGAGATCCCTCTTTCAAATAGAGAATTTACTTGGAGTAATGCAAGGGAGTCTCCTTCTATGGCTCTTCTTGATAGATTTTTTGTTAGTGATGATATCAAAGATAAGTTTCCAATATGTAGAGTATCTGGTTTACCTTACACGTACCTGATCATTGTCCTATTATCCTCACCTGTGATTATCATAGAGTTATTATTAACAATTTCAAATTTGAAAAGATGTGGCTTTTTGAATCTAACTTTGTGAATTTAATTAATAGTAAATGGTTTTCTTTGAATTACCATAATATTAGAAATAAGGATAATTCTGCAAAATCTTTTGTAACGACCCGACTTTCCAGACCCAGAAAATCGAACCATTTTAGTTAAGAAGAAGAGGTAGAAGAAGAAAAATAGAAAAAAACAACATCAGAATCTAACCATCGCAGCGGAATAAAATATAATATATATCAACAGATCTTTACACAAATCAAAAACTATATCTGTTTATATAATACATCATCAGAATACATCATCAGAGTACATCAACAACCATAACATACAACTGAATACACAGCGGAAAAATAATAACAAGTACGTGAGTACGTATCGTCATCCAGCTCGTCTCCTGAGCTCCACAGCATCATATCCTAAACCTGTTTATCTCGGTCTGACCCGAGCATCATATAAAACAATACCCGAGTCAGTCTGGAATACCAGCATGAGAAAATCACACTCAAATTGATTATTAAAGTTTCAAAAATCCTTTTTAAAACAAAAGCATCTCGTAAGACCACGCCACAAATAAACATGTCGGGTTTTTACCTTACGATAGCTAAAACACTTTATATCAAAATCCTCTGATATTATAATAGTGTCTACAGAAAGTAAAATAGAATCTAGCTGAAATGCTTGCATCTCACATTTCAACAATAGTTGGGCACAATCAAAACCGTACAGGCACGTAGGGAGAATGGATTTCCAACGAATGACTAGGCACTGGGGTACCACCTGTCACAGTACGTGGCCTAGATCACAGTACCAAGGAGTACGCCCGCTCCCCTGCAACACAAGGCCGGAATCATCCCTTACTGGATAATTCCAAATAAAATCACCCCACGGTTGGGATCAGCAACCGCAACACTAAGCCGAAATAAAAGGGACATCTAGACAGGGATGACTTTACTCTCAAGTGGGGGCTACCCACGAAGCCTTGCTGCATAACCCCTGATTTTCAGTCATTCCCGGTTGATGAGGCTCGAGGCTAAACGATACCTTTTCAGAACATATCCCTTAGAATGCCCATCGTCCACCTGACGATGTCACGAAAGCATTCGTCCATACAAGTCCGTCCCGGGTCCGAACGGAACCGAAGGCACTATTCCTACTACATCCATTTTGGAAATATCCTCAGGATTAGTAGCGACTAGCCCTTGCACTTCACTGCTCCATCTTCGACTCTGAACACGTTACACGAAACGTACAAACCGGATCGAAGTGGTATTCGAGTCTCCAGACCTAGAATCCCGGTATACGGAAACTCGATCCCGGTCTCTTCGAAACGATCAGCGCATTTGGCCAATATTGATAGTCGGTTATTTAACTATCAATTAACATCCACAAGCAACCATCACACAATAAATAATTTCCCACATTATTTATTTGCCCAAATATCTTTCCAAGATATATTTCCATATTTTCAAAACTCATTTTGAAAACAATTTCAAACAGTTTCCGCTTACGGAATACATTTCTCCAAATATTTATTTCCACTGAATCACCAAGTACAAAATACTTTAGATTTAAAAATAATTTAAAAGCACTTTATTATAAATATACTTTATAATATTGAAATTTAAAACCACTTTAATACTTTACTAAAATATATACTTTAAAATAAAACCATTTATAAATATAAACTAAATTTCTCTCTTTAAAAACATAATACCAAATCACTTTTATATAATTACTACAATAATAGATTTTTGAAAATACTACTTTAGGCTTTAACATTTAGAAATAATCAATTTTCTAAAATATGCCTTTTTAAAACATATTAAAACTTTTAACTTATATTTAAAATTTCCTTGGAAAAACGTACTTGGCTATCCAGAGAAATACACTTCTCTTCATATCTTTTAAAAATAAATCAACATTTATTTTTAAACCAATTCATATTCCTTTATAAATTCCCACCTTGAATTTATATTTCAAATATCCTCTGATATTCCATTTCACTTTATAAACCCAGTTTATATCTCCAAAATCTCATTTCTCTTAAATTTCAAATCCCAAAATATTTAAATCAATTTACAATTGATTTTCCAATTTACTTTGAAATAAATTTCCTTACTTAATCCATTTATTTCCAAATTCATTAACTTCCAGATTTTATTTCTCATTATGATTTAAAATCTTTAAACCGAAACACAAGTTTCAGATTTCCCAAATTCCTTCTTTCTTTTTTTTATTACATTTAAACATTGAATTAAAATAAATTATTTATTCCTTTAAATAACATCACATAAGTTTTCTTTAAATTCAATATTTCTCTATTTATTCAAAATTCCTCTTTTCCATATTTATTAGAATTTTGGAAATCACTTTTATTCTTAATCAGATTTATTCTCAAATTTATTCCAAACTCTTTATAATTATTTTACTTAAAAATTTACTCTTTTATTTCTTTTCAAAAATTCCATTCTAGAGATTTTGATAACTCAGCATATCCAAATCGGTCCAACCAAACCATAACATCCAATTATCCATATAAGTCATCACAGGATATCAAAATCATATCACAGAATATTTAACAAAATTAAATATTTTGAGGAATCCAGTTGGATCCCTCCAACCTGTTTCCCTGCATCCACAGACGTTAGCACAATACCAATTCCACTTCGAAGTGGAATATCGCGGTATATGGGTTTTATAAAATATCATCCGCTATTATGCGGCGCATAGGGTCTCATCCGCTATATAATGCGGGAATATCAACAACTCCAATATATACATATGCCAATATGTATATATTGCTATATACTACTATATATTCTATCACATCCAATCAATCCAAACAATCATTCAATTAATATTTAAATTTAACTATTTAAATTAAAATTAAAATTCAGCTGAGTGAGATTAACTCACCTTTTATTTTTGTTTTGCAATCCATCCAACCCGACTTGATTTTCCTTGATTTCAGACCTTGTATAAATAATTTATATGATTTATTAATATTAGAACTAATCGAAAATAAATTAACATTTATTAATTTAATTAACCACACATTTTATTATCGTTAACACAACTTAATTTAAACCAATTTTAAATGAAAATTTGACTAACCTAGTTTACACATTTTATTTTATTTTCAATTAACAGTAAGCATCTAAATATATATATCTGAACCTACCCTATTTTTTTCTCTATATTTTTATATTCTTTCCTAATATATATATATTTATTAAATTAAAACATAACTATCTTGTATCTTACTGTTAAACCAAAACCCTATCTGTTTACACATTTAAATTAAACAGGTACGAGTATTTAAACATGTATATATCTATGCTTATTACTTTTCTCTGTATAAATCTTGTATGTATATATATATATATATATATTTTTATTTATAAACAGAAAATACCTCACTGCCTATCTGCCTACTCACGACCTCCCAGTCCACGAGCCCGCAACCCACATCCATAGTGCTTCCTCACTTGCTCGAACCCACATCACCCATCACTCGAACCACCCCAATCCCACTGACCCTAAGCCTGAACGAGATCGCGACAACGTCTCATCTCCACGTGCGAACGCGGCGTTCTCCGATACCATGACCCACATCGCGACCTTCATCCTTGCGAGTCGCCTGAAAGCCTGCCTCCAGCCCATGCTGTGATGAAAGTCGAAATCGACTTCTCTCACAAATATGTCGCGACGTCCTGGCCTCAACGAGCTAGTCGAACTCGACTCGATCGATAGTAGGAAGGAACACTTCGTCGTCGGCCCACCTGCTATGCCACTTGAACTTCGTTCGAACAATTGAAGGACAGGGGTTCGCGATTCAACTTGAGGGAGGATGCGACCATTTTCGAATGAGATCTGGAGTGAGGATGGAAGGGAAGGTTTGATTTTATTCTGAGGAAGGGTTTGGTTTTGAACGAGAATATAGACAATATTACGCGATTTCGATCGGCCATTAATTTTCTTCTTATTTTTTTTTATGAATCTGAAGAGGAAAACTCGTTAGGGATTTGAAGAAGGCTCGGGATATTTTGTTTTAAAAGAAAAGTGTGTTCGAGAAGCCAAAAGAAGCGTGTTGGAGAAGCTGAGAGAAAAATACGGCTGTGATGAAAGATTTTTGACAGATGGAAAGATGTACGATATTTTGAATTAAAACAATTAATTATTCTAGGCGTTTATATACCGTATGATCACATGACAACTCCGATCACTACGAAAATTGGAATCCGGTAATAATACAATATTACGGACCCAATAGAACTGGTTTCGTCGAATTCCGAGACTGTGCCTCGGAAGGCTATTTTTTTTAAATATCGATTCAAACGATATAATTTCAAAACTGAATAAAACAGTTTGAAATTACATTCTAAAGCTTCTATTATCTTTAGTATTATCATTACGAATTTTACGAGCTTTCAAAATATTTTTAATTAGCTTAGAATGCCAGATTTACTATTTTATCCAACTTCAAATAATTTAATTTAATAATTAAATCACCCAATAAACAGCGATATTTGAAATTTAAGTTAATAATTAATATCTGAATATTTAAAATTGATTAAATATTCCAATTTCAAATACTCAAAAATTCCGGGTCGTCACATTCCTCCCCCCTTAAAAGAATTTCGTCCCCGAAATTACTAGTTAAGAGAAATGATTTGATACTCGTTCTATCTCCCCAATCCAAATAGTTTTAACAACCTTCCATAACAATTCTTTAAATAGAGACACACTATCCCTCTTACTAACATTCCCAAACCTATCCATAAGTTCAACCCATAACACCTACTTATCCATTCAAATTTTGAATTATCAAAATTTTTCTAACTCCCTAAATTTCCGAAAAATTTCGCCAGCGTCTCCTTTGCGCGGCTAGCTCGGTACTACTACAAAATGGCTCTACGGCCTCCCAATCTCAAAAAGAACAAAAAGCCAAGTGGCTGGATCAAAAACCCAATCAAATTTCATATAGAAATTCAAATACATACCTTTTTTTTTGTCGGGCCATTATATTTTATCTTCTAAAATCAAAAATCCCAATTTATCCATTGCTTTTATACACCTGTATATCCTATTAAGCAATAATATCCAATCATAGGATTTCAAAATCATTTTAGACATTTCCTTTACAAATTTCAATATTTGTTTTACTTATGCCCGTACAATGCACATATATCATTCGTACGCAATATCACATTCGATCGCTCAATCGATCACACAATTTCACTTCCGAACTAGTATCGTCCACCCGACTTCCTAGTGCAGACTCAGATCTGGTTTCTTGATCAGAAACCGTCATTCTCCTTGCATAGCCACAAACTATGATAGAGAATATCCAGAATCAATCAACAATCCATATCCAGGTTCGCCGTTGAAAATCGAGTGAAAATTTCCAACTCGGATCGGTATAATTACCTCGAAATTCTGTGCTCGAATCCGGATCAAATCATTATGCGAATAAAATAATATACGTACATCCTACGTATAAATTCCAATTGATTATCAATTATATCAATTTCCTTTTTATTCACATTCATTTGATTTTTATTCACTTATCACACTTATCCCATTCACATCTTCAAATTTTAATCGTCATTCAATTATTCACCTAGAATAATTTTCCTCCATACCAAATTTACTTAAGAATTCATCATTCATTTCTTAAGTCCAATATAAACATTTTATATACTTCTTGGATTTGTTTTACTTCATTTGCTTAACAAATTTAAATCATTTATCGTAAATGAAAATTTTCAAAAATTTTCTAACTCCCAAAATTTATGGAAAATTTTGGCAGAGTCTCCTTTGTACGGAGGGACTTCTGCGATATCGCAGGATGCACAAATATATATATACATCGGCCTCAGGCCGGAAATCACAATATATATCAATATATGCAGTTCATATTTCCTACTTTTGAATTTTTTTGCATAAGCGTACCTTATTTAGCATTTATAAAGCAAGCAGCTATTTATTTTAGCAAATTTCGCAATCAAATCCAGCCAAACGGCTTCCCGGTACCTGTACTAACTCAACTTAAACAGGTAAGTGACAATATACAAAGTTTGTTATCATTTCAATTAATTGCATTAGCTAACACATACAACATAAGCAATATTCACCAAACACCTCCATAAGTGAATTTATTAGGCCCAACACAAATTAAATGCTTCCATTTAAATGGTTTACACTTCATTACTTACATTCTATTCATTTTAATCCAAATGAATACGTATTTATTACGATTGATTTAAAAATCAATTATATTGCTTATATTAACTCACATTTACTACAATTGATTCCAAAATCAATTTTATTTCCTTTCTATCAATTCATAGAATTTTATTTAACCTCGTTTTACCTCAAACGATCCATTTTCTAATACAATTCGACAATATCAATGTGAATAAAGGATTACTTCAGCTTTAGAACCATTTAGGTTAAATCCAACTAAATTTACATTTAACCTATTCCATTTTAAATT
Source organism: Allium fistulosum (assembly GCA_030737815.1). NCBI lineage: Eukaryota > Viridiplantae > Streptophyta > Magnoliopsida > Asparagales > Amaryllidaceae > Allium > Allium fistulosum. Next base: position 1,249,163,905 of record CM060905.1, read on the forward strand.
TATTCACAACTTTCATTGTATTTCTTCCATATCCAAAGAGTTTGATTCCAAACCATTTTATTAAACTCAGCATCCAATACACCAAATAACCGTCACACAACTTACTTAAGTTATTTATTTCCTTCAAACAATTCCACCCAATAACTTAAGTTTATTTTATTCAACAACTTCCATTCAAATCCTTGATTTCATTTTCTTTTAATCAAATCCCAAGTTTGGATTTTTCATTTATTTGTTTGAGTAGAATTTTATTTCATTCAATTAAACAATCACTTCATTTTATAACTATTCGAATTGATTCCAATTCAAATTATATTAATTCCACTCCAATTTAACATATTCTCTTTCCATTACATTCAAATTCTATTTTAATTCACAATCTATTATTGAATTTGTTTTATCAATAACAATGTCATTTTAATTCATTTGCAACCATTTCAATTTTATTTTATTTCTCAAGTTTGGATTTTCCCATATACTAAACAAATCTTATTTTGGTTTTTGTTTCACTTTCCAATTTCTTATAAGCCACATACTTACATTTTCATACTTTCATTCATTTATAATTAAACACATTCCCATTCATCTATTTTCAATCAATCCCATTCACATTTTACTTTTTAACTCGGAATTATACATCTAATTTAGCCATGTATACCTTTTCTCCATTAGTTTCAATTACTTAATAAGCCATCGAAATCTATTTATTACAATTCAAATTTGTAAGTTTCTATAAGTTCCCCAATTTACTTACCCTCTATTTGTTTACTTCTTTTAATTTACTACAATTAATTGGCTTATATTCTAACTTATTTTCATTTCCTTACTTACTTCAAATTTGGTAAGTGTCCAAACTTTATTTATTATCCCATAAACATTTTAAATAAAGTTTCAGAGCTTTACAAATTTTCAAAATTTCAAAATTCCCTTTGAAATCAACTATATCCCAAAATCCTTTGGCAATTCAACTATTCCTTTGAATTTTCAAAACCAAATCCAGTTCGCAAACAAATCCCATTTCAAACAACTCGGTAGCAATTTCTTTCCTAGAAACTCGAAAATGAACATCGATGATGCTGCAGTCATCACCGAAGTTATTTTCCAGCGACCGAAAGAGAGTTAAATGCTTTTATCTCTTTAAAATCCCTCCAAAACCGTTTTGAAACCATTTCCAACTCAAAGGAATTTTAAACTTCACAAAATTCCAAATTTAAAACCCATCCAGTTTTATATCCATCATTTCTCTGGAATTCTATTTCAAATTACTATCTCATTTGGATATGGAGTTTATTCCAATTTATAAATTACATTTATAATCTACATTTACAAATTTTATTTGTATATAAATTTATTTCTTAGCTTTTAGTTATGATTCCAATTCTTATCCAATTTGATACCTAAATGATACTAATTTAATATTATCACTCCCTAACAATCAAACATCCATATATAACAACTAGAATAGTTTACAAAACTTTTCTTTATATACAAAAATAATTTGGGTAAAATTATATCATTTACCCTACTTTAAAACAATACTGTGTCGATTTACCTAGTTTAAGGGTTTAGAAATCCCTATCGATATTGTGGCATCCCACACATCGACCAGAATCTATAAACACTCAACCGATAAGTCAACACAATATAAAACCATTTTATATTCACTAACAAATACGCGCTCATATCTATTAATACACTCAAAATTTCCCACCAGAGCCAAGGTTGTCGCCAGCCTAAGCTCTGATACCACTGTAACGACCCGACTTTCCAGACCCGGAAAATCGAACCATTTTAGTTAAGAAGAAGAGGTAGAAGAAGAAAAATAGAAAAAAACAACATCAGAATCTAACCATCGCAGCGGAATAAAATATAATATATATCAACAGATCTTTACACAAATCAAAAAATATATCTGTTTATATAATACATCATCAGAATACATCATCAGAGTACATCAACATCCATAACATACAACTGAATACACAGCGGAAAAATAATAACAAGTACGTGAGTACGTATCGTCATCCAGCTCGTCTCCTGAGCTCCACAGCATCATATCCTAAACCTGTTTATCTCGGTCTGACCCGAGCATCATATAAAACAATACCCGAGTCAGTCTGGAATACCAGCGTGAGAAAATCACACTCAAATTGATTATTAAAGTTTCAAAAATCCTTTTTAAAACAAAAGCATCTCGTAAGACCATGCCACAAATAAACATGTCGGGTTTTTACCTTACGATAGCTAAAACACTTTATATCAAAATCCTCTGATATTATAATAGTGTCTACAGAAAGTAAAATAGAATCTAGCTGAAATGCTTGCATCTCACATTTCAACAATAGTTGAGCACAATCAAAACCGTACAGGCACGTAGGGAGAATGGATTTCCAACGAATGACTAGGCACTGGGGTACCACCTGTCACAGTACGTGGCCTAGATCACAGTACCGAGGAGTACGCCCGCTCCCCTGCAACACAAGGCCGGAATCATCTCTTACTGGATAATTCCAAATAAAATCACCCCACGGTTGGGATCAGCAACCGCAACACTAAGCCGAAATAAAAGGGACATCTAGACAGGGATGACTTTACTCTCAAGTGGGGGCTACCCACGAAGCCTTGCTGCATAACCCCTGATTTTCAGTCATTCCCGGTTGATGAGGCTCGAGGCTAAACGATACCTTTTCAGAACATATCCCTTAGAATGCCCATCGTCCACCTGACGATGTCACGAAAGCATTCGTCCATACAAGTCCGTCCCGGGTCCGAACGGAACCGAAGGCACTATTCCTACTACATCCATTTTGGAAATATCCTCAGGATTAGTAGCGACTAGCCCTTGCACTTCACTGCTCCATCTTCGACTCTGAACACGTTACACGAAACGTACAAACCGGATCGAAGTGGTATTCGAGTCTCCAGACCTAGAATCCCGGTATACGGAAACTCGATCCCGGTCTCTTCGAAACGATCAGCGCATTTGGCCAATATTGATAGTCGGTTATTTAACTATCAATTAACATCCACAAGCAACCATCACACAATAAATAATTTCCCACATTATTTATTTGCCCAAATATCTTTCCAAGATATATTTCCAAATTTTCAAAACTCATTTTGAAAACAATTTCAAACAGTTTCCGCTTACGGAATACATTTCTCCAAATATTTATTTCCACTGAATCACCAAGTACAAAATACTTTAGATTTAAAAATAATTTAAAAGCACTTTATTATAAATAAACTTTATAATATTGAAATTTAAAACCACTTTAATACTTTACTAAAATATATACTTTAAAATAAAACCATTTATAAATATAAACTAAATTTCTCTCTTTAAAAACATAATACCAAATCACTTTTATATAATTACTACAATAATAGATTTTTGAAAATACTACTTTAGGCTTTAACATTTAGAAATAATCAATTTTCTAAAATATGCCTTTTTAAAACATATTAAAACTTTTAACTTATATTTAAAATTTCCTTGGAAAAACGTACTTGGCTATCCAGAGAAATACACTTCTCTTCATATCTTTTAAAAATAAATCAACATTTATTTTTAAACCAATTCATATTCCTTTATAAATTCCCACCTTGAATTTATATTTCAAATATCCTCTGATATTCCATTTCACTTTATAAACCCAGTTTATATCTCCAAAATCTCATTTCTCTTAAATTTCAAATCCCAAAATATTTAAATCAATTTACAATTGATTTTCCAATTTACTTTGAAATAAATTTCCTTACTTAATCCATTTATTTCCAAATTCATTAACTTCCAAATTTTATTTCTCATTATGATTTAAAATCTTTAAACCGAAACACAAGTTTCAGATTTCCCAAATTCCTTCTTTCTTTTTTTTATTACATTTAAACATTGAATTAAAATAAATTATTTATTCCTTTAAATAACATCACATAAGTTTTCTTTAAATTCAATATTTCTCTATTTATTCAAAATTCCTCTTTTCCATATTTATTAGAATTTTGGAAATCACTTTTATTCTTAATCAGATTTATTCTCAAATTTATTCCAAACTCTTTATAATTATTTTACTTAAAAATTTACTCTTTTATTTCTTTTCAAAAATTCCATTCTAGAGATTTTGATAACTCAGCATATCCAAATCGGTCCAACCAAACCATAACATCCAATTATCCATATAAGTCATCACAGGATATCAAAATCATATCACAGAATATTTAACAAAATTAAATATTTTGAGGAATCCAGTTGGATCCCTCCAACCTGTTTCCCTGCATCCACAGACGTTAGCACAATACCAATTCCACTTCGAAGTGGAATATCGCGGTATATGGGTTTTATAAAATATCATCTGCTATTATGCGGCGCATAGGGTCTCATCCGCTATATAATGCGGGAATATCAACAACTCCAATATATACATATGCCAATATGTATATATTGCTATATACTACTATATATACTATCACATCCAATCAATCCAAACAATCATTCAATTAATATTTAAATTTAACTATTTAAATTAAAATTAAAATTCAGCTGAGTGAGATTAACTCACCTTTTATTTTTGTTTTGCAATCCATCCAACCCAACTTGATTTTCCTTGATTTCAGACCTTGTATAAATAATTTATATGATTTATTAATATTAGAACTAATCGAAAATAAATTAACATTTATTAATTTAATTAACCACACATTTTATTATCGTTAACACAACTTAATTTAAACCAATTTTAAATGAAAATTTGACTAACCTAGTTTACACATTTTATTTTATTTTCAATTAACAGTAAGCATCTAAATATATATATCTGAACCTACCCTATTTTTTTCTCTATATTTTTATATTCTTTCCTAATATATATATATTTATTAAATTAAAACATAACTATCTTGTATCTTTCTGTTAAACCAAAACCCTATCTGTTTACACATTTAAATTAAACAGGTACGAGTATTTAAACATGTATATATCTATGCTTATTACTTTTCTCTGTATAAATCTTGTATGTATATTTATATATTTTTTTATTTATAAACAGAAAATACCTCACTGCCTATCTGCCTACTCACGACCTCCCAGTCCACGAGCCCGCAACCCACAGCCATAGTGCTTCCTCACTTGCTCGAACCCACATCACCCATCACTCGAACCACCCCAATCCCACTGACCCTAAGCCTGAACGAGATCGCGACAACGTCTCATCTCCACGTGCGAACGCGGCGTTCTCCGATACCATGACCCACATCGCGACCTTCATCCTTGCGAGTCGCCTGAAAGCCTGCCTCCAGCCCATGCTGTGATGAAAGTCGAAATCGACTTCTCTCACAAATATGTCGCGACGTCCTGGCCTCAACGAGCTCGTCGAACTCGACTCGATCGATAGTAGGAAGGAACACTTCGTCGCCGGCCCACCTGCTATGCCACTTGAACTTCGTTCGAACAATTGAAGGACAGGGGTTCGCGATTCAACTTGAGGGAGGATGCGACCATTTTCGAATGAGATCTGGAGTGAGGATGGAAGGGAAGGTTTGATTTTATTCTGAGGAAGGGTTTGGTTTTGAACGAGAATATAGACAATATTACGCGATTTCGATCGGCCATTAATTTTCTTCTTATTTTTTTTTATGAATCTGAAGAGGAAAACTCGTTAGGGATTTGAAGAAGGCTCGGGATATTTTGTTTTAAAAGAAAAGTGTGTTCGAGAAGCCAAAAGAAGCGTGTTGGAGAAGCTGAGAGAAAAATACGGCTGTGATGAAAGATTTTTGACAGATGGAAAGATGTACGATATTTTGAATTAAAACAATTAATTATTCTAGGCGTTTATATACCGTACGATCACACGACAACTCCGATCACTACGAAAATTGGAATCCGGTAATAATACAATATTACGGACCCAATAGAACTGGTTTCGTCGAATTCCGAGACTGTGCCTCGGAAGGCTATTTTTTTTAAATATCGATTCAAACGATATAATATCAAAACTGAATAAAACAGTTTGAAATTACATTCTGAAGCTTCTATTATCTTTAGTATTATCATTACGAATTTTACGAGCTTTCAAAATATTTTTAATTAGCTTAGAATGCCAGATTTACTATTTTATCCAACTTCAAATAATTTAATTTAATAATTAAATCACCCAATAAACAACGATATTTGAAATTTAAGTTAATAATTAATATCTAAATATTTAAAATTGATTAAATATTCCAATTTCAAATACTCAAAAATTCCGGGACGTCACATCTTTTGTTTCAAAACTTAGGGATCTTAGGATTTTTCTTAAAAACTGGAACAAAAATGTTTTTGGCAATATAAAAATCAAAAAAGATAATATTCTTAATGAGATGCTCAAATAATAAGATAGAAGAATCTAGGCAACTAAATTTAGGCGAACGTAATGTTCTCGCCAATTTAAAAGATGAATAAAATTCTATTTTAGAAAAAGAGGAGGTTATGTGGAAGCAAAGATCCAGAATCCAATGGATCCATGAAGGAGGTAATAATACTAAACATTTTCATAACATAGCTAATGGTAGAAAATGTAGTAATACAATTAACTCTATAATTTTTAATAATAAAGAGTTAGTTGACCAAAGAGATCTAAACAAGGCTTGTATTGACTATTATAAGGATATTTTTGGCACTAAAATCAAACATAGAATCAATGTTAGATGGAAAGATCTTCATTCTTCCAATTCTATTGTTGATTTAGCCGAGCTAGATAATCCTTTCACGGTCAAGGAAATCCAAAATGCTATTAATGACTTGCCTGGCGATAAATCCCCGGGCCCTGACGGGTTTCCAATTTTATTCTATAAAACGTTTTGGGAAGTTTTAAAATTTGATTTAGTCAATATGTTTAATGACTTTTATAATTGTAAGTTGCAATTAGAGAGATTTAATTATCCAAATGTTATTTTGTTACATAAAAATGTAGGAGCCAAAAACTTAAAAGATTTTAGACCTATATCTTTGATTAACTGTTAAGTTAAAATCATTTCCAAAGTTCTAGCGAATAAACTTAGTATAAGAATGAATGATCTTATTGACTGTTCACAATCGGCCTTTATTAAAGGGAGAAATATCATTGATGGAGTGGTAGTTGTTCAAGAATATATCAATCACTGTTGTAAGAATAACATAACTTATGCGATTTTAAAATTGGATTTTGCAAAAGCTTTTGATTCGGTAGATTGGGATTTTCTTGTAGACATCTTTCATGCAAGAGGTTTTGGTCATAAATGGATCGATTGGATTAGGAATTTTCTTACAACTGGTAACACTAGTATTATGGTTAACGGTATATTAGGCAATAAAATTCAATCTAAGAGAGGTTTAAGGCAAGGGGATCCTTTATCGCATTTATTATTTAACTTAGCTGCTGATGTTTTTGCTAAGATTATTAAAAGAGAAGTGGATAATGGGGCTCTAGGATATGTAGGCAATGAATTTCGCGTAATGGTATATCGGTTCTCCAATTTTCCGACGATACACTGCTTTTTTCTTCCCATTTACCTAGACACATTATCACTCTTAAGTTTATCTTGTACAGTTTCAAACTTCTATCAGGTTTAAAAATAAATTTCGACAAAAATTCTGTTTTAGTTTTAAATGATTTTGATAAAGTTGAAAACTTAGTCGCTAATACTTTAAATTGCAAAACTATGAGCTTTCCTTTTGATTACTTAGGTTTGGTGATTAGACCTACCAAACTCAAACATGATGATTGGCTCATAATCATTGATAAAAGTAAAAATAAGATCTCTAACTAGAATGGTAGATTTTTATCCAGAGCAGGTAGACTAGTCTTAATAAATTCAGTTTTATCAGCCCTTCCGATATATTGGATGTCCATGCACCTATTTCCAGACTGGGTTATTGATAAAATTGATAAAATCAGAAGAGATTTCTTATAGAGTGGGGAAAATCCTAATAGTAGTATAAAATGTTTAGTTAATTGGGAAACTTTTTGTAAAGCCAAAAATGAAGTTGGCCTAGGAGTAATCAATTTGCGTAATATGAATTTATCCTTACTAGGTAAATGGTTATGGAAGTTTAAGGATATAAACGATAATGCTATTTGGAAAGAGATCATTTCTAAATATTACTATAATGGCAATAGTAATTTATATCATATTTCTTCTTCAGTTACTCAAAATATTTCTAATTTTTGGAAAAACATTTTAAAATGTAATGAGATTTTTAACTTAGGTGTTAATACGATAGTACATTCTGGTAATTGTACTTCTTTCTGGCATGACCGCTGGATTTCGGTTTTACCTCTTAAGTTGGAATTTAAAGAGCTTTATGAAATCTGTAATTTTAAATTTGCGTTAATAAATGAAGTCTATTCTTCTGAAATTGATCCTCCTTGGAATTTTAGTTTTAATAGTATTTTAGTAGGTTCAACCCTTAGGCAACTTTCTTTGCTTTATGCTAGATTAAATATTTATAATATTGATAATGATAATGATATTATTAGTTGGGAATGGGATAAGAGTTAAAAATATACTTCTAATTCTTTTTACAGATTTATTAATTTTTCGGGTACAATAAATAACTCTTTTAAATTTATTTGGAAATCTAATGCTCCTCCTAAATCTAAAATTCACATGTGGTTAATATTGCATGGAAAACTTAATACAATAGAATTTTTAAAGAGAAAAAACATTCAAAATGATAATAAATGTTATTTTTGTAATTTACATCTTGAAGATATTAAACATATCTACTATGATTGCATGAATTCTTATTATATTCTTAATAACACTCTTAAAATTTTTAACTTTAATATAACAACTAAAATTTCGGATTGTGACTTTTATTGGAATAAATTTAGATTTAGATTCAATAAGAATATTAGATTCTTACTTGACACTCTATTCATTATTATTTGTTGGTATATTTGGTTTGAAAGGAATCAAAGAATTTTTAATAATAGTAGTAGTCATTTTAACAAATTGATTTTTATAATTTCTTCATTTTGTTTTAATTGGATTTCTAATCCCAAATATAAATTAGTTAATAATAATCTATTTAAAGAGTATCTTAATAAGGTTAATTATAATATTAATTCTTTTAAACAAAATAATAATATATTTAATTCCCACAATAGTAGTATTAATATTTCTACAAATTTATACGATGATTTCACTGTTAATCATAACTTACTCATGATTAAAGGTTCATAAGAATTCTTTTGTAGCTTAGCTTCACCTATTGTACTTGTCATTATTGGTTTTAGTTTACATGTAATTTAATTCTTTAATATTGGTTCAATTAGTCTTATCTAGGTTTATATTAGTTTCCTTCATAATACATATATATGTATATAATTCATATAATATACATATATATGTATTATTCTAACTTTTTTCTTAGTCATCGTTCAGACACAGGTAGGGGTTATAGGGTGTCAGTTTCATCTTACAGGATCACTTGCGGTTCCATCACAGAGGCTGGACACTTTCATCTCTATCGTGGTGTACTATTTTCAGCTTCACTTCGGAGTAGTTGCTTATCCATTCCTTCAGATCCAGATTCATGGAGTTTTCTTTCTTAGTTTGTGACGACATTCAGCATTTTTGGGATTATCTTCAATTTTTTAGGTACTTCTAACACCTCAATATCGGGTGGTGACCATGTCGGAACTCGATATTGGGGTGAGATGGGTGGTGGCCATGCCAGAACTCATCTTAGGGGTACCCGACTTTCTTTGATTCTTGTATATAGTTTTTGTTACTTGCCAGGCATGTTGGAAGCGCCTTTTTCATTGTGATATATGTAGTTGCATGTGTGCTCTCCTCTATCTATAGAGGTTCACACATTTTCCTCAACAAAAAAAAGAGTTATTTTTTCTCCCATGAATTCGGTTTTGCATGTGTATTTTCTTTTGATGCTCGTATTGGTGACCAAGAAGGAGGTAGTGGACTGAATTGGTCTTCAGATGTTCCTTCTCCCCATAGTCTACGTGGAGTTATGTGACGAGCATGCGGAGGAGTTTCGGTTATACGAGGAGATCGTACATGAACACAATCTTTAGTAGGAGAATGTCCAAATATGGCAAGGATGCATTTCTCTAGAAAATTTAAATGTGCTCCCTGGCATTTTTGTTCGTAATACATTTCTCTTTGTACATCTATCATTTCTTTTTGGTAATGATGGATTTCGTCTGCTTTGTCCGAAAGAGAGGATGTTTGAAGATTAATACTACGTTTGGCTTTCTTTCCTTTTGGAGAGTAGCCAATGATATGTAGGCGATGGTACAATGTGAAGGGATGGAGATGATATTGGAGTTCTTTTTGCAGGAGATGTGTATGTACTACCCGGTGATGGAGATGAGAAATCAATGGTAGAGTAAATGGAGTTATGATCGGATGACATGCTGGAAATTTTTGATATTGATTAACAGAGGTATATTAGAATTTTATTGTGAGTTGATAGAAATTTGAGATATATATATATATATATATATATATATAAGAGTAGGATTTTCTATTTTAAACATTAGTTTGTTTTATTTGAAAAAATATTAGTGGTTTGCGGAAAAACTTGGTATAGAATATTAGTTGATTTGTTAGCCACCAATGTTTAGAGGTAAATAAAAATTTCTAAATTTTATTTCTGTGTTTCTTAAAGTTCAAACAAGGAGCATATTCTGAGTTCTCTTCTTAGTCTTATAAATGATTTTTCACATAATGGTTTTGTAAAAATGTCTGCTATTTGGTTGTCGGTGATAATGAATTCTAAAGATATTACTCCTTTTCTATGTTATCTCTAAGAAAATGGTGTCGTATGTCAATATGTTTAGTTCGAGAATGGCTAACTGGATTTTTAGATAATTGATAGCACTAGTATTGTCGCGGTATATTGGAGATTTTTCAATTATTTTATCGAAATCTTAAAGTGTTTGTTGTATATGACTTGAGCACAAGCTAATGCAGCAGAGATATATTCTGCTTAACATGTAGAGAGAGAAACGAAATTTTGCTTTTTGCTAAACCATGAAACTAAAGATTGTTCGATAAAATGGCAGGTACCACTTGTGCTTTTTCTGTTTGTTTTACATCCTCCAAAATCTGCATCGCTATATGATATGAGTTGAAAGGTCGTATCTTTAGGATAAAATAAGCTGTAATCTGTGGTGTTAGTTAAGTATCGTAAAATTCGTTTGACTGCTCGATGATGTGATTCTTTAGGTTGAGCTTGAAATCGAGCGCACAAACAGACACTCATCATTATATCAGGTCTACTCGCTGTTAAATATAATAGAGAACCGATCATACTATGATAAGATTTTTGGTCATAGTCTTTTCCCTTCTCATCTTTATCTAAATATAAAGTTGTGCTCATCGGAGTTGGTTTACTAGTGGTGTTCTCCATTCCGAAACGTTTAAGTAAATGTTTACAATATTTTTATTGATTTATAAAAATACCATTGTTCAATTGTTTTATTTGTAATCCTAGGAAAAAATTTAATTCACCCATGTGAGACATTTCAAACTCATTTTTCATTATTTCAGAAAATTCATTACATAAACTCTCATTAGTTGATCCAAATATGATGTCATCAATATATATTTGTACAACTAATATATCATTATTTTTATGTTTTATAAATAGTGTATTATCTATTTTACCTATCTTAAATTCAGAATTTTGTACATGAGTTTTTAGTCGATCATACCAAGCATGCAGTGCTTGTTTTAAGTTGTATAGCGCCTTTTTTAGTTTAAAAACATGATCTGGATATTTTTCATGAATAAATAATGGTGGTTGTTCTACAAAAACCTTTTCTTTAATGAAACCATTTAAGAAATCACTTTTAACATCCATTTGAAATGATTTAAAGTTGTGGTGACATGCAAAAGCAAGTAGAGTACGAATTGCTTCGAGAAGAGCTACGGGAGCAAATGTCTCTTCATAACCAATTCATTCTTCTTGGTTCTATCCTTGAGCGACTAATCTTGCTTTATTTCGAATAATATTTCCATTTTCATCTGTTTTGTTTTTGAAAACCCATTTTGTTCCTATTACAGATTTATCTATTGGTCTAGGAACGAGTTCCCATACATTATTACGTTCAAAATTATTTAATTCTTCTTGCATTGCTAAGATCCAAGAATCATTTTTAGATGCTTCTTTATAATTTGTAGGTTCTGTAATTGAAATAAAAGCAACATGACTCATTTGATTTAAGTTATTTTTAATGACTCGAGAATTTAAGTATCCAATTATATTATCCAAAGGATGATTTTTTAATGTTCGTGTGGGTGATCTTAAAACATTTTCATTATTATCAAAGGATGAATTATTCATAATATTTATATTTTCAGTTTGATTTTGAGTTAAAATTTCAACTTCTTCTTCTTTAATAGTTTGTTGGAAATTTTCATCAAAAGATACATGTAAGCTTTCTTCTATAATATTTGTTCGTTTATTATAAATTCTATAAGCTTTACTACGTTCTGAATAACCAATGAAAATTCCTTCGTCTGCTTTGGGATCAAAATTTCCAAGATTATCTTTAGTATTTAAAATAAAACATTTTGACCCAAAAATTTTGAAATACGAGACTTTTGGTTTTCTTCCATAAAATATTTCATAACATGAATTTTTAGTCATAGGTCAAAGTGTGACACGATTTAATACATAACAGGCAGTGGCAATGGCTTCAGCCAAGAAATGTTTTGGTAGATTACTACTATTTAGTAGTGTTCGTGCACATTCCAGTAAAGTTCGGCTTTTCCTTTCAACTACACCATTTTGTTGTGGTGTTCGTAGAATTGAAAAATTATGTCTAATTCCCTTTTTGTTACAAAAATTAGTAAAAAATTCATTTTCGAATTCTCCTCCATGATCACTGCGTATATTTTTTATTTTTAAATCCATTACTTTAGTAATCTTTTTTGCAAAAATTTTAAACATTCCAAAAGTGTCTCTTTTATGTTTTAAAAATAATGTCCAAGTATATCTTGAAAAATCATCTACAATTACGAACACATATTTGTTATGATTTATACTACGTACTTGTGTTGGTCCAAATAAATCTAAATGAAGTAATTCTAATGATTGCTTAGTAGATATTTTATTTTAAGATTTGAAGGAACTTTTCTTTAATTTGCCCTTTTGACAAGCATCACATAAATTTTTAATCTTATAGTTCATTTTAGGTAGACCTCTAACTTGATCATGTTTTGCTAGTTTGTTGATATATTTAAAATTTATATGACAAAAATGTTTGTGCCAAATCCAAGGATCATCATAATTTGCAGATAGACATAAGTATGAATTATTTTTAATGTTCATGTTTAGGATATATATATATTACGATTTCTAAATCCTTCAAAGAGTAAATTTTTGCTTTGGTCGAGAATTTTACATTTATCTTTTTCAAATTTTATTTCAAACCCTTTATCACATAACTGACTTATACTAAGAAGATTATGTTTTAAGTTTTCTACTAATAAAACATTTGTAATAATAGGAGAGTTAGAGATACCGAGATTAATGACATCTCCAATGCCAATGACGAACCCTTTTGAATTATCACCAAAAGTTATAGTGCCACCATCAATGTATTTTATATTTGACAACATGTGAGCATTTCTTGTCATGTGCTTGGAGCATCCACTATCTAATATCCATTTCTATTTATTTTTTCTTTGGATACCTGCAAAAAATAAAAATATTTAAATTGGTACCCATTTTATTTTTTGGTCCTAAGTGTTAGTTTGTGACGGTAACCATACCCAAGATGGTTTGGTTCCTTTAGAAATGTAACTATTATTGTGAATTACTTCTTTCATATAATTACCCATTTATTTTTGTTTAGTTAGATTGTTATTTGTTTTAGGAACCCATATTAATCATTTTTGAATTTGTGATTAATTTCTTATTTTTGAAAGAAGGTTTTATCTTAGTATAAATTTTACTATACTTTGTAATTTTTGTTTTATTCTCAAATCCTATTCCATTTCGATTTTTGAATGGCTTGGAAATTTGAATTAAATTCTCCAAGTCTTGTTTTCCTTTGTTAAATTTTGTAACATTATTTGTAATTTTATCCAATTTATTTTTAAGATCAATATTTTCGGATTTTGAATTTTCTAGATTACTTTTTAATACAGTATGTTCATTATTAATTTTATTATTTTCTAGTTTAACCTTTTCTAATTCACAAGATAAAGCATTATTTTATATAGAAAGATCTTTACATTTTTCTTGAGCATTTTCTAATTCTTTCTCTAAAATAGATTTTTCATCTTTTAGTAACCCTATTTCAAGTTCTAATCGATTTATTTTAGCAACATATTCCTTATTTAATTTTTTTGTTTCTCTATATTTTTCATCGAGTTCCATACTTATTTCAAAAATTTCATCTTAAGTAAGATTGGGACATACCTCATTAGTGTGTGCCATGAAACATACATTTGCTTGCTCTGTATCACTTTCATTTTCCCTATCAGATGAAGAGGAAGAGTCAGAGTCATCCCATGTGACTTGAAATGCCTTTCTCTTTTTCTTAAATTTCTTAAAATTATTCTTCTTTTTCTCGATGTTGAGTTTTGGACATTCCTTCTTCATATGTCTGAATTGATCACATCCAAAGCACTTAATTGAAGTTTGATTTGATGAGTTTGATCTTCCGTTCTTTTGGAATCTGGTCATCTTCTTAAATTTCTTAAATTTGTTGTAGTTCTTGGCAATAAATATCTTCATCCAATTTAGAATCTTCATTACTTGCTTGAAATGCTATATTCTTCTTTTCATGATTTTATTCCTTTTTGGCCTGCAAATTTGCTTCATATGACATTAAATTTCCAATCAACTCTTCAACTTTGAGTGTAGAAAGATCATTAGCTTCTTCGATAGCCAGTACTTTTCTTTCCCACTCAATCGTTAAAGAGTTGAGAATTCGAGATACTAAATCAAAATCAGTAAATTTAACTCCTAGTGCCATAAGATTGTGTTGTATGGTTTGAAATTTTGAATACATATCAACAATTGACTCATTTTGTTTCATTTTGAAAGATGAAAGTTGATTTTGTAAAATTGATATTTTTGTTTATTTGACCTTAGTTGTACCTTCTTGTGTAACTTGTAAAGTATGTCATATATCATATGCAGTAGTACATAACATAACACGTGAGAATTCATTTTTATCAAGAGAACAAAATAGTACATTCATAGCTTTAGCATTATTAGAAGCAGTGGTTTTTTGTGCATCTGTCCATGTGCTAATATTTGTTTCAGGTGCTACATACTTATTTTGAGTTGCTGCCCATATTTCGAAACCATTTGCTTCCATAAAGATTCTCATTCGGGCTGACCAATATGCATAATTAGATCTGGTGAATAGTGGAGGACGTGCAGTTGACTGTCCTTCTTAAAAGATACTTGCCATATTAATAATTTTCAAACACTTGTTACAGTGATTTAAACTAACCTTGCTCTGATACCAATTGAAAGTCTATATGGATCGTATATGTATATAATATATGACAAGTGAGTGTATGATAGTATGAATTGCACAGAATAATAATTCAAATAAAAATTAAAAGTAATCACACCAGGAATTTTGGTTCGGACCTCCCGTCCTATCTCCAGTCCCGAAGCTCCTCTTCGGAATTTCACTAACCAATTACCCTCACTTCGCCCGGAGGAATAGGCTTTTACAAGAATATTTCTTTGACAAATGTGTGTTCTATGCAACACTGATTTTGACTATAAGTACAACTTCTTCCTATAATCTCCTTGAGTAGTATGTAGTTTAACCTTTGATATAAGGAAGAGATAAAAGTGTATTCTTGAGTGCTTTTGTAAATCACAGAATTATTAGTAAGTAAAGAAAGAAAGTTCAGAATAGCAAGTTAAATTCTTACTTTCAATTTCTTGTTAATTTATAGATGGTGAAGAGTTTGTTTAAAGAGTAGTGACTTTTGATTCATTCTATTTCAGTCTAAGAGTCACAATGCTTGAGAAGAAAGAGTCATGATCAAAATAGAAGGATGCAACACTTTGTGTGAGAAAGATGTCTTTTGGAAGAAAATGGCCGTTTTCCAAGTCAGACGTCTGGCTATTTGTGCCAGACGTCTGGCCTGTTAAAATTTTTATGACAGAACATCTTACGAGACATTTGATCGTATATGCCTGATGTCTGGTTTGTTTCAGAATTTATAATCAAAACATGTAGCCATACGTCTGAACATATATGCCAGACGTTTGACATATGTACACTCTGCTATCTTTATTTTATAAGTAGTTTGTATGAGCAAGTGTTTGTAAAGACTAATCAAGGAGATTGTACATATCATCTAACTACAATATTAACAGGATGTACTAATATTTCTAAGTATAATAATCCTTGTATCGGTCTTCAAGTCTTGGATTCGAAAATCTACCTGCATATGATGATATATATATTCCTATGTATATTGACTCCGAGTGCTTGTATAGTTGTTGTTGTGACGCCCTACCTCTATGCTCATAATAACGAAGAGTATTAAAGGAAATACTATCTATTATTACGAAGAATAAGGCTGGATAGGAGCGACCATCCGTAATTGGCCTTACACTAACATTGGTTATCTCAATAGGAGTGGTACATACTTTTTATTTTTCTTCTATTATTTATTTACTCCCATCGACACACCCAATACTAGTATAAAACGAACTACGACGGTTCATAATAGTTTAGGACATTAGATATAACAATAACACAGATAATATAAATGCGGAACACAGATAAAAACAAAAGTCTCATATATATATAACTGATGTCAGTTAATACATAGTTGACACAATACATATGATACAACTACAACTGTCAATTCTAGAAGTTATATATACAAGTACATTATCGACTAATATACATGAATACATATCGTTCTATACGATGACACGACTATTACAAAATGACACTGACAACTTCAGAAGATGTGAAAAGTCTTCAAATCCTGAACAGCAACTCAAAGAAGAAAATCTACAACCTGAAATACTCGGGTCTGACCCGAGTATTACATTCAAAAGAAAATAATACACGGGTCAGTCTAATTCAAACTCAGTTATTAGTGCATAGTAGCAATAATAATCAGATAGTCAAATAGACGACAGTCACAGAAATCTCGTATATCCAACTTCTCGATAAGACAATCGGATAACGGCAGGTATAACATTAAACAGTGTAAATCAACAATCTCAAAAAGATCAAACATATCAAATTTCTGTGTGGCTGCAGTACACGCACGCGTGCACTGCCTCGCCACACGGTACGTCGAAACTGCAAAGGTCAAAGAGAAACCCCAAACCAACAAAACAGCGTAAACAACAAAATTATAATTATCGATACGATAATTAGAAAATATTTAATCTAATTTTCTAAAAGATAATTAGATATCACTAAAGTCATCAGTTTAAACCAAATCAGAATACAACTCAAAATATTTGAATTGGCAACACGAAACAATTCCAACAATTGAAATCATCAATTATAACATCAAGTCTGATTTGGCTGCAGTACACGCTCGCGTGTACTACCTCGCTAAAATCAGATGTACACATAAATATATGCTAAATAAATCTCCAAGTGAAATGCAGTAAAACTCAATTGTATAAGCAACAGCCCCGATAGCAAGAGAATAAGACCGCAGCAGTATGCAAGTGCAGACTACACAAGAACACAAGACATGGTACACTGAAATATGAGGTGTAACAAAGTGGAGATGAAACTCCGCTCAACTCGAAGACTGGTGCGACACAAGGCAACATGAAGTATAACAGACTCAGTGAAATAACACTACCAATGTAAACAGGCTCGAGTCATAGTGCAGCATGAACCATAAGGTATACAACAAGTAGATGAACTATGCAACAGAGAGATGTACACGTGACCCAGGCATTTTTATCAAAATATAACAATATAACACCTCAACAATCAACATGACTCCATGCATAAGTACTATGCAGAGCTCGAGGCTACCAAGGTAATGCATCAATACCAAAGATGACACCATTAACAACTATATGTACATGAAGGCAACTGATACAGTTGAAATGCAACAGTGAATCCAAACCACACAAGTATAAAGCAATACCCAACAAAAAGGAGTGAACCAGATTCAAGTGAGGACTGAGTGCAACAACTACTCCAGGTCAATACAAATAAAACTGGGTTACTACATAACACAGCAGCAACTAAAAATGGTGCGACAGGTCGGGAAGCAAGTGCGTGTACCTAAGGTACGACATGTATGCAACTGTGAGACTAAAAATGCAATCACCAGACTAGAGTATAAAAACTACAAACTCAAGTGCAGTGAACTCAGTTATAATCTCAAACATGAATGATCAAGTAATAGACATATAATCCATCAAGTTAGAGCATACAAGTGAATCATAAACCAAGTGTACCCAAAAATACAATATGTATTCAACTGTAAACTGGACAATACACGTATCACGGTCAAGAATAAGGCATGGTGCCGAGGAAAAGGCAAAGGCCAGCATCATTTGAAATAGATCAAGCAAGAATCAAATGTCAACATAATCGTAGTGACCGAAGTCAACCAAGAATCAGCAATTTCGCAAAACCATGACGACAAAAACATCGCCAAATCATTTTAACAAACTCAAATGGCCAAGATAAATCATCCACATCAAAATATACTCGAATGGCTGAAAACATCAAGTGTAATTATAAATAGTAAAACAACAAGAACACCATACTTCACTACGAACAGCAGTCAAAACCCAACTAGAACAAAAATCGAACACAGTCAAAAGTCAAAAGTCAAAAGTCGAACAACATCAGGATCGAAACAAAATTGAATCGCCGAGACGAAGTCAAGCTCCTTTCAGACAAACACAATAATTAGCAATTTCGAATCGAACAAAAACAGGGGTTTAAATTAGATGTGAGTGAATAAATCACTCACCTATTTTTGAGGGCGCAGATCCAATTGAAGTCGAACTCAATCGAAGAGAAGAAACCGCGAACGAATCGATTGAAGTAAGCAAATCGAAGCATCATCCTTAAATTAGGCGGCGACTTCACCATCCCTAATTACAGAGCTAATCGGAACAACGTGAACGAAGCCCTATTTTCGATCGAACAAAGAAAAGAACAGAGCCTCCATTTCATTTTCTTTTCGTTTATTTAGCTAGGGTTTTCGAAAAAATGAAAATAAGATAAAGAGGAACGGTATTAGCCTTGCAAATTTTCACGGCTTCAATTAAAACATGGGCCACTATTCAATTTCCAAAGCCCACAAATCCTTTTAACAATTTATAAAAGAATTTCAACTCAGTTTAAAAGCTTCAATTAGCAATTAGCAACTATATTAATTGTCTAATGACGATAATAAAATAATTGCGAAATCCCGGATTGTTACAGACTCCCCTCCTTATAAAAATTGCGTCCCCGCAATTTTCATAATTAAGGTCGTCATTACCAATAAATTTTTTTAACATAAACTGGTTAAGCTAGAAAAATAAAGGTAGAGAATTTCAAACATCAAGGAAATCTTTTAATCCCATAAGGGAAATTTACAGATTCTCAACAAAGTCTAATTATCAATAGATAATTAGAAAACAACGAAACTGAACTAATGTAATTGTCAGCAATTTAATTGAATACAGAAAATCATAAAACAACAATGTCTAATCATCGATACGATAATTAGAAAAACAACAAAAACTACTTATCAATAGAGATAGAGATAGATAGAAAACAGCAAATTAGCAAAACGATAATTAAATTTCGAATTCAACAAATATTCGATTATCAAAAACGATAATCAAATTTCAAATTCAACAAATATTCGATTATCAAAAATGATAATCAAATTTCAAATTCAACAAATATTCGATTATCAAAAACGATAATCAAATTTCAAATTCAACAAATATTCGATTATCACAAACGATAATCAAATTTCAAATTCAACAAATATTCGATTATCAAAACGATAATCAAATTTCAAATTCAACAAATATTCGATTATCAAAAACGATAATCAAATTTCAAATTCAACAAATATTCGATTATCACAAACGATAATCAAATTTCAAATTCAACAAATATTCGATTATCAAAAACGATAATCAAATTTCAAATTCAACAAATATTCGATTATCAAAAACGATAATCAAATTTCAAATTCAACAAATATTCGATTATCACAAACGATAATCAAATTTCAAATTCAACAAATATTCGATTATCAAAAACGATAATAAAATTTCAAATTCAACAAATATTCGATTATCACAAACGATAATCAAATTTCAAATTCAACAAATATTCGATTATCAAAACGATAATCAAATTTCAAATTCAACAAATATTCGATTATCAAAACGATAATCAAATTTCAAATTCAACAAATATTCGATTATCAAAAAACGATAATCAGAACTCATATCAACAAATATCTAATTATCACAAGCGATAATTAGAAACAACAAATATCCGATTATCAAAAACGATAATCAGAACTCATATCAACAAATATCTAATTATCACAAGCGATAATTAGAAACAAAAAATATCCGATTATCAAAAACGATAATCAGAACTCATATCAACAAATATCCAATTACCTGCAGATAATTGGAAGCAACAAATATCTAGAAATCAATTAAGAAGACTAGAAAATCAACATAAAAGCTTGGATCGATCCCATCAGATGGCGAGTTTTTAATTCGCCGCACGTGCAACAACATATGGCCGAAGCCTACCAAGTACTCAACATAATTTTGGCGCCCAACAAATGACTCGAAGGTCCAACATATGACCCGAAGGTCTAGTACTGGTATTTGACCCGAAGGTCCAACATATGACCCGAAGGTCCAACATAGTGGCTTGAAAGCACACGAAAACATCAAATATTTCAATTAACGAGTCCGGAATTAACCAAAATAGTAAACACACATGTCCCATAACCACGAGTTTTACTAAATTGTTTAATTCTCTTCATCGTTTCCTTGAAAGTGTAGAATCATCAAAACAACAGATATTCAATTAACGAGTCCGGAATTAACCGAAATAGTAAAAGTGTGGTTCCATACTCCGCACTTTTGCTAAATCGTTTAAATCACTTCATCGTTTCCTTGAAAGTGCAAAATTGTGTATTTTGTAAAAATACACTTTACATTCTCAAACGGACAAGTCCGGAATTAAGCGAATCAGTAAAAGAAAGGGGTCATAGTCCTCGATTTTTCTGAAACGTTTAAATCGCTTCCTCATTCTTTTGAAAGCGCAAACTGTTAAAATTCCCGAAAGCAATTTTATTTATTTTGCAAAAATAACAATTCACATTCTCAACTGGACAAGTCCGGAGTTAAGCGAAACAGTAAAAGAAAGGGGTCATAATCCTCGATTTTGCTGAATCGTTTAAGTCGCTTTCTCATCCTTTTGAAAACGCAAACCGTTAAAAATTTATAAAACAATTTTCATTTTTAAAACGAGTTTCCAATCACGTGATTAAAACAGCAATATTAGTAACAATTTTGATAAGGAAATTGTACTTCTCAAAATACCGTAAAAACGGTCACAAATCAGTATTGCGGAATAACCGTTTGAAAATCCACTTTTAAAACTTGACGGTTACTGAAGCCAAGGTGACAGTAATTTTTAAACGTCAAAATCTCATCAAAATAATTTACATCAAAATGTAATATCAGTGAATTTTCATTCATCAAAATGCCACAAAACACCGTGCTTCAAAATATAGCATTGGTGTAAAATCCCGTTATAAAAATAACGGCAACAAAATACGTTTCATAACCAAGCATCGGTTCAACGTAAAATAAATGCAATAACGTGCAATTCAAATTTTTTTTTGCACGTACTATAAAATGAACAAAGAAATCATTCGAATGTATCTTCAATGAAGATAATTCAAAACAGCAAAATCTAATCAATAGATGATTAGTACAAAAGGAAGCCAGCGGAAATTTCAACAAAAATCTCATAACTGTAATTTCTTCGAATTCTCAATTTGGATTCAAAATTCTCAAAGAAACAAATAATTACAGCTATGTAAACAACAATTGGAATTCATATCAATTTCGTATTTTGATTCTTAAATCAAAAAGATTATCAGTTGTACTCAGCGAAGACAGTTTCACTGTTTCCGCTGCGCACTCTGATAAATAGAACACAAATCAATCAAATCATCAAAACACAATTTCATCCAAACAACAAAACACAATTCCACTTTTATTTTTAAATAACGATATTTAAAAATTTCATCAAAATTTCAAAACTTTAGTTTTGACTCAACCACAAATAAAACATCGACCAATAGTTGTAACATATGTTCCATCCAAGTTATGTTTTATATTATGTCCATAAACCCCAAGCTCTGATACCAACTGTGACGCCCCACCTCTATGCTCATAATAACGAAGAGTATTAAAGGAAATACTATCTATTATTACGAAGAATAAGGCTGGATAGGAGCGACCATCCGTAATTGGCCTTACACTAACATTGGTTATCTCAATAGGAGTGGTACATACTTTTTATTTTTCTTCTATTATTTATTTACTCCCATCGACACACCCAATACTAGTATAAAACGAACTACGACGGTTCATAATAGTTTAGGACATTAGATATAACAATAACACAGATAATATAAATGCGGAACACAGATAAAAACAAAAGTCTCATATATATAACTAATGTCAGTTAATACATAGTTGACACAATACATATGATACAACTACAACTGTCGATTCTAGAAGTTATATATACAAGTACATTATCGACTAATATACATGAATACATATCGTTCTATACGATGACACGACTATTACAAAATGACACTGACAACTTCAGAAGATGTGAAAAGTCTTCAAATCCTGAACAGCAACTCAAAGAAGAAAATCTACAACCTGAAATACTCGGGTCTGACCCGAGTATTACATTCAAAAGAAAATAATACACGGGTCAGTCTAATTCAAACTCAGTTATTAGTGCATAGTAGCAATAATAATCAGATAGTCAAATAGACGACAGTCACAGAAATCTCGTATATCCAACTTCTCGATAAGAGAATCGGATAACGGCAGGTATAACATTAAACAGTGTAAATCAACAATCTCAAAAAGATCAAACATATCAAATTTCTGTGTGGCTGCAGTACACGCACGCGTGCACTGCCTCGCCACACGGTACGTCGAAACTGCAAAGGTCAAAGAGAAACCCCAAACCAACAAAACAGCGTAAACAACAAAATTATAATTATCGATACGATAATTAGAAAATATTTAATCTAATTTTCTAAAAGATAATTAGATATCACTAAAGTCATCAGTTTAAACCAAATCAGAATACAACTCAAAATATTTGAATTGGCAACACGAAACAATTCCAACAATTGAAATCATCAATTATAACATCAAGTCTGATTTGGCTGCAGTACACGCTCGCGTGTACTGCCTCGCCAAAATCAGATGTACACATAAATATATGCTAAATAAATCTCCAAGTGAAATGCAGTAAAACTCAATTGTATAAGCAACAGCCCCGATAGCAAGAGAATAAGACCGCAGCAGTATGCAAGTGCAGACTACACAAGAACACAAGACATGGTACACTGAAATATGAGGTGTAACAAAGTGGAGATGAAACTCCGCTCAACTCGAAGACTGGTGCGACACAAGGCAACATGAAGTATAACAGACTCAGTGAAATAACACTACCAATGTAAACAGGCTCGAGTCATAGTGCAGCATGAACCATAAGGTATACAACAAGTAGATGAACTATGCAACAGAGAGATGTACACGTGACCCAGGCATTTTTATCAAAATATAACAATATAACACCTCAACAATCAACATGACTCCATGCATAAGTACTATGCAGAGCTCGAGGCTACCAAGGTAATGCATCAATACCAAAGATGACACCATTAACAACTATATGTACATGAAGGCAACTGATACAGTTGAAATGCAACAGTGAATCCAAACCACACAAGTATAAAGCAATACCCAACACAAAGGAGTGAACCAGATTCAAGTGAGGACTGAGTGCAACAACTACTCCAGGTCAATACAAATAAAACTGGGTTACTACATAACACAGCAGCAACTAAAAATGGTGCGACAGGTCGGGAAGCAAGTGCGTGTACCTAAGGTACGACATGTATGCAACTGTGAGACTAAAAATGCAATCACCAGACTAGAGTATAAAAACTACAAACTCAAGTGCAGTGAACTCAGTTATAATCTCAAACATGAATGATCAAGTAATAGACATATAATCCATCAAGTTAGAGCATACAAGTGAATCATAAACCAAGTGTACCCAAAAATACAATATGTATTCAACTGTAAACTGGACAATACACGTATCACGGTCAAGAATAAGGCATGGTGCCAAGGAAAAGGCAAAGGCCAGCATCATTTGAAATAGATCAAGCAAGAATCAAATGTCAACATAATCGTAGTGACCGAAGTCAACCAAGAATCAGCAATTTCGCAAAACCATGACGACAAAAACATCGCCAAATCATTTTAACAAACTCAAATGGCCAAGATAAATCATCCACATCAAAATATACTCGAATGGCTGAAAACATCAAGTGTAATTATAAATAGTAAAACAACAAGAACACCATACTTCACTACGAACAGCAGTCAAAACCCAACTAGAACAAAAATCGAACATAGTCAAAAGTCAAAAGTCGAACAACATCAGGATCGAAACAAAATTGAATGGCCGAGACGAAGTCAAGCTCCTTTCAGACAAAAACAGGGGTTTAAATTAGATGTGAGTGAATAAATCACTCACCTATTTTTGAGGGCGCAGATCCAATTGAAGTCGAACTCAATCGAAGAGAAGAAACCGCGAACGAATCGATTGAAGTAAGCAAATCGAAGCATCATCCTTAAACTAGGCGGCGACTTCACCATCCCTAATTACAGAGCTAATCGGAACAACGTGAACGAAGCCCTATTTTCGATCGAACAAAGAAAAGAACAGAGCCTCCATTTCATTTTCTTTTCGTTTATTTAGCTAGGGTTTTCGAAAAAAATGAAAATAAGATAAAGAGGAACGGTATTAGCCTTGCAAATTTTCACGGCTTCAATTAAAACATGGGCCACTATTCAATTTCCAAAGCCCACAAATCCTTTTAACAATTTATAAAAGAATTTCAACTCAGTTTAAAAGCTTCAATTAGCAATTAGCAACTATATTAATTGTCTAATGACGATAATAAAATAATTGCGAAATCCCGGATTGTTACAGTTGTCATCGAAATCAAGGTCGTAACAAAGATAACATATCCATTGGGGTGATTTTGGAATGGGGAAATTCCCAAGTTTGAAAGAGTTTCTCTCAAGAAGTCATTGAAAGGGGCACTACTCTGTTTAGGCATATATATCGACGGTAAGTGGTATATCTCGGAGGCGGCATATGGGAAAATTCATTCTACTCTGGGAGGTGCACGTCATCCTCTGGAATGCCATGTTGTAGGCAAATGTTATGCAAAACCTTAGTGGAGATTACGGAGGAGGCTCTCTCTAGTGGATTAAGAAGAACCATGAAATTCGGAGGAGTCTGATCCACGACCGGATCGACTATTACTAGTTGACCGTATTCAGCTTGCAAAACAGAAGAGGAAGGGTCGACAGATGACGACTCTGCTTCTGAAAGTGCTGGGCTTCCTCCGTTGGACTTATGGCGAGAAGGCGGATACTTCATTCTATACAACAGGACTTGCGTCCAAAGCGGTCATCTAATTTTATCTTAAACTAAAAATCCCCTACAACACTTGAGTTTTGAAAGAATATCGATTTACGCCAACACGTCGGATTTCAAGTATATATCAGGCTAGGTGCAGCGTGTTATCTATATGGGGTGAGCTCGGTGTCCTGAACAATGCAAATTCTATATCCCGTATAGATAGTTCGCTCACAGTAGAGAAGGAAATGGGCATTTCATATCATTTTCTAGAATTATTTCTTCTGCACTTACCCGTTATCGATCAACGATCGATAATGGATCCGTTGTCTGAAGCGACGCGGAAATCTCTTTCCAGTATAGGTACATAGAGCATGCAAAAAGCAAGACCAATTCGAATTCTCCAGAAGGCGATAATAACATAAGCTGCTTACGAAATGCTATCCTGAGCTTTTATCCCCCTCCAGAAGGGTTAAAACCAACTCACGATACGTCGCATTGTACCATCAACATAGCTTATATTAAGTCAATTTTGATTCTCTAAACGAAGACAGTAAAACATGTCAAGCATCAAGACAAGGCCCGAGTGTCGTTCTTTAAAGAACTCAAGACTCGATTTACTATCCTCTTCTACAATATCACAATCAACTCGGACTTTCCACGACAATCATCACAGATACAACCCCATCCTCAAATTGCTAAATGAACATCAGAATCAGCATTACCCACCTCGAATCAAGAATCAAAAGGCAAAGATGATTGGAGTTTTCAAACGAGTGATCTAAGTAAGAGGCATCGGTGATGATCCAAGAAGCGAGATGATAGAGTTAGGGTTTGGTCGGCCGCAATCCAGAAGGAGCTAAGGTTGAATTCAAAGCAATAGCGAGCCTCAGATCGATCAACGGTGAGAAACTCTAGAGATAGATGATCGACGATGGTAATGAAGTGAATCGATTTAGGGTTCGTTCGAGAATTGGGTCGAGTTGCAAAGGATAAGCTTGGGTTGTAAAAAGAAGATAAAAATGAAGGAGGGATTAGCTCAAGGAGGCTATATATGAGATTGCATGAGAAAAAACGTCTAAGTTGTTGGATAGCCAGCGATCCTTGGATATGGATCGCTAGCAATCCATCAGATTGCGCTCGATCAATTTCAAATTTAGACAGCATGACCATGTGTTATTTAAAGGCATTCTAAAAGTTATGGGGTCAAACTTGGTTTGCTATAACAAGCAATGACAATTCAGGTCAAAACTTAACAAGCAACTGAGTAGCTAAAGTCATATTCACGTGGCCTTGACACGATTACTTGAATCTCGCCAAGCAGAAACTAAAAAGTAATTACTTCCAGAGCACGCCTTGTTTCCAATGAAGGCATACTCTGGGGGGATATTGTTATCCGGTTTTTTAATGCATCAGAATCCAAAGGAATTCAGAATGCATTCGTCAAGTCAGAACAGCTCAAGAGCCAACCAAAAGGACTAGAAGAACTAGCCAGGAAGGATCAGGGGAAAAAGCGATAACAAGTAAATGTGATGGATCGCTAGCGATCCATAATTATCGCTTGTTGATCCACAAATCCTCTTGCATCATGATCAAATAGATATTCTAGGGACAAAGACTAGGTTTGATGGAATTCCGAGCTAGTTAAATCGAGAAGCAAACATTCGTTCAATTCAATCAGTGGTCTAATGCAACCCGTGTGGAGATCGTCATCAAAATAGGGCAACATGCTATGAAATCATATGAGGAACACCAGCACGAGATAACAAACGCGATCGAAAAGACAAAGCTCGAAAATCCACTAAGTACATGAATCGCTAGCGATCCAACACTATGGATCGCTAGTGACCCATACCATTTTGCCAGGTCGTCATATTCTTTAGAGGAGAGGGTAATGGGAAGCATCTCAAGCCACTGGGTCGCCAGCAAGCCATAAACTATGGATCGCTAACGATCCATCAATTTAGTTCGATTCATGGCGTAACTTACATAGCACATTTGCATGATCATTTGCAAGCATTGGGCAAGAGGCCTAACATAATAACTCTCCAACCCCTATAAATACTATCTTACCTACAACATAAATGGGGGCTTCCAGATTAGCTGCTAAAAGTCTGCAGAAACTATTCTTCATTCCTCTTCTTCCACACAACGACCATCTACAGGGTTCACTGTGATTCTCCAGTGAACTCTAACATTGGAGGGCTTGATCCATCTAACATAATTCAATTGCATTGTAATCAGAATCAACTTGTAATAACAGTCGATTAATAAGAAAAGTTATATAGTGGACGTAGGCTTCGTTAACAGCCGAACCACTATAAAAATTCTCTTGTACTCTTTTTACTTTATCTGCAAGTTATTAGTCCTTTTCTCTATTCTATTTGCCTTGATAAATAGGGCTGGTGCTTTCACAATCAACATAGGGTGTTGATCCACTTTTTGGGTCAGCAATAATGCACCACCATTCTAAACTAACCAATTAGTATGCAACCAATTTTGCAACCAATCATGTACAAGTGCACGGTGTATTACAATATGTATGGTATGTATAAAACAGTTTTGAAAATATGGTGCAAGCAACTATATATATATACTGGTACTTATATATGTATGCAATTTTAAAAAAAAAATCAAAAGCTTTTTTTTTGCATCCAACTATCCCTACGCTTCTACGAATAGAACTATAGTTCAACATATTTTTCATCCAATCACTACCATCCAAATCTTAGTGTATCGTTGCTAACATCCAAAATTATGAAAAATCTAGTTTTTTAAACCTATATTATTTATGCCGAAAAAATAGTTTAGATGGAGAATTCCATATATCCATTCTTCTCTTATATACCCATTCCAGTGTATGTTGGAACCTTATGTTTTTCATCCGTATCTTTTCCAACTTTTCCAAGTAGAATCCACATAAGGAAATTTACATTTAAAATTTTTAGATTTTAAGATCGAGTTATTTTAAAACAAGTCTTGTTCCCCTATTAACACAGGGTATGGAAAAAGAAATTACAAAGCTAAGACAGTTTTTTCTCTCGCCGTTGACTGCCTTTTTATTTTATTACCATTTCTACTGCACAGTAAAATTCATACTTGCTAACCCGTCGACTTTTCCCTATGCTAAGCATGTAACATTTCAAAATGAAAATTCCCTTTTTTTCATTTAAAATATTTTCTAATTAGATTTTAGAAATGGTTAGACAATATAATTATAAAACTTTTTCCCAAAACTTTTACAAAACCATTTTCTATTAAAAATTAAAGAAATTTGAAAAAAAATTCCAAGAGTATTTATTTTTATCTTTTCCAAAACAAACTTAGCCACATCCTACGCAGTCGGAATTTAGTAAATAAGTTAACGCCCATGATTGTTTCTTTTCTACTATGTAGTAAATTTTCAAATTTCTATAACCTTTTCATTTAAATTAAAACAATAATCATCACACTTGTTCATTTATAAATTTCAACTTTTAAGGCATTGGGATAGTGACCCATGGTTTCACAACAACCTTTCATTGTCCTTCGCTCACTGAAATTTATCTCTCAAAATTTTATTACTTTTTGGACTTAATTTTACTTTTATTCTAGTAGCTAATTTAATTTTAACACATGTTTAATTTTAAAAAAATATTTTAAATTTTTTTTCCTTCTTTTGGCATAAGAGTCAACTTTTAGTATATTGTTTCCCGTTACATATAGTGGCAAATCCAAAAAAATAAATAGGAAAGTTTCACATAATATTGCATTCATTTTATACAACCGAAACAACTAATGCTCACAACCCAACAATCCTAAAAGAACAATTGCTAGAGACTTCACTTCAACATCAACTGACATTAAGGATATTGTGGTTATATCACTTTTTACTTAAATTAAATGGACATTTCTTACATGTCATTCTAATGTGACCCACATACCTTGACTTTACTTTTTCGCTTCTAATAAGGTTGATCCATTACTTCCATGATCACAAGCAATTATATTACTATTTTCCTTTTTATCCAAATCTCATGATAGTATTCTTAAATCTTGGTATATGCTTTCTTTATTTTTAATCTTTCATGCGACTTCAGAACTCGCAGAAATGTACTTTGCATTTTCCATTTTCTTGTGGGTGCTTCTTTATGGTCTTCATGCATGTTTAACGGAACATTTCTAGGCTTAAACTAATATTCCATATATCCAACTAGGTTCACTATCACTATTCTATGAACGTTCACCGATGTTCAACTCATAGCCTTGACTTTTACTCTGTCTTACCTAGGCAATCATCCATATCTGCTCCATATTAAAAATTTGGTTCGGTTTTCACTACTCTTTATAAAATTAAACTTCATGAATATGAAGTACTTAATCCTCAAAATCTTTATTTTTAAGAATATAAACTTAAAAACTCCTCTTCTTGTAACCGATTTTAATTGTAGGCGTCATAACTTTTAAAATTATTATTTTGGATCTACTAATTATTTTTTTTATTAAGTCTAAAAGTAAATATTAACAGTTTAATTTTTAAAAGACTTTTCCTTCTTTTGGTATAAGAGTTAAGTTTTATTACACGAACGGTCATTCAAATCACATTTTCTTTTAAAACCCTTTTCAACAACAAGAATTTTACATCTTAAAAATATGATTTTTAACTCAAACCATTTATTAAAATTTTCTTTTAAAAACTCAATTTTATACCAAATCATTTCTTCAAAAATACACTTTATAATATTTCTAAAACATCTGTTATAATTTAAATAATAAAACTGGAGTAGGCAAGGGCAATTCCATTCTATTATTTTCCTATTACTCATGATATCTTCACTTTCAACCTTAGCGGAGGATCTAGTAGCAAGTATATGGGAATTTTAAAAGGTACATGCAATCAATGCACAAACCTATGGTAAATATCAATTTTCCTTCGTTTTGCTTTTAACTTCGTATGTTGCTTCTAATTAGATTGCTAGCATTATTTTTTATATAATCTCCTAATGTTATTTCCAATTACTAACATTATTTTATATAAATTTCTAATATTGTTTTTATTTATATTTAATAATGTTACTGCTATTAAATTGTCTTCTACCTAATATGTTCTTATTTAAATTGCTTCTATTTATACAGTTTTCCTCTCAATTGACTATCATCTTTGTTAAACATAATACTACGTTCGCGTACTGATTTATTTTCAAGTTCTAATCTTCTTTTTCCATTCTATTTACCCCATTTTAAACTTGTACCACCTCCTACTGTCCACCTCTAAAAAGAATTTTACAACTTAAAAAGTTTTCTTTCATCTTAGAAAAATCAACGACCTATATACACTCTGCTATTTTTTTCAAAATAATAACGTTTTACAAAATCTCATTTATTGAAATTTTCAATTTAACTCATTTTAATTCCTACTAAAACTTTACTAAAATATAAATATATTTTTTCAGAAAATTTAATATTAACTTACTTTTCAATAATAGGGTTGAAAACCATTTTAAATGTATTATTTATACATTTTTCTCAACTATTATATTAAAATCATTTTAACTTTTAAATTAAATTCCTTCATATGGGTCGGACTCAAAGTGAATTTTTATTTGTCCATTCTTTTGGACTTTTCTTCTTTTCTACTTACTTATTGATTTTTCTTCTCCTAGAATATTAAAAGTCTAACTATCACCATGGAGTGATTAATACACACCTTCTTCGGGAACTTATTTAATGCTTACTTTTGGATATCTGCAATATATAGATTCTTACTTTCCTATTTATTTGGACTTACTGTACATCATCAGTCAGCAATCATATGGGGATCTACAACCATTGAGCAATCTGTGCTCCACAAGGGAGTCAAGTACTATCCATCTTCAGGGACCATTCCATATGTGCATTCATGCTCTTCTTAAGTCAATACCTTTCAATAAGACCTACTTTCCATGGGGTACTCGGGATAGGTGTATACCTTCAATTTCATTTATTGTTCCAACTCATAATCGCATTATCCATCTTTTCAGAATATGGTTACACTACTTTAATAGTCGAAATTGTAGAGTTTGTCATATAATATGTATAGTTATAGTAAAAATTACAAATATGTTCACTCATCATATCCTAATTCTTAAGAATTATTAACCTAAGCTCTAATATCAAATTGATGACCCGAAATCCGGTGGGCCTGAATTGTTGTTTAATCAAAAACTCTAGTTCACCAATGTACGGATCATTAGTTTCTATATCCTATAAATAAAAAAAGCATATCAGAGCACTACCGATATAAAATTATAGCGGAATAGTAAAATACAATAAAACATATAGCTATTGACCAAGGTTGACACTTCTGATATCTAGTGTCCTTATCAGTGTTGAGCAAGCATAAGGAAATCTGTCCTTCCATCGTTCCTGCCTTGCACCAATACCTGTCCTTCTAAAGCTATCATGTGGGTTGTAATGAGGAGGGGGTCAGAACAACGTTCTAGTGACCGATAATTACACGCTTTATACATAACACTAGTTTCAATCAATTGTCTTCCATTACATGTCATGTCTTTAATTTTATTTATCTCAACTACACGTAGGCATACGATACACCCGATCTATCTGAAGTAAACCGTAACTACATACGTATGTGTATGTGACTATATATATACACACACCATGGTCCCCCTTTGGACTTAAATACTATCCACACTAGTATCAGTAACCCATCACCTCATCAGGCTCCATCATCAATGTAGTATCACATCCTTGTCTTCATGCATACGAAGGAACTACCGTGGTTCCTAATCACAGCGTCATAGTATTTTAGCCATATTCTATATCGCCTTGGGGATTTACTTACTTGTCTACTTCCTATTATGGACTCAGGTCCATGGACTTTGCTCCTTGGACTACCTCACTCATTTTGAAAGACCTCACAAAGACCACACTTAAGGATTATCTAGCCTTGCCTCCTAACAAACTGATTAACAAATAACTATATTGGTGAACCTAAACAAGACATACACTACTAGCAGGTGTAGCCGTTTAAGTGTAACCCTTGTCTTTCTACTAACCGCTCGGGATCGATGATGTTCTCGACCTACGTACAGCTCTTACTCCCTAATATGGTACCAAATGCACTAACATAGCGCTGATCCTTGCTTACTGTCCCATTTAGATTACCTGATGCAATAAATGAAATAACCATACTAAAAAGTTGATGTAGACCTTACTGGGGTATTCCTTCACCTATACGCGAGCATACATAATTCCATGGGTCCTATAGTTGGATATGTCCCACATCATTATAATATATACACAATCGCCGATAGCCCTTTTCGGTGCATACTTTTGTGGTGTAACACTACTGACCTTGCATTCCAATCCATTTTAATATTTGTGTCATTCTTATTTATTTAAGTTATTAGCTAACTTTAATGATTCATACCTGTCATAAACAACATACCTAAGGCTACATAAATATTTTCATACTTGTTTAATCATTAGACTTTTAATGTTCAATGGTTCATAATATTTCATTACTTTTTCATGCATTTACTTCTTATTCTTTTAATATCAATTTACTATCATTTACCACTTTTATAAAAGATCTAAATATCTTTTCTTATTTATTTCCCATTCTCATTAATGAATTTTTATTTCTATTCCTTTTAACCTTTACTACCTTCCCTTTTTTAGTGGACTTTCCATACCCTTATATTTTATATACTTCTTTCCTTTATTCACTCCATACCCGTATATTTTATATTCTTCTTTCCTTTATTCACTTTATTACTTGACTACCTTGTTATCGTTTACTATTTGGTTTCCATCTTGTATTTATTACATATACATACATACATACATATATATATATATATTGATTTTACAATCTAACTGTTGTTGTTATTATCACAACTTCAACTCTTTAATTCATACTTAGGGATTTCTGCATTTTCATGCATTGAAATTACATCTTCCCAAAAAGAAAGGTTAACATTGTAAATCTCTATATCTTATCCATAAAGGGAATTTGTTTTACGTTCAGAATTACAAGGAATTATACTTTGTAGTTATTGAAATAGATAGTAAAAAATACGGTAAAATATCCCTATTTTATACATACCTTTCTTTTAGACGTATTCCTTGTTATTTCAAATTATACATTTTTATTTGCAAAACTGAACTCGATAATCTATAGAAATTAACATTGCAACATCCTACATTCTAAGGAAGTGAAATACCACTTAAATCCCAATAATTTATTATGATAACTTCCAATTTACATTTACTTGCATAAATCAATTAATCAAAAAAATCTAGAATTACATAATCTATCAAATTTAGGGGCTACTACTACACAATACTTTCCAGATTCAAGCACATGCAATACTAAATACAAGTTATCAACCATAAAATATGTAGCCATGGGTTACAAATTCATTACACATGTATAATTAAGTCTATAACTCCAAAATTACATTTAGGCATAGAGGAGTAGAGTTACAACGATATGAATCCAATAATATATAAATACATTTAGGTAAGAGTTCAGTACTGTAATTGCTTCATAATTAACTTAGTGTTATGATACAAAAAATCTTATTAATATTTTGGTACTAGAAAGAAGGCAACCCCCCTCCCCGAACAAACCTTAGTCAAACTACCGGCTACTCAATTCCACAACTTGCTTGAAAACTCAAATCATGTGGCCTGAGAGCTCCTCAACCCCTCCTCAACAAGATCCCGAAAACTTAGTTGTGAAACTAGGAAATAGATCTTTTGCCTCCTCATTCAAACCCCTTTGTCCACCATAAAAATAGTCACCAACCTCGTTCTCGATAATCTTAATGCCTTTGTTGCTCATTCAATGAAATATTGGCCGGCATTGAGAAGCCGGTGGCTCAAAATCCTACTAGATCATCAGATTCTCATAGTTCCATAGCTCATTGCCAGCATCTTCCTACTGTACAACAAGTGCAAGTAGGGGACAAACATGACAATCCCTTTAACGAGAACAACAACGCTTAACTACTCAGCTTGGGACCAAGAGCAAAGAGTAATGCCCCCAATAAGTCCAAACATCAAGGAAAATTGGCAAATATCAATCCGTTATTGCTAAAAAATAATAAAAACCAAGCTACACAAGATATGAATTAGGCTATCCCAGCGTACAAAGGCGGCTCATCGTGTGTAAAGAAAAATGACGAAGGGACACTAGAGCTTAGTCCCTATATAGAGCGATTGGCTAGAATATGTGAGCTGAGCAATAAGGAAGGAAGAAGGAAGAGTTTTCATTTCTTTTTAGTGAAGCAATCAATGAGGCAAATTTCCCTTATAGCTTTAGAGCACCAGCCATCGAATAATACGATGGATTGTCAAACCTAGATGACCATCTATGTACATTTGAATATTATATGGATGTATTGAAGGTAGGGAGGTTGGCTTGTTGTAAGTTGTTGATCGTATATCTTGCAAGAGCAGCCTTCAGATGGTTTTGAAGATATTCCCAAGCGAAATCCACTCTTGGATGTAGTTGTCTACATACTTCTATAGACAGTTTCGTATGTGAAGAGAAAGCTCCCTAGACCTGTATACCTTATCCTCAATTAAGCAAAGGGATGATGAAAGCTTGTGCGGCTTCATCAAATGCTTCAAAGAAGAAAAAATGAGGATTTGGGTCTCTAATGGGGGCATTATTGACTGCAAACCATTTTGGATAAGAAGAAAAACAAACATGTAGAATGAAAATGGTATAAAACCATGTAGAAGCAAAAAAGTCTTCTACAAAAAAGCCAGTGGGTACGTACGCATCGAAGAAGAAAATGCAGCTGGAGGAATGTCTATTGAAAGAACTGCTTCAGTAAATAATGACAGAAAGTGAGGGTGGAAACATACAACAACCCACCTACAAAAAGCCTAAGAGAATTTAGCTTTACAATGAAAACCCCACTCATTCACACTCCAGGCCAGATCTACGAACTAACCATGACAGAACTAGCATACAATTTGCTAAATAAAGGGAAGAAAGCCAAGCTAAATAAAGGCGGCACATATTGTAGGTTCTACGGAGTGAACGAACACTATACAGACAACTGCCACTATCTAAAGAGTGAAATTGAAAGGCTCGTTCAGAAAGGTTATCTGGGAACTTACCAAAAAGATACTACTCACTCCGACATAGAACTAGTCTTCTGATCTTCATGGGGATCTAGTGCAAAACTCGAATACCCTCATCACTTCCATTCATGGGGGACTCCACCTTGCAGGTTGGAGTAGAAAGGCACGGTAAAAGCATATGCAAGAATCTCATACTAAACAATGAACTTTGTTCCACATTAAGCAGAAGCCAAGGTTAGAAAATACTTTTACTTCTGCAGACTCTGCTGGAGTCACGTTCCCATATCAAGAACCTTTAGTAGTTACCGTGTAGATCTCCAAATGCACAATGAAGAAAGCCTTTGTGGATTCAAGAAGTTCCATGAATATCAATAACATAAAAAAATAGGACTTCCAACTGAGATCCTAAAACCGAGTCCATAGCTAATATATGACTTTAATAATACAACATCTATCCTAGTAGGAATAGCTCAACTTCTTATCACTGTAGAAGTTATCTCGTTGCATAAGTCTTTCTATGCAAGCTTCCTTATTATGGAATAGCATTCTCCGTATAGTGCTTTCCTAGGGAGACTCATGCTGATAGAGATAGGAGTGGTTGTCTCCAAAAAATACTTGCTTATGAAGTTTCACACCTTCATAGGAGTTGGGAGTGTAAGGAGAGACCGATTATTAGCTAGGCAATTATATAATTAACCTTGAATCCTAACAATAAAATTGTTAGAAATTATACTACGGTTCCTTTGATTTATATAAAAATGAAAACAACAAACCAATTTAAAGAACTGCATCAGAAATAAATTCCAAGGAAGATACTGAAATAGCTCATACCACGACAACAATCTAGGAGAAATGCGAAAAGAGATTATTTGCATATGGCTGGAATAGATGAGTATGATTCTATGTTTGCGCGACATCCATAAGATACCTCATCACTCCAAAAGGGTGAGGTTTCATCATAACCACAAGAACAAAAGATGAGGTGGAACCCTGTGTAGTTAATGCCTCGCTATATCCCGGCTATAACTCCGATATATCTTATAGCGGATTCCTACCGCTACGATTTTTCCATATATCCCCAACATATAGCCTTTCCGCTTTAATCCCCGCTATTTCCGCTATATCCCGTTATTTCCGCTGTATTTCGCTATTTCCGCTATATCTTCTGTAAAAAATTGGATTGAAAAATGATATTTATACGCTATAAAAATTATGAAATTAATTAATTTCATTGAATTTTTTATATATGTTTAGAAATGATAATACTCTAATATTTTACTAAATTAAATTAAGTTATATAACAGTTTTACGTTCATTTACAATACATTTGCACATATTTTTATTTAAAATTATTTTTGTATTAATTATAATTCAATTGAATGTTAATTTTTCACATAATTACTATCTATATATTTGTAAAAACAACAAGTATGGAATTTATATGCTATTTTAGAGTAATCCGATATATCCCGCTATATCTTCGCTACATCCCTGCTATGACTTTTTGCACCTCTACCGCATTGAATCCACTGAGCGCTTTAACTGCATAGGTGGAACCTCGCTTGAGAATGAAATGTAAAGACCAAGAGCTAGTAGATGACATGGAGTACATCCAAATAGTTCCTTCAGATCAAACTAAAATTGTGAAGATTAGGAAAAATCTAAGTGGTGAATTATATGCTGAGTTGATCAATTTCCTAAAGAAATCTCATGATGTCTTTGGCTAGACCCATTCAGATACGAGCGAAATCGACCCTGCAATAATTTGCAACACCTTAAATATAGATCCTAATGCACACCCAGTCAGACAAAAATGGCATACCCTAGACTAGGAAAGATATAGTGCTCTTCGTGAGGAAATTAAGAAGCTATTGGAAAATGGATTTGTTACAAGTGTATTACCCGAAGTGGAAATGGTGAAAAAATCCAATGGGAAATAGAGGACTTATATAGACTTCACGTACCTCAACAAAGCTTACCCTAAAAAAAACTTTCCATTACTAGGAATAGATTAGTTATTTGATGCAACCAGTGGACAGGAGCAACTGTCGTTCATGGATGCATCTCCGAATACAAATAAATGGCCATGTTCGAACCAGATCAAGAACACAAAAGCTTCATTACCAACAAAAGGGCTATATTGTTATTGGGTGATGTCATTCAGATAGAAGAACATGGGTGCAACATATTAGAGGTTAGTTAACATGTTGTTTGAAGACCGAATTGGCAAGAATGTCAAAGTTTACATCGACCACATGTTAGTTAAGTCTAAAGATGCTTCGTCCTATGTATGAGATTTAGAGGAAACCTTTGCAACCTTAAGGCGGTATGAGATGAAATTAAATCCCTTAAAGCGTACTTTTGTGGTCCAGTCTAAAATTTTCTAGGATATACTATGAGCACTAGGGGAATAGAAGTCGATCCGAAGAAGATTGAAGCTAGTAGGAAGATGAAGGTCCTAAAAAAGTCAAAGGACGTAATGAGTTTGAATGGGAAACTAGCAGCCCTGAGCAGATTTATTTCTAAGGCTATCAACAAGCATTCATTTCTTCGATTAAGTCAAAAAAGGTTATATTTTCGAATGGATGGAAGAATGCAAAGCAGCTTTTGAAGTATTGAAAAACCACCTGGAAAATCAGCCCATACTTTTAAAACCAATCTTAGATGAGGATATATATATATATACGAGTATGGTGGCACGTCCGTTGGACGTGTGTGTAAAAGGGAGAGAGCAAATTTTCTCTTTGTTACAGTTGTCGTATTATCGGAGAGTATGGTAAAGTGTTTGGTAGCTGTGGGGAAAAGGGGGAAACGATATGGCAACCAAACAGGAATAAGGTATTGTAAGATAGAGTAAGGGTAGAATTGATGTGGATAAGGCCGTGTAAGTTACATCAACCTATGAATTGGGTAGATTATGTAAGGTTTAGTTTATAAGAAGTGAGTCTACCCATATTACTGATTACATAAAGCTGTACTAAAATTCTTCTTCCGATAAGGAAAACAGATGGTTAAGCAATTTGTTTCTTAAATCTTGTATTTAGAAGAGGGGTTTAAAAATGCAAGTGCAGTAATGTAAGTGCAGTAGAAAAGAAATAAGTATTAAATTTTTGTCCAAGTAAAATATATGTGTGAATCAACTGATCGTTTCATTGTATATAACAATATTAGAGGCTGTGCAGGTCGGTGGAGTAATTGTTCCAAGTTCAACCTAATTTCATATTTGCTTGTCTGTGTTAAATTACTGCCGAGAATTTTATGTCTACTTGCTGTTAATTGTTCACTTCCATTCGTTTGCACACTAAAAAATTTGATGATTTATGAAGGATCGTAAATTGTTGTTGATTGGTATAAAAGTTTGTTAATTGGCTGAGTTACTGTGCAGTTTTGAAAATTCCTTTCAGATTTTAACCTCTGGTAAAATCGTACAGTGTGGCATATATAGGTTATTATCCAACAATTAATTATAACGCTTGCTGTATATGGGAAAAGATAAAATTAAAATCAATTTCTTCATTCTTCACTGTAGCTAAAAGGGAAAACATCTACAAACATGGAAGCATGTTGTGAATCAATAGCATGAAAACACGTTACAATAAACTATCCTCTTAGTACAAAATACAATAGCATTTCCCTGCTACAAAAAGTCTCAGACCACTACACAGTACAACTTACATCCTCTTCAAAGCCCTATTCAGAACATCCATAACAGACCCAAAATATGCCTAACAGCAATAGGTGAGTTGGCATACCTATAGTCCATATCTTTCTTCCTCTCATGATAACTCACCTTAGTCTTCACAAACTTCAAGCCATGTGCCATGCTCACCACAGTCTTCTGATCATTCACTTCGATTACCCCGCTCCTCCTCAACCTCTCCACCGTGGTCAGAGCCACCCATGTATGCTGACAGTAGAATCCCCGTAAGATCGGCCTAGGCCATGGCATCCATCAGCTCCTCCTTGGTGGCCTCCTCAACTACACCATCTGTCTCTTTGATCCCATGCACCACAATGTCAATCGACACCGAGTCCCCTATCTCTATCGCTGACGCGAACGTCTCCCCCACTGTGATGGTGCTGAATCGGCAAGTGACAATTTGCAATTTTTTAGCATCCACCAGCTCAACTATCTAAATTGCAAAGTATTAAACAGTAGCAGGTGAAGAAAACCAATGGAGACAGAAATTATAGGTTGTTATTAATTAATAACTAACCTGAAAATAGGATCTATAAATGATTTTGCTGTACAGGAGAGAGGGGGTCGTCGAAGAAAAAAACCCGAAGGTCGACGATGGTGAGATGAGGAAATACAGCATCTAACGCCATTAACATAGCATTCCATGAAATAAGCTGGAAAATAAAATTTTGTTAAACCAAAATCAAATAATTACAAAAATCGAGCCTTCTTCCCATCTATCTCTCTTTGAGAACAATGATCATAGTCATAAGATTTGTACCCATTCAGTCCTTTCATATTTACTGCAGAAAACATACGAATTCGAAATCAAAGTTTATACTAATGTTGACTCTTATTCCAAATATAATCTTGGGACCACATATTGTTCTAATAATAGAAAATGACACCTTTAAACTTTGATGCTCACTGCAATCATATAATATCAACGCATATTTATATATTTTAACTATTTATTCTATAGGCAAGAGAGGAATATGGGCAAATACACTTGTAAATTTACACAAAAGATAGCATGATATCTTAGATTACTACCTTATAGATTTTCAGCAATCCATTTAGAATCGTTTGGACTGATGTGACCATCCCATCATCAAGAATGAGACTTTTTTTGACATCATCCTTTTCATTTTCCCAGCACTAACTAATTTTATGTTAGTACTCGTGTCACCTAAAACTGAAATAAAATTATGCGATGAGAAGAATAATTGATGAGCAAAGTCTTTTTGTCAAAACATCTAAAACTGTCATTATATAAAATAAGAGAATTTTAGGCATAGGTACTTTATATGGAAAACACATTTTTAAACAATCGTCTAAATTAACAGTTTTAATTAATCATAAGTCCTGCTACGTTTTCCAGAAAACCATTTACAACAGAATGATAGTGTAGGATAAATGTAGGATGTCTTGTAAAAGTTTTCTTTGTGGTGAACCCATATTTAATACTTGCTAATATTGAAATAGTTGACAAACTAAGAAAAAAGAAGGCCTAAATGTTATAAATAAAGTAATCATCTTCTCTTTTGCAATAAAATAATTTCGTCATACAACAGTTTTTTTATGAATGTAATTTGATTTTAATCTAATTTACTGGTCGTAAGAAAATTGTGGAAATTCGTATAAATAAAATTGTATGTTTACAATAAATGTTTCAAGTCAGTTAAGCAATTATACAAAGTATATTTCGCTCAAAAACATTTCAAACCATGTTGTGGTTACAATACAAATAAACATGATATTTGACTCACTCTCTTAGTACTTGTTATAAGAACATAATTGCACATGCCTTTGTCATACATATATGGCTAATCCTTAACTTTCACAATAAATATACAAATGTTTATGCTATCTCAATCAACATGAAGGGATAAAAAAGTTGAATACACTCACATTGTAACGTCCACAATAATATGAGATTTCATCACTTGATTTTGTATCACCAAAATCATAATTTCTGTTTTGACTCCTTATACAATTTAAGTTTGACTACGAAACATTCAGTAATTAAGCAATTAGTTTACAAACTCTTCACTAAACTGGTGTACTGCAGATCCTAACACAATTATATAGATTAAAGATGTAACAAATAATGTCAAGTGTAAGCACATCTACG
The DNA here is from genome assembly GCA_030737815.1 of Allium fistulosum. Taxonomy (NCBI): domain Eukaryota; kingdom Viridiplantae; phylum Streptophyta; class Magnoliopsida; order Asparagales; family Amaryllidaceae; genus Allium; species Allium fistulosum. The sequence continues at coordinate 1,249,205,516 of CM060905.1, forward strand.
CATGTGCATATTTAAAATAAAATTTCCCCTATATGACCCAATGATGACAATTCGTTTACAAAATGGAAAATGCTCCATCAAATACTCTAGTATGCATTCAAATTCAAAAGCAAGTTTAATTGCTTTGGCCAAGCTGAACATGATGTCCAAGTTTGTGTTCAGTTTTACAGTTTCAGTTTAGATTCAAGCTTACAGTGGATCATGTTGGTTGAGCCAACATGTGTTTAAGTTTAGTAAATATGAGATAGGTGTTGTTTAGATCTTCATGAACAAAAGGGGAATAAACTCCAGAGAGAAAAGTTGAGAAACAATTTAGAGACTTTTTGAATGAGTAATTGTGTGTTAAATGGTGTTTTAAGTGCTAGTAATATGGTTGCATGTAGAGTTTATGACCAACTGATCTTAAAAATTACAATGATGTCCAAACTCACACTATTTACCATTCATGAGTTGAGTGCGTTTTATTAACGGGAAGATAGCAAAAAAATATTTATGGTTGTAGTATACAATCTATCTCAAATATTGCTACAGCAGTGAGACAATATTAGGACATAAATTCAAATTTTATGTATAATTCACAGTTATCGTTTTGAAATATTCTATGTATAAGACACTTCTTCCACCGACTGGCTTCTGATTCCTTTTGACTTTGCAACTAATTAGTTTACAACAAACAATAGATCTTAAAGTAACAGGAACAACATGAATACATTACTGTTGCACTGCAGATCCTAACACAATTATATAGATTTAAGATGTAACAAATAATGTCAAGTGTAAGCAGATCTGCGCATGTGCATATTTAAAATAAAATTTCCCCTATATGACCCAATGATACCACATGAAATGATGTATAACCTTTTTTACAACCACATATAACTTGTCATCAGAGTAAAATAAAGCAAACGTAAATAAAGTGAACAGAAGTTTAATGAATTTAGTACAAACAGATCAGATAAACCAAACATAAATTAAATAAACATAAGGTTAACGAATTTAGTACAAACAGAAGAGTGGAGTAAAACCTTGGGAAGACCGTCTGCTACCATATTTCAATCCAATAGCGCTGATCAATCTTTATTGAATTGCTCTGATCATCATGTCTATCCAAAAATTCATCGAGTTATCAATAATTGGAAACTGAGCACAACTCGATTGCTAAGCAAAAATATAGTTATTTTGAAAAGTTGAGTTTAGAGACACAGTCCATAACAAACGGTAATACCTCTTTCAATACATCTCGCCTTCTCAAAACCCATCCTTTCATAATAGTTCGCTACCTTGGTCCAAAGCATCTCATCGCAATCAAAAGAATTTGCCTTTCTTCTTCACTTTTTGTGGATTCCAGTTCAAATTGTGTAGAAAGATACTGGTGAATTTGCACCCTGAGACGAACTAATACCACAAATTAACTCCGATGGTATAAAATTACAATCCGAAAACTAAGAATATGATAAAGGTAACATCTTTACCGACCTTAGAATTCCTTTACTAAGCTTGTTTGCAGATCCGACTTTAGTTTGTGAGCACTGCACATGTTTCATGATCGATGTTCATACCGAGGTTAACATTTAGAAAAATAAATCGTAAATTAAAATCGATAAAAAGTATATCTTTCTGATTGATGTTTTAAGAAAAGACCATAGAAAGTCGATCGCCTTGCCGAAAGATTTAGACAAATCTTCTTCTGCTATGAATCAATCAGACATCTCCAAGCTACCATTCTCAAAATAGATTTTGAAGTTGTCCCCATCCTAGGAAATTCATTGATTTGTCACTCTCTAAAATTCTAAGTTGATTTTAAGTTGAACATTTTTTCTCTTTCGATTTTCAAGTTTCATGAGGAAGAAATGGTTTCCTCTACGACGTGGTGATTAAATGGATCGTGGCAACCGAATTGGGAATATGGTGGACATGAGAAAGACAGTAATACCCTCATTTTGTTGTAATTGTCATGGAATCAAAAGAAAAACGATAGTCTGAGAGTGGTGAAACAAATGCTGATCAATTGGTATTGCGGTTATTAGCGAGCAGGGGGTTACAAATACCTACTAACCATGTGCTACATTTTTACTCCCTTCTCGTTAAATCAAGGGCAGTTTCGTCAATCCGAAAAAGGCTTCACTAGGGGAAGTATTTGCTTTATATATAAGATATATACTTAGCTATAACAAACCAGCTATGAGAGCAGTAGTAGTATAAAAAGAGGTAGGTGTGCGAATACCGATATACTTCACTAGCCAAAAGCTATAGCCATATTTCTAAGTGCATCCCATCAAAGTACTAACAGATAAACTATTAAAGCAAATACTATAAAATCCTAAAATGTCATGCTACCTTTTGAAGTTGTCCGTCAAACCAATTCAATATAATATCTCCTACTGCCCATGCAATTCCATTAAAGGTAAAGCTATAGCAGATTTCATTGTGGAATGCGCTGCCCTGATATTGCAATCTTGCAACGAAATAGAAGTCCTTCTGTAGATTTGGAAACTCTATGTAGATGACGCATCAAATAAGCAAGGGACAGGAATAGAATACGTGCTTGTTACTTGTCACACCCATAGTTTTCAAATTGTGTTAAAGTCAGATTGAATGATGCACAAAGTTGTAAGAACGTGCACATAACATGAGAGTTAGCATGCTGCAAATATCTTTGTTCCAACTAAAAGAACTACAGTTAGAGAGCGCGAGGTCATAAGTGCAATATTGGGCTCATAAGGGAGTCCACAGAGATATCAAATCTGCACCCATTTTTTATTTCAAATGTTACATTGTGATACTAAAGTCAAAATCTTATGTTAACACCTTCAAGAGTGGATCTGCATCGCATATACTGAGGTCAACCTAAGTTGTACCGGATGGAGTCAAAAGCACCCCCAACGGGCTGCACACAGAGTCACTCAAGCTTTACTCCACCATAGTCCCACCGTTGTAGGTAGAAATCAAAGGTATCAACCAACTTTATGAGTAACTCATGCAACAAGGGCAGCTCCGGTCACAATCATCTCAGATCACAATCAGCATAGACAATAGTCAGCTCAAATTGCAGTCAGCCCAGATCATGTTCGCACAAATGTTAAACTAACTTCTAGGCTAAGTAGATCATGAACCTTGATGCCCGAAGCAGCTAAGGATGATTGCACCCATGTATCAGGCAAGCGCCATGGCATCATATCACATACAAATGAGTACAACCTCACACCTAATATATCAGTAATGCCCCAGAAACATTGAGTAGATCTTTTGTTGTCCTCCTAAGGACTCATATAAAGCTAATTCAAATTTGAAGTCTTCTGCCACGATTTCAAATATTACCGCTCCAATTTCAGGAGTTTTTTCCTTAATCTTAAACTTCTCACCACAAGCACGTCAGCAATCCAGGAGCATTAAACAAACAATACGAATAGAGAACGCCTGGTAGGATCCAAATGCTAAAACACAACGGTAAGAGAAAGACTATGGAAATCCATGTACATCACCATAATAAAATAGAAAAAGGCACTGTAGCAGAAAGGGACCTTTTACTTTTTCTACTTTTGAATACTTTTAATATTTTATTATACTATCTACCATGAAAACCTATAGCAGAATAGAAAACGAAAGAAAGGTTTTGCCCATGGAAGTTGGATTCCTTAACATCCAAACCACGTAAATTCTTGTGTCCTTTACTATTTCTACATTTTGATATTTACATAACTAGTTTTTAGTACTAGATCTTACCTTTTCTATACCAGAATTAAAAACTAGTTCGATTTTGACATTTTAACAAATAGTTAAAGTGCAACTACCTAATTGTGTAAGCATCCAATAGCATAATTACTACATAATGGAAAACTTAGTATTATATAACTTTGTTAATTCAATATCATTAAGATAATTAGTATGATAATTACTTCATCTTCAGTTGAGTGTTGTAAGACGAAAACTTTTACTAACATTTTTGACGCTAGAAGGATGGCTTGAACCTCTATTTATTTTGTACAATCGGTAAACTCAACCTACATTACTTCAGTGCAACATTAACTCCACCAATTCACCCATCCCATCTATCCAGAACACTTGCACTTAGCCTCAAAGACTGTCAACAAATTGTTCATAACTTCGAAAGCCTAAAATGAAGCAGGAGCTTTGACTGAAGTCCCTGCAGATCCCTCTTGACCGCATTCCAATCCTTCACTAACAAAATTAACCAGTGGATGGAAGGGCTAGAAAACGTTATGGCCCAATATGCTACCCAAAGACTATCCACTCCCCATCGGTCCATAGCTCATCATCTTCTTTTACCTAATGTGTTGGCCATTCAGCAAAGGAAAGATAATGGCACTCCCAATGATGGAAACGACGACGATAGTTTAAGAACTAATATCAAGTTGAAAGGAATGATCCCAGAAAATTCATAAATTGAGACAAAATCAGCCAATATTAACCCTTGACTGCTTAAGAAACAAACTCTATCTGCGCTGGAAGAGGATGAGGTCACTTCACTATTTCAGGAGGAATCATCATAGTCAAAACCCAGAGAAGACGAAATTTGTCAATTAAAATCTCGTATAGAGCAGCTAGCTAAACTATACTAACAAGGAACTGGGAAGAAGATGAGGGAGGGAGGATCTTTTTTATTCAGCGAGATCGTCATTGAAGTAGATTTCCCTGACAACTTCAAGGACTCGGTAATTGAACATTTTGACAGGACTATAAACCCAAATGATCACCTCTATAGTTTGAATATCACATGGATGCTTTTAAAGTCGGAAGGATGGCTGGATGTAAGCTTATCTTGATCCACTTAGCCGAGGCTACATCCAGGTTGTGTAGAAGATTTTGACGTGGGAGGTCCATTCATAGCGACATATATCTAGGGATTTTCTAAGACAATTCAATTTAGAAAGAGAAACTTTACCCGATGTAAATACAATGTCTTACATTAGCAGGGAGAGAATGAAAGTCTACATAATTTTATTAAGCGTTTCAAATCCGAGGCCCTTAGGATTGGTGTGAGTGATGAAGGGGCCTTACTGATGGCGATCCATGCCGGGATCAAGGAGGGGACACCAATATGGAAAATAATAGCCGAAAGTCATGCCACAGCATTAAGACCTTCTACTAGAGAGCTAATGACTATATCAGGATGGAAGAAACTAGCTCCACCATACAGATTCAGAAGTTTTTTGCCCCCGGCTATGATAGGAAATAAAAGGCAGAAAGGTATCATTCACCAACAAAGAGACAAAAGGAAGTTAACTTTAGAACAGAAACCTCACTCATACTCCTATTCAGATATATGAGATGACCAAGGGAGTGCTTGCTTATAACTTGCCTAAAAAAGGGAAGGAACAAGAGCAGAATAGGGTGGGGCATACTGCCACATCCACCGATCTAATGGTTATCATAACGATAAGTGTCGTCATTATAAGAATGAAATATAAAGGCTGATTGAGAAAGGATACCTAGGCCACTTCCAAAAGAATAACAGCAAAGACGGAAGGAGGTCCAACTCCTGACCCAAATGAGAATCGGGTTGGAAACCCGCCTAACGTGATAGCATCAATCCATGGGGGGCCACACCCCCTAGGTATGAGTAAAAAGGCATATGAAAGGTATGTGCATGAGGCAAGCATTTAGTAGAGGTCATTGTTTCATATAATGAAAAAGGGTAACGACCCTCATTTTGACTAACATTATTTAGGACATTTAATATGATAAATTAAATGAAATAATGTACATGGTTAAGGGACTGAGATTTGTTAATTAAAAGGGGTCGTGCCTTAAGGAATATATAAAAGAAAAAGAGAATTAAGAATAACAAAGTAGGAGGAATATGGTAAGGGTAAAATATGAATAGTTTTTGTTCTTATACCCTGAACCCTTCTTACCTTCATTTCTTATTCATTTCAACATTTACAAAGAAAACTAAAACATTTATAAGCTCGGCCGACCACCATTAAAAAGAATCATAAGAAGATAAGCTAGGAAACAAGTAGAAAGGTTGAAGAAATTAGTCAAAAGGCAAATCTCAACCTTCTTAATATCAAGCTAAGGTGAATAATTTGAGTTACATCTCACTTTTGTTAATGATTTTGGTTTCAAGGTTTGACCCGAATTAATTGTGAATAATAATATGACACATGCTATTTTGTTTGAATGGATATATATATATATATATGCTTGTTGATGATTTGCGGTGTTTCATACAGATTTTATGATAATTTTAGATTGGAAAACCTATTAAATGGCATCTAAATGATTTGCATTTTTTTATATGGTCAAAAAAGTTATTTTAGAAGCGGGTTCCAAGTTTCATAATTTTCTAAGTTATTGTGGATTTATTACGAATTTTCTATGAAAGAAAATAGTTAAAATTGGGTTTAAATTATTTAAGGTAAATATATGTTGATTTCAGGTTTGAGATTTATATATGTTAGAAAACACATTAAAAGTGAATTATGAAGATCTTTGGGGAATTTTCCTAAGTATTTTACTATGGTTATAAAATTATTTAATTTAAGGGACATAAATGTTTTATATGTTCTATTAAGGAGAAGGGCTTATTTGTTAAATATTTTTAATTGATAATTTGGAATTCGGCAACCTTCTAGAAAAGGATTTTGATAAAGAAATGGACACCAATTAAATTTTGACAAATAAGGCAAGTTAGGTGAAAAGAATTATTTTGTAAGACATAAATCAGTTTTGTTATGAATTACTACTAAGCCACTTCCTTAGCTTGCTTTCGTCAACATACCAGTTAGACCTTTTGCTACTGTTCGAAATCAAAGCACATGATATTAAGATATTGATCTGGAGTGCATTAGAGAAAGGCGGAAGGGATGATGGTGTTGAAGGCTAGATTTCGAAGGGGTTGCTTTTCGACTTGTCTTTGTTTTTAAAAGGAAGCATTCGAACTAGTTGCCGCTTGCCTTTGTTTTTATAAAAGAGCTTTCGAATGAGTTGCCGCTTACTTATGTTTTAAAAGAAGCTTTCAAAAGGATAGTCGCTTTGAACTTATTCGAAACCCATGCTGCCACATGCATACCTTTCGAATTAGTTAAGGCCGCTTTCCTTTATAGCCTCAAAACAACATATTCAAAAGGGTGCTTTCTCCTTTTTACTTTGAAGCCACCTTCTCAATGCTTTCGAAAGAGTTGTATAGCCGCTTTCAAAATGGATTTGGACGCAATGGTTTCGAAAGGGTGGGTTTTGAAACTGTCTTCTTTCTTTCACTTGGGATTAATGCTTTCAAAAGTAATGCTTTCGCCCCAATTCTTTATGAACCTATAGTTGAATTATATATTAAACCTAATGGTTTCGAAAGGAATGGTTTTAAATGGTTTCGAAGCTATGTTTCCACAAACCCTTACTTGAATCCAAATGCTTTCGAAAGGTATGCTATAAGTGTTTTGAAGGGGAGGTCCCCAATGTTTTCGAAAGGAATATTTTAAGTGTTTGAATGGAAGGTTTCCAATGCTTTCGAAAGACAAGTTTAAATGGTTTCGATAGGGGATGTCTAAAGTTTTAAGTAAAGATTTCGAAAGGCATATTTTCAATACATTCGAAAGGTATGTTTGGCCTTTTGGCCTAGTGTTTCAAAGGTTAAAGTAGTTAACTTGTTTTAAAGGGGTACTTTCAATCAATTCGAAAGAGATTGTTTAAGGTTTTAAACAAAGGTTTTGAAGGTATTGTTTTGGGCCTTAGAGCTTAGAGTTTTCTAAGTTAAATAGAGCTTTTAACTTATTATGAAGGGATAGATAATCCCATTGATTAAATTTCATCAATATTGTTTTGTGTAAAGCATATATCATGGCATAAGTGTTTTGAGTAAAGCAAAGTATATGATTTCCTTGTTTTACAAATATATGATTTCAGGGGGTAAATCATTTGCAAAGGTTGTTTACAAGTGAATGAAATTTTATCAAGGTAGTTAACCCTGAGTATAAAACAGGAAATGAAATATGAAAATGGTAGTTAACCTTAAGTTTATGACTCGGATACTAGAAGACCAGATCAGACTGGTGTAGGGTCGTGCCCTATACTTTAGCTACTAGCCTCTAGCTAAACTAAGTCCAAAATTCTAGCATGTAAAACTTTGTCACGGATGGGACTAAAATGTGGTTACATACAGAAGGGAATATACAGGGTAAAGATAGGTTATTGGTGAGCCAATAAAACATTTAGAATCAGTTGACCCTAGAAGAAGATAGTTAAAGGCAGATAGCCCAATATTGTGTCTAACAGAAATTAGATTATTGATTATGTCTGGTAGGTTTGAGTCAGCCAATGGTTAATAGTTAGCCAGATAAAACTATAATGTGGACAGATAGTCCAATGATTTCCTGATTATTATGCATATATTTATTTTCTATTATTGTTATAATCAGTTTGACAGTAGGATTTGATTTGCAAAAGATATGCTTTTAAAAGGATATTAGTGAAGGAAAACCCATTTTGCTAAGCGACGTGGTCTCACTTAATATCTGTAAATCGAGATGTAATACACCAGGCTTATGTCTGACTCGAAGTTTATGTTTTCCCCTTAAACTCTTGGTGCTCAAAATTTAATTTGAGTAGATTGAGAGTTAAGGTCTTTCAGGTTTAGTAGGTTGGACGAATAAGGTTCCGAAGACATGCAGGAGGCAAAGCTAGCTATGTAGTAGCTATTTAGTAGTATTTCCGCTGTAATGTATTTAGGATTGATATGTCAATCTAGTACTCTGATCACCCAAGGGTGCATCTTCAAATGTCGCTCTTGGCGTAATTTGTAATAATTATATATGATCAAAACCCAAGAATCGATTTTGGATTATGTAACTGAATATGAAATATTGATTTGAAATGTGATAAGAAAAGCTATTTTTGAAATCTGTATTAATTTTATTTCATATTCATGTACTTCTGATATTATGGATATCACTAACATTATCGTAGTTTGTCGCTGGAAGTTAATATTATAGATGACTGCAACATCTGTAGTGCTTAGCTTCAGGCCTCAAAGTAGGGGATATTACAACTTGGTATCAGAGCATAGGTTTATGAAAACTTAAAAAAAAAATTAAACTAAAATGATTTTGAAAACATAATTTTAAGGAATTGGAGAAAAGACTAGGGTACGGGATTATACTATAGAACGTACTTGTATTTGCTATATATAAGTATACGCTTTATCTCTATTCTCCCATCTCTCGTAGGATGCACTTCTTTATCTTACAAAGACTCGAATGCAGATTTTAAGGAAGTAAGATATGGATGCTAGGATTTGAAGTGTTCACATTGGTGGAGGAAGTACCACAACCAATGGAAATGCAGACCAATCCCTAGAAGGAATCCAGGTCGGGCACAAGCTACTAATGTGGGTGCTGGAGCGCCGTAAGTTGATATAGAGCTATATTTTAGTTCTTTTTCAACCTGATGCAAGCTGGAGTTCCTACGGGATTGGTTAGTGGAAATGTTGAAGGAGGAAATCAAGGAGCTCCGGTGGTCAATAATTATGCAGTATTGAGTAGAGACTATGCTAGGTTTGGAGGAAATCCGTTTATCGGGATGGAGGACGCAGTTGAAGTAGGGAATCGGTTGCTTCATTGCAAAAGGATTTTTGCTGATTTGGAGCTTAATGATGAGCAGAATAGGAGGCTTGCTTCTAGACAGTTGCAAGGAGCAACGCTGTACTGGTGAAACAGTGTTACTGTGGGAGTTAATGAAGAGACCATGACTTGGGTGGAATTCAGAAGAAGGTTTGAGGAAAGATTCATGTTGGAGATTTCTATGTCAACTCTACTCAAGAAGTTCATGGATTTGGTGCAGGGAGATATCACTGTGCTTGAGTATGCAACCCGATTTGGGGAGCTATCGAGATACGGATATGTGACAAGTGATACGGTTATCAAAAGAAATGAGTTCATCTGCGGACTGAAACCCAAGCTTGCTAAACCAACTTTGGTACATATTAGGGATCTGTGTGATGAAGTTATTAAGATGGCTTTGAGGCAGGAGGAGATGCTTTCTTTTCTTGATGGTAACAAAGCCAAGGAAACTCAAAGTGGGTAAAACCAGAAGAGAAAGTTTTTCCCTAAGGAAGGCGCTCAGACAGAAGGAGTAGCCAAGAAAAGGAAGGCCGATGTAATTTGCTATAAGTGCGACAAGAAGGGACACTATGCTCATGAATGTCGGATAGGCAAAGGAAAGAAGGCCGCTGACAAGAAGGAAGTGAAATGCTTCAACTGTGATCAAATTAGACATTATAAGAACCAATGCAAGGAACCAGCTAAGGATGGAAAGGGCAAGCTGTTTACATTGGAACCAACTACATCAAGACCAACAGCTGAGGAGAAAGGGAAAGCTATGTTGGGAGGTACGCTTCTGATTCATGGTGTATTAGTTAGATTTCTATTTGATATTGGTGCATCACATTCTTTTACATCTCATTGTTTGGTTGATAAGCTTAACCTAGAACCCTCATACCTAATTACTTCCTTAAGGGTTGCGAATCAAATAGGAGGGCATGCAACTCTTGGGATGAGATGTGACTACTTAGAGTTTGTGTTGTTTGGTCATATATTTGCTTGCAGTTTGCATGTATTTGATTTCGTAGGGTTTGGAATTGTTTTGGATATGGATTGGTTAAGTAAGTATTGTAGGATATTTTGCCAAGATAAGAAAATATCACTTAGACACCCTAGTTATAGTGACCGAATTATATACTCCATAGAAAACCCTAATTTTGAGGTAAATGCTTTGTTGGGTGTTATGAAGGCAGAAGATGAGTCGAATTAAATTTTCACTGTTAGAGAATTCGCAGATGCCTTTGAGGCCGTATTAGGACTACCGTCGAAACGAGCTATTGAATTTCGTATAGATTTAGTACCAGGGGCTAAACCGGTGAGTAGACCGCCAAGTAGAATGACATCTCTATAGATGAAGGAACTAAAGGTGTAGTTGGTGGATTTAGAAGGTAAGAACTTTATCAGACCAAGCAGTTTGCCTTGGGAAGCAGCCGTAGTGTTTGCGAGAAAATTGGATGGATCATTAAGGTTGTTTATCAATTATTGTAGGCTGAATGAGAAGGCGATAAAGAATCGATATCCGTTACCTAGAATTAACGATTTGTTTAACCAGTTGAGTGGAGCCAAAGTATTTTCTCAGTTGGATTTGGCTACGGGGTTCCATCAACTTAAAGTGGCAGAGGATAATACTCCTTTGACAGTGTTTTAGACAAGATATGGATCATACGAATGGTTAGTGATCCGTGTGGACTAACTAATGCGCCAACATTTTTTGTGGACTTGATGAACAAAATCTTCCAAGAACATCTGGACAGATTCGTGTTAGTATTCATAGATGACATTTAGGTATAATCTGATGGTGAAAGAGAGCATGAAGTTCATCTTAGAGTGGTGCTTGAGACATTGAGGCAGCATCAACTGAAAGCGAAATTTTCGAAGTGTCATTTCTAGAAGGGGGAAGTAAAGTTTCTTGGTCATGTAGTTTAGAAAAAAGGTTGTCAGTAGATCCGGCTAAGATTGAGATAGTGAATAATTGGAAGAAACCTGAGAAGTGACTGAGATAAAGAGTTTTCATGGATTAGTTGGTTATTATCGGAGATTCATTAAGGATTTCTCACGGATAGGAGCACTGATGACTAAGCTAACTCGAAAAGATGTTAAGGTTGTCTGGACTGATAAGTGTGAGGAGGCATTCCAGAAACTGAAATATTTATTGACGAATACACCTGTGTTAGTCATTCCAGAAGGGAATCGGGACTTAGTGGTATACACGGATGCATGTGGAACGGGATTAGAAGTTGTGTTGATACAGAAAGGTAAAGTGATTCCCTATGCTTCTCGACGACTCGGGCCGCATGAGGTTAGATATTCAACTCATGATTTGGCATTAGCTGCAGTAATTTTCACGTTGAAGGTGTGGAGACATTACCTTTTGGGAGAAAGATTCGAGTTGTATACGAATCATAAGTCACTGAGATATTTATTCTCTTAAAAGGAGTTGAATATGAGATGGCAGAGGTGGTTAGGGTTTTTAGCCGCTTATGACTTTGGTATTGAGTACACACCATGAAAAGGGAATAAGGTTGCATATGCACTTAGCAGAAAATATCAGAATGCAGTATTAGCAATGTTAGCTGAGTGGAAAGATTTAGAAGCATTGACTACATGTAGAATACAATGGAGATCTTAGGCTAGTTCTAGTAAAGAAACTGCTATGTTGTCGTGTTTATAAGTTCGACCGGCGATGATCGAAAGGATTTCTTCTAAGCAAGGGGAGGATCCATTATTAGCTGAACGGATCAGAAAGCTATGGAATGGAACGGAGAGTGATGACTTGAAAGATTTTAGTCTTGACCAGAAAGGGTGGTTAAGGAAGAAAGGAAACTGTGTATTCTGAATGTGGGAAATATTTGCAAGGAAGTTCTTGGAGAATGCAATCGTTCAAATTTCACCATTCATCCGGGAGGAACTAAGATGTATTAGGATATGAAAAGGTTTTTCTTTTGTGAAGGTATGAAGAGAGATGTACGGTTATGGGTGAGGCGGTATTTGAATTGTCAATAGGTAAAAGCAAAACATGAGAAACTGAGTGGGTTACTTCAGCCTTTAGGTGTTCCAGTCTAGAAATGGGATTCTATATCAATGGATTTCATAGATGGGTTGCCAAGGTCGAATAGAGAACATGAAAGTATATGGGTTATGGTGGATAGATTGACCAAGAGTGCCCATTTCATTCCATTTAAGTAAACCAGGATAGCACCTATTTTAGCTAAGTTATTTATGAAGAATATAATTATACTGCATGGAATTTCTAGTAGTATAGTAAGTGATAGAGATTCCTTATTTGCTAGCGAGTTCTGGAAAAGTCCACAAGATACTTTAGGTACCAAGCTTAAGATGAGTATTGTTTACCATCTGCAGACAGGTGGGTAAACGGAAAGAGTTAACAAAGTCTTAGATGATTTGTTAAGAGCTTGTGTACTAGATTTTGGAGGATCATCGGAAACCTACACTTAGTCGAGTTTTCATATAACAACAGTTATCGGACTAGTATAGGGATGGCACCATTTGAAGCTTTGTATGGAAGGCCATGCAAATCTCCCGTTTGTTGGTTAGAGACCAGGCATAGGTTAGTTCTTGGTCTAGATTTGGTTAGAGAAGCTGCAAAAAAGATTGAGTCAATTCAATCTAGAATGAAGGAAGCTCAGTCTAGGCAAAAGAGTTATGCTGATAGGAGACGGAAAGACTTAGAGTTCTCGATTGGAGATCATATTTTCGTCAAGGTGTCACCGATGAAAGGTGGAGTCAGATTTGGAAAAGTCAGGGAAATTGGCACCAAGATTCATTGGACCATTTCCTATTATAGAAAGGATCGGGAAACTCGCGTATAGAGTAAAGTTGCTAAATAGTTTGACAGGTTTCCATAATGTTTTTCATATTTCCTATCTAAGGAAGTGTATTCGAGATCCAAAAACTACTATTACACCGACTGTGTTAAATGATTTAGTAGTGGAACCGGATATGACTATAGTTAGAAAACTAGTTCATATAGTCGTGAGAGATGAGAAGAGACTAAGAAACAAGACAGTCAGATTAATCAAAGTCCAGTGGAGTGACGAGGAGAGAGAATATACTCAGGAAACTGAGAGCAAGATTAGAGATACTTATCCTAACTTGTTTCATGGTATGTTTAACTTTTATGATTGATTGTTATGAGTACCTTATCGTAATTATGAGGACGAAATTCTTTAAGGAGGGGAGTCTATAATGACCCTCATTTGACTAACATTATTTAGGACATTTAACTAGATAAATTAAATGAAATAACGTAGATGGTTAAGGGATTGAAATTTGTTAATTAAAAGGGACCATGCCTTAAGGAATATATATAAGCAAAAAAGAATTAAGAATAAGTAAGTAGGAGGAATATGGTAAGGGTAAAATAGGAATATTCTTTGTTCTTATACCCTAAACCCTTCTTACCTTCATTTCTTATTCATTTTAACATTTACAAACAAAACCAAAACACTTATAAGCTCGACTGACCACCATTAAGAAGAATCAAAAGAAGATAAACTAGGAAACAAGTAGAAAGCTTGAAGAAATTAATCAAAGGGAAAATCTCAACCTCCTTAACATCAAGCTAAGGTGAATGATATGAGTTACATCTCACTTTTGTTAATGAATTCGGTTTCAAGGTTTGATCCAAATTAATTTTGCAAAAAATATGCCATGTTATGTTTGTTTGAATGGATATATATGCTTGTTGATGATTTATAGTGTTTCATATAGGTTTTATGATAAGTTTAGATTAGAAAACCTATTATCGAAATGATTTGAGTTTTTGATATATGGTAAAAATACATTATTTTAGAAGTGGGTTTCAAGTTTCACATTTTTCTAAGTTATTGTGGATTTATTATGAATTTTCTATGAAAGAAAATAGTTAAAATTGGATTTAAATTAGTTACGGTAATCATATGTTGATTTCAGGTTTGAAATTTATATATGTTAGAAAACATATTAAAAGTGAATTATGAAGATTTTTGGGGAATTTTCCAAAGTATTTTAATGTGGTTATAAAATTATTTAAGTTAAGGGACGTAAATGTTTCATATGTTTTATCAAGGAGAAGGGCTTATTTGTTAAACATTTTTACTTGATAATTTTGAATTCAGCAGCCTTTTAGAAAAGGATTTTAAAAAAGAAATGTCAAACCAATTACATTTTGACAAATAAGGTAAGTTATGTAAAAATAAATTACTTTGGAAGACATAAAATCAGTTTTGTTATGAATTACAACTATGCCACTTCCTTAGCTTGCTTTCATCTACATACCAGTTAGACCTTTCGCTATTGTTCGAAACCAAATTACACGATATAAAGAAATTGATATGGAGTGTGTTGACGCCAAAAATGGGCATCAACACCGGTAGAATCTCATGGTGATTAAACAATGAATGAAATTAAAAACAAAGTGGAAAAAGTAAATGAACACACAGATTTTTATAGTGGTTCGGCAATCTTGGCCTACATTCACTTCATATTTTTATTGATCTTGTACTGGATTACAAATACAAAAATGTTTAGATCAGCTAGGATCCAATAATAAAAAATTCAAGAATGAAAATGGCAGAGCCTCCATAGCAAAAAGAAGGGTCCATTTTTGAAGCTACGCCTACTGTATTTATAGGAGTGGGCATGCATGGATCGGACTGAAACTTTGCAAGAAGGCTTTCTACATCAAGAAGGGCCCATCATATCGATTGGCTATGATAACTTGATGACTAGTAACGATCGGCCTAAAGATAGCCGATCCTTTTTCTTGGCTCCATTCACGGTGCGATCATTCTTGAGGGATCCACATGTCCCTTAACATTGCTCCTAAAATATAGCGTCCTTCTAAGTTGTAGATTGTGAGATATGGGTCGATCTTGGTCGAAGCTAGAATGCATACTGAAGTACACCGATCGTTATGTTGAATCTTCCAAAACGATTGGTGCATAACGATCGGCCATCCTCTAACTTCCACTTTGGGATGCGCAATTGCTATTGTATGCTCCCCTTGCCAATTGTTGATGCTATGAAAGTCTCACATGAATTGGCTTCATGGATCTCAAGATATTGAATGTTCTCCGATGACTTGAACTGTTCCATGGATCGTTCTTGGTTAATCCATACAAATCCTTGCTTCATCCGTAGCTTGAGCATATGAACTTCAATTAACTCCAAACTTGAGATATACCTTCATGGGGCTAGGCTAGTTACTTCATGCTAGCTACACTTCGATTAAATCCTGGTTTGAATTTGCTAGACTATCGCCTATAGTATCGTACGTAACTGGCTCTTCAGGCTATTGACTATCCGTCCCTAGTCAAATCGATGTTATCACGGTTTTGCCAAAAGGTGGGGTAACATTTGCCCCCAAAGTATGTCTTGTGAGTAACATGGCGTGCTTTGAATTGAAAAATTCCACCGTAAAGAAGTCCATTCTGCTTCCTAATTGATTATTATTCCTCTATCGACTTTCAATGGTATATATCTGATGTCGTATTTTGCTAGCATAAACAAATTTAGTCATGCGGGACTTATGATCCTTTTGTTATCTGATCCATTCTCCATCTTGAAAGTTCTAGGTGTGATTACGTTTTACGTTGATTCAAAAGGCTAAATTTAAAACTGTTCTTGTGCGTGTTCATATACACGTTTATGCTGTTGGCTCCGGGACGTTTTCGAACGTCCACAGGTCACTGCCCATTTTTATGACATTCTGCATGTTCGTGTTTGCAGTCAAGTTCTCATGATCATTCATCATTCCTCTTTTCATTCATTTCATTCTTTTTTTATATCTCTCCTTTGTATAAAAATAGATTTCAAACCACTTGTGACCATGGAATCGATCGTTCGGTAAGGCAAAAGTAAGGGACGGTCGGCATAGAGCTGGAATGAGAGACGATCGACATATGGCTTGGGAAAGGGTCGATTGGCATAAAGGCTGGGATGGGTCGGTATAAACATTGGGCATGGGATGATCGTTTAAACTCTATAGACCGAAAACGATAGGCATAGACTTTTCCCTATATAAGGCCTGAGACTTAGGAATTTCTCCTTCACTTTACTTTCTATACCTTCATCCTGAAGAAAATAAGCGACTAGTCACCTTGCCTTTTTCTTCTACCGATCCTCATAGCAATCATCATCTTCTTCCATATTTGGGCTTCGAATCAACTTCGAATCCTTCTTTTTTAGATCTCAAACTTAGGTAGAACAACTTCTAAATTTTTTTTATAATTCTTAGAACAATGTTTGAACCCATGATAGCCGACTTGTTTAATGGGTCCTTCTTTCCCTTCTCTGCTTGTATGATCGTACGCAATGGAAATGGCATACCTGAATGAGAAGTGAGTGAACTACAATCATAGCTGATCGTTCGGTGAGGGAGATGAAGTAATGGGGATGAAGGAGTTGTACGATCGACCATACAAGGTCGTTCGTGGACGGTCGGTGACGTTCTAGAACGATGAAGCTTGACAACTGTGTGCGAATGATTGGCTATAGCTTGAAGTTGTAGCCTCATCAGAATGGTCGGTGGGAAGGATTGATGCTGGACAATCGGCATATATTACAATTCCAGAACGTTCGACCTACATAATACTTAGAACAATCGACCTATGAAATACTAGAACGTTCGGTCTGAACTTGAACTAAGTGCTTTCACTTCACATATGAACCATTCCTCTCCCTTTTCATAAAATTGAATAAAAATAGATTAACTTGAACTAAGCAAGGAGCTCTAGTTTCTCGTACTTGGATAAACACTTGACTTGAATATGACTTGCATATGATATGACCTCCATGACTCGTGGTGAATTGTCTTAGAACAAATGTCACGAATTAAAGCCTTTAATTACCATGTTAGAACTCATATGCAACTGAGACAATAATTAGATTTCTGCTAGCTAATGATCGTTCGTGAAACTCGAGCTGTATCATTTCCCGATAACATGCAGAGACAGTAGTGACGGTCAGAAATGACGGTCTCTTTGGACAAATCTCTAATTCTTGTTGTCTTTTCTGTCTTCGGTTTTGCATAACTTATTACTATATTGAATAGTACTTTACCGCACTTCACTTGCACTCGATATGCACTGGGGTTACATGTTATTTCTTCTAATTATGATTTTTACTACGTTTAATAGCAAGGGAATCTAGACGTTTCGGGCGCTCCACAATCATGCCAGCTGGATCATCTTCGTATAACACTAATTCCAACGTAGAGTCTAGTTCTGCGACTGAGTCTGATAGTCTGCCGCTCAGCCATGATTCAGAACAGATGGAAGGCTTTGTTCTAATCTTGACCTTTCTGAAATTGTTTCCGTCTTTCTATCAAAGTTATCGAGCCTGCGCCCGATACTTTAGAGGACACGGTCATCCTCGAAAATCCTCCTGATTCGGTGACTTCAAAGATTAAGGAAGACGCTCCCAGGGGATTGGCACACGGCATGGAATTCCTTTTGGCGATGTGTTGGTTCCATCACGAGATGATAGAGCTCATAGACCTCCCGAAGGGTACATAGCATGTAACAAGTTTATGTGTTGGGCAGGATGCATCCCGCTTTTCAATTCATATATCTGGAAGATCTTACACTATCTAAGGATAACCCCTGCGCAACTCCATCCAAATGGTTATGCGCTTCTCAACTGTACTTATATGGTATTTATGGAGTTTCTGCACCTTCCTCCCATTATCGAAGACATCCCATTTATTTTCACTTTCAAACGGCAGACCGAGAGTCAGTCTTTCACATTTCTTGAGTCGGCAAAGAGATGCCAAATTTTGACTGGCATGTTGAATAAATTAGGTGCTTTTAAGACCGAGTGATTCTTCGTTCGCTACTCGCCTGGCTTCGCTCGACAAAGGCTAGAAGGGTGTAAGTGTTACCCGCCAATTTCACAATAATATAGGAAAATATTATCCAAGTTGCATTCTGACGATGTTAATCATTTACAAGTGTCGTTACCTGGCCTAGCGGTGATATTTACGGCAACCTCAATTTTGAAGAATGCTCCACCTGAGGATAGAAATATTGAATTTTGCTCAGAGGCGGACGCCTCATCACTTTTTTCTTGATATAGGAAGGCCTTGGTGTGGGGCTAACTAAAACTGCCCAGATGGCTGGGATCAGATCATGGGTTGCAATCGGTCAAAGAGATAGTCAATGTGGTCCTGTGGTGCCCCCAATCATGAGTACTCAAGAGTCTGCTGATATCGGTGTTGGAGGACATGGCGAAGATGCACCTGGTCATGGTAATGATAGATCTGATCTTGGGGTTGGTGTCGGATCCTCAAAAGTTTCACGATCCCCGGTCGCGGTCAAGAGAAAAAAGAAAACATTCGCACACAGGCTTCCGAGAAGTTGCCTCTTTAACCAATCTAAGTCATCGATGAGTCTATCACTAGACCTTCTATCTGATCTACCAATTCCACATGATCTCAATGCCTATCATTTCACTGATGTGAGCATTGGAGGGTCAGAGTCTCCCATCAGAATTGGCTTGGAAATCCCTATTTCCTGAAGGGAGATTACACCGATGAGCAAAGCTCCTGCACCTGGTCTGTCGGGGGTTGCACTAAGACACTCACACACACTTGCACGTTAGACACTGCACTGTACTTGACTTGTATTTTCTACTTAAAGTTTATTGACATCCGCTATTCTTTGCAGAAACGATGGTGAGGAAGAGGAGCATGTTCAATTCTCTATAGAATGTGCAGCATCAGTCATCAGGATCGCGATCCGGCTCCTACCATGGCAGTTGAGATTATTATGATTCCAGCTATCGCCCCAACCGTGATCAGGGTTATCAAGAAAGAGATGACAGGGATAGGCTTGCTTAAGATGTATACAGATCAAGGTCAAGATCTCCTCCCCTAAAAGGTCCTGAAAGACCAGCTGAGCGTAGGTACGTGCCCATCGATCCCCCTCGTGGCCCTTTTACCTCTACAATGCCTCCGAAACCCTTGGTTCCATCTCAGTCTCAGTGGCCGAGTGATCGCCGCTGCCATGGCGAATACACTATTGTTCATACGCCTGGTAAAGAAAATACCAGAGTTGAGGCTGCTATTGAAGACCTTTCATTATCCAAATGTTCGTATGGTGCAACTTCGAGAGGAATTTCCGAACTTATGCTTTGATGGATTCTATTTTCCTCCTAATTTGAAGAGGGTTCCAAATGATGTTCAGAAGATGACCATCGATTGGGTCACTGATATTCATATGCAATATCGAGAATGCATGAAGACAGCGGAAAAAATGTCAAAAGTTTCCTTAGAGCATCTGGCAGAAATCGAAAAACTAAAACAATAAGAGGCCCATAACAAAAGAATCATCGACACTTTGACGAATGAGGTGGAAGCCTCTAGAACCGCCTTAACAGAAGCCAAAGGAAAAGCCGAAGGAAAAGCCGACGATGCCTTAAAATCTATGGAGGAGATGAAAACCAGTCATCTCGATATGGTTCAAGTATTGCATCATCGGAACTAGAAGATAGCGCTCGATCGAGAAGCGGCTCGGAACAATGAGTCTGTGGCCTTGAAGGAAAAAGCTGAGCTCAAGGCCAAGCTTGAATATGCGATTAGAGAAAAAAATGACGCTCAGAAGATCGCTCAAGATTTTTGTAACATCCCCCTACTTGGAGGCCAAAAACTAACGGCTATGGATGCTGCAGTCATCAATAATTATTAATCTTCAACGACCAAATACCGCGGTGCTAGATTCATTGATAAATAGATCACAAGAATATGGAAAAAAATTAACAATTCAAAAAAGTATTTCCACACAGCAAAATATAATTATTACACATATGCCAAGAGAAACATATGAAGATGCCCCTTGGTTGATCAGAGTATATAGTAAGGCTAATAAATCTACCTTTACATTCAAATACACAACGGAAAAGACAACTCTAAATAACTATCTGCCTCCTGCATGCCTCCAGAAGCTTTATTCGTCTAAGAAGAAAGCCTGAAAACCTTAAATTTTAAACTACTCAAGATCAATTGAGTACCCGAGAGTTTAAGGGGAAAACAAAAACTTCGAGTCGGACATAAAGCCAGGTATGAATAATATTCTTACATCTCAATCATTCTAGATATCTAGTGAGACAATGCCACTTAGCGGAACAGGTTTTCCTCTCACTAGTATACTAAAACCTTTATATAACCATAATCTGTGCTCCTACATCCACAATGGTTAAAACATACATTTCAAAATAATTATAATGATATGCATACTTGAAAACAATTAGGATTCCCCATCCCACATTAGTTAGTCTAACCATCTAAGTTTCAATTGACTATCCTTCTTATATTTTCAAGGACTACCCATCCCATTTTAGGATTTATTTACATCAAGCAGGGACTATCCATCCTACGTTCATTTTACTTAAATTGATGTGGACTGTCCATCTCACATCTCATAGTTTTCCTAGGATGACTATGAACCTTTCCTTAAACATTTGGAGACTATCCATCCCCGACATGATGTTGACTATTCATCAAACATCCCATAGTTTTCCTAGAATGACTATAAACCCTTCTTCGGTCTTATGAAGATTATCCATCTCCAACATGATGTTGACTATCCATCAAACATCCCATATTTTTCTCGGATGACTATGAACCCTTCTTCAATCTTATCGAGATTATCCATCTCTGACATGATGTTGACTATCCATCAAACATTCCATAGTTTTCCAAGGATAACTATGAACCCAACACTTGGCCATTTAACTCATGTTACCTACATGATTCTAATTATCCCATGCTATCCACATGGTTAACCTATTTCCATTAGTATCCCTAATTTAGGTTATATCCATTTATAATTTACATTGGTATCACCCAATGATTGTGTCAAAACATATGAGTATTAGTATCCCCAACTATTGTGCTGAACTCATTAAACTCGCCTCGGTATCCCCAAGGTTAAACAACATTTGTTATATAAGGTTACCCATCCTACATATCCAAAATCAAGTGCTATATAAACATACCCTTTCAAAAGTATCCCCTTCGAAGTATAAAGCTTGGTTAAAAGAAAACAATTTTACAACCCCTTCGAAAGTATCTCCTTCGAAAGCTTTTGCTTTCAATCCCTTCAAAAGCTTTGCTTTCAACCCCTTCGAAAGCATAGAACACATATTTTAAAATAGCAGTCTCCAGCCTTTATAATACTTTGAAGCACCTCTTTTGAAACCTTTAGACCATGTTAAAGCGTTATTAAATAAGAGTAGAAGCATAGCTTTGAAACTACTTGGAAGTGTCCCTTTCGAAAGCATAGAAGGTTACCCTTCGAAACCATTGAAAATCCACCCTTTCGAAAGCATTGGGTTTATACTTAAAACAATAATTTGGGTCGATGTGAAAATAGGTGAAAGTATCTCTTTCGAAACCACTCTTTTTTTTGTAAAACATTGGGGAAGTTTGATGGTGTTGAAACCATCTATTCGAAAGCATTAAAATATCTGGGAAACAATTAAACCTTTCGACAACGTCGAAAGCTTCTACTTTCGACCCCTTCGAAAGCTTTGGGAAGCGGCTTGTATTTATAAAAATAAATGAACCTTTCGAAACATCGATGCCTTTGATGCCATCGGAAGGTCACACATTCAAAAGGGTTTCGACCTGGTCGACAACTACCCCTTTGAAGGCTTTGAACAAAGACTAAGTAACTCCTGTGGAAGCTACTTCTGTAAAACAAAGGCGACAGCTCTCTTTTGAAAGTCTCTTTGAAATATCCTTTCGAAAACATAGCTTTCGACTGTGACGAAAGCCCTTTTAAAAACTAACCTTTCGAAGCCATTGCTTTCGACCTTGTTGAAAGCTCTTTAAAACCAACCATAGCTTTCGACCTTGTCGAAAGCGCTCTAAAAACAGGCAAGTGTTTTTCTTTTCAAATTAAAAACAACTAAGGAACCAACATCTTCAAAAGCACCACTTTGACAACCTACCTTCCATCTTTGTCCAATTCACTACATACCACCTAAATGATATCATTTGCATTTGTTTCGACCTTGTTGGTCAATGAAGTCAAAAGGTCTAGGTCGAAGGGTTTGCCAAAGAAGGCGGAACCACCTTTTTCTGGGCAAAAGCTGATTTAACCAAATAAATTAAACTTTTTGTAACAAACTTGCCTACTTGTAAACATTTGATTGGCTTTTACAAACTTTTAAATAATTTGGATAATATTTGCCACATTTTCTCAAATCGAAATCAAGATAGCTTTTAACAAATAATCCCTTCCCTTTATTAAAACAATTAATTCACTTAGGTCATCCTTTCGAAATAATTTAATTCCCATACTAAATCACTTAGTAAAAATCCCCAAAAATTCCAGAAATTCATTTTAAACATGTTATTTAACATATTAAAATTCCAGACCCAAATTCTTAATATATTTTCCAAAGTAAATTTATAAACCCAAATAACCATATTTTCCTTTGAAAATTTATAACTAATTCTCCACGCCTAAGGAAATTTTAAAAATTGAAACCCAACTTCAAAATTAAGTTCTTCATAACATATAATTTTCCCATGGTGTTTCAAAATCATTAAATCTCGGTTTTACCCTAAAACCATATATATATATATATATATATATCTCCTTTAAATAACCATGTTTAAACATATATAAATAATAAAACAAGCATATCATCATTCAATATATCATAAAAACAGATTTACACTTAAATCCGAAACCATATGATAATAAAACCAAAACAGAGAAGTAGAAATTGTTATTCACCTTAGATTGGATAAGGAAATTGAAGTTTGAGATTGATTCCTTCTAGCTTGATCCTAAGCTTTAGATTGATTTTCTCTTCTCTTTTTCTTCCTAATGGCCGGCCTTGCTTTCTTTCGATTATAAATTTTGTTTTAGATAAAAATGAATGTATACGATCTAAAGAAAATAATATAAGGGTGAGAAATTTGGGCAGCTATTTACCAATATGACCTTATGTTCAATGGCTTAATACTTAACCATTTATAAGTTCATTTATTTAAATAAGCACGGGCACTTAGTTTATTAACCAACCTCAATCTCCTTACCTACATTATTCTATTTAATTTATTTTATTAAATCTTCTGAATAATGTCAATAAAATTAGGGGTGTTACAGGCTTCCCTCCTTAAAGAATTTCGTCCTCGAAATTCAGTAAGGACTACAAACAAGCATAACGACCATGCTAACAAAAGCTAGTATGTCCTACTAGTCAATAAATCTATATAAAACAGATATAGAACATACCCTCAAAACAACCCAAGATAAGTATTTGTAACGACTCGAATTTTTAGCCATATGATATTTGGATAATTAACCAATTTTAAATATTGAAATTTAAATTTTTATAAGTCGAACAAATAAATTTTCTAATATTTAAAATAACTGAATATATAAATTTTGGAAGCTATACAAAAATTTAAAACACTAATTTTTGAATATGATAAACATATAAATATGTTTGTAAGCTTTACCATTTCAAATTTATGACTATATATATAGGTATATGTTATAAATATAGTACATATGGAAATATAAATATCTATATATATACGAAAACATGTGCATATCTAAAATATATATGTATATGTAAATATATATGTATATATATATATGCAAGTATGATAGGATAAATATATTGTGAATGTATGCATATCTATATATACATATAATTGTATATACATGCTTCTTCATGTCAACTTCAAGTCAAGCACAAACATTAAATCAAGTTAGGCTTGCATAGTATATCAAATCACCAAAAGATCAAATCAATTCATAAAAAATCAAATCAGCCAAAAGTAAAAAAGAAAATAAAATAAAAAATGTGAAAACCTGTATAATTCATCCTCTTTATATATTCAGACCCAAGCCTTGCCTTGTTCTTGTTCACTCAAAAAATACAATAAAACGAAAGAAAATAGCAAAGTGATGATGGCAAACAAAAATCTGCTAACAAATCTTAAGTAAAGGATTCAAAGCTTGGAGGAAAACTTAAGTAAGTAGCAGAGTTCATCATCTTTTAGAATGTGAGTAAACACTTTGATTTGTACTGGTTCTTACATAACTGTTATGAAATAAGGGATATGATAAGTGTATATGGGTTGTCTCTATGAATATGTACATGTAAATATGGGTTCATCATGTTCAGACCTAACCAAGCACTACAGTACTCTATGTTCATTACTATTAAGTAGAAATGGTTAAAACTGTCAACTCTAAAAATCAACAACTCAAAATCTATTAAGTTTTAAACTATGGTTTCGAAACAAAAGTTGTTGGATTTCAAGTATAGATTGTTTAAAAAAATTATTTCATCAAATTTCAACAAGCATGGAGGAAGAAAACCCCATATTATAGTAAATAACTTAAGTTTGGTTAAAATTCGAATATCGTAATTTAATGTTTGGATTATATGATCATGATCGTTGTTGGAAATCATGAATTTTAGAGGTGGTTTGGTGATTTTTAATCGTGTATGGACGGGAGGGACTGGGAGATGAACGAAATTGGGTGTTTGGTCAAATTCCAACGTCTCGCTTGATTTCGTGACATATGATTCGGCGTGGAGGAGGGCTGGGTGATCGCTCACACGAGAAAAATGGGAGGTGATTTTTAGCGGAGTGTGTTGGCTTGACGAGAAGATTTTAGTGTTTAAGGTGGGTGTGATTTGGATTTCGGGTTTTTGGCAATGGCGTGGGGACGAGGAAGAAGCAGGCGTGTGGTGGGGGGAAAAGGTAGAGGAGGCTGTAGCGAAGTTAGGGACAAGATTTGGTGATGAACGGTGGCAAGGGTGGCCGAGGCGGGTGTTGTAGTAGTTTCGGTGTTGGCTTCAAGTTTGGGTTCGAAGTCGAAAATTTTAACTGGGGTTTTGGTCGCACGTTCAGGTGGGTCATCGTGGAGCGGTGGTCGTGGATGGTTGGCATTTTGATTCGATGATTGAGGTGGATGTATACGTGCACATGTGCATGCACGTTTTCTTGCTTCCATGCAGATGAAACAAATAGAGAAGGGGGGAAATAACAGGGAAAAAAAAAGAAGGAGAAGGAGAAAAAGAATGGGTCGGGTTTAATGGTTATTGGGCTGAGCACCTTTTAAAAAAATGAATTAAATTAATTTATACTTAATGATCTATAAAATGAAATTGACTATTTCTCTCCCGTTTTAAAGCCAATCAACGCACAGATTGTTGCGTTGGGACTCTATCGCCATGAACTCTCATCTGAGTTAATAGTGTCGAGTTTTCTGCAAATGTCAAAAATTTAACAATTGAAATAATTAAAGTGAACAAATAAGAAATCTTTTATTTGATCAATTATCTGTTAATTAATCGATGGATTGTTTAATTTTAATAAATCAATGGATTTTAAATGGACTGTTTAATTTTTAATTAACTATAAATAAATTATTTCATAATTTCTTTGATTAACCAATAATCCGGATTTGAAAATATAACTTGACTCAATCGTTGAAAACAGTTCAATTCTGAATTGTAAATAAATTTAATATTGAATACTAAATTGTCGATTGAGTTAATGATCTATGTTTGGCTGATATTGTTTTAAATTATCTATTGCCTATACCATTAAGTAGACAAACAAATAAAGTAGTTAGAATAAAACGTTGACATATTTTATTGAAAGTAAAACGACTCGTACTGTCCACTAATTCAATTTCATAAGAATGAAATGATTACGAGCGAATTAATTTCGATGGACTGGTCGTGATAAGAAACATATGGAATGAATTTTCATATGTGAATATGGACACCCTGATTGTGAAATTGTTAACTGATCAAATTCCCCTTTTAAAATTTATTGCTTGGATTCAATGAGACCGGGACCGAACATCTGTATTATCCGGAACCACTTCGATCCAATAACCACTGCGAACCTTTACGGTTTTGATTATAGAGTCTAATATGCTGGAATATAATTAATTTAACAAATTCGGCTATTTTATTAAGTATTTTGTACTTAGACATTATTATAATATTGCTGAAATTTCTATAAAAAAATTTGGTTATCGTAAGATAAAAACCCGTCGTGTTTATGCATGACGCGGTCTTACGAGATACCTTTGTTTTTCGAAGGATTTTGATAACTTAGGTAATTACAATTAAGTGTGTTTACTCACGCGGGTTTTCCAGACTGACTTGGGTGTTACTTTATTGTAATGCTTGGTCAGACCGAGTATTACAGATTCAGGTTAGGATGCTTTGGAGCTCAGGAGACGAGCTGAATGGCAGAGACGTATTATGCGTACTTGATTATATTTCGCTGTGTATTGTTGGCTATACATTCAGCATTTGTGAGGACAAGTTATTATAACTATCCAGATTTATATTTTGATGGTTGTACTCTGATAATTTGTATGTATATTAACAGTTACAGTTCTTTGTATAAAATCTGTTATTATATTTTGTTCCGCTGGGATTGTGAGATTCTGTGTTGTTATTTATGTTTCTTCCTCTATCTTTTTCTTCTTTACCCCTAATGATCTGGTATTTTCGGCACTCGATTGCTCGGCACTCTATACAGTAAATGTATTAGTGTTAATTTTCGAGGGTCGAAAATCCCCGGTCGTTACATATGGTATCAGAGCTGAAGCTTAAGCGAGAACCTTGGCTCTTGTGAGGATTACTCATTAGAGATGGGGTCAGTAATACCCTAGAATGAGTTTTGTGTATTATATATGAGAGCAGACTTGTTTGTATAACAATTTTAAAGGATAAATGATTTTAAAATAATTTTTATATAAAATTATAATTTGATATAAAAAGGAATAATTTTTTTGAAATTTTTATAGTATGATAAGATGATTGGTTGTTGTTATTATAATCAAATAGGATTATAAAATTTAAGTGGGTATATATATATAACCAAATATAAATTTGATAAGAATGAATTATACAAATGAGTTAAGCTAAAAATAGATTCAAACCAGAGTTTAAATTTCGAAGATTTTCGGAAATGTTTTCCAAGGTGTTACCCTGATTATATTTTATATATAAAGAAATAATTATTTAGAAAATTATTGTGGAATATAAAGTGTGTTTGGTTTCTAGGTATGATAATATTGATTATTATCATAAATCGGTTGTTGTATCTTAATAAAAGATGTTTATTACAAACAAACAATGATAAAAACATTGTGAAATGTTTCAAGGAAGTGAAATTATATAAGCATAATTTATAAATGTGACTCATAAATTAAAATGGATTTAAATTGAGAAGTTTTGAATCTAAGTCCCAGAAAATTTTGAAAAGTGTTTTGAAGAAATAATAAGTAATATTATTTAGAAATATTTCTGGATGGAAATTGTTTTAAATGGATTTTGAAAGTGATAAAGCTATGAACTCACTATAGTCGCTGGAAAATAATCCTAGGGATGACTGCAGCATCATCATTATTCATTTTCGAGTTTCTAGATGACGGATTGCTTCCGTAGTCATTTGATATGGAAAATTTTGTTTTGAAATCAAGGGTGTTTTTGAAATTCTGAAGGAATTTGTTTTGGATAAAAACCAAAGTTGGTTTAAATTTAAAGTGTGATTGGGTATATAAATGGGGTAGATATGTATGTATATATATATATGATTTCAAGGTGACTTGAAATAAATACTGGGTCTTGAATTCTGGGATTCCCATTGAAATGAGAAGTACAACCCAAGGGAAATAAGTTTTTGAACTTATAAGTGGGAAAGGATGTTAGTAAGAAAAGAAGTGTGGAAATTGAATTTTGGGAACGTAAAAATTTTAAATTAAGTAAGTTTAAATGGATTGAACGAATTGAAAATTAACTCACGCTTAGTTAAATAAGTTTTGAACTTATAACCTGAAATTGGAAATTTCAAGATAAAATAAAATTTAACTTATGTAAGTTAAATAAATTAAATAAATTAAATTAGAGGTATAGATTTGATAAAAAAGGGTGAAAAAGGAAGTTATGTATGAATGATTTCAAAAAACGATTTTTGAAATAAAACGGGTTTCGAATTCTGGAAATTTGTGATGAACCAAATTATCAAATTAGTGGATTAAATTATAAAATTTAACCTTGGATATTGAAATTTAACTTGTGCTGAGTAAATAAGGAAGTCGAAGGAAATTAAATTTTCTTTGTGATGAAATAAGAAGAAGTAGATGTGGACTTGGGTCATAAATAGGATTCGACTTAAAAGGCGAGCAATTAAATACGTTTTGAATGTGTTAATGAAAAATATTGATGGTAAATCAAGATAAATAGATTGAATTAAAAATGGTTAAATGCTGGGTAAAGAAATGGAAATTCGATTTGGATTAGAAATTAAAGTTGAACCAGAGAAAAACCCAAATGAAGTGATGTTTGAGAAAAAAAATCAGATTTTGGAAAATGGAAATGAACCAATTGGTTAAATTATGAATTGAATATTGAAATAGAGTTGGAGCCAAATGGAATTGAATTGTAATTGAAATAACTCCATGGAATAAATATAGAATTGGGTTGTGGAAATCCACTAAACGATATTCGGAGATGGATTAGTGGAGCGAACTAAACTAAATAAATTGGTGGATGAATGGATATAATCTTTGTCACTAGTTGGTGTAGTCTATCGATGTTGTAAAATATTTTGTAGAAATATGATCTTATATAAAATCACTTTTTATATTGATTTGAACATAAATTTGTAATTACTAATGGGGAAATGTATTAGAATGAAGATTGAATAGTTACTATTATTGAAATCTACTATATAAGAAGTAAGAAATGTTACCAATAACTTTGTAAAGTAATCGAACTTGGAAATTTTTGATTTGGCATTAACAACATTATATATGTTAGTTATATATTCAAACTCCCCCTATTAAATTTGTAATTAGAAGGAAATGATCTTTGGAAAGGTATTTGAAAATACTAAATGGAGTTTATATAAATATGAAGCGGATCCAAAAACTATCGATCCTTAAATTATTCGAGTTGGAAAGAATGATCTTATATGTATATGAAATTGAAATAGTTTTGGAACCTATTGATTTTTAAAGACATTTGATTTTGGCAAATGGTCGATTTTGGAAATTGGGTAAACCGAATTTAAAAACTATCGATTTTATATAGATAGAATTTATATGTGATACATATGAAGTGTATGATTTGGAAGGTACTATGTATAGAGTATGATATGTTTAAAACTAAAAGTATGGAAAGGCATCCTCCACGTAAGTTGAAATTTGGAGTAGGAGATCCACTGGGTGGGTCTACCTTGGAATCCACATGGTGGGTTCAATAAGAATTGGGGTCCTAGAGGACATTCAGACAAAAACTCATGAGTTCCTAGTGATCATATGTTTGCATAGCGTAAATCGAGGGGTATTATACCTACAGTTACGTAAGGTTTTACTGTGATAGAAACGCAACCTTTGTGTAACTGCGATCTATGAGAGTTGGTAGCATAATTCGAGAGGCAGGGATTGCCTACGGTTACTTATGGTTTTGCTGGGATAGCAACGCAACCTTTGTGCAGCTGCGATCTATCGTGGTTCCATAGCGTTATTCGGGGGGCGGAGATTGCCTACAGTCTACATATGATTTCGCTGGGATAACGACGTAACATCGGTAGATTGCGATCTATGTGGTTTTGTTTTGGTAGCGTAATTCGAGGGGCAAGGATTGTCTATATACTACTTACGGTTTCGCTAGGATAACGACGCAACCTTTGTGTAGCTGCAGTCTATCGTGTTCCCATGGCGTAAATCGAGGGGTGTTGATGCCTACAGTTTACTTATGATTTCGCCGGGAAGGCGACGCAATCAACGTGTTAACTGCGATCCATGGTGGTAACGAAGGAAAAAGGGGGTGATACTTTCTATATCATTTTTGAAAGGTTTTTCAAGTATTTTCACTGGGTGTCAAAATAGGTCTACTAAGTACTTAGGGATTTTTAGTCTTAAGCCTGATCAACGTATGACTAAATTTATATAAGAACAAGGATGTACTTGTTAAGACATCGAGTTATGGAAAAATGTTTTGATATAAAACTAGCTTAGTAATACTATGTAATTTAAAGTTATGTATCCTCAAATGTATAGTAAAGGAGTAAGAGTTTAAAATGTTTAAAGAATGATTTATTTAATAATATACATCAAAATTCTAATTTTTGCTTCGTTCCTTTTCGAGGACGAAAATTTCCAAGGGGGGAGATTGTAACGACCCGGATTTTTAGCCATCTGATATTGGGATAATTAAGTAATTTTAAATATTGAAATTTAAATTTTTATAAGTCAAACAAATAAATTTTCAAATATTTAAAATAGCTGAATATATAAATTTTGGAGGCTATACAAAATTTTAAAATGCTAATTTTTGAATATGATAAATATATATAAATATGTTTGTAAGATTCACCATTTCAAATTTATGACTATATATATGGGTATATGTTATAATAATAGTACATATGGAAATATAAATATCTCTATATATACGAAAACATGTGCATATCTAAAAATATATATATGTATATGTAAATATATGTGTGTGTGTGTGTATGTGTATATACATATATCTATATACATGTATATGCAAGTATGATAGGATAAATATATTGTGAATGTATGCATATCTATATATACATATAATTGTATATACATGCTTCATCATGTCAACTTCAAGTCAAGCACAAACATTAAATCAAGTCATGCTTGCATAATAAATCAAATCACCAAAAGATCAAGTCAATTCATAAAAAATCAAATCAGCCAAAAGCAAAAAAAGAAAATAAAATAAAAAATGTGAAAACCTGTATAATTCATTCTCTTTATATATTCAAACCCAAGCCATGCCTTGTTCTTGTTCATGCATAAAAAAAAAAAAAAGAAAACAACAAAGTGATGACAGCAAACAAAAATCTGCTAACAAATCTTAAGTAAAGGATTCAAAGCTTGGAGGAAAACTTAAGCAAGCAGCAGAGTTCATCATCATTTAAAATGTGAGTAAACACATTGATTTGTACTGGTTCTTACATAACAGTTATGAAACAAGGGATATGATAAGTGTATATGGGTTGTTTCTATGAATATGTTCATGTAAATATGGGTTCATCATGTTCAGACCTAACCAAGCACTGCAGTACTCCTCTGTTCATTACTTTTAAGTGGAAATGGTTAAAACTGTAAACTCTGAAAATCAACAACTCCAAATCTATTAAGTTTTAAACTATGGTTTCAAAACAAAAGTTGTTGGATTTCGAGTATAGATTGTTTAAAAAAATTATTTCATCAAATTTCAACAAGCATGGAGGAAGAATAACTTAAGTTTGGTTAAAATTCGAATATCGTAATTTAATGTTTGGATTATATGATCATGATCGTTGTTGGAAATCATGAATTTTAGAGGTGGTTTGGTAATTTTTAATCATGTGTGGAGGAAGGGATTGGAAGATGAATGGAATTGGCTGTTTGGTCAAATTCTGACGTCTCGCTTGATTTCGTGACGTGCTGTTCAGCGTGGAGGAGCGCTGGGTAATGGCGCACACAAGAAAAATGAGGGGTGATTTTTAGTGGAGTGTGTTGGCCTGACAAGGAGATTTTAGGGTTTAAGGTGGGTGTGATTTGGGTTTCGGGTTTTTGGCAATGGCGTGGGGATGAGGAAGAAGCAGGCGTGCGGTAGGGAGGTAAGGTAGAGGAGGCCGTGGCGAAGCTAGGGATGAGATTTGGTGATGAACGATGGCAGGGGTGGCCGAGGTGAGGTATTGGAGTGGTTTCGATGTTGGCTCCAAGTTTGGGTTCAAAGTCGAAAATTTTAACTGGGGTTTTGGTCGCACGTTCAGGTGGGTCATTGTGGAGCAGTGGTCGTGGGTGGTTTGCGTTGATGGTCGGCGTCGTGATTCGATGATCGAGGTGGATGTATATGTGCACATGTGCGTGCACGTTTTCTTGCTTCTAGGCAGATGAAAGAAATAGAGAAGGGAGGAAAAAACAGGGAAAAAAAGAAGGAGGAGAAAAAGAATCGGCCAGGTTTAATGTGTATTGGGTTGGGCACGTTTTAAAAAAATGAATTAAATTAATTTATACTTAATGATCTATAACATGAAATTGACTATTTCTCTCCCGTTTTAAACCAATCAACGCGCAGATTGTTGCTTTGGACTCTATCGCCGCGAACTCTCATCTGAGTTAATAGTGTCGAGTTTTCTGCAAATGTCAAAAATTTAACAATTGAAATAATTAAAGTGAGCAAATAAGAAATCTTTTATTTGATTAATTATCTGTTAATTAATCGATGGATTGTTTAATTTTAATAAATCAATGGTTTTTAAATAGACTGTTTAATTTTAATTAACTATAAATAAATTATTTCATAATTTCTTTGATTAACCAATAATCTGGATTTGAAAATATAACTTGACTCAATCACTGAAAGCAGTTCAGTTTTGAATTTTAAATAAATTTAATATTGATTACTAAATTGTCGATTGAGTTAATGATCTATGTTTGGCTTATATTGTTTTAAATTATCTATTGTCTTTACCATTAAGTAGCCAAACAAAATAAAGTAGTTAGAATAAAACGTTGACGCATTTTATTGAAAGTAAAATGACTCGTACTGGCCACTAATTCGATTTCAGAAGAATGTAATGATTACGAGCGAATTAATTTCGATGGACTGGTCGTGATAAGAAACATATGGAATGAATTTCCATATTATATTATGGACACCCTAATTATGAAATTGTTAACTGATCAAATTCCCCTTTTAAAATTTATTGCTTGGATTCAATGAGACCGGGACCGAATATCTGTATTATCCGGAACCACTTCGATCCAATAACCACTGCGAACCTTTACGGTTTTGATTATAGAGTCTAATATGCTGGAATTTAATTAATTTAAAAAATTCGGCTATTTTATTAAGTATTTTGTACTTAGACATTATTATAATATCATTGGAATTTCTATAAAAAAATGTTTTGGTTATCGTAAGATAAAAACCCGTCGTGTTTATGTGTGACGCGGTCTTACGAGATACCTTTGTTTTTCGAAAGATTTTGATAGCTTAAGTAATTCAAATTAAGTGTGTTTACTCACGCTGGTTTTCCAGACTAACTCGGGTGTTACTTTATTGTAATGCTCGGGTCAGACCGAGTATTACAGATTCAGGTTAGGATGCTTTGGAGCTCAGAAGACGAGCAGGATGGCAAAGATGTATTACGCGTACTTGATTATATTCCACTGTGTATTGTAGGCTGCATATTCAACATTTGTGAGGACAAGTTATTATAACTATCCTGATTTATATGTTGATGGTTGTACTCTGATAATTTGTATGTATATTAAAAGTTACAGTTCTTTGTATAAAATCTGTTATTATATTATATTTTATTCCGCTGCGATTGTGAGATTCTGTGTTGTTATTTCTGTTTTTTCTTCTATCTTTTTCTTCTTAACACCTAATGATCTGGTATTTCTGATCCCCGGTCGTTACAGTATCCCTAATCTTGTCTTCTGTTTCACAAGTACAGTCCTTCACGTTGTCACTCCACTGAACTTTCACCACCTTGACTGTCTTGGTCCTCAATCTTTTCTCATCTCTTGCTACAACCCTAATGGGTTATCTAACAAAAGTCAAATTAGACTTTATTATCAATTCTTCCAACTCTGTCTGAAGAATAGTAGCCTCTGGATCATGCACATACTTGCGAAGATGAGACACGTGGAATACATTATAGACATCTTCCATACTGTTCGGCAACCCTACTCTGTAAGCGAGCTTTCCAATCCTTTTTTAAATTTGGAATGGTCCAACATATCTCGGGGCCAACTTTCCCGACTTTCCAAACCATACCAGCCCCTTCATTGGTGGTACTTTAATGAAAACCCTGTCTCCCGCTGAAAACTCTAGGTTTTTACGCCTCTTATCTGCGTAACTCTTCTTCCTGGATTGAGCTTCCTTCATCCGGCCTCGGATTAACTCAATTTTTTCTAACGCCTCTCTAACCAAATCTGGACCTAAGACCAACCAATATCCAGTCTCCAACCAACATGCTGGCGATTTGCATGGCCTTCCATACAAAGCTTCAAAGGGCGTCATTCATGTACTAGTCTGATAACTATTATTATAGGAAAACCCAATCAGATGTAGGTGATCCTCCCAAGATCCATCGAAGTCCAATACACATGCTCTCAATAAACCTTTGAGTACCTTATTGACTCTCTCCGTCTGCCCATCCATCTGTGGGTGATATGCCGTACTCATCTTGAGCTTGGTACCTAATACTTCTTATAGACTCCTCCAAAATTCGCTAGTGAATAATGCATCTCTGTCGCTGACTATGCTACTAGGAATCCCATGAAGTCTAACTATGTTCTTCATGAACAACTTAGCCAAACCAGGTGCCGTTCTGATTGACTTTACTAGAATGAAATGGGCACTCTTGGTCAACCTTTCCACAATAACTCATATACTCTCATTTCCTCTATTTGACTTTGGCAACCCGTCTATAACATCCATCGATATCGAATCTCATTTCCAGACTGGAATATCTAAAGGCCGAAGCAACCCACTTGGCTTCTGATGTTCGGCCTTCACTTGTTGACTATTAACACACTGCCTAACCCACAAGCCAATATCCATCTTCATGCCTTCCCAATAGAAGCTTCTCTTCATGTCTTGATACATCTTGGTCCCTCCAGGATGAATCATAAACTTCGACCGATGACATTCCTCAAGAACTCCTCTTCTCAAGTTCTTCACATCTGGAACACATAACCGTCCCTTCTTTCTCAACCATCCTCTCCGGTCAAGACAAAAATCTCACAAATCATCGACCTCGGTTCCAACCTCAAGCCTTCTGATCCTCTCAGCTAATAATGGATCTTCTCTCTACTTAGAAGCTATCCTCTCGATCAACACTGGTCGAACTTCTAAACAAGATAACATGGCAGTACCCTGACTAGAACTAGCAGTAGATCTCAACTGCACACTACAACTGGCTAAAGCTTCTAAATCCCTCCATTCTGTCAACATCGCTAACACCACATTCTAATGTTTTCTACTAAAAGCATATGCTACCTTATTTCCTTTCCCATAAGTATACTCTATACCGAAATCATAAGTTGCCAAAAACTCCAGCCATCTCTGCTGCCTCATATTCAACTCCTTCTGAGAGAATAAATACTTTAATGACTTATAACCGATAAACAATTCAAATCTCTCTCCCAAAAGATAATGCCTCCGAATCTTCAAGGCAAAGATAACCGTAGCCAACTCCAAGTCATGAGTAGGATATCTAACTTCGTGCGGTCTAAGCTGCCTAGATGCATAAGAAATGACCTTACTCCTCTACATCAATACTTCTCCCAATCCAGTTCCATATGCATCAGTGTATACTACCAACTCTTGGTTATCATCAGGAACTACTAACACTGGCGCATTGGTTAACAAATGCTTTAACTTGAAGAACCCTTCCTCGCATTTTTCAAACCAGACAAACATCACATCCTTCCTGGTCAACTTAGTCAAAGGTGCTGCTATCTGCGAGAAATCCTTAATGAATCTCTGGTAATAGCCAGCAAGTCCAAGAAAACTCCTGATCTCGGTTACCGTCTCTAGTCTCTTCCAATTATTGACTGCCTTGATCTTATCTAGATCAACTGACAATCCTTCCTCTGAAACCACATGACCAAGAGACTTAACATATTTCTTCCAAAAATGACATTGGGAGAACTTTGCCTTTAGCTGATTCTGCCTCAGCGTCTCTAACACTGCTCTAAGTTGAATCCCAAGCTCCCTTTCATCTTTAGAGTACACCAACATGTCATTTATAAACACCAACACGAACCTATCCAAGCGCTCTCAGAAACCCGATTTATCAAATCAACAAAGAAAGCAGGCGCATTTGTTAATCCAAATGGCATCACCAACCACTCATATGAACCATACCTAGTCTGAATGTCGTCAAAGGAATGCTATCCTCCGCTACTCTCAACTGATGGAACCCCGTCGCCAAATCCAATTGGGAAAATACTCTGGCTCCACTCAACTGATCAAACAGATCATCTATCCTCGGAGAGGGTACCTATTTTGATCGTCCTTTCGTTTAACTTATGATAGTCGATGCACATCCTTAACGACCCATCTGGTTTCTTTACAAACACCATGGCTGCTCCCGAAGGCGAAATGCTTGGTCTAATAAAATTCCTTCCCTTAAGATCCACTAGCTGCACCTTCAATTCCTTCAACTCTATCGGTGTCATTCTGCTAGGTGGTCTACTAACAGGTTCAGCTCCTGGCACAAGGTCTGTCCAAAACTCAACAGCTCGTTACGGGGGTAATCTAGTGGTCGACTCAAATACATCTGCAAATTCCCTTACCACACTAACCAGACTAAGCTCTTCTCCAACCTCCATGACACTCAACAAAGCACAAACACTCTTACTGGAATTCTCCACTGAGAAAATGATTCGGTTATGACTATTTGGGTGCCTCAACGATATTTCCCAATCTAGGAAAAATATCCTAGCCTCATACTTACCCAACCAGTCCATACCCAAAATGATCCCCAAATCTACGAAATCAAAAACATACAAATTGCATGCAAACTTATGACCTAACAAATCAAGTTCTAACTGGTCACATCTCATCCCAAGAGTTTCATACCTTCCTGTTGGATTCGCAACCCTTAAGGAAGTAACAAGGTATGTGGGTTCTATACATAACCTATCAACCAAATACTGTGATATAAATGAATGTGATGCTCTGGTATCAAACAATACCCTAACCGGTATGCTATGAATCAAAAGCGCACCTTCCATCACAGACTTTCCTTTCTCAGCAGAATTGGGTTTAACGGATTATGGTTCCAAAGCAAAGGCATTTCCTTTTCCTGCCTTGGCAGCTTCAGGACACTTATTCTTGTAATGCCCCGTCTGGTTGCAATTATAGCATTTCTCATTTTGCTTCCCCACAACCATCTTTCCATCACCCGAACAGCACTCAGCACTCATTAGCATAATGCCCCATCTTATCACACTTGTAGCAAACTATATCTATTTTCCCTTTCTTGGTGGCTCCTCCTTTCTGAGCGCCCTTCTTCTTGAAGAACTTCCTCTTCTTCACCTAAGGACCCTGGAACCCAACTGGCTTCTTCCTAGCTGAAACAACAAGCATCTCCTCATGGAGGACGGCCATTTCCACCACCACATGATAAGGTTCCCTAATATGAGTCATAGCCATTCGGCCTAGCTCTGGCCTCAATCCTCTAATGAATCTCTCATTTCTTCTAACATTAGTGTCTACTAAAGCATATCCATATTGAGACAGCTCATCAAACTTAGCAGCATACTCTATCACTGACATCCCTTCTTAAACAAGATCCATGAACTTCCTCATCAATGCTGATTTGGAAACCTAACAAGAACCTCTGCTCAAACTTTCTCCTGAAATCAGCCCATGTCTGCTTTTCCTCCAGAACTCCGGCCGTCACACTGTTCCACCAGTGAAGCGCTACCCCTTGCAACTACCTAGAGTCTAGCCTTTTTTTCTCTCCACCATCCAAGCCAAAATCCGTAAAGATCCTCCCAGAACTCAGCAGCCAATTCTCTACTTAATAGCATCTTCTACTCCAGCAAACGGCTTCCCACCAAGACTGATGTAGTCTCGGCATAGCTTAGCATAGTTATATCCAACTGGAACTACTGGATTAGCTCCTCCAACATTTCCAGCAACTCGCGATTGCAAAAGATTAGCCAACAATTGATGCACCATCCCTCGCATGTACTGGTGGATTTCTAGCACCTACATTGGCATTTTGGTTAGCATTAGTCGTTTGACCTTGGTTTCTCTGGGTATAGGTCGAGCATTTCCATTGGTCGTGGTGCTTCGTCCACTTAGATTTCCTCTTCCGTTTCCTACTTCCATATCCTCTTTCTCGTATATCTGCATATGAGCCTTAGTAAGATACAGAAAAACGGTCTAAGAGAGAGGGGAATACATACTTAGATATATATACCTATATATCAAATAAAGTATGTACTATGGCATTAACCCAAACCCCAATCTTATTTTCAAATTCATTGGATTATGTTTCAAAAAGCTTTTAGGTTTAACTTCTATTTTAAAGTTTCATAAACCTATGCTCTGATACCAACTTGTAACAACCCCCTACTTGGAGGCCCAAAACTAACGGCTACGGATGTTGCAGTCATCCATAGTTATTAATCTTCGGCGACCAAATACGGCGGTGCTAGATTTATTGATACACAGATTACAAGAATATGGAAAAAATTTAACAATTCAAAAACATATTTTCACATTCCATTCAAAACATTTCATGTTCATTACATAATCCCAAAACGTTAACCACGTTCAAAAAAATATAATTAATACACATATGCCAAGAGTGACATATGAAGATGCCCCCTTGGTTGATCAGAGTATATAGTAAGGCTAATAAATCTGCCTTTACATCCAAATACACAGCGGAAAAGAAAGCTCTAAATAACTATATGCCTCCTGCATGCCTAAGCTTTATTCATCTAAGAAGAAAACCTGAAAACCTTAAATCTCAAACTACTCAAAATCATTTGAGTACCCGAGAGTTTAAGAGGAAAACAAAAACTTCGAGTTGGACAAAAAGCCTGGTATGAATAATAATCTAACATCTCAATCCTTTTAAATATCTAGTGAGACCACGCCGCTTAGTGAAATGGGTTTTCTCCTCACTAGTATCCTAAAACCATTATATAACCATAATCTGTGCTCCTGCATCCACAATGGTTAAAACATACATTTCAAAATAATTATGATGATATGCATACTTGAAAACAATTAGGATTTCCCATCCCACATTAGTTAGTCTAACCATCTAAGTTTCAATTGACTATCCATCTTATATTTTCAAGGACTACCCATCCCATTTTAGGCTTTATTTACATCAAGTAGGGACTATCCATCCTACGTTCATTTTACTTAAACTGATGTGGACTGTCCATCTCATATCCCATAGTTTCCCTAGGATGACTATGAACCCTTAAACATTTAGAGACTATCCATCCCCGACATGATGTTGACTATCCATCAAATATCTCATAGTTTTCCTAGGATGACTATGAACCCTTCTTCAATCTTATGGAGATTATCCATCTCCGACATGATGTTGACTATCCATCAAACATCTCATAGTTTTCCTAGGATTACTATGAACCCTTCTTCAATCTTATGTAGATTATCCAACTCCGACATGATTTGACTATCCATCAAACATCCCATAGTTTTCCTAGGATGACTATGAAACCAACACTTGGTCATTTAACTCATGTTACCCACATGATTCTAATTATCCCATGCTATCCACATGGTTAACCTATTTCCATTAGTATCCCTGATTTAGGTTATATCCATTTATAATTTGCATTGGTATCCCCTAATGATTGTGTCAAAACATATGAGTATTGGTATCCCCAACTATTGTGTTAAACTCATTAAACTCACCCCGGTATCCCCAAGGTTAAACAACATTTATTATATAAGGTTACCCAACTTACATATCCAAAATCAAGTGTTATATAAACATGCCCTTTCAAAAGTATCCCCTTCAAAAGTATAAAGCTTGGTTAAAAGAAAACAATTTTACAACCCCTTCGAATGTATCCCCTTCGATAGCTTTTGCTTTCAACCTCTTCGAAAACTTTGCTTTTGACCCCTTCGAAAGCATAGAACACATATTTTAAAACAGTAGGCTCTGGCCTTTATAATACTTTGAAGCACCTCTTTCGAAACCTTTAGACCATGTTGAAGCGTTATTAAATAAGAGTAGAAGCATAGCTTCGAAACCACTTGAAAGTATCCCTTTCGAAAGTATTGTAGGTTACCCTTCGAAACCATTAAAAATCCACCCTTTCGAAAGCATTGGGTATATACTTAAAACATTAATTTGGGTCGATGTGAAAATAGGTGAAAGTATCTCTTTCGAAACCACTCTTTATTTTATAAAACATTGGGGAAGTTTGATGGTGTCGAAACCATCCTTTTGAAAGAATTAAAATATCTGGGAAACAATTAACCTTTCAACAACGTCGAAAGCTTCTGCTTTCGACCCCTTCGAAAGCTTTAGGAAGCGGCTTGTATTTATAAAAACAAATGAACCTTTCAACAACATCGATGCCTTCGATGCCATCGGAAGATCACACATTCAAAAGGGTTTCAACCTGGTCGACAACTACCCCTTCGAAGGCTTTAAACAAAGACTAAGTACTCCTTCAGAAGCTGCTTCTTTAAAACAAAAGGCGGTAGCTCTCTCTTTAAGGTCTTTTTGAAATACCCTTTCAAAAACACAGCTTTTGACTATGTCGAAAGCTCTTTTAAAAACTAACCTTTCGAAGCCATAGCTTTCGACCTTGTCGAAAGCATAGCTTTCGACTGTGCCGAAAGCTCTTTAAAAACAACCATAGCTTTCGACCTTGTCGAAAGTGCTTTAAAAACAGGCAAGTGTTTTTCTTTTCAAACCAAAAACAACTAAGAAACCAACACCTTCGAAAACACCCCTTCGACAATCTACCTTCCACCTTTGTCCAATTCACTACATACCACCTGAATAATATCAT
Source organism: Allium fistulosum (assembly GCA_030737815.1). NCBI lineage: Eukaryota > Viridiplantae > Streptophyta > Magnoliopsida > Asparagales > Amaryllidaceae > Allium > Allium fistulosum. Next base: position 1,249,246,653 of record CM060905.1, read on the forward strand.
TTGCATTGGTTTCAACCTTGTTAGTCAATGAAGTCGAAAGGTCTAGGTCGAAGGGTTTGCCAAATAAGGCGGAACCACCTTTTTCTTGACAAAAGCTGATTTTACCAAATACAGTAAACTTTTTGTACAAACTTGCCTACTTGTAAACATTTGATTGGCTTTTACAAACTTTTAAATAATTTGGATATTATTTGCCGCATTTTCTCAAATCTAAATCAAGATAAGTTTTAACAAATAAGCCCTTCCCTTTATTAAAACAATTAATTCATTTAGGTCCTCCTTTCGAAATAATTTAATTCCCATACTAAATCACTTAGTAAAAATCACCAAAAAATCACTTAAACATGTTATCTAACATATTAAAATTCCAAACCCAAATTCTTAATATATTTTCCAAAATAAATTTATAAACCCAAATAACCATATTTTCCTTTGAAAATTTATAACTAATTCTCCACGGCTTGAAAAATTATAAAAATTGAAACCCAACTTCAAAATCAAGTTCTCCATAGCATATAATTTTCCCATGGCATTTCAAAATCATTAAATCTCGGTTTTACCCTAAAACCGTATATATCTCCTTTAAACAACCATGTTTAAACATATTTAAATCATAAAACAAGCATATCATCATTCAATATATCATAAAAATAGATTTACCCTTAAATCCAAAACCATATGATAATAAAACCAAAATAGAGAAGTAGAAATTATTATTCACCTTAGATTGGATAAGGAAATTGAAGTTTGATTGAGATTGATTCCTTCTAGCTTGATCCTAAGCTTTAGATTGATTTTATCTTCTCTTCTTTCTTCCTAATGGCTGACCTTACTTCCTTTGGGTTATAAATTTTGTTTTATATAAAAATGAATGTATATGGTCTAAAGAAAATAGTAAAAGGGTGGGAAATATGGGCAGCTATTTACCTTTATGACCTTATGTTTAATAACTTAATACTTAACCATTTATAAGTTCATTTGTTTAAATAAGCACGGCCACTTAGTTTATTAATCAACCTCAATCTCCTTACCTACATTATTCTATTTAATTTATTCTAATTAAATCTCTTGAATAACGTCAATAAAATTAGGGGTGTTACAATTCTTGTGAAGAGTTGGTTCATGTCAGGCTTGAGAGAGATGCGACTATTGAATAGGCCAAAAATGTCAACACGCTCATTCAACACGAGACAGAAGCAACCAAAGACAAGGTGAGAGAAGATGTAAAGAATGAGCTCGACCTGCTGCTTGTTCTCTACAATGCCAATGTTCTTAAGCATAGGAATTTAGCGTGGCTAGGTGAAGACTATCCTTACCATCTCCATCGCGCTTGGGGATTTCTTATCGTGGAAGAGAAGAAAATTCATGGCTCAGAGGGCGTCGATATTGCAAAAGTTGAAAGCGAAGTGATATTGGGCGATGAACCCAAAATATTGCACAACATTCAAACTTCTCTTGAAAAAGAATCTATGGTTGCTCCTTCACATGAAGTTAGGTGAGGGATCCGGATTGGCGCACTCTGACATCGTAGTTGAATTGCCCCCGGTGTCTCAAGCCAATTCCAGCTCTACGGCGAGCTCCTTAACTATCTCTGGGTATGATCCGGACAAACCACGTCAATCTCTAATTCTTGAGCACGGTTCCGAAGGCGCTCCAGCTCAACCTGGAGTTCATACCGAAGAAGGTATCCCGTCGACTTTTTCCTTCTCTCATAAAGTTGGGGTGCTATCAGTTGATATTTCTAATCTTTTCGCCTATTTTTTCTCAATTAGATCTGTCAAGCATTACTCCTCTCCTTTCACAAGAGCCTCAGCTGGGGTCGCAAATAGTGGTGATAGAATCTGTTAAAGTTACGACTTCGACTGCTACTCAGAGCGCTCACGAAGAAGCCTTTGTTTTTGACGACACTTTCATGGAGGCGTTATTCAAGGAGTGAAGCGACCCGCACCACGAAATCCCTTTTGATGCGAAAGTCATGATCAGAGGTTCCTCCAATCCCACTGGTAGGCTCAGTATGAAAGAGAGGATTGAATGAGAGGAGATTTCAAAGAGGAAGGTAAATGGCGAGCCTGTTGAGTCGGTCCCAAATGAATCGATACCTTCTCCGCTTCAGACGACCCCTCCCGGAGGGACGATTCCTCCGAACGACATTCCTCATGCTTTTGGTACTGAAGATGCCCCAACCCGTCCTACTTCCAAAGATGATTCCACCTCGATCCATACAGCTGAGGAAACTCTTTTGAAGAAAAGTCGAGGCGCCAAAGGGTCAAAGAGGAAGTCGAGTGGTAGTTCAGGGGGAACAACTCCGAAGAGGCAAAAGAAGGATAGAAAATCCTAAGAGTAATCTTCGAACATGTAAATAATTCAGATAATAATTTCTTGTTTTGTTGGTTGTATCTGTTTGGCCATGGCCCTTCACTTTTGTCTTGTATTTTGAGTGGACTTATGTAATGTACAACCAATCCCATGTGAATAAGAATTCTTTTTTTCTTGCGTATGATTTCTGCATTTACTTGTTTAAATGTCCGAGCTGTAACATTTTCCATTTTATGCACTTGTGACTTGTTACTTGTTGAATTGTACACTGATTTGTTTAATCCATCTCAAAGCCTCCCTACGGTCATGGTCTTGAGTCGTTGTAAACACTGGACATAAGTCGCAGTGTCGAGCTATCACTGTCATTCCTTGGATGATCACACTTCTACTTTCGGTCTCGGGTTGATAAGTGTACAGCGTGGATGGTCGAGCCTCATCCTAGTAGTGCTTATACTCCCACCTAATCACCAAAAGACTTAAAGCTGATCAATGAATGGTCGATTCACATTCATCTTACTTTATGATGATGAATAGGAAAGCAAATTATGTTCACTTTGGCTTACTCTTCCCTATTGAATCGTGGAATCAGGCTAATTGATAGAAAACTGCCACGCATATTCTGGTTTTTCCTCCAAGGGGAATACTTCAATGCTCCGTCGAATTTCGAGTATGAGTTGGGTACTGGACAGTCAGTCACGTCTACTTTCGGTGCAAGTGTCGCCTTACTCTGCACGAGGACCTGAAGAATGGATAGTTAAGTCACATTCATCTATTTTTTATTCTTCTATTCGCACTTCAATGATCGAAGTTCTCCGATGGATGTCTGAGTCACATCTGCTTGTGTTTGGTGTGGATCAATTTTGATCATCGATCCAGTGGCGTGATATTCTCAGTTGCCCGTAACTTTGGACGTCGCTCTGATTAGTTTTGCATTAAGGCCTCGATGCGGTCATTGTCTTAAGTTGTATGGAACACCGAACTAGAGCTACTGTGAGTTGTCGTATCCAGCTTTTAGTAGTTTGTATTCCTCCCGTCGGTTTCAGGTTGGAGTTTGTAGGATAGAGAACAGTTGAAATTCGTTCATCTATCACTAGAGTTTACACTTCAGTCCGTGCTCTGGAGACTTAGACTTATTTTGAAAGCGGTTGGTTCACGCTCGATTTATGTTCATGCCTTAGTCCATACTCCGGGGACTTAGATCTATTTAGTGGGCGGTAGGCTCACATACGAACTGTTTATACTCCGATCCGCACTCTGGGAACTTAGAGTTTTGTTGTGGGAGGTCAGTCAAACTCGAATTGTTTATGCTCCAGTTTGCACTCCAGGGACTTAGAGTTTTCTTGTGGGCAGTCGTTTTTTCGCTCGAATTATTTATACTCCAGTCTGCACTCTGGGGACATAGAGTTTTCTTGTGGGCAGTTTCAGCCGGAATTGTTTATACTCCAGTCCGCACTCCGGGGACTTAGAGTTTTATCGTGGGCAGTCGTTTTTCTGTCTGAATTGCTTATACTCGAGTGTGCACTCCAAAGACTTAATTTTTCTTCTGGGCATGCACTCCAGAGACTTAAAGTTTTCTTGTGGGCATGCACTCTAGAGACTTAAAGTTTTCTTGTAGGCAGTTGTTTTTTCGCCTGAACTGTTTATACTCCAATCCGCACCCTGGGGACTTAGAGTTTTCTCGTGGGCAGTCGTTTTTCCACCCTAATTGTTTATACTACAGTCCGCGCTCCAAGGACCTAAAGGTTTCTCGTGGGCGTATTTTTTCCGTCCGAATTGTTTATACTCCAGTCTACGCTCCGGGAACTTAGTTTTTTCTCATGGGCGGTCGTTTTTCTGCCCAAATTGTTTATATTTCAGTCTGCACTCTGGGGATTTAGAGTTTTCTCGTGGGCAGACATTTTTCTGGCCGAATTGTTTATACTCCCATCCATGCTTCGAGGACTTAGAGTTTTCTCGTGGGCAGCAATTTTTCCGCTTGAATTGTTTATATTTCAGTTGTCATGTCGAAGTAAGAGTCATGGAACGAATGTTGGAATGACTTTCGCCCAAGGAATGGAATTCTACCTCCAGCATTTTGTACAAAACTTGACAAATAAACGGTCGATTCTTGTCCACTTAGTGATTGTAGCTCTTCCACTCAAGTCGAGGAAAGAGGTAAGTGATGGATGGTTGGATCACATTCATGCTGGGGTTGGATAATCTGGTCTTTTACAATTTTCTTCATAGTCTTCCTAGCAAATGGATGTAGAGAATTATTGAGTGGACAGTTAATTAGCACCATTTCAAGCCGTAGTAGGGTCCATGTGTTGAGAGCAGTGGTTAATGAGTAGGCAGTCCATCACGGCTACTTCAAGTCAGGCTATCGAACTGCCTCTTGTGTTCAAGGTAGGAGTTGATGTCTAGACGATCTAATCATGTCCACTCTAGTTAGATCTCAGCATCTCCGAGCTTTAGGAGAAGTATATGTATTTTTTCGAACTTTATTTTATGACCCGAGGAGTGGATAATCGGGCCACATTAGTTCCAAGCCTTATCTAGGTCTCCAAGTCAAATGTGGAGGTTGATGAATGGACGATCAGTCGTGTTCGCTTTGCATTGGATTCTGACCATGTTGAGCTTTTCCATCTCTAATCCTTGGCCCCAAATTAGAGGCATATAGTTGCTGATGAGCGATTGAATTACGCTCATCTTTAAGAAACTCCACAGGTCCGATCACGGTCCGCGATGATTGGCTGGAGGCCAACTCTAAGTACTTGGTCACGTGCATCATTTTGGAAATAGTTTAGTTCAAGTTGGTCGTAGTTTACAACACGGTCAAAATTGAAATAGGAATAATTCAAAAAGATTGAAATAAATCACATTAATAAGTGAAGCGATGTCGTATGCTCACTATTCCACTCTATCCAAGCCCTTCTCAACTGGGAGTCGACTGCGGGTGGTTCAATTAATCATCGGATTTCTTTATCGATAGGATTAGGATGTTTTTGTCATTGTTAACCCGGTACATTTTTAAGTTATGGCTAATTGTTATGCTCACGAATAACATATGCATGTCTAAGATACGCGCAAAGCGAGATTGACAGTGTTGACGGGTTAGTGGTAAATCACTTGGATTCAGACCTGGGAAAATCTACTAGTCACTTGGAGTCAACAATCAGTTCGCTTGGAGTCGGTCATTGGTTTGCTTGGGGTCACTAAATTTGATGGTCTAGTGATCAGCACTCGGAGTTACTTTGGTGTTTTCTTTGAGAATAACTTTGTCTTACCCGAGTCCTGCTTTAGGCCAGAGCGAGAGTTCTAAGATCTTGCCTGGTGTTGTACTTCTCAAAAATTTGTTAATACCCAGCTCTAATGAAATTTTTTGTTGTTTATCCATACCTCTCCATAGTAACGTAGGATATTAGCTTTGAGGAACTTCAATACCAGTCATTGCTAGACTGCGGGAAGAAGCAGAAGCGGATGGTTGAGCATTTGTTGAAGGATATGCTAACAGAAAATGATCGGTCACGAAGATGGATACTTTAACATCCCCTATGTAGAGACCCAAAGCTAAGCGCTATAGATGCTGCAGTCATCTATAGTAATAACTTCTGATGACTAAATATGGCTATTTTAATGGTATCCATAATATCAGAAGCTCAAGAATATGAAACAAAATCATGGATTTCAAAAACAATAACATTTCTGATTACATTTCCAAACATGTTCCATATTCAAATTACATAATCCCATAAACGTTTCCCAGGTTCAGATAAAATATAATTAGTACATAAATACGCCAAGAGCGACATATGATTATGCCCCCTTGGTTGACCAGAGTACTATATACTCATAACTGACTTAATACACACAGCGGAAATAAACAAAATAGAAGTGCAACTCCTAAATAGCTATCTGTCACCCTCCTGCTCGTCTCTAATAGCTTTATTCGTCATCCTACTAAAACCTATAAATCTCAACCCTTAGCCTACTCAAATCAATTTTGAGCACCCGAGAGTTTAAGGGAAAAACATAAACTTTGAGTCAGACATAAAGCCTGGTGTGAATAATACTATACATCTCGGTTATTTGATATTAAGTGAGACCACGCTACTTAGCGGAACGGGTTTTCCCTCACTAACATCCTTTTAAAACATATCTTTTGCAAATATTTTCCTGCAACCAAAACTGATTAAAACTGTAAAGCATTATCATGTAAACATACATATTAGATAATAAATGAACTATCTGTTCGAACACTATAGTTTTGTTTGGCAAACTACTAACATTTGGTTGACTCGGGCCTACAAGACAATATAAACCAAAATAATCTAACATCTGTTAGATAGTCTAATTCTGGACGGTCTGTCCCTAACTTATCTGTTAGATACTCCTCTTCTAGATGGTCCGTCCCTAACTTAGCTTCTCCCAAGGTCACCTGATCCTAATGGTTTTGCGGACTCACCAATAACCTAACTTTGTACAAATATATATTATGTTCTGTGTGTAACATCATTTTAGTCTTACCTGTGACAAAGCCCTACACACTAAAATTTTGGACTAAATTAGCTGGGGCTAATAGCTAATCTATAGGGCGCGACCCTATACCAATCCCATCTAGTATACTAATACCTTAGTCATTTTACTTAGGATAATCTTACCTTAAATTTTCCTTGAAAACCTTTTCATCTCAAACTGATTTAAAACATTTAAACCAAACTTAAACAAGGAAAATATATACATTATGCTTTACTCAAAATCATATTTCCATATTATATATACTTTACTAAAATCTTTGTTGATCAAAACATTTAAACCTTTGAAAGTGCCCCTTTCGAATCCATTGAAAGTACCCCTTCCGAAACTAACTAAAACCCTATTTCTAACCTAGGCCGAAAGGCCAAAACACTCCTTTCGAAACCAATCATATATATCTTTTGAAAACACTTGAAAAATCTTTCCTTCGAAAGCTATAAACCTTTGGCATCCTATATTTAAACTTTTCCTTTCGAAAACATTGGAAAACCTTTCCTTTCAAACCTTTCGAAACCATTGGGAACCACCCCTTCGAAACCTTCATTTAAAACCTTTAGAAATCCTTAGGGAACCATCCCTTCAAAACCATGCTTTAAACCTTTCGAAAGCATAAACTCCTTTATAACAACAAATCTTTGAAAACCATTGGGTTCAATTTAAAAGATCTGGAAGCCTTTTGAAACCTTTTAAAATTAACTCCTTCGAAACCATTGAAAACTCTCTTTCGAAACCATTTGGGTTCTACCTTCAACAGTGCAAAAGGGTCATAAAACATTTAAGTTGAAATCATTCCTTACAAAAGCAATTCCTAAGTAAAGAAGTGATGGTGTCGAAACCAACCCTTCGAAAGCATTGGAGAAGTGGCCAAGTTTTGAAAACAAAATATACCTTCTGAAACCATTGACTTTGAAAGGTAGAAAAGTAGCAGCTAGGGGTTTCGACCCATTCGAAAGCATTTGCTTAAAACAAAAGGCACAACCTCTTCGAAACCTTTTCTTTAAAACATTTAACCCAGTCGACAACTAACTAAGTTGAAAGCATGCACTTCAAAAGCAAAGCAGTCGCATTTCAAATTTAAAACAAAGTCATGTTTCGAACCTGTCAGAACCTGATGTGTCTCGACCCAGTACCATCTGCCTATGTACAATTCACTATGTAACAAGTTATTGATACCGTGTGCATTGGTTTCGATGCTAATGGTAGTGGAAGCACTCAATCGAAACCCTTGCTGCCGAAAGAGGCAAAACATGCCAAAAGCGTGTAAAATCTGTTTTTAACTTTAAAAAGAAATACTTTTCACTAACCTGCTTTGTTTGTCAAATTCTTGTTGGTTGCTAAAAAAATTTCTAAAAGCGCTGCCAAGATTTCATAAATAAACAATTTAATTAATTTTACAAAATATCGCTTCTCCTTTTATAAATATATAAGTAATTTAAGTCTCATACCTTAAATAATTTTATATATCTATTAAAATACTTAGGAAAATCCTACAAAAATTCTAGAAAATCATTTTTAATATGTTTCCTAACATATATTAATTTTAGACCAAAACATTTATTATTTAGCCGTAAATAATTTAAAACCCAAATAGTCAATTTGGTCACTAGAAAATTAATATAAAATCCACATTGATTCAGAAAAATATGAAAACTGAAAGCCATCTCTAAAATATCATTTCTAATCTAAATCTAAAATTGCAAGGCATTTGGATGTCATTTAATAGGTTTTTACATCAAAACATATCATAAAATCTATATGAACAAGCATATATAAACATTTAATCATTCAGAAACATGGCATAAACATGAAAAATACTACGGATTCATCTTAAAACCAAAAACAATAGAAAAAATGAGATGTAGTCATTATTCACCTTAGCTTTGAGATTAAGGAGTTGAGATTTGAATAGCTTTGATTTGATTAATCTTCTTCCTTAGCTTTTCTTGCTTATCTTCCTCTTTCTTGCTAATGGTGGCCAACCTCTAATTAAATTTGATATTTCAAATGAACATGTAGAAGGAGTACCTAAGGGTTTAGGGTATAAGAATATCCTTTTTCCTATTTTGCCACTTGCCTATTTGTCTAACTTATTTTATCTTACTCTTTTTAGTTCATTTGGTTACATGGCACGGCTACCCCTTATTAATCACAAATCTGAACCCCTAATCATTACATTATTTTATTTAATTTAGCTAATTAAATATCCTAAACAATGTTACTAAAAATTAGGATCATTACAGACTCCCCACCTTAAAGAATTTCGTCCTTGAAATTACGATAAGGTACACAACAAATCAATCAAAAAGGTAAAACATACCATCAAACAAATCAGGATAAGCATCCCTAATCCTGCTCTTAATCTCCCAAGTACAGTCTCTCTCATCGTCGCTCCGCTAGACTTTCACTAATCTGACTGTCTTGTTCCTTAGCCTCTTCTCATCTCTCGCGACTATATGAATCGGTTTTCTAACTATAGTCAAGTCCGTCTCTACTACTAAATCATCTAACACAATCGGTGCACTAGTAGTCTCCGGGTCTCTAACACACTTCCTTAGATGAGAAACATGGAAAACATCATGGACTCCTACCAAACTGTTCGGTAACTCTACTCTGTATGTGAGTTTCTTGATCCTTTCTATAATAGGAAAAGGTCCTACAAATCTCAGTACCAACTTTCCTAATTTCCCAAACCGAATCACACCCTTCATCAGTGACACCTTAACAAACACATAGTCTCCAACAGAGAACTCCAAGTCTTTCCTTCTTCTATCTGCATAACTCTTTTTCCTAGAATGAGCCTCGTTCATTCTAGCTCGAATCAACTCAATCTTCTCTGCGGCTTCTCAAACAAAATCTAGACCAAGAACCAACCTATCCCCGGTCTCCAACCAACAAACGGGAGATTTGCATGGCCTTCTATACAAAGCTTAAAATAGTGCCATCCCTATACTAGTCTGATAACTGCTGTTATATGAAAACTCGACTAAGTGTAGGTGGTCTTCCCGTGATCCCTAAAAATCTAGCACACAAGCTCGTAACAAATCCTCTAAGACTTTGTTAACTCTTTCTGTTTGCCTATCAGTCTGTGGATGGTAAGTGATACTCATCTTGAGCTTGGTTCCTAAAATCTCTTGTAGACTCTTCCAGAACTCGCTAGTGAACAAGGAATCTCTATCACTTACGATACAACTAGGAATTCCGTGCAGTCTAACCACATTTTCATAAATAACTTCGCTAAAATAGGTGCCGTTCTGGTTGACTTAACTGGAATGAAATGGGAACTTTTGGTTAATCTATCCACTATGACCCATATGCTTTCATTTCCTCTACAAGATCTTGGCAACCCGTTAATAAAATTCATTGAAATAGAATCCCACTTCCATACCGGAATACTCAATCCTAAAACCATAAGTAGCAATAAACTTTAACCATCTATGTTGTCCCATGTTCAGCTCATTCTAAGAGAATAAATACTTCAACGACTTATGATCTGTATATAGCTCAAATCTCTCTCCCAAATGTAATGTCTCCACACCTTCAATGCAAAAATCATTGCAGCTAATTCCAAATCATGCATTGGATATCCAACCTCATGCGATCTAAGCTGTCTAGAAGCATAGGCAATCACTTTACCTTTCTACATTAACACAGCTCCTAATACAATTCCACACGCATCTGTATAAACTACCAAATCATGATTCCCTTCCAGAACAACTAATACAGGTGCATGGGTCAATAAGTGTTTCAAGCTCTGGAATGCTTCCTCACACTTATCGATCCACACAAACTTCAGATCCTTTCATGTTAGCTTGGTCATGGTGTTGCTATCTGCGAAAAATCCTTTATGAACCTCTGATAATATCCAGCCAATCCAAGAAAACTCTTTATCTCAGTCATTTTCTCGGGTCTCTTCTAATTATTCACCGCTTCAATCTTAGTCGGATCTACAGACAACCCTTTTTCTAACACCACATGACCAAGAAACCTCACTTCCTTCTTCTACAAATGACACTTCGAAAACTTCGCCTTCAGCTGATGCTGCCTCAACGTCTCAAGCACAACTCTAAGATGAACTTCATGGTCCTTCTCATCCTTAGAGTATATTAAGATATCATCTATGAAAACCAACACGAACTTATCCAAGTGCTCTCGGAAAACTTGGTTCATCAAATCTACAAAGAATGTCTACGCATTAATTAGTTTGAACGACATAACTAACCATTCGTACAATCCATATCTAGTCCTAAACGCCGTTAAAGGTATAATATCCTCTACTACTGTAAGCTGATGGAAACATGTCGCTAAATCCAACTGAGAAAATATCTTGGCTACACTCAACTGGTCGAACAAATTGTCAATTCTCGTTAATGGATATCGATTCTTTATCATCCTCTCATTTAACTTACGATAATCGATACATAACCTTAACGATCCGTCCGGCTTCTTGGCGAACACTGCAGCTGCTTCCCAAGGTGAACTACTAGATCTTATAAAATTCGTGCCTTCCAAATCCACCAACTGCACCTTTAACTCTCTCACCTCTGTAGGTGTTATCCTGCTTGGCGGTCTGCTCACTGGTTCTGCTCCAGGCACCAAATCTATCCGAAACTCAATGGCTCATTTCGGTGGCAATCCTACTACAGGCTCAAAAAAACATATGTGAATTCTCTAACCATGAAAACTCGGTTCAACTCGTCTTCTGACTCCATAACACCCAACAAAGCATTCACCTCACAGCTAGGGTTTTCCACGATAAACTATCCGATCACTACAGTTAGGATGTCTAAGCGATATTTTCTTATCATGGAAAAATATACTAGCATCGTACTCACTTAACCAATCCATACCCAAAATAATTTTGAACCCTACAAAGTCAAACACATGCAAACAGCAAACAAAGGTATGACCTAACAAATTAAACTCTAGGTGGTCACACTTCATCCTAAGTGTCGCATACCCTCCTATCAGATTTGCAACCCTTAAGGAAATAACTAAGTATGAGGGTTCTAGGTTAAGCTTATCTACCAAACAACGAGATACAAAAGAATGGTATCAAACAGAACGCTAACAAACATACCATGAATCTAAAGCGTACCTCCCAAAACTGCCATTCCTTTCTCCTACGCTATTGGCTTTGAAGTAGCTGGCTTCAATGCATACACTTTGCCCCTTCCATCCTTAGCGGACTCTTTGCACTGATTCTTTAGTGACCATCTGATCGCAGTTGAAGCACCTGATGTTCTTTTTCCCGAGCACTTCCTTCGTCTTTCCAGTACGACACCCATTAGCAAAATGTCCTTTCTTTTTGCACTTGTAGCAGACAAACTTAGACTTTCCTTTCTTTGCTGCTCCACCCTTCTGTGCACCCTTATTATGAAAGAACTTTCTCTTTTGCTCCGCACTACTTAGACCTCCTTTGCCTTACTCTTCTCCAGAGAAGCAATCATCTCCTCATGTCTTAAAACCATCTCAATAACCACATCACAAGGATCCCTAATATGAGGTAATATAGCCCTAGCCAACTCAAGCTTCTACTCCCTGATGAACTTCTCATTCCTCTTAAACATAGTACCCATAGTGGCATACCCATACCTTGCCAACTCCTCAAATCTTCTACCGTATTCCAACACTGTCATCTCTCCCTGCTCTAACTCAACAAACTTTTTGGGCAAAGCAGACTGCACCATCACAGACATAAACCTCTCCTGGAACCTCCTCTTAAATTCAACTCACGTCATCGTTTCTTTATCTACTCTAGCCGTCACACTATTCTACCAGAATAGAGCTGTTCCCTAAAGATATCTGGAATAATTCCTTCTCTTTTGCTTATCATTGAGCCCCAAGTCTGCAAAAATCCTCTCACGGTGCAGTAACCAGTTCTCCACTTCTATAGCATCTTCAGTTCCAATAAATGGCTTCCCTCCAAACCTAACATAGTCTCTACTCAAAATATCATAGTGGTTGACCACCAAAGCTTCCTAAACTCTTACTCCAGCATTTCCTCCAACCATTCCAGCAGTAACACCCGCTTGCATCATGTTGACAAAAACCTGATACATGGCTCCCATATCCACTTGGGGGACTCCAGCACCAACATTCCATGCTTGTGCTTGACCTTGGTTCCTTCTAGTATTTGGTTTAGCACTACCATTTGTGGTGGTGCTTCCTCCAAGATTCACTCTTCCACTTCTTGCGTCCATATCTGTATTCAAGCCTCATGAGATATAGAAGAATAGCCTAAGAGAGATAGGAGTGTATAGATAGAGCACATACTTATGTATAGCAAATACAAGTACGTTGCTATAGCATTATCCCATACCCCGATCTTATCTCTAATTCCTTAGGATTATATTTTCAAAAATCATTTTTAGTTTAAAGTTTTTCATAAATCTATACTCCGATACCAAGTTGTAACACCCCCTATATAGAGGCTCAAAGCTAAGCACTACAGATGCTGTAGTCATCTATAGTGTTAACTTCCGACGACTAAATACAACTATGTTAATAGTATCTATAATATCAGAAGCACATGAATATGAAACAAAATCACAGATTCCAAAAACAACAACATTTTTGATTACATTTCCAAAACATGTTCCATATTCAAATTACATAATCCCATAATCGTTTCCCAAGTTCAAACAAAATATAATTATTACATAAATACGCCAAGAGCGACATATGATGATGCCTCCTTGGTTAACCAGAGCACTATATAGTCATAACTGACTTAACATACACAGCAGAAATAAAAAAAATAGAACTGCAACTCCTAAATAGCTATCTGTCAGTCTACTGCTCATCTCCGGTATCTTTATTCGTCATCCAACTAAAACCCTTAAACCTCAACCCTCAGCCTACTCAAATCAATTTTGAGCACCTGAGAGTTTAAGGGAAAAAAACATAAACTTCGATTCAGACATAAAACCTGGTGTGAATAATACTATACATCTCGGTTATTTGATATTAAGTGAGACCACGCCGCTTAGCGGAACGGATTTCCCCTCACTAACATCCTTTTAAAACATATCTTTTCCTGCAACCAAAACTGGTTAAAACTGTAAAGCATTATCATGTAAACATACATATCAGGTAATAAACTATCTATTCAAACACTATAGTTTTGTTTAGCTAACTACTAACCTTTGGCTGACTCAGTCCTACCAGACAATATAAACCAAAATAATCTAACATCTGTTAGAAACTCCACTTCTGGACAGTCTGTCCCTAACTTATCTATTAGATACTCCTCTTTTGGATGGTCTCTCCCTAATAACTTCTCTCAGGGTTACCTGATCCTAATGGTTCTACGGGCTCACCAATAACCTAACTCTATACAAATATATATTCCATTCTATGTATAACATCATTTTAGTCTTACATATGACAAAGCCCTACACTTTGTAATTTTAGACTAAATTAGCTGGGGCTATTAGTTAATGTATAGGGTGCGACCCTATACCAGTCCCATCTGGTATACTAATATTTGAGTCATTTTACTTAGGGTAATCTTACCTTAAATTTTCCTAGAAAACCTTTTCATCTCAAATTGATTTAAAACCTTTAAACCAAACTTAAACAAGGAAAATATATAGTCTATGCTTTACCCAAAATCACATTGCCATGTTATATATACTTTACTCAAATCTTTGTTGATGAAAACATTTAATCCTTTGAAACTACCCCTTCGAATCCATTGAAAGTACCCTTTCGAAACCAAGTAAAAACCTTTTTCTAACCTAGGCCGAAAGGCCAAAACACCCCTTCCAAAACCATTCATATAAATCTTTCAAAAACACTTGAAAACCTTTGCTCCGAAAGCTATAAAACCTTGGAAATTCTATATTTAAAACATTTAAACTTTGCCTTTCAAAAACATTGGAAAACCTTTCCTTTCAAACCTATCGAAACCATTGGAGAACCACCCCTTCGAAAACTTCATTTAAAACCTTTCGAAATCCTTTGGGAACCATCCCTTTGAAACCATTCTTTAAACCTTTCGAAAGCATAAACTCCTTTATAAACAACAAATCTTTCGAAACCATTGGGTTCAATTTAAAACATCTAGAAGCCTTTCGAAACCTTTTAAAATTAACTCCTTCGAAACCATTGAAAACTATCTCTTTCGAAACCATTTGGGTTCTACCTTCAACAGTGCAAAAGGGCCATAAAACATTTAAGTCGAAAGCATTCCTTTCGAAAGCAATTCCTAAGTAAAGAAACGATGGTGTCGAAACCAACCCTTTGAAAGCATTGGAGAAGTGGCCAAGTTTTGAAAAAAAAGTATACCTTCCGAAACCATTAACTTCGAAAGGTAGAAAAGCGGCAGCTAGGGGTTTCGAAAAGCATTTTCTTAAAACAAAAGGTGCAACCTCTTCGAAGTCTTTCCTTTAAAACATTTAACCCAGTCGAAAGCTAACTAAGTCGAAAGCATACACTTTGAAAGCAAAGCAGGCGTGTTTTCAATTTAAAACAAAGTCACGTTTCGACCCTATCGGAACCTGATGTCTCGAACCGGTACATTCCGCCTATGTCCAATTCACTATGTACCAAGTTATTGATACAGTGTGCATTAGTTTTGATGCTGATGGAGGCGGAAGCACTTAATAGAAACCCTTGTTGCCGAAAGAGGCGAAACATGCCAAAAGCATGTAAAATTTATTTTTAACTTTAAAAAGAAATACTTTTCGCTAACCTGCTATGTTTGTCAAATTCTTATTGGTTGCTAATTTTATTTTCTAAAAGTGCTGCCAAGATTTCAGAAATAAATAATTTAATTAATTTTACAAAATACCACTTCTCCTTTAATAAATATATAAGACATTTAAGTCCCATACCTTAAATAATTTTATATATCTATTAAAACACTTAGGAAAATCCTACAAAAATTCCAGAAAATAATTTATAATATGTTTCCTAACATATATTAATTTCAGACCCAAAACATTTATTATTTAGCTATAAGTAATTTAAAACCCAAGTAGTCAATTTCCTCGCTAGAAAATTAATATAAAATCCACATTAATTCAGAAAATTATGAAAATTAAAATCCATTTCTAAAATATCATTTCTGATCTAAATTTAGAATCGCAATGCATTTGGATGTCATTTAATAGGGTTTTTAGATCAAAACATATCATAAAATCTATATGAACAAGCATAAATCATCAACAAGCATATATAAACATTTAATCAATCAGAAACATGGAATAAACATGCAAAATACTTCGGATTCATCTTAAAACAAAAAATAATAGGAAAAAATGAGATGTAGTCATTATTCACCTTAGCTTTGAGATTAAGGAGTTTGAGATTTGAATAGCTTTGATTTGATTAATCTTCTTCCCTAGCTTTTCTTGCTTATCTTCCTCTTTCTTGCTAATGGTGGCCGGCCTCTAATTTAGTTTGATTTGGCAAATGAATGTGTAGAAAGAATTCCTAAGGTTTTAGGGTATAAGAATATCCTTTTTCCTATTTTTCCCCTTGCCTATTTGTCTAACTTATTTTATCTTACTCTTTTTAGTTCATTTGGATACATGGCATGGATACCCCTTATTAATAGCAAATCTCAATCACCTAATCATCAAATTATTTTATTCTATTTAGCAAGCTAAATATCCTAAATAATGTTACTAAAAATTAGGGTCGTTACAGATATGCTAATAGAAAAACAATCGGTTGTATTCAATGATCTCGGAACGATCGATTAATAAGCTAATCTGGAACAATCGGTTAAGTTGGCCACTGGAACGATCGTATAAGAAACGATCATATAGAATCAGTTGGTGAGGGACTAACTGGAAAAATCATATGAAAACAATTGTAAAGAAAAGATAGGTGAAAAACGATTGCAGAGGACTAGTCGACCATATCCAAACTGGTGAAACGACCAATGTGAACCACGTAGGAAACATTCGTTTAAGATGATGCAGCGTATGAATCCATAATGAACGATTGTTCGTTGTGTGTGTTTGAGCCATACCAATTTCCGATCGTTCTCATGTGCTTTGAAACTTAAAAATGTATGCACATTCGTGAAACATATGGCTAATTGGTGACTGATCTCATGATTTCCTTCTTCTACAAGGGAGGTAGGCTTGGCATTTATGGCCTTAGGAAATAGTTTCCATCTAGATCTCTTTCAAATCTGAGTAGAATGGGAAAAATTATCGATCAAAAGCTGAACCTTATCACGCGAACATGAAAATTCACAAGTAGAAGATGAGACCCAATCGAGCTGAGAACTCATTTCTCAGTGAAAGCACCAAAATGTTGAAGCCAAAAATGGGCATCAACACCCGTAGAATCTCATGGAGATTAAACAAAGAATGAAATTAAAAACAAAGTAGAAAAAGTAAATGAACACACAGATTTTTATAGTGGTTCGGTAATCTTGGCCTACATCCACTTCATATTTTTATTGATATTGCACTGGATTACAATTACAAAAATGTTTGGATCAACTAGGATCCATTAATACAAGATTCAAGAATGAAAATGGCAGTGGCCCATAGCAGAATGATGGATCCATTTTCTGATGCTATGCTTGCTATATTTATAGGAGTAGGCATGCATGGATCGGAATGAAACTTTGCAAGAAGGCTTTCTACATCTAGAAGGGCCTATCATATCGATCGGCTACGATAACTTGATGACTAGTAACAATCGGCCTAGATATAACCGACCTTTTTCGTGGCTCCAATCATTGTGCGATCGTTCTTGAGGGGTCCCACATCTCCCTTAACATTGCTCCTAAAATATGGCGTCATTCCGAGTTGTAGATTGTGAGATATGGTCGATCTTGGTCGAAGCTAGAATGCACACTGAAGTACACCGATCGTTATGTTGAATCGTCCAAAACAATCGATGCATAACGATCGTCCATCCTCTAACTTCCACTTTGGGATGCACGTTGTTATTGTATCCTCCCTTTGGCATTTTGTTGATGCTCTGAAAGTCTCACATGAATTGGCTTCATGGATCTCAAGATATTGAATGTTCTTCGATGACTTAAACTGTTCCGTGCATCGTTCATGGTTAATCCATACAAATCCTTGCTCCATTTGTAGCTTGAGCATATGAACTTCAATCAACTCCAAACTTGAGATATAACTTCACGGGGCCAAGCTAGTTACTTCATGCTAGCTACACTTTGATTAGATCCTGGTTCGAATCTACCCGACTATCGCCTATAGTATTGTACGTAACTGGCTCTTCAGGCTGTTGACCATCTGTCCCTGGTCAAATTGATGGTATTTTGGCTCTGCCCAAAGGCGGTATAACAGAGTGCATTGGAGAAAGGTGGAAGGGATGATGGTGTCGAAAGCTGGCTTTTGAAGGGATTGCTTTTAATTTGTCTTTGTTTTTAAAAGGAAGCTTTCGAACTAGCTGTCGCTTGCCTTTGTTTTTATAAAAGAGCTTTCAAATGAGCTACCGCTTACTTATGTTTTAAAAGAAGCATTCAAAAGGATAGCCGCTTTGAACCTATTTGAAACCCATGTTGCCACATTCATACCTTTCAAATTAGTTAAGGCTGCTTTTCTTTATAGCCTTAAAACAGCGTATTTGAAAGGATGCTTTAGCCTTTTTAATTTGAAGTCGCCTTCCTAGTGCTTTTGAAAAGTCGTATAGCCGCTTTCAAAACGGTTTTAGAGGCAATGGTTTTGAAAGGGTGGGTTTAGAAACTGTCCTCTTTCATTCACTTGGCATTAATGCTTTCAAAAGTAGTGCTTTTGCCCCAGTTCTTTATGATCCTACACTTGAATTATATATAAAACCCAATGGTTTTGAAAGAAATGATTTTAAATGGTTTTGAAGCTATGTTTCCTCAAACCCTTACTTGAACCCAAATGCTTTCGAAAGGTATGCTATCAGTTTTTTGAAGGGGAGGTCCCTAATGTTTTCGAAAGGAATATTTTAAGTGTTTCAATGAAAGGTTTCTAATGCTTTTGAAAGACAAGTTTAAATGGTTTCGATAGGGGATGTATAAGGTTTTAAGTGATGATTTCAAAAGGTCTATTTTCAATACATTCGAAAGGTATTTTTGGCCTTTCGGCTTAGTGTTTCAAAGGTTAAAGTAATTATCTTGTTTATGGGGCACTTTTAATGAATTCGAAAGGGAATGTTTAAGGTTTTAGACAGAGGTTTTGAAGGTATTGTTTTGGACATTTGAGCCTAGGGTTTTCTAAGTGAAAAAGAGGTTTTAATTTATTATGAGGGGATAGATAATCCCATTGATTATATTTCATCAACATTGTTTTGTGTAAAGCATATATCATAGCATAAGTGTTTTGAGTAAAGAAAAGTGTATGTTTTCCTTGTTTTATAAAGATATGATTTCAAGGTGTAATCCATTTGCAAAGGTTGTTCACAAGAGAATGAAATTTTATCTGGGTACCCTAAGTGTAAAACAGGAAATGAAATATGAAAAGGGTAGCTAACCCTAAGTTTATGACTCGGATATTAGAAGAGCAGATAGGACTGGTGTAGGGTCGCACCCTATATTTTAGCTATTAGCCCCTAGCTAAAATAATTCCAAAATTCCAGTGTGTAGGGTTTTGTCATAGATGGGACTAAAATGAGGTTACACACAAAAGGGAATATATAGAGTAAAGATAGGTTATTGGTGAGCCAACAAAATCTTTAGGATCAGTTGACCCTAGAAGAAGATAATTAAGAGCAGATTGCCAAGTATTGTGTTTAATAGAAGTTAGATTGTTGATTATATCTGTAGGCCCGAGTCAGCTAATGGTTAATAGCTATCTAGGTAAAACTATAGCGTGGACAGATAGTCCAATGATTTTCTGATTATTATGCATATATGTATTTGCTATTATTATTATAATCAGTTTGGTTGCAGGATTTGATTTGCAAAAGATATGCTTTTAAAAGGACATTGGTGAGGGTAAAGTCGTTTTGCTAAGTGGCGTAGTCTCACTTAATATCAGGAAATCGAGATAATATAGTATTATTCACTCCAGGCTTTATGTCTAACTTGAAGTTTATGTTTTCCCCTTAAACTCTTGGGTGCTCAAAATTTAATTTGAGTAGATTGAGAGTTAAGGTCTTTCAGGTCTAGTAGATTGGACTAATAAGCTTCTGAAGGCGTGTAAGAGCTATTTAGTACTATTTCCAATGTGATGTAATTATGATTGATATGTCTATCTAATACTCGAATCACCAAGGGGGCATCTTCATATGTCGCTCTTGGCATAATTTGTAATAATTATATTTGATCAAACTTGGAAATCGTTTTGGGATTATGTAACTTAATATGAAATATTGATTTAAAATGTGATCGAAAAAAGCTATTTTTGAAATCTATATTAATTTTATTTCATATTCATGTGCTTATGATATTATGGATACCATTAAAATTACCATATATTGTCACCGAAAATTAATACTATAGATAACTGCAGCATCTGTAACGCTTAGCTTTGGGCCTCAAAGTAGAAGATGTTAAAAAAGCCTATGCCAGAGATAACGTTCACAGTAGCTAATGACCAAGACTCACTCATCATTACAGTGCATATATCAAACTGCACTATGAAGAAGGTATTCGTTGGTTCCGGGAGCTCGGTCAATGTTATCTTCAAGTCTGCATATGATCAGATGAAACTTCTACCAGAGGTCCTAAAACCAAGTCTTAAACCAATTTTTGGCTTCAACAATATTGCCACCTTCCCAGTGGGATCTACACGCTTGCTTGTTACCCCCGAAACTGCCCCACTATACAGGTCATTCTATGTCGGCTTCTTAGTCATTGACCAATCCACACCGTACAATGCTTTTCTAGGAAGACCAACTTTGATAGACATGGGAGCTATCGTATCCAAGAAAGATCTGCTTATGAAGTTCAACACTCTTATAAGTATATGGTCAACAAGAGGCAAACAAGTTTTAGCTAAAGAGTTATACAAGATAAATCTAGCAATACAATTGTTCAAAATTATTCTAATGTCTCTTCTAATATTTATAATGACAATAACAATAAAGAAGGCGAACCAGTTCATAAAATTGCGTCGATATTAAGTACCCAAGCTAGTGCAAAAACTCCTACACTGTCGAAATCACAAAGGAAAAAAACATATATGCACATGATCGGCATCGATGAGTATAATTCAATTTATGGATAATACATCTCTAAAGAAGCCCAAAAATAGGCATCCTCGATAAACTCACCATAGGAGGAGGTAACGGAAAATGAGATAGACCAGAGATTAGGAACATCAAAGAAAGAGTTAAAGCCTATAGACAATCTCGAAGACGTACAAATAGATCAAGAAACCTTACGAAGATTCTCAAAATAAAAAAATAATCTCAGTGTAGACTCCCATATTGAACTGATAGACTTTCTAAAAAAATCAACAGATGTATTCGCCTGGACACACTCAGAGATGGTATGAATAGATCCAGCCATAATTTGTCATGCACTCAAAGTTGACCCCGATGCCCATTTTGTTAGACAAAAACGTAGAACTCTAGACCAAGAAAGGTACAATTCTCTACACAAGGAAGTTAAGAAGTTAAAGAAGAATGAATTCATGAGGGAAGTGCACTACCCGAAATGGATTGCCAGTCCTGTACTTGTAAGGAAGCCAAATGGGAAGTTGAACTTGCATAGACTTCACAAACCTTAACAAGGCTTGCCTGAAGGATAGTTTTCCCCTGCCTAGAATTGATCGGTTAGTATACATGACCAGTGGGTACAAATTGCTCTCATTCATGGATGCATATTTAGGGTACAATCAGATAGCCATGTTTGAACTAGATCAGGAGCATACTAGCTTCATAACAGACAAAGAGTTATACTGCTATAAAGTCATGACATTCGGGTTCAAAATTGTAGAGGCAACCTACCAAAGACTGGTTAATACGATGTAGAACAAATTGGAAAGAACATCGAAGTATATGTAGATGACATGTTGGTCAAGTCGAAAGTAGCATTGAGCCTCGTCCAAGATTTAGAGCACACATTTGGAATGCAAAGGTAATGCAATATGAAGCCGAACCTATTAAAATGCACCTTCGCCATCCAGTCAAGCAAGTTCTTAGGATACATTATAACTACACGTGATATTGAAGCGAATCCTACGAAGATTGAGGTAATAAGAGGAATAGGAGTTCCAAAGCAGCCAAAGGATATGATGAGTCTAAATACCAGGGTAGCGGCATTATGCATTTTTGTATCCAAAGAAATAGCCAAGTGCATTCCATTCTTCGACCAGGTGATAGGTGAGGACTTGTACATTTATTTAGCAATAACTGATAAAGCTATTGGGGGCTCAATGATACGAGAGGATGAAGGGACCCAAATGCCCGTCTACTTCATAAGCAAGGGTTGTCAAGAGCAGAACTAAACTACTTAATCATTGAAAATCTGGCTTACAACCTGATCCTTACAGCAAGGAAACTACGGCCCTATTTCCAAGCATATCCCATCAAAGTCCTCACAGATAAACCCCTCAGGTAGATACTGCAGAGGCCAGAGACATCAGGCCGCCTATTAAAATTGACGTTGGAGCTTAGACAATATGAAATTACCTATTGTCCCAAAAAAGCAATCAAAGGCCAGGCATTGCCAGATTTCATCATAGAATGCACCCTACTAGTTGAACCTTCATTAAAAAGGAAGAAAATGCCCTACAGTTCTAGTAGTTATACGTAGATGGGAATCAGATGAACATTGGGGTAGGAATTGGGTATGTAGTGATCACTCCAAATGGGCAGAAGCTATATGGAGCAGTGCAGCTTGGTTTCAAAGCAACCAACAATGTGGTAGAATATGAGGCTTTCCTCGCAGACCTAAGAATGGCATAGGTTTTGAAGGTAACCCATATTAAAATTCACAGTGATTCCAAATTAGTTGTGAACCAATTATAGAGAAATTATCAAGTGTAAGAACTAACCTTAGCCAAATATGTAGAGCTATCTAAGAAGTTGGTAGAGCAGTTTGAACAGTTTAGGATAGAACAAATTCCATGTGAAAACAATTCATCTCCTGAGTCAGTAGCAAAACCTGCAAGTACCAAGGTGGCTAATGAAATGAAGCTGGTAATAATTGGGCATCTGGTAGAAACAACTATAGTAGAATCAAATTAGACACTGGTCCGGACTCGAGCTCAACGGGCCACCGTTCAAGGAACTGGGGATCGGGAGATAGTAGAAAGTCAAGAACAGCCCTTAAATGAATCTTCACCCCAACGAACTGAGAAAAATAACTGGATGGTTCCCATAAATAAATTCCTGCTAAACAGAATCTTAACCCCGAACAGGAATGAAGCTCGAAAATAAGTACCAGGCCCCATACTACTTCTTTTTTGATGGCATATATATAAGAGAGAGTGTTCAATCCCTTACCTTAGGTGCTTTTCTAAAGAATAAGGGGTACAGGTCATAAGAGAAGTACATGAGGCCAATGCGGGCAGGGGGGATAAGCTAGCAAAGAAAGTACTAAGGTATGGTTACTATTGGTCTACATGCTCTAAGATGTAAAGGAATTTGTGAGAAAGTGCGACAGATGTCAATGATTCGCCTGTATCCCCAAACAGCCATGAGATCATCCCACTTTCAAGCTCATAATCATTTAATATTTGGGGCATAGATATGATAGGACCATTTCCAATGTCAAAGGGAGGAGCTAAATATATGCCATAGTGGTAATAGATTACTTCATCAAGTGGATAGAGGAGAACCCCTGGCCACGATCACTGCGAAGAAAATAGTCACTTTTGTGGTGAGGAACATAATCACTAGACACGAGGCCCCTCATAAGATCATCTTTAACAATGGCATCCAATTTGAAAGCAAAAGGTTTACAAAACTTTATGAAAAGAACATTGTAATAAAAGGTTTCTCTACAGTCGCTCATCCACAAGCAAATGGGTAGGTAGAATCTGCGAATAAAATCATCAAGAAGCTACTTAAGAAAAGGCTGTAGAAAGTTAAAGGAAAGTGGACAGAAGAGTTGTTTTTAATACCATGGGCCTACCAAACTTCAACCAGATCTCATATAAGCCATACTCCTTTCTTGCTAACCTACAAACATAAGGCTATGCTTCCTGTCAAAGTAAAGATCCCATCACATAGAAGAATTCATACACGACAAAAAGGAATAGGAAGTTGAAAGAAGCTGGCTTAGACCTCATCCAAGAAAGAAAGGATGAAGCAGTCGTAGCACCAGCCACATATCGATAAAGGATAGCAAAAAATTATAACGCTATGCTTAAAGAAAGAAACTTTTGTAAAGGGGACTTAGTACTGCGAAGAGTAATGGCCAACACAAAGGATACAACAGATGGAGCTTTCAGTCTGAATTGGGAATGATCGTTAGTCATAACAGAGGTATTATCGAATAAGGCTTATAGATTACCAAGTCCTAATGGGAACCTAGTTCCAAGGACTTGGAACTCAAAGCACTTTAGACCTTACTTTGTATGATCTACATTGCTTATGTAATGTAGATTGTAATTACTATTATAAAGTAATAGTACAATGAACCGGAATAGGGATATTAGGCGGCCTAAACTAGTATAAAAATCTCTTTGTGTTAATTATTTTGACATAGTTAAAAAACTCACCTAGGTGTTGGGATGTTAGACAGTCTAGACTACCCATATAAACTAACTACATGACATGATCATCTACTCAGCCAAACTAGACATAAGGATATCAGACTACCCGAACCAAGTATCAAAACGGAGCTGCGAAAAGTGCAGCTTGGCTTTCTCAGCCGAACCGGTCGTAGGGATATTTAATGGTCCGAACAGTATAAAAACCCATCTATATTAATACTACAAACATAGCGCACTGGACATACAGATACTAGACAGCCAGAACAAGTATGAAAATCATGCACATGCGAATGTTGCAAACACGCGACCTGACTTTACAGTCAAAACCCAGTCCTCCCCCAAGTCACGAGGAAGACCATGCCAAGCGCAAGAGCAAATAACATTTCATAGCTCACCGCCATCATTCAATAATGCAGCATGCGAACGACAATCTTGGAAATGAGAACGGTGACGCTAAACTAAGAGCAACCAACATTCCATAGCTTACCACCGTCGTTCAGCCGTTGTACTGACAACATAGCATATGAACAACAATGGCAATCTCAGAAACAAAAACGGTGATGCTAAATCAATGACTCTCCACAGCACACCGCCGTCATTTAATATTTGTGCTGAAAGCACATCATATGGCCATAATGGCAATCTTAGAAGTGAGAAAGATGATGTAAAACTAAAACAAACAACTTTGTACAGATCACCACATTTATTCAATAGTTGACCTAACTACACAAGTAACACAACACGTGAACGATAATGGCTTGCCCGCAATGGGACAGTTCTTGCCTAACGCACAGCAAAGGAGGCACCCAACAAAAAACCCATGGGATGAAAAGATTAGGTATAAGTAAAGACAAAGTCTACATCAACATACAGTCAAAGCAAACTTGGAGGGAAAATGTTACATCCATAGTTTTCAAGCCATGTTAAAGTCAGATTGAATGAGGTGCAAAACCGTACGAACGGTCACATAACATGAGAGTTAGCCTACGACCATGATCTTTGTTCCAACTGAAAGAACTACAGCTAGAGAGCACGAGGTCATAAGCGCAATACTAGGCTCATAAGGGTGGCCACAAAGATATCAGATATGCACCCATCTCTTAGTTTCAAATGTTGCATTGTGATACTAAAGCTGACATCTTACATAGTCGCAAGGAGCAGGCAATGATGTACTGCACTCATGAGCCCTTGATAATTGAATGGTTGAGCTGCACTATCAACATCCACGTAACTTATACTATGTTACCAGCTTTAAGAGTGGTTTTACATTACGCATACTGAAGACAACTTAAGTAGTACCACATGGAGTCAGAAGCGCCCCAAAGAGCAACATATAGGGCCACTCAGGCTTCACTCCATTCTAGATCCGCTCTTATGGGTAGAAAGCAAAAGTATCAACCAACCTTATCAATAACTCATGAAACAAGGGCAACTTAGATCATAGTCAGCTCAGATCACGGTCAGCTCAGATTGCAGTCAACCCAGATCATATTTGCATGAAAAGTAAACTAACTTCTAGGCTAAGCAGATCATGAACCTTAAAGCCCAAAGCAGCTCAGGACGATTGCACCCATGTATCAGGTAAGCACCATGACATCATATGATATACAACCTAGTACAACCTCATGCTTAATATGTCAGTAATGCCCCAAAACCTAAGTAGCTCTCTTGTTGTCCTCCTAATGATTCATATACAAAGCTAATTCAAATTTGAAGTCTCGTGCCATGATTTCAAATGATCGCGCTCAAATTTCAGGAGTCCCCGCCTTTATCTCAAACTTCCCACCAAAAGCATATAAGCAATTTGGGGGCATTAAACAAATAATATGGATAAAAGACACCTGGTAGGATCCAAAAGCTAAAACACAACCGTTGGAGAAAGAATGTGGAAATCCATGTGACCACCAAACTATAAATAGAAAAAGGCACTATAGCAGAAAGTGACCTTTTACCTTTTCCTTTTTTGAGTAATTTTAAGATTTTATTGCACTCTTTGCCATAAAAACCTATACCAGGACAGAAAAAGGAAGAAAGACTTCCCCCATGGGCATAGGATTCCTTAACATTCAAACCACGTAAATTCCTTATGTCCTTACTATTTTTGCATTTTGATTTTTACATACCTAGTTTTCAGTGCTAGGTCTTACCTTTTCTGTACTAAAATTAAACATAGTTCGATTTGGCATTTTAACAAATAATTAAAGTTCAACTACCTAATTGTGTAAACATCCAACATCATAATTACTACCTAACGACAAACTTAGTATTACTTAACTTTGCTACTGCAAAATCATCGAGGTAATTAGTATGATAATTACTTCATTTTCAGTTAGATTTTTGTAAGATGAAAAATCTTACTAACATTACTCATTACAACTAAAAGCTATATGTGGCAGTTCAGCTAGAATTCAAAGCAACAAGTAACATAGCGGAATATGAAGCACGCAGTGCTAGGCTAAAAATGGCACGGGTAATGAAAGTAACTCGCATTAAAGTTCATAATGATTCGCAACTTGTTAAATCAAGCGCAAGGAAGTTACCAAGTCAAGGAACCCACTTTTGCCAATTATGCGGAATTGTCCAAAGAATTATTAGCTTAGTTTAAACAGTTTGATATAAAGAAGATCCGTAAAGGAGAATTCTTTTGCATATTCCTTAGCCAAGCTGGTGAGTACTAAGGTTGCGCAAGAAATGAAAGCAGTTCCTATGGGACATTTGACTGAACCAAACATAACTAAAATGTAATAGATTCTCGTACTAATACGAGCCTAGCGAGGAAGAGGCTGTGGGATGCGGAGTAGGGAGAAGCAAGTGTGACATAAAGTAATCACGCCCCACAAATAATAAACCAAGAGGAACATAATCTTTGATGACTCCTATTAAACGTTTTCTATTGGAAGGAACCTTACCAGTAGATAGAAATACGGTAAGGAAAATTAGATATCAGTCTCCTTTGCATCACATTTTTCGATGGAATACTTTAAAAGAGAGGTTATTAGAGTCCATATTTGAGATGCATGATGAAAGAGGAAGGAGTTATGAGTCATGAGAAAATTTCATGAGGGCTTCAAAGATCATTTAGTGGGCATGAAGCTAGCTAAAAAGATACTAAAACAAGAATTTTTTGCCAACCACATTAGCCGATGCTTAGGAGTTTGTTCGAAGATATAATAAATGCCAGAGGTTTCCAGTATCCCAAGGCGACCATCACACGAACTTACCCCCATGACCAGTCCATGGTCGTCCGACATATAGGGAATCGATCTGATAGGACTGCTTTTGATGTTTAAAGGGGGTGCAAGGTTCGCAGTAGTAGCAATGGACTAATTCACCATATAAGTAGAAGTTGAGCCCCTCGCAACCATAACTTCCAAGAAGATAATCACTTTTATTGTTAGAAATGTCATCACTAGGCTTGTGATCCCCATAAGATATTCTCCGATAATGGAACGCGGTTCGAAAGCAAGGAATTCTTTGACCTATATGAGAAAAATGGCATCATCAAAAGTTTTTCCTCGGTATCTCACCTATAAGCTAATGGACAGATCAAAGCAGCAAACAAATTATAAAGAAGTTGCTAAGAAAAGGCTCACGAAGGCCGAGGAAAAATGGACGAAGGAATTACCTTTGGTGTTATGGGCATATAGAACATCCACTAGATCCCCCATTGGACACACCCTATTTTCTCTAATATATGGTTATGAGGCCGTGCTACCAGTCAAAGTAGATGTACCTTCACACCGACACTTGTCTTATATGGCAGAACAAAACTCACACCTAAAAGAAGCCACATTGGACTTCATGTAGGAAAGAAGAGATGAAGTAGTGATCAAATCTATAGTTTATAGACAGAGAATGACAAGAACATATAACTCGCGACTCAAAGAAAAGAAATTCCACAAGGGAGATATAGTCCTAAGGAAAATAATGGCTTACACAAAGGACCCAACAGAAGGAGTACTTGGACCAAATTGGGAGGGTCCTTTGGTGATCATAGAAACATTCTCAAACGGAGCATACCACCTCTACAAACCTGATGGGAATTCAATATTAAGGGCATGGAATTTAGAGCACCTTCGACCATATTTTATTTGATATTTATTTTCTTGTAATAAAGTATGGTGTATAAATTTGTGATTGAACAAAGTTAATGAAATACTAAACTGGATGTAGGAATATTGGACAACCCGAACCAATATAAAATCTACTTGTTAATTATATTTCTTACAAATTATATTGAGAGCCATGACTCCATAGCTTGGCTTTCATCCAGACCTCACATGATGTAAGGATATTAGACTGCTCGAACAAGTATAAAAATCATGCGCATGAAATAAAAGGTTGTAAACACATAACCCGACTTCACAATCAAAACATAAAGCATTTGCACCCCAAGTTGAGCATATCATGTCAAGTGTAGAACAAAAGAAACCCAACTGCGCACTTTACAACTATGTTAGCCATAATGTGTTTATCCCTCTCCTGTTTAAGTTTTCCTTCTAACTCTAACTACGTAGCTATAAGAGCCCCAATCATTGAAGAATGTGAATGTGAGGAAGTCATATTGAGGGATTGCATAAGGGGTTTAGATCCGAGTATCCGGTTTTCCAACTCGTTAAATCATTCAATAACTACATGCCATACTCGTTCCAAATCATCCAAAATTTCTGCTTTAGTTTTTTTAATCTTCTTTGCGAATGTACCAAAAAATTTGTAGGCGGTCGAGCAACCCTCAATCTTCACTTCTTTCATAGAACCTCCCAGCCTATTTTCATGAGAAAACTTCAACTGATCAACCTTGTTTTCATAGTAGGATGTGATTTCTTTTTTCCACTGTAGGGCTTCCTCTTTATCTAGGCTAAGGCGGGCTTTTGGAACCATACCAGTGGGGATGTGCGAGGAGGACAATCTTAGAAGATGATTATCCATTTCTGGCCAGTTGGTGAGCTACTTGTTTAGATAGCTCTTCAACGATTTTCTCAAGTTTCTTAATGCCATCTTAATAAGTAACTCTACATAACCGCTCAACATTTTTTAATAGCTCCTCAAGGTCCTTTATCTTTTCGTTTGTAGCATCAGGTCTGAGCATTTCATATCAATGCAGTCATGCTGCTTAAGTAAAGCCTGCTTAACTTCAATCAACCTGTGCAATAAATCTCAGAGATGTTTTTCCATCCGCTCCTATGTCCAAATTGAGAAAATCATCGTTAGCGGGTTCTAATCCACCTCCAACATCATCGCATGCCACAAAGACATTTGCTAGAATCGAGTTCAGACAGAACAACGGGATGTGCACCACATAAATGATAAAATAATCAAATAAATAAGTGAATGCGCATAGACAAACAAAAGCAGTTTTATTAAAATAAATGACATTATATAATACATGTCATACATAACATCATGGCAGCCAATTGCTAAGTCTATTCCTAAACCATAGGGATCCCTAAAGGAAGCAGTTTACTTTTTAATGAGCAAACCCACTTGCGCATTACTAGGTCGTAACGTGCATCCCTTTCATGAATAAATTTTATAATCCTAAATAAACGTTCTTGAGATTCCTTCCTTACTTGGATAATGATCTTTCTAGCTCAATCTCTTTCCTATGAACAAAGGATGCCTTTCTTGTTAAGCATTTTTGCAGCTTGCCTTTCCAGATTCTTAATGTACCCTTTTAGATATCAAACTAGGTTATATTCATTAAGTGACTTCGCTAAAAGAGATTTATCGACATTAACAATCCCTACCTACAAAAAGAATAGCATTAATTCTAGTATACAACTGTATTTAATATGAAACACCAAATTAAGAATCATTATAACATAAGAAGACAAAGTACAAGAGGAATACTAATTCAAATTAACTTTTTCATCAATTACAAAGTCTTAATAAAAGGCCACCACGACAATAAATGGAAATGTTACTGTATCATAGATATTATTACAAAATTCCCCAAAACCCCAAAGGACGAATAGAAAATAACAGAAGCTAGAGTTCAAATATTAACTTCAACGGAGTGAGGGATGGTCATTAGCAGATCCATACTAGCACCAAGTGTACCCTTGGATGCCTCCTCATTTTCTGAATTACCGGTTCCATTTAAAGAACAGTTGAGCAACCTACCTTACTATTTTCTTCGACCCACAACCTATGAGAGAACTATTGGGCTGTCATTGCAACCATGGGATTTGTTAGAAATCCAAAGCTTACATCCACCTTTAGGTCATCAAGGCGCTCTACAAAGAACAATCTCTTAAGCTGCAAATATATCTGGTAGAGGACATTATAGGCGGAACTCTCAACATCTTTGATTGTTTAAGCTAGATCCTCTTCAACCGCTTCTCCTTTCCCTAGGCCTTCATAAGGGCATCCTTAGCCTTTGCAAGGTCATCCTCAGCTCTTGTCACGTGAGTCTTAATCTATGAATATTTCACCTTAAGTTCATCGAGCTCCTTCTTATACCCCACTTCCCTTTGACGCCCAAGCTTGACGTCCCCCTTAAGTTTTTGAACTTCCTCCAATGAAGTTATCAACGCTAGTTTGGTGGACTCAACCTGATGACACAACTTCATGGCCAAAGCGCATCCTTGCACGAAACAAATCAACAGATAGACAATTATTCAATATATATAAAAAATTATCTTCAGAAGTGGGGTAAACTGTTATATAAAACAAAATTCTATGGAGACTTTAGAAAACCTTAGTAAAAGGAAGCTTTATAACCAAAAGAAGCAATAAAGAAAAAGGGAGCAGAGTCGGCGGTCAAAATATCGTAAATCGTCAGTTTCCCCATTTGTTCAGCCAAAGTAGAAACGACACTGCCATTTGAAAGAGGTAAGAAGCACTGAGAATTAGGGAGCGTGTTGAAGGGAGGCACTGCCATGACGGGAGTGTCAGTATGAGGTGTAGAACGAGGAAGAGTAGAATTGCCTATGGATGGCCCCTCTCATCTCTAACCATCTTTATCTTGGTTAGCCTCTTAACTTCGAACGCATCTAGGAATTCAGAGATAGTACCTGCATAATTCAATTAATGTAGTATTTAAAGGAACATATAATGTTAAACAAGAGATACTAAAAGGAAAGCGACCATTATCCAAGCGAACACAGAAACACACATGTATCCTAACTCATGTACACTAACATGTTTATACAAATAATAAATATATCGTGTGGCATAGAGGTAACGAAATCATAAACGAACACCGAATGAGAAAAGTGATACTACGAGTCTAGGTAACCATGTTTGCACAGTAACGCTTCAGTAAAAACATTGGAACCTTTGCGAATATCCTTGTCGATACTAAGTATGCTGGTTCTACGCACTAAAATGAGTCCCGGTCCTCGCTAGAAAAGTTAGGGCATATAATTAAAAAAATAGAAGAGAAGGAAATAAGGAGAAAAAAGAAGGAAGACAGAGCATACATGTCAGCACATCTTAAAGTAATAAAAATAAAGGAAAACAAGACAATGAAAGGGTGATAACAATACTAAAAGATTTAAAAGAAGGAATAAAACCATCCCGATCAGAAGTATAGAAAAACTAGTTTACACATCTTTGGGTCTTAAAAGGTGAAATCGAGAATATGGATTTTAAAGCTTGAATATAAAAGAGTCCATTACAGCCCGCAACCGTATTCTTGAGAATTGAGTACAAGAACAATGGCTCAAGGCTTGTACGAGGTACATTCAAGCGCTCAGCATACAGGATAAAGGTGGACGTAAGCATGTAATAAAAAATAAGGGACGGTTGGATTGAGAACAGATTGACGACAACTAATTATTCCGTGATGATGGATAGAACCCCATTTCAAATGTGTTCCGATGTTATCGAAACAATCCTTTTAGGGCATGTGAACGCGACCATAGGGGGTAGAAATCCTAAGCACATAGTCCCTAAACGAAAAATGATCAAAAATTCCTTACGCATGACCTTCTTCACAGATGGCCGAGTCATTTCAATGAAAGAAGTTGAGGCACAACCCGAAGTACTCGGAGGATTGTCTTAAGCCATGAGTACATAAAAGAGAAAATGAATGTAATGAGAGGATGTTTTTGGAGTCTCTAACCAAAATAAAAGGGAAATTCGTATGTGGCAACAAATTCAAAAAAATAAATATTAACTAACCAGTCATAGTCAACCAATCCAACTCGAGGATGATAAAAGAAACAAGCTCATCTAAATACCAAATAAATCAAACAACCCATATAAACATTTCCCTAAACACATTCAAGGCGTGGATATGTATAGTAATAAATCTAAGGGAAGAGAGAAAATGCATAGAAAAATATATAGAGGAGCAATAAGAAATAAGGAAAGAAAATCTAATCTATGATTTGAATGATCTATGAATCAAAGTGAAGAGCGTTGTGAAGAAATAAAGAGAAGAACCACCATAGTTAGAAACTTGAATTTCTTGAGTAGATAAAAGAGAAATGAAAAGGGAGAATGTATTTATATAGTTTCTGATAAAAGAATCTCACCCTAAAACTATAAAGCCACAATAAACAATGACTGTTAGATTGTAATAATGACAATCCCAAATACATAAAGAATGAGGATCATTTATTGAAATTCGAAATGAATCGCATATAACGGTCGAAAAAATATCCATCCACAATAAGACATGTGTAAAGAGCATTAAATACGATGTGATTGACTAGACAATCGATAAAATTGGATGCGAAGATGACAATTCCACACAGACGTGGGGGGGGCAACATCTATCACCTAGTTTCTCCTGTAAGCGTGTGTAATGCAGGTCAACAAAATAAGCACATTAAACTACACAACCAAAAGAAAAAAGCAACTCGTCCATAGTTACACTGAAAAAAGCGAATTGTGTAAAGTTGAGCATCTTTGAACCAGAGAAACTACGTTCACAAACAACTGGACAAACATACGACCCTTATACAATCAAAAAGCTACAAAGAAATCAAAACGAAAAACATTATGACAATTGAGCCAAATCAAGATAGATTATGCAATCTCAACAATAATTACACTGATATTGCAACAACATACATTGACAAACAAGTAGGGAGGTCACTCCTACAAAAACGGTTAGATAAGTGTTGTCTGCAAGAAAAAAGTAAACCAAAATAACCCGTCTACCCACAGAAAGAAAAGGCTGAACATGTCTCTTCTAAAAGACCGCACCATCGTTTTCTTAAAAATGCACTAATTTCTTTATGGAGGATGCATCAGCACCCCATGAAGACTGGGCCGACGTCTCCAGAGAGATTACGCCGCCACCTCCTGTAACATCCAACCCACCTTCCCTTTGGAGATTGGGATGCCTTATTTCTATAAAACACTACCTCATAAATAACTACATCGACACTAACACTAAGAGAAGATTTCGTCGCTACGAGTTACAGAGGTACCGCACCAACCAAAAAC
Source organism: Allium fistulosum (assembly GCA_030737815.1). Classification (NCBI taxonomy): domain Eukaryota; kingdom Viridiplantae; phylum Streptophyta; class Magnoliopsida; order Asparagales; family Amaryllidaceae; genus Allium; species Allium fistulosum. The sequence goes on from CM060905.1 coordinate 1,249,280,462, forward strand.
AAATTCAGAAGCTATGACACCATGAAGTAGCAAAGTGTGGTCCCCGTAATGAACCTAGAAGTTCACCCCTAAGGCTTCAAACCTTAAATCTCCGATCTAACTTTAAATTATAAAATTCCCCTTTCAACCAAATCTTCCTGCTAAAAGATTCTGCCCAAACCTTTAGCTACATCAGCAAACTGTGCACAAATCAACAAGCAATGCGATTAATGGCACATGGAAGAATCAAACGGTGAGGGAGCAATGTTGAATTAGGGGATTAGCGACCCATATGATATTATAGTACTATGAATAAAATGTTACTGTAGAAAAAGAAAGGACCTTTGGATATTCTCTGAATTCTATACTAAATATACATGTACTCATTGCATCAAAAAAGTTTATAGCAGAAAGAAATATATAAGCAAAGATTTGACCCGTGGATGTAGGATCCTTGATATCTGAACCACGTAAATTCTATGTCCTTATCTTTTTTGCACTTTACTTACTTCTTCTTGTGTTAGATCTTTTTTCGTTTTTACCTTAATTAGACATAAATTGGACTCGACATTTTAACAAACATTTAGATAGCAATCTCATAATTGTGTAAGCATACGATGACATAATTACCACCCTAAGGCAAATTTAATGTCACTTAAATTGGTTAATTCCTGATTACAATAAGCGTTTAGCACTATAATTGTTTCATAATTAACTTGGTGTTTTAAGACGAAAAATCCCATTAACAATAAATAAAATATAATAATGATTCGAATTTTTTTTGAATATTATGCACAACATAAATTTAATTTAAAATAATATTTTGTGTGTATGTATAGAGAGAGATTTATAAATTCATATTTGTAGTTAAATTAAATTTTTAATTAACTAAAATTAGTTTAATGTTTTAAAATAAGTTTTTTATATTTTATAAAAATTTCACATCCTTTTTATGTATAATATTATTATTTTTAAATGGTAAAAGATAAAATATATACAACGAAACTTGTGTGTGTATACATATAATTGAATAATATTATATTGATGTGGAGGACAACATCTATGCATATAAATTCATTCAAACAATATTATAACTAACATGATAGAAAATAAATCATAAATAAAGGAATTATGCTTATTTGGATGTCGCCATTGAATGCACTTCGATGGATTACGCGAATCCTATATTTGACTAGAATAACCCTTCGGATGTTATAGAGATCTAAAGTACCACATCTTGTATTTGATATGACATAGAGGTTTAAAAAATTTCGACCTAGCTAGGGGTTTAAGTAGGCATGGAAATGGTAGAGTCAAGAACAAGTGAGATGGAAGAGAGAGAGATTAATCGAATAGTGAGGGGTTAAGTGACCTATAGAGAGAGCGAAGGAGAATTATTCTCCATTATTCTCTAATCCACCTTTCGACCAAGTTCTAGATCTAATATTCAAATCTTAAACGCCTCCTTGCTCCACTTTAGGATGGCCATAACTAGGGCTTCTTGGCCCTTTAATCACTTCAAACCCATTTAGTAATTAATTATAGTTAAATCCAATTTAAATATGTATTGATATCTTATATCGATTTATATATATACACACACCTTGTATATATGCACTGAATTAATTACTAATGGCATCCATAAAATTACTAATGACACCAATCATCAAATAAATAAATAAATAAATAATATTTCATGAATATTAATTAGTTTAGCTAATTTACAACGATTATAAATTGATTAAATCGTTTGGTATTTCAAAGTATTCATCAAAGATTATGCGACTCGTAAGTGTAAATTCAATCAGCGATTAACATTTAACAATTCAAATAGTAACATTCACTCGTCACCTTAGCTAGTAGAGTGACAGTTTGGTCGTATTTATCGCTTACACATCTTTATCGATAAAATGCAATTTTACGTTTAAGAAGCATTTTTTATTAACTATCGTTTACACCAATTCTCTTTGTTAAAACTATATCACTTTAGGACTTACAAAGTTTGATTTTAGTCAAAATTCCAATATCATTCACATTCAATTTGATTTATCCAAACACAAGCGCCCTTGGTTTAATAATAATAATTACTATTAACCATACTGCTCTAGCCAAAGACTTTGACTTTTAATTGACTACAGTTGACTTAATTCTAACCTCCTGGTATTAATAAGACGAATTCTCTATTGAATAGTATTTCACTTCCAATGCTATAACTCAGACCCAACTATAATCGTTCAATGAATATCATGCCGTGATTTATTATAATCAAAGTGAAGTCTCCATATTTAAGTTGAACGTTATTCTCAAGTTAAAAGAACTATGTAATATGTCACTTTGAGATTTCCTGTTTGATCTTAGTAATTATTAACAAACAGAAACTCTCAAGTGAACCATTCCATAGTTATCTAACAACTATTAGTATGTAACCCTTGGTGCCCCCAACAATCATGAGTAATACACCCCCCGATATTTTGAGAGTGTTACGTATTTTGGTCTTGACGGATGTATCGTTAGCCTTTCTCAAAACATCTTGACCAGGAATATTTAAAATACTATGTTATTTTATATTGTGATAATTTTCACTTGGTTACAGCTCTTTGTAATTATTATCACAACATATCATTTAAGGATTTTTCCATTTAATGTATTTTAAATTAATCATTTTAATTTATTATATCACTATATAAAAGTATATATAATAGAAATTAAATACCTTTATAACGGACAAGATTGGTTATAAAGTTAGATATATATAACAACATAATTTCCCCTAGGGAATACCCTACACTTTCAGGATGTGGCAGTGTGATTTAAGTACGATCTGCTAAAGATCTTGTTTTTCAAACCAATTTTGAATGCTAGTGGCCTACAAACCAAAAATGTTTTTAAGTGTCTTTGAAACAAAATACCAATAAAATTTATGATTGAATTTTAATATTTAGCACAATCCTTTAAAATAAAATAAAATTCAATATACATGCCATTTATTTATTAATTAAACATAATAAAAATCAAATTCTAAATTTAAAATTTATCCACTTAACGATTTGTTAAGAAAGATTCAATAAACCATAATTTTAAAATTAAAGAAACAAATGTAATTAACATTCATTTATTCGTTTAAGAAACATTAAATCCTAATAAGTTAATAAAGTCATCATTTATCTTTCTGTTTTATAAACATCAAAATTTTGTTTTGTTAAAAACTATACAAATTACAAAACAAAAATTATATAATTAAAGTTAAGGACGATGTCAAGGATCACTAGCTCAAGTGACAAGTGGTATGCCACTCTAAATAAAGGTATTGAAGGTCACGAGTTCGAACCCCTGAGATCGCTTGAATACAAATATCGCGCTTATTATAAAAAAATTAAAGTTAAGACCACTAGCTCAAAGTTCTAAGTGATATGACACTCTAAAGTAAACTAAGATTTCAAAGGTCATAGATTTTAACCATCGGGACACCAAAATAAATGCTCTATTTAAAAAGTACCACTTTTATTCTAATTTTTTTATATTAAATAAACATACTAATTTCAGCTTATAATAAATTATTTACATTACAAATTGCATTACGAAATGTGTTTTTGGATAGTATATTTTAAAATTGTTCTTTATAACACTACCATGTGCAAGGGTTAGAAGACACTAGTTGTTAGGAATTTAAGGGTGCATTTGTTTGCGACACGAAGGGGCATATGAAAGAGTCAGAAAAAATGGGCATGAAAGCATAACAGTTCGCAAAAGGAGAATGCATTATTGTGTATGAAAGGGACATTTTGAAAGGGACATTTCAATTGTTTTGTTATAAATAAGTTTGTTATTTTTTTTAATTTTTTTAAATTAATACAGTCAACTGGATTTATATTATTTATAAATTATGAAATGCTAAAAAATGCAATAAAAAAGGACGATTTAAATACCGTTAGTTCAAAATACAAATAAAACTCTACATACCTTCTAAATCTCACTACTAAATACCAAACAAGTCGTCTAAGCTCGTCGGGCTTGTTCATCAACATATAGACAGTTGTGTAGTATGAATCGCTGTTGGTTAGAATATATGATTGACATTCGAAAATGGGCCACTCTCATGTCGTACATCCATAATTCTACAAATGGTCTCTCTCATCTCATCCTCACTAGACAACCTCCACTCGGCTGATGTCTACGAGAGGAAGTGACGGCCGAGCAATGTGGATGAGCAGAAGCTCGAGGAGTACGAGTGTTGATTTCTATAGTTGCCCATGAGAAAGTCGGTGTAAATCTTGGTGTCGAACGGACATTGTTAGGTGGAGCCTTTGGAATATCGAACTTATTGGCTAGAGTTCTGATACAACATTCAAATATCACATTTCGTTTCCTGAATTTCGAAGGCAAGCCCACTTTGTATTTCCTGTAAATACTAGCTACTAATTCACATCACTTATTAGTTCTTCCGACGGTGTCACTCTCCACATTCCAAAACCCGTCTTTAGTCTACATCAGCTTATTCCACGGGTTCCATTCACATTTAAGATTGTCAATCTTGTTCTTCATCCGACTGATGTTATAATCGATGCCCATTCATGTGTTGAAGGCAACAATGATATTGAAGTACTAATAACCAACTCGACCTTTTCGTGTTGCGATGCGTTTGTAGCAAACGTCGATAAATGCCAACGTTTGTTTCTCGGTCTAGTCTACAATGTTGCAGATAGATTTGGAAGATTCATAGATTGATATTTTGTAAAAGAAAAAAAGAAAAATTTTGAGAAAAATAGAGAAGGTAGATATGAATTTGAAAAATACAAATATTAAAAAAAATTATCTGAAAAACTTGATGTGGAATTGGAAAAAAAGTTGAATTTTCGGATTGAGGTGTGGAGAATGGAATTACGGTGGAGGGATGAAGAGGGAAGAGGAACTTACAGGGAGAGATGAGCCAACCGTTGAAAAAATTAGACGCATTAATTGTTCATTTTCCAATAGATAGCTCAAATGATGCATTTTGTAGGGATCACCTTAGACGCCTCAGACGAGCTTGACGCGTACAAAGCGACCGAGGCAAAAATTGTCAGCAAACGTATCCTAATACTGTAAAAAAGAACATGAAAGCTATAAAAGTGTCATCAAAGATTATTAAATAGGTCCTTTTACATTATAAGTGACTAGTAATAGACATTTGTGTGATCCTACCCTCAAAGGGCTCGAATGTAATTTTTCATAAGTCAAGGAGTATAAAGCATTTCTCTTGCTTTTCCATTCTTTCTTCGTTCTGGTTCTGGCTAAAGTCGTGGGTTGATCCATTCCCACAACCTATTTAAATCTTCAATATATATATATATATATATATATATATATATATATCAAAATGATATCAGAAACAAATTTAGAAATATATATAAAGCGCCTTGGCCTCAAAATATTTCCTTCTGTTCAGATTTACTTCGATTAGTAAGGAACATTTCATTTATCCTTTCCATTGTTAGACAATGGTAAATATCATTGTATTCCATAATCATTGGGGAAAAAATTACAGTTGAATCGGATTAAAAAAGGGTAATTTTATTTCTCTATTTATGCAACATTTTTTAGCAAATTCTTTCTATACATGTATATATACTGTTCATATATGTTACAACATCAAAACAATACTATTATATATACATAAAAAAAAACAAAGTTTGCTAGGGTTTGTCCTTTATTCCCGTCTTTTAATTTATTGGTGATTATTTAACTGTACAATTTGATAGCTCTGATTATCAACTGTTTGATTGTTTAATCATGCTGTGATTTCTAATTGTACATTGTGATGGCATGGATACTGAATTTACATCTGTTTGACTGTTTATTCTGTTCTTTTACGTATCCAAGGAATATTTTGGGTCGGTTCTGATAACTTAGCTCTGATTTGTTGATTTTCCGCATCGATTTTATCTGTTAATTTAGAATTTAAAGCAACAAGCAACAAAAAAAAAAAGTTTTGCTGCATGTGGGATGAGTTTAATAACATGGCGTGGATCGAGTACCGTGGTTTAAAATTTGTATTCTGAAACAGTAGCAAAGAATTTGTTTGGTAAGAATTCATTGGGATTGATAATCTTCGATTCATCTCGAGGTTTCGAAACGGTAAATAATGATAGAAGTTTGAATAATTAGGTATTTTTCTGTAGTAGTTCTTAATTCGACACTGCAAAGCTTGATCTAATTTTGTCAATTCTTGATTTTGTATTTATTTAATGATGCAAATCTGAATTTTTTAAAATGGTGTGGATCGAGTACTGTGGTTTGAAATCTGAATTCTAAAACAGTAGCAAAGGATTTGTTTGGTAAGAATTCATTGAGAATTGATAATCTTTGATTCATCTTGATTTTTCGAATCAGTAAATAATGATAAAGGTTGAATTATTTTGGTACTTTTCTATATAGTTCTTAATTCGACACTGTAAAGCTTGATCTAGTTTTGTTAATTTGTGATTTGGCATTTATTTAATGATGCAAATCTAGCAATCCAAGCTATACTTAGTCATAAACTTAATCTGCTCAAATTTATTCTCAGATCAATCTGGATTGCAATCGAATGTAGTGAATTGTTCCAAATTAAGATCAGGTCACAGACAAATTAGCTTGCGGAAGAATCCTAATCTAATCGACAAATATAGACAATTTGCTCGAGGCATGCCTCATAAAGAAATGAATAAGAGTCGTAGTATAATGGAGAGTGAAGCTTGTTTGAAAGTAAAGAACAGTGCAAAAAATGGTGCAAATGATGGCAGTTTTGACAAGGATTCAGATTTTGACAAACCTCTCAAGGTATATGCCATTTCTTTTGAATATTAATATTATTTTGTAAACATATGGAAGAAAAAAAGAAGAAGAAGAAAATAAAATAAAATAAAACCTTAGATTGGACCATCACATCAGGCATCATGGCATTACATTTTGTGCCAAGTTACCACTTTAGTGTTCTGCTTCATGTGATAATGACTGCCCTCTACAGACTTATTGCAGGAAACGCGCTAAACAAAGCAGCACTGATAATCCTGGAAGCTCAAGAACGTCTCAACTTACTAAGGTAATCTAACTATAAATTGTATGTAATTACGAATTTCACATCGTCTAATATGAATTTGTTAAACAGCAAACTTCTGGATGGTGTCCAGAAGATTCATGTAGACCTGTAATTGATGAAGCTCCGGTATTTTATCCTAGCGAGGAGGTAAGATTTTTTTTTTAGTTACTAATTAGTAACTTTATGGAGAAAATGCTGAAATGTTCATGTGGTTGGAAGTGCACTGTGTTATGTGCTACACAAAAATAAAAATAAAAATAAAAAAAACAATTTTTTGTCAAAATCTGCAATTCGAAACTGTGTTAACTTTATTTGTGTTAAAAAAGATACTGAATATCTAAACCATCTCACGTGTTACATCGAAATTTCTAATCGAAAGTAGAAGATCAATTCGAAAAAGTTTGTGTTTACAGCCGAAAATTACGCGACCAAAGGTATTTTACAAGTATTACACCAAAGAATCAGATTACTTAGTGGCACACATATTTACAGGTATTCAAAGACACACTTGCTTTCGTTGCTAGCATTCGGGAAGTAGGAGAGAAATATGGTATATGCCGCATAGTCCCCCCTCCATCTTGGAGACCCCTATGCCCTTTGAAAGAAGAAAACTTCTGGAAAAATAATAAATTTACTACTCGAATACAAGAAGTTAATAAACTTCAAAACAGAGAAACGATGAGAAAAAAGTGCATAAATCAATGCAAAAGAAAGCGTAAGAGGAGAAGAATCAGATTTGGAATGACTCGAAGAAGACGTGGGACCAATGCTACAGAAGTTGATGAGTGTGAATTGGATTCAGATGCGAAGTTCGGGTTTCAGGACGGGTCAAAATATACGTTAGAAACATTTGAGAAGTATGCAGATACCTTTAGGAAGCAATATTTTGGTGTAGAAAGTGGAAATAATGGGAGGCCTTCAATCGATGAAATTGAAGGAGAATATTGGCGGATTGTTGAAAAGCCATCAAATGAAGTTGAGGTATTACTATATACTCATAACACCATGTATCAATTTAGCACTAATATTTCACATTTTGCACATTTAGGTATTATATGGAGCTGATCTTGAAACAGCAGTATTTGGCAGTGGATTTCCCAAAGCAGCATCTTCATCTTCTGAAAATGTGGATGAATATGCGCTTTCAGGATGGAATTTAAATAATCTTCCCCGTCTTTCTGGATCTGTTCTTTCTTTTGAAAGCGAAGATATATCCGGGGTTCTTGTGCCTTGGCTCTACATAGGGATGTGTTTTTCCTCATTTTGCTGGGTAAGTAACTAACATATATTTTGAACTTAAGAATGCTGTTCAGTATTTTTAGTTTAGTGTCTTATGTTCTTCAACGCGTGTTTAACAGCACGTAGAGGATCATCATCTATATTCACTAAATTACATGCATTTTGGTGAACCAAAAGTATGGTACGGAGTTCCGTCATACGCTGCTGCTAAATTTGAGGATGCCATGAAGAAGCATCTACCTGACCTTTTCGAAGAACAGCCTGGTTTACTACATGATCTGGTATGATATTTTTTACCAATTCTTTACATGCGTGTTCTTTGACCAAAATAATAATAATAATTACATAATCATAACAACGCATCATTCTTACTAAACAGTACTGTTGAATTGATAATCAGGTGACACAACTATCACCGACAGTTTTGAAATCTGAAGGAGTTCCAGTTTATAGAGCAATTCAAAAATCAGGAGAATTTGTTATCACATTTCCGAGAGGATATCATTCAGGATTCAACTGTGGATTCAATTGTGCAGAAGCTGTAAATGTAGCTCCTATCGATTGGCTGCCATATGGTCAGTCTGCTATTGAGCTTTACAGTGAACAGAAGCGCAAGACTTCTGTATCCCATGATAAACTATTATTGGGGGCAGCTCGTAAAGCTGTGAAATCTATTTGGGAGATATCCATGCTCCATCAAGGTAATTTGGAGAATATGAAGTGGGAACAAATTTGTTCTGATGGTGTGCTTGCTAGTGCTGTCAAGGTAATAATCTTTTTGCTAGAGATCTTAGCTCATTCATCAATCGTTCCATGTTATAAGTCATAACTCATGTAATTCTTTTATCATGTACAACATAAGATTCTTTTTTCCTCTTACAATCGACATTATTAGTTCTTTTTGCGAACGTGAATTGATCCATAGTTGAAGTTGTATATTAGGTATTTGGCGGACTGCTAGATTTTTCTTTTGATTAATAATTTTGAATATGATGCTTGGGTTTCTACATTTAGACTAAAATACACCCAAAAATAAACATTTTATCTTTATTTTTCTAGAAAACAATAAAAAATGAATTGTATTTTGAAAGTTTAAACAAATATCTTCATATCTTTAATTCCATCATGGGTTGAATAATTTTTCTCAACTGCAAGTTTTACTGAATTCTCAATTGAAATTTGATTAAATCACGAAATTTTTAGATTTTTGATAACACTGATTTAGTTTGGATAATGCAACAATTAGATATGTGTAAATCAAGCTTTCATCACATTTATGCATTTTTTCCTCTCGATATTTGGTATTTTCCATTGAATCAGTATATAAAATTTCTAAAAGCTATTGTACCTTATCAGAGGAAAATAAACTTTTGTACAAACTGTGAGTTGATACCATCAATGGTACACTCTTAAGTTTACTGTTCTAAATTTATTTGCTTTTTGTGTATTTTTTTCAGGCTCGAGTGATGATGGAAAATGAACGGAGAGAGTCTCTGTCTTCTATATACGAATCAAAAAAATACAGTAAAAATAATGATTCGGTGAATGAGAGAGAATGCTTTTCATGTTTTTACGATCTTGAAATGTCTGCCGTATGCTGCCCTTGTTCTCCAAATCGATTTTCATGTTTAAGACATGCTAAAGATCTTTGCTCATGCAATTCAACTCCTAAACACTTACTCTTCCGATATACATTGGATGAACTCAATAGCTTAGTCCAAGCTTTAGAAGGGGACTCTAGTGCAATTAAAAGATGTGTAGAGATTTTTGAAATAGATTCAATTTTAAATTGCAAAAGTTCGGACAATCAACAATGTGACATAAGTATGGCCGAGTCTGAACACTTGATTAAGAAAGAGACAATGGACGCTACAAAACTATACGATAGCAAATCGTCTGTCTCCTCAAGTCATTCTTCGGAAGCATCATCTTCTAGCAAGTCCAGTAGGAAATTATTTGGTACTGACTTGAATGATTCCAAGGTCAGTCCATGTAACTTAACTACTCATCAAACTGAAAATGTTATGAATATAGTGAAGAAGCATCATGTAGAGCCTTTAAGCTTTGGAACAATTAAGTTTGGAAAGCATTGGTGCAATAAGGATGCAATATTTCCTAAAGGTATCTTACTTGATTCATGATGAACAAGAAAAAATAAACTGAAAAGCACAAATAAAGTGTGGCTGATTTCATTGTAATTGAATTTGCAGGTTTCAGAAGTCGGGTTCAATTTTATAGCATGTTGGATCCTACAAGAACATGCTCTTATATATCAGAAATACTCGATGCTGGACTCCTTGGACCTATGTTTAAGGTGAGCTTCATGCTATGCATTTTTACTAACAACAATGATGAATTGATGATGATGGTGATGATAATAATGAGGAAAATTTACCACATTAGGTCACTTTTTACCAAAAAGGAAGAAACAGGCCCATTTTTTAAACTAGTTATAATCTCAAGCTTATTTCTTTTGTTAACAGGCAAAAATATGATGGAGCCATTTCAAATCGTGCCATCACACTTTCTTTTCTTAAAAAAAGTAAAAGAAAAAAAGGTCCTTTTGCAATCTTTGATGGTGCTAGTTAAATTAAGAAAGAAAAAATAAATATACGATGGCGGATTTTAAATTGTGGCATCCTATTAGTAGTCTCTATGACAGTAATAGACCTAAGTTTGTAACTAGTTTCAAATCAAACCTATTTCTAACGAACTTTGCTAATTGTACTTATGAATTTGAAGTAAAATTAACTCACTGGAGATAAATGATATTGTGGGAACCACAATTTTTCTTCTTCTTTCTTTTAAGTAAACCTTACTCAATTGTAAGTATGCGAAGCATATTTCATTTGCCTCATTTTTCGCCGAAAGTGGCAGAAAGCAGGAAATTTTCCATAATATAATGATTGTAGTCTTACAATGATTATAACATTTAGGTATCTTTGGAAGAGAGCCCAAATGCGAAGTTCGTGAGTTCTTCAGCTATGCAATGTTGGGAATTGGTGCTAGAAAGAGTTAATTCAGAAATTACCCGGCGACAAAGCTCAAGGGACCAAAACATTTCCCCGTTGCAACTTCTGGATAGAATTAATGGGCTTGAAATGTTTGGGCTTTTATCTCCGGAAATTGTCGAGGTAAATTTCTTTATTCTCTTATCTTATATCTACTTTATTCCACGTCGAACGCTTGATGCTTGGTCTATCATGACCTGTACAAAGGAAATAGGTAATTGCCCCTGTTGAGAGTTCTAGTGATATACCCTTACTTGTTTCTGAAATCTGGAAAATCACTGGAATTATATAAACAAAATGAAAAACAATAATCACACATTGAAACTATTTAGAAATAATATGCCTGTTTACACTACGGAATAGTTAACGATAAAATAAAATTTCAAATTCCAGAACTATTTAAAAATTATTCTACTTTAAACTCTTCCTTTTTAATGAAATTTACATGTTTTTCTTGTTTTTGAAACCAAGTGTTTTTCTGATAAGTATTGTGAGCTTTTTGTCATACGTTCAAGCTCCACCAAAATTGTACATATTTTTAGCAATATTGGACTTGCAACAATCAAGGATATCGTACTATTCACATGTTAATCCTGTATCCATTAATAATAAGAGCATTTCTGATCCAAGTGTAGTTATAATGTGAAGTATATTACACAACATCAATTTTTGATTTCATTCAAAAATTAATTTTCATTTGAAATGTTACTTAAAAATTTTATGATTGCTTGACAAAAAATTTACTAGACATTGGGCAGTGTAGTGTCTAGTTTTGGACATAGCACAATGTGTGCTAAATATATGTATATGATTGATTCTTTTATATACTATGTTTGTTTATTTATAAATTGATTGTGACTTAAACAAATTTGTTCCTGTTGCTTTTAATATCTTGCTTATAATACGTTGTGAACTGTCCCTTGACACATAATGATTAGGCATTACATCTTATTTAGATTGAAGATGCTCCAAAATAGTATAAACTTACACATATTTGAAGTATAACAAATTTTGAAATTAGGATCATCACCACACTTTTTTATAATTAGAAAAAATATATATGAAAAATGATGATCATATATTAAACTATTTAGAATAATGCACTCTTTTACATCAAGAAACAGTTGATCATAATTTTTTTTTCAATTTTCAAAACTATCATAAAAATTCTACATTATAGTTGAAAAGAAATACAGAATTTAGGATCCAAAATTTTGAAAACACATACAAAGTTTTAAGGCATACGATAAAAAGAAAATGTCATAATCTAAGCCGATTAAAAAAAACTGAAATTCAGAAATAGTTATTAAACAAAACCGAAATTCATTTTCAATATACTAGAAATAAAAGGAGAATTTCAAATTAACTGAAATAAAAAAGTGAAAGTTTAGTGTTCCTAAAATTAGAAAAATGAAGAAAGTTGCGTATATACAGCGCATGAGGTTTTTTAGCACATGATCATTAAATTATAGATAACTATGATATTTTTGTTCTTGAAATATACCAAAACCATTTACAATGACATTGAATTTATAAATCATAATTTGAACAAATAAAATAAATTTGCAACAAGTAACTGCAAATTAAAGATGCTACTGTTCATGGTCATACGCAATAAATCCAACTTCATGATTGTTCAACATGTCCATTGTGCAACACACATATTACACACTTATTATATACTATTAGCGAGCTCTGTTTTTGGTTTTCAACTAAGATAGGAAATCAAAATCTGAATATAAAATTGTTAATATGGGTAATTTAGTAAATTTCATGGATATAGTAAGGAAAATTCTTTTTATTTTTATCTTTTATTTCAACTTTTTTGGAATTAATTTGCATAGCAACTCAATATGAACAGGTAATTGAAGACCTTGATCCGAACCATGGATGCTCAGAGTACTGGTCATCGAAGACAGAAGCAAAACCAATATCTAAAAGCAAACAGAATCATCCTCAACCAAAATCCATGAAGAAAAAGCCCTATATGTTATTTGGTATCGATATAACCGAATCAAGTTGAATCAGAACCAATTAACAAATGGGTTTCTGATTGATATTTGCATAAGAAAACATAAAAGATCAACTATTTCAAAGATGACATTTTTTTTCAATTGGGTCAATAATTTCCTTTTTTTATATATAGAAAAACAAAAAATGCATAAACAAATGCATTGGACTTTTATTGGAGTTTCAGATAGCTGCAGGGTACATTTTGGAATTTAGATACCAACAATTTTGAGTATTTGATATTTTGTTGTTGTATTCGAATTTTACAGCATCAAAGAGATATTACTTTGAACCATATTATGTTTTTTTTTCTCTTTTAACATATGTTAGTGTGTGCGTGCGCGACAATGCACGAGTATATTTACAAGTATGCAGGCCTATTTCTTTGCATACAGTTTAACTCTGTGATGAAAGTAGTGTTTTTCCAGGGCTAAATATGTGTTGCTGTTGAAACATTTATTTCTTTCATTTATCAACTGAAAAGAGTAGAAGATTGATTTGATTGTATTTTTGTCAGACTGAGTTTGGTAGATTTTGGCAGGTTTTAGGTATTTGGATAAAAGTCCAAAATTTGGTAGCATGATGAAAGAGAAGTATGCTCTCGGTTTTGAAGTTTATAGCGTGGTAATATATTGGATGAGATTTATATCTGAAGTGGGAAAGATACCACCTATAGAGCTGATCTGTCAACGCATACTTTCGGATGCGGATAGTGTCATATCCGCATCCGAAATCATTTTGGGATATCGGATATTCGCATTTGCGGATATGGACGGATATCGGATAATTATTCTATCTGTTAACGATCGATAAAGCAAAAAATATAAATGGAAAATTTTAGTTTATCATGAACTTTTTTCAATTCCATTGATTATAAAAATGTTAAAAATAAATAAATATAATGATAATAAATAATTTTGAGCAGTTAATATGCATTTAGTGCGTATAATATAAAATTCTAACTTAATAAAACCATAAATAAATATCTTTTACTATGTTATAATATACATAATTTAAACTATAATCTTGGAAAATACCGGACGGATAATTTTCGGATGCGGATATCTTCATATCCGCACTTGCATCTGTTTTTTCGGATATCGGATATTTATTCACTTTTCGGATGCGGATGCGGATGAATTTCGGGTTTTTCGAATATCCATTGACAGTCCTAGAAAACGATAAGATAATAACGACGACATTGTACGGTAATGCAACAAGTGCCGAAGGGTGAAATTTCACTGATTCATTCTAGAAATACAATTTACTCATAGTGGATAAATTGAAGTGACAATAGTATGGTAAAATGAAATAGAAATCGAGTTGCATTTGATATTGCTCTTGATTTAAACTTAATTAAGAGAATAACTATATTCTCACGCTACAACAAGCTACAACAACTGTAGGAATCCTCAATGAAAATCCCCAATTAATCCCCAATACATCACATTAAACTAATATATGTTTTTCTGAAGTTGACAATGTTTACCATCGTCAAATCCAAAGGAAGATAAAGTACCATCATAGTTAATTAGCTGCGAAGATCCGTCATTCATAATATCCAAAATCCATGCACAATGGCTACCAGTCCCAAACACTAAAATTAAAGACTCTTAAGGATGACAAAAAGAAAAGAATTATTGCATATCTATCATAGGTTCGTACTAAACCCACATTAGAAAGATAAAACATAATAATAACATATACATGTGTAGGACTATCAATATTATAATAACATGAAAGACAATAGGATCCACTATCATAATACATAGTACTCCAAATATATGGAGTTCAAATGATACAACATTCAAAAATAATACATATCATATACAAGATAAAGTCTGACATGTTCATGCACAAAAATAATGGATAGATAATCGTAGCAACATATAGTTATGGCTTTATAACTTACTCTAGCTAGCAGTGTCTTCCCAAATCTCTAGTTCGTACATACTCAAGGAATAGATTAAAAAATAAAATATAGAGACGGTCAGACATAAATTCTGGTGAAAAGGAAGCATCTTTACTACATTTAATATCAAATATTCTATTATGATATGAATAACAAACAAAGGGGTATTTCGAAATAAATAATATATGTAAACCAAATGTACATATAATAAGTGAACAAGGGCTATAAAGAAATGCCATATCGTACCAAGCCATACTCTTCTCTTATATCCAACAAGTTAGCATAATGAACAGTAGTACTGATGATGTAACTACCGCAAATATCATATAAAGACATATGCAAACCTAAATGCATATCGACAACAAGCCAAAGCTCCAAGGTATCACTATAACATACCTATAACTGTAACTTTAGGGTAGCGCCATTTCGTACCCAATCCTGAATCTAGGTTATCATCGTATCGTATCTGTTAATATATCTGAAACTGCTACTAATGAGTCATGATGCATTTTCATCGAACTACAACGGGTTGGGGAAAACAAAGTGGATACGACCACTTTATAGTGATTACCGATATAGATGATCGTCTTCATCTCTCTCCGACTATCACATTCAATGAAATCCATGACTATCCCCAGCGGTCTCGATGGAAAATAATAATGCATAACCGGTAGCTATAGGCCTTGGGTGTGGATAGCACCATATCACACCCAACCCCGATCCACGTGTCTTTGATATCCCGATGACCAAATACCGAAGTTGTACCTAATGCTGAAATCGTGTAGAAGTCACGCTAAGAACAACCACTTAGTCATCTCCTGCACAAGTCGTTCAAGCATCCCAACTCATGACTCACATTCCTGATTGCGCTTTCATTCACTCCCGACCATCGTACATCACAGAATGTGCCACCAAAGCCTTGACCCTGAGCCACATGTGCTCTTATACCGAAGAACTCCAAAACATCGCTCATAGCTTCCCAGGACCCTACGAGCCTCGTTCGAACATCTAAGTCCCGCCCAAACACTAAAACCTCGAAGAAACACTAGGTTATCCAATCTGCAATTCGGTCGACTAATCTATATAGGTCAGTCAACTGATCCGCTATAGCCAATATTGGCTACGGCTAACCAGTCGACTGGTGGAGGTCTACCAATCGATTGACCTCTTTGACAATCAACTAGTTGAACCTGACTAGTCTACCGTTATAGGCCAAATAAGGCCATTTCTTCTTGGCCGCCAAACTTTGTATTTCACACTTCGACTAATCGACTGATGTCCCTTGGTAAATCAACTGTTCGCCTGTAGAGATGCAGGTTTGAACCTGGATGAGGTAAATTTTCCTTAGGAAACTTATCCCACCATTTAAGCTTCATTCGATCGTCGTCTCTGCTTCCATTGTTCCGATGTCGTGCTTCGTGGCCTTGGAACCTTGCCTTGCACACTACATCTCGAGCTAATACCTCCAATGATCCACTATGTGATGAATGCCATTAGAAGGCAATTCAATGAACCGTCTCGGAAATCAAAAGTTTCACAAATCATTCAGGTATGAAATGTTCAATCATCCATTTGACATAACCATAAACCAACAACAATCATTCCCAAACAACAATGACAAACAGTGTTATTATTTATTAATGTCTTCAAGTTAAACTTGTTTATTTACAAATGGCTTAAGTTTATCATTTCAATTATTCATTCAACTTATTCAACATTCTTTCAATCAAGTAGCACAATACTCATCATTCAACAAAAATTAAAGCATTCATGGACAAGCTCTAACTTAACAAAGTAATTACAAACATAAAAGCATAAAAGAAATCATATTAAGTAGAGAATCATTCCCACTTACTCGAGCTAGTAGAAATATCCTAAATTTGCATGAATCAACTCTTGAAATCCCTATTTCAAATTTTTTGAAATCAACTCTTTAATTCTAAAGAATTACGGTTGATGTGTATTATAATGGACTCTATCGGTTGAATTTAAAGTTCTGTGGGTGATTTTTGGAGAAGAAACAGAGAAGTTATGAAGAGAGGAAGAGAAGTTAAGGTTTGAGGAAAAAAGAGGAGGAAGAAGAAGATTTTGCAAAGACTTTGAAGAAGTGAAGAATTATTTTCAGAAATTGGACCTTTAAAGGTATTTCACCTCTTTATTTACAAGTTTGTCACTCTCCATCTCGATTTCTTCCATTCTACGCTTCTTTTAAGTATTATGTTTTTCAAATGTAAACAATATTCTGAATACGATGAAACTAGTTTTGGATCCTAATTTCTTAAAAACTCATATTTTGCATCGTGAAACTCTCTTATCTTAATTAAACATGTTTTAACTCATTAAAATGATTTAAATTAATTCATTACTATTCTTTAAAAATCCAAGTTATTACATCCCCCTAAAAGGAGCTCATCCTTGAAATTCTTAAAAGTGGAACAACGGAACTCTTAACATAACCATTACTAGCAAACAACAACAAGAAGCAAGAACAATCAAACATTCTATCCAAACTCATGTGTGCTTAGAGGAAATTAAGTGATATTAAGTAGAGTGACTCGTACCTGTAAATAGCTCCGAGTAAGATGCTTGAACTTTTTGTTCTGATTCCTAAGTGTTATCACCAACGTTGTCACTCTATTGAACCTGTACAAGTTTCACCACTTTTCTTCTAAGCTGTTTCGTACTATGACCAATAATACAGATAGGCTCCCTTGGTCTACTTTTTTCTAGTTCAACCCTTATATCTTCATGTTGACTCGGCTCTATGATGACATTAGAATCATGCATGCATTTGCACAAATTGGATACATAAAAGACATTATGCACCCCAGTCACCTTTTTGAGAAGTGTGACTCGGTATGTAAGCTTACCAATTCTTTCAAAAAAGGAAAGGTCCAATACTTCTTGGTGTAAACTTACCTAAAGTACCAAACCAAACCACATTACGCAACTGGAGGACCTTTACAAAGACAAAATACCCTATTGCAAACTCCAAATTGGTGCCTCTTCTATCAGCAAACTATTTTGTCGATCTCATGATGCTTTCATTCTCTTCCAAATTAAATTAATCTTCTCCAAAGTCTGTTGGATCATATCTAGCCCAAATATCAATCGATTGGTTGTGTCCTACCAACCTAACAACGACTTACACGGCCTTCCATACAAAGCTTAAAATGGTATCATGTTAATACTCAATTGAAAACTATTATTATATATGAATTATACTAAGGGTAAGTGATCTTCCCAAGTTCTCTCAAAAGCCTGATATGTAAGATCTCAATAAAATCTTCGAGTACTCTATTCACTCTCTTTGGTTCGCCTATTGGTGTGTTGATGATATGCAGTACTCAAATTTTCATTTTCGTACATGAAGCAAGTTACAAGTTTTGTCAAAATTCACTAGTGAATAATGGATATATATCGCACACAATACCTTTTGATATACCATGCAATCTCCCAATTTCTTTCACATATATAGTGGCTAGAGACATAGTGGTTCTTAAAGATTCAACCGATACAAAATGAACATTTTTAGTCAATCGATCAATGATGACCAATATGCTTTCATTATCTCTTCTACTTCTTGGAAACACATCAACAAAACTCACGGAAATTTCTTCCATCCATTATGGAACATTTAGCAGTAGCAGTAAGCCATTTGACTTCTTTTGCTCTGTGTTGTCTCTTTGGTCAGTCATGCATTTTGCAATCAATTCTAAGACATCACACTTCTTGCTTTTAGAATAAAATGAATGCTTAATATCATTATACATTTTGTTACAACCGGGCTGAATAATAATCCTATAATGATTGCATTCATGAAGCACTTCATCCCTAAGCCCATCAACATCGGGCACGCACATCTCTCATTCCTAGGAGCCAACCATTTCAACTAATAATAAACAGTGCCATATTGCTAGAATCTACTATGTTACTAAGTTGCATAGAAAATTCTATCAATTACCATTATGCTTTTGACAAGATCCAAATCGCTGCACTAGAGTAGGCATTACCTCCAAGTTCGCTAAATACCCAACCTTAAATTTGCATGGAGGTTAGAAATCAAATCCTACAATAAATTCTGACCTTTGCCATTCCACAAACATAGACCCCAATATGGCACACTGTCTAATAAGCACATCCGCTATAACTTTCCCTTTCTTGGGGGTGTACAATATACCAAAACCATAAGAGTCAAGGAGTTCCAATTATCTTTATTGGTGAAGGTTGAGATCCTTTTATGAAAAGTGGTATTTCAGTGATTTATGATCTATGAACAAATCAAAATTTTAACCTAACAAGAAACGCCTCCAAGCTTTCAATGCAAACATGATCAGTGCCAACTCCAAATCACGAGTTAGATAATTTCTCCTGTTCGGTTTTAGTTATCGACTTGTATAAACCTCAACCTTCCCCTCTTGCATCAATACCAGCCCGAGACCCGTGCCATATGCATCCATGTCTATAATAAACAGTTTTAATCCTTGTGAAATAACGAGAACCAGTGCGGTAGTCAACAATTCTTTCAACTTAGCAAAAGCATGCTCACAATGGGGATCACAAACAAGTGGTTGATTCTTTTTGGTCAAGTGAGTAAGAGGAGTAGCCACCTTTGAGAAGTCTTTAATGAACTTTTGATTATCTTTACTTGGTACCTTCCAATCTTGCATCGTGGCTACTTTACTTGGAACCTATGTAGTTAATATTGACTAACATCGCTGATATGTCACCGAGATATCTCATATCGCTCCTAAGCCAATATTTTTTCGATATATCAATTAAAATATCATTACCAATATGTCGCCTGATCTTTGCCGATATTCGCTTCAAAATTTAATGTCAAATACTTGATATTTTTTTAAGAACATTATTCATTATTTTATGCGTTGGAGAAAATATATTTAGAAATAAATATCTTCACATTCTCAATATTTATTTTTTGTATATGGTGAATGGCAATTTGTAGACCATGTTATCCAAATGCACTAATTTTTTAGTTTTAACCATACAGTTTTAGGCTTGTTTATTAGTCTTTTAATAAAGAAAACTCTACTTATTCCATTGTTTTATATGTTTTATTTTCCTTGAAAATTTTACCACTCAAGATAAGATCGTGAAAGAGCTACTTCATTTTTTAGTTATATCTTGTTCACAATTTCACATTGGTAAGTTAGCTTACGAAAAATCATTTTAGTAGTCATTATCATGCACCTAGAACTAAAAGTTGAAGAGCAGTAAAATTATACATTTAACATATCGAGAAGGAACAAGTTAAAGTAGTAATTGGTATCAAATCAACATTGGTTATTCGATAAATCAAGTGAGAAATAAAATGATAAAAATATAAATATGAAAAATTTGTGAAAGTGATATATATATATATGGTTAGATGACTGAAGAAACAAAAAATATAGTATAAAAATGAAGAAAATAATAAATATGTACATTATACGAATTTCTTGGTTTTTATGAGCTTATATTATGATTTGTATTAAATAGAATATCTTAGTAAACAAATTATAATCTATAATTATATGCAATTAGTCTTTGATAGTAATTTGAATTTTTTTCCAAATATTTAAATAATTAATGTAACGACCCGTATTTTTACGGATCAAAACATTCTAAAATGATTGACCCTTGGTTGTATTGTTGTTAAGACATTTCAGGTTTTGGCAGAATTTTGCTTAAGTCCTAAGTCGTAGCCGACTTAGGAGTTTTGGACGAGTTAAGCAACAAGTCTGGGCGAGTTAATGACTAAGGTAGATAGGGGAGTGGTTTAGGTCGGTTGACAGTTTGGGGCGACTTAAAGGTTGTACCGAGTTAACAACCCATAGGATGGACCGACCTAAGACAGTGACCGACCTAAGTGATGAGTCGTGACCGACTTAGGAGGTTTAGGCGACCTAAGTATTCTGGGGTAGGTCGTGGGGTAGAGATAGGTCGGCAACGACCTAAGAAAACTGTTGTGAGCGACCTAAGTGTGGTATTGGATAGTTAGGTCGGCTAGGCGACTTAGTAGATAGGTCGTATCCCAGTTTGTTCGCGACTTATGTTAGGTCGCGTAGATGTTTAAGGGTTTAGGTCGTAGACGACCTAAGAGGTAGGAGACTTAAGAGTTTAAGGCGAGTTAAGGTTTCGAGCGACCTATAGGATGTAGTGTATAGTTAGGTCGGCAACGACCTAGAGGAGCTGAGTTTTGCCTAAGTGCTAGGTCGCGTGAGTTGTTAGGTCGCGTGTTGGTATAAGTCGTTAGGTCGTATAGGCTGGTTAAGTCGGCATAGCAGTAAGTCGTAAGTCGTCTAACCAGTTAAGGCGCGTGCGCATTAAGTCGTAGACAGGGTTCGTTTGTGCGCATGTGTTGAGTCGGAGGTTGCTAGGTCGGCAGAGGCTTAAGTGTTAAGTCGGCAGCGACTTAAGGAGATAGCCGAGTTACGACCTAGGGTATTTTCTGCTATAAATAGGAGAGCTTCTCTTCATTTTTGGGATCCGGATTTTGAAGCGACGAAGTGATGCCATTTTGAGAGCTCGACTTCTACACTTCTTCACTTCTTTTCTCCACTCTAATCTAGTGCTTCCATCCATCCAAATCGAAGATCAAGATTGAAGATTCAAGAGTTTAGATTGAAGATCTTCATCTTTTCAAGAGAGATTTCTTCGTTTGAAGCGGATTCGTGATAGATCAAGCTTGATCCTTCGCTGTCCAGATCTGAAGCGTGTTGATTTGGGTTTGTTTAGGTGATTTGGTGAGTGGTGATTATCTCTCACACAGATCCAAGGGAGTATATCGGATTGTTGGCTCGATTTGGTGTTAAAATAGAGATTTCCATGCATTTTCTTCATCCTATGTGTAGATCCATATAGATCCATTGTTCATGATGATGTTACATCCATTTTATCATATGTTAACCTATGCAAGTTCATTCATCAAGTTTGTAGAGATATAATCCATGTTTTCATGCTTATTGGACTTTCAACTCTTTAATTACGAAAATGCCATTATTGTTATAATTGTCTACTTAGATCATTTTTGAATGCTTGATTGCTTGGATTGATGTTTGATTTGATTGATTGTTATGAACTAGATGATTGATGATCAGATTTAGATCGAAGGTGATTCAAAAGCTAAGGGAAAGGCTCTTGAATTGGAAAAGCTGCTCGTGGCATATGTAGCGGGATGATGAAGCTATTATGCATAGATTTGATGATGTGATGATGAGATGAGGCTTTGCAAGGATGTAATGAAGCGAGGCAATCATATGATGAAGACTTGGTCTAATCCAAACGGGATCATTCCAAGCATGTTGATAACTCGGTGATATGATTCGAGTTGAGGATAATGAATGGATATGAGAATAGTCGTCGAGGAGGATGACTAGGAGGCTTGGATAGCATCGTTGTTGAAGGTTCTAGCATGCTCTAAGCAAGAGTACGTTTGGGCAGATTCGATAGTCCCAACGGCCAACTGTTGATGGTCGAGTACTCTGGGCAGATTCGATAGTCCTAGGCACGGGCTGCGACGACGTGCGGGAGTTATGTCTAGAACCGGGGTTTCCATTAGCCCTTGACGGACGGCTGAAAGAATGTGCCGGTCATTCAATTAACGGTGATATCGAAGCAATGATAATAGTGATAGCCAGAGTCATGGATGTTTGGTTGTATCGTCATTCGGACTCAAGAGCGATATTTTCTGGGTGCTTATCTGATTTAGGCCTTGGTACTTGGAAAACATCGCCCTTGACTCGAGTGATAGTAGCTTTACTTTAAATTGTATGCTCTGCTATGATTGCTTCTGCTTAGTGTGTGTCTGGGGGCTATCACTGTAGAATGAGGTTGGAGTGGGAGGGTTGTATTCCTATTCCTTTTCCTTTATGCTCTTTTGGTATGTTGTTAGTTAATTTACTGCTCACTAAGACTGTTGTCTGACTCAAGGCTTTATGTTTTTAATTCTTATTGCCTTGGGCTGTTCGTCCATTTTGGGACGGGCAGACTAGGTAGCAGGTGACAGGTGCTGTTCTCTTCTCACGATGCTGATATCGAAGACGAGCTGGAGGGTTGCATATTATCTTCTTATTATATGTACTGGATATTCCACTGTTTTGTATTCTCTGAGAGATATGTAGTGAGGCTGGATGTATTGACTATGTGGATGCTTGTATTCAACTATTATGGAGTTTTATATGATGTCATTTTGTTCTGTAAAGCTTCACTATACTTATGTTCTATTGTATTTTGTCCATGCGCTGTGAGTAATACGATAGATTCTGTTGTTTAAAATCTTACCTTGACAATCGTCCATGGTCGCCTGGCACACTTTACAGCGCTCTATCTCTAGATTCGGTGCAGGGGTCATGGGCGGTCGTCACATTTGGTATCAGAGCATTGGTTAATCGATTTTACCCAACGCTCGCTGAAGTAACTACGTATGAGAGACGTAATTGTATTTTGATGGATGATTACTATATATAATATAGTAGCTTAGTAGGGTTTGAGTCCTTTATGCAGTTGTTTCTCTAGATGTTCTAATCATTCCTTTTTATAGATATTGAGAATGAGTCGAAGAGGGAGACCAGCTGCTAGGGAAGGCCGTGCTACTGAAGAGACTGCTGATTATGCAGCCATGTTCGAAGCTATGATGACTTCGATCATGAGAAGGATACCAGTTCCGGGGGCAGCAGTTGATGTTGGAGTTCAAGTCCAAACTCCGAAACCAGTGGATTTTGCTAAGCTGTGCAAGGATTATACTGCTCTTGGAGGGAAGGTTTTCTTGGGAACAGAGCCTACCATTGAGGTCCAGAGGTGGATAGATGCTTGTAGAAGGATCTTTGGTGATTTGGGAATTGATGATGCAACTAAGAGGAAGTTGGCATCGAGGCAGCTTCAAGGGAGAGCTTCTGATTGGTGGAACTCTATTACCATCACTACTCCGGAAGAAGAGATTACTTGGGAGCAGTTCCAAGTCAGATTTGAAGCCAAGTTCATTTCTACAGCTCAGAAGTCTGTTCTGTTCAAGAAGTTTGTAGAGCTCAAGCAGGGTGGAAGATCTGTTCTTGAGTATGTTTCTGAGTTTGAAGCTTTGTCCAAGTATGCCCGGTCATATATTGAATCTGCTTATCAGAAGAATGAGAAGTTTGTGACCGGCTTGGATAGTTATCTTGGGAGACAGTTGGTGGATCATTTGGACGATTCATTTGAGAAGCTTGTGGAGAAAGCTCTCAGGCATGAGAGTCTGTTTCCTAAGGAAGGACCTGTTGTTGCTGTTACCAAGGGAGAATCTAAACCACAGCAGGGTGGAAACCAGAAGAGGAAGCAGCAGCAGCAGAAAGGTAAGGATGGCCAGAAGAAGCCGAAAGGCGAGGTGACTTGCTACAATTGTCAGCAGAAGGGCCATTTCTCTAAGGATTGTAAGAATCCTAAGGTGCCGATGAAGTGTCACAACTGTGACAAGCCGGGGCATTTCAGGAAGAATTGTCCAGAACCGAGGAAGGACAGGCAGATTGTGCAAGCCTATGCTTTAGGAGCTGTTCCGTCGTCTTCGAAAGCTCCTACTGCTGAAGAGAAGGGAAAGAGTGTGGTTGTTCAAGGTACTCTTTTCCTATGTGGTGTTCCAGTTAGAGTTCTGTTTGATACTGGAGCGTCGCATTCTTTTGTTTGTAGTGAACTCGTAGGCCGGTTAAGTTTGGCACCGGATATTGTTGATAGGCCATTGGTTGTGACTAATCCAGTTGGGGGTTCGTCTTGTTTGTGTATGTTATGCCGTGGTCTAGTTGTGTCGAGTCATGGTTGCTCTTTTGTTTGTGATTGCTTTGTTCTGAACTTTGCGGGGTTCGTAATTATTTTGGGTATGGACTGGCTTAGGAAGTATGCGGCAAAGGTTGATTGCGAAAGGTTGGAAGTGACAGTCGAGAATGTGGAGGGGCGAAAGGTTGTGATACGATGTAAGCATGAAGAAGGCGTCTTCATGAGCTTCATGTATTCGCTAGTTGTTCCACGGGATGGACTGTCATCAGTGCCGATCGCTAACAGATTCGAGGATGTCTTTGACGAAGTCAAAGGGTTGCCGCCGCATAGAGAGATCGAGTTTCGTATAGATCTAGTTGAAGGAGCCAGACCTGTTGTGATGCCTCTTAGGCGGATGGCGCCTAGGGAACAGCAAGAGTTGAGGGTGCAAGTTGATGACCTTTTACAGAAAGGATTCATTCGGCGTAGTGTGTCCGAGTGGGGTGCACCAGTTGTGTTTGCAACCAAGGCAGATGGGTCATTGAGATTGTGTGTGGATTATCGTGAGCTGAATAAGGTGACTAAGAAGAACAAGTATCCATTGCCGAGAATAGATGACTTGTTTGATCAGCTTCACGAAGCTAAGGTGTTTTCTCAGATGGATTTGGCAACGGGATTTCACCAGTTGAGAGTAGCTAAGGATAGTGTGCCGAAGACTGCTTTTCGGACACCATCTGGTTTCTTTGAGTGGCTGGTAATGCCGTTTGGATTGACTAACGCGCCAGCATATTTTGTGGATCTTATGAATAGAGTGTTCAGGGATCAGTTGAGCAAGTTCGTACTTGTGTTCGTGGATGATATTCTGATTTATTCCAGAACTGAAGAAGAGCACAAGACGCACTTGCGTATTGTTTTGGAAATCTTACGGAAACATCAGCTGAAGGCTAAGTTTTCGAAGTGTCACTTCTGGAAGAGTGAAGTGAGGTTCTTAGGCCATGTGATTTCTGGAAATGGAATAGCGGTTGATCCCGCTAAGGTGGCAGCAATCCAGGATTGGGTTAGACCTAAGAATGCATCGGATGTGAGAAGTTTTCTTGGATTAGCAGGATATTATCGACGGTTTATCAAAGACTTCTCCAAGATAGCTGCACCATTAACAGGATTGACGAAGAAGAACCAAGTGTTCAGTTGGGATGCTAGGTGTGAGCAAGCTTTCGGAATCCTGAAAGAGAGATTGACGAGTGCTCCTGTT
Source organism: Allium fistulosum (assembly GCA_030737815.1). NCBI lineage: Eukaryota > Viridiplantae > Streptophyta > Magnoliopsida > Asparagales > Amaryllidaceae > Allium > Allium fistulosum. The sequence goes on from CM060905.1 coordinate 1,249,306,642, forward strand.
TTGACTATTCCTAGTGGGAATGATGAGATGGTGGTTTACACCGACGCATGTGGTACTGGACTTGGAGCAGTGCTGATGCAGAAGGATAAAGTTGTTGCGTATGCCAGTCGACAACTGAAGCCGCATGAAAGGAATTACCCAACTCATGATTTGGAATTAGCGGCGATTGTATTTGCTCTGAAGATGTGGAGACATTATCTGTTGGGAGTTCGATTCGAGTTGTTTACGGATCACAAGTCGCTGAAGTATCTTTTCTCCCAAAAGGATTTGAATCTTCGGCAGCAACGTTGGCTAGAGTTTTTGGCATCATATGATTTTGGTATAGCTTATACTCCGGGAAAAGGTAACGCAGTGGCAGATGCGTTAAGTCGAAGACATGCAGGATTGGGAGCCATGTTTTCAGAATGGAAGAGTCTCGAGTATTTAGCTGGATTTGACTTCAGGCCTAGATGTGAATTGGAACCTGAGATGTTGGCAAACTTATCAATAAGACCCACTCTTGTGGAAAGGATTGGCGAGAGCCAAAAGCGAGATGATAAGCTCGTCAAGATTATCCGTGAATTGGAATCTGGATTGGATCCAGAAAAGGATAAAGGGTTCGAGGTCGATCGAGAGGGTTGGCTTCGGAAGCAAGGACGACTAGTTATTCCCGATATAGATGAATTGAGGAGTGAAGTTCTGAAGGAGAGTCATCACTCGAAGTTGACAATTTATCCAGGTGGAAATAAGATGTATCGGGATATGCAGAGAACCTACTACTGGGAAGGCATGAAGAAGGATGTTGGAAATTTTATTTCCAAATGTATGAATTGCCAGTTGGTAAAAGCCGAACAGAAGAAGCCAAGTGGATTGCTTCAGCCATTAGAAGTTCCTACATGGAAGTGGGAACAAGTGTTGATGGATTTTATCGATGGATTGCCTAGAACCAGAACGGGAAATGAAGGGATTTGGGTCATTGTAGATCGTCTGACTAAGAGTGCACGATTCATTCCTGTTCGATCGACTAGGACTGCATCAAAGTTGGCTGAGTTGTATGTTAAGTGGATAGTTCGATTCCATGGTATTCCGAAGAGTATAGTGAGCGATCGAGACCCATTGTTCACTAGTGGATTTTGGAAGAGCTTCCAAGAAGTTTTGGGAACCGAGTTGTGTTTGAGTACAGCTTATCACCCTCAAACAGATGGTCAGACCGAGAGAGTCAACCGAGTTTTGGAAGATCTCCTCAGAGCTTGTGTTTTGGATTTCGGAGGATCATGGGAAGATCACCTTCATTTGGTGGAGTTTGCGTACAACAACAATTACCAGTCAAGCATTGGTATGGCACCGTATGAGGCATTGTATGGAAGACCGTGTAACTCTCCGACATGTTGGTTGGAAACAGGAGAAAAGTTGATACTTGGGCCAGAGATGATTCGGCAGACTTCAGATCGCATAGAGATCATTCGGCAACGAATGAAGGCAGCCCAAGACCGTCAGAAGAGTTATGCTGATAAGCGTCGAAAGGATTTGGAATTCGACGTAGGAGATATGGTTTTTGTGAAGATTTCTCCACTGAAGAATGTTATTCGATTCGGGAAGAAAGGAAAATTGACTCCGAGATTTGTTGGACCATTCCCGATCATCGAGCGAATTGGAAAGCTCGCCTACAGATTGGAGTTACCGGAGAAGATGTCGGGTGTGCACAATGTTTTTCACGTTTCATATCTACGGAAGTATGTGCATGACTCGAATACAGTAGTTTCTGCTGATAGCTGTGAAGATTTCGAAGTTGATCCAGTTGATAGAAGACCTCGTAAGCCGCTTCGTGTTGTTGAAACCGACACGAAACAGCTTAGGAGGAAGGTAGTTAAGTTGCTCAAGATACAATGGAGTGATGATGATAACGACTGTACGTGGGAGGTGGAAGAGAGGATGAAGGCAGCTCATCCTGAACTCTTCGAGGTATGGCCCTAAGGTGTCGTATCATCTAACGAAATTGTAACTTGTCCTTAGTCTTAGAATTCTGTACGCTAAGCTAGAATTGGATGCATGGTTTATTGATTGTTATGGATGATAGGCGTACAGAATAGCTTTGATTGCCTTGTTTGTTTGGAATTTCGGGGGCGAAATTCCTAAGGGGGAGAGAATGTAACGACCCGTATTTTTACGGATCAAAACATTCTAAAATGATTGACCCTTGGTTGTATTGTTGTTAAGACATTTCAGGTTTTGGCAGAATTTTGCTTAAGTCCTAAGTCGTAGCCGACTTAGGAGTTTTGGACGAGTTAAGCAACAAGTCTGGGCGAGTTAATGACTAAGGTAGATAGGGGAGTGGTTTAGGTCGGTTGATAGTTTGGGGCGACTTAAAGGTTGTACCGAGTTAACAACCCATAGGATGGACCGACCTAAGACAGTGACCGACCTAAGTGATGAGTCGTGACCGACTTAGGAGGTTTAGGCGACCTAAGTATTCTGGGGTAGGTCGTGGGGTAGAGATAGGTCGGCAACGACCTAAGAAAACTGTTGTGAGCGACCTAAGTGTGGTATTGGATAGTTAGGTCGGCTAGGCGACTTAGTAGATAGGTCGTATCCCAGTTTGTTCGCGACTTATGTTAGGTCGCGTAGATGTTTAAGGGTTTAGGTCGTAGACGACCTAAGAGGTAGGAGACTTAAGAGTTTAAGGCGAGTTAAGGTTTCGAGCGACCTATAGGATGTAGTGTATAGTTAGGTCGGCAACGACCTAGAGGAGCTGAGTTTTGCCTAAGTGCTAGGTCGCGTGAGTTGTTAGGTCGCGTGTTGGTATAAGTCGTTAGGTCGTATAGGCTGGTTAAGTCGGCATAGCAGTAAGTCGTAAGTCGTCTAACCAGTTAAGGCGCGTGCGCATTAAGTCGTAGACAGGGTTCGTTTGTGCGCATGTGTTGAGTCGGAGGTTGCTAGGTCGGCAGAGGCTTAAGTGTTAAGTCGGCAGCGACTTAAGGAGATAGCCGAGTTACGACCTAGGGTATTTTCTGCTATAAATAGGAGAGCTTCTCTTCATTTTTGGGATCCGGATTTTGAAGCGACGAAGTGATGCCATTTTGAGAGCTCGACTTCTACACTTCTTCACTTCTTTTCTCCACTCTAATCTAGTGCTTCCATCCATCCAAATCGAAGATCAAGATTGAAGATTCAAGAGTTTAGATTGAAGATCTTCATCTTTTCAAGAGAGATTTCTTCGTTTGAAGCGGATTCGTGATAGATCAAGCTTGATCCTTCGCTGTCCAGATCTGAAGCGTGTTGATTTGGGTTTGTTTAGGTGATTTGGTGAGTGGTGATTATCTCTCACACGGATCCAAGGGAGTATATCGGATTGTTGGCTCGATTTGGTGTTAAAATAGAGATTTCCATGCATTTTCTTCATCCTATGTGTAGATCCATATAGATCCATTGTTCATGATGATGTTACATCCATTTTATCATATGTTAACCTATGCAAGTTCATTCATCAAGTTTGTAGAGATATAATCCATGTTTTCATGCTTATTGGACTTTCAACTCTTTAATTACGAAAATGCCATTATTGTTATAATTGTCTACTTAGATCATTTTTGAATGCTTGATTGCTTGGATTGATGTTTGATTTGATTGATTGTTATGAACTAGATGATTGATGATCAGATTTAGATCGAAGGTGATTCAAAAGCTAAGGGAAAGGCTCTTGAATTGGAAAAGCTGCTCGTGGCATATGTAGCGGGATGATGAAGCTATTATGCATAGATTTGATGATGTGATGATGAGATGAGGCTTTGCAAGGATGTAATGAAGCGAGGCAATCATATGATGAAGACTTGGTCTAATCCAAACGGGATCATTCCAAGCATGTTGATAACTCGGTGATATGATTCGAGTTGAGGATAATGAATGGATATGAGAATAGTCGTCGAGGAGGATGGCTAGGAGGCTTGGATAGCATCGTTGTTGAAGGTTCTAGCATGCTCTAAGCAAGAGTACGTTTGGGCAGATTCGATAGTCCCAACGGCCAACTGTTGATGGTCGAGTACTCTGGGCAGATTCGATAGTCCTAGGCACGGGCTGCGACGACGTGCGGGAGTTATGTCTAGAACCGGGGTTTCCATTAGCCCTTGACGGACGGCTGAAAGAATGTGCCGGTCATTCAATTAACGGTGATATCGAAGCAATGATAACAGTGATAGCCAGAGTCATGGATGTTTGGTTGTATCGTCATTCGGACTCAAGAGCGATATTTTCTGGGTGCTTATCTGATTTAGGCCTTGGTACTTGGAAAACATCGCCCTTGACTCGAGTGATAGTAGCTTTACTTTAAATTGTATGCTCTGCTATGATTGCTTCTGCTTAGTGTGTGTCTGGGGGCCATCACTGTAGAATGAGGTTGGAGTGGGAGGGTTGTATTCCTATTCCTTTTCCTTTATGCTCTTTTGGTATGTTGTTAGTTAATTTACTGCTCACTAAGACTGTTGTCTGACTCAAGGCTTTATGTTTTTAATTCTTATTGCCTTGGGCTGTTCGTCCATTTTGGGACGGGCAGACTAGGTAGCAGGTGACAGGTGCTGTTCTCTTCTCACGATGCTGATATCGAAGACGAGCTGGAGGGTTGCATATTATCTTCTTATTATATGTACTGGATATTCCGCTGTTTTGTATTCTCTGAGAGATATGTAGTGAGGCTGGATGTATTGACTATGTGGATGCTTGTATTCAACTATTATGGAGTTTTATATGATGTCATTTTGTTCTGTAAAGCTTCACTATACTTATGTTCTATTGTATTTTGTCCATGCGCTGTGAGTAATACGATAGATTCTGTTGTTTAAAATCTTACCTTGACAATCGTCCATGGTCGCCTGGCACACTTTACAGCGCTCTATCTCTAGATTCGGTGCAGGGGTCATGGGCGGTCGTCACAATTAATATCAATATAACATTATAACATAGTACAATATCATTTATTACATGTTCTACTCTTGTCCGATATATTACCGATATTATCACGATATTTTAAAATATCTCATACCGATACTTGACCAATACGTACTCGATACTGATATTAACTACTTAGCTTAGAACTACCAAGGTCCCATGCTTAGACATAACATTACCCAAGAATCATATGTCTCAGCCCGAAAAACGACACATAGAAAACTTAGCTTCAACTGGTTTTTCCTTAAAACTTCCAACACCACTCTAAGGTGCGACTTGTGCTCTTATTCATCTCTAGAATATACCAAGTGCCATTAACTAACATGACCACAATTTTATTAAGTTACTCTCAAAAAAAGGCTCATCAAGTCAACAAAATAGGGAGCGTTGTCAACCCAAATGACATAACCTTCCACTAAAAAGCCTCGCCAGGCATCCTAAAAGCGGCCTTTGGCACATTATCCATTGCTACCCTCAATTGATGGGACCTCTTCATAAGATCTAGTTGTGAGAAATTTTTGCACTACTAAGTTTGTCAAATAATTCATCTATGTGTGGCAATGAATAATTATTCTTTCATGTCAACTTATATAATTATCTATAATCGATGCAAAGCCTTAACGAACCATCATCTTTTGTAGAAAACACAACAGATGCCCTTTACTCCAAAGTACTCCTTTGAATAAAGCCCTACCTTAGCAACTCTTTGGTTTGCACTTTAAATTCCCTTTTGTAATGATTCGCCTTTTTGACCCCTAAATGACAACACCAGTACATCCACTTTATTCACGTGTCGACCACTTAAGTGCCGAAAAGACAGATTGTTAGTGTAAATAAAAAGAAAAACAATAAGGAAGAAAAAACACAACATTAGAAGCTCATAACGCAATGATTTAATATAATATCAAAAGAAAGTACAAACTATCACTCTAAGATACGTAGCATTTCAGAGTTACAATCCTAAGTATTATTATCAGCCTGGACAATTATAATAGTACGTCCTCACAAACGGTAATATAAATACAAAATTGTAATGTAATGGAAATAAGAATACTACGATAAGCGAAAGTATCAGCTGATCTCCTCAAACTCCAAAGAATATCAATCAAAACCCACCTTTTCCTGACTACTTAAAAGAGCACCCATGGAAATAAGGGAAATATAAAACCATAAGTTAGACATAAGTCTAGTGTGAGAAACTTAAAAAACATCTATGTAATGTAACAACACCCTTTAAGATCGCTCGAATCACCGTAACGGTTTTCCTCTCAAAAGAGCCAAACCATATAACAAGTACATAAAATGATATATAATAGATAATGTCTAGGGTGTAGAATATAAATTAGAAATCCCTATACCGCTTGCATCTCACAATACAACAATATCAAAAGTACATCTAAAACTGCTAAGGTACGTGTGCATAATGGACCACTGGAGACATTCCCAGATATACTGAGGCCAACCTCCTAGCAAGGGTCAGAAAGTACCTTTCAAGCGTCATATATCTCCAAATAGAATATACCATTAAGATACACAACTAGACCTTGCCCTAACACATGGAACCAAGTATTATCAACTCCCACATGCAACATCGATAAGCATCTTTAGATATGAAGTTGATATACCCTATCATGGGTTAGCTAAACCCCAGGCTATGCATTCTAATTTGTTTCCTGCCATTACCAATGGTGAAGTCACATTCAACATCTAAACACACAAGTCTTCATCACTCAAACAGATCTCGAATCTCTCTCTAGATTCGAACATCTCGAAGAGCCTACGAATCTCTACAAGGATTGCAACATAAGTCGTCCAATGAGTGCTAATGCCGACCTCTCCCTTGGAATTAACCTTAGGATAGATATTTCAACTCTATAGTATTAGTCTAAATTGTTAACGCTGACCTCTCCCTTGGACTTAACCTTAGGATAGACAGTTCAATTCTGTAACATTTCACTTCAAAATCGCTTCCAAAACATAGAACCCGTACATCAGTTTTGAAGTGGTATTTGGTAAGTAAAACACTCACCGATCCTAGACTTTTCAAAACTAAATTGATGAATTTCCGATTAACTCAATTTCGGTTCTTTGAGAAGCAAAAGAACAATATAAAGGAGTCCTCCTAGGGGGACCTCATATATATACGTTCTTAAAGCAAGAGACGATTCATACTAGTAAGTCCTCCCTGGAGGATCTCAAACCGTACCAATACGTGATGCTTACATATACTTTCAAGATTAATTTGATCAATTTCGATAGTCAACTAACCGACTACGAAGTACAAATAGATGATCGTATATGGAAACCAAGTCTCGTATATTTATCATGTTTCCAATTTTCTCAATTTATATAATCCCTCGGTCAAGGGTGAAGCCGGTAGGTTAGAGCATTGTTGCTTTTAAACCCTACTCGAACATTAGCCTTAACTTTCACAGATAGAATAAACTACTTTGTCTGCTTTTAATGCTAAGTACACGACTAAATACTTTCAATAAACAAGTAAAAACACAAAGCATGGTTAAGTTACACAAAGCACGATTAAGTCACACAAAGCACAATTAAGCCACACTAAGAACGATTAAGGCACATAAAGCACGATTAAGTCACATAAAACATGGTCAAGTTACTTAAGCTACTCCTATTCCCTTTTTATTTAATTAATCCGTTTATTAATTAAAACGACTTTGTAAATACTTGTGTGTGTATATGTATATGTATATATATAATATCTTTACAACAGATATATACATGCATACTATTATTTCACTATTCATTTATACTCTTTTCAATACTTCAAAAAGTATTTATATACTTATCTCAAATGGTATAAGTATATTAATAAATAATTACAAGATTTCTTACTTTAAAATATATTCACAAAGGTTAAAGACAATTGTTACTCAAACATTTGTACAAACCCAAACCCAATTCACTTTTAAATATCTTCAAACATTCTTTTAAAAATCTAATTATATTACTAAGTATAATAAAAAAGGGTTAAAAACAAATGTTGCTTAAACATTGTTTACAATAAACCAAAAACATTTTATACTTGTCATTATCTTTAAAAACATTCGTTTAAAGATCTAAGTATATCAACACTTATTAAAACAAAAATAATATACTTTTAATTGACCTTTACAAAACCATTTATTATAACATAAGTGTTGTAATCAAAAAATATCCATTTATTCTTTTATAAAGTACTTAACTTTTCCAAAACTTATATATTTACTAAGAACCTTCTAAAATGATAAGTATATATATTTGTTGAACGGCAAATTTTCTATTGATTAGAAAAATGCCGATAAATTTCGAAATAAAATAACCGCAAGCGCACGACATACAAAAGTTGGTACGTGGCGAGTACGGGTCGATCCATAGGGAATTTTTAAGATTTTAAAATTTTCAATTCAATCAAATTAGACCAAAGTGAGATGAAATTGTTAACTACAAAAAAAGAAGCTAAAGCTAGAATTAAAATGTGATTTAAAAACTATTAGACTAGAGAACAATTTAGAGCCAAATACACTCTCATATTTTTGTAAATTAACACACAAATAATTTATGATCTCTAACTTTGATATTAAGTGAAATGATCATTTCATTTATCATAAGTATGGTTTGCATATGTTATTAATTAACATAACTCAAACCACCAAACTATAATACAACAATTATACCACTTATAATTCTCATGAAAATGAAGCCAAAGCTATTTTAAGTATGATCTATTTACTATGGTAACTAGTAATATAGATCATCAAATTTCATTTTTACCTTCATTTCAAAATCAAAAATTAATTAGCAAATGATGATGTAAATTGTGTTTATGTTGAATAAGAATAGCTCATTTGCATAAACAATATAAGCTATCAAATCCACTTGTATAAACTTACATCAAAATTCACTTCCATGAAGCACAAGCTAATGAGATCATAAATCATAAAATGTTGAAATTACATAATATTTGAGAGCTTCATTACCCCTAAATTGAAGGGGTTTAGCTACTCATTTGTGTTATCAAATCAACACATGTAAGTTTCAACATTGAAAATGAAAGAAAGTAGAGAATAAACAAAGAAAAAGAAGATTAACTGCTAGAAGGAAATTAATTAGACTAGTGCATAAATGTAAATCTAAGCTATGAACATAAAAAGAAAGAGAGCATAGAAATAAACATTAACAATAAAACAAAGAAAAACATGTAGAAAAGAGAGAAGAAAGAGGCTTGGAAGCCATTTTTATTTCATGAAACATTGCCATTACAACTTGCTTTCTTAATTTCCTAACTGATGTGAAAGAGTAGAAGATATGTTCATATACACAAATGGGTTATTTATACATGCATAAAACCTTAATTCCATTTTTAGGGAGCTTCCCAAAACACCCTTTAGGAAGTGTGGCCAGTAAGTAACCATTAGCCACTAATTAATCCATCATTTGATGTGCATGAAGCTTTAACCTCCACTTAGTTGTCCATTAGCTCCTAATTGTACATTTAGGTAAGTGGGTGGGGTCCTCCATGGTCTTGAACTTTGAATTATTTCCTCTTCATTCCTTTGTATTTCCTTGTCCATGCATATATCATCATGAATCCCTCTTCCATGTGCATCAAAATATCCTATAAAAATCATAAAAATGTCCAAGTAAAAATTCTCAAATTGACACATGCACAAAAATGACCATTTTGCCCCTGAATGAAGATGAATATATGGTGATTTGAAAACAATTGAATTTTGGTTTTAAACATGTTAAAATGCCCAAATATGATGTTTATTTAAATAAAAAGAGATAAAATATGGATGTAAATATATGCACATTTACGTGTATATCAAATACCCCCACACTTATCTTTTTATTCGTCCTCGAATAAAGAAAAACTAAGATAAATCCATTTTCGTAGGGAGCACGATTGCATTGAGCGTATGCAACAAGCCGTTAAACCTCTGGGTGTCCCCAGTAGGACGAGTGTTGTCTCGTGAGGGTTTTCAGCGGATACTACCCACAAAATCCAAATGCAAAGTGAAAATATTTACAAAGTGGAAGATTTATTTACAATGGGATGAATGCAAGTTTTTGAAAGTATTTACAAATGAAATATTTATTTTTAAATAGACACAAATAAGTTAAATATAAGTTCTGGTCATTGTCTTGCAAATTTAAGTCATTTACTCGTCAAAACTTCCAATAAACACAAAGTTATCGTAACAAATAGACTATAGTTCATTTCTTTCCAATAACAAGTCAAATTAAACAAGTTAAAATGATGCTTGGATTTCAATTGCTTACTCTCTCTTATTTGAAAATTTTATTAACAATATTTACATATGCCTAACTCAGGTAAATTGAGGCCGAATACATTACCCGTGTACTGCCTTGCGGACCGATGTGAGGGGAATACAGAGCATGGCGAGTGAACACACAAGTGTGAACACTTATCGACTTTAGGAGTTATTAAAAAGAATTTTTATATATATACACCTAACTCAGATAAACTGAGGCCAGATATACCGATCATGCACTGCCTTTCGGGCTTACGTGAGAAGGGTACAGAGCATGGCGAGTGAACACACGAGTGTGAACACATGACTCTAGGTGTTAAAAATATATATACATATATACAAATGTTTTTTTTACTTATATATTTTTTTTGTTTTTTTTAGAAAGAGAGAGTTTTGTAAAATCATCTTAGCACCATTTAACTTATAAGATAAAAATGTTATATCCTTTACTTTAAATTTACCACTTTTTTAAACAAAGATTTTCAATTAGAACATACTTCATAATTAACACATATGAACCTTCCTATATACTAGTTAAACCATTGTTATTTGTAATCAAAATTCATTTTTATTTTTGTTAAGACAAATAAATTTTCAAAAATTTCAATTTATTAACCAAAACTTATACTTATCCCATAGTGTTTCATCAAAAATAAATCAAAATGCTAAAAAGAAAATGTTTTTGAGATTGAGACTTTTTTTAAGTTAAAAGAAAATGAAAATTCAAAAATGCCATGAAACTAAAAAAATGAAAATGAGACTCCCCCCCACACTTAATTTTGACCGTGTCCCCACAGTCAATGCATGATATATTGAGTGTGACAGGGAAAACTATGTATATATTTACAAAAGAGGGTTAACATTCTTACTAGACGTAGCTTGGCTCATGAAGGATCATGAGCTCCTCCTCTTGATTACTTGGAAATTCCAAGAAAGGTTTCAAACGATGACCGTTGACTTTGAAAATCGATCCATCCCTGGGGTTTTCTATTTCTACGGCACCATGTGGAAAAACAGTTCGTACCACAAACGATATGGTCCATCTCGATTTAAGTTTCCCAGGGAATTAGTGAAGTCTTGAGTCATACAAAAGAAATTTTTGGTTAGGCAAAAACGTTTTCCTTAGGATTGACTTGTCATGAAAAACTTTGGTTCTTTCTTTGTAAATTTTCTCGTTTTCATACGTGTCGTTCCTAAATTCTTCTAGTTCGTTGAGTTGTAGTTTTCGGTTTTTGCCAGCTTTCCCAAGATCAAAGTTTAGGTTCTTAATTGCCCACAACGCTTTGTGTTCGATTTCAACTAGTAAATGGCAAGCTTTACCGTAAACTAAACTAAATGGGGACATCCCAAGGTTAGTTTTAAAAATAGTACGGTAAGCCCAAAGCGCGTCGGTCAATTTCTGAGACCAATCTTTTCGATTTTTGTTAACAGTTTTTTCCAAGATTTGTTTTATTTGTCGATTTGAAACTTCAACTTGGCCACAAGTCTGAGGATGATATGGAGTGGATAACTTGTGGGTTATCGAGTATTTTTTCATTAAAGTTTCAAAAGAACGGTTACAAAAATGGGTTCCATTATCACTAATTATTATGCGAGGTGTGCCGAACCTCGAAAAGATGTTTTCTTTGAGAAATTTCACAATAATTCTACGGTCGTTGGTTTTGCAAGGAACGGCTTCGACCCAGTTTGAAACGTAATCGACAGCGAGAAGGATATACAAGTTTCCAAAAGAATTGGGAAAAGGTTCCATAAAGTCGATACCCCAAACATCAAAGATTTCGATCGTAAGAATGGGTTTAGAGGCATCATATCTCGTCGAGAAATTCGTCCAAGCATTTGACATCGATCGCAAGTTTTACAAAATTCAAATCAGCCTTTAAAAATAGAAGGCCAATAAAAACCACAATGAAGCACCTTTTTCGCAGTTTTTCGAGGACCGAAATGTCCACCGCACGCTTGATCGTGGCAAAACGAAAGAATACTCATGATCTCATTATCCGGAATGCAACGTCGGATGATTTGGTCGGGACAATATTTGAACAAGTATGGATCATCCCAATAGAAATATTTCACTTGGGACATGAGTTTGCATTTGTCCTGTTTGGACCAAGATGAGGGAGTTTCTTTAGTGACTAAGTAGTTCGCTATATCAGCGTGCCATGGATCGATAGAAATTGAAAGAAGTTGTTCATCGGGGAAGTTTTCATTGATTGGAAAAGAAGATGGTGCGTTCGGAAGACAAGACAAGTGATCGGTTATGACGTTATCGGATCCTTTTTTTTCTTTGATTGTAAGGTCAAATTCTTGAAGTAAAAGGATCCAACAAATCAAACGGGATTTGGCATCCTTTTTAGCGAAGAGATATCGAAGCGCAAAGTGGTCCGTGTACACAGTAATGTGTGAACCTATCAAGTATGGTCGGAATTTTTCAAGTGCAAAAATGACAGATAGAAGCTCCTTTTCGGTTGTTGTGTAGTTGAGTTGAGCGTCGTTCAAAGTCATACTCGCGTAGTAAATGACATGAAGGATTTTGTTGATGCATTGTCCTAAGACAACACCAACCGCAAAGTTAGAAGCGTCACACATAACTTTGGAAGGAAGATCCCAATTGGGTGCACAAATGATTGGAGCAGAAATGAGTTCGTTCTTAAGACGTTCAAAAGAAGAGATACATTCAGATTTGAAACCGAATGGAACGTCTTTTCCGAGAAGAGTCGTCAAAGGACGAGCGATTTTGCTAAAGTTTTTCACAAAGCGTCGGTAAAAGCTAACGTGTCCTAGAAATGATCGAATGTCCTTAACAGATTTGGGAATGGGTAGGTTTGCAATTACGTCGATTTTCGCTTTATCTACTTCAATGCCTTTATTTGAGATTATATGTCCAAGGACTATGCCTTGTTTGACCATAAAATGGCATTTTTCCCAATTCAAAGTCAAATGTTTTTCTTTACATCGATTTAGAACTAACTCGAGATGGTGTAGACATTGGGAAAGAGAATCGCTAAAGATTGAGAAATCGTCCATAAAAACTTCTACAAAGCGCTCAATCATGTCAGAAAAGATTCCAACCATGCATCGTTGGAAGGTCGCAGGAGCGTTACAAAGTCCGAATAGCATACGTCGATAAGCAAAGGTACTGAATGGACACGTGAAAGTCGTTTTCTCTTGATCTTCAGGAGCGATTGGAATTTGGTTATAGCCGGAATAACCATCAAGGAAACAGTTGAATTCGAGGCCGGCTAAACGTTCGAGCATTTGGTCAATGAAAGGAAGAGGGAAGTGAACTTTACATGTTGTGGCATTTAGTTTTCGATAGTCAATGCAAACACGCCAATCCGTTTGAGTACGAGTTGGAATAAGTTCGTTTGAATCGTTCTTGACAACGGTTAGCCCAGACATTTTCGGTACAACGTGAATTGGGCTAACCCATGAACTATCAAAGATTGGGTAAATGATTCTGTTGTGGAGAAGTTTAAGAATTTTATCACGCACCGCATCTTTCATTTTTGGATTAAGCCTTCATTGCGCATCATGAACAGGCTTGGCATCGTTGATTAAATGGATGTGATGTTGAACAAGAGCGGGACTAATTCCCTTTATATCGAAGATGGACCATCCAATCGCTTCCTTGTTTTTCGAAAGAATAGAGAGTAATGAGGTTTCTTTATCAAGAGAGAGAGTTGTAGAAATTATGATGGGCAATGTTTCGTTTTCACCTAAGTATGCGTACTTAAGGTGATCGGGAAGTGGTTTGACGTCCAACTTCGGGAGTTTTTCGATCAAAGAGTTGGGTTGAGATTCGGACTCAACTTGAAGCGATTCAAAGGGAAGAGTGTATTCAATCTCGTTGGGAATTTCGTGAAACAATTTTTCGTACTCGGCTTCGCATTCGTCGTTAAGGTCAAGTGTCTCGTTTTCGAAGTTATCGTGAATGGCACTAACTTCCAACATTTGGTCGCGGGGTTTATTTGATTGGCTTTCAAGATTAAAAATGTTGAGATCCAAAGTCATGTTTCCAAAAGAGATTTTCATCGAACCGTTACGACAATTGATTAAGGCATTTGAGGTGGCTAAGAATGGTCGGCCTAAAAACAATAGAATTTGACTCGCGGAATTTGTTACGGGTTATGTTTCGAGAACGATAAAATCAACGGGGAATATGAATTGCCCTACTCGAATGAGCACGTCCTCGATTTCTCCCACGGGCTTCTTAATGGAACGATCAACGAATTGAAGTGTAACTTTTGTGGGTTTGAGCTCACTTAGCCTAATTGTTCGTAAATGGAGTATGGAATCAAGTTGACACTCGCGCCTAAGTCAATCAAACATTTGTTAATCGTCTTGTCTCCAATTGTAAACAAAATCGCAGGGTAGCCAGGATCTTTGTATTTGACGGGCATGGATTGGGACAAGACTTCACTCAAACTGGCGGCTAAGAAGACTTTTTTGGGCACTTGAGTGTGTCGCTTTTGGGTACATAAGTCCTTAAGAAATTTCGCGTAAGTGTGGACTTGTTGAACGATGTCAAGAAGCGGGATGTTAACCTTTACTTGTTTAAAAATTTCCAACATCTTTTCCATTTGGTCCGAGTGTTTCTTTGATCGAAGATGATGTGGAATTGGGACACGATACTCAGTAGGCGGGTCTACTCAAGTAGAAGAAGAATTTTGATTGGCATCTGATTCGACGTTTGGCTCTACGTTCTGTTCTGTGTCGTTCGTTGATTTAGAAGTGTCGAGAGAAGTTTTCGGTAAATCGTTTGGATTAACGACTTGATTATCGATTTGTTTACCGGAACAGAGAGTTGTGATAGCATTCAATTGGGTGACGTTGCGATCTTGAACAACATGGGCTTGATTTGAATTTGCGTTTTGATTTCTGGGATTTGGAAGGGGCTGACTTGGGAATGTTCCTCGTTCGCGTTCACTTACAGACGTGGCTAATTGACTCATTTGCATTTCGATTTTTGCAATCGATTGGTTTGTGTTTTGCATATATGAGGCCAATAAAATTTTCAAATTGCTGTTTGATTGAAGGCTTTGAGTAGTTTCCTTAGCCAACGTTTCAAGAGTTTTCTCAAGCGAAGTTAAACGTTTATCATCTTGGGGAGGATGAGCAGAATTTGGTTGAAAGCTTGATTGTTGTGGTTGATTATGGGACGGACCCGCAAAGTTTGGTTGAAAATTGTTAGGATGAAAGGGAGGATTCGAAGCATTATTCGGGAATGCTTGAAAATTGGGACGAATCGTATTCGTGTTGGGATTGTTTTGGTTCCACGCAAAATTCGGATGATTTCTCCAACCAGGGTTGTACGTTGGAGAAAACGAGTCATTTTTGGCTTTATTGAAAGCATTGATTTGTTCGACAGAATTGGGACACTGATCGGCTATATGATTAGGATCGTTGCATATATAACACATCGGTTGGGAAGCTTGGTTCATCTGATTCGATGAGAAAACGTTATCGAATTTTTTAATCATTGCTTCATCTTAGCTTCCAAAGCAAAAGAAGATCCTATTGACTGTGCACTCGATCGTGAGTAAATTGATTTTTCGTTCGAGCATTCCCATTGGGATGATTTTTCGGCGAGGTTTTCAAGAAATTGCCAAGCATCGTCGTGATGTTGGGCAAGAAAGTTGCCTTGGCACATTGATTCGAGCATGGTTCGTGAGCTGTTTTCGAGTCCATCATATAAAATTTGGCAAATCGTCCATTTTTTATAGTTATGGTGTGGACATTTTATCAAAAGCTCTTTGAATCTTTCAAAATATTTTCCAAATGGTTCTCCCTTGAATTGATGAAAATTTACAATTTCGTTTCGGATTCTACTCGTTTTTTCCAAAGGGTAGAACTTTTTTAAGAAAGCTTTTATGAATTCTTCCCACGTTTTAATCGAGTTCGATGGTAAGTTGTACAACCATTTTTCAGCAAAATCCGTAAGAGTGAATGGGATTAATCGAAGTTTGATTCCGTCATGGAAAGTTGTTGGAGTTTAATAGTTGCACAAACTTGTTCGAATTTAGTCAAAAAAATGTATGGATCATCGTGCTCGAAATTGCCAAATTTTGGAAGCGTGGCAATATGGTTCGAGTGAATTTCAAAATTATTACCCGTAGGGGCGGGTAACGTGATGCAAGACGGAATAGAAACTCTATCGGGAAAGATTCTATCCATAAGAGTTCGAGGGGCGTTTTCGTTCGCCATTTCGGGAGGATCGTCTGTTCGAGTCAAACGGTTAGTTGTCGAGTCGTGAGTCCAACGATTTGTTGTTGTGTCACGAGTCCAAGTACTCATGCACAAGTGAAAGTTGAGAAGAGAGAAGTTAGAATCGAGTTTAGTGAATGAAAGAAGATTTGAAAAACGAAGTGAAAAATTGTTTTTGTTTTTTTTAAGGAAGAAAAATATTTACCAAGTGAAATTTATTTTCAAAAGAGAAGTTTGATTTTTGTTTTGTTTTGGCTTTTCAAATTTTTATATGGTTTTTCTTTTTGTTTTTGTTTTTGAATTTTCAAATATTTACCAAAAGGATTTTTGTTTTTCTTTGTTTTTAGAAAATGGAAATTTGATTTTTGTTTTTGTTTTTGAATTTTCAATTTTCAATTTTTTTTGTTTTTGAATTTTTAAATGTTTTTTTCTTTCTGAAAAGATTTTATATTTTTTTTGGATTTTTGTTGAAAATTTTCAAAGGAAAGGATTTTTTTGGATTAAAAACTAAGTTAAGTAAAATTTACAATTTTTTTTGGATTTTGGATTTTTTTTTGTTTTTTTATTTTAAATATGCATGAACTAATGCAACTAAATGAATGCAAATGACTCAATTACAATTTTCTGTCCTTTGTAGCTCCTAACCTAAAATTGTATAATCACACTTTGTCTTAAATCAACAAAAATATTTCTCAGCCAGGTAACGGGCAGGGGTTATCGGTGCACCACGAATCACCGTAGCAATGCAACCGAAGGTTTAAGTACCTTCAGAGGAACAACCATTATAATATTTACGAATCACCGTAATATTTATAAATGGTTATTACTCTACCGTAGCCTAGACACCAAGAAATAAAATTGTTCAAAGAAAACAATTGTGAGATACAATTAAGCCCTAGATGAGCTCGCGACACCCTTAAGTCGA
Source organism: Allium fistulosum (assembly GCA_030737815.1). NCBI lineage: Eukaryota > Viridiplantae > Streptophyta > Magnoliopsida > Asparagales > Amaryllidaceae > Allium > Allium fistulosum. The sequence continues at coordinate 1,249,323,973 of CM060905.1, forward strand.
ATGTCTAACCTTTTTTATTAGTCAAATTCTACGATGAAATGCGTTTGTGGGCTAAGGAAAGGGTGATGAAATCCCTCACCTTATGTGAATTGGGGTATTGCCCTTAGAAAAGAAAATAAGATGAGATGAATGCAGAGCAGAAATTAAACGTGAATTTACAATGCAACTAAAATGAAGTTTGTTTTTGAATTTTGAATTTTTTTTATATAAATGCAAATGCAAGCAACCAACAATGCAATTCAAAATAAAAAAAAGGGAAAAGGGCACGATACCAAAGCGTGCAGAATTATTAGCAATATTTTTTTAAAGCGGCAATTTTTTTTAAAGCAAGCAAGTAGTTATTTTTGGCAAGCTAAATGAAGCAATCAACTCTTCCTATCTGCTTTGGCAACCTGAAATTAAAAACAGGATATATACAGTTGTTTTTGTTGTTATTGTTGCTTTTTTACTAAAACAAAGGAAAAATCAAAACAAAGGAAGGAAAGAAACACGACAAAGAAAGAAACTTATTTGTTTTTTTTAAAGATTTTGAAAGGAGAAATAAATAGAGCAAAACGAAACTAGAAACAATGAAAGCAACAAAAAGAAAATTAAAAACAACAAAACTCTTTCTAATTGTAAACAAAAGAAAATCGTAAATTAAAACTTGTTGAAACTGTAAACAAAAGAAAGTTTTCTTCTTCTTTTTTTTTGGATTTTTTAAGATAGAAATGAAGAACTTAAAATAAACAAATGAACCTTAAAAGAAACAAATAAACTTGAAAGAAACTAAAGGACCAAATAAATAAATAAAATAAGAACAAACCCAAACCCGGCCCAATATAAACAGAAGACCCTCAAATATTATCTGACAAAATAACATTCATTTTTGAAATTCCCAGATTTATGAACGATTCACTATTTCAAATTCCCAAACGATTTCGCAAGCCAAATCGACCTACTTTTTAAAATCAAAGTTTCAATTCCCAAAGTTAAATACTCAAGGTTGAAGTCAATGAAGTGGGTTTGGTTTCGAAGCACGATCGGCTGTAGGGGATTGGGGTTTCGAATTGCTGCTCCGGTCGTGGATTCACGATTTGATGTCAGTAGCAGATGACGGCTACAGCAATGTCAACTGACGAGGCTGGAATGTGTGGCAGCAGTTTTGGTATAAATGTGAGTGTGGATGATGTTGATATGATAGTCGAGTTGTTGGCTACTGATGAGGCTGGAAGTGCTGAAGTGTGGTAACTGGAGGTATGAAAGTTCTCCTTTCCTTTTCTTTTTTTGGGATTTTTTTGGAATGTGATGCTCGGTGGATTATATGCTGGTGGCAGGTAGTTGCTGTAGTGAATATAGCAGTTGAATGGCAATCGAATGGTCAGCAGTAGTGCTTTGCAGTAATGTTGGAGGCTCAGTTGAATTTGTAAGTGGCAGTTGTATGTTTGAGCAGTGTACAGGCTAGGGGTGGTTATGTATATATGGTGATGATTTGTCTGTTGAAAATGGTGAAGCACTATGGCAGTTCGTTGTTTGGTGAGGATGGTATTGGGCAATTGACTGGGTAGTTTTGCTGAAGTGAAGAGTCACCAGGCAGTAGAATTATAGCAGTTTGAGGTAGGTATTTTGGATGTTGATGAAGTTCCTGTGGTGGTTTGTGGTTGTTGTGGAAGGTTTGTAGAAGTGTTTGGTCGAGAAGAACTGCAGAGGGTGAATTGGAAAGAAGTGTATGGTGAAGAGGCAGTAGTCGCAGAAGTGTATTGTGATGTTTGTCGTTGCTGGGTAATGGTGTCGCTGCAGTGCACAGGAGAAATTGATGGTGAACTTTGCAGTGGGTAGGGATGAACTGCAGGTTGAAGTGTGGTTGTATTTGGTGAATGTGGTCTATTGATGTTAGTGAAGTTGTAGTTGTCAGTGAAGGTGGTGGTTTGTAAGCTTGAAGTGAAGGTTGTAAGAAAGTTTGGATGTTGAATGTATGTAGTTGTTGAGTGGTGCTGTTTAGGTTGTGGAGTGATATGCCGAGATCATATGGTGACAATTTTTGTATTGGGAGGGGTTTGTGAAGTTGTTTGAGGTTGAACTACTGTAGGGTGTATTCTAATGGTGATGGAAGGTGAGGATGTTGCTCGCTGGTGCATAGAGAAGGGTGGTTGTTTGTACTTCTGGTTGTCACTGTTGTGTGATTGGGGCAGAGGGTGTTTTGGCGGTGGATGTGGATAGTTAGCAGAGAAATGATTAGGAGGAAATGAGCAGTGAAGAAATGTATAATGGTCAGAAAACAGTGAAGAGCAGTTTTGAATAGGCAGTTTTGAAAATGTAAATCAAATATCAAAACCTAAATGGAAAATTTGTAATTGAAATTGAGAATGAAATTGTAACGACCCGAAATTTTCGACTCCAAAAATTCCAGATTGTTAGAGAAAAGAAGAAAGAAAGAAGAAAGAAAGAACAGAAAACACAACATCTCTCATTCGCAGCGGATTAAATATAATAACAAATAATAGCATTTTTATAAAAGAAAGCTGTAATTGTTACTTTACATACAATTCATCAGAGTTACAATCATTACAAATAGACTGGACAGTTATATCAACCTGCCACATACTACTATCAATACAACTCTCAAATACACAGCGGAATACACTCCATACGTCTCTGCCATCCAGCTCGCCACCTGAACTCCAGAACGTCCTTTCCTGAAAATCTGTAATACTTGGTCTGACCCAAGCATTACATCAAAGTAACACCCGGGTCAGGCTGGAAACCAGCGTGATTAAACTCATCTAATATGAAATTTCAATCCATAGAACTTATTTAAACCCGGGGTAACTCATACTTTACTGTAAGTAAACAACTTATATAGTCAACACTTATTTCCACAAAACAATATCTAAGTATCTAACTTAGTTTAAATGGTCCATATTATCCCAAACCGGTCTATTGATCTCACATATCAATCTATAAAGAATTATAGAAGATTTCAAATCGAAGTGGTTTCGGGTATTTATTGATACCCGACCCTGGTCTCTTCGAAATCAATGTCATCTTAATTCCAGTTGTTTAAGTGGATACAAATCAGCTTTAAATATAGGTTCTCATATTTTCACAGCAAATCAATTATCGATAGATATCTCATAATATCACAGTTTAACCCATCATATCATATCACAATACATCACAACTCAACATCAGAGATATTCAAACAAATCAAGATATTCGATTCAAGTTATCATCTATAGGCAAGATTAATACTCAAACAATTAATTTAATTTAATCACCTAATATAGATTAAATTAATTATCTTTAATCCTGCTTAATTAACTTTAATTAATTATAACCACTCCTTAATTAATTACATTGATTAATTAACCTTAATTAATTAATCATTAATTAATCACACTTATTAACTATCCTTTAGTTATTAATTAATTACTCTTTAATTATTAATTAATTAACCTTTAATCATTAATTAATTCTTTAATTAATTACATTAAGTAATTAAATCTTTTAATTACTATATAAATTAATTATTCTTTAATTACCCAAGACTTAATTAATTAAAAGATAAACCATTTATCTTAATCACTTCTTAATTACAACATTTAAATCCTTGAAAACACTTAGGGATTTAAATTAAATAATCATCCCAATAAAATTATTCAAAAACCAAATCAATTAATCTTAAAAAGAAATTTAACTTTTGAAATAAATTATTATTAACCCATAAATTAACTTAAACCTTTAAGTTAATTAGCAACTATAAATATCTTTATTTCTTAATTAACTTCTTAATTAAGCTATTTGATTTATTTAAAATAAATCTAAGAATAAATTAATGAAAGTATATTAAAACATTTTTAAACTTGATTAAAAAAATTTACCATTGTTTTTAAAACTTATTAATACTTGAAAATATGATCATACTTTTATTTTAATAACCTGGTTACTTAAACACAAAACAAAAACCCGGCCATACTCACAAAACACTCGAGCCATACCCCGAGTTATACGAACATCACCTTCCTTCGAGACCAATGTATGAAAACTTCGAACTCGACCTGAGCGAAACCCTATACAAACCCGAATTCAACTTCGAGTCATCTCCTTCTTCTCCCTTCTCTTCCTTCAGCAAAAACGAAACCGGACATCCAGGGATACGCGTGCACGTGCACGACAGGAAAACTCGACACCGACCATCTCTCCGCCCATCATCAACTCGCAATTGACCATGACACACATCACGTCCAAGCAGAATTATGAAATCGATGTACAAATGGAAATCGAACAATGCGATCAAACAGGAACCAATATTCGATCGGAAATCGCCCCTCCACGTCAATCCTGACCTCGATGAGCCTCGCCGTCCTCACCTGAACTTCATCTCGAACCCCCACATCTATTTCTCCTACTGCGATCGATCCCGGAGTATCATCGTCGCTGCGCCATGCACAGAAATCAACATGACCTAAACATATCACTAAACCCTAGTACGCCACCTACCGGCCACCACGATCATCAATAAAACCCTTAACCATTTTTCCAGGGACCCCCGATACCTCGGCCATCTCCATGCCAAACCCCGAGCTCCCTATCGTCGCCGATCGACAGAAATCGACCAAAATCAATTTCCGTTCAAACTCGAATATCTCCACCATTCCCAAACTAAAAATCTAAATCTTTATACCTAAATTCGAGATTTTCTATCCTGATTCCAATCATGCAATTCAATCATGAAATAGTTTCCATCAAATTTTGAAAATTTCTTATTCCCTCAGTATTTTCTTATTTCTGAAATAATATTCAACTTATTAAACTTACAATTAATTTTAGATCTTAGATCTTGTTAATCTAGAAACTTTTTGTTTAAAACATCACCAGAAATAAGAGATTTAGGGTAGAGATTTGAATTTATAGTTTGATTTAAAACCCTGTGAACTAAAAACAGAGCAACACAGACATGCATACATATATCATATACATATATACATTAAATCTCATTTTCCCAACCATGCAAGCATATTTCATAACATAACATTTAAAGATCATCACATGCATCAAGTTCTAATAGATAATAGTTTGTTTTACTCACTTTGTTTTGATGGACAGAACAAGTCTGTAATTGATTTTAAAAGACTGGATCCTGGAACCTGAAGTTTGCTTAACAACTTGCTAAAGTTTGAGTTGAATTCATTTGGTTTGAAAAGAATTTGGACGGGAGCCTAATATTTGAGATGACCTTCTTGCCATGCTGCTCCAGGAAATAATTTTCCCAGGTTTGAAGAAAATACTTTGCAGGCTTGATATTGATCTTTGAAAATATACAGGCTTTGAGTTGTTTTGATTTTGAAGATGATATGAAGTTTATTGTTTGATAAATTCTGGTTTGAGGGGAGATTTATCACTGATTGTTTTGGAGTTATAGGGTTTTAGTTTCTTAGCTTGAAAAGAGAATAGGAAAAAGAAATGAAGAGGAGGAACAATGTTTTATATAGGCTGAATTTGAGTTATTTAAAATAAAAGAAAATCAAAAATAAAAAGTGACACATGTTTAAAATCTTTACATTTGTCATTCACAATAGTTTATTAATCAACATTTGTTATAATGAAGCCTTAATATACATACACTTGTAATTAAGTAACTTATATTTGATTTTAAAATGTTAGTAAAAGCCATTACTTAATTTATTTATGTAAATGTATATATGAATTTCTTTTTAAAGAAAATGCAATAAAATAAATTATACATATAATTTAAATCCAAATATTTAAATGTCTATCTTTTGAATTACTTAATAAATCCAAATTCATAATCAAATTAAATTTGGAAATCTAATTTAAAATCAAGTCAACAATACATATATATTTTAAACAAACCCAAATTCAATTTGTATTTAACAATTCTATTTAAAAAAAATTATTTATCTATATTTAAAAACAACCCATTATCATTATTGTTTGAAATAATAATTTTACCAATTTAAAATAATTATACTAGGAGGATTATCAAACCAATACTTATCCAGATATAAATTTTTATTGTCAGAATTATTTATTTAACTTATAAATTAGTATTTCTACTAATTTAATCCAGCTAATATATCAATTAATAGATGTCCAAAAATCCGGGTTATCACAGAAATAAAATAAAACATTTTTTTTCTTTTTCAAATGAAATCGTGTAATAATTTTTCTTTCTTTTTTTTTGTTTTTTTAATATGAAATGTAAATGAACAAACAACTAGAAAACAATAAACAAGCACATAAACACAAGGAAAACTAAAACCACACACAAACACAAATTTTTTTTGAATGCAAACAAACGTACAAAATTCAAAGAAAAATAATTCGAAGAATAGAAAATTGAAATAAAAAAAAACTTCCCCAACAAAGGCGCCAAAAACTTGTTGAACGGCAAATTTTCTATCGATTAGAAAAATGTAATAAATTTCGAAATAAAATAACCGCAAGCGCACGGCGTACAAAAGTTAGTACATGGCGAGTACGGGTCGATCCGTAAGGAATTTTTAAGATTTTAAAATTTTCAATTCAATCAAATTAGACCAAAGTGAGATGAAATTGTTAACTACAAAAAGAAGAAGCTAAAGCTAGAATTAAAATGTGATTTAAAAACTATTAGACTAGAGAACAATTTAGAGGCAAATCCACTGTCATATTTTTGTAAATTAACACACAAATAATTTATGATCTCTAACTTTGATATTAAGTGAAATAATCATTGCATTTATCATAAGTATGGTTTGTTTATGTTATTAATTAACATAACTCAAACCACCAAACTATAATACAACAATTATACCACTTATAATTCTCATGAAAATGAAGCCAAAGCAAAAGCTATTTTAAGTATGATCTATTTACTATTGTAACTAGTAATATAGATCATCAAATTTCATTTTTATTTTCATTTCAAAATCAAAAATTAATTAGCAAATGATGATGTAAATTGTATTTATGTTGAATAAGAATAGCTCATTTGCATAAACAATATAAGCTATCAAACCCACTTGTATAAACTTACATCAAAATTCACTTCCATAAAGCACAAGCTAAAGAGATCATAAATCATAAAATGTTGAAATTACATAATATTTGAGAGCTTCATTACCCCTAAATTGAAGGGGTTTAGCTACTCATTTGCGTTATCAAATCAACACATGTAAGTTTCAACATTGAAAATGAAAGAAAGTAGAGAATAAACAAAGAAAAAGAAGATTAACTACTAGAAGGAAATTAATTAGACTAGTGCTTAAATGTAAATCTAAGCTATGAACATAAAAAGAAAGAGAGCATAGAAATAAACGTTAACAATAAAACAAATAAAAGCATGTAGAAAAGAGAGAAGAAAGAGACTTGGAAGTCATTTTTATTTCATGAAACATCGCCATTACAACTTGCTTTCTTAATTTCCTAACTAATGTGAAAGAGTAGAAGATATGTTCATGTACACAAGATGATTATTTATACATGCATAAAACCCTAATTCCATTTTTAGGGAGCTTCTCAAAATACCCTTTAGGAAGTGTGGCACCCAAGTAACCATTAGCCACTAATTAATCCATCATTTGATGTGCATGAAGCTTTAACCTCCACTTAGTTGTCCATTAGCTCCTAATTGTACATTTAGGTAAGTGGGTGGGGTCCTCCATGATCTTGAACTTTGAATTATTTCCTCTTCATTCCTTTGTATTTCCTTGTGCATGCATATTTCATCATGAATCCCTCTTCTATGTGCATCAAAATATCCTATAAAAATCATAAAAATGTCCAAGTAAAAATTCTCAAATTGACACATGCACAAAAATAACCATTTTGCCCCTGAATGAAGATGAATATACGATGATTTGAAAACAATTGAATTTTGGTTTTAAACATGTTAAAATGCCCACATATGATGTTTATTTAAATAAAAAGGGATAAAATATGGATGTAAATATATGCACATTTACGTGCATATCAATATTATTCAATTAATTTATAAAGCTAAGATATTTAATAAAATTCTAAAAATAATTTAAAGATATTATATTACATATGCTTTAATAAAATAACTAACTAATTTTCTAAAAATAATATATAATTAAATTTACCTTAAAATACTTATAATATTTTTCAAAACAATTACTAAAATATTAATTAAAAATAATTTATTTAAAAACCATAAAAAGCATGTTTCTTATTCATAAAAATAAACCTTCTACTTTAATAGTTCAGAATTAATTATTAAAATGTATAAAAATTCCAAACTACTTTTAAAATACTCTAATATAAGTTAGAAAAGGCCACTAAAAAGATTGAAGTGAAATACTTAAGTTTAGATTCATTTCAAATCAATTTAAAGTCTCAAAAAAACTACAGCGTTTACAGATAGCTATAAAAGGTGGTTTATAACGCATACAATGTTTAAATAATGCTTTGTTGACTGTTGCAAATGACGATGATCTGGGACAGTTTTGTGTACTCAAAAGTCTTGCCATCTTTCGATATGTAAACAATCATTTTAACGTCCAATCTTTTTATAGTAACTAATATATACAATATGCATTACAACCATGGTGAGAAACTACCAGGGATCTCTCTATAAAAAATCATAGAAAATGCAGAACAAAAAGTATTTCAAAGTGCTTCTATAGCGACTATCGCTATAAGACCACTTCCAATTCAAGTCCGATTCAAATCAAAGTCCAACCAAATCCTATGTGTTTTGCTACAAAGCTATGTAACAAGTCATAAAACGTCATACAAGTCCATACACATCAATTACATATGCTATTTTCTCTCCAAAGCAAGAATTACACAACATAAAACAATAATATACATAGTCAATCATATACTATAATAAAAACAAGCATTATACACTTCATATACTTTTTAAATGGGTAGCTCACCAATCAATAAGCAAACAACTAAGCACAAACCATAACTTCCTAGCACAACCTTGCAAGCACCAAAACTCCTTCTACCTTCACCTTTTGCTCACGACCATGCCCTAAACCCTCCCTCTTTTGCTCACAACCTTGACCTTGTTTGGGGTCTTATTCTCCAAATCTTCTAGCTTTAAGTTGCTAAATTGTTTTACAATATTGTGTTAGGACATATACTAGAGTTTGTATTGAGGGGGTTAACAAGGCTATTAAAATCCACTTAATCCTATTAAATCCAAGATTCAAATATTTAAATAATTCAGATATTTAAATACGAAGTGTTTGAAATTCTAGGTCATTACGCCTTCACTCTCTCGATGTCATGCGGCCAATTGGCATTACCACCACCTTAGCATCTTTCTCAAGGTCTATACCAAACTCAATCTCTTGATGGGAAGGTAAACTCGTTACCTCCTCAAATACATCAACAAAATCCTAGACAGTAAGAAACGACAATAACTTATCGTGAGAAATGTCCAATGAATATAAATAACAACTCATGACAGAGCTCTCTGGCTTATAGTGCACGTCAAACGTTTGTATCTTACCGCTTCCCCCTCTAAACCATCATCCTTTACAATTAAACACTTACTTGTATTCGCTCATCCAATTCATATTGAAGATAGGACCCACCTCAATAACCTAAAAACAAATGCATCATAAGAAATCTTGAACGTGTTTCTCACTAATGGGATAATTCAATAAAGCATATTATAAAATGTCGAACACCCAATAGGATTTTACACAATAAGAGGTTTGCAAACAAAACCCAAAACCATTTGCAAGATATCCACCAATTGATTAAATATAGAATAATATAAACCCCAATATAAAGAAAAAAAATTCTCAAATAGGTGTATCGTAAATAGAAGTCAAACCTTCCAAGACGAGGCTGCGAGCTCGAAGCTACTCCTATAGCTTGTTGGACCTCCTTTAGAAAGTAACGGACATTCCCCACAAATAAAACACTTGCGCTTTGTGAGATTTTAATCCTAATATGAAATAAAATTTTATTGTAAATATTCCTTGTTAAGATGTTTAAGAATTATATCGATTCATCCAGTGAGACCGGAGCATGTACCACTCTTCAAATGTTAGGTAGTGTATTACTCATGGCTGTTTGGGCCACCAGGGTGTTACATATTCATAGTTATTGGATAACTCTGGAATGATTCATTTGAGAGTTTCTTGTTGGTTGATAAAAACTAAGTAAAGTAGGAAATCTCAGTGTGACGATGTTTCACGGGTTTCTTAACTTGAGAATACCATGGAATTTCATTGTGAATACTCCACTTTGATTATAATTGAATCATGAAATAGCCACCATCAAGCAACTATAATGGGGTATGAGTTGAAGCATTAGAAGTGAAACATTATTCAATAGAGAATTCATCTCCTTAATTATATAATGTTAGTATCATGGTCAACTATAGCCAACTCAAAGTCAAAATCTTTGACCGGAGTAGAATGATTAATAATAAATGTTATTATTAAACCAAGAAATTTATTTGTAGACTGATCAAGTTGAATGTCGATAATATTAGAATTTTGACCAATACCAAATCTCATAAATCCTAAAGTGATATAGTATTGGCAAAGAGAAAATGTGTAAATCAGTGTTAGTATTTGTACCGCTTTAAGTATTGTAAAATATGATTTTACCGAAGAGTCCCATAAACGACGAATTCGACCAAACTTTCACACCATTAGCAAAGATGATATATGAATATTAATATTTTAATTTTTCAATATTAACCACTTCCTGAATTTACACCTTTGAGTCGCATAGCTATATTTGTGAATTCTCTAAAAAAACCACATGATTTAGTTAGTTGGTAAAGTGTTATAAATTAGTTGAACTAGTTAATATTTAATAAATATCAGTTATTGATGTACTTGCTATTTGGAGTGTTATTAATAAGTGGGTAGCTCCTAGAAATTTATAGGATGCTATTAGTAATTATTTGGCTGTGTATGTAAAAGTTATATATGAGCGCATCGATAGAAAACATTGATATAGATATTTAAACAAACTTAAAATATATTTATTTACTTAAATAGGCTTTGGGATTTTAGGTCCACATGGTAGGAAAACATGGCTGGCCATAAGATAGCAATAAGTAGTCTAAATATTTGATTTATATTTAAATAGGGAATTATGGAGGAACGTTTTAAAAGAGAGGAATGAAAAAGTTTTATTTTCTCCATAAAAAGAAAACCTTCCATATTAATTCAGAGTAGTTTTTCTCTTCTTACTTCTCTCTTCATAGTGTCCTCCATCTATGATCGCCTCCATCCTCCGCATTCCCATCATGGCTAAAGTAATTTTTCACCCAAAAAACGTTAAGTAAATAAAGTATATAAAATAAAATATTATTTTATTTTAGTATACAAATTATTTAATTTTAGTTAATAGGTTACATAGCCCATTAACGTCCAAATAAATATATTCTTTTGAAATTTACTCATTCCACCCGATGTCAAAACGAGACGGTTCCAATAATGATATCAGAGCTTGTATGCTCTATGTAGTCTAATTAGCCAGCATTTAGGGCCAACTAATAAAAATTTATATATGATAGGTGTCTAGAATAGCAGTGTCTAGGCTTGGGTTGGATAAAAAGTATTCTCCCCTCTCTGACTATTGGCATGCCCAATGGGTGGAGTAAGTCCAAAAGATTGGCAAAGATACAAGGCCTATAATTAATTTGGGAATTAGGCTAAATATCAAATTAAGATTTTAAAATTTAAAATATATTTTAAATTTGAATGTTAAGTTCAAAATATAAAAGGAAATTTTATAAATGTTATAAAATAAAATTAAAAAATTTCAAAATTTTTTGAGTGATTTTTTTAAAGGAAAGCTATTTACAGTAGGCCGTCCACTTTAAGTAGTGAATTAAATAGGTGCAATGTAGAAATACCTTAATAATTACGATTTACAACACATGCTTACAATGCTTGAAAGGAAGCAACATTATGTCAACACTACGACGTAAAACATTCACATTGAAAACACTATAACATACACTATCCTATTACATTCACTTTCACTTGAAAACAAATTTGACATGCTCAAGACAAGCCTACAGATTCCATGAAGACCAAAGAGCACCAAAAAATTCATTCCAAAGATGTACCGGAATCGCAAACCGGTGTAGAAGCAAAATCTTCTACCATAATTATGCAACCTAAGCAGAAGGCAAGGGATTAGCCTCATCGGATTCAAAATAGACCAAAGCAATTATTTAAACAAGCTGGATAAAATTGAAAACCATAAACTAGCAGCCCCAACATGCCACTATCCTCAACCTTAACCATCAAACATGACACTCAACTTCAAGATAAAACACATACTTGATATCAAGGCAATCCCTTTGGGTTGATTAAAGGGAGGAAACTTGACAAACATTGGAAATTTGGGGGAAGTAGAATACAACAAATGAAGCAAATGGCACTGGATAGTAGAATTGGAAAAAAGTTAACACACCTAAATAGCTCCAACTTCATAATAACTCAACCCACAAAACTGCTAAAGACAACTACCCATCAAACCTACAGAGAACGAAAACGACACCAGAAACTAAGGCTTGTCGTTTTTAGTTTTGTATTTTCGTTTATACAAAAGCGCGTCCGTTGTATGTATTGTTGAAAAACAAACAATTTTGAAAAATGAAATTAACATGTAAAATAGAAAACAAGTTTATTTTGTTTTTCATGTTTCGAGAGATAACAAAAGCACGGAGAACAATCCAACTCCTTCGTTGTCCGTTGATCGTCGCAATGACTAAGAATTATAAATCATCTTCTCTTATTTCTTGCTATTTCTTAGTGCAAGTTGAAAGCACAAAACTAAAAATACAAAATGAAACCAAACGGGCCCTAAGCTACAACATCCCAACGGTTACCCAAAAGCCACACTCATATAGAAAACATACCCGTATAACATCATAAACACTTCCAACCAGATGTGCAACATGGCATAGGATTGGAGCAAAAATTTCAGTGGCTAAAGATATGTAAGGGAACCAAAACTCACCTCAAACAATTCCATACCCAATGGAAATCTAGCACAGAGAAGTTTAGCAGAGAAGGGAACGACGAGATAGCAAGGAACGACATAGGAAAGGACGTTGGAAAATCTAGATCTAGAAAAAACAAAGCGTACAGCGCAGTCAAATAGAGTAGAGGGATTCAGATCTGAAGTGCAAAGCAGCATGGAAGACAAGAGCGAAAGGTAAAGCTGTAAAGGACATGGAAACACAACAGAAAGTAGGTAATGAAATATGGAGGAGAAGGGAAAATGAGAGAATACGAGAGTGGTAGACAAAGAGATCCCGTAAAGATGAAAAACAAGGAAGGGAAACAAAAGAAGGGAAGAAAAGTGAGATGGCTACTTAAACCCTACTGCCATTGAAGTTACATTTCTACATGTATATATTGATATATGTATATAGCTATAAAGGTTATACTTGTTAGCTTAAAATTGTTTAAGGTAAATCAAACAAAATTTTCAAAAATTATTAATATTATTTAATTAAAATGTCTGATTAAATAAATAATTTATTTGATAAATAATTAATTTAATGTTAGTTAATAAAGTATATTGATATACACACAAATTAAACTATAACAGCAATAGTTTAAATTTAAAACGTTTTAATTTTTTCATAATTGTTTTGAGAAATTAAACTAAATAAATTTTTGAAAATTTTGAAATGTTGAATTTTAATTAATTAAATGGTTAATATGTATTTGATATATATATATATATATATATATATATTTGTGTGTATAACTATAAAGGTTACAGTTATATATTTATCTTAAATAGTTTTAGATGAAGAAAATAAAATTTAAATAAATTTAATTATATTAACTAATTAAGTTAAGAATTGAAATTAGTTAAATATGATTTAATTAATAAGATACATAAAATATTATACAATTTAATGAAATTATAACAGTTTAAGAAAAATGTGTGATCCTCTAGAATAGAGGAGAGCACACATGTAAATATGTATATATCACAGAAGACAAAGAAAATAAATTAGGTACCTCTAGAATGAGCTCCGGCAAGGCCACCGCCCATTACACCCTAATATCGAGCTCCGGCAAGGCCACCGCTCGGTATTGAGATGTTAGAAGTACCTAAAAAACTATGGAGCATCTCAGAGCCAATGATACTAGAAGCCAGCTCCATCTAACAAGGAAACGCCTGTAACAACCCACATATTTATCAATTCTATATTTAAATATTTTATCGTTAGTCGGATGTTAGTCCAAAAAACTACTTTTTGCATACGGTCAAATTAGGACTTGAGACCACCCCCATTGAGTTCAAAATGACGTTTGCGATCTTTTTGAGTGTAAACTTCGATATGTTTGGAGATAGTGAAATTTTTGTCAGTTTTCCCGCTTGTGACTTTGGTTTGGACTGCACCTTCTTTAGTTCAGCCCAACCCTCTTCCTCACTTCATTCACCATTTGTTTTAACATTCAAGCTTCATCAAAAATGGTGGTGGGAAGTGGAAATTAAAACTCCAAACTCAAATTCTATTGCAAATCCGAGATTCAACTCCAAATTCAAGTAGAAGATTGTGGATTCAAGCTTTGGATTGCTTCTCCTTGCTTTCAATCTCCATCTTCATCCATTTTAGTGAAAAGGTGAGATTTTTAATCTCACATCTCGCCTATAACTGTCATTGGGTTGTTGGGAATGATCCCCCATCACTTTAGCATGCATATTTGCTTTTGGTTTGGATTGGATTGGTGAAAAACCCAATTTTTAGTGTTTTGGCAAAATCCTGGAGTTAGGTCGTTCGGCATTGGAGAGGCCAGGCCTGTAAATCTTCGCTCTGGACTTAGGTCGCTCGCGTGCTTGGGTCGTTCTGGCTTAGGTCGTGTGGAAATAGGTCGTAGGCCGATAGCCCCTAGGTCGCTCGTTCCTGCTCCAGCACCAGATCGAAACAGCTTTAGGTCGTTAGGTCATTTCCGACCTTACATCACTCGGAGGTACTAGGTCTCGGCTGCACTAGCTCGTAGGTCGCTCGCGTGACAAAGCTCTAGATCGCTCGACCCTGCTAAGTCTTTAGGTCGCGTGCCCCCTTTAGGATGTTAAGTCGCTCGGCCTCGATAAGTCGTAGGTCGCTCGCGAGTTAAGCGTTAGGTCATTCGACCTGCTTACCATTTAGGTCGCTTAGCTCTATTCCCTTTAGGTCGTAAGACCTTATCCCTTAGGTCGCTCGTCTCTGTGTCTAGATAGGTCGAGTACCCAGTTAGGTCGCGTACCTCGTTAGGTCGCGAAACCCCTTATAGGTCACATACCCAGTTAGGTCGCGTACTTCGCTAGGTCGCGAACCCCTCTTTTTGGTCGCGTATTCCTTTAGGTCGTATGACCTTGTTTATGTTAGGACGCCTGGTCCCCAACTTTAGGTCGTTAGACCTACTTCTGTTAGGTCGCTCGACCACAACCCCCTAAGTCGTAGGTCGTCCCTGACCTTACCCTTAGGTCGCTCAACCTGTAGGTCGTTCCAATCGCTCTTTAAGCTTGGTCTTGTTAGGTCGCTTGGATATTTCTACTTGATGGTTTTGGAGCTGATTTCCTTGAATTTTATTCACGTCTTCGAATGTGAAATTATGTGATTCGATTTGTTTCAACAATCGTTTTGTGACTTGTCACTCTAAAGATATGAAGGTTTCAATACTAGTAATAAATATCAAAACTCTTTCATCAAAGCACTTTCAACACTATTTTACTACAAAGCTCTTTCTTCTCAAACCGTTTTCTAATCTACTAGTATATACAAGCCTTCACTTCACTCGGATGAGAAATCGACTTAAACGACTTAGTAAAACGAGTGGTATGAAACGCTTGCGTTCACTTCGTCGGTTAGCTCTTGGACTTGTTCGATTGAACCCTTTTTGTGACAATTTCCTAGTGAAGATCTACAGTTTGTTCGTAAATATTTAAGTTAAGCTAGTGGTTATGGGACATGAAGCTAAACTCATATATTTACTGGCTTAGTGTAATTGACACTTCCTTATCATGACGATCGTTTTTGTGATTTAGACTAGCGATTGAGCGATGTCTCTTTGTCTGCGAGGGAGACTAGACCCCGCTTTTGTGATGTTTCGCCATCACATATATGGGGTAGCACTCCATGGTCTTCGGGCCATTCCTGTGTGAAAATTTAATGGATAGATTCCATGAGATAGCTTCTCGTCATGTGTTTTACGCGTAGGTGAGTTTTCATGCTCCCATTCATGTGTTAGGCCTTCCCCCCTTTTTATGTGTTTTCTGGATTTCTGGTGATGATTTCTGGAATTTTGTGATTCACTAATTTTCATGATTTTCATTGATATGATATCAGTTTTTGTGCATTGGTGAATTTATGTGTTATTGACTTGTTATGAATACAAGTTTAGGGTATGATACCCTATTTTATCTTTGAGAAGATTCTTGTGATATTGACTGATCTTTTGTTGATTATCATTTACATACTTATAGTAGTATGTCGTTATGGTTGTTACATGTTCATGCCATATTATTTATCCTATACCTTATCATTTGATATTTATAGCTAGACTGATCCGTTTATTATTTTCTTATAAATAATACTCGGGTCAGACCGAGATGTTACAGGTGCTTCTGCTTGACTTCTCTTCTGGATTATTCTGACTTTTGGCTAACTACATAGATTAGTAGTTTTTGGATGTACACATTTGAGATATAGACTCTTTGTAGTGTACTTATTCTTTTGTATAGCACGTGATGCTATTCTTTTGTATTATCGTGGATCTTTCTGACCACTACTCTGATGTACACTTTCATGTGTTATATATTTATTCATATCTTCTTCCACCTTTGTGATATGGATGTCTGTGACTGATTTATGTTATGATTAATTCTATGTTTGTTTCCGAAGATTATATATAGCCACCATGTGATAGCTTTGTGTTTGTATTGGTATGTCGGATTTCCTCCTTAAAAGATATGCATTCCATTCTATCTGACATATCGGTGCTCGCATAAAGAAGTTACATGGATGGTCGCTCCTCTACAGCCTTATTCTCCATGCTAATTGACAGCACTACATCGTAGTGCTCTTGGTTAGTGTGGGTATAGAGGTGGGACGTCACAACGCCACTCTCCAAACTCGGAAGAAATGGAAATGCGAATGATCTAGAATGGAAAGTGCCACTTTGTAGACTAGGTAGAACTGGAGGGAGCGCCACACTGAAAAGTGAATCATCTAGAAAGTAGAACGCCATGATGAAGATGTAGAAGAATTGAGAAAAACTCCTCACTACAAACAGCAGTCCTGCTATCAGCAATCCTGTGAACCTGCAAAAAGAATCAAACAACATTTCTGGCCCAAACCTGTATTTGTAAAAGAAACTAAAGAAAATTATAAGAATAATACACATATATGTATATAAATAAAACTTATATACATATATATGTATATAAATGAAACTTATATACATATATATGTATTGATAAAATAAAAGTAAAGATACAAAAGCTAAGATAATTGGAAAGAATACAATAAAAATTAGAAAAAAAAGACTAAAAAGAATCCATGATCAAAAGAAGTTAAAGATCTATAAACTAAAACAAAAAACAAACTAAAACTAAAACTAAAACAAATTAAAACTTATCCTTATGGTCCTTTGATCAAAAGGATATTATGATAAATAGTGAAATCATCATTTAAGTTTGAAAAAATGTTAATACTACAAATATTAATGTCAAAACTATTATTTTTATGTTTAAATAACTTGATATTTTTACTAACCTTATTAAGATATTTTTTAAAATGATAATTATTAGCTAATTTATATTTAGGATTTGAGATCCAATTAAAACAAAATGAAGAAATTATAAAAATCAATTTATTAAAATGACTATTATTATTATTAAAATTTCTCTGATTTCTCTCAAACCAAATATACCAACAAATTATAATGAATAAAGTGCCAAGTAAAAATCTATTTTCCATTTTAAACTTAAATCTTAAATTATTCCAATAATAATCATAATCAGAAATTTTAGTTGAAAGACTAAAGTTAAAGATTTTGAGAGTATTATTCAGAATGTAGTAGGTATCCATGCAGTCATAGTATACATGTTTAATATCTTCCAAATGCTTGTATTTGTTGAGAAAACTCAAGGTTCATGCTTTATACTTAGTCCATCGAGAAATGATAGGTAAAAGTGAATAATCTCTCCTAATTTGTTGAGCAAACCATGGTCAAGGTCGAGATAAGGCAAAGACTACGGTCATAAGTTGTATATGATAGAACTGATAAAGAGTTATCCATTGCTTGCGCGCCTATGATTTGTTAAGCAAACACAAGGTCTAAATCCCAAGGCCACCTAGTCTTGACACTCGCTAGAGAAATCAAAAGGTTTATATATTTCTTTTAGGTTTTTTAGGAACATAAAAAATCCAGGAGGAGCCATATTATAAAAATAAAATGATTATATTTAACTAATTTAATACTATGAGAACATATGTTATACAAAATTGAAGTTATCTACTTTAATAAATTTGTGCAAATAATCTAATTGATAAAAATTATTTATACACTGAAATATTCTAATGAACTAAATTATAATTGACAACGCTTCAAGATCCACACAAGAGCCTAATTACACGACTACTAAATATATTTATACCTTTATCACCTAAGTGTTTATTCCCTTGAGATTGTATATCGTCTTATGAATTTTGAATTCTAAAGCAATATAAGAATATGGATATTTGATTCATATTAGATCACACACAAATGTTGTATAGTGAACAGTCACATTCATAATATACAAAATCTCAATGAAATTGGTTCACTTGAATTGAGCGAGTAAACCATGGTATAAGGTCATGTGCTCATTATGATCAAATATAATGAGAATATTGTTATATTGAAAAAACACTAGACCAAGGATTAAAGACCAACCTAGGAGTTCAATCACTGAAATATTGGTTTAGATTAGTTTACTTAAGTGCAACCTGTTCAACGTCCATAAAATATTAACGATGCCTAAATGTGCTTTCGTAAAGAATTCAATGCAGTCTTGTAGTAATGGATTCCTTTTGATGGTTCAACCATTTGGAAAGGAATGCGAATGCCCGAGAGAGGATGTAACATAGGCATAGTTAAGATGAAGAGAGTGAATGGTCACCTCTACTTCATGAAGAAACATCGAAATTCGTCTAAAACACCAATAGATACTTAATATGGAATGAGAAATCTGATTTACATTCCAAGCGTATTTTTGTAGAAAATTGTTTTCTATAAGAGTTTTTCATTAAATTCAAGATATTTGATCTAAACCTGTCGACTGTATACTAGTTACAATAGATGAAATAAATAGTTCATAATAAGTGGTTGAATTGAGCTTCATATTAATTCATGTGCTATTACTATAATGGCGGAAACAGTGGAAGTGTACCATATAACATTTATTAGTAGATGCATCAAGTTACAAAAGATTTCTTTCATATATATACTAAATATTATTTATGAAATAATAACTATTTTCTACATTGATTAATAATAGATATAGTTTTATTTTACTATGAATATCAAGGATATTAATTATAAAACAAATCTATCTATTATAATAATAGCATTTGTTTTCATAACATGCATTAGTTATATAAAATAAAGGAGTATATAAATTTTTCTATAATTATTTTGAGTTATGGACTAAACCGTATTTTTTAGAAATGATTCTATAATCATATATTATGAATTATGCGATACTCATGAATTTTATCTAAAATGATTAAGGGCAAAGGAACTTTTCAGTGGTAGTGACAAAAGATTTAATAAACTATTTAGATTGATATAAGTGTGTGTGTGTGTGTTCACGCGTGTATTTGTGCACGCACACGTGCATGCGTGCGTGCATGTGCGAAGTCCAAGATCTAATGATACCAAAATTGATCCACCGTTTACTTTATTAAATTCATCGATGAATTATATTAGACATGAATATATGTAGTTGATATTCAATTAGTATATCTATGATAAATTCATAGAACATAAAATGGAAGTAGATGGCATAACGTGTAGATGAAATAAAATAATTCGATTTGATTGAATATGTAAGTATATAGAAAAAAGATTAATTCTCAAAGTCACTCCTCTCCATGGTACATAACAATGTATCAATAAGGAGTACAGACTTTGTGGGAAAAGTAAGGTTGATGATGAGTGATAGTGAATCAATTCTTTCTGGGAGGATATGTACTTAAGAGTAAGTGCATATGTGTAAGTACATATGTTAGCACCTATTTAGTTTAAACAATGTTTACAAAATCATATAAGATATGAATTAATAAGAAACTCAATCATAAATCATTAAAGATGTGTGGTTAAGTAATTTGTGTTATGAACATAAGTTTTAAACTCAAAACTAATCCAGTTTTAATTAAGTATAAGGGCATTCATGAAATGTTTTTTGAGAATATGTATTCTATTACATCGAGAAACAATTATTATTTCAAGAAATATATCATTGTGTAAGTTGAGAGGCTGCATATATGAACACTCATGTACTGTTATTTTATAGACAACCCTAAAGGAGTTTGGGACCATTTAATAATAGAAATTAGTGGCAGTACAATGGACTTGGGTATGATCCAAAGACTATAATGTGAAAACTGATTACATAGGATGAAATTGAATTAACCATGAGTGCTCTCCTCCTCATGGAGGATCGCTCATTTTTCTCACTAAAAAGGATAAAAAAGAATTAAATAAGGCTAATTGAATATAACTCATTAGAATGTCTAATAAGATTCTCATACATGGAAGAGAAACTATGGTTTTCTTATCAATATTGAGAAATGAATTGTTACTAATAATAATTTCCTCATTTGTCAATTAGCCATGAGTAATGTAAACTTTGCCATACGGTATAATGCCTTAAAATCAAAGTGGACTCCAAGTACATTATTAAGATACAACTTTGATATTTTTACATGAAGAGATATGATCCATCAACGATAAGTGTGTCTTAAAAGGAAGATGATATAGTTGGAATATAGTTAGCAGCACTGATGAGAATAACTTCGAAAATTTCAATTGTTGAAATTAGCATAACAGATTCGTCAATCAATGTACTTAATTTAATTCGGATTCTACTCGCAAAATTATCACTTAATATGACTTTGAGTTTTGGTATGTGAATGTTGAAACATAAATTCTAAATAATTATTTAGAATAGATTATTTGCGCATGATAGCTAAAAGATCACAAAGTCAGTGGGAGCGATCAAAATAGTTAATCAATATTAGGTACGGATCAGGTAACTATCATATGAGATATTTTCAAATATCGTAATGATATCGGATAATATCGATTAAATATTGGACATGTCTATAACATGTTATAAATGATATTGCACTATGTTATAATATCATAATGATGTTAGGTTTTTAAATACTTGGATCTTTATTGCTAAATTGCTACTAAAGATAGTTTGAAAATAGTTTATACATTACAATATACTTATCATGATGTTCTATTAAACACGAGTCATAAAACAGCCTTGTAAAAACTGAGATATTCTTATAATGTGCATCTTTATTGTTTTCTTTATATTTAAACTATATTCATTGTTTTGTAATCATCTAGTCACCTCTTCTATTTTAAAATTTCTTCATATTACATTCTTGTCGTTTTCATTTTCACTTAAATTATCGAGCAAGTAATGTCAATTTGAAATTGATTACTACTTCTAGCCCATTCTTTATTGACATGTTAAATATGCAACTTTACTACTCTTCAAATTTTATTTCTTAGTTTGTGATAATAACTAAAAAACGACTTTTCATAAGCTAACTTACAATTTGATAGTGAATAAAGAAAATAATTAAAAAGAGAAGCAACTCTTAAAAGATCTTGTTTTCAGTGGTAAAGCATTCACACAAAATAAAACATACAAAATAGTGAAATAAGTAGAGTTTTTTAATTAAAAGACTAATGAAGAAGGTTGAAGAACCATGGTTAAACTAAAAAATTAGTAGGGATTCCTGATGTATTTATATATTGTCATTCACCATATAAAAAAACTAACATTTAGAATGTGAAGTTATTTATTTGTAAATTTATTTTCCACTTACAATAATAATTGACATTCTTAAAAAAATTAGGTTATCCTAAACTAAATATCAGACCGATATATTGGCACATATCGGATGATATATCGGTAACGATATTTTAAGCGATATTTTTGGAAAAAATCAGCTAAGTAGTGATATGAGATATATCGGTGATATTATCTGATATTAACTATTATGGGGGAGATAACAAAGTTTTAACTATTAGATATGATCCAAGAACTCATATGACAGTATCGTTTGACAAGCATTAGAATAGAGCAAATATTTTGACAAATTTTTTTATAGTTTGAGTTTAAGTCAAAATACAAAGGATGCGCGTGATTGTAATAAAGAATATTTAAAGGTGCTAAATATTTCTAAAACTGTAAGTCAACAACATACTAATGAATGTTAATGATTTACCTATGTTAAAATCAGTTCTAGTTTGGTGTTTAACTCTCGATGTTGGATTTGAATATAACATCCTTTATAATTGGTATATAAGGATGTTGGGATTATCCCTAATGATATACACCAACATCATATTAAAATGTTAATATGGAGGATATGAGATGTATTCCTTATGCATTAACAATATGAATTATCATATATGTTATGTTGTCTACCATACTGCAGTTCGCTTATGTAATTGGTACATTAAGCGAGTATCAAACCCTAATTAAGATCACTAAATGATAGTTAAGAGTATTCTCGAGCTATTGTGAAATAATAGGGAATTATTTATGTAAACAATAAACTCCTTGTGTAGGAGTATTCAAACTCAAACTTCATAAGTTTGATTGAGCATAGTAAGTTAATCTTAAATTGATGCTTAACCTTAGTTAACGAGCTTCAAGTTGGAAATGTTCCAAACGATAGGTTGTGGCTGATTCAATCAAACAGCTAAGTATATGTGCTTGAGTAATGCCAAAATAAAAGCTATATGTGTGTGTATTTATATATGCATAAATTTATGAATGAGTCAGGGCTGATTCCAAACGTTGAGATCCCATGACATTGTTATGTTATAACAATGCCACAATACGTATTGCGAAAGAACCTAGGGCTCACAAGAAGTATAGAGACATACTCCAAAAGTTCCATATGATAAATGTAGTTTATCAATGACGGAGAGGTGTTGATTGACAGAGTAGATAATAAAACCAAATAGCATACTTGTTCATGAATGAACTACCTCGATAAATTCTAAGTAAACCGATTGAAGGAATGAGATTGAGAATGTATAATTGGCTCCAAAAGCAAGCGGGAGATTGTGAGAGTTAGTGGCATGCTTTAGGGGCAATTATGTAATTTGTTAAATATATTAAATCTATTAAACCTATAATCAATCTCGTTCGTAATAAAGATGTTTGTTTTTCTTTTTATACCTTTTATATTATGAATTAAATAATTAATTTTAAATATATTAATAATAAATCCTTAAATAAAATGTTATGTAATTTTAATTGTAAATAGTTTCAACTGTGAGTAATTAATCCTAATATAAAATAAAATTTTGTTTTAAATATTCTTGGTAAAGATGTTTGAGAAAGGATGTCAACTCATCCATTGAGACCAGAGCATATAACGCTCTCCAAATGTTGTGCGGTGCATTACTCATGGATACTAAAGGTAGCAAGGGGTTACATACTCGTAGATATTGGATAACTCTAGAATGACTCGTCCGAGGGTTTCTTGTTGGTTGATAACAACTAAGTCAAAAAGTAAATCTCGGTGTCACGATTTTTCACAGTTCCCTCAACTTGAGAATACCGTGGAACTTCATTATGAATACTCCACTTTGATTATAGTTGAATCATGGAATGGCCACCAATGAGCAACTATAGTTGGGTATGAGTTAAAGTATTGTTCAATAGAGAATTCATCTTCTCAATTGTATGTTGTTCTCATAACGGTCAATGTAGTTAACTCAAAGTCAAAATCTCTGGCAAGAGTAAAAACGGTTTGTAAAAAATGTTATTATTGAACCAAGAAATTTGTTTACAGACTAATCAAGTTGAATGTGGACAATATTAGAATTTTAACCAATACCAAATTCCATACATCCTAAAGCGATATAGTGTTGGTGAAGAGAACATGTGTAAATTATTGTCACTACCACTTAAAGTATTATAAAGTATGATTTTACCTTAGAGTCACGTAAGCAATGAATTTGACCAAACTATCATACCATTAGAAAGGCGACACATCAACGTTAATATTTGAATTTTTCAATATTAACTTTTGCCTGAATTCACATCTTTGAGTCTCACAATCATATTTGTGAATTCTCTGAAAAACCATGCAATTTAATTGGTTTGTAAAGTGTTATGAATTAGTTGAATTAATTAATATTTAAGAATTATTAATTATTGATGTATTTGATGTTTGAGGTTTTATTAGTAAGTGGGTAGCTCCCAAAAATGTTTGGAGTGTGATTAGTAATTACTTGGGTGTGTATATAAAATTTATATATGAGAGTATCAATATATATATATATATATATAAACAAGCTTTAAATATATCTAATTGGTTAAATAGGCTTTGGGATTTTTGGGTCCATATGGTACAAAAGCATGGCCAACCATAAGAGAGAAATAAATGGTCTAAATATTTGATTTAGATTTAATTAGGGAATGAAAGAAGAAGATTTTAAAAGAGAGGAGTGGGAAAGGTTTTATCCTCTCCATAAAGATAAAACCTTCTTCATTAATTTAGATCTAATTTTTTTAATTCCTTCTTTCTCTTATCTCTTTCTTAGCCTCCACTCCTTTCTGCCTTTCTCCTATAGCCAAAATCATTATTCCACCCTATCATGGTGATCCATTCAATCATTGCAACATCAAGTGGTGATTTACGAAATCTAGGAGCCTATTCTCACATCGACGTGTCACAATTTGGTTGGATCTTTAAGGTATAATATCATATTTTATTTCTACGGTGTCCACTAACCCCAAATATGTGTGTGTGTAAATATATATATATTTCTAATTTTATAAGAAATTTTGTTCAATAATTAGGATTCAAATTAAATCTATCTTGTTTGAAACTATAAAATAAAAATGCAAACGAGTGGTGTGTTTATTTTATATGTAATATATTTTATTGCCTTTGATTTTGATTTGATGTAAAATTGTTATAAACATTGTTTCATAAATGAAGTTCAAAATAAAATATACATATATGTTTGTAATAAAATTAGTTTTATACTTTTGTGTTGATTTCTGTTAATCATGTTAGTTGTGTCATACAAATTATATTTCATTTAATGTCAAATTTCATGTGTATGTATACTTATTTAATTATTTTAGCCATGTATACATTATAATACACACACACACATACATATTATTTTGTAATATAAATTTGGATTCAAAATATATACTTAATTTACTAAATTTTGATTACTTTATATATATAGTTTGTGCATGTGTGTACTCTTTTATTTTTTACTAAGTTGAATATCTAAATTATATATATATATATATATAATTTGATGTACAATACACCTATGGAATATAAACAATTTATACCTATTGTAGATCTAAATAGGAATCGAAGATTTTTGATTTGGCATTTAAAAGGCAAATAATGAGAGTTTTCTCTCTTTTACACAAAGTTAATTTTATAATAACAAGGAAATATATGCATGTGTGTGTATTACATTTATATATGTATGTATAAACTATATGTCAATTTTCATATGTATGTGTATGTATAATATATAAGAATATACAATTGATATAAATCCTAGTATTTATATGTTTATATATTTATATATAGTTATAAACACGCTAATTTATTACTATTTTATCGTGTTAGTGTATGAATATATTAGATATATTCAAAATAAATATTAAATTAGTTTACTAGTATAATTAATTGAATGAATATGAAATATTTTAAAATTAATTATGATTTATTTTAACAAATAGGTTGGATCCAATGCTAGTTAATAGATTACATATGCCCATTAATATCCAAACAGGGATTTTTTTAATTTGCCCATTTCACCCGCTCTCAAAATGGGCTAGGCATAACAATTAGAAATCCCTTAAATTTTCCTGAAGTCAACTCTCGAAATCCTTATTTTAGGAATTATGAAATCAACTCTGAAATTCTAGAGAATTCTGGCTTATGGGTATTATAGAGGTCATCTTACTTGAATTAAAGTATTTTTGGGTGATTTTTGGAGAAGGAATGAAGAACTTATGAAGAGAAGAGGAGGAGCCCGAGCTTGAGGAAGACAAGGAGAAAGAAGAAGACTTGGAAAAGATTTTGATGAAGTGAGGAGTTATTTTAAGAAATTGGGCCTTTAAAGGCATTTCTCGTCTATATTTGCAAGTTTGCTACTCTCCACCTTGATTTCTTCCATTCTTCTATTCTTTCAAGTCCTATGTTTTTCCAATGTAAGCTCAAAACTTAATGAAAATAATTTTGGATTCTAATTCCACCATCTTCAAATTTTTGTTTTTTAGGCCCAAAATCTCTGCTTTCTCAATTAAAACCATTTTAACTCATTAAAACGATTTAAATTAATTCATTACTATTCTCTAAAAATTTAGGTCATTGCATTAGCTATTCCTTATTCATGGACATTGAAACTTCCCTTAACAGTTTGAGTTTAAGAGAACTAAAGACCTTATCATCCAATGAAGACCTCAATTAAAATGATCCCCATTTTGAGACCTGAAAATGAATGTAGATGATTCTGCAGTTACCACCAAAATTATTTTCATGTGATAAATAAAATGAGATCAAGGTACCTTCTCTTCATAACATAAGTAAATGTAGAAACTAAATAATTCAAATTATCTTTCATTTGTCTTTTGCATCATTAACCTAAATCATTTTCGCATGCAAGGGTAGATATAATGGGGTCATAAATACAAATATGGGCCAACATGTGAATATTCCACACCTTTACCTAATAAATTATAAATCTGGTTCTAGTATACAACAAAAAATAAAAATTATAGAAAACTAAAGCCTACGGCTTCTTCTCCAAATTTTCATATTCGAAATCCAAAATAGAATTTTCTAACTTGTGGACCATAAACTAAGTCTGCTCAAGTGAGTACCTGTGAGTTTATGGAAAATACAATAATGAACAACGGGTCAGAAAATAGTCTAATGTGAATAATATTAGTCCCCTAAAAACATGAACATACAATAGTGAGACCATGCCATAGAATGAAACAACTTTTCCCTTCATTGTCCCAAATTCAAACTTCATCATCTTCATCACAAGTTACGATTCATCATGAATAGGTAAATGGGAGGAAAATAGAGATATCAAGGATTTTATTTGCATAATAAATGGAACGTTTACACTAACATATATCCCGACTTTCAATTATACATCGTAGTATATTCTTCTTATATTACCTAAACATCGTACTATCCATTTAATTTCATTAGTTCGGTAGTATAATGAGTTAACCTCACTCCTAAGTTACTAACTCTCTTTAGTTTTTCATGCAACACAATTTGCGAGATTATAACATCCCATGGGACACTAACTATAATGCCACATTATTTTTAACATCTATAGTCAGTTAGAAATGCTATCAAAATACACTTGCAACTAATCTGAGATATTTAAAACAAGGGATTGTTGGTTTTATAAATTAAAAACTAAGATCAACTAAGACAAAAAGAGAGAAACATAATAGTAGAATTAAAATACATATCTCAATGACGCAACAAAGTCTATTACAAAAAATACGTCATCTCAATTTTTTATATATATTAACGTTATTAAATTTACAAAATAATACAATAGTGATACAAAGGAAATAATTTTAGGTACACAACTTGTAAATGTAGCATACAACCAAAGCTCCTTTTCTTTCCTTTTTCTTTCCTTCATCTAGTAACTTTGCAAATATATGCAAAAAGGAAAAGGTATCAGCAACATCTGGACTATGCCAATTTCTATACACCCCGACCATAAGGGAACCGTCGGCTATTGCATAGAAAAACACAGCCAATATACCCTTTCAGGATTAAGCCCACGTAGTTCTAATTCTTGCTCTTCTCCTGCATCCAAATACTTATTTGCACATACTATCATAACATCCATGCAATCAATGTATTCAATGCAACCAATGCAAGTAGGAAACACTACTCTTACTAAGTCATTAAAATTAAGCAACGTAAATATGAGGCAACAACATTAATAGTGCCTAAACATCAACGATACTCAAATTCAACCCCAATCATGAAACAATTTTGTAACAACAAATATACTTACATACAAACTAATAATCAACTATTAGAAAATACATCATCAATGTAAGTATAAATCAAATAAATGTGTGGTTGAGTGTATTGACTACTTTGCAATAAAAACACAAGCATCGAATCATCAAATGTGTACTAACTAATAAACATTAGTAATACAAACATCAATCATTAAATGTGCACTAACCCATCAACATTAGTAATACAAACATCAACCATCCAATCAACCAAAACTACAACTAAATACCTATCGTCGGGTAGTAATAGTGGTAAAATATCGCACACTCATCAAAATATGATTAATTCATCATACAACAAATATATATGATAGTTACAAAATATTCTATGACCACCTAAATGATTCATTTACGACCATTATTTAAGTATAAAATCATTCTATTATTGTTTATTATAAAACACCTTTATTTATTTCATCTGTAATAACAATAATTGTTCAAAAATGACAATATACTTCAAAGTTCCTTTGTTATACTTCTATCTCTTCAAATTTCTTAAAACAACGCTTTTTAATCAAAAATAGTAGTTTACATCAATTACCTTTTCAAAACAATAGTATTATTATTTTACATCAAAATAATAATGTATATTAAATCCTCTTTTAATATTTTTCCAGAGCCAATTTACAACAGGTTGTCTCAAAAATAATTTTTTTATATTATACATCAAAACTCCTTTTATTGTTATTTTCTTAAAATAATAATAGTTTAACCCAAAAAATACGTTTGATATCATATTTTTGCTATTATTATTATTATTATTATTATTATTATAATTCTGAAAATATCTTCTTTTTTATTTCCAAAAAATAATAACAATACCTTCTTTTATAAACACTATAAATCAATTATATTGTTATTTACACAAAACAATACAATCTTTACAAACTATATTATTATTTAAGAAATCTTACATTATTTTATAAATAATAATAAAATCCTTTATTTTTATTTAGATTAGAAAATTTCATTATTATTTATGAATTTTCCTAGAAATTTATAGATAATAGCATTATTAATTTCTCGTATTAATTTCTTTTTAATCTGTTAGTCACTATTATTTACCAATAACATCCAAAAAGTCTGTACGTAACCTTATATTTTATTTATTCACTATTTTTATTATTATGTTTTTTCGTCCATCTTACTTTTGTTTGCTTTTTATTCCATTTGAATCCAAAATTAATTATAATTAAGCATCCAATAACAAAGTAATAAATAATAATAATCAAACCGAGGCATAATACATCTAAAACATCACAACAATCAAACAGTTATTGATATAACATAATACTTATCAATATATATAAATTTCCATCGATAGATATGCATTTAACATTTTTAAAAATTAATTAATTAAAATAAATAAACCACACCGAGTGCGTTTGCAAGCAGCCTAGCTAAGCACTAAATCATCCGGAATCATATCTCAAGTCCAATGGAACAAACTTCGCATGAATCGAACTTCGTATGCAAAAATTATGGCGATTAGAAATCATCCGGTTTAATTTGTAAATATTTAAATTTCATGAGATAAATAATACAATTACCTTCCCTTTTGTTCAACACAGCGCCACCGAACCCATTCACTGCCACCTCTTTGACAGACGATTTAAGCACCCCTTATTAATTTAGATCGTCGACTACTTCTATTAGAGAGCCCATGTCGTATGCTATCTCCAGGCAAAGCCTCCGACACCTTCGCAGGCCCCAATCAGCCATCGCCATCGTCCAAATTTAGGGTTTTTCAAACCTTAAATTGCCAATTTTGGTCAATCCACAACATTTTAGACTATGCGATCACTACCGTTAGTTTCCCCACGATGACCTTTATAATCTTATGCTTTTAATTTCTTCAATCGTCGCCAAAATCGAAAACACCCAATTCACCATCATGGTTTCACCGTTAGCAACTTTGACTGCAATTTTTGTTTGACTTGAGCACTTTTATGAGAGTTGACCACTTTCTATTGATTTGCCCCATCGATACCCTCAAAAGGATATATAATCCAATGGGTATCAAACACTTTGAATCTTGAAACAATTTGTAGTTAGCGAAAATCATATGCCATTAAAATGAGTTTAAGAGAAATTTTGAGATTAGGAAAGAGAGACCAATATGACAGCCACTCTCTAGTGTTTCTACGATGTCGTTCGCAGCCAAAATTTACCATGTTACCGTTGGCAGCGCATCCAACTCGTCAAACGCCCTAATATTTCAACTCTGACAAATGGAACGTTCAGCTGGTTGGAGTAAAAAGATACGTTTGCGTCCTAAGCATCATGCCGTTTCACTCCAACGACTGCTTTTTTGGGCTCCTTCCTCCTCTATATAACCATCCATCTCCCTCCTCTTCCCACACTAGCAGCAAACAACCCCCAACCCTCCCATTTCTCAATTTCTACAGAACCACTCGAGCATATTTTCTGGTATTTTTTTCCATTATTATGTTTATTTTTTTTTATCTATAACATACATTATTCTGGGATTTTTTCCCTATATTTTGCAATTTTCATTTTTTAGTATGACGCAATCTTCTACTTCCTCCTAGCTCATTGCTTTATGGAACCCAAAAGTGAGAAACATTCAATAAATCCATTTGTTGATTTTCTGCCGAACAAAAGGAGTTTTGTCGGTGAGTTCCATGCGTTGGTGGTCACCGCATTTAACGATAAGTTGAACTCTGACCGGTCCCATATATAGACGAAAAACAAATAGGACAACCTGAAGCATTCATGGACTGATTGTGGCAAACTTCTGCAGATATAAGGAGGGATGTGGGATGTAGAGAATGATCAGTTGGATGGTTTTGAGGAGTGGTGGAACACTATTGCAATAAGATATAAGAGATTCAAAAAAAATTGCCTCCTCAACTTCAGAGAATCGGTTCAGGTTATTGGAGGCTGCATAGTAAATGACACTTGTAAATATCTGATACCTTCTACTGCACCAGCTCAGCCTTTCATTGTTGTGATGCAGATTTGTTGTCCAATACCATGGCCCTGACACTACACCTGTTCAGCCTAAATGAAATAGACATACCGAGCATGACAGCTCAAGCAGGCCTGTCGTTGGATGATAATTCGTTCAAACGGACCATTTCACCAACGACACGCAGTGTTGTCATTCCATATTGTATGTTGTTATATATGTTCAAGGGCGAGAGATTATGAAAAATTTTCATGAAGATTCCATAAACTTGGATACGGTGGAAACATTGCTTGATGATGAGGTACAAGGATTTATGATGTGCCAGCTAACTATTTTCCATAGTCGTCTGTAGTTTTAGTTTGTTTTTTTGTATGTATGAATTTAAAATGTATTAGTTTATTTTAATGAAAAATTAAGTAATTTAATTTTTATTATTTGCAATTGTTAAACTAAAATTACACAACAAAAATAATAATTAATAAATTATAAATCAATTAAATTAAAAATCATAACTTAGATACCTCATTCGTAGTACCAAACGCATTCTCCGTCCACTCAACTTCCCTACTCAAATATTCCGCTCAAATACCCTATTTCTGTTCATTGCAAATGCACCTTAAGCATCATATATATTGGCAATAAGACGGGTTCAATTATATGTAACCGTTTGGCTCAAAAGTGGCAACGTGCTCTATTTAAACATTATAACGCATCTACTTCACAAACCTTAACTCCAAATCCATTAAAATTATATACCAAATTAATAGGCTCGGAGATACCTAAGCGATGGTTATAAGTTCATCCTTTAATCAAAATACCTTTTAATTAACTTAATATTAATAGTGTTAAATTTATGGCGTTACATTCTTCCACTCTTAAAAAAATTGCACCCTCACAATTCCCAAAATACAACCCTCAGCCAAATCAATAAAGTTTCATCCTCGATTTAATCACAAAATATGTATAAGTATATTAATCATAAACCAACCATCTTTAATGTCCTACATGAAATTCATGCAAGATAGTCTATCCTGACACACAACAATTCATTCATAATAATGAATTTAACACACTAACTATAGTAACACATATAATTCCCCCATCGTGCAATCCAAACTATAGAATGTAAAAATAACACTTCATCAACAAAGGGTGAAACAATCTTGACCATAGATTAAATCTATATACAAGTCACAACATGCATTCCAACAATCTGACCATAACCTCTCATAACAAAAATATACAACAAAATCTAGGCTGGTCCAAGCATGCATGCACACTAAAAATGTATACAAATCAATAATCAACATAACTCAACAAAGTAAGGCGCGTGCACATAGCAAAAAATGATAACCATCACGTCATAACCCATAAATATAGACATGATGTATAATCCATCATTAAGGTACCTTATTGAGCATAATTGGATATATAATAACTCATCATCACTAAGGTTAGTAACTACTGAACATTATGGCCTCACCAATGCCCAAAGTTTCTCCTTACCATCACTAAGACGAACTAGACAATCACTAAGGTCTTGTATTGAAAACTTCTCACCACCATTAAGGCGAACTAGACCATCACTATATTCTTGTACAAAACACTTATCACCACCACTAAGGCGAATGTAACAACCTAGAATTTTGGTCATTGAATTTAACTATTTAATATTGGAATAATTGGGTTTAAGGTTTTAAACTTGGATTCAAATATAAGATTTGTTTAAAAATATTTGAATGGTGAATTAATATTTGAATAGTGTTTCAAATAGTTGGATTTTAAATTGAATATTAACTACATAAAGTTGATGGTCCTATTTAACTCCTTTTTAATTAATAAATAATAACGATGAATTCATTTTATAAATTAATTTGCAATAATAAATGGTTCAAATAAATAATGAGAAAATTTATTTTTATTTTTACGACTCGATTTTTACTGACGTATTTTTAATTTAATTTATTTGATTTTTCCATAATTTTTAATTTGGAAATTATTGAAATTATTCGTTTAACGATTTTTCAACAAACAATATTGCTTTTGTGATTTTATAGAATTGAATTACCGGTGTATATTATTATTGGTTTGGGGTCGCGTCACTGTTTCGAGCACAACCATATTTTTGTTTATCGTTTGCATCCGATTCACGAACAAAAATCTATGCGGCGAGATGCAAGGAATCGCATATTTAAATAAGTCAGCACTTCACTACCCTAACATTTTTATGATTCTCTTTTCCTTTGTCTCCCCCGTACTCTTATATTTATTTATGAAAAAAAGAAGAAAAGAAAGTGAGCATCTTGATTTTTTTTAAATTCATATCAATTCAAATATTAACAGAAACTCTAAAACTTGTTTCTTTGGGTTTGTTTTGCTTGGATCTTAGTTTTAGTATATGTCTTGAAGTGTGCGTCATCGTTTGTGGAGCTCAAGTTTAGGGCAGTGCATGCATAGCAAGCTAAGGTTTGGATTTGGGTTCAATTGAAGGTGAATTGGACATATCAGAGATTGAAATTGAGTTCATGGTGGAGTTTGGCATTAATGGCTGGTTTTTAGTGGAGTTCGATGGCACTTTTGGTCGCGCAACCTGTACGAGGTCGAGATGGGAGTTTCTGGTTGCATTTTAGAGCGTTAGTTTAGAGGATGATCTGAAGTGATGGTTGTGAAGTGGAGAGGGAGAGCGACTCATCGGCGAAGTCAGATCGAGATTTTTTAGAGCATCACTTCATGTCAGTGTTGGAGATGAATGACATTATGGGCATGCATGCACATTTTTAAGCTTAAGGCATTGGTAATTTAGGTGGAGAGAAAGATAGGATTAAGGCAAGTGATTGGTTTATTAATTAATTAATGAATATTTAAATCAAGTATCTTATAAATTTGTATAATTTGTTCATACAAGGTCCAAATCGAACGCAGTCAGCCACGTTGTACTCGTATCGGCGATGTCTACATTTTTGAATTTAACTTGTGAAAATTGGAGCTTGTTGAATTTCAAGCTAAAATCGAACGACGGAATCAGAACGCTTCGACGATAACTGGAATTTCGGTGAGTTAAACTTACCTTTTATGTTAATCGGTATATTATTTAGTATATAAAAATTATTTATTATCTATTTGGATGTTGTATTTGCTGGTGGTTTAGTTTGGATAAATTATCATTTTTGAAAAAGGGAATAAATATAAAGTGATAAAATTATATAGATTAAATATAATTATGTTGTTCAAATAATAACGTAGTTAATTTAAGCATATTGCTTTGGTGTTATGTAACAACCCGGAGTTTTATAACAGTTAACTGTCGTCAAAATGACGGTTAGATTGTTTGTTAATTTCTATGGGAATTTTAACCGATTGAAATTCATAAAAAATTGATTATCGTTGTTTGGAATTTTAAAGCAGTTGTTATTCTTTTAAGCAATATGTTGAATGTGAGTGGGCTTTACACTTTGAATTTATACCCATGTTTTCTTTTGATCGTTTTTGCGGTGATAACTAGCAAAGCAACTCGTCCCCCTTTCATAGTCATTCGCAACCTGTTCCCCATCTCATTTTTCAAATGAAAACCCTAATCAATATACGAAAGAAGAAATGGTGGCGCTCGTTCATTCTTCTTCGTTCCTCCACAAAAAAAAATTAGGGCATCATAGAAATCGAAGATAGTGGCTGCTAGGGTTAACTTCGTTCGTTTTCCTCAAATTGCTACGGCTTCGTCTCTTCGCTTGGCTCTCGGCTGCCTCGATTGTGACAGAGGTGAGTGATTTATTTCGCTCACATCTAATTTAATTACTCTGTTTCGCGACTTGGGTTTTAAAATTGTTTTAGCCAATGATGATTCGCTTAATTAGGGCTTAAACTTTGTGATTTCGTTCTTATTCAATTTTTTGGGTGGTCGATTCCTTTTGCTTGCAGTTTGATTCATGTTGTTTTGTATTGATTTTTGACCTGTTGATTTTCGTCGTTGTCACGGCTTCGATATTGAGTTGTTCGATAGTGTTCCTTGTTACATTGATCACCACGATTTTGACTTCGGTCTGAAAACACGGCTTAATGATGTTTATTTTTGGTTGACTTCGTATTCTTTGATCATGGTTTTGATTTTCTGGGACTTCGGCTGTTGTTTTGAATACTTGGTTAGCTTTCGAGCACTTGATTGATACTTGCGGCTTTGGGGTGAAAGTGGGCAGTTGATTTACTTGAACGCTGTCGACTTCGTTCGACTTTGTTTTGATGTTGGTAATTTTATTAGTCTGGGTCGGATTTCTTGTTGAATTGGCTTTAACCTGATTTGTTCAATGTTTTGACCTGCTGTTCGATCATTGATTATGAAAAGCAGTGAATTCTTGCTTTTGATTTTGGTATACTTTGCATTGACCGGTGCTATTCCGGCCTGGTTGGTGTTTGAATTTGCTTGATGTTGAGCATTGTTTCTGTAATCTCTGTATTTTGTTCGTTTGGAGGTTTTGGGTTGCGCAATGCCTGTGTCATTGTCCGACTTGTGATACTTCTGATTCATTTTGGCTACTCGTTCATAGCACTGAACTCGGTACTAGTGCCCGGCCATTGGTTGTTATGTGCATTCTGGTCTGGAATTCTTGGCTACAGATTTGTTTCTTTGAAGTGTTTACTGACTTGAGAAAGGCCTTTAACATGTCCTGTTTCATTGTGCCACTGGTTTGAAGTCTTTTGTTAATCCATGTCTGGACATTTGGGCTCTTTGAGTTGAAGTTCATTTGCTGGTCCTATTTCAATTAATATAGATATGTATGTGTATACATATATATATATATATATATATATATGCATACATGTTTAATTTGTATTTGCTCGGCTTTGGTTGGCATTTTGTGATAATATGGACTTTGACTTGTTCAGTTCTTTTCCTTGATTGACTTCACTATGACAGATAGTGTTCGATTTCTTCTTTTTAACACATTAACATTGTTTTGTTTATTTAAATAATTTTGAAACTGCACTTGATTTATATGTACAGACTTGGGTTGCACTGAGTTGCTCTGGTTCATGTATAAGCATGGTTGCCTTTGTGCACTCCTGCAGTCGGTTGTATCTATATTTGTTGTATTACTGATTTTGAATCTTGATGGTTGCCTTTGTGCACTCCTGCAGTCGGTTGTATCTATATTTGTTGTATCACTGATTATGAATCTTGATGGTTGCTTGTTGTTTATGCCGTGACTTCGAGCTCTGTCTTTGTCATGTGCATGTGGTACTGACAGGGTCTGTTCATTTGAACTTCGTTTTCCACTGAGGATTATTCATGCATCCAGATGTGCATTCGTACATGAAATACTTGTCGACTTTGCATGCTGTCGGTTGACACGTATGGACTGTTTAGTCTTTGTTGTTTTGAGTTTCACTGTCTGGTTGATGATGCCATTGTTGTATTGCCATATCTATAGACTTTTGTGAGATCTTTGCCCTTGTTGGTTTGCATTGCATTAATGCATTTGGATTTGTTTTCGAATTCACTTGAGTTGAATCCGTTATTTTGGGTTTGACCTCATGTTCGTTTGTAAATTTTCAATGTGTACATACGTGCACATTGTCCATGTCTGTCTGCTTTGACCATTGAGGCCGTGGCATTGGGATTTGAATCTTCATTTGATTTTGGTTCATTGATCTTTTGTGTATTTCAGGTTGTAGTGGCGAGGTAGTATACGCGTGCGTATACTGCAGCCCTACCAGAATTGATGTCTTAAATTGATTATTTTGTTGTGTCTAATTGTCTTCTAGATAATTAGATTATGAGTTTCTAATTATTTATTTAATAATTAGATTTTGTTGTTAATTGTCATTAAGACAATTCTGATGTTTTCTAAATTATCTTCACTGATAATCTTTTTATCTATCTTTATTGATGCTTTGGATCTGCTGATATGTTGTTTAACACTGTTTAGTGTTATATCTGCCGTTATCCGATTCTCTTATCGAGGAGTTGGATAGACGAGATTTCTGTGACTGTCGTCTATTTGATATTTGATTATTATTGCTTCTGTGCATTAATAACTGAGTTTGAATTAGACCGACCCGTGTATTATTTTCTTTTGAATTTAATACTCGGGTCAGACCTGAGTTATTTCAGGTTGTAGATTTCCTGCTTTGAGTTGCTGTTTGAGCTATGAAGACTTTTCATATCTTTTGAAGTGGTCTGCCTCTTTTTGTAGTAGTTAGTGTACGGATTTAGGTTGATATGTATTCATGTATATTAGTCGATAATGTACTTGTATATATAACTTCCAGAGTCGACAGTTGTAG
The DNA here is from genome assembly GCA_030737815.1 of Allium fistulosum. Taxonomy (NCBI): domain Eukaryota; kingdom Viridiplantae; phylum Streptophyta; class Magnoliopsida; order Asparagales; family Amaryllidaceae; genus Allium; species Allium fistulosum. Next base: position 1,249,361,486 of record CM060905.1, read on the forward strand.
TTGTATCATATGTATTGTGTCAATTGTATTGTAACTGACATCAGTTATATATATATGAGACTTTTTATTATCTGTGTTCCGCATTCTTTTGTATCTGTGTTATTATTATATATATTGTCCTAAACTATTATGAACCATCGTAGTTTGTTTTATACTGGAATTGGGTATGTCGATGGGAGTAAATAAATAAGAGATGTAAAATGAAAAACATATACCACTCCTATCGAGGTAACCAATACTAGTGTAAGGCCAACTACGGATGGCCGCTCCTATCCAGCCTTATTCTTCGTGATAACAGACAGTATTCCTTTTAATACTCTTTGTTATTGTGAGCATAGAGGTAGGGCGTCACATGTTATCTATTTGGCCAAATAAATACCATCTAATAATAAATAGACGAGTTTATTTTAAATGACATTTTTTTAGAAGAATAAATCCTCGTTCTGCTATTATATTAATTGTGACATTTATTTAAGTGTCAGTTGATTAGTTGAATATGGCGATGTGTTAACAATTGATTGTTAAGTAAGGATTTGGTTTACATATATGTCTAATTATGTAAATACCTGTAATTTAACTTTGAGAAGTTAAATTGAATTTAATGGTAGCTTTTTTAAGTACCATTAAGGTCACTGAGCCTCTTTCTGGATTTTGGAAGTTATGGATTTAAATTAACTTCAAAATTTATAATTTGAAGTAAAATGTTTTATGTAATTATTATTTTACAAAGTGCTTTTGTAAAATCATTTCTTTAGTAAGTTTAATTATTATATTTATAATGTTTTAAAATTAATTATTTTATTAATGTTGTTTAAAGATAATCAATTACTTATCGAGTTTGTTTAAAGATAATAAATTATTTTATTATTAATTATTTAAAACTAGTTAATTATTTTGATAATAATGTTGTTAGAAAGTTAATTAATTTTATTCTGAAAGTTGTTTAATTTATTTTATCATATTTATTAAAATGTTTCAAAAGTTAATTATTATATCATTTAAAATGTTTCTAAGGCTTGTTATTATATTATTTAAAAATGTATTAAATTTATCTTTATAACGTTAAAGTTTTATTTATTATAATTAAATAATAAATTGTTTATAAAAGAATTCCTTTTTATAAGAAGGATTTATTAAAGGAGTTTATGAATTTGAAAAGGATTTGAAATTGGAAAAGAAGTGTGTCCTATTCCTTTAATGATTTTAGAAAGGAGATTTATAAATTGCTTTCAAGATTTACAAAACTGTTTATAAATGATTTTGGATATTTACTAAAGTGGTTTTATAAATGATTTTGGTATTTGTAAAAGAGTTTGTAGATGGTTTTGGATATTTATAAAAGAGTTTTATAAATAATTTAGAGGATTATTAAGGGTTCTATAAATGAAATTGGAATTTTAGTAAAGAAGATGGACATAAATGAAAGAGATTTATTAAAAAGGATTTGTTGAAGAAAATTATAAAAGAAATCGAGATGGGATTTTCCCAAATTGACCTTCTTAATTTTGGTGTAGGGAAATTTGTTCCATGCTTAACACCGAAGGAATAGTGTTTGGGCTAATCCTTATCTCCGTTTCTTTTTAAACAATATTTGTTGTAATCCTCTTGGTATAATTTTGAAATAAGAAATCCTTCTTAATGATCTATGAATATACTTTTAATATTGTATATATAAGTATATGGAAAAGTTTTTCAAGTTTAGAAAGTGAAATGGTTTGTGAATATACATATATCGAAAAGATAAGTATATGAATATTTCAACAGATATTTGAAAGGTTATTTTAAATTAACGAAAGATTAATTTAGAGAGGCTTGGTGGTTTCCATGGGAAATGTTATATCCATTTTGAATGTTTGTTTGTTGGACAGTTAAATAATCGACTATCAAATCTTAGCCTAAATATGTAATCCTTCTTAATTTTGGTGTTATGAAATATTTCCTACTTAACACCGAAGTATTTTAACCCTAGAAATATCTAGGAGAAACACGGGGATTATTTGGTATAGTTACCGTCAGTGGTGCTATACTATACGTATGAACTTATTTTATTCTTCTTGGACAAATGATGACAAGTTCTGTCCATATAAATGGTTAGGGTTGATCCCCATTCTTATGTATTATCTGAACATTTCCAAAAGAACCAGTATCGAGCATTCTAGAAATCGATCGACTGGTTTTGGAGCAACCGGTAAGCGGGAAGAGTGTACTCGTAAGAGATGACCTGAAACTGAAACCACTCTAAAACCATATATGAAATCTATGCGTGGAAGATATTTGAGATCTTTGTTGAGATGTGGTGATCCATGTGTAATTCCGAGATCCATTGGGGTATGGGAATCCATGTGTGATTCTAAGAACCCTATTGAGATATGGGAGCTCATGTGTGGTTTTGAGACCTGTTGAGGTATGGGAATCCATGTGTGGTTCTGAGAGTTGTTCAGGTGGTGGTGCATGAGCTAGAATGCCGGATGTAGCCTCACCAGTGGCGATGACCATAACCAGAGATGGGATGCATAGTCGGAGTTTAGCTAACCCATAAGGATGCAGCCGTCTCCTTCTTAGTGTTACCTACAGTTGTTATGCACGCATAAAGCGATGCATTCGGCCTTCCATGGCTAGCTATGTTTTTCCTATTATACATCACTAAGGACGTATTTTTTGTAACGATTCGATCTTTCGACGCTCGAAAGTCGACATTAATACGTCCACTGTATCAAATGTCGCACAATCGAATGCCAGAAAACCGAATCATTAGGGTTAAAGAAAGAAAGAGGTAGAAGAAGAAAGAAAGAAAAAGAAACAGAAACAATATCAGAATCTCACATTCGCAGCGGAACAATATATAATAGATAAATGAATAATCTTTAAACAAAAGAACTATATCAGTTCATACAATACATCATCAGAGTTTACAACAACACACAACAATGGACAGTTATATAAACTTATCCTCATCACAGAATACACAGCGGATAATACATAATATAAGTGATACGTCTCGCCATCCAGCTCGCCTCTTGATCTCCACAGCATATTTTTCTGACTTCGCTCCAGAACAACTGATAACCTGACTCTAGGCTGCCCGTGTGGAAAATTATGGGCACCCAGAGTTTAGAAGGGGAACAATAATCTCCAGGTCAGTCATGGGACTGGTGTGAGATCTCAAAAACAGTTATTTTCACATAGAAAATAAAGAAATTCCGCAATGCTTTTGGAAAATGAAACTACCATAAGGCCTTCCGCCACACACACAATGCAAACGCAGAATTGGAGGAGATTTTCCTTTATGATAGTCAAACATGCTTGATACGCAAAATCTTTTCAATATTATCATTAGTGCCTAGTGTGGAAAACATTTTGAAAGTATAATAATAATCTTAGCCAGCATACAACCATTATTGTATGCCTACTATAGCTACCATGTTTTGTGGCAGGTTACCGCCACGCTAAATGGCAGGTTATACAACTAAAATCGTACAAGGTTCGTATTGTTTCTTTGGATTTTCCAACAAATGGTCAGGCTAAGGAACTTCCTATGCCACATGGGTACGCCTCTGGCGGGACGTCCCGAGAACTAACTAGCTCTCTGCCAACACAAGGTCGGGTTACCTCTTACTAGGTAACTACTACTCGAGTATGCCACCCCCCGGTCGTTTGCGACCTTTATCCGAGGGCCCTCGATCACAAAGCAACAACCACATAGTAAATGAGATTGCAGCAACCACATAGGTAAAGTATCTGGGCTCCATACCATGATACCACCATTTTCCAGAAGGAAATGATATACCCTAAAGGGTGAGACCCTCATAACCTTGCCGCATTTTTCCTGTTTCGACCATTTTCGGGGTGTGAGGTTCGATGAGGTCTCGTCCACAAAGCTACGCTTTACACGAAAGCCATGCTTTGATCACAAATGATCAACACATGATCATCAACACACAGCAGCACTCAGCATGCCACACTACCAAATTGGGAGTATATCACTGATAACCTTCAACTACATAACCTCTGAGCTCGTACGTCTCAGAGAAGGGTGTTAAGCTAAGAGAATAAATTCTCCACCACCAAACAGAAATGTATTTGAAAGAAATCTGCTTTATATCTCAAAGTGTAGTGTTAGACATACGACCATACAAGTCTGTTCCGGATTCGAACAGAATCGAAGGCACTTCGTCCAAATAAGGAAGAAGCCCTTGCAAATCTAGTCTTCAATTGCAAATTCATAACGTCGTATCATTATTCGAAATGGGTTATATGACACAAAGTCCTCTCCCGCTAAACCGAATAATGAGCGCTTGTTTTAAAAACAAATTCAAGTGCCATTTCAAAGGCAAATATTGATAGTCGGTTATTTAACTATCAAACAACATTCACAACAATCAAGCCTCAATAATTTCCCAAATTGTTTATACTGATAGTTGGATATTTTACTATCAAACAATATTCACAATAATTATCCAATTTAAATAATTTCTCAAAATTATTAAATTTCAAAATATCTTCGTAAGATATATATTTTCCACACTTTATCACTTTGAAAATCAATTTCAAATCACTTTTCACTCGCGGAATAAAATTCCCAATATTATTTATTTCCACTTTGAATTTAAATTTTCAAATATCCACTTATATACGATTTTTCAAATATTCACTCTCAACCCCCAAAATCAAATTTCAAATTGATTTCTAAATTTATTTTAACACCAAATCAAATTTCAAATTGATTCTTCCATTTATTTCAAATACCAAATCAATTTTACAAATTGATTCCCAAGTCTATTTTCAATAGAACGGAACATTTGCAAATTGATTTCTAAGTTTATTTCCAAATAACAAACCATTTGCAAATTTATTTCTGAATTTATTTCCAAATACAAAATTATTTTACAAATCGACTTCCAAATTTATTTCAACACAAAATCCATTTTCATTCAACACCAAATAAATTTTCATATCGATTTCCCAAAGATTTATTTTCAAATACCAAATCAATTATCAAATTGATTTCTAGAAATTTATCACCTTTTAAATATATCCCTTTATCTCTTCCAAACTATTTAAAATTCCATTTTCTATAAATTCTTCAACTTTTAAACAATATTACTCAAAACCCATTTATTAACATCTTTTCCCATATTTTGGAAATAATTCGATAAGATTTCGAAAATCAACTTTATGCTTTTGAATTCCTTCTTTTAAATTCAACCAATTCTTTCAAAAGGGATTTACTTAAAATTTCCTACTTTAATTTCAAAAATCCAATTTTTATTTATTTCTGGTATCCAACGATACCAAAAATACATTCGGCTAAATTGTAGCCTTCAACAAATTCAATCATCAATATAATCATTCACAGATTATCAATAAATCATCACACAACATATGAAACAAATTCATACAATTTGAGGAATCCAGTTGGATCCCTCCAACCTATTTCCTTGCATCCACAGATGTTAGCACAATAATTAAATACCCATTCCACTTCGAGGCGGAATATCGTGGTATATGGGATTTATAAAATATCACCGGCTATTATGCGACGCATAGGGTCTCATCCGCTATAAAATGCAGGAAATCAACTCCAATATATATATACTACTATCATATATACTATCATCCAACAATCAATCAATAACTGAAATTTCAATTATTTTAATTTGAGTGAGAAGGTCTCAGCTTTGCTTTTTATTTTTCAATCCAATCCAATCCCGACTTGTTTTCATCACAGTTCTTGACCTTGTATAAACATTTATAGTTTATTAATATTCGAGAAATTTGAACATTTAATTTCCTTTTTATTAAATTTAAATTAGTTAACACATTAATTCTAACTAAATAAATCTTCCTTATTTTTCTTCAAATATCTTATATCTATATATTTTTCTTTGAACCTTATATATATATATATTTTCTGTTTATATTTCTATTTAAATTAAAACAGAAATTTTGAAACTTGCAGCAAAATCAATACTGCTAAATATGTTCTGACCAAAATATACATACATTTTCTATTCATCTCTGTATATATATTTACATAAAAATAGGTATGTAAAATATGTGAGTGAATTCTAGATATATTTTATTTTGAAATTTAAATTACCTGTAGACGAACAGGAAAACGAACGATAAGCCTTTGCTCGAATCGAAGCCCTAGCCACAACTCGAACGCGGCCTCCACGGCGATTCCAAGTCGCGCAAACCCCAAATTGAATGCCTCCTTGCTCGATGAGCCACTGCAGTCGCCGCCTCGATTGACAATTTCCGAGCCACCACTGTTTTAGTCGAACAGCCCCAGCCTCGAGCTTCACTACGCACCCCACGCGCTTGCGCCACTAGCCACCAGCATCGACGATGCCGCCTGCGTATGCCCACGCGACTCGAGACCAAGATCGAAGCTCCCCGCCACGAATTCGCCGCGCGCGATTTTGATTTCGCGATTCCCTTTTGTTTTTTTTTTCGAACACAGTTTCGATTTCGTTCGAGCCATTGATTTGATTTTTTTTCAAGTGAATTCGAACTAGAGGAAGAGGGAAGTCAAATGTTTCATTTGAAGGTTTGAAAGAGGGCATGCGATTTTGATTCGAAGAATTTTGCTCGGCCATTATTATTTTCGTTCTGCTTTTGATTTCTAATTTTGAAGAAAGGTGCTCGGCTGATTTTTAAAGAGGAAGATGGCTTGCGGAAGAATTTTGCAGAGCTACAGTGTTTTCGAAATGAAAGGGAAAAAGTTGCGACGTGAAATAATTTCGGCTGAAGTTAACTAGGATATAAGAATATATATTTTTAAATTAGATTCAAAATCATCTCGATAAATGCAACTCAAAATTTTGACATCCTATCGAGATGTGCCGCTAGGCATTTATAATGTTATACCCCTATTACGAACGCAACGGAAAAGGTTTCGAGTCCAAATTCGATCGTATGGAGAAGATAGCTTTTTGGACCAGTTATAATATTAAATTTTCGATATAGATTTCAGCGCTTATATATATCGTACGCTCACACAACAACTTCGAATGCTACGAAAATTGAAATCTGATAATAATACAATATTATGGATCCAATGGAACTGGTTTCGTCGAATTCCTAGACTGTGCCTCGGAAGGCTATTTTTAAATATCGATTTAACGATAAAATTTCAAAATTGAACAAAACAGTTTCAAATTCAATTCTGAAAGTTCCCTTACCTTCAGTATCATAAATATGAATTTTCTAAGCCTTGAAAATATTTTTAACCGGCTTAAAACTGAAGATTCAATATTTTACCCAACTTTCAATTATTAAATTCAATAATTGCCAAATTCATTCTGATATTTGAATTTCAAATTAAACTAACTTCCAGATATTTAAAATCAATTAAATATCCTGATTTCCAATGTCACAAATTCAGGGCCGTCACATTCTTCCCCCCTTAAAAGAATTTTGTCCTGAAATTACAAGTTAAGAAGAATGATCCTCAACCCGTTTATCATTTTCCCAAAACCAAACAGTTTTATCAAATTCTCAAACCAATCTTCTTATCATAACCACACTATCATCCTTATTAATTTTCCAAACATTTTCATTGTTTCAAGCAACTTTATTTTACTTCACAATTCAAATTTAAATTTAAATTCAAATTGTAACTTATCCAAAATTTCTCAAAAATTTTCTAACTCTCTAAATTTTCGAAAAATTTCGCCAGCGTCTCCTTTGCGCGGCTAGCTCGGTACGGCTACAAAATGTCCCTACGGACTCCCAGATTTCAAAAAGAAAATGAAAAGCCAAGCGGCTAGACAAGAAAGGATCAAATTTTATACTGAAATTTAAATACATACCTTATTTTCGAGCAATTTATATTATCTTCAAAAACCAAAAATCCACTTAGTGAAAATTCGATATTCATTTTTTTCCAAAACTTTTAACTTCGACCAAAACAATAGTTTTCCCTTTTCTAGTTCAATTCCTACACTTTCATTACAATTTGAAAATCAATTTTCCGTTAACAAAAATTTTCCAAATTTTTCTAACTCCCAAAATTTTCGAAATTTTTTGACGGAGTCTCCCTTGTACGGAGGAGCTTTTGCAATTTGACAAGGGAGATAAATATATATACATCGACCCACACGGTCGGAAAAACAAAAACAGTTCATATTTCCTATTTTTATTGCGTAGGCGTACCTTAGATTAGCATTTTAAAAGCAAGCAGCTAATTAATTATGCATTTACACGCTCCAACTCAATCGATTGCCTCCCGCACCTATACTTACTCAAACAAACACATCAGTTTCCAATAATATGAGATTTTTAACAACCTTCCATACATTTGTCTTAGCTAAACATATCAATTTCATAGCCTACACAACAAATTTGCAAAATTTTACATGTAAACCATATTTTATAAACAATCACAAGTTTCAATACTATTTTAAGTTCTTTTACAAATTCAAACTTCATTTTTATTCCACCTGAATGATTTTCATTCAAGCTTACTGTAACGCTTTGAGATTTTCGACTTCCGAAAATCGACATTAATACGTCCACTGTATCAACTGCCGAGCAATCGAATGCCGGAAAACCGAATTGTTATGGTTAAAAAGAAGAGGTAGAAGAAGACAGAAAGAAAGAAAGAAGAAACAACAGAAACAATATCAGAATCTCACATATCGCAGTGGAACAACATATAATAGATAATGAATAATCTTTAAATCAAAGAACTATATCAGTTTATACATTACATCATCATCAGAGTTTACAACAACAATACATCAATGGACAGTTATACAAACTTGTCCTCATACAGAATACACAGCGGAATAAATAATATCATATACAAGTGATACGTCTCGTCATCCAGCTCGCCATTTGAGCTCCACAGCACTCCAAAATCCAGAATAACCTGATAACCTAACTCTAGACTTCCCGTGTGGAAAATTATGGGCACCCAGAGATTAGGAAAGGAACAATAAACTCCAAATCAGTCATGGTGACTGGTGTGAGAACTTAAAACAGTTATTATCATTAAAACAACAACAAAGGAAGTAAAAGACATTCGCAATGCTTTTGGAAAATGAAACTACCATAAGACCTCCCGCCACACACACAATGCAATCGCAGAATTGGAGGAGATTTCTTCTTATGACAGTCAAACATGCTTACTACGCAAAATCATTTGATTTGATATTATCATTAGTGCATAGTGCAGAAAAAACATTTCGAAAGTATAATATTAATCTTAGCCAGCATAGGCATTCCGCACTTATGCCTACTATAACTACTATGTTCAATAGCAGGTTACCGCCACATTCCATAGCAGGTTATACAACTAGAACCGTACAAAGTTCGTATTGTTTCTTTGGATTTCCAACAAATGGTCAGGCTAAGGAACTTCCTACTGCCACATGGGATCGCCTCTGGCGGGACGTCCCGAGAACTAACTAGCTCTCTGCCAACACAAGGCCGGGTTACCCCTTACACTGGGTAACTACTACACGAATATGCCACCCCCCGGTCCTTTGGGACCTTTATCCTAGGCGCCTCAACAAAACAACAATCACACAGTAAATGAGATTGGAGTAACCACATAGGTTAAATACCAGGGCTCCATACCTGATACCACCCTTTTCTAGAAGGAAATTAAATACCCTAAAGGGAGCGACCCTCATAAACTTGCCGCATCATTCCTGTTTTGACCATTTCCGGGTTGTGAGGTCCGAAGAGGTCTCGTCCACAAAGCTACGCTTTTTCACAAAGCCACGCTTTGATCAACAAATGATCAATAAATAATCATCACACCACAACACTCAACATGCCACATCACCAAATTGGGAGTATATCACTGATAACATTCAACTACATAACCTCTGAGCTCGTACGTCTCAGAGAAGGGTGTTAAGCTAAGAGAATAAATTCTCCGCCACCAAACATAAATGTATTTAAAGGAATCAGCTTTATATCTCAAAATGTAATGTCCGACATGTAACCATACAAGTCTGTTCCGGGTTCGAACAGAACCGAAGGCACTTCCGAAGAAGCCCTTGCAATCCGAATATTCACAATCCCGATCGAACTTCCCATCACAAAGGAAATATCTATACCGTAGCTAACGGTGCAGAGACAATCGATAGGTCATCCTATCGTTTTCACAAATACCCGGTCTTCACCACCGGTCTTCAATTGCTATCCATATCGTCATATCACTTATTCGGAATGGGTTATATGACACAAAGGTCTTTTCCCGGCTAACCCGAATAGTGAGCACAATATTTAAACATATGGATATAGGGATTTCAATCACAACTTATTACCCAAATCCTTTCCTTTAAATGGTTTAAACAAATTACCATTTTAAATCTTTAAACAAAAAGATTTACTTCACAAAGTTTACTCAGTTTCACAAAGATTCATTCACAGATTTCCAAATCAATTTCCATTTTAATTTGATTAACCCATTAAATCTTTAAATTAAGATTTAATTTATAGCTTTCAAAACTATTCACAATTCAAGTCTTTTATAATATAAAAGATACACCATTTGAAATACTCTTTGATTTCAAAATAAAGTTTAATTATCGTCACAAAGGTTAATTCATAGTTTTTCCAAACTATTTACAATTTCATTTCAACTTGAGATGTTTCGATACAAATTGGAAATCTTTTCACTTTATGAAAGCTATTATTATTTGAAAACAGATAGTTTTCGTTTTGGGAAAAACTGGTTACAATTTCACAGTTAAAACCATCCAAGTATAAAACTTGAATTTAAATTTAAATTTCCAATACCATATTTTTAAATGTTCAAAAACCCATATAAACATCTTTTACACTTGTAAAATCTTTTAGACCATAATTCCAAAATTATTGAACTCAATTCCAAATATTGAATTCAAAATTTAAATCAAATGATTCAAATTTCAATTTTATTAAGTTATTTAAAATAACTTTTATTTTATGAAACCCATTTTCAAAAAAACTTCCAATCCCAATTTCCAAAACTATTTTGGATTCAAAAATTCAATCTTTAGAATTTGTTAAAATCTGTGACTTAACCGATTTCCACGTGAAATCCACATTTGTGTGTGTATTGTGTAGTCCACGGTTTAACACAATAGTGCAACAACATTCAACCATCACATATCAAATATAACAATATAATTGATAAGCGGTATAAACTATAACGCTTATCTTTCATACACAAATCACAGATATATATATATATATATATATATATATCACAGAAAAATAGATCACAAGTCACCACATAGAACATGATATATCACAAAGCACCACATATCAAAGATGTCAAACAATTCAACATCCAATATAATCCAAACATCCATTGATAGGATTAATTTAATTATCTGATTAATTTAAATCAGATAAACTTCTATAAATAAATTTTACTAGTTATGGTAAATTAATAATTGATTAAATACAAAACATTTAACAAATTTTCCGTTAATTAATCATTAATTAACCCTTAATTAATAATTAATAGTTAATTAATTATTTTTAATTAACTACCATAACCAATTAATTTCTACTTGTAAATTTCCATTGTGAATTTACATTTCCAAATATTCACTCTTTATACGATTTTCAAATCAATTTCATAAATATTCATTTTTCAACTCCAAATCAAATTTCAAATTGATTTTCAAATCCCAAATAAATTTCCAATGAATTTCCAAAATTATTTCCTTTTTAAAATAAATGTCTTTATCTCTTCAAATCTATTTAAAAATCCAAATTTAAATAAATTCTTCAACTTATAAATAATATTGTTCAAAATCCATTTATTAAGCCCCTTTTTCCAAAATTTTGGAATTTAATTCAATATGGTCCAAAATTAACTTTATTTTTTAAAACTCCTTTTGAATTTATCCAATTCTCAAAAATAATTTTTTCAATAAATTTTCAACTTGAATTTCGAAAATCCAATTTTATTTATTTCTGGTATCCAACGATGCCAAAAATATATTCGGCTAAATTATAGCCGTCAACAATTCCAATCACAAAATAATCACACGGCGATTATAAATAATCAACACACAACATTGAAATAAATTCAAATGTTTGAGGAATCCAGTTGGATCCCTCCAACCTGTTTCCGTGCATCCACAGATGTTAGCACAATACCAATTCCACTTCGAGGTGGATATCGCGGTATATGGGATTTATAAAATACTATCCGCTATTATGTGGCGCAATAGGGTCTCATCTGCTATATAATGCGGGAAATCAACTCCAAATACATATATAATACCAATTCCACTTCAAGGTGGAATATCGCGGTATATGTTTTTAATAAATAACCTCCGCTTAATATACGGCGTATAGGGTCTATTTCAACACAATAGATAACAACCATCATTCAATTCACACAATCAACACTATCAACAATTTTAAATATAACTATTTAAAATTTAAATCGAAACACAATTCGATTGAGTGAGGAGTTCTCACCTTGCTTTCAATAACGGTTGCAGTATTTTATTTCAAATAAAATTAAACAGGCGTTTAATTTTACCCAAAATTCAAACTAGAATCGACTCCAAACTAGCTCCATTGCGTAGTGCTCGTCAATACGGTTCCAACGCAATTTGTTTCGTGCGAAACGGACCTTGTATGACAAAGTTATGCATTTTTAAAGTTTGTATGATTTTAAAATATAATAATTTCAATTTCTATTTTAATTTTAAACCCTACTTTCAATCTCTTCCGTTCATTATGCTTCTAGCAGATCTGAGCCATTGTAAGCTTCTTCTTCCCTTCCGTTCCAACTTCGTACACACAAAACCCATAGCCGCCAATTTTGATTGAATTTTCGCGGCCACTACGATCGACTTGAAGACGATCGGCGACCAATGTTTGAAATCCCTTGCTCCGCTCTACCTTCAGTCAGCGACCGGCCAAGCTCGGCCCAACCTATGCCTTGGAAATCGTGCACAAAATTCACGCACTTCAATGAAAACTACCGTTGATCCGTAGCCCAAAACCCCATCATCGCCATATGGATGTGAAGGTCTCACCTAGATCTACAACATTGTAGTTGAAAGATTTTCGTGAATGTGAATGGATTGGAAGAGATTAAGGGGGAAAGAGAACAAATTTCTGGCCATTGGAATGAGAAGTGGCGGCTAACCCAAGCCTCCTTAGGGTTTTAACAAAATGAAGAAAGTTAGGTCCTTATATAGAAAATTGCCAAAACACTATTCATCTGAGATTGTCCGAACTCCAAACGAAGCGTGTCGGCTGATGTTTCTAAGGTTTTACCCCCGTTCCGAACACAATGGAACGTGTTTCGGAGGCTAATTCGGTCATATGTGCGAGTTACGGAATTAAACGATCAAATTTAAATTAAATCGATTAAAACGATTTCTATGTGTTTTGGCTTGCCCCGGACAAACCGTAAATCCAATTGATACGAAATTTGAAATCTTACAATAATATAACATTACGGATCCGATGAAACTAGTTTTATCAAAATCCGAGACTGTTAGAAAAATGACTATTTTCACTCGTCAATTAAATATTAAAATATTCAATTTCTACAAATTAACTTTTAATTCAAATTTAAAAGTTTACAAACATCATTCTAACTCCAATATGATTTAATATAACTTTATAAATTATTTTTATACACATTAAACCCGATTATCAATTATTTCTGGAATTTCAAATATTAAATTATCTTTTTAATTAAACAATTAAATCACTATATTCGAAATTAAATTTATTCGACTTACAAATCTTACTTGTTAATATTTAAAATCAATTAAATATACGAATTTCAAATGACAGAAATTCTGGGTCGTTACACTTACTATATATACAATTCATATTCACCACAACCAATCCATTTTTACTTTAATATGATAACATATGCTTTACTTTCATCAACTTACTTCAAATCAGTTTATATGCCTTACTTACATTTCATTCATTTTTAAGCAAAACAACTCATGTTTAATTCAATTGATCTCAAAAATCAATTTATTTAACTTCTACCCAATTTCGAATTGATTCATAATCAAACTTTTATTTTCAATTTGATATATTTGCGTTTCTTTACAATTCACTTTCATTTTTATGCAAATCCATTTAAATCAGATTTCAATATACTCCAATTTATTCAAAACCCAACTTTATTCTCTTCTTCAAATCAATTCACTTTTGTTTACAACAAAACGACTAATCTCAATGCAAATCTGATGTTATTCATGTAAATAACAATTACTTACATTTTATACCCATTTTAAATCAATTCCAACACAATCTATGTTAATTTTATTCCATTCGGAATTTATTCACAACCCAACCATTCTTACTTCATTTCAATTATTAAATTAAATCCTTACTCGTACATTTTAATTTCATTCCATTTTTAAATTTATTTACAATCATTCACTTGAGTTTGTTTACAATTCAAACCATCACTATTTTAATCCTATTCCATTATTCATTCACACTTTCAACTTTTTATTTCCAAATCTAAATTCCATTAACATGTTCAATTAACTAATTTATTCCAAATTAGTACCCTCCCATCTTACAATTCAATATTTTTAACAAGCTACCAAAACTTTATCCTTGCCAATACAAATTCCATTTAATTTAGTTTACTCTAGATTCATCTTCAAGTTCTCTTTATTTAATTTAGCTTACACTAAATTCATCTTCATGCAAATTCCTTTGAATTCAGTTGAGTGAAAATTTAATTATTCAATATCATTTCAACTAAATTAAATTTTCTTTCATTCAATCTTTTACCGATTTAATTCAAGTTCAACCAACTTCATTTAGCCAACTTAAATTCATATCACTTACTTACAAATTTAAGTAAGGATTTAGATTCCATTCAATATTATTTATAACACAACTGAAAATTTTGATTTCAGTTCAATTCAACCCAAACTCAAATAAATTTTACCTCTCTATATATAAGCTTCAACACTTATTTATCAACCTAAGTCCATCCACATTTCGTATTGGGATTTAAATTTGGACTTTCCATAAAATACTCACCATTTTATTTTTGGTTTCACAATGCATTTCTCTATTCATAAGTTCAACAACTTATTTACTTAAAAGCTTATATTGCTTGTTGGAGTCATTTTCATCTTATAAGCACAATTCCAGATTACATATATAACACTTAATAATTTAAGGGTATAAAACTTCATTTCACCATTATAACCCATAATTATAATCATTTTACATTTCAACTTTATCCAAAACAAATCAATTCCAATTTCAATTTATTTAACTTACCTTGAGTTAAATTCAAATATATTTTATTCACTCCCATTTACTCAAGTGAAATCTTAATTCCATGATTAGGAGTTCATATTCCTTTTCTCATTTAAATCAACTTTACTTTACAAATTCCATAGTTGATTCATCTTAACTTTTCACATTATTTAAATAGAATTTCCAGAATTCCATTGCCCGGATTTATTTCAAAACCAATTTGAAATCATAAATAACACATACCCACTTAGTATATCAAATCAAACCTCCAAGTTCCAAAATACTTGGTTTTACCAAAAAAAAATTCACCTTTTGAAATTTCTAAAACATACTTGTTTATCAAACAAGTCTAAACAAATATCATAACCAACCACCACAGTAGCAATCCATCACTTTAGAAACTCGGAAATGAATACTGATGATGTGGCCATCATCACCAGGATTATTTTTGTGACGACCGCCCATAACCCCTGCACTGAACCTAGAGAAAGTGCGCTGTAAAATGTGCCAGGCAGCCATGGACGGTTGTCAAGGTAAATTAAAACAACAGAATCTATCGTATTACTCACAGCGCATGGACAAAATACAATAGAACATATATATAGTGAAGCTTCACAGAATAGAATCTCATCAATAAAACTTCATAATAGTTGAATACAAACATCTGAATAGTCAATACAACAAGCCTCACTGCATATCACTCAGAGAATACAAAGCAGCGGAACATCCAGTCATATAGTAAGAAGTAATATGCAATACTCCAGCTCGTCTTCGTCATCAGCATCGTGGGAAGCAAGAGCAACACCTGTCACCTGCTACCTAGTCTGCCCGTCCCAAAATGGACGAACAGCCCAAGGCAATAAGAGTTAAAACATAAAGCCTTGAGTCAGACAACAGTCTTAGTGAGCAGTAAATTAACTAACAACATACCAAAAGAGCATAAAGGAAAAGGAATAGGAACACAACCCTTCCACTCCAACCTCTTTCTACAGTGATAGCCCCCAGACACACACTAAGCAGAAGCAAACATAACAGAGCATACAATGTAAAGTAAAGAAATTATCACTCGAGTCAAGGGCGATGTTTTCCAAGCACAAACCCCCAAGGCCTAAACCAAGATCAGATAAGCATCCCGAAAACACTTCTTGAGACCGAATGACGATACAACCAAACATCCATAACTCTGGCTATCACTGTTATCATTGCTTCGATATCACCATTAATTGAATGACCGGCACATTCTTTCAGCCGTCCGTCAAGGGCTAATGGAAACCCCGGTTCTAGACATAACTCCCGCACGTCATCGTGACCCATGCCTAGGACTATCGAATCTGCCCAGAGTACTTGACTATCAATCATTAGCCTTCAGGGACTATCGAATCTGCCCAATGTACTCTTGCTTTGAGCATGCTAGAACCTTCAACAACGATAAGACCTCAGCCTCCTAGTCATCCTCCTCGATGACTATTTCCATACTAGCTCAAGCGCCTCTCAAGCAAACCATTATCCTCAACTCGAACCATATCACCGAGTTATCAACATGCTTGGAATGATCCTGTCTGGATTAGACCAAGACTATCTCATATCATGCTTCGCTTCATCACATCCTCGCAAAGTCTCATCTCAACATCATCATCAAATCTATGCATAAGAGCTTCACCATCCGCTACATATGCCACAAGCAACTTTCCCAATTCAAGAGCCTTTCTCTTAGCTTTTGAATCATCTTCGGTCTAAATCAAATCATCAATCATCTAATTCATAGCAATCAATCAAATCAAACATTAATCCAAACAATCAAGCATTTAAATATGATCTAAGTAGACAATTATCACAATAATGGAAATTTCGTAATTAAAGAGTTGAAAGTCTAATAAGCATGAAAACATGAACAATATCTCTATAATCTTGATGAATGAACTTGCATAGGTTAACATGTGGTAAAATGGATGTCAAATCATCATGAACAATGAATCTATATGGATCTACACATATGATTGGGAAAATGCATGGAAATCACTATTTTAACACCAAATCAAGCCAACGATCCGATATACTCCTTTGGATCCGTGTGAGAGATAATCACCACTCACCAAATCACCTAAACAACCCAAAAGCAACACACTTCAGATCTGGACAGCGAAGGATCTAACTTGATCTATCACCAATCCGCTTCAAACGATGAAATCTCTCTTCGAAGAATGTAGATCTTCAATCTAAGCTCTTCGATCTTCAATATGGATGGAATGAATCACTAGATTAGAGTGGAGGAAAAGAAGTGAAGAAGTGTAGAAGTCGAGCTCTCAAAATGGCAGCACTTCGTCGCTTCGAAATCCGGATCCCAAAAATGAAGAAATAGACGAGTATTTATAGGCAGATTTTTAGGTCGTCCGCCCCTTAAGTCGTCGCCGACTTAACAAAGACCCTCCGACCTACGACCTACAGAACTCACGACCTAACCCTCTGCGCGACATAACATCCACCGACCCAACGACTTAGCATAAGCACGCGACATAGCTACTACACGACCTAACAGACCATCCGATCTTCAAACCCACGATCTACGACTTAACAGGGTCTCCGACTTAACAGGGTAGCCGACCTAACAACTCAACAGAGTTACGCCTTAATGATTTAGCAACTCTACGACTTAACAGCTAACACCTAAGTCGTCTACGACTTAATACAGATGACCTAAACTCATGCTCGACTTAACACTTGCCGAGTTAACTTCGACCTACGACCTATCGCCTCACGACATAACAACTTACGACCTAAAATCCTTAAGTCGCTCAAACGACCTAACTTCCTAACTAGCACAATCCCTTAGGTCGTTAACTCCTTAAGTCGTCTATGTCTTAAGTCGGTCAATTCCTTAGGTCGTTAACTCGCCCAGCCGACCTAACACTTAACTTTTTCTTGGGTCACCCCAAATTCCTAAGTCGCTTACTAATCCTAGGTTGCCAAATTCTATAGGTCGTCCCACTGCTAACCCAGCTTCCTTAGGTCGTCGCCGACCTACCCCTTAGGTCGTCCACTACCTTAGATCGCTCCAACACCCTACGACCTAAGCTACCACGACTTAACTTTTAAACGACTTATCACCTAACTCGCCGAATTCCTTAACTCGGTCACGACTTAGGACTTAAACTCAGGACGACTTATCACAAATGCGACCAAATGTCAACTGTTTTACGATGTTTCGATCCGTAAAAATACGGGTCGTTACATTCTCTCCCCCTTAGGAATTTCGCCCCCGAAATTCCAAACAAACAAGGTAATCAAAGACTATTCTGCATGCCTACCATCCATAGCAATCAACAACTATGCATCCAATTCTAGCTTAGCATGCAGAATTCTAAAACTAGAACAAGTTACAATATCGTGAGATGACACGACACCTTAGGGCCATACCTTGAAGAGTTCAGGATGAGCTGCCTTCATCCTCTCTTCCACCTCCCACGTACAGTCGTTATCATCATCACTCCATTGTATCTTGAGCAACTTAACTACCTTCCTCCTAAGCTGTTTCATGTCGGTTTCCACAACACGAAGCGGCTTACGAGGTCTCCTATCGACTGGATCAACTTCGAAGTCTTCACAGCTATCAGCAGAAACCACTGTATTCGAGTCGTGCACATACTTCCGTAGATAGGATACATGAAAAACATTGTGCACACTCGACATCTTCTCTGGTAATTCCAATCTGTAGGCGAGCTTTCCAATTCGCTCGATGATCGGGAATGGTCCAACAAATCTCGGAGTCAGTTTTCCTTTCTTCCCGAATCGAATAACATTCTTCAGTGGAGAAATCTTCACAAAAACCATATCACCTACATCGAATTCCAAATCCTTACGACGCTTATCAGCATAACTTTTCTGACGATCTTGGGCTGCCTTCATTCGTTGCCGAATGATCTCAATGCAATCCGAAGTCTGTCGAATCATCTCTGGCCCAAGTAACAGCTTTTCTCCCGTTTCCAACCAACATGTCGGAGAGTTACACGGTCTTCCATACAATGCCTCATACGGTGCCATACCAATGCTCGACTGGTAACTGTTGTTATATGAAAATTCCACCAAATGAAGGTGATCTTCCCATGATCCTCCGAAATCCAAAACACAAGCTCTGAGGAGATCTTCCAAAACTCGGTTGACTCTCTCGGTCTGACCATCTGTTTGAGGGTGATAAGCTGTACTCAAACACAACTCGGTTCCCAAAACTTCCTGGAAGCTCCTCCAAAATCCACTAGTGAACAATGGATCTTGATCGCTCACTATACTCTTCGGAATACCATGGAATCGAACTATCCACTTAACGTACAACTCAGCCAACTTTGATGCAGTCCTAGTCGATCGAACAGGAATGAATCTTGCACTCTTAGTCAAACGATCTACAATGACCCAAATCCCTTCATTCCCCATTCTGGTTCTAGGTAGTCCATCAATAAAATCCATCGATATCTGCTCCCACTTCCATGTAGGAACTTCTAATGGCTGAAGCAATCCACTTGGCTTCTTCTGTTCAGCTTTTACCAACTGGCAGTTCATACACTTGGAAATAAAATTTCCAACATCCTTCTTCATACCTTCCCAGTAATAGGTTCTCTTCATATCCCGATACATCTTATTTCCACCTGGATGAATTGTCAACTTCGAGTGATGACTTTCCCTCAGAACTTCATTCCTCAATTCATCGATATCGGGAACAACTAGTCGTTCTTGCTTCCGAAGCCAACCCTCTCGATCGACCTCGAATCCTTTATCCTTTTCTGGGTCCAATCCAGATTCCAAATCATGGATAATTTTGACAAGCTTATCGTCTCGCTTTTGGCTCTCGCCAATCCTTTCCACAAGAGTAGGTCTTATCGATAAGTTTGCCAACATCTCAGGTTCCAATCCACATCTGGGCCTGAAGTCAAATCCAGCTAGATACTCGAGATTCTTCCATTCTGAAAACATGGCTCCCAATCCTGCATGTCTTCGACTTAACGCATCTGCCACTGCGTTACCTTTTCCCGGAGTATAAGCTATACCAAAATCATATGATGCTAAAAACTCTAGCCAACGTTGCTGCCGAAGATTCAAATCCTTTTGGGAGAAAAGATACTTCAACGACTTATGATCTATAAACAACTCGAATCGAACTCCCAGTAGATAATGTCTCCACATCTTCAGAGCAAAAACAATCGCCGCTAACTCCAAATCATGAGTCGGGTAATTCCTTTCATGCGGCTTCAGTTGTCGACTGGCATACGCAACAACTTTATCCCTCTGCATCAGCACTGCTCCAAGTCCAGTACCACATGCGTCGGTGTAAACCACCATCTCGTCATTCCCACTAGGAATAGTCAAAACAGGAGCACTTTTCAATCTTTCTTTCAGGATTCTGAAAGCTTGCTCACACTCATCTTCCCACTTGAACACTTGGTTCTTCTTCGTCAATCCTGTTAACGGTGCAGCCACCTTGGAGAAGTATTTGATAAACCGTCGATAATATCCTGCCAATCCAAGAAAACTTCTCACATCAGATGCATTCTTAGGTCTAACCCAATCCTGGATTGCTGCCACCTTAGCAGGGATCAACCGCTATTCCGTTTCCAGAAATCACATGGCCTAAGAACCTCACTTCACTCTTCCAGAAGTGACACTTCGAAAACTTAGCCTTCAGCTGATGTTTCCGTAAGATTTCCAAAATAATTCGCAAGTGTGTCTTGTGCTCTTCTTCAGTTCTGGAATAAATTAGAATATCATCCACGAACACAAGTACAAACTTGTTCAACTGATCTCTGAACACTCTATTCATAAGATCCACAAAATATGCTGGCGCGTTAGTCAATCCAAACGGCATTACCAGCCACTCAAAGAAACTAGATGGTGTTCGAAAAGCAGTCTTCGGCACACTATCCTTAGCCACTCTCAACTGGTGAAATCCCGTTGCCAAATCCATCTGAGAAAACACCTTAGCTTCGTGAAGCTGATCAAACAAGTCATCTATTCTCGGCAATGGATACTTGTTTTTCTTAGTCACCTTATTCAGCTCACGATAATCGACGCACAACCTCAGCGATCCATCTGCTTTGGTTGCAAACACAACTGGTGCACCCCATTCCGACACACTACGCCGAATGAATCCTTTCTGCAAAAGATCATCAACCTGCACCCTCAACTCCTGCTGTTCCCTAGGCGCCATCCGCCTAAGAGGCATCACAACAGGTCTGGCTCCTTCAACTAGATCTATACGAAACTTGATCTCTCTATGCGGTTGTAACCCTTTGACCTCGTCAAAGACATCCTCGAATCCATTAGCGATCGGTACTGATGACAGTCCATCCCGTGGAACAACCAGCGAATACATGAAGCTCATGAAGACACCTTCTTCATGCTTACATCGTATCACAATCTTTCGCCCCTCCACATTCTCAACTGTCACCTCCAACCTTTCGCAATCAACCTTTGCCGCATACTTCCTAAGCCAGTCCATACCCAAAATAATTCCGAACCCCGCAAAGTTCAGAACAAAACAATCACAAACAAAAGAGCAACCATGACTCGATACAATCAGACCACGGCATAACATACACAAACAAGACGAACCCCCAACTGGATTAGTCACAACCAATGGCCTATCAACAATATCATGTTCCAAACCCAACCGGCCTACAAGTTCACTACAAACAAACGAATGTGACGCCCCAGTATCAAACAACACTCTAACTGGAACACCACATATGGAAAGAGTACCTTGAACAACCACACCCTTTCCTTTCTCTTCAGCGGTAGGAGCTTTCGAAGACGATGGAACAGCTCCCAAAGCATAAGCTTGCACAATCTGCTTGTCCCTCCTTGGTTCTGGACAATCCTTCCTGATATGCCCCGGCTTGTCACAGTTGTGACACTTCATCGGCACCTTCGGATTCTTACAATCCTTAGAGAAATGGCCCTTCTACTGACAATTGTAGCAAGTCACTTCGCCCTTCAGCCTCTTCTGGCCATCCTTACCCTTCTGCTGCTGCTGCTTCCTCTTCTTGTTTCCACTCTGCTGTGGTTTAGACTCTCCCCTGTTCACAGCAACAACAGATCCTTCCTTAGGAAACAGACTCTCATGCCTGAGAGCTTTCTCCACAAGCTTCTCAAATGAATCGTCCAAATGATCCACCAGCTGTCTCCCAAGATAGCTGTCCAAGCCTGTCACAAACTTCTCATTCTTCTGATAAGCAGATTCAATATACGATCGGGCATACTTGGACAAAGCCTCAAACTCAAAAACATACTCAAGAACTGGTCTCCCACCTTGCTTGAGCTCCACAAACTTTTTGAACAGAACAGACTTCTGAGCTGTAGAAATGAACTTAGCTTCAAATCTGACTTGGAATTTCTCCCAAGTAATCTCTTCCTCCGGAGTATTGATGGTAATAGAGTTCCACCAATCAGAAGCTCTTCCTTGAAGCTGTCTTGATGCTAACTTCCTCTTAGTTGCATCCTCTATTCCCAAATCACCAAAAATCCTTCTACAAGCATCTATCCACCTCTGGACTTCAATGGTTGATTCTGTTCCCAAGAAAACCTTCCCTCCAAGAGCAGTATAATCTTTGCACAACTTAGCAAAATCCACTGGTTTTGGAGTTTGGACTTGAACTCCAACATCAACTGCTGCCCCCGGAACTGGTATCCTTCTCATGATCGAAGTCATCATAGCTTCGAACATAGCTGCATAATCAGCAGCCCCTTCAGTAACACGGCCTTCCCTTGCAGCTGGTCTCCCTCTTCGACTCATTCTCAATATCTATAAAAAGGAATGGTCAGAACATCTTGAGAAACAACTGCTTAAAGGACTCAAACTCTTCTAATCTACTATATTATATATAGTAATCATCCATCAAAATACAATTACGTCTCTCATACGTAGTTACGTCAGCGAGCGTTGGGTAAAATCGATTAACCAATGCTCTGATACCAAATGTGACGACCGCCCATAACCCCTGCACTGAACCTAGAGAAAGTGCACTGTAAAGTGTGCCAGGCAGCCATGGACGGTTGTCAAGGTAAATTAAAACAACAGAATCTATCGTATTACTCACAGCGCATGGACAAAATACAATAGAACATATATATAGTGAAGCTTCACAGAATAGAATCTCATCAATAAAACTTCATAATAGTTGAATACAAACATCTGAATAGTCAATACAACAAGCCTCACTGCATATCACTCAGAGAATACAAAGCAGCGGAACATCCAGTACATATAGTAAGAAGTAATATGCAATACTCCAGCTCGTCTTCGTCATCAGCATCGTGGGAAGCAAGAGCAACACCTGTCACCTGCTACCTAGTCTGCCCGTCCCAAAATGGACGAACAGCCCAAGGCAATAAGAGTTAAAACATAAAGCCTTGAGTCAGACAACAGTCTTAGTGAGCAGTAAATTAACTAACAACATACCAAAAGAGCATAAAGGAAAAGGAATAGGAATACAACCCTTCCACTCCAACCTCTTTCTACAGTGATAGCCCCCAGACACACACTAAGCAGAAGCAAACATAGCAGAGCATACAATGTAAAGTAAAGAAATTATCATTCGAGTCAAGGGCGATGTTTTCCAAGCACAAACCCCTAAGGCCTAAACCAAGATCAGATAAGCACCCCGAAAACACCTCTCTTGAGACTGAATGACGATACAACCAAACATCCATGACTCTGGCTATCACTGTTAGCATTGCTTCGATATCACCGTTAATTGAATGACCGGCACATTCTTTCAGCCATCCGTCAAGGGCTAATGGAAACCCCGGTTCTAGACATAACTCCCGCACGTCATCGTGACCCGTGCCTAGGACTATCGAATCTGCCCAGAGTACTTGACTATCAATCATTAGCCTTCAGGGACTATCGAATCTGCCCAACGTACTCTTACTTTGAGCATGCTAGAACCTTCAACAACGATAAGACCTCAGCCTCCTAGTCATCCTCCTCGACGACTATTTCCATACTAGCTCAAGCGCCTCTCGAGCAAACCATTATCCTCAACTCGAACCATATCACCGAGTTATCAACATGCTTGGAATGATCCCGTCTAGATTAGACCAAGACTATCTCATATCATGCTTCGCTTCATCACATCCTTGCAAAGTCTCATCTCAACATCATCATCAAATCTATGCATAAGAGCTTCACCATCCGCTACATATGCCACAAGCAACTTTCCCAATTCAAGAGCCTTTCTCTTAGCTTTTGAATCATCTTCGGTCTAAATCAAATCATCAATCATCTAATTCATAGCAATCAATCAAATCAAACATTAATCCAAACAATCAAGCATTTAAATATGATCTAAGTAGACAATTATCACAATAATGGCAATTTCGTAATTAAAGAGTTGAAAGTCTAATAAGCATGAAAACATGAACAATATCTCTATAATCTTGATGAATGAACTTGCATAGGTTAACATGTGGTAAAATGGATGTCAAATCATCATAAACAATGAATCTATATGGATCTACACATATGATTGGGAAAATGCATGGAAATCACTATTTTAACACCAAATCAAGCCAACGATCTGATATACTCATTTGGATCCGTGTGAGAGATAATCACCACTCACCAAATCACCTAAACAACCCAAAAGCAACACACTTCAGATCTGGACAGCGAAGGATCTAACTTGATCTATCACCAATCCGCTTCAAACGATGAAATCTCTCTTCGAAGAATGTAGATCTTCAATCTAAGCTCTTCGATCTTCAATATGGATGGAAGGAATCACTAGATTAGAGTGGAGAAAAAGAAGTGAAGAAGTGTAGAAGTCGAGCTCTCAAAATGGCAGCACTTCGTCGCTTCGAAATCCGGATCCCAAAAATGAAGAAATAGACGAGTATTTATAGGCAGATTTTTAGGTCGTCCGCCCCTTAAGTCGTCGCCGACTTAACAAAGACCCTCCGACCTACGACCTACAGAACTCACGACCTAACCCTCTGTGCGATATAACATCCACCGACCCAACGACTTAGCATAAGCACACGACATAGCTACTACACGACCTAACAGACCATCCGATCTTCAAACCCACGATCTACGACTTAACAGGGTCTCTAACTTAACAGGGTAGCCGACCTAACAACTCAACAGAGTTACGCCTTAATGATTTAGCAACTCTACGACTTAACAGCTAACACCTAAGTCGTCTACGACTTAATACAGACGACCTAAACTCATGCTCGACTTAACACTTGCCGAGTTAACTTCGACCTACGACCTATCGCCTCACGACATAACAACTTACGACCTAACATCCTTAAGTCGCTCAAATGACCTAACTTCCTAACTAGCACAATCCCTTAGGTCGTTAACTCCTTAAGTCGTCTATGTCTTAAGTCGGTCAATTCCTTAGGTCGTTAACTCGCCCAGCCGACCTAACACTTAACTTTTTCTTAGGTCACCCCAAATTCCTAAGTCGCTTACTAATCCTAGGTTGCCAAATTCTATAGGTCGTCCCACTGCTAACCCAGCTTCCTTAGGTCGTCGCCGACCTACCCCTTAGGTCGTCCACTACCTTAGGTCTCTCCAACACCCTACGACCTAAGCTACCATGACTTAACTTTTAAACGACTTATCACCTAACTCGCCGAATTCCTTAACTCGGTCACGACTTAGGACTTAAACTCAGGACGACTTATCACAAATGCGACCAAATGTCAACTGTTTTACGATGTTTCGATCCGTAAAAATACGGGTCGTTACAATTTTCCAGCGACTGAAGTGAGTTCAGTGCTTCTTTACTTCCACAAATTTCATTTCAAAACAATTTCTATTCCAAAAATATTTTCCAAAATAATACTCCCTTATTTCCTTCAAACACTTTGGAAAACATTTTAAACATTCCCAAGATTTTAAATTTCTAAACCTTTGTTTAAATCCATTCAAAACACTTTCAAAATTTTCGGGATTTAAATTCTGGTTTAAATCAAAATTTTAGTTATACTTCTATTGGATAAGTCATACTTATAGAATTCTATTTGGTTATAACCATTTCAAATTTTAGATTATTATTTGATTACAATATTAACAACCAAACATCCAAATATATATAATTATTTCAGAAAATTATTTCTTTTATACCAAAATATAATTTTGGGTAAAAATTATTTCATTTACCCACTTTTAAAAACAATACTATGTCGGTTTATCTTGTTTAAGAGTTTAGAAACCCCTATCGATTACGGTTGTACTTCCCGTACCGACCAGAATTCATAAACACTCAACCGATAAGTCAACACAGTATAAAAACAATTTTTATATTCACTAACAAATACGCTCTCATATCTATTATTACACTCACACTCATTCTAGAGTACTATTGACTCTATCTCTAATGAGTAACACCCAACAGAGCCAGGGTTGTCGATTAACCAATTGCTCTGATACCACAATGTAACGATTCGATCTTTCGACGCTCGAAAGTCGACATTAATACGTCCACTGTATCAAATGCCGCACAATCGAATGCCGGAAAACCGAATCATTAGGGTTAAAGAAAGAAAGAGGTAGAAGAAGAAAGAAAGAAAAACAAACAGAAACAATATCAGAATCTCACATTCACAGCGGAACAATATATAATAGATAAATGAATAATCTTTAAACAAAAGAACTATATCAGTTCATACAATACATCATCAGAGTTTACAACAACACACAACACTAGACAGTTATATAAACTTATCCTCATCACAGAATACACAGCGGATAATACATAATATAAGTGATACGTCTCGCCATCCAGCTCGCCTCTTGATCTCCACAGCATATTTTTCTGACTTCGCTCCAGAAAAACTGATAACCTGACTCTAGGCTGCCCATGTGGAAAATTATGGGCACCCAGAGTTTAGAAAGGGAACAATAATCTCCAGGTCAGTCATGGGACTGGTGTGAGATCTCAAAAACAGTTATTGTCACAAAGAAAATAAAGAAATTCTGCAATGCTTTTGGAAAATGAAACTACCATAAGGCCTCCCGCCACACACACAATGCAAACGTAGAATTGGAGGAGATTTTCCCTTATGATAGTCAAACATGCTTGATACGCAAAATCTTTTCAATATTATCATTAGTGCCTAGTGTGGAAAACATTTTGAAAGTATAATAATAATCTTAGCCAGCATACAACCATTATTGTATGCCTACTATAGCTACCATGTTTTGTGGCAGGTTACCGCCACGCTAAATGGCAGGTTATACAACTAAAACCGTACAAGGTTCGTATTGTTTCTTTGGATTTTCCAACAAATGGTCAGGCTAAGGAACTTCCTATGCCACATGGGTACGCCTCTGGCGGGACGTCCCGAGAACTAACTAGCTCTCTGCCAACACAAGGTCGGGTTACCTCTTACTAGGTAACTACTACTCGAGTATGCCACCCCCCGGTCGTTTGCGACCTTTATCCGAGGGCCCTCGATCACAAAGAAACAACCACATAGTAAATGAGATTGCAGCAACCACATAGGTAAAGTATCTGGGCTCCATACCATGATACCACCTTTTTCCAGAAGGAAATGATATACCCTAAAGGGTGCGACCCTCATAACCTTGCCGCATTTTTTCTATTTCGACCATTTCCGGGGTGTGAGGTTCGATGAGGTCTCGTCCACAAAGCTACGCTTTACACGAAAGCCATGCTTTGATCACAAATGATCAACAAATGATCATCAACACACAACAGCACTCAGCATGCCACACTACCAAATTGGGAGTATATCACTGATAACCTTCAACTACATAACCTTTGAGCTCGTACGTCTCAGAGAAGGGTGTTAAGCTAAGAGAATAAATTCTCCACCACCAAACAGAAATGTATTTGAAAGAAATCTGCTTTATATCTCAAAGTGTAGTGTCAGACATACGACCATACAAGTCTGTTCCGGGTTCGAACAGAATCGAAGGCACTTCGTCCAAATAAGGAAGAAGCCCTTGCAAATCCGGTCTTCAATTGCAAATTCATAACGTCGTATCATTATTCGGAATGGGTTATATGACACAAAGTCCTCTCCCGGCTAAACCGAATAATGAGCGCTTGTTTTAAAAACAAATTCAAGTGCCATTTCAAAGGCAAATATGGATAGTCGGTTATTTAACTATCAAACAACATTCACAACAATCAAGCCTCAATAATTTCCCAAATTGTTTATACTGATAGTTGGATATTTTACTATCAAACAATATTCACAATAATTATCCAATTTAAATAATTTCTCAAAATTATTAAATTTCAAAATATCTTCGTAAGATATATATTTTCTACACTTTATCACTTTGAAAATCAATTTCAAATCACTTTTCACTCGCGGAATAAAATTCCCGATATTATTTATTTCCACTATGAATTTAAATTTTCTAATATCCACTTATATACGATTTTTCAAATATTCACTCTCAACCCCCCAAATCAAATTTCAAATTGATTTCTAAATTTATTTCAACACCAAATCAAATTTCAAATTGATTCTTCCATTTATTTCAAATACCAAATCAATTTTACAAATTGATTCCTAAGTCTATTTTCAGTAGAACAGAACATTTGCAAATTGATTTCTAAGTTTATTTCCAAATAACAAACCATTTGCAAATTTATTTTTGAATTTATTTCCAAATACCAAATTCTTTTACAAATCGACTTCCAAATTTATTTCAACACAAAATCCATTTTCATTCAACACCAAATAAATTTTCATATCGATTTCCCAAAGATTTATTTTCAAATAACAAATCAATTATCAAATTGATTTCTAGAAATTTATCACCATTTAAATAAATCCCTTAATCTCTTCCAAACTATTTAAAATTCCATTTTCTATAAATTCTTCAACTTTTAAACAATATTACTCAAAACCCATTTATTAACATCTTTTCCCATATTTTGGAAATAATTCGATAAGATTTCGAAAATCAACTTTATGCTTTTAAATTCCTTCTTTTAAATTCAACCAATTCTTTCAAAAGGGATTTACTTAAAATTTCCTACTTTAATTTCAAAAATCCAATTTTTATTTATTTCTGGTATCCAACGATACCAAAAATACATTCGGCTAAATTATAGCCTTCAACAAATTCAATCATCAATATAATCATTCACAGATTATCAATAAATCATCACACAACATATGAAACAAATTCATACAATTTGAGGAATCCATTTGGATCCCTCCAACCTGTTTCCTTGCATCCACAGATGTTAGCACAACAATTAAATACCCATTCCACTTCGAGGTGGAATATCGCGGTATATGGGATTTATAAAATATCACCCGCTATTATGCGGCGCATAGGGTCTCATCCGCTATAAAATGCGGGAAATCAACTCAAATATATATATATATATATATACTACTATCATATATACTATCATCCAACAATCAATCAATAACTGAAATTTCAATTATTTTAATTTGAGTGAGAAGGTCTCACCTTTGGTTTTTATTTTGCAATCCAATCAAATCCCGACTTGTTTTCATCACAGTTCTTGACCTTGTATAAACATATATAGTTTATTAATATTCGAGAAATTTGAACATTTAATTTCCTTTTTATTAAATTTAAATTAGTTAACACATTAATTCTAACTAAATAACTCTTCCTTATTTTACTTCAAATATCTTATATCTATATATTTTTCTTTGAACCTTATATATATATATATATATATATTTTCTGTTTATATATCTATTTAAATTAAAACAGAAATTTTAAAACTTGCAGTAAAATCAATACTGCTAAATATGTTCTGACCAAAATATACATACATTTTCTATTCATCTCTGTATATATATTTACATAAAAATAGGTATGTAAAATATGTGAGTGAATTCTAGATATATTTTATTTTGAAATTTAAATTACCTGTAGACGAACAGGAAAACGAACGATAAGCCTTTGCTCGAATCGAAGCCCTAGCCACAACTCGAACGCGGCCGCCACGGCGATTCCAAGTCGCGCAAACCCCAAATTGAACGCCTCCTTGCTCGACGAGCCACTGCAGTCGCCGCCTCGATTGACAATTTTCGAGCCACCACTGTTTCAGTCGAACAGCCCCAGCCTCGAGCTTCACCACGCACCCCACGCGCTTGTGCCACTAGCCACCAGCATCGACGATGCCGCCTGCGTATGCCCACGCGACTCGAGACCTAGATCGAAGCTCCCCGCCACGAATTCACCGCGCGCGATTTTGATTTCGCGATTCCCTTTTGTTTTTTTTTCGAACACAGTTTCGATTTCGTTCGAGCCATTGATTTGATTTTTTTTCTGTGAATTCGAACTAGAGGAAGAGGAAAATCAAATGTTTCGTTTGAAGGTTTGAAAGAGGGCATGCGATTTTGATTCGAAGAATTTTGCTCGGCCATTATTATTTTCGTTCTGCTTTTGATTTTTAATTTTGAAGAAAGGTGCTCGACTGATGTTTTAAAGAGGAAGATGGCTTGCGGAAGAATTTTGCAGAGCTATAGTGTTTTCGAAATGAAAGGGAAAAAGTTGTGACGTGAAATAATTTCGGCTGAAGTTAACTAGGATATAAGAATATATATTTTTAAATTAAATTCAAATTCGTCTCGATAAACGCAACTCAAAATTTTGACATCCTATCGAGACGTGCCCTAGGCATTTATAATATTATACCCCTATTACGAACGCAATGGAAAAGGTTTCGAGTCCAAATTCGATCGTATGGAGAAGATAGCTTCTTGGACCAGTTATAATATTAAATTTTCGATATAGATTTCAGCGCGTATATATATCGTACGCTCACACAACAACTTCGAATGCTACGAAAATTGAAATCCGATAATAATACAATATTACGGATCTAATGGAACTGGTTTCGTCGAATTTCGAGACTGTGCCTCGGAAGGCTATTTTTAAATATCGATTTAACGATAAAATTTCAATATTGAACAAAACAGTTTCAAATTCAATTCTGAAAGTTCCCTTACCTTCAGTATCATAAATATGAATTTTCTAAGCCTTGAAAATATTTTTAACCGGCTTAAAACTGAAGATTCAATATTTTACCCTACTTTCAATTATTAAATTCAATAATTGCCAAATTCATTCTGATATTTGAATTTCAAATTAAACTAACTTCCAGATATTTAAAATCAATTAAATATCCTGATTTCCAATGTCACAAATTCAGGGTCGTCACATTCTTCCCCCTTAAAAGAATTTCGTCCCGAAATTACAAGTTAAGAAGAATGATCCTCAACCCATTTATCATTTTCCCAAAACCAAACAGTTTTATCAAATTCTCAAACCAATCTTCTTATCATAACCACACTATCATCCTTATTAATTTTCCAAACATTTTCATAGTTTCAAGCAACTTTATTTTACTTCACAATTCAAATTTCAATTTAAATTCAAATATCTGAATGGTGAATTGTATTTGGATAGTGTTTCAAATAGCTGGATTTTAAATTGAATATTAATTAAATGGAGTTGATGCCCTATTTAACTCCTTAATTAAGAAATAATAATGGTGAATTCATTTTGTAAATCTATTTGCAGTAATAAATGGTTCAAATAAATTAAAAGAAAATTTTATTTTTATTTTTACGACTTGATTTTTATTGACGTATTTTTAATTTAATTTATTTGATTTTTCCATAATTTTTAATTTGGAAATTTTTGAAATTATTCATTTGACGATTGATCAACAAATGGCAGTGCTTTTGTGGTTTTATAGAATTGAATAAGCAGTGTATATTATTATTGTTTTAGGGTTGCATTGTTGTTCTAAGCGCGACCGTATTTTTATTTTGTCGTTTGCAGCCCGTACGTGAACAAAACTCTGTGTGGCAAGATGCCGAGAATCACATATTTAAATAAATCAACGCTTCGCTACCATAGAATTTTTCTCCGATTCTCTTTTCCTTTGTCTCCCCTGTACTCTTATATCTATTTGCGTTCTGATGAAAAAGAAAAGAAAGTGTGCATCTTGATTTTCAAAAATTCATATCAATTCAAATAATCAATGTAAAATCTAAAACTTGTTTCTTTAGGATTGTTTTGCTTAGATCTTCATTTTGGTATATGTCTTGAAGTGTACATCATCGTTTGTGGACTTCAAGTTTAGGGAAGTGCGTGCTTAGCAAGCTAGGGTTTGGATTTGGGTTCAATTGAAGGAAAATTGGATATATCGAAGATTGGAATTGAGTTCGTGGCGGAGTATGGCATCGATGGTTACTTTTTAGTGGAGTTCGATGATGCTTTTGGTCGTGCAACCTGTATGAGGTCAAGATGGGCATTTCAGGTTGCATTTTAGAGCATTGGTTTAAAGGATGATCTGAGGTGATGGTTGCGGAGAGGAGAGGGAGAGCGGCTCATCGGCGAAGTCGAATCAAGATTTTTTGGAGCGTCGCTTTGTGCCAGTGTTGGAGATGCACGACATTGTGGATCTTCATGCACATTTTTAAGCTTTAGGCATGGGTAATTTAGGTGGAGAGGAAGATAGTATTAAGTTTAGTGATTGGTTTATTAATTAATTTATGAATATTTAATCTATTATCATATAAATTTCATAACTTGTTCATACAAGGTCTAACCAATATCTTATAAATTGCATAACTTGTTCATACCAGGTCCAAATCGAACACAGTCAGTCGCGTTGCACTTGTATCAGCGATGTTTACATTTTTGTAATTTTTGGAAATTGGAACTTGTTGAAATCCAAGTTAAAATCAAACACTGTTCGATTTTAGACGAAATCAGAACGCTTCGGCGATAACTGGAATTTCGGTGATTCATCTTTTTGGTTAATCAGTATGTTATTTAGTAGATAAAAATAATTTATTCTCTACTTGGATGTTGTATTTTCTGATGGTTCAGTTTGGATAAATTATCATTTTTGAAAAGGGGAATAAATATTAAGTTACAAAATAATATTGATTAACTATAATTACATTATTTAAACAATAATGTTGTTAATTTAAGCATATTGCTTTAGTTTTATCTACTTGGCCAAACAAATACTGTCTAATAATAAACAGAAGAGTTTATTTTAAATGACATTTGTTTAGCAGAATAAATCCCTATTCTTTTATTATATTAATTTGGACATTTATTTAAATGTCAATTGATTAAAGTTGAATATGTGATATGTTAACAATTGATTGTTAATTATGGATTTGGTTTACATATATGCCTAAATACTTGTAATTTAACTTGAAAAGTTAAATTGAATTTAATGATAGCTTGTTCAAGTACCATTGGGGTCACTGAGCCTCTTTCTGGATTTGGGAGGTTATGGATTTAAATTAACTTCAAATTTTATAATTTAAAGTAAAATGTTTTATGTAATTATTATTTCGATAAAGTGTTTTGTTTAATTTCTATTTTACAAAGTGTTTTTGTAAAATTATTTCTTTAGTAATTTAATTATTATATTTATAATGTTTTAAAATTAATTATTTTATCAATGTTGTCTGAAGATAATTAACTACTTATCAAGGTTGATTAAAGATAATAAATTATTTTATTATTGATTATTTAAACTAGTTAATTATTTTGTTAATAATGTTGTTGGAAAGTTACTTAATTTTATTTTGAAAGTTGTTTAATTTATTTTATCATATTTATTAAAATGTTTCAAAAGTTAATTATAATATTTTTAAAATGTTTCTATAGTTTGTTATTATATTATTTAAAAATGTTTTAAATTTATCTTTATGATGTTAAAGTTTTATTTATTATAATTAAATAATAATTTTTTTATAAAAGGATTCCTTTTTATAAAAAGGATTTATTAAAGGTGTTTATGAATTTGAAAGGGATTTGAAACTGGAAAAGAATGTTTTTTTTCCTTTAATTATTTCAGAAAGGAGATTTATAAGTTGTTTTAAAGATTTATAAAAGAGTTTTATAAATGATTTGGATATTTATTAAGGAAGTTTTATAAATGACTTAAAAGAGTTTCTAGATGGTTTGGATATTAATAAAAGAGTTTTATAAATAACTTGGAGGTTTATTAAGGGTTTTACAAATGGATTTGGAATTTTTGTAAAGGAGAGGCTCATAAATGAAAGACAATCATTGAAGAAATTTATAAAAGAAACCGAGATGGGATTTTCCCAAATTGACCTTCTTAATTTTGGTGGTAGGGGCATTCGTCCCATGCTTGACACTGAGGAAATAGTGTTTGGGTTTATCCTTATCTCCGTTTCTTTTTAAACAATATTTGTTGTAATCCTTTAGGTATGATTTTGAAACAAGAAATATTTTTTAATGATTTATGAATATACTTATACTATTGTATATATAAGTATATAGAAAAGTTTTTCAAGTTTAGAAAGTGAAATGGTTTGTGAATAGACATATATTGGGAAGATAAATATATGAATAATTTAACAAATATTTAAAAGGTGATTTTAAATTAATGAAAAATTAATTTTGAGAGGCTTGGTGATTTTCATGGAAAATGTAATCTCTATTTTGAATGCTTGTTTATTTGATAGTTAAATAATTGATTATCAAATCTTGATCTAAACATGTAATCCTTGTCAAATTTAGAGGTACAAAAATATTCCCTAATTAACACCGAAGGATTTTAACTCTATAAATATCTAGGAGAAACATAGGGATTATATGGTACAATTACCATCAGTGGTGCTACACTGTACGTATAAACTCGTTTTGTTCTTCTGGGACAAATGATGTGGAGATCCGTCCAAATAAACGGTTAGGGGGTAATCCCCATTCTTATGTTTTATCTGATCATTTCCAAAGGAACTGGGCATTGAGCATTCTGAAAATTGATCGATTGGTTTTGGAGCGACGGATAAGCGGGAAGAGTGCACTCGTAAGAGAGGACTCAAAACAAAAACCACTCTAAAACCATATACGAATTCTATGCTTAGAGGAGATTCGAGATCTTTGTTAAGATGTGGGGATCCATATATGATTCCGAGACCCGTTGGGGTATGGAAATCCATGTGTGATTCTGAGATCTCTGTTGAGATGTGGGAACCAATGTGTGGTTCCTAGACCTGTTGAGGTATGGGAATCCATGTGTGGTTCCGAGAGCTGTTTAGGTGGCGGTGCGTGAGGTAGAATGCCGGACGTAGCCTCACCAATGGTAATATGCATACTCAGGGGTTTAGCTAACCGGTAAGGGTGCAATGGTCTCCTTCCTAGTGTTACCTACAGTTGTTATGCATGGATGGAGTGATGCATTCAGCCTTGCATGGCCAGCTATGTATTTCCTATTATACATCACTAGGGATGTATTGTTGCTCCAGAAGGATAACTCCGATCCTTATGCAGGAGGATCGTTCCCGAAGTACTAAAGGCACCTCCGTGGAATCCTACACAATTAACAAATGGGCCTGAATTGTTTTTGATTATATGCCTAGTATTATTGTGATATACACTCGCGAGCATCACAACTACTTGACTATTAATATTTTTGCTTAGACATTATTATATTATCACTGGATTTTCTAATATAAATGATTTGGTTATCATAAGATAAAAAATCGTCTGTGTTTATATGCGACGTGTTCTTATGAGATACCTTTATTTGAAAGGTTTTATAAACATTTAAAATCCAATTGAGCTGTGTTTCTCATGCTGGTTTACCAGACTAATCCAGGTGTTATTTTATAATAATGATCGAGTCAGACCGAGCATATTTACGGATTTGCTTTAGAGCTCAGGAGATGAGCTGGACTCCCAAGATGTATCTACATATTTTTATTATTTTCTATTGCATTGGTTGTTGTGTTTATCGGCAATTTGTGAGGACATGTTGTTATAATTGTCTAGGCTGATGATTTGTTTAGTATACTCTGATTTGATGTATGTATATTATATTTTTTTGTGTAAAGATCTGTTGTATATTATATATTACTCGTCACGATGTGAGATTCTATTCTGCCGTTTTCTTTCTTTTCCCCCAACAATCTGTCTTTCTGGCACTTGGATGCTCAATATATGAACAGCTTGGAAGTATTAATGTCGACTTTTGAGGGTTGAAAAGGCAGGTCGTTACAGTGAACATGACCATCAATATGGTCTCGCATCACCTCTAAGATGCCTTGGATATATGAGAAATTCCATAGTAGTATAGTTTTTGGAACAAGGCTCTATTATATACATTTTAGAGTACTTATTGATTGAGTATGGAAACCTAAATGCAAATATGAACTTTTTGGCAGACATATTAGTCTTTTTTTGGTGAGATTTGAAGATAAGAATGATCATGAAAGAATTTTGGAGGACTATCTGATTCTAGAGTCATAATAATGAGGAAATGATGCCCTGGTCTAAGTTTGATATAATGCTTACAACTATTCTAGTGTGGGTAAAGTTATTATATCTTGACTTGAAACTATAGGATGCAGGGGCGATAAGTATTTACTAGTTCACTTGGTAATCCTATTGAATTAGAGAAAATAACGTCTAAAGAGGTGAGGCTATATTTTGCTCGAGTATTGGTTGAGATGAATGCAACAATGGACTTCTCAAATGATATAAAGGTTATATTACGTTGGATCGGTTGCATTGGTAGTAGGGTAAAACGGGTGAATTCTTTTTTACCTTTTATTAGTTTGTGCAGCATCTTATTTTATGATTAAATGAATAAAAAACTTAGTATTTATTAGTAAAGGATTTTAGGAAATAATTTAGTTTATTTAATTTTATTGAAAATATTTATTTGTTATTGTTTAATTATAATATTTTGTAACAATTTAATTTAAAATTCAATTTTTTAGTTTTAATTTAATTTTATGAAAAATTAATATGTTTGTAACCATATTACGAACATCATAACTATATTAAATAATATGATCTAACTAGGGGTAATATAGGCAAATTTGATTAACCATGCCGACTTACGGTTAATAAATGTATATAAGTGAAAATCATGTGTCAAAAATAATGTAAAATTTATATACGTATACAATAAGTAATCCAGTTTATACTTACACTACATTAGTTTGTTTATTTGGCCATTTGTATTTATAAAAATATGTATATTATATATATAATATAGTATTATTTAAAATAAAAAATTAAATAAATAATAATAATATATTATTTATAACAATTATTTAAAATAGATATGCTTTGCCAAATATAGTATTATTTAAAATATGATTTATTGTTATAAATAATTATTTTAATTTAAACAAATGTATAAAAATTAAAATATTTCATTAATTAATATTCAAATTTTATAAAAAATGGAATTCAAATTAAATATATCTTTTCAACACACACACAGATATATATATATATATATATATATGTATGTATATATGTGTATATATATATATATAATTATGATTTCTAATTTTTAACGGTCGCATGCAATAGAATTATATAGTTTTTAGTTTAAAATCCAATTTTATTTATTTTGGCATTTTCAAAGCTTTTAAATCTTGAAACCAATTTGACCATTTAAAAAAACTGAAATGAATAAATAAAAATTATGTTTCGAGAAGTGGAGAACTTCAAAGAGAAAAAATATTTTTTTATAATATGCGTATGGATATATATATATATATATATATATATATATATATATATATATATATATATATATAATTTTAAAAAATGAGAGAAACTAGAATTTTTTTTATTAAATACATTTATTAATAATTATTTAGATTTGAAGAAACAAATATGTGTGTGTCTATATATATTTCTGTGCGTGTATTAATACATATATACTTTTTTTTTAAACTTGGTAAATTTTATTGCTGAACTCGGCCTAATATCCAGCCCAAGACAAGTATCGACATATTACACTTAAGCTTTGAAGCAAAGGAGAAAATAACATAATACATCACATGCATGGATCAGAATAATAATAAAACTGCAGACATTCCATCTTTATATCTGAACCGCTATCCAATTTTTCCAAACATTTCGAGAATTTTAGATCTATGGCAGCTTGTAATCAGCATCCAATACCTTTAGAATTTTCTAGTCTTGCGGCTCCACACTGGTAAGAACAATCTTCTTCTTGATTCTTTTAACAATTATCTTCATATCCGAGAATATTATGCTAATTATTTGTTCAATTTTCCTTTATTTCTGCTAGAAAACTCTTCGGTTATGCTCCTTTCATATATGATGAATGGCAGTTGTTGTTGCTATTTGATGAACTTGTTGGCACAACTTCGAGAAGTTATGGGAGTTCAAGTAATCAATCTCGTTTTCCAGATCTGAAACTATGTGTTTCCAAGCTTTAGTTTGATCGAGGTCATGATTTTATTGCTAAAATCATGCATAAAAAACAAATGACTGTGGCTCTCTGTTTCTTTGTCGCATAATTGGCACTTAAGATCAACATGCATGCCCCCATTCAGCCAATCTATCTGCTATAGGAAGCCTCAAGTTGATAGCTTTGTAGGTGGTGAATGACGTTTTGGGGTTATTCGATTTACTCTAGATGTGAGAGCCAAGTTCCTAATTTCATGTTTCCATCTAATCGCTTCCCAAGCTGATTTAGTGGAGAACTCAACATCCTTAGTGTTTTTCCAGATCGAAAAGCCATTGTTGTGGTTTATATATATAGGACAGAATTCTAAATCCGATTTGATAGCCTGCATGCAACTTAAATTTTTAGTGCACCATCTGTTTTGAGTTATTAGTTTGTTAACCTTCAAATCATAGCCATCAACACTGGCCAAGATATCCCAGCCCAATCTAGCCATTAAGCTCTGTTCATTTAGCCAGGGGTCCTTCCATAAGCTAGTGTCTTTTCTATTTGCTATACATCTCTTAATTTGATTTTTCAGAATGTCTATACATGATAGTATTCCTTTCCACATTGTAGAAGCATTATTATCTATATGCATGGTTCAGAAATTATCTCTAGTGTATCTATTCCTCATCCACTTGGCATGATGTTTGAATTGATTATTTTCCATGCCAATTTGGGTTGTATAATCTTTTTAATTCTTTGAGATCTATTTATCCAACTCCCCCTTCTTGTTTGGGTCTGCATAAAATATCATTGCTGATTTTGTGCAGGCCTCCTCTCCATATAAAGTTAGCGCAAACCGAATTTCAATAGAACGTTCTGGGATTTGGAATGTTTGAATCCAAAATCTGACCTTAGCAAAAATGATAGTATGCACAATTCAACACGGCCTATGAAAGATAATATTTTAAATCTCCATCCATTTAGCTTTTCTCTGATATTGGTAACAGCCACCACATTCCTTATCTGTAATAGTGTTTAAAGATAGAGGAAATCCTAGGTATTTCACTGGAACACTGTCTTCCTTAATGTCAAGAGTATCTAGGATGCTTTGCTTCTCTTTACAAAAATTATTAAAGTAGAATTTAGTTTTCAGATTATTCAGTTATAGACCGGCATATTTTCCCATGTTATCAAATATATTTTTGAAGAATTTGGTAGCTTCAGTTTTTGATTTTATAGCCACTAGTAAGTCATTAGCATAAAGTAAATGGTGCAGAACAGGAGAATGATTATATAGTAGGTGGACGATACCATTGTGACAAGCCAACTCAATTTTCAGCGAGAAAAACTCCATAGCAATAGCAAATAAATAGAGGCAGAGAGGGTCACCCTGTCTCAAACCTCTATTCTGCCGATATACCTTTTTGGAACCCTATTTATTATAATTGAGTATGTAGGAGTCGATATACATAACTCAATAAGTTATATTAATTGAGTAGCAAACCTCATACAAGCTAACATATGCAATATAAACTTATGGTTGATCCTATCGTAGGCTTTCTGTAAGTTTACTTTCAGTCAAAATTTATCTGCGCCCTTTTTATTAAAGTGACGAACTAATTCATGAGCCAAGAGTTAGTTTTTCGATATGTATCTCCCTCTAATGATTGCAGATTGACATTTTGAAATATGTCAGGAAGAATTTTCGCCATTCTTTTGCATATGACTTTACTCAATATTCTGTATATTAAGTTGCAGCAGACAATCGGCCTATAAACTTACATTCTACTAAGCTTGTTTATTATTGGAATCAAAGTGATGAAAGTGTGATTTATTTCATGTAATATTTTCCCTGTAATAAATGATTCCTGAACTACATCTAGTATGTAATTCTTCAGGTAATCCCAATGCGGCACGAAGAATTTAGAACTCCAACCATCTGTCCCAGGGCTAGAGTCTTTGTGAGTGGAGAAGATAGCCTCCCTAACTTCCAGTTCAGTAACGTGGTCCATCAGCAGACAAGATCCATCTTCATTAATGACCCTTCTACAGTTAATATGAGGTAAGCTTTCTTCTTGAGTTCAATTGTATAAGTCAGTGAAATACTTAATAGCATCCATTTCAAATTGCTCCAAGTCAGTAACCGTGTCTCCATTGTTTATTAAAGCATTCGAAAGGTTGTTACAGTTCTTCCTGTAAGACATTTTTGTATAAAAAATTTAGAGCACTCATCCCCTATCGTAAGCCACTTCTCTTTTGCTTCTGCATCATGCTAATATCCTGTTGATGTAGTGCCACCTTGAGTTAAGATTGAGTCTGGCAATATAGTTCATTCAGTTTACAGTCTAGAGGATCTTGGTCGAGGAGTTTTAGAAGCTCCTCACATTTGTCTTGGAGAGTTTGAGTAGTGTCTGATTACTTAGGTCTCGTTTTTTTCATTCCTTTAACCTATTTTTAGCTGTTTTAAGGAAGCAAACTAAGCTATACCAGCAAGTGCCGTCAGTACGAACAATAGACTGTAAATCAAGATCATCTATATATTCATCACATAGGTTCCAGGAATTAGCGTAGCTAAATGGTGTCCCTTTGTTTCTTTGATTATTGTTGTTGAAAGTGATGTATAATGGACAATGGTCACTTGTTGAACTCAGTAGCACCTCTACCTTGAGATTAGGAATTTTATTTATCATATCAGCATTAGTAAGCACTCTGTCAAGTCTGGAACTTTTTTTTCGATTCACCGCTTCTCCATGTATATTTCAGGCCTGTGGCAAGCCTCAAGTAACCCAGGTGCCACCACGCATTGGTTAAATTCTACTGTTCGGGATAGCTTCAGCGTATGATCCCCTTTTTTCTCGCTAGTATGAGGAACTACATTAAAATCACCTAAAATCATCCATTCTTTTATGATAGTTTTTGACATTAATTAAAGTGTCCTATAGTTTGCATCTCAAAAAGGCCCAATTATGAGCGTAGATAAACATGCAAATGAAGTTATGCCCTCCAACATTCGTAACGTCAGCCATAATATGTTGATCATCCTTACACATAGTCTGTACAGACTAGATGGCTTTATGCCACATAACCATCATTCTGCCTCTATACTGGTCAAAATTATTATGTATAATGATCCAATTAGTTCCCAGTGAGTCTTCTTGCATGCTTATAATTCCAACCTAAATTTATTTTCAATAGCAATTATTAAAGTAGGGTTCACTATATTCCTAATGTTAAAGAGGTCTAATTTATGAGTGTCATTATTTGGACCTCTAACATTCTAACATTGAATAAACATTATATAAATGTTGTTCTGCTCCTCGTCATAGGAGCAGTGACCGACTTCTGCAACACTTGTTTGTTCTTGCCTTTGGTAAATTGTTTGTCATAAGCTATGTTGTTCTTGGTGTACTTTTCACTATTTCCAGTGTTAATTAATTTCCACTTCAGATTCATATTCCTCCAGATCAATGTTCATATTTTGTAACTCTTCTATATTTGCAGCGTTATCCATCTTTATTTGTGCATCTTCCTTATCCACCTGCTCGTATTGGTCCTTTGGTTGCTTATCATATTGAACAACTTATTGTGCCGTTCTCTCTAATGTCTGTTTCTAGGAGTGGGGGGTATTCCTCCCTTTACTAACGTGTTATGATGTATTAGCTTTGTTGATATAGGTAGTGTTTTTTGGGTCTGTATATAAACCATTTGAATGTAATCCCTCTGTATTGTCAAGTTTAGTACCTTGACCTTTTGAAGTTAGATCTTGGAAGGCATCACTATCATGGACTGTGTTAGTTGCCGATATGTCAGGGGAATCCTAATCTTTTATTATAACATCCTGGGTATCTATGCTTTCCTCTGTTGTGGGAACCCTTTTTGCCATTGTTTGGAGGCGATTTTAGGTATTAGGCAATAAACAGTTGCGTGGCCAAAAGATTGGCATTCTTTACAGAGTGGAGGTATGAATTCATACTCTACCTTTTGTATATACGTATGTCCTAAGTTATTTTTAACTCTGAATAGTTTAGCCTCTTAACTAAGCTAGTGTTATCATCAATGTCCACAGGCTTACCTATAAGGCTAGCTAATTTACTTATCCCCTTAGCATTCCATAGTGCAAGATGAAGGTTTTTCAACTTAACCCATATAAGAAAAGATTCTAGCATATCTCTTTCGAATTGAAAGTTTTCATCCTACTTTTTCATAAAAATAAGTCTGCTATCCACGAACCATGGACCACCATTGATAATCTTTTCCAAATCTTCTAACATTTCAATCTTGACAAGATAGAGTCCATTATCACGAGCGAACACTTCCTAAGAACCTTTAGGTTTCCATTCACGTTTAATAAAAGCATTGAAATAAACATAATAGGGGCATTTACCTGCCATGTAAATGTACATGGAATTGGTCCATATTTTATTTGAGTGCTCATACTCCATTTCATCTATGCCGGCATATTCCCCTTCTTGATCTGAAATAAGGTTGTGAAATTCGATGCATTCTTTGATCTCATTTCATTTTCCAAGTGCGTCCTCTCAGGATCTAAATCCCATCATGTTATTAATCTTCATATGTGTTTTTTGGGGTTTATATTAGGTTTTCGAAAAAACCCTAGGTTCTAGTTTTGTTTGTGCTTTTCCCTCTGATTCCGCTTTCTACTTACCCTTTCGTCGGACCTCTTGCCATCCATCATCATCGTCTACGTCCGTTGGATGAGAACCCTAGCACCTGTGTTGCTGGTGTTGGTAGAACCTTCTGAAATTGCCATTTTATCATATATACATGTATACATGCATATATATATATATATATATATATCTGTGTGTGTATGAGAAATATTTAGATCATATAATAAAACCATGTGTGTATTAAAACAATTCTTTTTAACATACATATATAGTATATTTGAAATGTTTGACATTGTAAATCAATTATTAAAAATTAGTTTTCGAATGTTTTAAAGAAATATGGCCGAATAGCATGCGTGCATCTCAATATAATTATACTTGAATATATATATATATATATATATATATATATATATATATAAACACATATGTATATGTGTGTGTACATATACACATAAATTACCTGCTCCTTGCAATCTTGTCGATTATTGACAACCGTGGTTATTGTTATATAGTCCTTGTCTTTGGCTACATATTGTAATGTCGTCCCTTGGCTTCTCCAATGTCTATTATTGGTTTTGACTGGTCTGGTTCACTGTTGAAAGAAAGAAAATGGAGGTTGCCTATTTATAGCCAAAGAGATACCAAACTATATCCTCCTTTCTTTCAAACTCTAGAAGACTTGGTCCAAAGCCTCCACTTTCCTTTTATGGTAGGGCTCCTATAGTCTAGTCGTCACTGGACAACATGTTAATTGACTCGATTTGAATAAACCAATTGGCCATTCTATTTAAGCTCCTTTTTTAATCGAACCAATGTATACCTTTTATACATCATTTTGATCGATCTTAAGCTTTAAATAAATAATCAAAAAAGCAATAAAAATATAATACTCATATGTATAAATTTATTATTATTTTATAACATTTATAAATTAATTTTTATATTGGTCAACTTTGGAAATAATTAACAACGTGGTTATGTTAACTCTCTGGTGTGAACTCGATCCTCAGTCAATGCTTAAACAATATAAATACTAAAGCATGTACGAACTTTTGTTAAAGTATGGTATCAGACACAAGTTCAACGCTTATAGATCATTTATGAGAAATTCAATTTCCAACCTTTTCTTAAGCTCACCTAGTAACGACATTTTGTATAATTATTCTTTTCATCGTTGATGTATCACTTAGATATTTAGAGTTTGGTCTAAGGTTAAACACTTTATTAACATCCATATTTAATTGCAAAGACAACTTTATAGTCCTTGTTCAATCTGATAACATTTATCGATCAAATGATTTCTTCTAGTTAGAGATTTTGACTTTTAAGTTGACTATCAACTACGGTAATACTAACATTCTACAGCGAAGGAGATAAATCCTCTCTTGGCTAGTCACTCACTTCAAGTAGTTCAACGTATACTCAATTATGGTTTTGCAAGATCGCCGTGCCAAATGTTTAACCATAATCAAAGTATAACCTGAATTAGACTGAGAGCGGCATTAGTGAATGGATCTGGGATATTATTATTTTGTACATACTTTACTATTATGCT
Source organism: Allium fistulosum (assembly GCA_030737815.1). Taxonomy (NCBI): domain Eukaryota; kingdom Viridiplantae; phylum Streptophyta; class Magnoliopsida; order Asparagales; family Amaryllidaceae; genus Allium; species Allium fistulosum. The sequence goes on from CM060905.1 coordinate 1,249,406,104, forward strand.
TCCCCATTACTGATAAAATCTTTTATCATGAGTCCATTATGGTGAACATATCTCGATTTCTTATCAAGATGTCGGTTTCCATTGCAATCCATATTATATTATTGTAATCGTAATATGTTATTGGATTTTCAGTGGTGGGAATCACCCTTAAATCTCTTATATAAGTTTGCACATACATACATATATATGCTACTTTCATTATCGTGTTATGAAAGACAATGTACTTAGCCTTTATAGTTAAATTTTCCACAACCTCTCATTTGGAACATTTCCGACTCAAAGCTCCTTAATTTAGGTTAAACGTGAATTTAAGATTGACTTACTATATTCGATATCACTTGTGAATTTTAAGTCCGAGTTCTTTGTTTCTATGAATAATTCGCAAGTATTTCGTAAATACTCAATTACATTCTAAACGACCATTTAGTGATTTTACTTTAGATTTGATATTTGCCTAATACACCAGCTATATAAGCAAGATCTAATATACCACATAACATATATAATGATACCTATTGCCGATGCATAAGATGTAACGACCTGGAATTTTATCATTTGATTTGGGGATATTTAATTTATTTTAAAATATTCCATTTATGGTTTTATTAATTAAATAAACCTCTTATAGCTAATAATTAACAATAGAAAATTCATTTTTTAATATTTTTTTACTAAAATAGGTACTTTGATTAAAAACAGAAAATGTGACCGACACCTACTTTTCAGATTTTTAGCTTTTTATCGAACAAGAAGTAATTGAAAGTTGTAATATCTTTTATTATGCTCTAAAAACACTTAAATGCTAAACACTTAATGTAATAATAATAAGAATTTAAAAATGTAAATTATATTTAAATTTTAAAACATGAAAAGATGTGAAATAAAATGAAACCTTAAGTGTGAAAGTAAACAAAGGTAGAAGGATTAGTCTATTAACAACATATTTTCAAATGTGTGACATTTAAGTGGCTTAAGATTTGATGTAAGAGTTGAAATGCAAATTTAAGGGTATTTTGAGAGTTTGCTTCCTTTATTTTATTTCATCTTATATGTATACCTTTTTCACTCTTATATCTCATTTTTATACTTCATCCTTTTAACTTTCTTTTTCATCCTCCTTGCTTCTTTTTAAATTTTGAAATGTCTTCTCTTTAAATTCAAATTTATAACTTACTCAAAATATTTACTTTATTCAAAAGTCTAGCGCTTAAAGCATTTCAAAAGCATAGAAAAGGTGAGTTATTCAAAAACCTTGTTTAATATTTTTGTGAAAATAAATAATGTGCAAATCTATGTGTTAGTTTAGTTGTAATTTATATTTGATTTTCATGAATAAGTAATAGGCTAAAAAAATCACTTTTTGGTTATATTTGCTTTGAAATGGACAAAAAAATTGTTGTAGACAAAAACAAACTTTAATTTCTCTATTTTAGTTGAAAATATAACCATTGCCTCCTTCAAAAATCAATAACTCCTCAACCGTATAGAATTACCACTTGCAATAAGTTGGAAAGTTATTGGTTTTAGTGTCTAGTTTATTAGAAACAGTTATCGAATTTTTCTTCGAGTAATTTGAGAGAATTTTGTGAAATAGTAAGCTTCAAAAACTAGGGTTTCATTTGGGTTGAGATTCGGTAGGAGTTGGGCTCGTTCAGGAGTGGATTGGTGCTTGTTGGAGTAAGGAGAGCTTGTTGCGTTATTTCGGTGGAGCGCGTTCACATATTTAGGGCGCGATTTTTCGCCTTTAGCTGCTCGAAGGGGGGAATATTGCATTCTTCCTAGTGAAGGTGGAGGGGGCGTCGTAGGTGCCAATGGTTGGGTTCGAGTAGCGGGAGGCGTTGGCATGGTTGGTTCGTCGATTCATGGACTATGGAGCTGGGATAGGCATGCGTGCACACGGTGTCATGTACATGGAGGCGTTTAAATTAAATTGGAACGGGGAGGGAAGATGTAGCTATAGTAAGCAAGTTGGGTGGAGTAGCAGATAGGTCGTTTTTTGTGGTTGGGTGAGAAACATTTGATAATTATTGTTTTAGATTTTATAAATATTGTGTGTTGAACTCTAAAAGTGATATCTCACTCATATGAAACCCGATTTACCCGTAGATTTTTGCGTTGAACTCATATTGACAAGTACAACAATGCAACGTAACTTGTTGATAGTTTTGGTGGTGTATAAATTTATGATATAATAATAGAGATTGAATTTAATTACGTTATTTTGAGTAATAATGTCGTTAAATCAATTATGCCTTATTGGTGACATCTATTTGACCAAATAACACCATTCCATTAAATTAAATTAAAATAGATTATTATGGACATCTATTATATTCATATGCTAGTTATTTAATATGTGGATCAATTAATATTGGTTAAGTGATGGATTAGCCAGTGATTATAAATTGTAGAATTGATTTATTTATGTATTGCTTATGTAAATACCGGTGTGACCTGAAAAGCCGAATTGAATTTAATGGTAACTTGATTTAGTACCATTGTGGTCACTAAGCCTCTATCAGAACCTATAAAGTTAAGGATTTAAAATAACTTCAATTTTATAACAATTTAAGGTTAAGTGTAAACGATATTTAAAGGTTAATAAATTATTTTATTAATGATGCTTAAAGTTAATTAATTATTTTAATTTAGGATGTTTTAAAGTGAATTAATTATTTTAATTAATGTTTTGTTTAAGTTAATTAATTATTTTATCAGTGATGTTTTAAATTTAATTAATTATTATTAATGTTGTTTAAGTTAATTAATTTTATTATTGATGATGTTTTAAAGGTAATTGATTATTTTATATGATGTTTTAAAGATGATTATTTGTTTAATGATATATTAAGTCGATTAATTATTTAATTGATGGTATTTAAAATTTATTTATTGATGTTATTAATTATGTTAAAAGGTTAATTAATTGATTTAGTTAATTGTGGTTGAGCCAATAAAGTGATTTATTAAATGTGTTAAATTAATAGAGTGTTATAAGGAATTTTACATAATAAAAGGAATTTATTAAAGAAGGTTTATAAATGATATTTTGTAAAGGAGATTTATAAATGATATTATGAGAGAGATTTATAAATGGTAATTTATGAATAAAAGAATTGAGGTGTAGGTGATATTTTAATAATAACGAAGATTTGTTTAAATATATGTAAGATTTATAAAGATGAGTTTTGGATTGATAAAAGGATTTATAAAAGAGTTTTATAAAGGATTTTAAATAAAGAGTTTTAAAAATAGGAAGGAATTTTATAAGTAAATTTCAGAGATTTATAAAGAGGTGTTATAAATTTTATTAGGAGGTTTATTATAAGATTTGTAAATAATGAAGTGTGCTTATTAAATTCTATCCATACTTAACACCGAAGGATAGTAGTTTGGTTTATAGAAAGTAATGTTTTAAATAATATTTGTTTGGCCCATTTAAATATAAATTTGGAAAGGAGGAAATCTCTCTTAAGTTTTTTTAATATACTTATACCGTTGAGATAAGTATATAAATATATTTTCTAAATATTGAAATTATAATGGTTTGTGAATATACTTATACCAATGAGGTAAGTATATGAATATTTTTCCAAGCATTGAAACGAGTATAAAGGATTTGTGAATATTATCTTTTGTGAATGTATTTTGAATCAAATAATTGAAAAGAGATTTAATCAGTGGAAGATTAATTAATAAAGGCTTAGTCGATCCCACATGGAATTTAATCTATGTCCGTTTGTTATTTGATAATTAAATGACCGACTAACAAATCTTGACCCAATATAACTCTGGAAATATCTAGGAGAAACACGTATGTTATATGGCATAGTCATCTTCGATGTTGCTGTACTGTGCGTGTAAATCTCGTTTTGTTCTCCTAGGACAAATGATAAGGAAATCCGTCCACTTAAATGGTTAGGAGGTGATCTCCACTCTTATGTATTGTCAGATTATTTCCAAAATGAACCGAAATTGAGTTTGCTGGAACTATCGATTTGGTTTTGGAGCGATCGGTAAGCGGGGGAGTGTACTTATATGAGATGACTCGAAACCGTAACCACTCCAAAACAAAATACGTACTTGATGATTTGGAAGAGGTTCAAGACTAGTTCGAGATGATCGAAGATAGAGTTCTTTGAAGTGTAAGGGCTACTTGCTACTAATCCTGAGGGTGATTCCAAAATGGATGTAGTAGAGGTAACGCCTTCGATTTGTTCTTATCTTGAACAACTTGTATGGATGAATGCTGGCATTGCATGATGCTTGGAAGGTGGTGTTAGCATTCCAAGTAGGATTTACTAAGAGAGGAAAAAGGTAATCATGACCTCACAACCCACACAACCCGGTAATGACTAAAAAATGGGATATGCGGCAGAGCTATGTGGTTCGCTGCCATTAGGAGAAGTCATTCCTTGATCTAGAATAGATATTTATGGATTTGGTATGCATGCGAAGAGTGGGGTCATGGCTAGTGCACACTGATTATTAGTCTTGGTCCCGTGGAATAATGTAATTTGGTATGCCATGTTAAAAAAGTAGCTAGCTCTGTGTTGGTAGGGGTCCATGTGTGGTCATCCGTACATTTTTCTAGAGGTGTACTATGACAGAGAGTACCCCAGTAGCCTTGTCGTTGATGGAAATCAAATCTCTAATATGTGCCTTTATGGACTTAGTTGTGTCCAAGTATGTTAAAATGTGAGATGGAGGCATTTCAGCTATTTTATATATTTATTTTCCCTCTAGACATTATTATAATATCGCTGGATTTTATAATAAAAATGGCTTACTTATCGTAAGGTAAAAATCCATCCATTTTTATGTGCGACATGGTCTTACGAGATACCTTTAATTTTGAAAGGTTTATAATTGTAAAAGAAATCCAGTTGATTGTGTTTCTCATGCTAGTTTTACCGGACTGATACAAATATTTTTATTTTTATAATTTTTGAATCAGCCCGAGCATATTTTTGAGATTTAGCTGGACACTTGGAGCTGTAAGAGATAAGCTGGATGCATCCAAGACATACTCCCTGTAACAACCCAAAATTTAACACGTAATAATTAATTTGTTAATTAATTAAATAATAAAATAACATTGTGAGATTATTAGAATTAAGCCATGGAAGTTGCACCATTGTGTCTGTGGTAATTTTTTGGTCAATTTCCATATATAGAACGTCAGAAACCGAGCTAATATGACCAAGTTATAAAATAAACAAAATAAGTAGAAATTATATATATATATATATATATATAGTCAGGTCGACCGACCAGTCGACCTGGGCAAGGGGGCGGCCGACCGCCCGGTCGACCCGCCTTGTATTTCGGCAGGCGAACGAACATTAATTCGTCCGAACGAATTAGAGGCCTCGGAACACGTCATTTGCACCCTTTAGTTTAATTCGGTTCCTCCGTTTCTGCATCTGATGGCTTCTATTCAGCCTATGACGTGGTTGCATCCTATTCAATCTCCAAATCCAACGGTCCGAGATCCACTTCTACACATATAAATAGACCCCCAGACCTAACACTTTTTCTCATTCTAGGTTTTCTCCAATTGGGTTCACCTTTCTAGGAAGGACCCTAAACAGAATAATTTTTCCAAAGGAGAAAATCGTTATAAATTAAATTATTTTACAACTCCAAGTGGATCCGGAAGACCAGAGGAAAAGTTTAGGACCGAAGGTGAGTGATTGTAATTATTTTAAGATTTCTTTAAGTAATTTAAAATAATAGGGTTTCCAATAGTTGTAATTTTACTACGATTTTTGGAATAGCCATTTTCAGTAATTATTTACAGTTTTTAATTATTTTCAGTCTTTTCAGCTATTCCTTTCAGTAATTTTAGTATTATATCTATTAATTATAATTTATTACTGTTAAGCATAGCATTTTATTAATTTATAGTCTATTTGCAGCATTTAAGTTTATTTACTGTTATTTATTTCTTATTTACAGCTTTTCGACGTTTTGGATTTATGCAAGCGTTTATTCTCTTCATTTCCCTTTTCTGCACGTATGGATTAGAATAAATTAAACGTGAATATGAATTTTATAAGTAAGAATATTAAATGAAGAAAATAAGATGTAAATTATTAAGACTGTAATAAATAATGAAATTGGACTGAAATTACGTCTAATTATAATTAGAATTGGACTAATTAAAGATAATTGGCATAGTTATAACTTAGAATTATAACTAAATAAAGTAAAAGATGAAAGAAGCTTATTTTCACACTTAGACCTTGGGTTAAGTAATAAGCATGATTATAACGTAGGTTATAATAAGAAAAAGAACATAATGGGGCTTATTTTAAGGCTTGGGATAAATTAATAAGCGTAGAAAGTAAAAATGGTAATAAAGGCTTATTTAAATAATTTATCTAAGTTAATAAGCAAAGATGAAAGTAGGACCTATACCAAATAGCATTCCCTAGGGCACGCTTATGCTAAGAATGGTAGTAATTGGCCAAATAGAAGCCCAAATCATGAGGATTTGGATAAGGGGCGCAACTAGATATTGTTTGGATGAATGGCCAGTACCAATAGCATTTCCCCTATTTTTCTATGGACACATGGTGATCTCGCATTAGCCTGAAGTGAGATGAGGGGCACGCTATGCTAAACGTTGGAGGTAATAAGAAGACCCAATAGGTGGAGCAAAAGGTAGCATGGGCATGGTGGCAGTTACGTGTGCGACTTCCATTCAGGTGCTCAGTAATAGCTATGAGTTCCAAGCGCTTAGTATGGTGTCTTAGTAGACACCATTGGCTTCTGTCTAGGGAGCTATATATGTCATCCGGATCCACAGTAGTTGCTCTATGCATCTTCCGTAGATACCATTGGCTGCTGTGTAGGGAGTTATATAGCGGTCGGTCTACAGAAAGGTCTATAGAGTAGCAGGTCGATCAAAAAGGGTAGAATTAGGGTCACATCCTAATTACCGGATTAGGAATTCAGCCTAATTAAATCAGAACAAGTGCAAGCAATCAAAGTTAACCTATCTTGAGCAATATTTAATCGTATTTATTTCTAGTTTATCTCTTTCCTATTTCCTTTGTTATCCTTATTTATGCTAGAACTGTTGTAGAGTCTATTACTTTTATCTTGCTTGAAGACTCTAGTAATTACTATCATTCACCAGACTTTTAGTCTGACCCACTCCTCTATTTCCCCCTTTTCCTCCTTAGGCAATCAAGGAAGAAGCTAGTAGATTGTTGCAGCTTGGAGTTCTTCTTGGAGGAGACTTCTTCTATGTACTTCTTTTATTTTTAGTTGTTGTTCTTGTATGCACTGGTTTATTTATGAGCGATATTACATACTCTGATTTTGAGACAATGAATTTTCATTTCATAAGACATGATGGATTTTGAATGTTGTATTTGGCATTTGACTTATTTATGAATTAATTCTGAAGCTTTGTTTTAATTAAATATACTCATTTAGTTTCCGCTGTTTTTACCTATTTTTGTCTTGTGAATCTTAGTCTCTGTTAGTTTCTGTTATACCTACAATGCACCACACCTTTTAATATGTCATTTTGGGTATATTAAGGAGTGTGGGGTATTTCACTTGGTATTAGAGCCTAAGGTTACAGGATTTCAAAAATTTATTTTGAAAGTAAAGTATTTTTCAAAATAACTTGTTTTAAAAGTATTTTTTAGAAAAGAACTTTTGGAAATGATTTTAAGTATAAAAGAATTTTTATAAAATCCCCTCATAAGTCCAGTTCAATCTCCCTTTGACTCTTTCCTAAACTACCATTTTCTTTTCATAGAATGGATGATGCCCCGAACTTTCGCGAGGGCATTCCATTCCCAATCTGGTTTCGTAGGTACTTACAAGCCATGACTCCAGAGGTGCATGGGCCTGCTCCCAATCCTGCAGCAGCGGGTGGGAATCCCATCAACCCACATGCCGCCATCAATTTCTTTAAGCTTTGTAAAGATTTCGCGAGTTTGGGCGGAAAGACTTTTTCTGGCAAGGAGACTTTTGTGGAGGCGAGAGCATGGCTTAAGGACACAGAGAAGATTTTTGGTCTTTTGGGATTGGATGGTCAGCGCGCGAGTTCAGCCAGCCGCTTGGCAGTTGAAGGAGGAGACATCTTATTGGTGGGAGGTGATCGAGTTGGAGGGAAGGAATATTACTTGGGATGGATTTCGGGAGCGATTCGATAGGGAGTTTCTATCTCAGGCAAAAGAGAGTGTTCAGTTGGAGAAGTTTATCAATTTGAAGCAAGGGAGTTTATCGGTCAAGGAGTACATCAATAAATTCAATGAGTTGTCGCGGTTTGGTATGGACTTGGTGAACACGGCGCACAAGAAAGCTATGAAGTTTGCGAAGGGATTGAATCAACCCCTTCAGGGATTATTGCTGACTCATGTACCGATGGGAGCTACTTATGAGTCTTTGGTCGAGATGGTGCTTATGTCAGATACAGTCAAGGAAAGGGAGTCTAAAGAGGAGGTTAAGTCAGAAGGTCCAAAGAAGAAGTGGTGGAAAAAGAATAAAAAGAAGAAGAAAGGTGATGGTCCTTAGAAGTAGATTAAGAAAGGAATAAAATGCCATGTTTGTGGGAAGGTTGGACATGTGGCCAAGGATTGCTGGAAGGAGAAGATGAAGGGTAAGTGCTATACTTGCGGGCAGCCCGATCATATGAGTAGGAGTTATCTCCAGGGAGCGAGTGCACCAGTTGTGTAGATTCAGGCGTTAGACACAATACCTTCCAGTAGAATTCCAGATAGAGGTAGGAAAGTCACAGTTGAAGGTTTGATTTCTATATCTGATTTTCCTATTCAGACTTTATTTGATTCTGGAGAATCACACTCTTTTATCTCTAGCTCTCTAGTAGATTGTTTGCACTTGGACATATCATTAGTAGTAGACTCCATTATCGTTTCAAACCCCATAGAAGGATTGGCACACTTATCTATGATTTGTAGGGGTTTGAAAATCTTTATCCTAGGCGTAGAGGTTGACTACGACGCCTATGTTTTGGGATTCTCAGGGTATGGGATGATCTTAGGGATGGATTGGTTATCCACATACGGAGCTATCTTAGACTGCGAGAGGAGAGTCGTTGAGACTTGCAGTGGTAGGACTCTAGAGGTATCTTGCGACCCGCAAGGGTCAGTCATGTTGAGTTTTCTCTATTCCCTTGATTCATCTCCATCAGAGTTGCATTCGGTTCCTGTCGTCAAATATTTTGCAAACGTCTTTGAGGAGGTTAGGGGACTACCCCCTAAGAGAGAGATTGACTTCAGGATTTATTTGACCGAGAATGCCAAGCCAGTAGCGTTACCTGTAAGACACATGACACATAAGGAGAGGAAATAATTGAGCAAGCAAATTAGTGCGCTCTTGAAGAAGGGATTCATAAGAAGGAACATATCGAGTAGGGAGCGCCAGTCGTCTTCGCCACTAAGGCGGATGGTTCTCTCCGACTTTGCATGGACTATAGGGAATTGAATAAGCTCACCAAGAAGAACCGATATCCAATTCCTAGGATTGATGATCTTTTTGACCAGTTAGTAGGTTCTTCGATTTTCTTTAAACTTGATTTAGCCATGGGATTCCATCAGCTTAGAGTCACTGATGACAGCATATATAAGACTGCCTTTAGGACACCAGATTGATTCTTCGAGTGGTTGGTTATGCCTTTTGGGCTAACCAATGCTCCAGCATATTTCATTGATTTGATGAGCCGCGTCTTTAGGGATGCCCTAAATAAGTTTGTGGTGGTATTCATGGATGATATCTTGGTATTTTCCAAGAATATGGAGGAGCATGCTGTTCATTTAGAAGAAGTTCTTCACACACTTCGTAGCGATCATTTGAGAGCTAAGTTTTCAAAGTGTCATTTTTGGAGAGAGGAAGTTCGTTTCTTGGGGCACGTAGTCTCGAAGGAAGGTTTGGCTATTGACCCCGCGAAGGTTATTGTAGTATAAGATTGGAAGGCCCCCAAGAACGTTACTGAGATTAGGAGCTTCCTAGGATTGGCAGGCTACTATAGGAAGTTCATCAGAGACTTTGCCAAGATTTCGGCACCACTCACACGCCTTACTAAGAAGAATAAAGCTTTCGTGTGGGCCGTGGATTGTGAGGATTCCTTGACGAAGCTTAAGAGAGCCCTTACTAGTGCACCAGTGTTAGTTTTACCCGACGGAGATAAGCTTTTCACTGTATACACTGATGCATGCGGAACGAGTCTAGGAGCGATGTTAATGCAAGAAGGGAGGGTAGTATGTTATGGTAGTAGGCAGTTGTGGACGCATGAGAAGAACTATCCTACCCAAGATTTGGAGTTGGCTGCCATAGTTTTTGCACTTAAGACTTGGAGGCACTATTTAGTTGGAGAGAGGCTTGAGCTTTTTACCGACCATAAGTCTTTGAAGTACATATTCTCGCAGAAGGACTTAAACTTAAGACAACAAAAGTGGATGGAGTTTTTAGCCTCCTATGATTTTGAGATAGCTTATACCCCTAGTAAGGGTAATGTGGTTGCGGATGCATTGAGTAGAAAGAAAGCAACCCTTAGTCCTTTATTCATAGAGTGGAGGAGCTTGGAGTTTATTTCTACTTTTGATTTTAAGCCCTCTACGGACATTACTCCCGGATTATTGGCAACCTTAGAGGTAAGGCCTAACCTTATGGATCAGTTTAGCTCGAGGCAGCGGGAGGATTCGGAACTCATGGACATTATGGATAGGATTAGCCGAGGAGAGGTCTCAAGACATCTCCCACGCTATTCCATTGATAGTAGAGGATGGCTTAGGAGAGATTGGAGGCATTGTGTTCCACGCGCTGGTGACTTATTGAGAGCAGTTTTGAAGGAGGTGCACCATTCCCGTATGACTATTCATCCGGGTTGTGGCAAAATGTATCGGGATATGAAGAGGATGTTCTATTGGGGTGGTATGAAGAAGGACGTGGCAGAATTCATAGCTAAGTGTCTCATATGCCAAAGTGTAAAAGTAGAGCAGCAGAAGCCCGGTGGATTACTTCAGCCCTTAGATATACCAGAGTGGAAGTGAGACAGTATTTCTATGGATTTCATTGATGGTTTACCCCGTTCTAGGAAAGGGAACACTAGTATTTGGATGATTGTTGATAGATTGACCAAGAGTGCTCACTTCATTCCAGTTAAGAGTAAGCGTACGGCTTCATATTTGGCATCCTTGTATATTCGAGAGATAGTCCGTCTACACGGAGTTCCTTCTAGTGTTGTTAGAGATAGAGATCTCATTTTCACTAGTGAGTTTTGGAGAAGCTTACAAGAGGCGCTAGGGAGGAAGCTTAGGTTGAGTACGGCCTATCACCCCCAGACGGATGGCCAAACGGAGAGGGTAAATAGAGTGCTTGAGGATTTGCTGCGGATGTTCATTTTAGACTTTGGAGGAACTTGGGAGGAGCATCTTCCGTTGGTTGAGTTTGCATACAATAATAGTTACCAAACAAGTATAGGAATGACACCATTTGAGGCTTTATATGGGAGACTTTGCAAGTCCCCATCATGTTGGGTAGATTCTACGGAGAAGTTATTGCTTGGACCCGATATGGTTAGGGAGACCTTTGAGAGGGTGGATTTGATTCGACGAAGGATGAAGACGGCTCAAGACAGACAGAAGTCGTATGCAGATAGGCGGAGGAGAGACTTAGAGTTTGAGGTTGGAGACTTAGTTTTTATCAAAGTATCCCCGCTTAGGAAGGTGGTAAGATTCGGATCAAATGGAAAGTTAGCCCCTAGATTGTTGGACCATTTCCTATCACAGAGAGAGTTGGTAAGATGGCTTACCGATTGAAGCTACCAGATAGGCTCGCAGGAGTGAACACGTTTTCAATGTTTCGCACTTGCGAAAGTGCTTACATGACTCGGCGGAGGTTGTAGAGCCTAGTCAATTAGAGGAGGTGGAGGTAGAAAGAGAAACTTATATTCGGTGTATCCCCATGAAGATTGTTGGAAGAGATATCAAGCGACTAAGGAATATGGAGGTCTCACTGGTAAAGGTGCAATGGGGAGATGATGTTGCAGACGCCACTTGGGAAGCAGGAAAGAAGATTCGTACTTCCTATCCTCACCTTTTTGATGGTAATTTTTAGAATTCCTTTTTTCATCTTTAGATTTGAATAGGTTCTTTCCTTTATTATCCTTTGAGAGGGTAGAACTTAGGATTTAACCAATGGATGGTAGGATTTGATGTAAACATGTTAATAGAACATGTTACGAATGATGCATCTAGTGGTTGCAAGTGTTTACTAGTGGATGCTATGGACGCATATAGGTACACTAGGCACTATTATTCCTTAGGGATCGGCCTAACTAGGACACTAGAGCATATGCATATGGATGTGTGTGCATTTTTATTTTATTTCCATGATTGCTATAAATGGATGATTATCACATGATTGTTGCATTTGGATGATGATTGTGGCACGCATATAGAACTGTAACGACCCGTATTTTTACGGATCGAAAGATTGTAAAACAGTTGTCATTAGGTCGTAGTGTTGATAAGTCGTCTAGTGTTGTTAGAACGTTCAGAGCTTAAGTCGTTCGGAGCTTAGGTCGTATAGTAGTTAGGTCGGAGGAGCGACTTAAGGAAATTGGCGACCTAAGGAAGTTGACGACTTAAGGATTTTGGGATAAGTCGTGTAGAAGTTAGGTCGTGTGGTAGCTTAGGTCGAGTGAACGACTTAAGAGTTAACGACTTAAGTATTGGGGCGACTTAAGGAAAGACAACGACCTAAGGAAGTTAGTATTGGAAGTGAACGATCTAGTAGTTAGTGGCTTATGATGTTGTACCGTTAAGTCTTAGGTCGGAGACAGTTAAGTCGTAAAGTTTTCTTAGGTCGTGGACGAGTTAAGATAAGTCGTTGAGTCGCTATGGTATGTTTAGTTAGGTCGTAGACGACCTATGATAGTATGCTGGGTGTAGTTAGGTCGTGAGATGTTAAGTCGTAACCCAGCTAAGTCGCGAAGGTATTGAGTCGTTAGGTCGTGCATATGTGTTAAGTCGCACAAGTGTTAGGTCGCGATTGTTGTTAAGTCGTTAGGCCGCATTTTCATTAGGTCGTAGGTCGAAGGGGATGGTTAAGTCGTGGGATCTGGAAGGTCGTAGGTCGTGGGTTTTCTTAAGTCGTGAACGACTTAAAAGCGAGCAAATAACTTAAGGATCAGCTTATAAATACACGTCTATTTCTTCACTTTTTGGGATCCGGATTTTGAAGCGACGAAGTGCTGCTATTTTGAGAGCTCGAGTTCTACACTTCTTCACTTCTTTTCTCCACTTTAATCTTGTGATTCCTTCCATCCAAATCGAAGATCCAAGAGCTAAAGATTGAAGATCTTCATCCATCGAAGAGAGATTTCATCGTTTGTAGCGGAGTTTTGACGGATCGAGTTAGATCCTTCGCTGTCCAGATCTGAAGTGTGTTGCTTTTGAGGTGTTTAGGTGATTTGGTGAGTGGTGATTATCTCTCACACGGATCCAAAGGAGTATATCGGATTGATGGCTTGATTTGGTGTTAAAATAGTGATTTCCATGCATTTTCGTAAACTTAAGTATAGATCCATTGTTCATGATGATTTGACATCCATTTTACTACATGTTAATGTATGCAAGTTCATTCATCAAGTTGTAGAGATATTGTTCACGTTTCATGCTTGTTAGATTTGGATTCTTTATTTACAAAATTGTCATTATTGTTATAATTGTTTATTAGATCATGTTTGAATGCTTGATTACTTGGATTAATGATTGACTTGATTGATTGTTATAAATTAGTTGATTGATGATTTGATTTGGACAAGATGGTCGAAGATGATTCAAAAGCTAAGGGAAAGGCTCTTGAATTGGAAAAGCTGCTCGTGGCATATGTGGCGGATGATGAAGCTCATATGGATAGATTTGATGATGTTGATGTTGAGATGAGGCTTTGCTATGATGAGATGAAGCGAGGCATGGCATGAGATAGCCTTGGTTTAATCCAGACGGGATCATTCCAAGCATGTTGATAACTCGGTGAAATGGTTCGGGTTTTGAGGATAATGGTTTGCTCGAGAGGCGCTTGAGCTAGTATGGAAATAGTCGGCGAGGAGGATGACTAGAAGGCTGAGGTTTCATCGTTGTTGAAGGTTCTAGCAGACTTAAAGCAAGAGTACGTTGGGCAGATTCGATAGTCCCTAAAGACTATGATTGTAGTCGAGTACTCTAGGCAGATTCGATAGTCCTAGGCACGGGCTGCGACGACGTGCGGAGTTTCTGTCTAGAACCGGAGTTGCCATAACCCTTAACGGACGGCTGAAAGAATGTGCCGGTCATTCAATTAACGGTGGTATCGAAGCAATGATAACAGTGATAGCCAGAGTCATGGATGTTTGGTTGTATCGTCATTCGGTCTCAAGAGCGATGTTTTCTGGGTGCTTATCTGATCTTGGTTTAGGCCTTGGGGGTTTGTACTTGGAAAACACCGACCTTGACTCGAGTGATAATTGCTTTACTTTAAATGTCTGCTTTGCTATGTTTACTTCTGCTTAGTGTGTCTGGGGGCTATCACTGTAGAAAAAGGTGGAGTGGGAGGGTTGGATTCCTATTCCTTTTTCCTTTATGCTCTTTTGGTATGTTGTTAGTTAATTTACCGCTCACTAAGACTGTTGTCTGACTCAAGGTTTCATGTTCAACTCTTATTACCTTGGGCTGTTCATCCATTTTGGGATGGGCGGACTAGGTAGCAGGTGACAGGTGCTGTTCTTAGTGACCGATGACGCTGATGACGAAGACGAGCTGGAGGCTTGCGTATTTTTCTTTCTTACTATATGTACTGGATGTTCCGCTGCTTTGTATAATTCTCTGAGTGATATGTAGTGAGGCTTGATGTATTGACTATTCAGATGTTTGTATTCAACTATTATGAAGCTTAATTGATGAGATTCTATTTTGAGATGCTTCACTATATATATATTCTCTATTGTATTTTATCCATGCGCTGTGAGTAATACGATAGATTATGCTGTTTTAATTTTACCTTGGCGATCGTCCATGGCTGCCTGACATACTTTACATCGCACTATTTCTATGTTCAGTGCAGGGGTCATGGGCAGTCGTCACAAGAACTATCGGTTATCATTAGGAAATTGCATTCATTTGGATACATGGCACAAACATGATTGCATAAAAAGGAGGTCAACCGCTTTTGCATTAGTTAGGGACATTTACAGTACACTAATTGCATAAATATCATAAAATGCATTAGAAAAACTTAAGGACAATGGATGAATGGTTGATGATTGAGTAGTTGGTTTTAGAATTGGATGAAAAATTTAGTACATTCTTCTATCCTTAGATTTCGGGGACGAAATCCCTTAAGGAGGGGAGAATGTAGCAACCCAAAATTTAACCAGTAATAATTAATTTGTTAATTAATTAAATAATAAAATAACTTTGTGAATTTATTAGAATTAAGCCACGGAAGATGCACCATTGTGTCTGTGGTAATTTTTTGGTCAATTTCCATATATAGAACGTCAGAAACCGAGCTAATATGACCAAGTTATAAAATAAACAAAATAAGCAGAAATATTAAATATATATAAATATGGTCAGGTCGATCGGCCGGTCGACCTGGGCAAGGAGGCGGTCGACCCGCCTTGTATTTTGGCAGGCGAACGAATGTTAATTCATTCGAATGAATTAGAGGCCTCTAAACACGTCATTTGCACCCTTTAGTTTAATCTGGTCCCTCCATTTCTACATCCGATGGCTTCTATTCAGCCTATGACGTGGTTGCATCCTATTCAATCTCCAAATCCAACGGTCCGAGATCCACTTCTACACATATAAATAGACCCCTAGACCTAACACTTTTTCTCATTCTAGGTTTTCTCCAATTGGGTTCACATTTCTTGGAAGGACCCTAAACGGAATAATTTTTCCAAAGGAGAAAATCATTATAAATTAAATTATTTTACAACTCCAAGTGGATCCGGGAAGATCAAAAGTAAAGCTTAGGACCGAAGGTGAGTGATTGTAATTATTTTAAGATTTCTTTAAGTAATTTAAAATAATAGGGTTTTCAATAGTTGTAGATTTACTATGATTTTTGGAATAGCCCTTTTCAGTAATTATTTATAGTTTTTAATTATTTTCAGTCTATTCAGCTATTCCTTTCAGTAATTTTAGTATTATTTCTGTTAATTATAATTTATTACTGTTAAGCATAGCATTTTATTAATTTACAGTCTATTTACAGCATTTAAGTTTATTTACTATTATTTATTTCTTATTTACATTTTTTCGACGTTTTGGATTTATGCAAGCGTCTATTCTCTTCATTCCCCTTTTCTGCACGTATGGATTAGAATAAATTAAACGTGAATATGGATTTTATAAGTAAGAATATTAAATGAAGAAAATAAGATGTAAATTATTAAGACTGTAATAAATAATGGAATTGGACTGAAATTACGCCTAATTATAATTAAATTGGACTGATTAAAGATAATTGGCATAGTCATAACTTAGAATTGTAACTAAATGAAGTAAAAGATGAAAGAAGCTTATTTCACACTTAAACCTTGGGTTAAGTAATAAGCATGATTATAACGTAGGTTATGATAAGAAAAAGAATAGAATGGGGCTTATTTTAAGGCTTGGGACAAATTAATAAGCGTAGAAAGTAAAAATGGTAATAAAGGCTTATTTAAATAATTTATCTAAGTTAATAAGCAAAGATGAAAGTAGGACCTGTACCAAATAGCATTTCCTAGGGCACGCTTATGCTAAGAATGATAGTAATTGGTCAAATGAAGCCCAAACCACGGGGATTTAGATAAGGGGCGTAACTAGATATTGTTTGGATGAAGGACCAGTACCAACAGCATTTCCCCTATTTTTCTATGGACACACGGTGATCTCGCATTAGCCTGAAGTAAGATGAGTGGCATGCTATGCTGGACGTTGGAGGTAATAAGAAGACCCAATAGGTGGAGCAAAAGGTAGCATGGGTATGGTGGCAGTTACGTGTGCAACTTCCATTCGGGTGCTCAGTAATAACTATGAGTTTCAAGCGCTTAGTATGGTGTCTTAGTAGACACCATTTCCTTCTATGTATGGAGCTATATATGTCATCCGGATCCATAGTAGTTGCTTTGTGCATCTTCCGTAGATACCATTGGCTGGAGTGTAGGGAATTATATGGCGGCTGGTCCACAGAAAGGTCTATGGAGTAGCAGGCCGATCAAAAAGGGTAGAATTAGGGTCACATCCTAATTACAGGATTAGGAATTCAGCCTAATTAAATCAGAACAAGTGCAAGCAATCAAATTTAACCTATCTTGAGCAATATTTAATCATATTTATTTCTAGTTTATCTCTTTCCTACTTCCTTTATTATCCTTATTTATGTTAGAACTGTTGTAGAGTCTATTACTTTTATCTAGCTTAAAGACTCTAGTAATTACTATCATTCACCAGAATTTTAGTCTGACCCACTCCTCTATTTCCCCTTTTTTCCCCCTTAGGCAATCAAGGAAGAAGCTAGTAGATTGCTGCAGCTTGGAGTTCGTCTTGGAGGAGACTTCTTCTATGTACTTCTTTTATTTTCAGTTGTTGTTCTTGTATGCACTGGTTTATTTATGAGGGATATTGCATACTTTGATTTTGAGACAATGAATTTTAATTTCATAAGACACGATGGGTATTGAATGTTGTATTTGGCATTTGACTTATTTATGAATTAATTCTGAAGCTTTGTTTTACTTAAATATACTCATTTAGTTTTCGCTATTTTTACTTATTTTTGTCTTGTGAATCTTAGTCTCTGTTAGTTTCAGTTATACCTACAACGCACCACGCCTTTTAATGTGTCCTTTTGGTATATTAAGGGGTGTTGGGTGTGGGGTGTTTCACTCCCGTATTTTCTTTATCTTCCACAATCTGTTTCTTGTCTGTATTTATCAGCAATTATAAGAATGGGTTGTTATAACTGTCCAAGGTCTGGTGATAGGATAGTTGTATTCTGATTGATGTATATATATAAGTTTTCTTTTTGTGAAGATTCATTGATATATTATATACTACTCGTCACGTTGTGAGATTCTATTCTGTCATTTTCTTTTCTTTCACCCAACAATCTCTTCGGCACTTGGTTGTTTGGCACGTGAATACCCTGGATGTATTAGTGTCGGCTTCAAAAGGATTGAAAAGGCAGAACGTTAAAAAAGAGGTCTATTCATATGTTCCATATTAAACATTTTAATATATAATTTGTGTATATAGATTGGGACGATCCGTACATCCTCACATTTCAAGTATAAGAGATGTCTCTTTCAAATCTTTCATCAAGAATTAAGCATCCACACTAAAGCTGATTTTAGGATGGGTACGTTGTTAACAATCAATAACATGTTGACTACTTATAATATTAGAAATGATTTTGTATCATTGATTTTTTTTTTCTTACAAACACACACTTCTTCTCATTTTGACTCAAACTAAACAATTTTATTTCTGCGTCAAAATACTTGCTCAACCTCTAGATTCTAATGGATGCCATTGTTGTATCAGTTCTTGGATTATATCCAAATAAATACAAACTATTTTTATCAGTATCACTAACATGTGATATTTGGTTGTTGTATGCAAACATCTTTTCTAAATCATCATTTAGAAGTTATTTTCAACATCAACGTGCCAAAATTCAAAACCATATCATGCAATAATTTGGGATTAGAATTTGAATGGACATATGTTTGTTGACTAGCGAAATCATTTGACTAATTTCAACTGCATTGATCTTCTTTTTAAAGACTCATTACGGTCGATCATATCCTTTTGGGTATAATTGCCAAAATCATATTCTGTTAATGTACTTGGAATCCATTTTGGATCTAAAGCATCGTGCCATGTGGTAGGGTTTATACTTCCCATGGTCTAGATACAATCGAGGAGATCGTTTTGACTAATAATTCATTTTCTCAACATTGATAAGAAACCCATAATTTCTCTTCAACGTGCAAGAGTTCTTATAGACATTCTAATATTACTGTGTCCATTTTAGACTTGGTTAAATTGACTTCATTGTAATCAATTTCCATTTTAAGATATGAGATTGTATCCAAGTCCATTGCATCACCACTAATTTATCTAAAAAATCCTTTAACAAGAAGGTGGTATGTCTTGGAATATTTCTTAGTAGGATGGGATACATTCAAAACATTTTGTGAATTGGTTATATATTTGCATAAAATAGTATTAGTATTGAGTTCATGAAACTTACGTCTATATCATAAATTCGACAACTCATATATCTAAGACTATTTAAGATAGGGGTTTCTTCTTAATTCATATCTTATATGAAATTGCAAACTATGTTATGAGATGAAACTAAATTTAATATATATACTTACTATTAAGTACATATCCTTATAGAACAAAGTAACTAAACATCACTTATTATCAATTGTACTTTGTCCAACAAAGTCCAATTACACCTTATCGATTCATCATTATGTAGCATATAAGAAGTGACTTTGAGAGTGAATCTTATTTGCTTTTTAGGTACTATTGAAACTCTTACTCAATATACTCACCTATTCGATCATATCAAATCATTCTATTTCCTTTGCACATTCTGTTTTCTACTTCTATTTTTAAATCTTATGAACTTATCATGGACATCTAATTTGTGTATCAAATACACATGTTTGTATCATAAATAATTCATTAGTGAATTTAATGAAGTAAGTGGATCTGCTTGTGGTATTATTAAACTTTGGACTGTATATATCTATATGTCAATCCAAAAAGTATGTTAACTCTTTTGCTGCTCTCACCGAATAGGTGCTTTGTCCTTAACCATTTGAGATACAATTCACATGTGCCATATGATTCATAATCATATGATTAAAGAATTATTTCTTAATGATATTGGTTAGCCAATAATTCCAAAATTAATTTTAAATATTTTAGATGCTTCTGTAATTTCTATAGCTAACACAACACTATTATTATAAAAACTGATACCATCATCGTAGCGCTAAAGCAAGAATTTATTTTATAACGAATATTCATATTAAAAAAAAGCACTTTTAATTTTCAGTCAATACTAAAAAACTAATTATTTCATAAATAACATTTGGTATACACGAAAGTAATCTTTCAGAACTTGATGTATCCGCTAGTAAGTGTCTTAGGTATGCTACCATTATTTTCGACGTTACAATAACAACATTTGAAATATCGAGTTCCATTTAACCACATAATATGGATTATTTATTTCTTTAATTTAACTAATCCACGGTTGAAAGTTCAAGATCAAATATCTCAAAGAAATAAATTTTATAAAGAACAGTTTTCTGTAAGAAAATTACATTTGGAACATAAATTATATTTCTAGTTCCATACTAAATGTTTATGAATATTTAACCAATTGCATTTTTGATGTCTGTTCATAAAGCAGAAGAGATAGTTCACTTTTTTCATTCCAATAGTGTCAATATTATTACCATTCTCAAGCTTTCATTTTCTCTTTTAAAAGGTCAAACCGTTTGAAAAGGGAAACCCTTTACTACAGATTACACCATTCTATAAAAAAATGTATTCGGTCATCCTTAACATTTTTAACAAATAAGTTGCATTTAAGTAAACATATCAAAACCGACATTTTAGTAATTAAATACATAGGTATGGCTATGGCTTTTCGTCTAGAATTATAGTATATTTTGATTGATAAAAAATTTCATTAATTATAGTAATTGTGTAAAAATTATTAAAGTAGATTTTATAATCTCATATATATTCTTACACTGATTAGATTGGTTTATCGTGTTTATCTAACAAGGATCCCAGTGAATTCTATATATGTAAAAAACGTTAAAGGGATATAAGAATTTCATAAATTCCTTTATTAGGCATTATGACCTGTTTATCATGTTATTGCAACCTTAAAGGTGCTCAAAAAATTATAATCCCCATAAATGGTATCTCTTTGCTAGTTATATATCGTATATAACTCCTAACCATACTTCTAACCACGCTTATAATAATCTTTATGACCTTAAGGGTGCTCAAACAATCATAAAGTACATTAGATACCATAAACCCATCATTTCGCGACATCCAAAGGGGAGTTATGTAAACGTTGATGGTGCTTAACAAAGTTACGTAATATTTTGACATGTCTAGAGACTTTATAAACATCTTCTTAGATATTTTATGTCCTGAGGGTGCTTAATAACCATAGGTATGTAAGATACTCTATTTATATTATAAACGATGGAGAGAATTATTACTTTAAATTCAAACAAAATCTCAGTTGTTTTTCAGAAATGATGCAAGGAATAAGAGTGAAACTGCTACCATACTACAAATGCCAGGACAAGAATTACCTGTGAAGTATCTCGGGATCCCACTATCCACAGATTACATCCATGCATCACATTGTCTTCCTTTGCTGCAGAAAATAGGCAACAAATTATAGGGTTGGGACTGTCATCTACTATCTACAGCGGGTCGAGCTGAGTTAATTCACAATACTATAACACCTATCGTTATGTATTGGTAACTGATTTATAATATGCCAAAATATGTACTAACAAAGTTGGATAAGCTTTGTTCAGATTTTTTTAGAAAGGCAAACTCCACAAAATTGCTTGGGAGACTTTATGTAAACCTAAAATTGAAGGGGGTTGGTTTATGCAGATTCATTGATTTGAATACAACTACCAGAATAAAATTGATTTGGAATTTACTGACAACAGATACCTTGTGGGCTAGATGGATGAGAATTAAATATTTGGGTCTTGCCCATTGATATTAATTAGTCGGGGACGATAAAAAATATTCTGAGACATCGAGACATTGCTGCCTCCATAATGACAAGAGTAATTACCAATGGGAAAGACACTAATTTGTGGTTTGATCCTTGGATAAACCACAAATCTCTTGTTGATTTGTTAGGCTGGAACAGAATTCATTTATGTCACATAGCTAATAGCAAAGTTTCTCATATTATACATGTAGGTAAGTTACAAACTCAAATGTTATCCGAGACTAGAGAAGTGGCTGCTCATATTCAGAATGTTAGTATTGTCTCCGATAACACAAGAGATTATTGGAAAATCTGTGACATTAACCAATTTGTATTTTCAAGAGTGTGGAACGACATACGACCATCTAATGAGAAAGATGGAAATTTTAGGGTTATTTGGCATAGTAAAACAGCTCAAAAGTTTGCATATACAACATGTTTAACATACTTGTAATGATTTCCCACGGCCAATAGTCTAATTAATAAGGGGATTAATGCGATTACAACTTGTGATTTATGTGGCGAAAAAAATGAAAATCATGGGCACTTGTTTACAAAGTGTGATTACAGCACTTATCTATGGTACTGCGCTCTAGAATGTATTGCAATACCTCCTTTCATCGCCACTGGTTTGGGAGATTATCTGTCCAGCTTACGCGACCGTTTCAACTATAACTGGTGCACTATGACTTGGCTTATGTAGCGGCGGCGACTGTTGTCCACCATATGTGGATTGAGCGAGTTACGGTTTCGGCTTGTGGAGATTGACGTTCGACTGCAGCTACAACGGCGGTTGAACCAACGTAGGGTGTCTTTGGAGGAGAGGAGCCTGTTTTGTAGATGGGGGATTGAACTTGGTGATTACGGCTGATGGCGCAGTATTTTGTGGTAGGGTTTTAGAAGTTGCGTGCTCTTCTTTGTGGATCGGGTGGATAGGTGGCATATATTTGTTAAGTGGGGGTGTTTTGTTTTTTTTCCGTATCGGGCTTTATTTCTTTGGGCCAGCACTTATTTTCGGGTGGCTTGCATAGGGGGCGTTTTTTTCTGTTTTTTTTAATATTTTCAATGAAGTGTGTATGCACTCCTGTATTAGAGGCTGACTACATAGAGGATGTCGTGCTCTTTTTCCTTACCATAATGGAAGGTTTTTTAAGGAGGCGAGTCCACCTATTAGAGGTTCTATTTGTTATTAATAAAGAACCATTTTATTTCAAAAAAAATGTATACTCACTTAAGTTTCATGAGTTTTGATTTAACTAACCTCCCTTCTTTTATAAATATAATATATACATATACATACATACATATATGATAGTTATAATAATATAACATTTATGATTAATTAAGTTGTATACATATAATCATATATATTCCATTTATTAGTTAAACATCTTAATTAATTACTATAAAATTTATATTTACACATATGATTTAAATTAATTTTAAATTCACTTATTTACAACCTTTATGAGTACAAGTTCAAAATAGTTTTAAATTATATAACCCAACTTTCAATGATTTTGTAATAAATTAAATATTATCATAACAGCATTCAAGTTCAATTTTAAATAAATTTTTTTCGAAAATGTATTTAGCTGAGTTAAAAATTAATTGATAAAGGAACCTTATTTTAATAAATTTAATTAATTAACAGGTTTCTTTAAAAAAAATATTGAACTTTAATCAAATATTTACAAAAAATAAGAAATATTTACAATGAACAAAAAAAACTACATTGTAGCAACTTTATCATAACATCACCCACTTTGAAACCTAAAATGAACGTCGATGATGCTGCAGTCATCATCGGAATCATTTTCAAGTGATAGAAGTGAGTTAAGTATATTCAAATCGTACTTTTAAGACTTAACCAAAATAAATAAAAATCATTTTCAAAGTAGTATCAAATATTTCATATAATATTACTAAGTGTCACGATGTCAATATATAAACCAAATTTGCCAAATATCTACCTTAAAATCCATAGAAAATATACATATAAATTAAGTAACACAAAAATGATATCATGGAAATGGGTCCTACCAAGTCGTACTAACTATTTCCTTACTAAGAAGGGTAATGCCCATGAGAAGTGTTTACCAGCCGAACTCATCTCTTACCCATTTTTAGTCACTTTTATGCCACTCGAACTAGATAACATAAAAATACTTTATCCTCGAATCGATTTTTTGATTCCGAGAGCAATCTCAAACTCGAAAATCATAAAACACTTTTCAAATTTTAGTATTCACAAATATTTTCAAATAGTACTACTATTATTTTCCAAAATCTTAAAAAAAACATTCTAACAGACATCGGGATTTAAGGTCTCAAAACATCAATTTAAATCATCTTTCATTTAAAAACCATATTTTGCAAACCATACTTAGATAATTTGTACTAGTTTTTTTTCTTAGGACAAACTTCTAACCCAACATTATCATCGAATGCCTTATAGTAAAATTGTGAAATTCAATTCATAAGTTGTTCGTTTCAATGCACCCACAAATACAACCTAACCAACCATTCCGTAAAATGGTAAACTGCTCGTTAACTGTTCAAGCACAAATCAACAATGAAAAAATGATAATAAATGCTCATAAACTAGCCAAACACAACTAATTAATCCATAAATGATAACAATGCTCATAAACTAATCGAGCATAAATAAACAAATGATAACAATGCTCATAAACTGGTTGACCACAACCAATCAATCAACAAACGATAACAATGCTCTTAACTGGCCGAGCAAGGCTAATCAATCTAATAAAGAATAACAATGCCCATAAACTGGCCGAGCATGGTTAAACTAATCAATGAGGGATAACAAATGAACATCATTAATCCCTACATTAATTAAACTACATTTTAATAATGCATACTTATATAAGTTACCTTATATATGACCTTTTAATTTTTGCAATTGAATTTACCTTTATGGCACACGTTTATAACAAATAAAAATACGCTCTCCTATGTATAATACACTCATCCCATTCTAGGACATCACTTACCCTATCTCTAATGAGTTATACCCAATCAAAGCCAAGTTTCTCGCTTAACCTTCAGCTCTATACCAGTTGTAACGATCCTCCTTTCGACCCTAAAATGTCGGCGCTAATACATCTACGACATTCACATGCCGAAAACTCAACTTCTGAGAATGCAGATTGTTAGGGTAAAAAGCAAAAAGTAGAAAGAAAACAAACAAGGAAGAAAGAACACAACATCAGAATCCCACAACGGAACATAATATATAATATCAAAAGACGGTAAAAAGTGCTGCTCTAAGATACATATCATTGTAGAGTTACAATCTTAAATACTGTCATTAGCCTGGACAGTTATAACAGCATGTCCTTACAAATGCTAAAGTGTACATAATAGTAGTGCAGCGAAAATAAAATATTGCGGTGGGTAAAAGCATCCAGCTCGGCTCCTTGAGCTCCAAAGAATATCCAATCAAAACTTGCCTTTCTCAAACTGCTCAAAAGAGAACTCGAGGAATTAAGGGGAAAATAAACCAAAAGTCTAATATGAGAAACTCAAGAAAAATGTAGCCATGTATAACTGTAATTTTTGAGAACATTCAAGTCAGCATACTGGTTTTCCCCTTAAAAGAACCAAACCATCTAATAAGTACATATAGCAATATAATAGATAATATCTAAGGTGTAGAATATAAATCGGAAAATAGCTATGCTACTTGCATCTCACAATACAACAATATTAAAAGTACAACTAAAACCACTAAGGTATGTTCATATATGGATTTCCATGAAGGTCTTCTCAGTACATCGGCCTCCTTGACAAGGATCAGAAACTACCTTCCGGGCGTCATATATCTCTAGATAAAATATACCATAAGGTAAATACAATTGGCCCACGCTCGAACACGTGATGCCGGATATCATCAACCCTACTAGAGCAATCCATAAGCATATCTAGATTTGAAGTTGATAAACCCTTTTGGGTTAGCTAAACCCTATAGTTGTGCATCCTACTTTGTCTTCTGTCATTTCCGATAGTGCAGTCATGTTCAGCATCCTAAGTCTTCACCGCTTGAATAGTTCTTGAATCTCTCCATATATTCCATCATAAGTCGTTCAAAAAATGCTAATCCATCCCCTCCCTTGGAATCAACCTTAAAATAGACATCACCCTCGCTACCATCATTTGAAATGGTAACATTGACCTCTCCCTTAGACATGACCTTAGGATAGATAATTCAACTATATAACATTTCACTTCATAATTGCTTCTAAAACATAAAACTAGTATATCAGTTTGAAGTGGTTTTCATTAAGTAATACTCTTATCCGATCCCAGACTCTTCAAAAGTAAATCCATGAATTTTCAGTTAACTCAATTTTGGTTCTTTTAGAAGTAAGCGAATGGTATAAAGGAGTCCTCCTCAAAGGGTCTTATATATATATATGTATGTATGTTCTTAAAGCAAGAGACGGTTCATACGAACGAGTCCCCCTTGAGGGATCTCAAACTATATCAATATGTGATGCGTACATATACTTCCAATTTTAATTCGATCAATTTCATAACAATGAAAGCGATCGCATATAAGAACCAATTGTCGTATACTTATCACGTTTTCAATCTTCTCAACTTACGTTATCCCTGGGTCAAGAGTGAAACCAGTAGGTTAGAGCGTTGTTTGCTTCTAAGCCCTTATCGAACATCATTCTTAATTCTCACAGATAGAATAAATCTACTTTTTCGGCTTTTAGTGTTAAGTATAGGATTAAATACTTCCTATAGATTAGTAAACATACAAAGCATGATTAAGTCACATAAGTGACTTCGAATCCTTTTTTATCTAATTAATTCTTTTATTAATTAAAACTTCTTTGTAAATACTTATATATTTAAATACCTTTACAAAAGATATAAACATGTATATAATTATTTCACTATTCATTTATACTCTTTTCAATACTTAGAAATATATTTATATACTCATCCCAAAGGTATAAGAATATTCACAAATCTCTTAACAAAATTTCACATTTCAAACGTATATTTAAGTGGGTTAAAAACAAAAATTACTAAGAACGTTTGTTCCTATAACCCAAAACCATTTTATACTTAACATTATCTTTAAAACACTCTTTTTAAAGAACAAGTATATTTAATTGTTAAAAACAAATGTTACTAAAACACTATTTGCTTTAAACTCAAAACATTTCACACTTAGCATTATCCTTAAAATATTATTTTTAAAGATCTAAGTATACTTATTAACAAGATAATATACTTTTACATAACTTCATCAAGCCATTTATTATAACTAAAATGTTATAACCCAAAACCACTTACACTTTTATAAAATACTTCACTTACTTTCCAAATTTATATATAAATACTTTAAAAATACTTACAAATAGGTTTTAGATACCTATATAAAATATTACTTTAAAATAACACATTTTGAAATTTAACAAAAATCATTACAAAAAAAATTGTTTTATATTTAAGAAATCTTTACTCTAAAAATTCATAAATAATTAATAAAAATATATTTAAGATTGAAACCACTATTTAAATACTTTAAAACCTGTTATTAAACATCCCTAAAAAGATCCCAGAAAAATAATTAATTTAATTATCATCACATTAAATCACAAAAAATGTTAAAAATACCATTGCACAGCCAATGTTGAAAAAAGAGCCTAAAAATGCTGTCATCCTGGACAGAGAACACTAGAAAAATTGCATAAATGTTTTACCCGTTTTCACAACTCAAACAAAGGTTGTAAGATCTGATTTTTTTACAATTAGTACTATATTAGGCTTATTAAAAACTATGCAAAGAATCTCATTAAGGATATCTTTACAAAATCCTATAAAAGTCACCAAAAACTAGCTATTTCAAAGTGCACTTATAATGACTATTTCAAAGTCATATTAAAAATCGCCAAACAGAAGGCGATTTCACAGTGCATCTATAAGGACTTTTGCTATAACTTTTACAACTTTGTTCCGCAAGTTCTATAACTTTTCAAATCACTTCCTTAATGTCCCATGCACTACTATAAGTGTGGAGAAAAACTAAAATATACACTTTTATAACATATTCACATATAACCATTTTAAGCATGTTAAAAACAAGGGATTTGTAAAATGCGCTTATAGCGATTATTCTCGCTTAAAACACATTCAAACACACATCAACATCACACACAACAAAACCAAACATGTAAACACAAAGTCAAGGCCATGTTACATGTTATAGAGGGTAATTGTAACGACCCCGAATTTTGATTAAGTTTAAATTAATAATTTATTGATTTTTGAATAAAATTTGTGAGATAAGTCGATATAAGGTGATGCGAGTTTCCCCGAAATCAAATATAAATGTGTTAAATCATTTAAAGTTAAATATGTATATATATATATTGGATTTAAAATAAATTATTAAATAAATGATTTTTGCATAATTAGTATTAGAGTTAGAGATTGAAATAGAAATGTATACAAGATAAATTTTATAGTTTGTAAAATAGAGAATAAATACATTAACTAAGATTTTAACAACAAAATAAAATCTAGAAATTTATCTATATTTTGAAAATGAACGTATATAGTTTTATAAAATAAAAATCTATGTACAAGCCTCATGAAATAAACAAAATCATCTCTGTACATACAAAAGCATGTAGACTGTTTGAAGTTGTAAACAAAAATGAGAAGTAAGTATGCCAGTGCAAACAAAATCTAAGAATATACGAAAACCAGATGAGAATGATAGTGTGTACAAACCAAACAAAATAAAATATAAGTTTGTACAAGCTAATTTATGTAGCCACACAACTATCTTCATTTGTACAGCCGAGTAAAAATAAGATGCAGGCAAGAAAAGAATGCAAAAGCAATAATATCTATACATAAAAATAAGGTAAGGTTGTAGACATTAAGTACATTAGCATTTAATGCTTCCATACCTAGCAGTAAACAAGTCAATTCGATTTGTTTTGAAGATCATCTCAGCCTCCTAAATAAAGATGATCTCTGACCTATGTTTATTAAATAAGAAATTGTACAAACCAAATAATATCACTTGTACAAGATAATTTATCAACCTGGTAACTTCATTTCTTTATATCAACATCCTTCTCATATCGGCTTCATTCCATTCTAGCTGAGAAACTAAAGTAAATATCATTTAAACTAAAACAACAACTTAGAGCAAATCAGATCAAATTCAACATTTCCAGTTCAACATCATTTCAAGTTCTTCTCTGTTCTTCTTCTTTACCAGGTGAGCAAACTTCTTCCTTTAAACTTGATCTTCCTTATTATCTTAAGTCTGTGATGATGGTAACTTGGATATGGGTTGTATGAATGTGAAATGTGATTGGATGCTGGAGAATATGGATGTGGTTGTGCATGTCTGGAAACAGACATATTGATCTCTGTTCTAAGTTTTACAGGCTTCAAACCTGTTTTAAAAATAAAATCGAATTCTTTTTCTATAATCCATGTTAGGCTTTGGGATATGAATGAAACTTGTTTGTTTAATCAAGATCCAGGCCTTAAAAATACCTTTGAGAAGAATTAAATTGAGTTTATCTGAAAATGTAAATATACAGTGAAAAAAAAAATTCCACAAACATGATAAATTCGAATCTCATAATTTATTGATTCACCTATATCACTAAATTCATCTTGGAAAACCATGAATTTTAAAGGGAGAATCAGGATTTTTAATATCGTATTGATTGAGAAATTCGAAGTTGTATGGTTTCGAGTTTTGTGGCAAATTCTGGTGGTCTACTGTTGCTGGGTGATCGGGACCTCGTCTGGAAGTAGAGGGATGTACAGCGAGAGTAGGAAAAATGGTTGGAGATCGTAGTGGTCGTCGTGGCGTCGTCGGTGAAGTGGTTTAGTTTCTAAACCTAGTTTTGGTCGAGATTGTAAATTTGGGCAGTACGCCTTCTATGGTGGGTCGAGCTTCACCAGACCAAGGGGGATAATTTCGGGAAGGGGAGATGATTGCGAGGCCGGAATGGCAACGATTCTGGCGGTTGGAGTTGTGGGTGCGAGGCGTTTCCAGGGTTGGTTGTGATGGGTTCCAGTTCTTGTTCCAGGTTGGATGAGAAGCTCGGTCTCCGATCTCAAGTTTGGGGAGTGATCTGACGATCGCGAGAGGGTATGTAGGTGATTGAAGACTAGAGGGGATCATCGTGGAGGATCGGAGTCGACCAGTGCCACCGTGCATGTGCACGGTGCACAGTTGATTTTCTGTTGATGATGGGGGTTTTTTTTATGCAGTGGGTTATTCTCGAGTAGATTCGTGATTAACTCGAAGCAGTTTAAGTTGGGACTCGAAGCCATTTTGGTCTTGGCTCGGGTGATGTTTGGTAGCAGATTTCAAAGCCTGTTCTGTTTTTTTTTTTTTAAAAGTTTAGTCCTAAATTTTAAAACAAAGTTTTAAACTGAGTTTAAAGTCAAGTTTTAAATATAACTTCAAGTCAGTTTGGAACTTAGTTTTGGAATAAACAGGTTTTGAATTTAAATTGTTTTATAACTTAAAGAGTGCTTAAGCATTTAAGTGTTTTTAAAAGAGATTTAGATTTTAAAATGAAATTTGAATCTAAGTTTAGAGGAGTAATGTTTTAAGTACACTTAAATATTAATTAAATCACTAATAAAGAAATAAATTATCTTAGAGATAATTAAAGGGTGAAAATGACTTAATTTATAAGATAATTAAGGAATGATAATTAATTTAATTTATAAATTAATGATTTTGATTAATTTATAGTTAGAGATTAATTAAAAGTAATTAAGAAGTGTTATTAGTTAATGAAGATAATTAACTAAGAATTTTTATGTATTAATTTATGTGATTAATTAGTTATAATTACACAATTAATTCATCTTAATTGTAGATGATTGATTATTACCAAATGCTTTGTGATATGATGCTTTGTGATATAAATTGCTTTGTATTGAGCTGTGATATCTGTGATATGTTTCTGTGAATGTAAACCCCTTGACCCGTAAACGATATTTGAATTTCGATGCGACAGGGAGTCGGATTCCAGTTGGTTATCCGAAACCCACATCGAATTGTAATGATGAACCCTTGTGATTGATAAATTTATTTTATCTGTGAAATTGTAATGAAGATAAGCGTTGTGGATTATACCGCTTATCGATATTGATATATCTATGATGATTGATGATGTTGCACTATTGTGTGTAAAACCCCTGGACCACACTCTTACACACACAAAAAATGGATTTCACGAGGAAATCGGTTAAATCACAGATGATTTAAATTCAATGTTTTTGAAATTGAAAATTTTAATTTCAATTGATTTTGAAATTGGAAATTTGGGTTTAAAGTGAAAAGCTTTTGAAATGGAATTTCAAAGATAAAAGTTATTTCGAATAACTTAATCGAGTTTTGAAAATTTAAATAATTTGATTTAAATTTGAATTCAAGTTTGAAATTGAATTCTATGATTTGAAACTAAGGATTAAAGATGCTGTACAAGTTATATATGGGTTAAACCATTTTAAAAGTATTGATTTGGGAATTTGAATTTTATTCAAGGGTTTTGACTCGTGTAAATATAACTGGATTTTCTGTAACGAAAACTACTTGTTTTCAAATAATAATAGCTTTCATTTTAAGAAAGGACTTCCAATTTGTGTGGAAAGAAATTTCAAGTTTGAAATGGAATTGAAATGTTTTGAAAACTATGAAATGAGTCTTTGATTTCAAAGACCGGATGAGTTAATCTAACTTGAAATGGAATTGTTTTGGAAGACTATGAATGAATGAATCTTTGGAAACGAGTTTTGAAAGCTATAAGTTAAATCTTGATTTAAGGATTTAACGAGTTAATTAAATTGAAATGGGAATCGATTTGAAAATCTATGAATGAATCTTTGTGAATGGGGTTAACTTTGTGAATTGAATCTTTTTGTTTAAAAGATTAAAAGTGTGGAAATTGTTTAAACCATTGAAGGTTTTTGAAATAAATCTTTTTGTTTAAAAGATTGGAAATGGTAATTTGTTTTACCATTCGAATGAAAAGTTTAAGCTTTAAGCTGTGATTTAACTGAGACCCCAGTATCCATATGATTTTTATTTGCGCTCGTTATTCGGTTTAGCCGGGAAAGGACCTTTGTGTCATATAACCCATTCCGAATAGTGATACGACGATATGGATAGCATTTGAAGACCGGTGGTGAAGACCGGGTATTTGCGAGAGCGATATGATGACCTATCGATTTTCTCTGCATCATGGCTCCGGTATAGAGATTCCCTAAGTGATGGGAAGTCCGATCGAGATTGTGAATACCCGGATTTGCAAGGGCTTCTTCGGAAGTGCCTTCGGTTCTGTTCGAACCCGGAACAGACTTGTATGGATGTATGTCTGACGTTACACTTTGAGATGTAAAGCTGGTTTCTATCAAATACATTTCTGTTGGTGGCGGAGAATTTATTCTCTTAGCTTAACACCCTTCTCTGAGACGTACGAGCTCAGAGGTTATGTAGTTGATGGTTACTAGTGATACATTCCCAATTTGGTAATGTGGCATACGAAGTGCTGCTGATCATTGGTTGATCAAAGCGTGGCTTTGTGAAAAAGCGTGGCTTTGTGAAAAAGCGTTGCTTTGTGAAAAAGCGTAGTTTTGTGGACGAGACTTTGTCGAGCCTCACAACCCGGTAATGGTCGAAACAGGAATGTTGCGACAAAGGTTTGTAGAGGTAGCGCCCCTAGGGTATGTCATTTCCTTCTGGATAAAAGGTGGTATCATGGTATGGAGCCCAGATATTTTACCTATGTTGATTATACTTTGTGGCTGTTGCTTACGATTGAGGATCCTCGGATAAAGGTCGGTAACGACCGGGGGATGACATGACTCGTGTGTTAGTTACCTAGTTACAGCTGTACAGCGTGAGGTAGCGTCAGTGTGTTAGTTACCTAGTTACAGCTGTACAGCGTGAGGTAGCGTCGGCCTTTTGTTTGCAGAGATCCGGTTAGGATCCGGGGCGTCTTTCCAGAGGCGTTTCTATTTCGGTAAGGAAGTTCCTTAGCCTGATCATTTGTTGGAAATCCAAAAAAACAATACGAACCCTGTACGATTTTTAGTTGTATTACCTGCTATGGAATGTGGCGGTAACCTGCTATTGAACGTAGTAGCTATAGTAGGCATACAACAATAGTTGTATGTTGGCTAAGATTTATATTATATTTTCGAAATGTTTTTCTACACTATGCACTAGTAATAATATCAAAAGAGTTTTGATTTTGCGTAGTAAGCATGTTTGACTATCATAAGAAGAAATCTCCTCCAATTCTGCGATTGCATTGTGTGTGTGGCGGGAGGCCTTATGGTAGTTTCATTTTCGAAAATCATTGCGGATTTCAATGTTTAAAAGCCTTTGTTGCTTGTTTTAAAGATAAACTGTTTTTGTTGCTCACACCAGTCCCATGACTGATCCAGAGTTTATTGTTCCCTTCCTAAACTCTGGGTGCCCACAATTTTCCACACGGGCAGTCTAGAGTTGGGTTTTCTCAGATATTCAGGTTTAGTAGATTATCTGGAGCTGGTTCAGTTCTTGGAGTTCAGGACTGCACTTGCTTCTCCTTGTGGTTCGAGCTTGACATTGGAGTTGTTGGAGTCATTCTCTTTTGTAGATCATTTGGAGTGATCTCTTCTGTTCTGTTATTTCCGCTGTATCATTATTTATCTCTGATATTGTTGTATCATATTGATATCATTGTTGTATATCATTCTGGATATTGTATTCATTGGATTGTATATGATATCATTGTTTTTCTTTCTTCCGCTGTGTTGTTTACTTAATTGTGTTATAAGCTCCGGCGAATCGGATTTGAACGGTCGAATCTGCGGCATTCTAGTACAATATGAAGTACGGATGTCGATTTTCGAACGCGAAAAATCCGGATCGTTACATGTGGTATCAGAGCTAAGGTTGAACTTTAGCTCAGGAGTATAACACATTAAGTAGCTCATTAGAAATAGGGTGAAGTATACCCTAGAATGAGTATTCCTCAGATATCCATCCGTATGCCTCAGTAAATTCTCTTACTATCCACTGATAGTAGATATGAGTGTAAGAAGAGGATGAGATAGGGGACAGGAGAATACGACTATAAATGGTCAATATCCTGTAACAACAAGGAAACGATCTTTTCTCTATCGATCTATTTTGTTCGTCATCTCTTCTCAATTCTTTGATAGTTTCTGGTAAATCCAGGAAGGAATTCGATATATCAATATGGGACGTAAACTCCGGGTGGATCAAAATTATTTGTTTGGATAAATTGATTGCTTTGATTGCTATGGTTGATAGGTATAATTTAGTTTCTAAAACTAGAAAGTTTTGAAATTGTATCCATACATCTATCTATTCTTTGGGTCCGGATATATTCTACGAATGGTTAGTTATTCCTTCGAACTAACCGATGCCACTGCATATTTCGTAAATCTGGATAGCCCGAGTATTTTGTGAAGTGTTAAACAGATTCGTTCTTGTATCTATTATTGATATTCTGATTTGGTAAGCCAAATGCAGAATAGCTGTTCAGTTTGATTTGATGAAACATTCTTCATCTATCTTTTTGTCTTCTTGGTAATTTCGAGGACGAAATTCTTTTAAGGGGGGAAGTCTGTAACGACCCCGAATTTTGATTAAGTTTAAATTAATAATTTATTGATTTTTGAATAAAATTTGTGAGATAAGTCGATATAAGGTGATGCGAGTTTCCCCGAAATCAAATATAAATGTGTTAAATCATTTAAAGTTAAATATGTATATATATATATATTGGATTTAAAATAAATTCTTAAATAAATGATTTTTGCATAATTAGTATTAGAGTTAGAGATTGAAATAGAAATGTATACAAGATAAATTTTATAGTTTGTAAAATAGAGAATAAATACATTAACTAAGATTTTAACAACAAAATAAAATCTAGAAATTTATCTATATTTTGAAAATGAACGTATATAGTTTTATAAAATAAAAATCTATGTACAAGCCTCATGAAATAAACAAAATCATCTCTGTACATACAAAAGCATGTAGACTGTTTGAAGTTGTAAACAAAAATGAGAAGTAAGTATGCCAGTGCAAACAAAATCTAAGAATATACGAAAACCAGATGAGAATGATAGTGTGTACAAACCAAACAAAATAAAATATAAGTTTGTACAAGCTAATTTATGTAGCCACACAACTATCTTCATTTGTACAGCCGAGTAAAAATAAGATGCAGGCAAGAAAAGAATGCAAAAGCAATAATATCTATACATAAAAATAAGGTAAGGTTGTAGACATTAAGTACATTAGCATTTAATGCTTCCATACCTAGCAGTAAACAAGTCAATTCGATTTGTTTTGAAGATCATCTCAGCCTCCTAAATAAAGATGATCTCTGACCTATGTTTATTAAATAAGAAATTGTACAAACCAAATAATATCACTTGTACAAGATAATTTATCAACCTGGTAACTTCATTTCTTTATATCAACATCCTTCTCATATCGGCTTCATTCCATTCTAGCTGAGAAACTAAAGTAAATATCATTTAAACTAAAACAACAACTTAGAGCAAATCAGATCAAATTCAACATTTCTAGTTCAACATCATTTCAAGTTCTTCTCTGTTCTTCTTCTTTACCAGGTGAGCAAACTTCTTCCTTTAAACTTGATCTTCCTTATTATCTTAAGTCTGTGATGATGGTAACTTGGATATGGGTTGTATGAATGTGAAATGTGATTGGATGCTGGAGAATATGGATGTGGTTGTGCATGTCTGGAAACAGACATATTGATCTCTGTTCTAAGTTTTACAGGCTTCAAACCTGTTTTAAAAATAAAATCGAATTCATTTTCTATAATCCATGTTAGGCTTTGGGATATGAATGAAACTTGTTTGTTTAATCAAGATCCAGGCCTTAAAAATACCTTTGAGAAGAATTAAATTGAGTTTATCTGAAAATGTAAATATACAGTGAAAAAAAAAATTCCACAAACATGATAAATTCGAATCTCATAATTTATTGATTCACCTATATCACTAAATTCATCTTGGAAAACCATGAATTTTAAAGGGAGAATCAGGATTTTTAATATCGTATTGATTGAGAAATTCGAAGTTGTATGGTTTCGAGTTTTGTGGCAAATTCTGGTGGTCTACTGTTGCTGGGTGATCGGGACCTCGTCTGGAAGTAGAGGGATGTACAGCGAGAGTAGGAAAAATGGTTGGAGATCGTAGTGGTCGTCGTGGCGTCGTCGGTGAAGTGGTTTAGTTTCTAAACCTAGTTTTGGTCGAGATTGTAAATTTGGGCAGTACGCCTTCTATGGTGGGTCGAGCTTCACCAGACCAAGGGGGATAATTTCGGGAAGGGGAGATGATTGCGAGGCCGGAATGGCAACGATTCTGGCGGTCGGAGTTGTGGGTGCGAGGCGTTTCCAGGGTTGGTTGTGATGGGTTCCAGTTCTTGTTCCAGGTTGGATGAGAAGCTCGGTCTCCGATCTCAAGTTTGGGGAGTGATCTGACGATCGCGAGAGGGTATGTAGGTGATTGAAGACTAGAGGGGATCATCGTGGAGGATCGGAGTCGACCAGTGCCACCGTGCATGTGCACGGTGCACAGTTGATTTTCTGTTGATGATGGGGGTTTTTTTTTATGCAGTGGGTTATTCTCGAGTAGATTCGTGATTAACTCGAAGCAGTTTAAGTTGGGACTCGAAGCCATTTTGGTCTTGGCTCGGGTGATGTTTGGTAGCAGATTTCAAAGCCTGTTCTGTTTTTTTTTAAAAGTTTAGTCCTAAATTTTAAAACAAAGTTTTAAACTGAGTTTAAAGTCAAGTTTTAAATATAACTTCAAGTCAGTTTGGAACTTAGTTTTGGAATAAACAGGTTTTGAATTTAAATTGTTTTATAACTTAAAGAGTGCTTAAGCATTTAAGTGTTTTTAAAAGAGATTTAGATTTTAAAATGAAATTTGAATCTAAGTTTAGAGGAGTAATGTTTTAAGTACACTTAAATATTAATTAAATCACTAATAAAGAAATAAATTATCTTAGAGATAATTAAAGGGTGAAAATGACTTAATTTATAAGATAATTAAGGAATGATAATTAATTTAATTTATAAATTAATGATTTTGATTAATTTATAGTTAGAGATTAATTAAAAGTAATTAAGAAGTGTTATTAGTTAATGAAGATAATTAACTAAGAATTTTTATGTATTAATTTATGTGATTAATTAGTTATAATTACACAATTAATTCATCTTAATTGTAGATGATTGATTATTACCAAATGCTTTGTGATATGATGCTTTGTGATATAAATTGCTTTGTATTGAGCTGTGATATCTGTGATATGTTTCTGTGAATGTAAACCCCTTGACCCGTAAACGATATTTGAATTTCGATGCGACAGGGAGTCGGATTCCAGTTGGTTATCCGAAACCCACATCGAATTGTAATGATGAACCCTTGTGATTGATAAATTTATTTTATCTGTGAAATTGTAATGAAGATAAGCGTTGTGGATTATACCGCTTATCGATATTGATATATCTATGATGATTGATGATGTTGCACTATTGTGTGTAAAACCCCTGGACCACACTCTTACACACACAAAAAATGGATTTCACGAGGAAATCGGTTAAATCACAGATGATTTAAATTCAATGTTTTTGAAATTGAAAATTTTAATTTCAATTGATTTTGAAATTGGAAATTTGGGTTTAAAGTGAAAAGCTTTTGAAATGGAATTTCAAAGATAAAAGTTATTTCGAATAACTTAATCGAGTTTTGAAAATTTAAATAATTTGATTTAAATTTGAATTCAAGTTTGAAATTGAATTCTATGATTTGAAACTAAGGATTAAAGATGCTGTACAAGTTATATATGGGTTAAACCATTTTAAAAGTATTGATTTGGGAATTTGAATTTTATTCAAGGGTTTTGACTCGTGTAAATATAACTGGATTTTCTGTAACGAAAACTACTTGTTTTCAAATAATAATAGCTTTCATTTTAAGAAAGGACTTCCAATTTGTGTGGAAAGAAATTTCAAGTTTGAAATGGAATTGAAATGTTTTGAAAACTATGAAATGAGTCTTTGATTTCAAAGACCGGATGAGTTAATCTAACTTGAAATGGAATTGTTTTGGAAGACTATGAATGAATGAATCTTTGGAAACGAGTTTTGAAAGCTATAAGTTAAATCTTGATTTAAGGATTTAACGAGTTAATTAAATTGAAATGGGAATCGATTTGAAAATCTATGAATGAATCTTTGTGAATGGGGTTAACTTTGTGAATTGAATCTTTTTGTTTAAAAGATTAAAAGTGTGGAAATTGTTTAAACCATTGAAGGTTTTTGAAATAAATCTTTTTGTTTAAAAGATTGGAAATGGTAATTTGTTTTACCATTCGAATGAAAAGTTTAAGCTTTAAGCTGTGATTTAACTGAGACCCCAGTATCCATATGATTTTTATTTGCGCTCGTTATTCGGTTTAGCCGGGAAAGGACCTTTGTGTCATATAACCCATTCCGAATAGTGATACGACGATATGGATAGCATTTGAAGACCGGTGGTGAAGACCGGGTATTTGCGAGAGCGATATGATGACCTATCGATTTTCTCTGCATCATGGCTCCGGTATAGAGATTCCCTAAGTGATGGGAAGTCCGATCGAGATTGTGAATACCCGGATTTGCAAGGGCTTCTTCGGAAGTGCCTTCGGTTCTGTTCGAACCCGGAACAGACTTGTATGAATGTATGTCTGACGTTACACTTTGAGATGTAAAGCTGGTTTCTATCAAATACATTTCTGTTGGTGGCGGAGAATTTATTCTCTTAGCTTAACACCCTTCTCTGAGACGTACGAGCTCAGAGGTTATGTAGTTGATGGTTACTAGTGATACATTCCCAATTTGGTAATGTGGCATACGAAGTGCTGCTGATCATTGGTTGATCAAAGCGTGGCTTTGTGAAAAAGCGTGGCTTTGTGAAAAAGCGTAGTTTTGTGGACGAGACTTTGTCGAGCCTCACAACCCGGTAATGGTCGAAACAGGAATGTTGCGACAAAGGTTTGTAGGGGTAGCGCCCCTAGGGTATGTCATTTCCTTCTGGATAAAAGGTGGTATCATGGTATGGAGCCCAGATATTTTACCTATGTTGATTATACTTTGTGGCTGTTGCTTGCGATTGAGGATCCTCGGATAAAGGTCGGTAACGACCGGGGGATGACATGACTCGTGTGTTAGTTACCTAGTTACAGCTGTACAGCGTGAGGTAGCGTCAGTGTGTTAGTTACCTAGTTACAGCTGTACAGCGTGAGGTAGCGTCGGCCTTTTGTTTGCAGAGATCCGGTTAGGATCCGGGGCGTCTTTCCAGAGGCGTTTCTATTTCGGTAAGGAAGTTCCTTAGCCTGATCATTTGTTGGAAATCCAAAGAAACAATACGAACCATGTACGATTTTTAGTTGTATTACCTGCTATGGAATGTGGCGGTAACCTGCTATTGAACGTAGTAGCTATAGTAGGCATACAACAATAGTTGTATGCTGGCTAAGATTTATATTATATTTTCGAAATGTTTTTCTACACTATGCACTAGTAATAATATCAAAAGAGTTTTGATTTTGCGTAGTAAGCATGTTTGACTATCATAAGAAGAAATCTCCTCCAATTCTGCGATTGCATTGTGTGTGTGTGGCGGGAGGCCTTATGGTAGTTTCATTTTCGAAAATCATTGCGGATTTCAATGTTTAAAAGCCTTTGTTGCTTGTTTTAAAGATAAACTGTTTTTGTTGCTCACACCAGTCCCATGACTGATCCAGAGTTTATTGTTCCCTTCCTAAACTCTGGGTGCCCACAATTTTCCACACGGGCAGTCTAGAGTTGGGTTTTCTCAGATATTCAGGTTTAGTAGATTATCTGGAGCTGGTTCAGTTCTTGGAGTTCAGGACTGCACTTGCTTCTCCTTGTGGTTCGAGCTTGACATTGGAGTTGTTGGAGTCATTCTCTTTTGTAGATCATTTGGAGTGATCTCTTCTGTTCTGTTATTTCCGCTGTATCATTATTTATCTCTGATATTGTTGTATCATATTGATATCATTGTTGTATATCATTCTGGATATTGTATTCATTGGATTGTATATGATATCATTGTTTTTCTTTCTTCCGCTGTGTTGTTTACTTAATTGTGTTATAAGCTCCGGCGAATCGGATTTGAACGGTCGAATCTGCGGCATTCTAGTACAATATGAAGTACGGATGTCGATTTTCGAACGCGAAAAATCCGGATCGTTACATGTGGTATCAGAGCTAAGGTTGAACTTTAGCTCAGGAGTATAACACATTAAGTAGCTCATTAGAAATAGGGTGAAGTATACCCTAGAATGAGTATTCCTCAGATATCCATCCGTATGCCTCAGTAAATTCTCTTACTATCCACTGATAGTAGATATGAGTGTAAGAAGAGGATGAGATAGGGGACAGGAGAATACGACTATAAATGGTCAATATCCTGTAACAACAAGGAAACGATCTTTTCTCTATCGATCTATTTTGTTCGTCATCTCTTCTCAATTCTTTGATAGTTTCTGGTAAATCCAGGAAGGAATTCGATATATCAATATGGGACGTAAACTCCGGGTGGATCAAAATTATTTGTTTGGATAAATTGATTGCTTTGATTGCTATGGTTGATAGGTATAATTTAGTTTCTAAAACTAGAAAGTTTTGAAATTGTATCCATACATCTATCTATTCTTTGGGTCCGGATATATTCTACGAATGGTTAGTTATTCCTTCGAACTAACCGATGCCACTGCATATTTCGTAAATCTGGATAGCCCGAGTATTTTGTGAAGTGTTAAACAGATTCGTTCTTGTATCTATTATTGATATTCTGATTTGGTAAGCCAAATGCAGAATAGCTGTTCAGTTTGATTTGATGAAACATTCTTCATCTATCTTTTTGTCTTCTTGGTAATTTCGAGGACGAAATTCTTTTAAGGGGGGAAGTCTGTAACGACCCCGAATTTTGATTAAGTTTAAATTAATAATTTATTGATTTTTGAATAAAATTTGTGAGATAAGTCGATATAAGGTGATGCGAGTTTCCCCGAAAACAAATATAAATGTGTTAAATCATTTAAAGTTAAATATGTATATATATATATATTGGATTTAAAATAAATTCTTAAATAAATGATTTTTGCATAATTAGTATTAGAGTTAGAGATTGAAATAGAAATCTATACAAGATAAATTTTATAGTTTGTAAAATAGAGAATAAATACATTAACTAAGATTTTAACAACAAAATAAAATCTAGAAATTTATCTATATTTTGAAAATGAACGTATATAGTTTTATAAAATAAAAATCTATGTACAAGCCTCATGAAATAAACAAAATCATCTCTGTACATACAAAAGCATGTAGACTGTTTGAAGTTGTAAACAAAAATGAGAAGTAAGTATGCCAGTGCAAACAAAATCTAAGAATATACGAAAACCAGATGAGAATGATAGTGTGTACAAACCAAACAAAATAAAATATAAGTTTGTACAAGCTAATTTATATAGCCACACAACTATCTTCATTTGTACAGCCGAGTAAAAATAAGATGCAGGCAAGAAAAGAATGCAAAAGCAATAATATCTATACATAAAAATAAGGTAAGGTTGTAGACATTAAGTACATTAGCATTTAATGCTTCCATACCTAGTAGTAAACAAGTCAATTCGATTTGTTTTGAAGATCATCTCAGCCTCCTAAATAAAGATGATCTCTGACCTATGTTTATTAAATAAGAAATTGTACAAACTAAATAATATCACTTGTACAAGATAATTTATCAACCTGGTAACTTCATTTCTTTATATCAACATCCTTCTCATATCGGCTTCATTCCATTCTAGCTGAGAAACTAAAGTAAATATCATTTAAACTAAAACAACAACTTAGAGCAAATCAGATCAAATTCAACATTTCCAGTTCAACATCATTTCAAGTTCTTCTCTGTTCTTCTTCTTTACCAGGTGAGCAAACTTCTTCCTTTAAACTTGATCTTCCTTATTATCTTAAGTCTGTGATGATGGTAACTTGGATATGGGTTGTATGAATGTGAAATGTGATTGGATGCTGGAGAATATGGATGTGGTTGTGCATGTCTGGAAACAGACATATTGATCTCTGTTCTAAGTTTTACAGGCTTCAAACCTGTTTTAAAAATAAAATCGAATTCTTTTTCTATAATCCATGTTAGGCTTTGGGATATGAATGAAACTTGTTTGTTTAATCAAGATCCAGGCCTTAAAAATACCTTTGAGAAGAATTAAATTGAGTTTATCTGAAAATGTAAATATACAGTGAAAAAAAAAATTCCACAAACATGATAAATTCGAATCTCATAATTTATTGATTCACCTATATCACTAAATTCATCTTGGAAAACCATGAATTTTAAAGGGAGAATCAGGATTTTTAATATCGTATTGATTGAGAAATTCGAAGTTGTATGGTTTCGAGTTTTGTGGCAAATTCTGGTGGTCTACTGTTGCTGGGTGATCGGGACCTCGTCTGGAAGTAGAGGGATGTACAGCGAGAGTAGGAAAAATGGTTGGAGATCGTAGTGGTCGTCGTGGCGTCGTCGGTGAAGTGGTTTAGTTTCTAAACCTAGTTTTGGTCGAGATTGTAAATTTGGGCAGTACGCCTTCTATGGTGGGTCGAGCTTCACCAGACCAAGGGGGATAATTTCGGGAAGGGGAGATGATTGCGAGGCCGGAATGGCAACGATTCTGGCGGTCGGAGTTGTGGGTGCGAGGCGTTTCCAGGGTTGGTTGTGATGGGTTCCAGTTCTTGTTCCAGGTTGGATGAGAAGCTCGGTCTCCGATCTCAAGTTTGGGGAGTGATCTGACGATCGCGAGAGGGTATGTAGGTGATTGAAGACTAGAGGGGATCATCGTGGAGGATCGGAGTCGACCAGTGCCACCGTGCATGTGCACGGTGCACAGTTGATTTTCTGTTGATGATGGGGTTTTTTTTTATGCAGTGGGTTATTCTCGAGTAGATTCGTGATTAACTCGAAGCAGTTTAAGTTGGGACTCGAAGCCATTTTGGTCTTGGCTCGGGTGATGTTTGGTAGCAGATTTCAAAGCCTGTTCTGTTTTTTTTTTTTAAAAGTTTAGTCCTAAATTTTAAAACAAAGTTTTAAACTGAGTTTAAAGTCAAGTTTTAAATATAACTTCAAGTCAGTTTGGAACTTAGTTTTGGAATAAACAGGTTTTGAATTTAAATTGTTTTATAACTTAAAGAGTGCTTAAGCATTTAAGTGTTTTTAAAAGAGATTTAGATTTTAAAATGAAATTTGAATCTAAGTTTAGACGAGTAATGTTTTAAGTACACTTAAATATTAATTAAATCACTAATAAAGAAATAAATTATCTTAGAGATAATTAAAGGGTGAAAATGACTTAATTTATAAGATAATTAAGGAATGATAATTAATTTAATTTATAAATTAATGATTTTGATTAATTTATAGTTAGAGATTAATTAAAAGTAATTAAGAAGTGTTATTAGTTAATGAAGATAATTAACTAAGAATTTTTATGTATTAATTTATGTGATTAATTAGTTATAATACACAATTAATTCATCTTAATTGTAGATGATTGATTATTACCAAATGCTTTGTGATATGATGCTTTGTGATATAAATTGCTTTGTATTGAGCTGTGATATCTGTGATATGTTTCTGTGAATGTAAACCCCTTGACCCGTAAACGATATTTGAATTTCGATGCGACAGGGAGTCGGATTCCAGTTGGTTATCCGAAACCCACATCGAATTGTAATGATGAACCCTTGTGATTGATAAATTTATTTTATCTGTGAAATTGTAATGAAGATAAGCGTTGTGGATTATACCGCTTATCGATATTGATATATCTATGATGATTGATGATGTTGCACTATTGTGTGTAAAACCCCTGGACCACACTCTTACACACACAAAAAATGGATTTCACGAGGAAATCGGTTAAATCACAGATGATTTAAATTCAATGTTTTTGAAATTGAAAATTTTAATTTCAATTGATTTTGAA
This sequence comes from Allium fistulosum, assembly GCA_030737815.1. Taxonomy (NCBI): domain Eukaryota; kingdom Viridiplantae; phylum Streptophyta; class Magnoliopsida; order Asparagales; family Amaryllidaceae; genus Allium; species Allium fistulosum. Next base: position 1,249,450,082 of record CM060905.1, read on the forward strand.
ATTGGAAATTTGGGTTTAAAGTGAAAAGCTTTTGAAATGGAATTTCAAAGATAAAAGTTATTTCGAATAACTTAATCGAGTTTTGAAAATTTAAATAATTTGATTTAAATTTGAATTCAAGTTTGAAATTGAATTCTATGATTTGAAACTAAGGATTAAAGATGCTGTACAAGTTATATATGGGTTAAACCATTTTAAAAGTATTGATTTGGGAATTTGAATTTTATTCAAGGGTTTTGACTCGTGTAAATATAACTGGATTTTCTGTAACGAAAACTACTTGTTTTCAAATAATAATAGCTTTCATTTTAAGAAAGGACTTCCAATTTGTGTGGAAAGAAATTTCAAGTTTGAAATGGAATTGAAATGTTTTGAAAACTATGAAATGAGTCTTTGATTTCAAAGACCGGATGAGTTAATCTAACTTGAAATGGAATTGTTTTGGAAGACTATGAATGAATGAATCTTTGGAAACGAGTTTTGAAAGCTATAAGTTAAATCTTGATTTAAGGATTTAACGAGTTAATTAAATTGAAATGGGAATCGATTTGAAAATCTATGAATGAATCTTTGTGAATGGGGTTAACTTTGTGAATTGAATCTTTTTGTTTAAAAGATTAAAAGTGTGGAAATTGTTTAAACCATTGAAGGTTTTTGAAATAAATCTTTTTGTTTAAAAGATTGGAAATGGTAATTTGTTTTACCATTCGAATGAAAAGTTTAAGCTTTAAGCTGTGATTTAACTGAGACCCCAGTATCCATATGATTTTTATTTGCGCTCGTTATTCGGTTTAGCCGGGAAAGGACCTTTGTGTCATATAACCCATTCCGAATAGTGATACGACGATATGGATAGCATTTGAAGACCGGTGGTGAAGACCGGGTATTTGCGAGAGCGATATGATGACCTATCGATTTTCTCTGCATCATGGCTCCGGTATAGAGATTCCCTAAGTGATGGGAAGTCCGATCGAGATTGTGAATACCCGGATTTGCAAGGGCTTCTTCGGAAGTGCCTTCGGTTCTGTTCGAACCCGGAACAGACTTGTATGAATGTATGTCTGACGTTACACTTTGAGATGTAAAGCTGGTTTCTATCAAATACATTTCTGTTGGTGGCGGAGAATTTATTCTCTTAGCTTAACACCCTTCTCTGAGACGTACGAGCTCAGAGGTTATGTAGTTGATGGTTACTAGTGATACATTCCCAATTTGGTAATGTGGCATACGAAGTGCTGTTGATCATTGGTTGATCAAAGCGTGGCTTTGTGAAAAAGCGTGGCTTTGTGAAAAAGCGTAGTTTTGTGGACGAGACTTTGTCGAGCCTCACAACCCGGTAATGGTCGAAACAGGAATGTTGCGACAAAGGTTTGTAGGGGTAGCGCCCCTAGGGTATGTCATTTCCTTCTGGATAAAAGGTGGTATCATGGTATGGAGCCCAGATATTTTACCTATGTTGATTATACTTTGTGGCTGTTGCTTGCGATTGAGGATCCTCGGATAAAGGTCGGTAACGACCGGGGGATGACATGACTCGTGTGTTAGTTACCTAGTTACAGCTGTACAGCGTGAGGTAGCGTCAGTGTGTTAGTTACCTAGTTACAGCTGTACAGCGTGAGGTAGCGTCGGCCTTTTGTTTGCAGAGATCCGGTTAGGATCCGGGGCGTCTTTCCAGAGGCGTTTCTATTTCGGTAAGGAAGTTCCTTAGCCTGATCATTTGTTGGAAATCCAAAGAAACAATACGAACCATGTACGATTTTTAGTTGTATTACCTGCTATGGAATGTGGCGGTAACCTGCTATTGAACGTAGTAGCTATAGTAGGCATACAACAATAGTTGTATGCTGGCTAAGATTTATATTATATTTTCGAAATGTTTTTCTACACTATGCACTAGTAATAATATCAAAAGAGTTTTGATTTTGCGTAGTAAGCATGTTTGACTATCATAAGAAGAAATCTCCTCCAATTCTGCGATTGCATTGTGTGTGTGTGGCGGGAGGCCTTATGGTAGTTTCATTTTCGAAAATCATTGCGGATTTCAATGTTTAAAAGCCTTTGTTGCTTGTTTTAAAGATAAACTGTTTTTGTTGCTCACACCAGTCCCATGACTGATCCAGAGTTTATTGTTCCCTTCCTAAACTCTGGGTGCCCACAATTTTCCACACGGGCAGTCTAGAGTTGGGTTTTCTCAGATATTCAGGTTTAGTAGATTATCTGGAGCTGGTTCAGTTCTTGGAGTTCAGGACTGCACTTGCTTCTCCTTGTGGTTCGAGCTTGACATTGGAGTTGTTGGAGTCATTCTCTTTTGTAGATCATTTGGAGTGATCTCTTCTGTTCTGTTATTTCCGCTGTATCATTATTTATCTCTGATATTGTTGTATCATATTGATATCATTGTTGTATATCATTCTGGATATTGTATTCATTGGATTGTATATGATATCATTGTTTTTCTTTCTTCCGCTGTGTTGTTTACTTAATTGTGTTATAAGCTCCGGCGAATCGGATTTGAACGGTCGAATCTGCGGCATTCTAGTACAATATGAAGTACGGATGTCGATTTTCGAACGCGAAAAATCCGGATCGTTACATGTGGTATCAGAGCTAAGGTTGAACTTTAGCTCAGGAGTATAACACATTAAGTAGCTCATTAGAAATAGGGTGAAGTATACCCTAGAATGAGTATTCCTCAGATATCCATCCGTATGCCTCAGTAAATTCTCTTACTATCCACTGATAGTAGATATGAGTGTAAGAAGAGGATGAGATAGGGGACAGGAGAATACGACTATAAATGGTCAATATCCTGTAACAACAAGGAAACGATCTTTTCTCTATCGATCTATTTTGTTCGTCATCTCTTCTCAATTCTTTGATAGTTTCTGGTAAATCCAGGAAGGAATTCGATATATCAATATGGGACGTAAACTCCGGGTGGATCAAAATTATTTGTTTGGATAAATTGATTGCTTTGATTGCTATGGTTGATAGGTATAATTTAGTTTCTAAAACTAGAAAGTTTTGAAATTGTATCCATACATCTATCTATTCTTTGGGTCCGGATATATTCTACGAATGGTTAGTTATTCCTTCGAACTAACCGATGCCACTGCATATTTCGTAAATCTGGATAGCCCGAGTATTTTGTGAAGTGTTAAACAGATTCGTTCTTGTATCTATTATTGATATTCTGATTTGGTAAGCCAAATGCAGAATAGCTGTTCAGTTTGATTTGATGAAACATTCTTCATCTATCTTTTTGTCTTCTTGGTAATTTCGAGGACGAAATTCTTTTAAGGGGGGAAGTCTGTAACGACCCCGAATTTTGATTAAGTTTAAATTAATAATTTATTGATTTTTGAATAAAATTTGTGAGATAAGTCGATATAAGGTGATGCGAGTTTCCCCGAAAACAAATATAAATGTGTTAAATCATTTAAAGTTAAATATGTATATATATATATATTGGATTTAAAATAAATTCTTAAATAAATGATTTTTGCATAATTAGTATTAGAGTTAGAGATTGAAATAGAAATCTATACAAGATAAATTTTATAGTTTGTAAAATAGAGAATAAATACATTAACTAAGATTTTAACAACAAAATAAAATCTAGAAATTTATCTATATTTTGAAAATGAACGTATATAGTTTTATAAAATAAAAATCTATGTACAAGCCTCATGAAATAAACAAAATCATCTCTGTACATACAAAAGCATGTAGACTGTTTGAAGTTGTAAACAAAAATGAGAAGTAAGTATGCCAGTGCAAACAAAATCTAAGAATATACGAAAACCAGATGAGAATGATAGTGTGTACAAACCAAACAAAATAAAATATAAGTTTGTACAAGCTAATTTATATAGCCACACAACTATCTTCATTTGTACAGCCGAGTAAAAATAAGATGCAGGCAAGAAAAGAATGCAAAAGCAATAATATCTATACATAAAAATAAGGTAAGGTTGTAGACATTAAGTACATTAGCATTTAATGCTTCCATACCTAGCAGTAAACAAGTCAATTCGATTTGTTTTGAAGATCATCTCAGCCTCCTAAATAAAGATGATCTCTGACCTATGTTTATTAAATAAGAAATTGTACAAACTAAATAATATCACTTGTACAAGATAATTTATCAACCTGGTAACTTCATTTCTTTATATCAACATCCTTCTCATATCGGCTTCATTCCATTCTAGCTGAGAAACTAAAGTAAATATCATTTAAACTAAAACAACAACTTAGAGCAAATCAGATCAAATTCAACATTTCCAGTTCAACATCATTTCAAGTTCTTCTCTGTTCTTCTTCTTTACCAGGTGAGCAAACTTCTTCCTTTAAACTTGATCTTCCTTATTATCTTAAGTCTGTGATGATGGTAACTTGGATATGGGTTGTATGAATGTGAAATGTGATTGGATGCTGGAGAATATGGATGTGGTTGTGCATGTCTGGAAACAGACATATTGATCTCTGTTCTAAGTTTTACAGGCTTCAAACCTGTTTTAAAAATAAAATCGAATTCTTTTTCTATAATCCATGTTAGGCTTTGGGATATGAATGAAACTTGTTTGTTTAATCAAGATCCAGGCCTTAAAAATACCTTTGAGAAGAATTAAATTGAGTTTATCTGAAAATGTAAATATACAGTGAAAAAAAAAATTCCACAAACATGATAAATTCGAATCTCATAATTTATTGATTCACCTATATCACTAAATTCATCTTGGAAAACCATGAATTTTAAAGGGAGAATCAGGATTTTTAATATCGTATTGATTGAGAAATTCGAAGTTGTATGGTTTCGAGTTTTGTGGCAAATTCTGGTGGTCTACTGTTGCTGGGTGATCGGGACCTCGTCTGGAAGTAGAGGGATGTACAGCGAGAGTAGGAAAAATGGTTGGAGATCGTAGTGGTCGTCGTGGCGTCGTCGGTGAAGTGGTTTAGTTTCTAAACCTAGTTTTGGTCGAGATTGTAAATTTGGGCAGTACGCCTTCTATGGTGGGTCGAGCTTCACCAGACCAAGGGGGATAATTTCGGGAAGGGGAGATGATTGCGAGGCCGGAATGGCAACGATTCTGGCGGTCGGAGTTGTGGGTGCGAGGCGTTTCCAGGGTTGGTTGTGATGGGTTCCAGTTCTTGTTCCAGGTTGGATGAGAAGCTCGGTCTCCGATCTCAAGTTTGGGGAGTGATCTGACGATCGCGAGAGGGTATGTAGGTGATTGAAGACTAGAGGGGATCATCGTGGAGGATCGGAGTCGACCAGTGCCACCGTGCATGTGCACGGTGCACAGTTGATTTTCTGTTGATGATGGGGTTTTTTTTTTATGCAGTGGGTTATTCTCGAGTAGATTCGTGATTAACTCGAAGCAGTTTAAGTTGGGACTCGAAGCCATTTTGGTCTTGGCTCGGGTGATGTTTGGTAGCAGATTTCAAAGCCTGTTCTGTTTTTTTTTTTTTAAAGTTTAGTCCTAAATTTTAAAACAAAGTTTTAAACTGAGTTTAAAGTCAAGTTTTAAATATAACTTCAAGTCAGTTTGGAACTTAGTTTTGGAATAAACAGGTTTTGAATTTAAATTGTTTTATAACTTAAAGAGTGCTTAAGCATTTAAGTGTTTTTAAAAGAGATTTAGATTTTAAAATGAAATTTGAATCTAAGTTTAGACGAGTAATGTTTTAAGTACACTTAAATATTAATTAAATCACTAATAAAGAAATAAATTATCTTAGAGATAATTAAAGGGTGAAAATGACTTAATTTATAAGATAATTAAGGAATGATAATTAATTTAATTTATAAATTAATGATTTTGATTAATTTATAGTTAGAGATTAATTAAAAGTAATTAAGAAGTGTTATTAGTTAATGAAGATAATTAACTAAGAATTTTTATGTATTAATTTATGTGATTAATTAGTTATAATACACAATTAATTCATCTTAATTGTAGATGATTGATTATTACCAAATGCTTTGTGATATGATGCTTTGTGATATAAATTGCTTTGTATTGAGCTGTGATATCTGTGATATGTTTCTGTGAATGTAAACCCCTTGACCCGTAAACGATATTTGAATTTCGATGCGACAGGGAGTCGGATTCCAGTTGGTTATCCGAAACCCACATCGAATTGTAATGATGAACCCTTGTGATTGATAAATTTATTTTATCTGTGAAATTGTAATGAAGATAAGCGTTGTGGATTATACCGCTTATCGATATTGATATATCTATGATGATTGATGATGTTGCACTATTGTGTGTAAAACCCCTGGACCACACTCTTACACACACAAAAAATGGATTTCACGAGGAAATCGGTTAAATCACAGATGATTTAAATTCAATGTTTTTGAAATTGAAAATTTTAATTTCAATTGATTTTGAAATTGGAAATTTGGGTTTAAAGTGAAAAGCTTTTGAAATGGAATTTCAAAGATAAAAGTTATTTCGAATAACTTAATCGAGTTTTGAAAATTTAAATAATTTGATTTAAATTTGAATTCAAGTTTGAAATTGAATTCTATGATTTGAAACTAAGGATTAAAGATGCTGTACAAGTTATATATGGGTTAAACCATTTTAAAAGTATTGATTTGGGAATTTGAATTTTATTCAAGGGTTTTGACTCGTGTAAATATAACTGGATTTTCTATAACGAAAACTACTTGTTTTCAAATAATAATAGCTTTCATTTTAAGAAAGGACTTCCAATTTGTGTGGAAAGAAATTTCAAGTTTGAAATGGAATTGAAATGTTTTGAAAACTATGAAATGAGTCTTTGATTTCAAAGACCGGATGAGTTAATCTAACTTGAAATGGAATTGTTTTGGAAGACTATGAATGAATGAATCTTTGGAAACGAGTTTTGAAAGCTATAAGTTAAATCTTGATTTAAGGATTTAACGAGTTAATTAAATTGAAATGGGAATCGATTTGAAAATCTATGAATGAATCTTTGTAAATGGGGTTAACTTTGTGAATTGAATCTTTTTGTTTAAAAGATTAAAAGTGTGGAAATTGTTTAAACCATTGAAGGTTTTTGAAATAAATCTTTTTGTTTAAAAGATTGGAAATGGTAATTTGTTTTACCATTCGAATGAAAAGTTTAAGCTTTAAGCTGTGATTTAACTGAGACCCCAGTATCCATATGATTTTTATTTGCGCTCGTTATTCGGTTTAGCCGAGAAAGGACCTTTGTGTCATATAACCCATTCCGAATAGTGATACGACGATATGGATAGCATTTGAAGACCGGTGGTGAAGACCGGGTATTTGCGAGAGCGATATAATGACCTATCGATTTTCTCTGCATCATGGCTCCGGTATAGAGATTCCCTAAGTGATGGGAAGTCCGATCGAGATTGTGAATACCCGGATTTGCAAGGGCTTCTTCGGAAGTGCCTTCGGTTCTGTTCGAACCCGGAACAGACTTGTATGGATGTATGTCTGACGTTACACTTTGAGATGTAAAGCTGGTTTCTATCAAATACATTTCTGTTGGTGGCGGAGAATTTATTCTCTTAGCTTAACACCCTTCTCTGAGACGTACGAGCTCAGAGGTTATGTAGTTGATGGTTACTAGTGATACATTCCCAATTTGGTAATGTGGCATACGAAGTGCTGCTGATCATTGGTTGATCAAAGCGTGGCTTTGTGAAAAAGCGTGGCTTTGTGAAAAAGCGTTGCTTTGTGAAAAAGCGTAGTTTTGTGGACGAGACTTTGTCGAGCCTCACAACCCGGTAATGGTCGAAACAGGAATGTTGCGACAAAGGTTTGTAGGGGTAGCGCCCCTAGGGTATGTCATTTCCTTCTGGATAAAAGGTGGTATCATGGTATGGAGCCCAGATATTTTACCTATGTTGATTATACTTTGTGGCTGTTGCTTGCGATTGAGGATCCTTGGATAAAGGTCGGTAACGACCGCGGGATGACATGACTCGTGTGTTAGTTACCTAGTTACAGCTGTACAGCGTGAGGTAGCGTCAGTGTGTTAGTTACCTAGTTACAGCTGTACAGCGTGAGGTAGCGTCGGCCTTTTGTTTGCAGAGATCCGGTTAGGATCCAGGGCGTCTTTCCAGAGGCGTTTCTATTTCGGTAAGGAAGTTCCTTAGCCTGATCATTTGTTGGAAATCCAAAGAAACAATACGAACCCTGTACGATTTTTAGTTGTATTACCTGCTATGGAATGTGGCGGTAACCTGCTATTGAACGTAGTAGCTATAGTAGGCATACAACAATAGTTGTATGCTGGCTAAGATTTATATTATATTTTCGAAATGTTTTTCTACACTATACACTAGTAATAATATCAAAAGAGTTTTGATTTTGCGTAGTAAGCATGTTTGACTATCATAAGAAGAAATCTCCTCCAATTCTGCGATTGCATTGTGTGTGTGGCGGGAGGCCTTATGGTAGTTTCATTTTCGAAAATCATTGCGGATTTCAATGTTTAAAAGCCTTTGTTGCTTGTTTTAAAGATAAACTGTTTTTGTTGCTCACACCAGTCCCATGACTGATCCAGAGTTTATTGTTCCCTTCCTAAACTCTGGGTGCCCACAATTTTCCACACGGGCAGTCTAGAGTTGGGTTTTCTCAGATATTCAGGTTTAGTAGATTATCTGGAGCTGGTTCAGTTCTTGGAGTTCAGGACTGCACTTGCTTCTCCTTGTGGTTCGAGCTTGACATTGGAGTTGTTGGAGTCATTCTCTTTTGTAGATCATTTGGAGTGATCTCTTCTGTTCTGTTATTTCCGCTGTATCATTATTTATCTCTGATATTGTTGTATCATATTGATATCATTGTTGTATATCATTCTGGATATTGTATTCATTGGATTGTATATGATATCATTGTTTTTCTTTCTTCCGCTGTGTTGTTTACTTAATTGTGTTATAAGCTCCGGCGAATCGGATTTGAACGGTCGAATCTGCGGCATTCTAGTACAATATGAAGTACGGATGTCAATTTTCGAACGCGAAAAATCCGGATCGTTACAGTAATAGAAGTGGTAGTACATAATATGAAGTTGTCATTGATTTCCAAAGCAAGGGAGGGGGTCCAAAAGTGATAACTTGCATAGTTCATCTCTTAACTTCTATATTCAAGCACACAACATATAAGCACACAATACGTATCATTCAATATTGAGTTAACTTACCTAAAAATATGATAAAACAGGCACAAGCACATAAGAACACATGAACACTTCCTACCGTCACCAAATATCCAAAGCTTCCACCTTTTGCCTTTACAAGCTCAAGTACAAGCTCCCTTACTCTTATATTGTTGGAAATGCGGATTACGAATCTTTAGGCAGAATTAACACCAGAGGGAAGGGTGAATAGTGTTTAATTAATTTTATAAATCATTTCAAAATCTTTTCAAATTAAACCCAAACAGATGCAATTTACAAACACAGAAACAATCACAGAATCAGATACAGATGCAAATATTAAATAAAAGCAGTAAAAGAAAGAACACACCGGAATTTAATACTGGTTCAGAGTTACCCAACATCCAGTCCCACACAATTTCTTGTGCAGATTTCTTTTCAAATATAATGTCGATATTACAACCTCGATTTCAAGGCCACGAGATACACTCTCCTATCTTAGAGTCCATGGCAAACTCTCTTGATTTAACCAGGCTACTAGCACCTAATTAATTTACGGGCTACAATCACACCCAATTGATTTACAGGCTACAATCACGCCGTTTCCAATATCACCTTGATAGATAGAGAGACTCAATACACTTCTTTGATTACAAATGATCCTGTAACTCTGAATAGCACTGAGATCTTTGAGAGAGAGTGGTAGAGAATCAAACTAGAGATGATCAAGTTCGATTCACTTAGGATTTCGGTAGAGTTTTGTTAAAATATAAGAAAATACTTGAGTGGAGAAGGAGGAGTGATGAAATGAAGAAAAACTAACTTAAAATTCGTTGAAAACAACTGGTATTTATAAAAGAACAACAGTCATGTCCATATTCGAAAGGTTATGACGAATAGACACTTCATTTGAAAATTTGAAATTTGAATTTCTACGGTCACCATGTCGACATGGGGGATGGGGTATGTCGACATGCCCTAGTGAATTTTGAAACTTGATTTTTGTTTTTTAAAAAGAGATTTTCTTTATAAAACTTGTCAAACCAATTTCTGAAGTTTTTAAACCGTTTTGGATATAGTTTAAACTTATAAAAGAGATTTAAAAAGTAATCTTAAAATTTTATTTATAATATAAAAGTAATATTAAAAACTAAGTATAGAATATATTTTTGAGATTTAAAGCTTATAATATTAAACCCAGGAGATAGTTTAAAAATAAGAGATGATTCTGAAATCAAATATAAAAGATAATAAAAATAGTTTAAGGCTAAAATATTTAAACCGAGAGAGATGACATTTAAAAAGTTTTTGAAAAATATTTAAAATAAATCATTTTGAAAATTTCGTGGATTCCATTCCACTAGAGAAGGTCGTGCGTTCCATCCCACTAAAGAGGTCGTGGGTTCCATCCCACTATTAAAGCGAAAAGGTGGATTCCATTCCACGATTAAAATCCGAATAAAGATTTTAGTGCTATTATGAAGTTTTAACATAATTCTAGACGCTATTACTTATCTTGATATCTTAAACTCTTGAACTCTTGAAATCTCGAAATCTTGATACTCATGAGTCTTCAGTCTTGGTTTCTTCAATCTTGAATTCATCAGTCTTGAATCTCTATACTCAGTCTTGAATCTTTATACTGTACAGTCTTCATTATGCATATATATATATATATATCCTGCATATACATATATATCTAGACAAAGATATTAGTATTTATATTTTATAACAAGTTCCAAGGTTGTTATCATCAAAACCATCATCTCAAGAACTAACAATCTCCCCCTTTTTGATGATGACAACCTTTGTTTATAAAATCTACTCCAACAAATTCCGATTCTACTCTGACTCCCTCTTATTCCAACAACTCCTCCTTAATCTACTAACTCCCACTTAATCTAAGCCTATCTAACCTATTTTATAATTCTTCCCCTTTATCATCAACAAAAACTAAGCCTAAACTACATAACTCCCCCTTAAACTAATACTATGGAACTAAATACTAATAACGAAGTATAATTAAACGAAACATAAATATAATTTTATTATATATATATATATATATATATGTTGTTATATTACACATGTAAACACAAATATATACAAATACACACAATATATAAAAACATTAACATAAAAACAATCTAATGAGAGGCTTTGATAATTGGTGACTTGTGAATCGAATAGTTTGGGTAATGGAGATAAAAGTTTCCACGTTGTTCGACCAAATTACCATCTTTATCAAAACAGACTTCTCCAACGCAAATAACTTTATCGTCTTCGTCCATTTGCGCTTCTTCTTATTCTTCTTCATTGTCTTCCTCTAATGGATTATGAATATGAATGTTAGAGGAGTCATCTTCAATCACGATCGGGTCCGCATGATTATCCATTAGAAATTTTTGCAAATTTCTAAGGATCTTGCCTTGTTTCTCCTGTTCCTTTGCCATCTTTATTTGCATGACTTGCAACTCAGTCATCATTTGCAAAGAGTCCTTCAAAGTTTCCTCTATCTTCATGATTTGGGCCAGTGTAGTTCGTTGAAATGGACCAGCATTAGGAGAAGGGATAGCAATGGTCGCATTGTGGTTTGATTTAGAAGAGGAGGCCGTTATTTTATATTTTCATAAGTTTATTACAGAGAGAAATGAAGTGGAAGACAGAAGAATTCGAAATATAGAGAATATATACTACCAAACTAATTTTAGAGGGAAAATCAAAATTTCAAATTTTACCATTGTATGTCGACATGGGGGGTAGGGGGATGTCACATTCTTATGGCAATTTTGACAATTTTATTTTTCTTTATTTATTTAAATATATATGTTACTATATCTATATTCTATATCTCAGTTATAGAGCAAATACCTAGTTCTCTTCTAAATTTAGTAAAGGTTGATTGATTCAAGGGTTTGGTCAGAATATCAACTATTTGATTCTCAATGTTGATAAATTCAAGAGAAATAATATCTTTACTTACATTATCTCTGAGAAAATGATATTTGATATCAATATGTTTGGTTCTGGCATGATGAGTAGATTTTTTAGATAAATTTATTGCACTTGTATTGTCACAATAAATCAGTGATTTTGAAATATTTAATCCAAAATCCTTTAGGGTCTGTTGCATATAGATTACTTGAGAACAAGCCAAAGCAACAGATATATTCTGCTTCAGTTGTTGATAGTGAGACAGTATTTTGCTTTTTACTAAACCAGGAAACCAGAGAATGTCCTAAAAAGTGACAAGTTCCACTTGTACTTTTTCGGTCTGATTTACAACCAGCATAGTCAGCATCACAATATGAGATTAAATCAAATGAATCATTTTTAGGGTAAAATAGGCCATAGTCTAAATTGTTTTCAACATATCTTAGGATACGTTTAATAGCTTTTAAATGGGTCTCTTTGGATTGAGATTGGTATCTTGCACAGAGACAGAAACTATACATGATATCAGGCCTACTCGCAGTTATATAGAGTAGTGATCCAATCATTCCCCTGTATAGTTTTTGGTCGACATCTTTTGACATGTCTTCTTTATTCAAGGCTTCATTGGTTGCCATAGGAGTGGGTTTTCCACTCGCAGTGGTCATACCAAACTTATTAACTAGATCCCTAGATTACTTTTCTTGACTAATGAAAATACCACTATCTAATTGTTTTATTTGCAATCCTAAAAAGAAAGTAAGTTCACCAATATGACTCATCTCAAACTCTTTTGTCATTATTTCAGAAAACTCTTTGTTCATTTCATTGTTTGTTGATCCAAAAATTATATCATCTACATAAATCTGTACTAATTGGATATCATTTTTGTTTCTTTTAATAAAAAGAGTATTTTCTACTTTACCAATTTCAAAATTTGATTGTAATAGGTATGATCTTAGTCTATCATACCAGGCTCTAGGAGCTTGTTTCAGACCATATAAAGCTTTCTTTAATTTGTAAACATGATTTGGAAACTTTTCTTCTTCAAAAAGTGGAGATTTTTCAACATAAACATCCTCTTTAACAAAACCATTTAAAAAGGCACTTTTGACATCCATTTGAAATAATTTGAAATTTTTGTGGTTTGCAAAAGCAAGTAGAATTCTAATGGCTCTAATCTTGCCACAGATGCAAAGGTTTCATCATAGTCTATTCCTTCTTCTTGATAATAACCTTGCGCGACTAACCGAGCTTTATTTCTAACGACCTCACCTTGTTCATTCATTTTATTTTTATAAACCCATTTAGTTCCTATTATAGTTTTGTCCTCGGGTCTAGGAACAAGTTACCATACATCATTTCTGGTGAATTGATTCAGTTCTTCTTGCATAGAAAGAATCCATGAAACATTAGATGATGCTTCTTTTGGATTTTTGGGTTCAATGGTTGATATAAAAGCTACATTACTCATCTTGTTTAATTGATTTCTAGTTCTAACAATAGATTCAATATTTCATAGTATATTTTCTATAGGTGATCTTTTAAAAGCCTGATCCTTTTATTATGATGAATAGTTTCACAATTTATTTCATTTGATTCATTATTTATAGTAACAAATTTTCTTCATCATTTATTTGAACAAAATCTTCGAAATTTTCATCGAAAGATACATGCATTGTTTCTTCAATGGTGTTAGTTTTTAAATTAAAAACTCTATATGCTTTACTTCTATTAGAATATCCGATAAAGATTCTTTTGTCGGATTTAGCATCAAATTTATCCAAATTGTCCTTTGTATTTAAAATGAAACAATTACTTCCAAAAACTTTAAAATAAGATACCTTCGGTTTCTTATTGAAAAGAAGTTCATATAGTGTTTTATTGGCTAGAGGTCTAATTAAAATCCTATTCAAAATGTAACAAGATGCAGCGACTGCTTCATCCCAAAAATGTCTTGGTAATTTACTATCCGAAAGCATAGTTGCACACTCTTGAATCTTCCTATTTTTACGCTCTACCACTCCGTTTTGTTGTGGAGTTCTTGAAAAGGAAAAATTATGAGTTATTCCTTTTTTATTACAGAAATTCTCAAAATTTTCATTTTCAAATTCTCCACTGTGATCGCTACGAATAGTTTTGATTTTTAAAGAAAACTGATTTTGAATTCTTTTTCCAAAAGTTTTAAATAAATCAAAAGCATCACTTTTAAGTTTCAGAAAAATTATCCATGTAAACCTAGAATAATCATCTACAAATACAAAAACATATTTACTGTGATTTATTGACTGGATTTGAGATGGACCAAACAGATCTAAATGAAGTAACTCAAGAGGTTTTGAAGTTGAAATCATATCTTTCAATTTAAATGAACTCTTCCTAAGTTTTCCTAATTGACAAGCATCACATATACAATCTACTTTAAAATCCATTTTAGGGAGACCTCTTACTAAATCAAGTTTTGATAGTCTAGATAAAAGTTTGAAATTCAAATGCCCAAATCTTTTATGCCAGGTCCAAGGGTAACTTATATTAGCCAAAAGACATAGGTTATCATTTGAGATTTTCATACTAAGTATATAAATATTTTTCTTCCTAATACCTTCAAAGATAATATTTGATTTATTATCTTCGATGTGACACTTATCCTTTTCAAATTTAATTTTGTACCCCTTATCACATTATTGACTTATGCTAAGTAAATTGTGTTTTAGATTCCTAACTAACAAAACATCAGAAATAGTAGGAGTTTTAGAGTTACCGACATTGCCGATGCCAATCACATATCCTTTTGAGTTGTCTCCAAAGTTGACCAGTCCTCCATCTTCATAAATTATGTCATTCAGTATCTCCGGATTACCAATTATGTGTCTCGAACATCCAGTATCAAGTATCCATTTATTTTTCTTGATTTGCACAATTTTTCCGTTGAGTGTTGATTCATCAAAAGCCATTTAACATATATGTTCCTGCATAACACACCAATTCGGTAGATAACTTGATTTTCTGTAATAACAATATGCAGACTTATGAAACAATGATGATATGGACAGTTTTGAACTAGTGTTTACAAAATCTCCAAAAATTTCCATTGAAAACTTTTTCAAAATTCAGATTACGATAACTTTGAAAACCAATGCTCCGATACCAAATGTTGGAAATGCGGATTATGGATCTTAAGGCAGAATTAACACTAGAAGGGGGGGTGAATAGTGTTTAATTAATTTTATGAATTTTTTCAAAATCTTTTCAAATTAAACCCAAACAGATGTAATTCACAAACACAGAAACAATCACAGAATCAGGTACAGATGCAAATAGTAAATAAAAGCAGTTAAAGAAAGAACACACCGGAATTTAATACTGGTTCAGAGTTACCCAACATCCAGTCTCACACAATTTCTTGTGCAGATTTCTTTTCAAATATAACGTCAATATTACAACCTCGATTTCAAGGCCACGAGATACACCCTCCTGTCTTCGAGTCCAGGGCAAACTCTCTTGATTTAACCAGGCTATAAGATCACCTAATTAATTTACGGGCCACAATCACATCCAATTGATTTACAGGCTACAATCACACCGTTTCCAATATCACATTGATAGATAAAGAGACTCAATACACTTCTTTGATTACAACTGATCCTGTAACTCTGAATAGCACTGAGATCTTTGAGAGAGAGTGGTAGAGAATCAAACTAGAGATGATCAAGTTCGATTCACTTAGGATTTCGGTAGAGTTTTGTTAAAATATAAGAAAATACTTGAGTGGAGAAGAAGGAGTGAAGAAATGAAGAAAAAATAACTTAAAATTCGTTGAAAACAACTGGTATTTATAGAAGAACAACAGTCATGTCCATATTCGAAAGGTTATGACGAATAGACACTTCATTTGAAAATTTGAAATTTGAATTTCTACGGTCACCGTGTCGACATAGGGGATGGGGTATGTCTACATGCCCTAGTGAATTTTGAAACTTGATTTTTGTTTTTTAAAAAGAGATTTTCTTTATAAAACTTGTCAAAACAATTTTTGAAGTTTTTTAACCGTTTTGAATATAGTTTAAACTTATAAAAGAGATTTAAAAAGTAATCTTAAAAATATATTTATAATATAAAAGTAATATTAAAAACTAAGTATAGAATATATTTTTGAGATTTAAAGCTTATAATATTAAACCCGGGAGATAGTTTAAAACAAGAGATGATTTTGAAATCAAATATAAAAGATAATAAAAATAGTTTAAGGCTAAAATATTTAAACCGAGAGAGATGACATTTAAAAAGTTTTTGAAAAATATTTAAAATAAATCATTTTGAAAATTTCGTGGATTCCATTCCACTAGAGAAGGTCGTGGGTTCCATCCCACTAAAGAGGTCGTGGGTTCCATCCCACTATTAAAGCGAGAAGGTGGATTCCATTCCACCATTAAAATCCGAATAAAGATTTTAGTGCTAGTATGAAGTTTTGACATAAATCTAGACACTATTACTTATCTTGATATCTTGAACTCTTGAACTCTTGAAATCTTGAAATCTTGAACTCTTGATACTCATGAGTCTTCTGTCTTGGTTTCTTCAGTCTTTAATTCATTAGTCTTGAATCTCTATACTCAGTCTTGAATATTTATACTGAACAGTCTTCATTCTGCAAATATTATATATATATATATATATATATATCCTGCATATACATATATATCTAGACAAAGATATTAGTATTTATATTTTATAACAAGTCCTAAGGTTGTTGTCATCAAAACCATCATCTCAGGAACTAACATATATTGCTTACGGCCTAGAGATGGTGTCCTACTTTTTTTTACTTCTTCCACTTTTGAGCTGCTTTTCCATGTTGCCAAGATGATCTAATGGCTTTGCCAAAGTTTGAGAGTTAATAGAGCTGATTTGCTTTTGATAAGAGATTGATTAGTATAGAAATGAATTAAGGCTAAGTGTTTCTTTCTTAGAAAATTAATATACGAGTTAATGAAATCCTATAAATAGCCATATGTAGAAGTGTCCAATACGTAATCACTCACCATTTACCCTTTATGGAAGGTCACCATGCATGCTCCTTCCATATGCCCACTTTACACCTCGTTTCTAAAACAAATATCTAAACACTATTAACTAAAATCCTTCTCCTTAATCCATTTGTTAATATTTTACTATTCACATTTAGTTAGCTACAAACACTAAATTGGTTTTAATTTCTAATTAATTACACATTAATATATTAGACATGCCCAAAAATTTGAACAAATTTTATTGAGAAAACAGTCGTTTATCAATAAAAATGATTTTCTGCCACATTATTGATATTTCTTTGAACTATTTATTTTTGTCAATGTTTTTCAAAAAAAGTTTACTATCATTAAGTATTAATTAAAAAGGGGTTAACAAGGTTATAAAATTAATTTAATCGCATTAAATCCAAGATTGAAGTATTTAAATAATTCAGACGAGTACATATGCACGCCCAGGTGGGTCTGCATTTAACCACAATGTGCATGCATTTTTATTTGTACCTGTGGAAGTAGATTTGATAGTAGCATCCCAACATTTGAATGCCGCCTAGGCAGAAACCGCTATTTTTTTGTTCCGACTGCAATAACTTCTTCATACTAACTCGGAATCAGGAAAAACTTCGATCGATGAATTCCTACCTAAATTACAGACAATATGGTACACTCGGATACTTCATCTTATGAACACACACTGTAGTTCTCCAAGGGGACTGACAGTTTACTTAGAAAATAACAGGCTACCACATCCCCTGCCTAGTGCAGAAGCCGCTATTTTTTTTGTTCAAACTGCAATAACTTCTTCATACTAATTCAGAATCCGGCGGGACTTCGACCAATTAACTCCCACCTAAATTACGGACAATATGGAACACTCGGATACTTCATCTTGTGAATGCACGCTGTAGTTCTCCATTGGCACTGACAGTTGTACTTAGAAAATAACAGGATACCACATCCCCATATTTGAACTTCGCCTAGTGCAGAAGCCGCTATTTTTTTTGTTCAGACTGTAATATTTTCTTCATACTAACTCGAAATCCGACGAGACTTCGACCGATTAACTCCCACCTAAATTACGGACAATATGAAATACTCGGATACTTCATCTTATGAACGTACACTGTAGTTCTCTATGGGGACTGACAGTTGTACTTAGAAAATAACAGGCTATATTCCCATATTTGAGTACTATTTCTCTATAAGATTAAAAAGGGTATATTTGGAATTTCAAAAAGACACTGAGTAAATCTATTCAATGAATTCTCTTTATTAGTAGTAAAGATATTTAAATATGATGTCTTCGAAATCCCGGGTCGTATTTAAACAAATTCAGTTATTTAAATGAAACATATTAAACTTTAAAACTTTAATAACACATTTTAATTGATTTATTTTGAAAGTCTAGGGGTTTGAAGGCATTTTCTTCCTTTGGGAATTTCAGGACGAAATTCTTTTAATGGAGGACGAATGTAATGACCCGCAATTTTTAACTTTCGAATGAGAATATTTAATTTATTTAAATATTCAAATTTAATTTGAATGTGATAAATAATAAAAAAATCAATTATTAATAAAACAATTTGATTTTTAATGACGTATTTTTAAATGAATTAATAGGATTCCATAATTTTTAATTTGAAAGATATTTAAATTACCGTTTGACATATTTTTGGGCAATCGTTGGTATTTTGAAATTTCATAGAGTCAGATAAACAGTGTATTTTATTGTTGTTTTAGGATCGTGTCGCATTTTTATGCACGATTGTATTTTGGTTCATGTCATTTGCGGTTCATACGCGAACGAAATTCTGTGCAGCGACGTACCAGAAACTTGAAAATAAACATAAACCCAAACTTGAACTTTTCTTCATTATTTTTGCTTTTCCCCTGTTTCCTTTTTCCTTTTCCTTCCTCTTCCATTTAAAGTAAAAAGAAAATCAACCCTCCTCATTCAAAAATTAAAATCAAATAATGTACTTAATGAAAAAATATGAAATTGGATCCGGTGAGTTTGTATTGATGAGAACATTGAATCTATGGAGTTTGGTAAGGTGTGGTGTCAATTTATAGTAGTCGACGTGAAGAGGTCGACCTAGGGTTTGTGATTGGTGGAGTTGAAGACGATGTTAGGCAATGGCGTTGGTGGCTTTGAGCTTTACATGTGGAGGAGCATCAGAGGTGGAGTTTTGGTAGGGTCCGATATACCATAGCAAAATGCGACAGTCGCATGGTCGAAGGAGGAGGTAGTAGGTCACGATGTTAAGTGATGGATCGAGTTCGAACATTTTGGGTCCGACGAGTCGAGATTGCGGAGAGAAGTTCGTCGACAAAGTTTGTTCGTTGGACAGTGGAGCATAGCTCCGTATTATGGTGAGGTCGTGCATGGTGATGGGTATTAGGTTGTTTCTGTATTTGTTTTGATTTGGAGGAGAAGGAGTTGATGAAGGTAGTTAAGAATTGATTAAGTTAATTAATCTAATCTCGAATCTTATAAAATGAATAATTTCTGCATACGAGGTCCAATCGAGACGTGGGTTTTTGCATTGCGCTCATTGAAGCATTATTGATGCACTGTAATTGATTTTGTTAAATTTGGTACAAGCGGAATTTTGAGTTAAAATCGAACGTCATTCGATTTTAGATCGAACAGAAACGCGTAAGCGTCAACTTAAATTTAGGTGAGTTATCTCACATTTAGATGAATACTATATGATATATAATAGATATAAATTATTGTTTTTGTGCTTGAATGATTTATTGGTTTGGTTTAGTTATGCAATGGAATGGATTAATTAAAGAGGCTTAGTGATTGCTTATATGCTTAACCATGCTTGGTTTCCATATGAAGTTATATTTCTGTTTTGCTTGTTTGTTTATTTGATAGTTAAATAACCGACAATCAAATCATGTTCTGTTTGGAAACTATCGTTGTTGGTTTGAAGTGACCGAGTCAGATAAGCATGAGTTATCCGAAAACCACTTCGAACCGACATAAGCATTCGAATAAAAGACATCTTGAAGATGATGAGATTGAAGGCAAAGTTCTTTAAAGTGTAAGGGCAGCTTGCTACTAATCTTGAGGATGTAGTTGAAATAGTGCATTCGGTTTGTTCAGTCCCAGAACAACTTGTATGGATGAATGCTGACATCACATTGTTGCTTGAAAGGCAGTATTAGCATTCCAAGAGAGATTTGCTAAAAGGTAAAACATAGCCTCAGACCTCAAACCCGTTAATGACAAAAACATAGAATATGCCACAAGCCTATGTGGTTCTCTACCATTAGGGTATGGTCATCATCCGATCTAGATCGATATTGACCCATTTATCTATGCAAGTGACTTGGTACGGTTGTTAGGCGATGTTAACCCGCCTTTTGGCAAGGCATCATATATGTGGACTTAACCCAATCGACTACACGGTTATTAAGGCTGGAATATTATGGGTTTGAGTTGGGTGAATGGATGGACAATCAATTATAGATGATGATTATGAATATGAAGTCAGGATTCAGCACAGTCGATGGATAAATGATGCCGGGTATTTGGAGTACGGATTTCGGGAAAGGTCGAGTTGCTTTGGGTCAGCCAAGGGGTTGCTTCGAGTCACCATGTGGTTTGCTTCGGGTCAGGAAAGTGTTTACTTCAGGTCGGCATTGGTAATGCTTCGGGTCCAGCTTCGGATCGCCATTGGTATTGCTTCGGGTTCTACTTCGGGTCGGCACAGGCTTGACTTCAAGTTTCACTTTGGATCGACATTGGAGCTTCTTCGTGTCGGCATTACTCTTGCTTCGGGTCGGATTGGCATCCACTTCGGGTGGGCACAAAGGTGACTTCGGCTCGGCATACAAAGGTGACTTCGGCTCGGCATAAGGGGATGGCATCGGGTTGGCATTAGCTCTACTCCGGGTCGGTGTAGGCATGGCTTCGGGTCGACAAAGGGATTTGAGGTCAGGTCGGAATAGAATCAACCTCGCGTCGGCATGTGGATCTGCTTCGGGTCGGCGCTATCTCCACTTCGGGTTGGCACTCGGGTCAGCAGGGAAGGACCTACTTGGGGTCGGCATGTGGAAGTGCTCCGGGTCGACATTATCTTCACTTCGGGTCAGCACTCAGGTCGGCACTATCTTCACTTCGGGTCAGTACTCGGGTCGGCATATAGCTTGATTCGGGTCGGTGTAGGATGGACAATTTAGGCTCGATGATCGCTATGGTGGGCCCACGTAGGTGAGAAGGCCCTGTAGCCGGAGTTTCACCTATAAATACAGCAGGCGTGGCTTCAGAAAAGGGGATCTTGATTCTGCTTCTCTTCATCTTCTACCTAAAGGCTACTTTGCCATTTTTGTTCTGAAATCCTGGATTGTAACTGTAATCAAATTCTAGTATAATAAAACGGATTTTTCTAGAGTGGACGTAGGTCGTAGTTAGTCGAACCACTATAAATCTTGTCTTTTTTACTTGCTTTCATTTTAATTTTGGCTATTCTTCATATTATATTCTCTACATATACTCTATTTGTGATTTGTGACTGGGTATTGGTGCTTTCACTTACAATTGGGTGTTGGTGGTCAATTTTGATGCAAACATTTTGGTGCTTTCACTAAGAGAGCTAGCACTCAGGGATTAGGAAGTTTGGAGCTTGGATTTGAAAGCTTAGGAACTCGGATATAGGAAGCTATGGCTAGGCAATCAACAAGGAGACAAAGGACATAATGGAGTCATCATGAAGGAAGTCAGGAGGCTTCCTCGGGTGCTAATCAGACCTCAATCTATATTACTAAAGACAAGATGGAAACAATGCTGAAAAGGCAGGAGGCTATGATGTAGAACCTACTCCAATAGATTGGACAAGTTGGGGCACAAATCCAAGGGAATGGAGTAGCAGGAAATACTGGAAATGTGGATCGCGAAGTCGGAGCAGCGGGAATAGAGGAAGTCTAGAATCGAAACCAAGGAAATGGAGCAACCAGGATGCCGGATAGAGTGGAGCCATCGAGAACAACCCCTAAACTAGGGGGCATGCCCCCGGATCATATTGGCTCAATTCCAGGCAGGATACCAAGCGGTGCACTGTAGTTTGGCGTTGATAGGGAAATGAATGCTCATCTAGAAGAACGGATTTCAGGATTCCCTCATGGACTCGGGGGGCAGGTTAGAGACAACGGACAAAGACTACCACTTGGTGATAACGACAGGTTGGCAGAGATGGTCAGATGGGCCATGATAGGAGGATTGGTAAATAAAGATTTGGAGGATGTGAATATGAGCCCCTTCACTCCTACAATTAGGCAAGCTAGGAATCCACCGGAATTCAAATTACTGATGCTGCAAACATATGATGGAAGGACGGATCCCGCTGTTCATCTGACAAGGTATATGAGGCATATGGAAGTGCTAGGAGCATCGGAGGAGGTCATGGCATGGTGCTTCACTTTGTATTTGACGGATATAGCAACACTATGGTTTAAACAATTGGAAAGCGGTTCAATTGGAACGTGGACAGATTTGATTGAATGGTTTATGAGGTAGTTTAGAGTTCACATCTTAAGACCCAAGAATGTGATGAGTTTGGCGACACTAAAGCAGTGGACCGGAGAGTCTTTGAGGAGTTTTCTAACACAATTCAATGCTGCGACGACATCGGTGGATCGTCCAGATCCATCCATGGTTTTAATGGCAGCTGTATCTGACATTGTTAATGGCATGGAATTCAAGGATTCACTAACACGGGATCCACCTATGGATTTAGGAGAGTTTTACCATGAAGCAGAAAGGTTTCCGCGATAGGAAGACGCAAATGCTGATAGAGAGGAAGGAGAGGAAGTTGAGGTTTACGCGGTCAAAGGCAGAGATCCGCCGAGGAAAGATTCAAACAAGGATAAAGGAAAATGAAGAGCAGAGAATAGCTTTGATGGACCGAAGCGGCCACACTGAGATTCACCTCTTACACAGAATTGACTGGAACCTTAGAACGGATATATCTTGACACTAAGGGGCAGATTCCCTATCGAAGGCCCATTAGGAGGGATCCCACCAACAATGAAAGGAAATCAAACAAATACTGCCTGTTCCATGAGCTAGGCGCCCATAGTACAAATGATTATAGACACTTGAAGGATGAGATCGAGGGACATATCCAAAATGGTGAGCTGTTACAATGCATAAAAAGGCGAGCAGCGGCGGTGGAACAAGAGCGATTGCCATCCGCGTCAAACGAAAACAGCCCTAGATCGAGGCATCAACTTGTCATCAAGTGATCGAAATGGCAAAGAATAAGTAATAAACTCCTCAATAAAATGGCTAAGTCACTTACACATGTACGAGATTGCGAACGGTCCTCTAGCATGCTCTGAGATGACAATGAACCATCACACCCGGAGTGCATGCACTTTGATGTTTTTGTTTTGCTTTTGTTTCTCTTCTTTGTATCTGGACTTGATTTTGTTAGTTGGATATTTCAATTATAAGACTCACTTGAATGTAAAATCTGACATTTATAATTCCACGTCCCGACCTCGAACGGTCACATTTCGCCTCGAACGACGGTCAGATCTCGCCTCGAAAGGCTCCCAACCTCGAACGGTCACATCTCGCCTCGAACGGCACCCGATCTCGAATGGTCACATCTCACCTCGAACGGCACCCGATCTCGAATGGTCACATCTCACCTCGAACGACACCCGACCTCGAACGGTCACATTTCGCCTCGAACGACACCCGACCTCGAACAGTCATATTTCGCCTCTAACGGCACTCGATCTTAAACGATCACATTTCGCCTCGAATAGCACACGATCCCGAACGATCATTACTAACCATCAAGCAAGATCATTGATCTCTTCATCGGTCATCAACAGGTTTCGAACATCTGGTTTATGGTAATACAAAACACACATTCCTACCGCAAGGCATGTTTTAGGGGGCAAACTGTTAAACTGCCTTTTGGCAAGGCAGCATATAGGCGGATTTAACCCAATCGACTGCACGGTTATCGAGGCTGGAATATTATGGGTTTGAGTTGAATGAATGGATGGACAATCAATTACGGATAATAAATATGAATATGAAGTCAGGATTCAGCACAGTCGATGGATAAACGATGCCGGGAATTTGGAGTATGGATTTCGAGAAAGGTCGAGTTGCTTTGGGTCAGCCAAAGGGTTGCTTCGAGTCACCATCTGGTTTTCTTTGAGTCAGGAAAGTGTTTACTTCGGGTCATAACAGGATGTACTTCGGTCAGGTCGGCATTGGTATTGCTTCGGGTTCAGCTTCGGGTCGGCATTGGTATTGCTTCGGGTTCTACTTCGGGTCGGCACAGGCTTGACTTCAGGCTTCACTTTGGATCGGCGTTAGAGCTTCTTCGGGTCGGCATTGCTCTTAATTTAGGTCGGATCGACATCCACTTCGGGTCGGCACAAAGGTGACTTCGGCTCGGCATACAAAGGTGACTTCGGGTCGGCATATAGGATGGCATCGGGTCGACATTAGCTCTGCTCCAGGTCGGTGTAGGCGTGGCTTAGGGTCGGCAAAGGGATTTGAGGTCAGGTCAGCATAGAATCAACCTTAGGTCGGCATGTGGATCTGCTTCGGGTCGGCGCTATCTCCACTTCGGGTCGGCACTCGAGTTAGCAGGGAATTAGCTACTTGGGGTCGGCATATGGAAGTGCTCCGGGTCGACACTATCTTCACTTCGGGTCAGCACTCGGGTCGGCACTATCTTCACTTTGGGTCAGCACTCAGGTCGGCATATATCTTGATTCGGGTTGGTGTAGGATGAACAATTTTGGCTTGATGATCGCTATGGTGGGCCCACGTAGGTGAGAAGGCCCAGTATCTGGAGTTTCACCTATAAATATAGTAGGCATGGCTTCAAAAAGGGGGATCTTAATTCTGCTTCTCTTCATATTCTACCTAAAAGCTACTCTGCCATTTTTGTTCTGAAATCCTGGATAGTAGCTGTAATCAAATTCCAACATAATAAAAAGGATTTTACTGGAATGGACGTAGGCCGGAGTTAGCCGAACCACTATAAATCTTGTCTTTTTTACTTGCTTTCATTTTAATTTTGGCTATTATTCATATTATATTCTTTATATATATTCTATCTGTGATCTGTGACTGGATATTGGTGCTTTCACTTACAATTAGGTGTTGGTGCTCAATTTTGACACCAACAGGCGGCAACTAGGTGATGACATATTCGATACTATCTAGGATAGGGTAGGCTGGTCTTACCATATAGGGGGTCCATGTGAGGCTGTCGATACATTTACCTTGAGATGTACTGTGACAGATGGTACCTCAGTGGTCTTGTCATTGTACAGAATCCATTCTCTAATAAGTGCCTTGTGGATTAATTATGCCTAAATATGTTGGAACGTGAAATGCAAACATTCTAGCTATGTTATATATTTATTTTATACCCTAGACATTATTATAATATCACTGGATTTTCTATTTGAAATGGTATGGTTACCATAAGGTAAAAACCTATCTGTGTTTACGTGCGGTGTGGTCTTATGAAATACCTTTATTTTTGAAAGGTTTTATAACATCAGAAATCCATATGATTTTAGTTTCTCATGTTGCTTTACCTGACCGATTCAGACGTTATTTTCTTATAGCGTATTTCCAGACTTAGTTATGGATGCTTTGAGCTTCAGGAGACAAGCTGGATGCCTCCAAGGCGTATTCACGTATATTTTATTTTCTTCTACATGTCTTGTTTGTATTTATCAGCATTTGTGAGGATAGGCTATTATAACTGTCCAAGCCGATAACGGTTGGTTACTCTGATTAATGTATGAATATTACTGTTTTATTTTTTAAAGATCTATTATATATTATGTATTACTCGTCATGATGTAAGATTTTTTTTCTTTCTTTTCTTTCACTCCAACAACCTATCTTTCCAGCACTTGGATGCTCGGTATGTGAATACTATGGATGTATTAGTGTCGATTTTAAGGATCGAAAAGGTCGGTCATTACACGTGGTATTAGAGCTTAGGTTGAGTGAACACCTAGGCTTTTGTGGGGTAGACTCATTAAAGATAGGGTTAGTAACACCCTATAATGAGTTGAGTGTATTATATATATGAGAGCGTGTATTTGTTTATCCATAAAAATGTTTCATTGTGTTGATTGATATGCTGAGTGGTTTATGAATTCTTGGTGATACAAAAGAAACAACTGTATCGATAGGGGTTTCTAAACACTTGGACAAGGCAAACTGGCACAGTATTGTTTTGAAAATTTGGTAAATGAAATAATTTTACCTAGATTTTATATTATAAATATAAAAGAATAATTTACAAAAAAAAATTGATATAGTTATTTATGATGTGTTTGTTTGTTAGGAAATGATAATATTCGATTATTATCATTTATTGTTCGATTAGTTGTGCTCGGGCAGTTTATGAGCAATTTTACCTTTTCACTATATAGGTTGGGTAGATAGTGATTGTGGGAACATTGAAATGAACGCCTTTTGAATTAAGTTTCAAAGTTTGACTATAAGAAGTTCGGTGATAATGTTGGGTTGAAATTTAATTTTAATAAAAGTTGTTTATTATAATCTATACAAAGATATACATTTGTGAAATAATTTTATATAAGAAAGTGAAATCATATAAGTATGATTTATAAAGTATGGTTATAAATAAAAATGATTTAAAATTGAGAATTTGAGAACTTAAATCCTAATGTTTTCGGAATTGTTTTTCAAAGTTTTGGAAATAATAATAATAGTATTATTTGAAAGTATTGATGAATAGAAATATTTTAAAAATAGATTCTAAAGGAGAAAGCATTAAATTCACTTCTGTTGTTAGAAAATAATTCTGTTGGTGACTGTAGCATCGTTGACATATATTTTCGAGTTTCTAAGTGCGAATGCTACCATGGTAATTTGCTATAGGGTTGTTTTGGTAAAACAGATTTGATTTAATCCTAAAGTATGATTCGATATACAAAAAGAGATATGCATATTATTATTATTTCAAAATGATTTGAAATAAACCCCAGGTGTTTAATTCTGAATTTTTTATATTAAGTTATTATATGAACTCATGTATCCTATAAAATATGGTAGTTTGACGTGTGCGTCTCATTATGATACGTTGTTTGGTAGTTTTCATTTGTTGAAATGAGATCGAATTTCCAGCGATTTGGAAAGTCGTAAACTTCTGAATTAGTTGAGAACTTGAAGCTAAGTACTTGTGAAAATGTAAAAGAAGAGTTTTGCAACTCTAAAATGGAAAGGTAGTAAGTTAAAATAAGCTTTAAATTTGTTGAACATCCTGATTAAGTGAACAAATTTGGTGTTCTATAAATACTCTTAGGATGTATAAGATTATTATATGAATTTGAACTTGAGTTATGAAATGTTAATAGACTTAAGTAATGCGTTATGAAATAGTTTGTAAATTATTTTAATATTAAAAGAAATATATTATAAGTAAAAATGAATGTGATTTAAAATGAAAATGAATTGGTGTAGTTAAAAAAACCAATGGAATAAATATGTAAGTTGTACGTAGATCATTTTATTCACGCAACTGTTCTTGATCCAGGTTCAAGTATATAATTTTGAGGTGATTTACACCGATCTGAACAAGGATTTTTCAATCTATTCTTGACATCGGACACTTGATACAGATTTTTGATATGATTCTGAAGTTTTCTATTATAGTATATGACTATGTATGGCGAACGCAGGTTTCTAACCAAGCAACCTAATTGGAGTCCGCGCTAGGGAAGTCCGGTATGTGATACTAGTTTGGAAGAGAAGTTTATGTGATCGAGTGAGTGATCGGATTTGCCATTGCGTACAAATGACATATGTACATCGTACGGGTTTTACTGTAATTGTATGCTTCTTAGATTAGAAATGCAAGCTACATGGTTTGATACGGCATGTTGATGTAAGATGATGGCTATATATGATTTAGCAAGATTAGATTCATGGTATATGATGGATGAGTTGTAGTATTTTATTTGTCATGTTTAACTCTTTTTTTGAGTTATGTTAGTGAGATATAAGTACATGGAAGCAAAAGCTTCCTAGTCTCTTTTGGTTTCATGATTAGAGTTTGATTGCTCGACAAATTGGTTTTTGTTTAGTGGAAATTAGCCACAAGGGCCTCTTTAGCAAGTGGAATTAGTTTCTAGGACACACAACTGAAATAATTACTTTCAAGGATAATACGTAAAATAATTAGTTTCTAGGGCCTAAAAACCTATGAAATTATGTCCTTGAAAGTAACTGGACTGCTGACTTTGTCCTTGAAAGTA
This sequence comes from Allium fistulosum, assembly GCA_030737815.1. Taxonomy (NCBI): domain Eukaryota; kingdom Viridiplantae; phylum Streptophyta; class Magnoliopsida; order Asparagales; family Amaryllidaceae; genus Allium; species Allium fistulosum. The sequence goes on from CM060905.1 coordinate 1,249,478,464, forward strand.
ATTATTCTGATGATTTTGGCCTTAAAAGTAATTTCGTTGAATGTGTGTCCTAGAAACTAATTGGACTGCAAAGTTTGTCCTTCTGGTGAAATGCCCCTTTTGTTTATTGCTTAATAGATGTGTTTTCTATGTGACATACACACTCACACTCTATAAGGTATATCATAAGTATATATTGTTGTTGTGTTGTCCCCAGATATGGAAGGTCATATATATGGGTTTATATTGATATTGTGATTTTTTTGGATTTAGTTGTGCAAAAGAGGTACCATCGAATTTTCTATAACATATGGAACTTTTCAAGTTTAATAACATATTTTAATTAACAGATTTTGAAAGTCTAGGGGTTTGAAGGCATTTTTTCGTTTGCGAATTTCAGGGACGAAATTCTTTTAAGAGGGGAAGAATGTAACAGCCTGTAATTTTTAATGTTTCGAATGGGAATATTTAATTTATTTAAATATTCAATTTTTTTTTTGGCAAAGCCAGCGGGGTTGGAATGGGCCCCTACCATTTATTGATATACCAAGATCAAAGAACTACAAGGAAACAAACCCACAGATGCAGGCATGGAAGCACAGAGGTACAAGAGAACAAGGAATACAGGCATATCAACAAGAAAAAAAGAAAAACACACACAACACAAACACCAACACCAACTGCAGACATTAAAGAGATGGGAGGGCCAACATAAAACCAGGTTCAAATTGATGGCTAGAGGCAAGAATCCCATGTTTCATTTTCCCAATGATGCTGAGTTTCATTTGCATATCTGATTTCCTTCTGTCATTGAAAATAATGTCATTTCTCTCCTCCCAAATTATCGCTATGAATGTCTTCAGAGTAAATAGCAAAACATACGTTGATTCACTTCTCCATCTTGTTGCCTTTAACTCAAATGTGATAAATAATAAGGAAATCAATTATTAATAAAAATGACTTGATTTTTAATGATGTATTTTTAAATGAATTTACATGATTTTTCCATAATTTTTACTTTAGATTTTGTTTAAATTATCATTTGACGTATTTTTCGACAAACATTGGTAATTTTGAATTTTCACAGAATAAAATAACTAGCGCAGTTTATTATTGTTTTGGGGTCGTGTCACATTTTTGTGCGTGGTCGTATTTTTATTTTTGTCGTTCGCGGTTTATACATGAACGAAATTCTGTGTAGCGATGTACTGAAAACTTGAAAATAAACACAAACATACACTTAGACTTTTCTTCATTATTTTCACTTTTCCTACTTTCCTTTTTCTTTTTCGCTCCTCTTCCATTTACAGTAAAAAGAAAATCAACACTCCTCAGTCAAAAATAAAAATCAAATAATTTACTTAACGAAAAGATATAAAATTGGATCCGTTGAGTTTGTATTGATGAGAGCTTCGAATCTATGGAGTTTGGTAGGATGCAGTGTCGATTTGTGGTGGTCGATGTGAAGAGGCTGACCTACGATTTGTGATTGGCGGAGTTGTAACCGATGTTAGGCGATGGCATTAATGGGATGGAGTTTGCCATGTGGAGGAGCATCGATGGTGCAGTTTTTGTGACTCCCCGCACCTCTAGGCACCTTGAAAATCGGACATGACTAGAAGCACGGGTGGTCGAGTGAAATAAAAATCCATAACATAGCATAGAGAGTAAGGCAACATCATAAAATGATTAAAATATTACAGCGGAAGAAAACTTTCACTAATTATAAATTAATAGCAAAACAGCTTCATTAATGTAACGACCCGTAAATTTTAACGGTTTTTATAACGTGATTAACTGAATTTTTTGAAATTTAAAACAATTGAATTTGAAAATAAAAATTTGATATTTGGAATACGTCTATTTTATCATAACAACTGGAAAATTTTCATTGAAAAATATGAAAGTTAAATCTATTGTGTAATTTTCAACTCCAATTTAAATCAGTTAAAATTGATGTAACTAAAATACTTTCAAAATCTAAATATTTTTACATAAATAAATGTTTATCATCTTCTGAGTGAGACGTTACATTTCGTTTCATCAAATTTGGACTTCTCTAGTTTCGTTTATCTTATTTCCTACAAATTTGCAGCATTTTTCAACAGCGAATATCGACTTTTGATAGGATAGTCGTATCGTCGATATCTGTGTACCATTATGTTCGTTTCATCGTGCTGATTTCCGCAGTATATTTATTTCTGTATTTTGAGGTCCGATGCACGACGAAATGATTGAACAGTTCGTTGTAACGGTACCTTAATGTAACGACCCGTAAATTTTAGTGGTATTATTAATTTAATTAATTGAATTTTGGTGAAATTTTATATAATTGAATTTTAAATAAAAATTTAATATTTGAAATACGTCTAGTTAAACATAGTAAATGGTAAATTTTCATCTGATAATAGTGAAGTTTATTTTATTGTGTAGTTTTATTTAAATTTAAATCAGCTAATATTAGATGATAATAAAATGTTTTACAAAGCTGAGTATTTTAATACAATAAATTTGTAAATCATCTTCTAAGTGAGACGTCATATTTCGTTTCTTCAAATTTTGACTTCTATCGCCCTGTTTATCTTAATTTCGGCATATTAGCAGCATTTTCGGTACCGAATATCGACTTTTGATAGGTTGATCATACCACTGATATCTGTATACTGTTTTGATCGTCTCGTCGTGCTGATCTCTGCGGTATATTCATTCCTGTATTCGATGTTAGGTATGCGACGAGATAGGCAAAACAATTTGTCGTATTGGTTCCATACTTTGAGCTGTTTGTTCCCTTTGTTTTTTTTATTTTGACAGCTATGTGATATCAATAGTCTTTTGCTATTAATAAATTTCTGAATCAATGTCTGAATTTCAACCTTCCTTTATTTTTTTTATATAGCCATGTCCCTTCATTTTTTTTCGTCTTCTACACGTGAAAAAGAAAAAAAAATGAATGAGTGAACTGTTGCTTTGCCTTCTCGCAGTACATAGCCTTTACAACCGAACTCCTCCATCTCTACCACTTTCACCGACGTGAGCCACCATCTACACTCACCTCCATCACAACTGAACTCCAGAGCTCTGCCACTTATGCGAACCAAGTCCTCCCTCTCGACAGCCGCCATGCACGGTAACCACACCAGCCGATCACCTTCGCCCTGTACACCACCGATCTCCACGAATTCATTCTCTGACCTACCTCCTCCACGTGAGCACCACGGCCACCATCTCACCTCTGGCCGAGTGTATACTCCATAAGGTATATATATAAATATTTTTATTTTATTTGTTTGTTATAATTTGCTGCAGTCCTCTTTTCTATATATATAAATAAGTTTGAAATATATATTTATGTGTATGAAATGATTAATTATTGGTCTAAGCTTATATATTATAAAGACAATTTATATATATACTTGTTTTAGAGTATTCATATATATTATGTCAGATTTTTGAAGTAAAGTATATATAAAGGTGTATATGTTATTACAGTATATTATATATTAAGTGTATTGTATATATGATATTTTGGAGGAATATTAATACTGTTACATATAGTACAGTTCTATATATATGGATTTATAGTTCGACATATATACCTGTTTATATATATAGGTTTGTTTATATAAATTATATATATATATATGTTTATAGTTTTAAGATTTGTTAGTTATATAATCATATATTGAGTTATATACATGTTTACAGTATATTTAATTCATTAAACATAGATTTCAATATTGTATATATATACTTGTAGTCACATTTATTCTTTCAAACTGAAGCTGTTTGTTTCTTTGTTTTACATTTTTATATTGTGATAAAATTTAGTGTGTATATATATATATATATAGATTTTGAATTTAACTCTGTAATGATTTTTATGTAAGTATTGTTTTGGCTATAGTCTATATATATGTTATAATATGAAAGCTTTGATATTTTTGGCAATATATAGTTAAGAACTGGAGGTTGCTTTGAAAAAAAACTGTACGCATGAGCTTATATAGGCTAATATATATATATTTATTCCACTTCGAGTTGTATATATATTATGTTAAATTTATATTGGGTTTATGCATTCTGTATTCTTCCCAGTTGCATGCTTCTATTTAAATGTGTACGTATATATTGTATATAAGGTTTATAAGTTGCATAGATGTTTTGGAATATATATAATCTACTAATATATAGTCTGAGTACATTTTGTTTAATCTGTAAATCTATTTTGTTTTGTTCCATTATTAGTCTTCATAGTATATTTGTTTATTGACTATTAATTTTAAACTATTTACATATATGGTTATTCTAAATTTTGAAATGTATATAGATTCAAATTTAAGGTTTATATATATTGTTGTTTTATGTAGTATATATGCAAAGTGATATGTTTGTATATCTATATTAATATTTATTTCAAATCATATATTATGTATATATGTTAGATTTTAATATATGTGTTTTGATTTAAACGATGATTTTGAAATACACATATATATATATCTAATTTAATATGTGTTTGAATTTAGAATATGATTTTATTCATATATTTAGTTTAATTTATATCAAGCTGATTCGATTTGTTTTCATCGATTTCTGTTATCAGCTCTATCCGTCGAATTCGTGCCAATTTAGCTTTGCTTTGGAATCCATGCTTGGATATGTAAGTCATTTCATTGTCTATTATCTCTAGCCTCGAAAGGTGAGCAATAACTCACGATTAACGTTCTTATATCTATTCAATTTGAAACGACAATTGAAATATGCTGATGTTAGTTATTTACTTTGCTATATATATGTTGTTATCTGTATATGTTCACCTGTGACATCTGACACCATTATCTGTTATTTATATTGATGATATATGCCTGTTATATTGTTATCATATCTGTTATCACTATGCAAGTTTCCTGTTAGTATAGAATTCCCAATGGGTTGAAATGATACATACCCGAACGATCTGTAGAATAGGAGAAAGTCGTTATGGGTTGAAATGATAAACCCAAGCGATTTTCATTTGAATTGAATTTGGGATTGCAGGTTGAAATGATATATACCTGTATATATATTTAAATTGCGGATTGAAATGATAAATATCTGTATCACTTTACCATATGATAGAAAATTTTATACAGACATCGTTGGTTTATATATATAAATAATTTTGAAAATAATTTCTATGGTTTTGGAAAGAAGAATATGGTTTAATAAATACTGATTTTAAGGTATTATATATAGATGTATTTATAAAGTTTAAAAAAATTAGATTTTCTAAAATCATATGTTTTGAAAATTGTATAGTTATAGGTTAATTTTGAAATTTTAAATTTAATAATTTATTTATAAATTTTTTCTATTTTTAAAATATATAAGTAGATTAATGTCTAATATTGTTTAAGTATTTATTGAAAATTTATATTTTTGAATATAGAGTTTATAATGATTTTAATTAATTCAGGTTGGAAATTTGTTTGAAATTATATTTATTTAAGAATTATACTTAAATAAGTTTGATTTGAAATTTATTAAATTTGAAATTTTGAAGATATGATTTTATAACTTGAATTTGATTGAAAGTGACTTAAATGAATATTTCAAATTTACATAAATTGAAATGGGATATTTTGTTTATTTAAATTTGTAAATTGAAGTTTTATTTAAATGATATTGAAATGATTAAGTAAATATTTCAAAACTAAATAATAGTGAAGTGAATTTGACATATATATGAAATTATCAAATTTAGTTTTGAAATTGTGGAATATTTAAAGCTTTAGAATATATTGAAATGGTTTATTTTGAGGTTCAAATCTATATTTGAAATCGATATAAATTGAAATGGTATTGAGTTGAAATTGATGAATTGAGATTGGATTAAATTTGAATTTTGGAATTTGAGTTGAATTGGAATCAATTTGTGAAATTTGGGAAAGCTATTTTATTATATAAAGTATTTTAAATTATATTTAAAATTATTTATATATTTACCTTATAAATTATTTTTATATAAACTATTTTAATATAAATTATTTTATTTTAAACTATTTTAACTTATAACTATTTTATATATAAATTATTTTATAACTAATTTATTATATATACTATTATTAATATATAAACTATTTAAAGGAAAGTGTTATGATTTCAAAGTATTATGATTTCCAAAGTGTTATAAATTCTAAGCTTTATAATTTCGAAAGTGTTATATCTTTGAAAGTACTGTGATTTTGGAAATGAATATATTTGAAATGGAAATGATATCGTATTGATTTGGTTTTGAAATGGAAATGATATCGTATTGATTTGGTTTTTGAAGTGAAAATGATATCATTTTGATATGGTTTTGAAATGGAAATGATATTTTGGTTTTGAAGTATAAACTATTTTGAAATGACCGCGGTGTTATAATAACATTTGGTTGTTAAAGAGACCGGGATCAGATATTGTCATACTTCTGTCAATACTGAAAACCACTTTAACAACTATGTACGCGGTGGAGTTTCCAGAATGAAGTAGGATGGTGGCGACGATCCTATATGAGGTATATACGAGGACCCGACTCCCGTGAGTTGGCATAAGGTGGCTAAAACAGGAGGAATCGACAGGCCAATGAGGTAGCTCCTTTGATTGGACACTCTCCATCGTATGCCATTCTATTACTTTGTGATTGATTTGGTGCGCACCTTTGATTTGGGAGTGTGGCTCGAGTTGGGCGACTGCTGCGGCTTTGCGTTACCAACAGCCCGAAGTGTAATTGGTATACCTACCCTGGCATTGTCTAGTTGTGTCGTGTCACCTACCCTAGCGCGCCTTTTACGAGTTTGATTTGTGTCGTACCTATGGAGTATCCTCTGGTAGCTCCAGTTTACGGGGTATTACGGTACTGTATAGACTATTGGCACTATAAAATGTGTTAAGGGGGATATGGGTAATGCCTTAACGCTATTTTAATAGTTTACTTTACTTTAGACATATTATAATAGCGTATATTACTACACAGTAGATAGTTTAACGGATCCTTAGAGGATGGTTATCTCAAACATCCTTTGAGTTACTTGTATTTCAGTTGATATTTCACTTGAGTTGGATTTATTGATATAAGAATGTTAATCCTGACTCGAGTGTTTATGTTTTGCTTTACGCTCGGGTCAGACTGAGTGATACAACATTTGAGACTCACCTTTGGAGTTGGAGCTTCGCTTGGAGATCCAGCTATCTATCCAGTTTTCTGTTATTCAGTTGACTCTGGAGATATATTCTGATCTTGTATTTGATTATTGTATTGAGACTTCTATGTATTCGAGACTTCTATGTATTCGAGACTTCTATTGTATCTTGTTTAACTCTGTTATATATATATAGTAGCTTTATGAACTACTATTCTTTTGTTTCCGATACTTATTGTTATATTACTCTGTGTCTGTGATTCTGTGATTATCTATCCACTGTATATGCTGAGTTTTTCCAAATATAAATTAACAATATGATATTTTTAGCAATTCAAGTCCGACATGTATGGATGCGAACGACACGAAAAATCAGGATGTTACACTTAAATTGTGACTTTTAACTTACCGTGCCTTTTCAAATTTGAACGTGCAACCCAAGGAATCAAATTAATTGCTTTTAATAACTTTCCCGAAATCAAAGCCTCGACCGTTGCTATGTCATTATTGTATATAGCGGGTGACTTTTCTTTTAAGTTTTAGCTGTTCATTCTCTGGTCAGTTCGAACGTTTTATAATAATAATTGTATATATATATATATATATATATATATATATATTTATTTGCATAACAGCTGTATTGTTGCCGATTTATTTCCTCTCCTCTACTTTGAATTCATGCTACAGAACAAATATATATTAGCACATAGACTTGCATTTTCAGATTCCAATGAAGCTGCTCCTCTTCCATTCGAAAGTCCTCCATCCAAAATCGGCCACCGAGTCATTGCTCCGCCTCATTTCCCGTCCCCTCTCCATCGGCCTCCGCATCCACTCCCTCTCCAACTAACCAGACCTCGCCACGCTGTACACCTATCAACGCTGCAGCCTCGATAGTCTGCCCTCCACCACAAATGAATTGCGACAGCCTCTTCCAACAGTGCTCTGCCCTTGCATCTCTCTCGCCACCGTTTGCCTGGCTCCTGCCTTCCCTGCCGCATTTTCCAGAATCTTGTACCACCTCCTCCAACCTTCCTATTTTCCCCGAGCACCACCTCAACACTCCAGCTAGCCCGATCCACCTCCCTTCCCCACCAACCTGCCTTGTTCGAAGCTGAGCTCAGCCAACACTCCACTTTCCTCCACTAGCCGCCTAGACCTGCTATCCTCCTTCATCCCTTCTTGCCACCATTGCCTTGCGCAAGCTTCCACCCATCTCCCTGACTTCGTGCCCGCCTTTTTCACCTGACCCCACCAACCATGTCTTTCCAATAGCCCTCCTCCACGCTCATCTCTCCTCGTTTTCAATATGAGAAGGTATACATATATATATATATATATATATATATATTATGTTATACATATATTTTAAATTTTCATTTACTGGTTTAAATATTATATTATAAGTTTAAAGGTACATATTATATATATATATATATCTGTGTGTGTGTGTGTGTTTATAGTATATATATGACATTATAGAGGAGGTAGTATTACTTATATTATTATATTCGTTGTTTTGTTTTATACATATATAAAAGAGTACAGGAAGATATGAAGTTTAAGTATATGCAATATATTAGAACCGCGTCTATGAGTAGCATGCATATATACTTTATGGTGTATATATATATATATAATACATATTACAGTTTGCATTTATTTTATATATTATATATATATATACGGTATGTACATATGTTTATAGTATATATGATATTATAGAAGGAATATAATATATGTTTTACTATTTACATATATTTACGGTAATATATATAGATTTACAGTAGTATATGTATGCTGTACAGTAGTATATCATATGTTTAAAGGGTAAACAATATAATATGTTTAAAGCTTCGTTTGCTGATCGGTTCCAAAGGTATATATTCTATATAAATTTTGTGTATTGGTTTGCTAGTATATATTATATATGTAAGATTATATATTTGTGTGTGTGTATATATATATATATTAGTTAAACACATATACGTATATATGAGCTAGGTTTTGTCCTATTAGGTACTATATTAAAATTGCATTATATATATGGGTTTATTTCAAATGGTAATATGTGTTCTGATTTTTAAATCTATGTGTTTTAAAGTAAGTAGTGATTTTGAAATAACATATACATAGATTTTATGTTAATATGTTATGTAAATTTATATATTAGTTATATAAGTATTCATGAGCTTTGTTTCCAAATATATATATATATTTATTATTTTAAATATATAACTTATATTTTGTTCAGTTATCTCAAGCTGATTTTGATTTTTCCATTGATTCCTATTTACTAGCTCTATTCGTCAAATTCGTGTCAATCTTGCTTTGCTTTGGAATTCGTGCTTGGATTCGTAACCCATTTCATTATCAAATCTCTCTAGCCTCGAAAGGTGAGCAATCACTCATGATTAATGTTCTTATAGTTAGTAAATTTGATTTCACTTGAAACGACAATTGAAATATGCTGTTAAATTTGAATTGCTAGTTATTTAATTGCTATATATGATATGCCATTATCTGCAATTGTTCACCTGTGATATATGATACCATATCCTGTTGTGTATATTTTATTTAATTTATCACTAATGATATATGTCTGTTGTTGATATATTATAATATTTGTTCTCACTTTGCAAGTTCCCTGTTAGTCTAGAATTCCTTATGGGTTGAAATGATACATACCAGAACGATTTTGTAGAATAGGGGAAAATCGTTATGGGTTGAAATTATAAACCCAAGTGATTTTCGTTGATTTTAAATTTTGGGATTGCGGGTTGAAATGATATATACCCACAGATATTTAAATTACGGAGTGAAATGATAAATATCTGTATCACTTGACCATAAGATAGAAAATTATATACGGACACCGTTGGTCTATATTTTGAAAAATGATTTCCAAAGTTTTGAAAGGAAATATATGGTTTTTAATAAATATTGATTTTGAAAATATAATATATATATATAAATGTTATTTTATATATATCTAAATTTTAGATTTTTAAAATCACATGGTTTGAAAATTTTAAATTTATAAGTTATTTTTGAAAATTTTTAAGATTTTACTTATAATTTTACTATTTTAAAATGTATAAAAATAGATTTAATACAAAATAAATTTAATAATAAGATTTAATGTAATAAAATATGTTTAAGTAATTATTTAAATTTAGATTAATATTTTAAAAATAGATTTTTTTATTTACTTTAATAATAAAAGTTGGGATGATAAATTAATGTTGACTTGGAATTTAAATTGGTGAATAACTGAATTTAAATAAGAATTTATTTGGTCTTATTGATTTGAGATTTGAAAGGTATGATTTGATAAAAAGTGATTAAATGAATATTCTCAAATTTAAATAAAATTGAGATTGAATATTTAATATTGATTTAAATTTATAAATTGGGATTTTAAATAAATTGTTATTAAAATGGTTAAGGGAATATTTTCCAATTTGAATAAAAACTAAAGTTAAAATGTTGAAATATAAATGAAATTTATATTGTAAATGTTTAAATATCTAAACTTGAATTTTTGAACTTTAGATTGAGATGGTTAAACTGGAATTGATTTAAATTGAATTTTTGGAATTTAAGATTATTTGAATCGATCTGTGAAACTGGAGGAAACTACTTATCATATAAAGTATTTTAATATATATATAAACTATTTTAATTTATAACTATTTTAATATATACTATTTTCAACATCTAAACTATTTAGGTGGAAACTGTTATGATTACGAACGTGCTATGATTTCAAAAGTGCTATGATTTCAAAAGTTCTATGATTTCAAAAGTGGTATGATTTCGAAAGTGTTATGATCTTTGAAATGTTACGATTCTGAAAATGAATATTATTTAAAGTAAATAATGATATCGAATTTGATATGGTTTTGAATTGAATATGATATTTTGATATGAAGTATGAACTATTTGAATTGAAATGACCACGGTGTGAAATAAGCGTTTGGTTGTTAAAGAGACCGGGATCGGATATTGTCATACTCTCTACCAATACCGAAAACTACTTTAACAACTGTGTACATGGTGAAGATTCAAGAATGAAGTAGGATGGTTTGGTGACGGTTCTATATGGTATTTACGTAGCCCTACTCCCGTGAGTCACCTTGATGCGGCTAAAACAGGAGCCACGCCGGGCCAAGTGAGGTCATTCCTCTGATCGGGCACATTTCTTCGGTACCAATCTATTGCTTTTGTGATTTGATTGGGTGCACCCTTTGATTTGGGAGTGTGTCATGAGGTGGGCGGTAGTAGCTGCTGTGCGTTACCACCAGTCCGGATACACAAACAGTATATCTACCCTGGCATTGCCTCGAGTGCCTTGTCGCATGCCGTATCGCGCCTTCTAAGAGTTTGTTTTGTACCGTACCTTTGTGTTGTCCTCTGTGTAAACCACCGGTTTGTTGGAGCGTACGGCACTGTATAGACTACGGAAATATATAAAATGTGTTAAAGGGGATATGGGTAACGCCTTAACGCTATTTTAATACTTTTACTTTACTATAGACATATTATAATAGCGTATATTACTACATAGTAGATAGTTCCACGGATCCTTAGAGGATGGAAATCCCAAACATCCTTTAAGTTACTTGTATTTCAGTTGACGTTTCACTTGAGTTGAATTTATTAATATAAGAATGTTAATTTTGACTCGAGTGTTTTGTGTTTTGCTTTATGCTCGGGTCAAACTGAGTGTCACGGCATTTGAGAATCACCTTTGGAGTTGGAGCTTCACTTGTAGATCCATCTATATCTATTCAACTTTCAGCTATCCAGTTGTTTGTTTAGACTTGTCATTTGCTGTATTCGAGACTACATTGTATTTGTGATATTCTATTGTATTTTATTTCAGACTCTGATGTTTATAGTAGCTTCATGAACTACTATTCATCTATTCAGCTGCTTATTGTTATATTACTCTGTGTCTGTGATTGATTTATTTATTGTATATACTGAGTTTTGCCAAATATAAATTAACAATCTGACATTTTGAGCAATTCAAGTCTGACATGTGTGGATGCGAATGGTTCAAAATACCGGGTCGTTACAATTAAAAACAACATTATCCCGAATTTATTTCTGAAACCAAAAGTACAAAGTAGTCTCCACCAAAACATAAAACATAACAAAGTTCACAATATAGGTCCCCATATATAGAGTAAAGTACGGAAAAGAGAAACAAAAGCTGAAGATAACAACGGCCCTAATGACCCTCCAAGCTGCAAAGAACTGCAACCTAGACCTGCCCTCATGTGATTTGAGGAAAATAGGGAAAATAGGAATGGGTCAAACGTAAAGTCTGGTGAATGAGAAATAAGATGAAGCAGAAAAAATAAAACAGTTTAATTCCAAGTCTTCCCCGGATATGGCAGAGGGTGAATAATATAATGCAGTGTGTCCTTCTTAGATACAGTTCCTAAGAAGCCAAAGTCCATGGTCACTCTAGGGAAGTCAACCATGCAGTAATACAAAACGTCAATAGGCCTGTCGGACCTGCTGTCCTTACCTATCCATGTGCTACAGCGTGAAAGTCATGCTCTTCACCCGTGCACTGTGACTAAATACCTCTTACGCCTGATCGGCACGGACTCAAACAACCTCGCAGGACCCCGAAGTTACGCTCAGGCTCCACCAAACTTGACTCCTATCCTTCTGTCTCCTCAGTCACCAACGTAGACTTTCCCCTATCCAAAGTGTCGGTCCTCCGAAAGAGCGCCCGCATTTGGATCGGCTGCGCAAAATCCTCCAACGATCTGCCAAAAGAAGCCTACGTCGGAGCACACTTGTCTTGTTCCATCCGCGTCGATCTTCCTGAAGAAACCTACGATTGCGGATGTTATCTATCCTACATAATAGCAACCTATGAAAGGTAACAAACATCCTTGCGAACCTACTTGCCCGCTCCTAGTACATACAGCCAAAACTATATTTTGGTCTTAGCTGCATGAAACACCTATCCAGACCTTTACAAGGTCTGCCTACCAAATCGCTTCCAGATTAATTAATTTTACCGTTACAGTTTACATACTGTTTATTTCCATTAATCCGCTTTAGGCCACTTTTACATCCGATTTGGTTATTTCACAATTTCCCTTTTTCTTGGTATTTCAATTACACATCCGTTCAGTCCATATGGTTTGTCTGTAATTTTTATGTCATTTTGTTACAGATTTACACTAGCCTTTGGGGTCCATTTAATTTACTTTTTTTTTCCACCCTAATTTACGTTCTTATTTTAGAGATTTAATCTGTACAAATTTTTTATACAATAGCCACAAACCATTTAATTACACAAAATTCCACTTTTACATTTTTAGGCCACATATGAAGCAAACAATATATTATGCCAATTAGACTTTCCAATTTTGTTCCAAAACCATATTCAAAATTACGTAATTATATCAATCAAAACCATAATTTTATTCAAGTAACATATTCTGAATTTATTCAACTAACCTGTTCTACCATTAGAAATTGAATAACAATCCTAATTCAATTTAATTAAACCAATCTTATTTACGCCATGAAACGTGAATAACAATTTGTTTCTTCAAAATTTCAACCCAAACATGAGTTAGAATTGAGAAGTGAAAGAAGAAGAAGATACAATTTACATAAATTTCAATCTTATTTATGCCATAAAACGTGAATAGACAATTTATATGTCCCATATTTTAAACCAAACATGAATTAGATTTGAGAAGTGGAAGAAGAAGAAGAAGTTGCAATAACTTACATCTATTCTACATTAATAACAGAAATTAATTCATATTAACGTACCAGAAAAGAACTGAAATTGAACTACTTTATTTTTCTATTTCATATTAATTCCCACTCACCTGGCACTTGAGCTTGCATAAATTTGAAAAAAAAAATTGCTTTAATCTTTCTCCTTTTGATTCTTCTAAATTCCCTAATTTGCTTGAATATATAAAGATACATTTTATTTGGTTCCAGTTACCTAAGGTTATTAGATCGAACCCTGTCCCTTTTGATGATTTAAAATTTTCGTTTGTAGTGGTATATATATATACAGATCTCACATATATAATGATGAAACAGTTACTTTTATGTTATCATTCTTTTTTTCATATATATGTACATTTATGTATATGTTTTGTACTCTTATGATATTGTACTTTTATGTTATTATATATGTTTTGTTTTGGGTTAACATATATATACTATTATAATAAATATAGTAATGTGTGTGTGTATATATATATAGTTTATTCGTATTCTAGTCTAAGCCTGCACTTTACCTTTGTACCTTATCTTAGCTGGCTTGGCTATTACAAGTTATTTATATAGTAAGTTATTTTCGTGTGTTCTGTTTTCAAGTATTATAAGTACATTTTTTTATGTATATAATGTGCTGAGAATTTATAAATTATATATTTGTTATTATTTTTTTGTTTGAATGAGTCTGTATAGTTTATAAGTGTAACACGTGTTGTATATATATTTTAGTATGAGTTTTGTCAAATTTTGGGTCCTAGCTATATACAATATATATATATGAAACCCACCTCGATTTGCTGCTGTTTAGGAGGTAACGGTATATATACTTGGTTTAATGTAAAAGTGTTTGCAAGTGCTGTAGAACTGGGTATACATAGGTCTCATATATATTTAACAATGACATACACTATGCGTATTTTACCTTTATGTTATTATTATATTTGTAGTGGTTCTCGATTAATATATATATATTGTTAATATGTATATCGACGGAGATGGAAAAAACTACTTTTTAACCTAGGACTATTTCTACTTGTTTGCAACATTGATATATATATATATATATATATATATATATATATATCACCATTTAAATACGTTTATATTTTGTCAAAACTTTTGCATCCAAAAAAATCTGTTTATTAAATTATCGTGCTAAAATTCGCTTTCCTGTTGTCGTAGCTATTTGAAAACATCGTGCCGTGTCCGTCGCTCTCGAATTCCATCATTCTCTAGCCTCGAAAGGTGAGCAATCACTCACGATTAATGTTCTTATATCTATTAAATTTGATTTCAATTGAAATGGCAATTGAAATATGCTGCTGTTAGTTACTTACATTGCTATATATGCTATTATCTGTATCTGTTCACCTGTGACATCTGACACCATTATCTGTTATTTATATTGATGATATATGCATGTTATATTATTATCATATTTGTTCTCACTCTGCAAGTTCCCCGTTTGTATAGAATTCACTATGGGTTAAAATGATACATACCCGAACGATCTTGTAGAATTGGAGAAAATCGTTATGGGTTGAAATGATAAACCCAAGCAATTTTCATTGAATTTGAGATTGCGGGTTGAAAAGATATACACCCGTATGTATATTAAATTATGGATTGAAATGATAAATATCTGTATCACTTGACCATAGGATAGAAAATTTTATACAAACACCACTGGTCTATATATATATGTATTTTGGAAATGATTTCCAAGGTTTTGAATGAAATATATATATGGTTTTAATAAATATTGATTTTTTTAAATATTATGTATATAAATATTATTTTATAAAGGTCTAAATTTTTGGTTTTTAAATTGTATGTTTGAAAATTTTAAAAGTATAAGTTAGTTTTGAAATTTATAAATTTTAAGAATTTACTTATAATTTTACTATTTTAAAATATGTATAAATTTGTTTTAATATAAAATAGATTTAATAATAAGCTTAAATTTAATAAAGTTTGATTTAATTAATATATAATATGTTTAAGTATTTATTAAAATTATCTTTAAAAAAATAGATTTTATAATAAATTTTATAAGTTAAGGTTGGGAAGATAAATTTAAGTTGATTTGAAATAGTATTCTTTTAAGAATTATATTTAAATAAAATCGATTTGAAACTTATTGGGTTTTAGATTTTAAAGATATGATTTTTAAACTTTATTTTCATTTAAGGTGATTAAATGAATATTTCAAGTTTAACTAAATTGAAGGGAATATTTAGTTTATTTAAATTGTAATTTAAGGTTTTATTTAAATGATTTTTGGATTGATAAAGGAATATTTCAATGTTAAATATGATAAAATTTAAATTGAAATATAAAGGAAATTATCAAATTTAGTTTTGTAAATGTTTGAATACTTAAAGCTTTGAAATCTTTTTGAAATCGAAATGGTTTGATTTATAGTCAATTCTATATTTGAAATCGACATAAATTAATGGTTTATTTAGATGTTGAATTAAATTGAAATGTGTGAATTAAGATTTAATTAAATGGAATTTTGGTTATTCAAGTTGATTTGAATCGATTTGTGAAATTTGAGAAAACAATTTTAATTTATAAAGTATTTTAATATATATACTATTTTCAACATCTAAACTGTTTAGGTGGAAAGTGTTATGATTTCAAAGTGTTATGATTTCAAAAGTGTTATGGTTTCAAAGTGTTATGATTTCAAAAGTGTTATGGTTTCAAAAGTGTTATGATTTCAAAGTGTTATGATTTCAAGTGTTATGATTTCTAAAGTGTATGATTTCAGAAGTGTTATGATTTCGAAAGTGTTATAATTTTGGAAGTGTTACGACTTTGGAAATGAATATGATTTAAAGTGTATAATGATACCAAATTAATATGGTTTGAAATGATATGATATTTTGATATGAATTATGAACTGTTTAAAATGAAATGACCGTGGTGTTATAATAATGTTTGGTTGTTAAAGAGACCGGGATCGGATATTGTCATACTCTCTACCAATATCGAAAACCACTTTAACAACTGTGCACGTGGTGGAGATTCCAAAATGAAGTAGGATGGTTTGGTGGCGATTCTATATGGTATTTACGTAGCCCTGACTCCCGTGAGTCGGCTTGATGCGGCTAAAACAGGAGCCACACCGGGCCAAGTGAGGTCATTCCTCCTATCGGACACATTTCTTCGATACCATTCTATTGCTTTTGTGATTTGATTGGGTGCACCTTTTGATTTGGGAGTGTGTCACGAGGTGGGCGGTAGTAGCTGCTATGCGTTACCACCAGTCTGGATATGCGAACGGTATATCTACCCTGGCATTGCCTCGAGTGCCCCGTTGCATGCCCTATCGTGCCTTCTACGAGTTAGTTTTGTACCGTACCTATGTGGTGTCCTCTGTGTAAACCTCTCGGAGGAGCATACGGCATTGTATAGACTACGGGAATATATAAAATGTGTTAAGGGGGATATGGGTAAAGCCTTAACGCTATTTTGATACCTTTACTTTACTATAGACATATTTTAATAGCATATATTACTACATAGTAGATAGTTCCATGGATCCTTAGAGGATGGGTATCCCAAACATCCTTTGAGTTACTTGTATTTCAATTGATATTTCACTTGAGTTGGATTTATTGATATAAGAATGTTAATCCTGACTCGAGTGTTTGTGTTTTGCTTTACGCTCGGGTCAGACTGAGTGTCACAACATTTGAGGATCATGTTTGGAGTTGGAGCTTCATCTGGAGATCCATCTTTATCTATTCAGCCTTTAGCTATCCAGTTGTTGGTTCAGACTTGTCATTTATTCGTATTCGAGAAAGCATTATGTTTGAGATATTCTGTTGTATTTTATTTCAACTCTGTTATGTATCTATTCCGCTGCTTATTATTGTAATACTCTGTGTCTGTGATTGATTTATTTACTGTATATGCTGAGTTTTGCCAAATATAAATTAACAATCTGATATTTTGAGCAATTCAAGTCCGACATGTGCGGATGCGAATGGTTGAAAATAGCGGGTCGTTACATTCTCCCCCCCTCTTAAAGGATTTCGTCCCTGAAATCTTCAAAGACGAAAGAACATAATTAACAATAGCATCCAAGAACTACATCCATCTACTCAACCATCATCCATTTCTACCATTGTCCTTATTTTTAACTAATGCAATTTATGATTTATGCTAAGTGAAATGCATATGAACTTACCTAATGCGAAAAGGTAGTTGGTCTACTGATTCAGTTGACCTCCTATAATGCAAGTATGCTTTTGCTATGCAACCAAATGTATGCAATTACCCTAGTATAATTAATAATTCTATATGTATGTTTCAATCATTCACCTAAATGCACCATCTATATGCAACATCCATTTACACACACACAGATATATATATATATATATATACACATACACAACCATGTGCAAATGCAATAGATAACAAGCTCGCATATGCAGGTGTGTGTACCTAGTTGGCCGATTATCCTAATAAATATCTATCTAGTGCATGCAATGCATCCATTTGCAAACATTAGCATCCACTTGCAATCATTTTCATCCATCAAACATAACATGCCCTAATGACATGTTTAGAACCAAGCTGCCATCCATAGATTTCAACTAAATATTATCGAAAAGACCCTAACTAAGGAAAGATCAAAGATCAAAGATAGGATATTTGAAGTGTACCTTCAAATAGAAAAGGATAAGAAGTTCGAATTCTCTCTTCAGATTTCCATGTGCACTCCTTGGGGTCATCTCCCTACTGAACCTTCACTAGACGAACTTCCTTGTTGCATAATCTCTTGACGTCGTGTTCCAATATACGGGTGGGTGTACGTCGTACAAGTAATTCGCGCTCTACCTCCACTTCCCTTTGCTGATCGGGTTCTACTACTACTGCGGAATCATGTAGACACTTCCTCAGATGTGAAACATGAAAAACATCATGAACTCTTGCCAACTTATCTGGAAGATCAACTCTGTATGCCACTTTTCCAATCCGTGCGGTAATAGGGAAGGATCCTACAAATCTCGGTGCCAACTTACCCACTGAGCCAAATCTCATAACATTTCTCAGAGAAGAAACCTTGACAAAAACCATATCTCTAACCTTAAACTCCAAATCTGAACGTCTTCTGTCGGCATATGACTTTTGTCTATCTTGTGCAGTCTTCAACCGCTTGCAAATCAAATCCACCTTCTCGGAAGTTTCCCTCACCAAGTCTAGTCCAAGCAAGATCCTATCGGTGGTATCCCACCAACAGGCTGGTGATCTATGTAGTCTGCCGTATAGGGCCTCGAACGGTGCCATCCCAATGCTTTCTTGATAACTATTATTATACGCGAACTCCACCAAAGGTAGGTCGTCTTCCCAAGAGCCTCCGAAGTCAATGATGCACAATTTGAGCAAATTTTCCAAAACCCTATTTACTCTTAGTCCGTTCATCTATCTGAGGGTGATATGCCGTGCTTAGATTCAATTTTGTTCCCAAGGCTTGCTGAAGACTCCTCCAAAACTCGCTGGTGAATAATGGATCTCTGTCGCTCACAATGCTGGCGGGAACTCCATGAAGCCTAACTATCTCCCTTACATAACTATCTCCCTTACATAAAGAGTTGCCAAAGAAGTTGTCGTCCTATTACTCTTAATGGGTATAAAATGAGCACGCTTCGTCAGTCTATCCACAATGACCTAAATGCTCATGTTCCCTTCGTGACCTTGGTAATCCATCCACGAAGTCCATAGAGATGCTCCCACATTTCCATAATGGAATATCCAATGGCTGCAACAGTCCTCTAGGCTTCTTCTGCTCTGCCTTTACCCTTTGGCAAGTGATGCACTTCGATACATATTCTACCACCCTCTTCTTCATTCCAGGCCAATAGAATACCCTCTTCATATCCTGGTACATCTTATCACCACCGGGGTGCACTATCATCCTAGAATGATGTTACTCGACCAACACCGCATCGACTAAATCCTCACTACGGGGAACACAAAGTCTACCATCCCTTCTAAGCCATCCCCTAGTATCCATGGTATAGCGCCTAAGATGTGGTGATGACTCTCCTCTACCAAGCTTATCTAAAATGTCCTTTAACTCTTCGTCCTTACCTTGCCTTGCTCCAATCTGCTCCATCAAAGTAGGCTGGACGTCGAGGGATGCTAACAATCCCAGAGCTAAATCCGATGGAGGTCTAAAATCAAAGGTAGCAATGTACTCCAAATGCTTCATTCCAAAAACAGAGGACTTAAAACCACTTTGCGTCTACTCAACGCAACTGCCACTATATTACCCTTGCTAGGGGTATAAGAAATCTCAAAGTCATAAGAGGCTAAAAACTCCATCCATCTTTGCTGTCTCAAATTCAAGTGTTTCTGAGAGAATAGATACTTCAAAGACTTATGATCCGTGAAAATCTCAAATCTTTCTCCTAAGAGATAGTGCCTCCAAGACTTAAGAGCAAAAATTATAGCTGCCAACTCAAGATCATGCGTCGGGTAGTTCTTCTCATGCATTTTCAACTATCTACTCGCATAGCACACTACCCTACCCCCTTGCATCAGTACCGCCCCT
The DNA here is from genome assembly GCA_030737815.1 of Allium fistulosum. Lineage (NCBI taxonomy): Eukaryota > Viridiplantae > Streptophyta > Magnoliopsida > Asparagales > Amaryllidaceae > Allium > Allium fistulosum. The sequence goes on from CM060905.1 coordinate 1,249,498,957, forward strand.
AGCCCCGTACCACAAACATCTGTATAAACCGAGAAAGGCTTGGTTCCATCCGGTAATACCAAAACGGGCGCGATAGTCAAAGCTTCCTTCAATCGACCAAAAGCATCCTCACGCTTGCATCCCAAACAAAAGCTGAGTTCTTCTTGGTAAGGCGGGGTAAGTGGAGCTGATATCCTAGCAAAGTCCTTAATGAACTTCCTATAGTAGCCCGCAAGACCAGGGAAACTCCTTATGTCCATGGCATTCTTAGGGGTCTGCCAATCCTGTACTACTGCCACTTTTGCCAGATCTACTACAAATCCATCCCCCGAAATGATGTGTCTTGAAAAGTGAACCTCATCCCTCCAAAAGTGGCACTTGGAGACCTTTGCCTTCAACTTACGTGCTCGCAGGGTCCTAAGCACTTCTTCCAAGTGAACAGTATGCTCCTCCTTGCTTCGCGAATAAACCAAAATGTCATCGACGAACACCACCACAAACTTGTTCAACGATTCGCGAATACTTGACTCATCAGGTCCACAAAATATGTCGGAGCATTGGTTAGCCTAAATGGCATGACTAACCACTCAAATAACCCATCCAGAGTCCTAAATGCAGTCTTCTTGATGCTATCCTCTGCCACACGCAACTGATTTCGTGGCCAAATCGAGCTGTGAAAAATACCTTGGCTCCTACTAGCTGGTCAAAGAGATCATCTATACGGTGAAGAGGATAACAATTCTTCTTCGTCAGCTTATTAAGCTCCCTATAATCCATGCAAAGCCTGAGAGAGCCATCCGCCTTAGTGGTAAAGATGACGGGTGCGCCCCATTCAGAAATGCTCCTACGAATAAAGCCCTTCTCCAAAAGCTCTCCAATCTGCTTGCTCAACTCACGACGTTCCTTAGGAGCCATATGCCTAACCAGTAAAGTAACCGGTTTGGCATTATCGACAAAATAAATCTTAAACTTGATCTCTCTTCGAGGTGGAAGGCCCGCAACCACCTCGAACACATCTGGAAAGTCTCTAACAATGGGTACCGAACTTAAACTATCAGGCGATAAGTCAAGGGAATATAGGTAGCTCAACATGACTGATCCTCTAGGATCACAAGATACCTCTAAGGTACGTCCACTACATGTGCCTAACCTCACTACCCTCTTATCGCAATCAAGAACAGCACCGGACATGGATAGCCAATCCATACCAAGAATCAACCCGAACCTAGAAAAGCCCAATACCAAGGCACTATAGTCAAACTCAACCCCTAAAATAAACAATTTCAAATCCTGACATAACATGGACAAATAGGCTGATCCTCCTATGGGATTTGATACTACTACCGGGTGGGTCACTAAGAAGGCATCAAGACCAAGACTCTCTACAAGAGTACTAGATATAAAAGAGTGCGAAGCTCCAGAATCAAATAGGGTACGAACAGGAAAATCAGAGATAGATAATACACCTTCGATGATCACCTTATTTCCCTTGTCCACAACCGGACGAGTACTAGAGGAAGAAGCTGCCTCTAAAGCATAAGCCTAAGCAGGCTGTGAAGGTGTCTGTGAACTGTCCTTGGGCTTCGACGGACAGTCCTTCTTCATATGCCCCACTTGATTGCTCAAATAGCACCTCAACATCAGTTGCTCTCATGCCCATCTACAATCCTTAGCAAGATGACCTGGTTTCCCATAAGTATTGCACTTCCAGTCCTTCCTTGGAACTATCCTTTTACCACCTAACCCTCCTCCTCTCCTCTTTCCTTTCCACTGCTTCTTCCCATCACTCTTCTACGCCACATCTCCTTTCTTCTCAGTATCAGCAAGTATAGCCATCTCTACCAATCCTTCAACAGTGGTTTCCATCGGAATGTGGCTCACCACCAAACTCTGCAGTGGCTGACTCAAACCCTTAGCGAACTTCAGCGCCTTCTTGTGAGGAGTATTAATCAGGTCTAGTCCAAATCTGGCAAGCTCATTGAATTGATTAACATTATCCTTAATTGTCCTATCCCCTTGCTTGAGCTGTATAAATTTCTCTAACTGCGCTCACTCTTCAGCCTGCGATACGAATTTCCTATCGAACTTAGTACGAAAATCCACCCAAGTCAAATTATTAGCCTCAGCCTAAGCCTCAGCCCCAGCCTCCATAATCTCCCACCAACAAAGAGCCTCTCCCTGCAACTGCCATGAAGCCAACTGCCTCCAAGCCAAGTCCTCCAATCCTATAAGTCCAAATATCCGCTCATAACTACGAATCCAAGCTCTCGCCTCAGTATATGACTCGGTTCCAAGAAACGACTTTCCTCCTAAGCTGGTGTAGTCCTTGCATAACTTGGGAAAATCGAGAATGCCTAGCGGACGGGCTGGAGCCCCTTCCGCCGGAGCAGCATCCCTAACTGGTGGCTCTGCTCGTGTAGTAGCCTGCAAATAACGTCTGAACCAAGCAGGCATATTAAGGCCTGGAACTTCGGGGATATTTTGCGGTTCAGACATTTTTATCCGTGGATATTAAAAATATAGGATTAAGTACTCCACAAATAGTTCAAAAGATAGGGAGGAAGAGATATGAGGGACCCATTTCTAAAATTTCTTTTCTTTCCAAAATATATACATATACTTTTAAAAGTATTATTTGGAATACCCTTTAAAAATTATTCAAAAACCTTTATATTTTTAAAATATGTTTAGGATTACCGAAACCTTAGCTCTGATACCAACTATGACACCCCGCACCTCTAAGCACCCCGAAAATCGGACATGATTAGATGCATGGGTGGTCGGGTGAAATAAAAATCCATAACATAGCACAGAGAGTAAGGCAGCAACATGAAATGGTTAAAATATTACAGTGGAAGAAAACTTTCACTAATTATAAATTAATAGCAAAACAGCTTCATTAAAAACAACATTATCCCAAATTTATTTCTGAAACCAAAAGTACCAAGTAGTCTCCACCAAAACATAAAACATAACAAAGGTCACAATATAGGCCCCCATATATAGAGTAAAGTACAGAAAAGAGGAACGAAGTACATGAAATAAAAGAAACAAAAGCTAAAGATAACAACTGCTCCAAAGACCCTTCAAGCTGCAAAGAACTACAACCTAGACCTGCCCTCCTGTGATTCGGGGAAAATAGGAAAAATAGGATTGGATCAGACATAAAGTCTGGTGAATGAGAAATAAGATGAAGCAGAAAGAATAAAACAGTTTAATTCCAGGTCTTCCTCGGATATCGTAGAGGATGAATAAATTAATGTAGTGAATCCTTCTTAGACACAGTTCCTAAGAAGCCAAAGTCCATGGTCACTCTAAGGAAGTCAACCATGCAGTAATACAAAACGTCAATAGGCATGTCGGACCTGCTGTCCTTACCAATCCACGTGATACAGCGTGAAAGTCATGCTCTTCACCCGTGCACTGTGACTAAATGCCTCTTACGTCTGACCGACGCCGACTCAAATAACCTCGCAGGACCCCGAAGTTGCGCTCAGGCTCCGCCAAACTAGACTCATATCCTCCTGTCTCCTCAATCACCATCGTGGACTTGCCCCTATCCAAAGTTTCGGTCCTCCGAAAGAGCGCCCGCAGTTAGGTCGGCTGCGCAAAATCCTCCATCGATCTGCCTAAAGAAGCCTATATCGGAGCACACTTGTACTGTTCAATCCGCGTCAATCTGCCTGAAGAAGCCTACGATTGCGGATGCTGTCTATCCTACGTACTAGCACCCTATAAAAGGTAACAAACATCCTTGCGAACCTACTTGCCCGCTCCTAATACGTACAGCCAAAATTATATTTTGGTCTTAGCTGCATGAAACACCTATCCAGACCTTTACAAGGTCTGCCTACCAAATCGCTTCCAAATTAATTAATTTTACCATTACAGTTTACATATTTTTTATTTCCATTAATCTGCTTTAGGCCATTTTTACATCCAATTTGGTTATTTCACAATTTCCCTTTTTCTTACATAAATGGTATTTCAATTTCACGTCCGTTCAGTCCGTATGGTTCGTTTGTAATTTTTATGTCATTTTGTTACAGATTTACACTAGCCTTTAGGGTCCATTTAATTTACATTTTTCCACCCTAATTTACGTTCTCCTTTTAGAGATTTAATCTGTACAAAAATTTTATCCAATAGCCACAAACCATTTAATTACACAAAATTCCACTTTTACATTTTTGCGCTACATATGAAACAAATAATTATGCCAATTAGACTTCCCAATTTTGTTCCAAAACCATATTCAAAATTACGTAATTATATCAATCAAAACCATAATTTTATTCAAGTAACATATTCTGAATTTATTCAACTAACATGTTCTACCATTAGAAATTGAATAATAATTCTAATTTAATTTAATTAAACTAATCTTATTTACGCCATGAAACGTGAATAACAATTTGTTTGTTCCAAATTTCAACCGAAACATGAATTGGAATTGAGAAGTGGAAGAAGAAGAAGATACAATAATTTACATAAATTTCAATCTTATTTATGCCATATAACGTGAATAGACAATTTATATGTCACATATTTTAAACCAAACATAAATTAGATTTGAGAAGTGGAAGAAGAAGAAGTTGCAATAATTTACATCTATTCTCAATTAATAACAGAAATTAATTCATATTAACGTAGAAGAAAAGAACTAAAATTGAACTACTTTATTTTTCTACTTCATATTAGTTCCCACTCACCTGGCACTTGAGCTTGCATAAATTTGAAAAAAGCTTTGCTTTAATCTTTCTCCTTTTGATTCTTCTAAATTCCCCAAATTTCTTGAATATATATAGATAATTTAATTTGGTAGAGATTTGTTTATTTAGTAGAGAAAAGGAGAAAGAATAATACACACTAATTTTACTGTAGAATTATGGTGACAGCTGAATAAGAGATTAGGTTTAGGTTAGGTGATTTATTTATACATTGTTTGAGTGAATATAATCCACTAGATTATTTTAGATTAGATCTGGTTCTTTCATACACTTAATGGTTATCCATTCTAGCCCATACACATCACTCAACCAATAAAATTTAGCCATCTCATCCTATTACATCACTGGAGCGAATGGGAAGCCGCCACATGTCAGAAACAACGTTGAAATACGTAGGAAAGTCGCTGGAAACAAACCAGCTAAAAAAATCGCTCCAAATTTTGGGTGACAACGGGACTTGATCCCTGGTCACTATGGAAGTCAACATGCGCCTTTACCACTGTACCAAATGCGCCTTTAATTTCTTTTTAATTATATTTCCCATAAAATATCGGGGTGTTACGGTTTTGGTGGTGTTTAATCCACTATGGCAAAATGCAACAGTCGCATGGTCGAAGGGGGAGGCAATAGGTTGGCGATGATAAGGGATGTATTGAGTTTGAAGATTTTGGGTCCTCCGAGTCGAGATTGCAGAGAGAAGTTTGTCGACGAAGTTCGTTCCTCAAACGGTGGAGCATAGCTCCGTAACGTGGTAAGGTCATGCATGGTGATGGGTACTATGTTATTCATGTAAATGTTTCGATTTGTGGGAGAAGGAATTGATTAGGGTAATTAGAATTGACTAAGTTATTTAATTTAATTTAATCTCGAATCTTATAAAATGAATAACTTTTGCATACGATGTCCAATCAAGACGCGGTCTTTTGCATTTGCACTCATAGGAGCATTAACTGCGCATGGAATTGATTTCATTATGTTTTGAGCAAGTGAAATTTTTAGCTAAAATCGAACATCGATCAAACAGAAATGCGTAAGCGTCAACTGGAATTTCGATGAGCTATCTCACCTTTGGATGAATACTATATGATATATAGTAGGTATTATTTTTTTGTGCTTGAATGATTTATTGGTTTGGTTTGGTTGAGTTTCTGCTTTAAAATGCGAATGACATATAAAATGAAATACAGGAAATTTTATAGAGGAATCTGGATTCCCCACCACTAACGATTTTAATTTAAGTTATATACTTATTGTATAAATTGTTGAATGCCAAAACTTGATAGTTTGGCCATATTGGATATGACATTAATATGTGTTAAAAGTTGAACCTTTATTGATAAAGGTAGTAGTAGCATTGATTAAGTACCGTGGTAGTTATTGGCCTCATCATAGTATTTTGGAAATACTATTATTTTTTGTTTTTATTTGAAATTGGTTTTAATTCGGAGAACGATTTTAAATTAGATTTTTGAAATTTTTTATGGGATTTTGTTTAGAGATGGTTTTTGAACTTCTCTATTTACTTCAACCTTTTGGTTAGTCTTTTCTAATTTATATGGAAATATTTTAAAAGTATTGCTGGAAGTATTTATTGTACAGGAAAGTTCATATACTATCGAATGTTTATTTTAAGGGAAAATAAAGGAGAATTTATCTTTTGTAATAAAGTGATTCTGTTTTAAAAGAAGATAGAAATATTTTGGAATAATTATGAAACACTTTGTATAAAAAATTTTATAGAAAGATGGGTTTATAAATCGTGTTTTATAAATAAAAGAATAGATTTTTAAATGAAATTTTATAAGAGGAAATGATATCATTTTGATGAATTGAAATAATAAATCACATTTGTGATATTATAGTGGTGTATGAAATGATTGTTCATAGGAAGTAGTTCTATCGTGAAACTGAGATTAGTAATAAGTATATAAGCTATAAATTTGGAGATTTATAAAATTTTATAATTATATTTGGAAATTTGTAGAAGACGTTTTGTAAATAAATTTGGAGATTTAAAAAAGGAGTTTTATAATTATATTTGGAAATCTATAAAAGAAGTTTTATAATTATATTTGGAGATTTATAAAGGAGTTTTGTAATTATATTTGGAGATTTATAAAAGAAATTTTAGAAATAAATTTGGAGATTTATAAAAGGAGTTTTATAATTATATTTAGAGACTTATAAAAGAAGTTTTATTAATAAATTTAGAGATTTATAAAGGATTTTTATAATTATATTTGGAGATTTATAAAAGGAGTTTTATAATTATATTTAGAAATTTATTTGTAAAAGGAAATGAGATTTGATTTCTACAAATGATCATTTTAAATTATGGTTGCATGGAAAGTATTCTTTTCATACTAAACACCAAATTCTAAGGTAGGGAAACTCGTCCCTATCCGGAGAATTAGAAATGTATGTCAAGGCAAGAATAGTACACTAACTTGTCCGACTACATTTTAAATCGAGTTATATTAAAAGTTTGAAATCGGTAAGTGGTGATAAGTATACTTGGTCTAATTTACATACGGTCCATTTACTTACACCTAAGTAGTGTTTTAGGTTTTTATTAGTAATGTTTCAAATGACATTTGTTTTAACCCAAATAAGTATGGTTTTAAAAGAGAATTTTTTCTTAATGTTTTATGAATATACTTATACCGATGACATAAATAGATGAATAATATTCTTCCAAGCAGTGAAAGATTATAAATGAGTAACGAATGAGTAATATACTTGTGTATATCTTTATCTAAATTATTTTAATACAAGAATTTACTAAGTGGTTTTAATTAATAAAAGGATTAGTTAAAGAGGCTTAGTATTTGCTTATGTGCTTAACCATGCTTGGTTTCCATATGAAGTTAAACTTCTGATTTAACTATTTGTTGATAGTTAAATAACCGACTATCAAACCTTGGCCACTTTTGAAACTATCGTTGTTAGTTCGGAAAGAGAGGGATCTTATAAGCATGAGTTATCTGAAAACCACTTCGAACTAGCATAAACGTTCGAACTGAAGACATCTTGAAGATAATGAAATCGAAGACGGAGTTCTTTGAAGTGCAAGAGCTACTTGCTACTAATCCTGAGGATGTAGTGGAAGTAGTGCCTTTAATTTATTCAGTCCCAGAACAACTTGTATGGATGAATGCTAGCATTGCACTGTTGCCTAGAGCATAGTGTTAGCGTTCCAAGAGAGATTTGCTAAAAGGTAAAACGTAACCTTAGACCTCGCACCAGGTAATGACTAAAATAGGGGATATGCCGCAAGGGTATGTTGTTCGCTACCATTAAGGTATGGTCATCACCTAATCTAAATCGATATTGACCCATTTGTGTATGCTAATGACTTGGTATGGTTGCTAGCCGGCAACTAGGGTGATGACATATTTGATACTATCGAGGAAGGGGTAGACCAGTCTTGCCATCCAAAGGGTCTGTGTGAGGCCCCCGGTATATTTTTCTAGAGGTGTACTGTGACAAGAGGTACCCCATTAACCTTGTCATTGTATGAGATCCATTCTCAAATAAGTTCCTTATGGATTAGTTATGCCCAACTATGTTTGGAATGTGAGATGCAAGCATTCCAGCTATGTTATATATTTATTTTAAACACTAGACATTATTATGACATCATTTCTATTTGAAATTTTATGGTTATCATAAGGTAAAAACCCATCCGTGTTTATGTGCGATGTGATCTTACAGAATACCTTTATTTTTGAAAGGTTTTATAACATCAGAAATCCATATGATTTGAGTTTCTTACGCTGGTTTACCAGACTAATCCGGGAGTTAATTTTTTATAATGCTTGAGTTAGCCCGAGCATACTTTCAGATATAGTTATGGAGGCTTTGGACCTTCAGGAGACATTATGTAATAAATAGTATATAATTATAGATCAGATTGTTACTTTATACCAATGCCAAAAACTCACATCTTGAAGCGTTGAAATGAACTCATGAATCAAATTCTAATTCTGAAGGTGCTATCTTAAAAATTGCAGACTACCGACTATCGAATAGTGTTTAATTTTATTTGATTTGAGCTTGGAAGAATGGAGGAGAGGGGATGATGATTTCGACCAGAAGTGAAGGGATTGGATTTAAAAAGCTCAAATGGGTGTAGGTTGAGATGCTTTTATAGAGGAGAGATTAGAGAGATAATTTAGAATCTGGATCCTCTTTTCTCTCTTACTAATTCTTTTTGTCTTATCCTTCCACACTAAACCCATCTTGCCATCATATGGCTCCACCCCATCATGGTCTCATCACGACCGAAACACACCAGCCTTATATGAGCTTCAAACCCATTTAAAGCCCGAAGAAACTATATTGCATTTAAATCTAATGTAAACGCGTATCGATATTGTATATCCATTAAAATATTTATACATACTATAAACATATTTAGTAATATTTGTTTATAAAATCAAAATAAAATTTTATGACTAATATTTCATAAATATTAATTAATTTATAAAAATTATAAACTAAATTAATCGTGTGGTCAAGGGGTATTCAACGATTCGGTCGTGCGACTCTTTAAGTGTAAATTTGATCAGCTATTATTATCGAACTATTCATATATTAATGTCCACATGTCATTTAGCAGGTGGTGTAACATTTTGGTCAAATTTGTTGCTTATTTGGTTTCGGTAAAATCCAATTTTACTTTGTTAAGCGTTACCCAATTGTGACTATTCTTACACCAATTCTCTTCGTCAAAACTATATCACTTCGGACTTATGGAATTTGGTAATAGTCAAAAGTCCAATATTGTCCATATTTAACTCTATAGTCCAAACATAAAGTCTTTGGTTCAATAATAACAATTATTATTAACCAAACTACTCCGGCTAGAGATTTCAACTTTTAGTTGACTGTGATACTAACCCCATATAACTAAGGAGATAAATTCTCTCTTGAATGGTGTTTCACTCCCAATACTTCCACTCGACCCAACTATGATCACTCGATGGAAGTCGTGTCAATGCTTTGACTTTAATTAATGCAAAGCTTTCATACTGAAGATCAACATTATTCTCAAGTCGAAAGAACTGCGTAAATTGGTTATACCAATATTTTCTGTTTAACCTTAGTTATATTAACTAATAGAAAACTATCAAGCGAGTCATTCCAAAGTTATCCAACAAATATCGGTACATAATCCTTTGGTGCCTCCGGTAGTCACGAGTAATACGCCTAATATTTGGAAAGCGTTATGTACTCTAGTCTCAAAGGATGCATCGATATCTAGTCTCGATGCATTTTACCTGGAAATATTTAAAATGATGTGCTTATTATATTGTGATACAATACTCATGATTATGGCTATTTGTAATCACTATCACAAACAAACTATTTATGGATTTCCTACTAAAATTTTTTAATTAAATATTTAATTATCTATAACACATTATAAAAAATATATAATAGAAAGAAAAACACCTTTATTATGAACTAGAATTTATTATAGAGTTAATTAATTTAAAATAAATTATAGAATTGCCTTTAGGGCGTACCCCTAACTTTATAAAATACAACTAAGGTCAAATAGAGAATATCGATGCGATAATTTTATATAATTCCCTTAACTTGAGAATACCGTCGTTATTCAATGTGGAACCTCCGCTTTGATTATAGCTGAATCGTGGCATGGCGTCTATCAAATGACTATTGTTAGATCAATTGGAAGGATGGTAAGTGAAAGACTATTCAAGAGAGAATTTGTCTCATCGGTTATATGGGGTTAGTATCACAGGGTTAACCTAAGTCAACTCAAAATTGAAAGTCTCTAGCCAAAGGGGTACAGTTAATAATAATTGTTATTATAGAAAAGGATTTTGTGTTTGCACTTACAAAGTTGAATGTGGATAATGTTGAAATTTTGACCAAAACCTAATTCCACAAGTCCTAATTTGATATAGTTTTGACGAAGAGAATTAGCGTGAATAATCGTCACTGATAGGTACCGCTTATAATAAGTAAAATTGGGTTTTACCATAATATGTGTAAGCGATAATTAGGCCAAAATGTCACACCACTAGCTAAGTTGACGTGTGAACGTTAATATTTTAATTAATCGCCAGTTGAATTTACACCTTTCAGTCGCACAACCGAAATAATGAATACTACGAATGAACCACATGATTTAATTAATTTATAATTATTATAAATTATTTATTTATTAAATTACATTTAATCTATTTAAATACCATTTATGTTTAATATTGTGCATATATAAAAGTTATAAACATATATATCGATACATGTAATGTCGTTCGAGCATTTTAATTGGATTTAAATATAATAAACAATAAATGTGTTTTTAAACTTATTAAATTAATTAATATTTGTGAAAAATTAAATGTTATTAAATTTTGCTTGATGTTTGAACGCCATTGATATTAAATAAAATGCGTATATAGAAGTTATAAATGCATGCAGTGGTATATGATATTGACATAATATTTAAATTGGATTAAAATAGAATTAACGCAAAGGTATTTGAAATTTTGAGGGACCATATGTACCATCTATGGAAAGCCATAATGTAGAGAGGGAGATGATTTTATGAGAGTTAATTAAGAATTGAATAGAGAAAATTTTAAAGGAAGGAATTCAAAGGTTTCAATGTTTCCTTTAAAACACATTCTCTCTTATCCATTTCATTTGACACTGTGGACAATTCATTTTTCCTCTCTCTACCCTCACATCAGTTCCAGCTAAAATAATGGCCTCCAAAGCTGAAGAAAAATTCCAAAATCAAATCAAAATAAAATTAAAACATAAGATGGTTCCTATCTGTTGAACCTTGTAAAATCTGAAGGTTGATTCAAGAATCCAAGAGTTTATTCATCATTCAAGGTGCGTTCTTTTGACTACACCTTAAGGTAGAATTTTAGTTTTATTTATTTTTATATACATGTAGTTCATATGATCTGGATCTTTTGCATACCACATCTAAATATAAGTGTGTCTATTTAACTTGATCTAAATCCCCTTTCATCAAATCTTTGTTATAATGTTAATTTGATTTAGATCCAATTAGAGCTATGACATATTACATCTTGTCTAATTAGTTGTTCATATTGTTCATATAGTTTAGATCTAAAATTTTACCACAAATTTATATATGTCCAATTTATCCCTTTTATTCTTTGTTTGGAAATTATTGTCTAACAAAAGAACAACTATTTTGGTTGAAACCTAATTTTAAATTTTATCGATATGATTTTATTTTGTTTCAACTTGGATAAGTTACATATGTTGTAACGACCCGCCTTTTTGATCATCAAAAGTCAACACACTACCATTGTGTTCCAATGTCATGCATCCAATTGACAAAAAGGCAGATTATTAGGGTAAATAAAAAGAAAAGAACAGAGAACAGAGAAAAATAGAATCTCATAGTGGAATTGACAACATATAATATAACAAGGACAGTAGAAACTGTCAGTCCAAACATACAGGGTATATTAGAGTTAAAAAAAACCTTATCAACTGGACAGTTATGAAATCCTGATCTTACAAATGCCGATAGGTATACTATATAGTGTAGCCGAAAATTAAAATACTATGACATGAGACTCTTTAGCTCCCCTTCAAGACCTCCATAACTCCATAGACAACCTGGAGAATACTCGGTCTGACCTGAGCATTATAAATAAATAACACTCGGATCAGTCTGGAAGTACCAGCGTGAGATAACACGAAAAATGGGCAACATATATAAAAGTTCTATAAGACCACTCCGCTAATGCAGAACGGGTTTTTACCTCTCAAGAATAACATTCGTATAAGCAAGAGCAGAAATAAATATCACGAAACAAATCCAAATATGAATGAGCATAAATAATATTAAACCAGACTTAAAAAAATGGAAATAAATAGAGTAAAATCCAAACTGGATAGAATGGATAGAATGGATAGAATAAGGAAAACAGTCTAACTTGATAGAATGGACTAAATAAGGTAACAATCCAAACTTGATAGAATGGACTGAATAAGATAACAGTCTAACTTGATAGAATGGACTGAATCAATACCTAAATGATAATGAGGAGTTCGCTCCACTTATGGCAATTTAGAGATACACAGATTCAGGGTTTTCAAATCAAATAAGGAAAGGAAATTTTATAACAAATGACTAGGAAGGTGCATGTTTGATGGCTAGTTTTCTATCGAATTAAAAAATCATCGTAAAATGTGATAATAAAAATAACCACAAGCGCACGACGTACAATTTTAGTATATGGCGAGTATGGGTCAATCCGTAGGGAATTGAACTGATTTAAGATTCTACTCAATCAAATTAACCTAAATTTGCAAGTTAGCAAAAATTAAAATAGAAAAAAAGATATTAAAAATATGAGATTAGAAGACAATTTAGAGGCAAATCCACTCTCATATTTTTTACATAAATCAGCACAAAAATAATCTATGTTCTCTCTATTTTGATATATGAGTAGAATTAGTGACATATTTATCATAAGTATGACCTATTTATGTTATTAATTAACATAACTTAAACCATCAAACTATAATACATCAAATTATAATGAAAAAATGAACATGAAGTTAAAGCAAAAGCTATTTTAAGTATGATCTATTTACTATTTTGTTTAGTAACATAGATCATCAAATTTTGATTCTACTTTAATTTCATGATCAAAATCAATTAGTAAAATGATGATGCAAATTGTGTTTATATTTGAGTAAGAATAGCCTATTTCTGATTACAACATAGGCTATCAAATTCACTAATAAGCTTACATCAACATTCAACTCTTCATGAAGCATTAAGAGAGATCATAAATAATAACATATGTTGAATTTACATAATTTTAGAGAGCTTCATTACCCCTAAATTGAAGGGGTTTAGCTTCTCATTTTTGTTATCATTTCAACATATGTAAATTTCAACATAGAAAGGAAAGTGCAAGCTAATTAAAATAAAAGGAACTAATTACTTGCATAAAAATAAAACTAAGCTACTAACATAAAAGGAAAGAGAGTATGTAATAATTATGAGTATGAAAATAAAATAAAATAAAATAAAATAAGAAAAAGAAGAAGAAAAGGCTTAAGAAGCCATTTTATTTCTTATTTAATTTTGAGACTTCAATTTGCATAATATTAAGTAGATTAAAGATTCATTACATGAACATAAGATGATTTTTTATACATGCCTAAAACCCTAATCCATATTTTAGGGGACTATCTAAAATACCCTTTAGAAAGTGTAACCTCCAAGTAATCATTAGCGTGAGCTTAACCTTCGATTAAATGTGCATGTGACTTTAGTCCCCACTAACTTGTACATTAGCTCTTACTTTTGGTTTATGGTTAGTGGGTAGGTAGGGTCCTCCATGATTCCATGAATTCTTTTTTTCTTCATTCCTTTGCCCTCTTTCACTTGTGCATGCATGAATATATGAAGCCACTTCTATTTTCCATCCAAATTCCTACAAATAAAACTAAAATGTACAAATAAATATTCTCAAAATTAATAAATGCACAAAATTACCATTTTTCCCCTAAATGAAGATGAATGAATAATGATTTGATGACATTTGGATTTTGGTAAAAAGTGTAAAAATACCCAATTATGACATTTATTTAAAATAAAAGTAGATTAAATATGGAAGTAAAAATATGCACTTTTACGTACACCTCAAATACCCTCACACTTATCTTTTTATTCGTACTCAAATAAACTAAAACTAAGATAAATCCGTTTTTGTAGGGAGCACGATTGCATTGAGCGTATGCAATAAGCCATTAAACCTATAGGTGTCCCTGGTCGGATGAGTGTTGTCTCGTGAGGGTTTTCAGCAGATACAACCCACAAAATCCGAATGCAACATGAAAAATTCCTAAATGAAAGATTTATTTACAATGAGATGAATGCAAGTTTTTTTTGAAAATATTTACAAATAAAGAATTTACTTTTAAATTGACATGAATAAGTTAAATATAAGTTCTGGTCATTATCAAGAAATTTAAGTCCTTTTACTTGTCAAAATTTCCAACAAAAATTAAGATATCATCACAATTAGACTCTAGTTTGGCTAGTTGTTTTGGTTGATAACATAATGCAATTATGAAATGAATCCTTAGTTGATTATCAAAGTTTTTCAAAGTGGTATTTTTATTTCTTTTGAATAACAAATCGAATCAACTAAGTGAAAATAGTGCTTGGATTTCAATTGCTTGCTCTCTCCATTTTTCAAAAGTATTAACATTATTATTATTTACACACCTAACTTAGGTAACATTAGGCTAGATGTACCGATCCTGCACTTCCTTTCGGGCTTACTTTAGAAGGATACAGAGCGTGGCGAGTGTATTGTGTATGAACACATGACTCTAGGTGGTAAATTTTACTAAAAATTTATACACATAAACCTAACTTCGATAAACCGAGGCTAGATATATCGACCCTACACTACCTTTCGGGCTTATGTGGAAGGGTACAGAGCATGGCGAGTGTACACACTTGCGTGTGAACACATGACTCTAGGTGTTTCTTATTTTTTCAAAAAACATTTTTTTAATGTTATATATATATATATATATATATATATATATATATATATATTTGGAAGAGATAGTTTTGCAACATCATCTTAGCACCACTTAACTTAGAAGATCAAAAATGTTATCTCCTTTACTTTAAATCAACCACTCTGTTAAACAAAGACTTACAATTAGGATATACTTCATAATTAACACCCATGAACCTTCCTATATACTAGTTAAACCATAGTTACTTGTAATCAAACTTTACTTTTATCTTTGTTGAGACAAATAAATTTTAAAAAATTTCAATTTAATAACCAAAACATATACTTATCCCATGGTAAAAGTAAATCAATATGCTAAAAGGAAATGTGTTGTGGGATTTTTTTAATGCGTTTTGGAAAGAAAATGCATAAAAATAAAAAATGAACATGATACTCCCCCCACACTTGATTTTGATTGTGTCCCCACAGTCAATGCATGATGTAATGAGTGTAACGGGGAAAAATATGTACATATTTACAAAAAAAGGGTTAACATTTCTTATTAGACGTAGTATGGCTCATGAAGAATCATGAGCTCCTCCTTTGGATTACTTGGCACTTCCAAGTATGGTTTCAAGCGATGACAATTGACTTTGAAATTTTTTCCATCCTTGGGGTTCTGTATTTCTATTGCACCGTGTGGAAAAACAATTCGAACCACATATGGTCTGGTCCATCTTGATTTTAATTTCCCAGGGAATAAGTGAAGTCTAGAGTCATACAAAAGAACTTTTTGTTTTGGTGAAAATCTTTTTGTTAGGATAGACTTGTCATGAAAAACTTTTGTTCTTTCTTTGTAAATTTTTTCATTTTCACACGCATCATTCCTAATCACTTCTAATTCATTGATTTGCAATTTTGTTTTTGTTGGCGTTTTCAAGATCAAAGTTTAAATTCTTAATTGCCCACAACGCTTTATGTTCGAGTTCAACAGGCAAATGGCATGCTTTACCATATACAAGCCTAAAAGGAGACATTCCAAGACTGGTTTTAAAAGTGGTACGGTAAGCCCAAAGCGCGTCAGTCAATTTCTGAGACCAATCTTTTTTATTTTATTAATGGGTTATCGAGTATTTTTTCATTAGAGTTTCTAATGATCGATTGCAAAAATAGGTTCTGTTATCACTTATTATTGTGCGAGGTGTTCCAAACCTCGAAAAGGTGTTTCCTTTTATGACCTTCACAATAATTCTATGGTCATTGGTTTTACACAGAACGACTTTGACCCATTTGGATACGTAATTGACAGCAAGGAGAATGTATAGATTTCCAAAAGAATTTGGGGATGGTCCCATAAAGTCAATATCCCAAATTTCAAAGATCTCGACCGTAAGGATGGAGTTCAAAGGCATCATATTTTGTCGAGAGATTCTTCCTATCATTTGGCAGCGATCACAAGTTTAACAAAACTTGAATGTGTCATTGAAAAGAGTGGGCCAGTAAAAGCCACATTGAAGTACTTTTTCGGTAGTTTTTCGAGGACCAAAATGTCACCGCACACTTAATCGTGACAAAACGAAAGAAAACTTTTAATTTCGCAATCCGAGATGCAACGTTTAATGATTTGGTCGGAACCATATTTAAACAAGCATAGATCATCCCAATAGAAGTATTTGACTTGGGAAAGAAATTTATGTTTATCTTGTTTCGACCAAAATGAAGAAGTGTCCTTAGTGACTAGATAGTTCACTATGTTGGCGTACCATGGATCGACAAAAATGGAAAGGAGTTGTTCATCAGGAAATTTCTAGTTGATCGGTAAAGGAGATGGTGCGTTTGGAAGACATGACTGATGATCAGTGATGACATTGTCGAATCCTTTTTTGTCTTTGATCATAATGTCAAATTCTTAGAGTAAAAGGATCCAACGGATGAAACGAGACTTAGCGTCCTTTTTAGCGAAAAGGTATTTAAGAGTGGAGTGGTCAGTGTAAACAGTGATGTGTAAGTCAATCAAATAAGGTCGAAACTTTTCGAGCGCAAAGACTGCAGCTAGATGCTCTTTTTCAGTGGTCGTATATTTGAGTTGAGCATCGTTTAAAGTCATACTAGCGTAGTAGAAGACGTGAAGAATTTTGTTGATGTGTTGCCCTAAGACAGCACCAACTGCAAAGTTAGAAGCATCACACATTATTTCGAAAGGAAGATCCCAATTGGGTGAACAAATGACAGGAGTGGGAATGAGTTCGTTTTTGAGATGTTCGAAAGTAGAAACACAATCAGAATTGAAGTCAAATGGAACGTCTATTCCAAGAAGAGTCGTAAGAGGTCGTGCAATTTTACTGAAGTCTTTTGCAAAGCATCGATAAAAGCCAGCATGTCCAAGAAATGAAAAAAAAAATTAACAGAATTAGGAATGGGTAGATTCGCAATTACATCAACTTTCGCTTTATCTACCTCTATGCATTTGTTTGAAATGGCATTGCCAAGAACAATGTCGTATTTGACCATGAAATGGCATTTTTCCCAATTTAACGTTAAGTATTTGCCCTTGCATCGTTTAAGAACCAACTCAAGATGGTGTAAGAACTCAGAAAAGGAGTTTCCAAAGATAAAAAAATCATCCATAAACACTTCAAGAAAGTGTTCGATCATATCGGAAAAGATACTGACCATGCATCTTTGTAACGTAGTAGGAGTGTTACGAAGGCCAAAAGGCATATGTTGATACGCAAAAGTGTCAAAGGGACACATGAAAGTTGTTTTCTCTTGATTTCGGGAGCGATTGGAATTTGGTAATAGTCGGAATTACCATCAAGAAAGCAATAAAATTTGTGGCCGACTAAATGTTCAAGCATTTGGTTGATGAAAGGAAGATGGAAGTGATGCTTACGTGTTGCAACATTTAATTTTCGATAATCGATACAAACACGCCAACCTGTTTGAGTACGAGTTAGAATGATTTCATTAGAGTCGTTCTTGATAACAATAAGTCCAGACTTTTTAGCATGACATGAATTGGGCTAACCCACGAACTATCAGAGATGGTATATGATTTCGTTATCGAGAAGTTTAAGAATTTCGTCACGAACCACACCCTTCATTTTTGGGTTATGCCTTCATTGCGCGTCATGAATAGGCTTTGCATCGTCAATTGAATGGATGCGATGTTGAACAATAGTGGGACTAATTCCCTTTATACTGGTGATTACCATTTAATTGCTTCTTTTTTTTCAAAAGAATTAAAAGAAGGGAAGCTTCTTGATCAAGAGAGAGAGAGAGAGTTGAAGAGATTACGATAGGAAACGTTTCGTTGTCACCTAAGTATGCGTACTTAAGGTGATCGGGAAGGGGTTTAAGGTCCAACCTCGGGGGTTGCTCAATCAACGAATTCGGTGGAAGTTCTGACTCAACAATAAGGGGTTCAAATGGAAGCAAAATTTCAATTTCATTAGGCTCATCCTGAAATAGTTGTTCGTATTCGGTCTCGCGCTCGTGGTTTAAGTCAACTATTTCATAATTGAAATTTTCTTGAATGGAGATAACTTCCAGCTTTTGGTAATGTGGTTCGTTAGATTAATTTTCAAGATTGAAGATGTTATGATCCAAACTCATGTTTCCAAAAGAAATTTTCATCGAACCCTTTCGACAATTGATTAAAGCATTTGAAGTATCCAAGAAAAGTCGGCCTAAAATCAATGGAATTTGACTCATCGGATTACTCACGGGTTGAGTCTCCAAAATGACGAAATCGATGGGGAATATGAATTGACCGATTTTGATGAGTACGTCCTTGATTTCTCCCATGGGTTTCTTTATCGAACGATCATAAAATAGAAGAGTTACTTTCATCGGTTTAAGTTCACCCAAGCCAAGTTGCTGGTAAATGGAATAAGGAATCAAATTGACACTCGCACCCAAATCGAGTAAGCATTTGTTAATCGTTATGTCTCCTGTCGTGCACGAGATAGTCGAACATCCAGGGTCTTTGTATTTGATGGGAATTCATTGGGACAAGACTTTGCTACGTCCGGCGGCTAAGAAAACTTTCTTGGGTACATGAGTCTGTCATTTTTTGGCACAGAAGTCCTTGAGAAACTTAGCGTAAGTTGGGACTTGTTAAAAGATATCAAGAAGCGGGATGTTAACTTTCACTTGTTTAAAAATTTCCAACATCTTTTCCATTTGGTCAGAGTGTTTCTTGGGTCGAAGACGATGTGGAAATGGAACACAATACTCGGTAGGTGGGTTAGTAGAAGAAGAATTTGGATTGACATTTGATTCGATGTTTGGCTCAACGTTTTGTTCAGAATCGTTTTTTGATTTAGAAGTGTTGAGAGGGGTTTCCGGTAAATCGTTTTGATTAACGACTTGATTATCGATTTTTTTTCCAGAACGCGAAGTTGTGATAGCATTCATTTATGTTAGTTGCTATCCTGAACAACATGGGCTTGATTCAAATTCGTGTTTTGATTTCTGTAATTTAGAACTGGCTGACTTGGGAATATGCCTCGTTAACGTTCACTTACAGACGTGGCTAATTGACTCATTTGCATTTCAAGTTTAGTAATAGATTGAATCGTATTCTGCATGTACGAGGTTAACAAATTTTGCAAATTACTGTTTGATTGGAGGTTTTGAGTGGTTGCCTTAGCCAAAGTTTTAAGACTTTTCTCAAGTGAAGACAAACGTTTATCGTCTTAGGGAGCAAAAGATAGTTGCGGTTGATTTTGAGACGGAGGCACAATATTTTGTAGAAAATGATTGGGTTGAAAGGAAGGATTCGAAGCATTGTTTGAAAATGCTTGAAAATTGGGACGAACCAAATTTGTGTTGGGATTATTTCGGTTCCAAGCAAAGTTCGGATGATTTCTCCAACCAGGATTGTATGTTGGAGAAAACGAATCATTCTTAACTTTATTGAAAGCATTGAGTTGCTCAATCGAACTAGGGCACTGATCGGCAATGTGATTCGGATCATTACATTTATAACACATGGGTTGGGAAGCTTGGTTCATTTGGTTGGATGAGAAAAAGTTGTCAAATTTATTAATTATTGCATCGATCTTAGCTTCAAACGTCAAAGATGATCCTATTGATTGTGCGCTTGATTGTGAGTAAATGGAATTTTCATTAGAACGTTCCCATTGGGATGATTTTTAGGCTAGGTTTTCAAGAAATTTCCAATCATCACCATGATGTTGGACGAGAAAATTGCGTTGGCACATCGATTCAAGCATGGTTCATGAGCTGTTTTCAAGTCCATCCTATAAGATTTGACAAAGAGTCTATTTTTCAAAGTTATGGTGTGGACATTTTATCAAAAGCTATTTAAACCTTTCAAAATATTTTCCAAATGGTTCACCCCTGAGTTGATGAAAATTTACGATTTTGTTTTTGATTTTAGATGTTTTTTCCAAGGGGTAGAACTTTTTAAGAAAACTTCAACGATTCTTTTCAAGTTTTAATCGAGTTTGATGGTAAGCTGTACAACAACTTTTCAGCGTAATCGGTGAGAGCAAATGGAATTAATCGAAGTTTGATTCCGTCATCAGAATGTAGTTGGAGTTTAATGGTGGTGCAAACTTGTTTGAATTTCGTTAAGAAAATGTATGGGTCATCATGTTCAAAATTGCTAAATTTTAAAAGCGTTGGAATATGATTTGAATGAATTTCAAAGCGATTATCCATAGGGGCGGGTAAAGTGATACAAGAAGGAATAGAAACACTATCAAAAAAGACTATCCACAAGAGTTCGAGGGGCGTTCTCGTTCGCTATTTCAGGAGGATCTTTTGTTTGAGTTAAACGATTCGTAGAAGGGTCACGAGTCCAAGTGTTTGTCGTTGTGTCACGAGTCCAAGTACTCATGCACAATTAAAAGTCGAGAAGAGAAAGAAGTAGAATCAAATTTAAGAGAAAGAAGTAACGTTTAGAAAATGAAGTGGGAAATTGTTTATTTTTTTTAATATTTTTTAAAGGGAAAAATATTTAGCAAAAAGAATTTATTTTTCAGAAGAGAGATTCATTTTTGTTTTTTTTCAAAAAAATTTCTTTTTTTTATATGTTTCTGTTTTTTTTAGTTTTTGTTTTTGAAAAGATTATGGTTTTTTTGGATTTTTGTTTTTCTAAAGAAAACTAACTCAATTTTTTTTTGTTGATTTTCAGAAGTAAAATGCTTGTTTTTTTGGATTAAAAAGAAGAACTAAGTTAAGTAAAATTTACAATTTTTTTTTAGTTTTGGATTTAGAAAAAAAATTCCTTTTTTTAAAATATGCATAAACTAATGCGCCTAAATGAATGCAAGGACTTAATTACAAATTTTCTGTCCTTAGTAGCTCCTAACCCAAAATTATATAATCACACTTTTTCTTAATCCAACAAAATGTTTCTTTAGCCACATAATGGACAAGAGTTATCGGTGCACGATAAATCACCGTAGCAATGCAGTCGAAGGTTTAAGTACCTTCAGACAAAACAATCACTATAATATTTACGGATCACCATAATATTTATATATGATTATTGCTCTATCGTAGCCTGGACACCAAGAAAATAATTTGTTCAAAGAAGACAACTTGTCTAGATACAATTAAGCCCTAGGTGAGCTTATAACACCCTTAAGTCTGAAGTCTAACCGTTATTATTAGCAATTTATAAGATGAAATGCGATTTGTGGACCAAGGAAGGGGTGATGAAATTCCCCATCTTATGTGGATTTAGGTTTTGCCCTTAGAAAATAAAATAAAATGCGATGTATGAAAAATAGAAAATAAATGTGAATTAACGATGCAACTACAAATGAATTTTGATTTTTGTTTTTGTTTTTGAAATTTTTTTTATGAAATGCAAGCAACCAAATATGCAAAGCAAATAAAAACAAAAGATGAGAGCATGATGCTAGAGCGTGCAGAATTACTAGTAATTTATTTTAAAGCGGCAATTCTTTTTATAAGCAAGCAAGTAGAGCAATTATTTTAGCAAGCGGTCCTTCTC
Organism: Allium fistulosum; assembly: GCA_030737815.1. NCBI lineage: Eukaryota > Viridiplantae > Streptophyta > Magnoliopsida > Asparagales > Amaryllidaceae > Allium > Allium fistulosum. The sequence goes on from CM060905.1 coordinate 1,249,521,177, forward strand.
CTTATCTACTTTGGCAACCTGACAAAGGAATGAATCAAGATGTACACAATTTTTCATATAAGGATGGAACAAAAAAAAGACAAAAATAAAGATTTATTCTTTTTAAAGACAAAAACAAAAGACAAAGAAAACTTAACAAAACAAAAGGAAAACTTGACACATGTTTTAACAGAAGAAAACTTAAATGAAAAATTTTCTATTCTCCTTTTGTTTTTGTTTTCTTTTTTATTTAAAAAATAAGAAGATATTTTAAAATAAAACAAGAAGATATTTAACAAAAGAAAACAAAAGGATTTAAAATAAAATGACACAAAATAGTCAACTAAGCCTAACAAGTAAAGCCCAATCACCCAACTTAAAATAACTACACTAATAAAAACTTCACGAATAAATTCATTAAACACATCGATGCAGACATCAGTAAACAAAATCTCGACCCAGAAATTGAAATCGATATTTGGAAATTTAGCTTGTGATTACAATCAGGAAATGAAAGGTTGACCCAGAAAATAGAATAAATTCAGCAAAAACAGCGATTTGGAATTAGTGTTTGGGGTTATTTTTTCAAGGTTGCCAATTGGTTTGGTTTTATTATGGTTGGAGATTGGGAGTCGAAGAGCTCATCTTGGGTTCGTGAATCGCAGGTTTGTTTGAGTGAGGTAAAGGAGGTAAAGTAATTTGATGGGTGCGGTTCATTTTGGGTTGCAATTGTTTACAGTGGTGCTTTAGTTTAGGCGATTTGGTCTTCGAGTTGCGGGCTTATGATTAGAAGGAGTATAGTGGTTTATGGTTGAAGGAGATGGCAATGTATGGGTTGATGTCTGGTGAATGGATGTGTTGCAAGGTTGAAGCAGTAATGACGTTTGTGGGTTTGGGCTGTTGTAGTAGGCAGAGGCAGAGGCAGTGGTATGTGTAATGAAATGTAATTATGGTTTATATGCAGTAGTTTGAAGGAGAATGGAAATGGTGTTTTTAGGCAATGTGGTTGTGGTGAAATATTGTGGTGATACGGAGGAAGTTTGAAGCGTTAATGTGAAGTTTCGGTGCAGTTGAACTTGTTTAATTATGGTTGATGTAGCAGTTTGAAGTTGAAGTAAGTGCAGGAAGGAAGTACGGTTTGGGGATGCAAGCAGTATGGTTTGTGGTGATATGAATGAGATGTTGCGGAGTGGAGTGCAGGCAATTTGAATGGTGCTGAATGTGCTGTGGGGTTGTGTTGATTTGATGGCAGATTGAGGTTGTTTGAATGGTATGGTTAGATGTTTGTTGATATGGGGTGGCAGAGGGTTGTTTTATGATGACTGTTGAGTTGAACTGAAGTGCATAGTGGTATGACAGTTTTAAAGGTGGAAGATGTGCAGAAGTCACTGATGGATGGTATTTGATGGTAGGTTGATGAGGATGATGGCAAGACAGTTTGTTTATGACAGGGATGGCAGCATGGGGGTTTAGAGATGTGATATGTGCACTTGCAAGAAGTTGTAGGATTATGTGGAGGTAAGTGAGCAAGGCAGTGATGTGAGATGGTGGAGTTGCTAACAGAGGTGATTGTAGGTGATGGAAGTTATATAAGGCAGTGAGAATTGATGTTTGTAGTAAGTATTGATGTGCAAGTATGTTTGGTGGTAGATGTTTGATGGCAGGGTGTGTGATAGGTGAATGTATGTGCAGATATGTATGTAAGGTGATCGAGGAATGCAAGAAATGTGCACAGTGGTGGCAGCAGGTTGAGTGCACAGTTGAAGGTTGAGTATAGTGGTTCAGGGTGGCTGTGTTGAGTTGACGGATTGGTTATGTGATGGAAGTGGTAGAAGGAAGAAGTGGTGGAGGTGGTTGCCTGGTTAGTGCAGTGGGTGTAGCATTTGGTTGCACTGTGCAGTGGAAATAATGTGGTAGTGGACAGGAAGAGTTGTATGGAAATTTGGAGAACATAAATTGTAATGTAAACAACCAGTGGTAAACGGAGAATGAACTTGTAATATATGCAAAAATGAAAAGTAACAAACATAAAATTGTAATACCAATGTGATGGAATTTTTTTTCTTTTTGAAATGAACTTGTGTATAACTTTTTTTAAATATGCAAATGAAAATGCAACTAGAAAGGCAACAAGCACACAAACAAAATGAAAACAAAAATTACACACAAACACACAACAATGCAACTCAACACATAAAATGAACACACAATAAAATCAAATAAAAATAATTCGAAGAGTAAAAATAAAATCTATTCCCTAGCAATGGCGCCAAAAACTTTTTTGACTACTAGTTTTTTATCAAATTAGAAAATCGCCGTAAAATGTGATAATAAAAATAACTGCAAGACCATAGCGTACAATTTTAGTACGCGGCGAGTACGAGTCGATCCGTAGAAAATTGAATTGGTTTAAAATTCTACTCATCAAATTAACCCAAATTTGCAAGTTTGTTTAAACTAAGAAAAATAGAAAAAATTAAACTAGAACAAAAGAGATTAAAAATATGAGATTAGAAGACAATTTAGAGGCAAATCCACTCTTATATTTTCTACATAAATCAACACAAAAATAATATATGATCTCTCTATTTTGATCTGAGTAGAATTAGTAATGTATTTATCATAAGTATGGTCTATTTATGTTATTAATTAACATAACTTAAATCATCAAACCATAATACAGCAACCAAAACCACTTATCATTTGTAATGAAAATGGACATGAAGTCAAAGAAAAGCTATTTCAAGTATGATCTATTTATTATTTAGTAACATAGATCATCAAATTTTGATTCTACTTTAATTTCATGATCAAAATCAATTAGTAAAATGATGATATAAATTGTGTTTATATTTGAGTAATAATAGCCTAATTGTGATTACAACATAGGCTATGAAATTCACTAATAAATTTACATCAACATTCAACTTTTCATAAAGCATTAAGAGAGATCATAAAAATAACATATGTTGAATTTACATAATTTTAGAGAGCTTCATTACCCCTAAATTGAAGGGGTTTAGCTTCTCATATGTTTTATCATTTCAACACATGTAAATTTCAACATAGAAAATTAAAGGAAAGTGAAAGCTAATTAAAATAAAAAGGAACTAACTACTGGCATAAAAATAAAACTAAGCTACCAACATAAAAGGAAAGAGAGCATGTAAATAAAAATGGGCATGAAAATAAAATAAAAGCAAAGAAAAAGAAGAAGAAGAGGCTTAAGGAGTCATTTTATTTCTTTTTTAATTTTGAGGCTGCAACTTGCATAATATCATAAGTAGATTACGGATTCATTATATAAACATAAGAGAGTTATTCATACATGCCTAAAACCCTAATCCATATTTAGGAGACTACCCAAAATACCCCTTAGGAAGTGTAACCTCCAAGTAATCATTAGCGTTAGCTTAATCCTCCATTAAATGTGCATGTGACTTTAATCACCACTAACTTGTGCATTAGCTCTTAATTTTGGTTTATGCTTAGTGGGTAGGTGGAGTCATCCATGATTTCATGAATTCTTTTATTCCTTCATTCCATTGTGCTCTTTCACTTGTGCTTGCATGAATATATGAAGCCACTTCTATTTTCCATCCAAATTCCTACAAATAAAACTAAAATGTGCAAATTAAATATTCTCAAATTAATGCATGCACAAAATTGCTATTTTTCCCCTAAATGAAGATGAATGAATGATGATTTAATGACATTTGGATTTTGGTAAAAACATGTAAAAATACCCAATTATGATATTTATTTAAAATAAAAGTGGATTAAATATGGAAGTAAAAATATGCACTTTTACATGCACATCAATGCAACCCCTTTGGAGTATACCTCTAGTAATATACTCCTGAGAAGCTCATATACTCCGTGACACTTTTCGAAAGTGTACAAGCCGGACCTCGCCAGATCTTATGGAGAATCCGAATATTGCACATCTAAACTCAAATCGTTTTTCACGTGATGGTACACAAAAATCTAGATGAGATGTGAAATACCATTTTAATGGGAGCAACCATACATAGATGAACGTCCACTCGCGCTTTTTGTTTAGTCATTTTCCGACAAAGGATAGCAAAGCTCAAAGAGCAGCAAATCATTTTAATGGTGACGATACACCATGAAGAAAGCTGAATCTAATAATTAATAAATCAACTATCGGGGATAGTTAAAATGATCGATATGGAAATTAATTTCATATATTTACCACTACTCGTTGATACCAGACAAGTCCTATCTCTCGGTTGAAAATAAAGTCGGGCAAGTTAAGGTAGTGTTATCTCCAGGCATCACCTTGACGACATTTTTAACTTTTGAGATAGAAGCGAGTCCAACCCTCAAAGTTTAGCGCTAAATGCATGACTAGATCCTTTCTATATAAGCGATATCGATTACAAAACAATTTTTCTATAACCAAAATCGAACTTTAACTTTTTTAAAATTGAACTTGTGCTTGATTTCCATATTGATAAAACACTTGTAGAATTAGTTCCTGATTGTTAAAACTTTAAAAGAATAATTTTTCCAAGTGCGCGACCCCGAAGGCCTGAACCAACATCAGACCGAGCGCCCAGAAGATTGTCCAACTTAACATCCCAATAATCGAGTTCCACTTCCTTTTTATAACTTTAAAACAATATAATTATCCCGAAAGATAATCAATCACATTTAAAATCTCTTTTAAATAAACAAATCCACTATCTTTAGTAATATAGATAATTATTTCCAAACACTTATATAACATTGGTAAACTAACTTTAAAATTTTATTAAATCAGTTTATTAACCTTAAATCGGTTGATTAAATCAATTTTGTTATATTAGATAATTTACTTAAATCACTTTTATTAAATCGATCGATTAACTTTTAATATCATTAATTACAAAGATTAATTAAATATAAAAAAATTAGTTAAAACGAATAAATTATCTCAAACGTCATTTATTAAAATGGTAAGTAATTTTAAATTCCATTAACTAAAACAATTAATTAAGTTCAAAAAAACCATAAATTATTTGGATTTAAATTTAAGCCTCATTAGTTAAACGATTAATTAAAATATCATTTGTTAAAATGATTTATTTAATTATAAAACATCATCAATTAAAATTATTTAACTAAATTCAAAATATCATTAGTTAAAACAATTAATTAAATTTAAAAAAAGCATTAATTAAAATGATTTATAAAATTCAATTATCACTATTTAAAATGATTAATTGCTTTTAAATATCATTAATTAAAATGATTATTAATTTCAATTATCATTAGTTGAAATAATTAATCAAGTTCAATAAATTAAGTAAACTCCATTACCATTAATTTGTTAGGAAATCAAATCCATGGTTTTAATGACAACAACTATACAATGAAAATGAAATGTACATATATATGTATATATACATGAACTTGCTAGAGCAACAACACTAGAAAGACAAGAACAAGGTGCAAAGAACAATACAAGAGACTACAAGTCGATAAGATCAAAGAAGCAAGAAGAAACATACACAAAAAGGACATGCACAGTTTTCAGACGTTTGAGTGCACAAGTCAGACGTCTGAAAATATCCTTTGGAACAACAAAACAGACAAGACCAGACGTCTGGTAGATGCACCCAGACGTCTGGAAATCTACCATGTACAAAAATCATATACTACCAGACGTCTGATTTCAAACTCGGGAACAAAAATTATACAGGCTCAGACGTCTGATACAAACATCCAGACGTCTGAATTCAAACTCGGGATTGAAATTTAAACTTCAACTGCCAGATTTGAATAGACGTCTTCGCTTCTCTTCGCTGCAACTCTTCATCATTAACAGAAGCAACTATAAAGCACTCATTAATGGATGCAACTACTCAACATATCTATCTACAACTATATATAGCATCAGGAATCAAGAGAAAGAACACACCTGACTACCTTACAACTCGACTCTCTATCTTGATCATCTCTTGTTCTAATCATCCACTTGCTATACAATCTGAAAATCTAAGATCATACACTTCTATATTCTCTCGAACAATATCGTATTCAATCATCCAAGAGATATAGGAAGTTCAATTGTACTATATAGGTAAAATCCGTGTAATAGAGAACACATAGTTGATAAAGAAACTCTACTATTGTAAACCTGTTCCTCCGGGTGAAGTGAGGGTTATTTGGTGAAAGGAAATTCCTAAGAGGAGCTTCGGGACTGGACGTAGGACGGGAGGTCCGAACCAGTATAAAATCCTGGTGTGATTATTCTTATTTACATTCTTTACTATCGTTACACTATAGTTTAATTTAGTTATATACTTGTCATTTGTATAATCGATCTACCATACTATAGACTTTCATTTGGTATCAGAGCCTGGGATTCTAGAGATCGTAACAACATCCTAGAATAAATGGCTATAAAGAGATCTACTCAAGGCAATAGGAAGAGGAAGAGCAATAAAGAAGAATCAAAGGAGAAAACAAACAAATGCTTCATGGCTAAACTCAGATCACAATCGATATGCTTAGATTCTTTATATAAAGATCTTCTGTTAGCACATGATGAATTATTAAAAGATTGTAAAACCTTGAATAAAGTTAATAGAATTGCTTTAGATAAGTTAAAAGATTGTGAGCAAGAAATTTCCAGTTTAAAAGAGGAAAATAAATTTTTGATATAACAAACTAAATGTTTTGAAAATACCGTAGAAGAACTTGTTTCACAAAAAAATTTCCTATAAAAAGAAAATGAGCAGTTAGAAGATAAAAACAATGATCTTTTAGAGGAAATCAATGTTTTGCAAAATAAAAATACTATCTTTGATAAAGAAAAGGAAATTTTTTCAATAGAAATTACGGATTTGAAAAGACAAAATGATTTATTACAATCATCTTTAGATAATTCAGAATCTCTTCTTCTCGAAAATGAGAACTGTACGATAAAAAGGGAAAATTCTGAATTAAACAAGCTAATTGATATTTTGAAAAACAGTAATATTTCTTTTGAAAATAATAATTTTGACTTCAAAGCTAAATTTGATAAACTTAACACTGAAGTCACAAAATTTAAAAAAGGTCAAAACGATTTAAACATGATTTTATCTAGTTCTAGACCTTTACATGACAAAAGTGGTTTAGGATATAAAAATACAAATCGTAGAAATAGCACTAGATACACTTTCATGTATAGAAAAAATGTTAGTGCTAGTACTAAATTTCGAGTAAAGTCTAGATCAAATTCTTATAGAAAATCAAATACTGCTATGGCCAATAATATTTATAATTTCTTTAGAAGTACAAAATCATTGAACGGAAATATGAATAAATATTATCTAGTGGAAATTAGCCACAAGGGTCTCTTTAGCAAGTGGAATTAGTTTCTAGGACACACAACTGAAATAATTACTTTCAAGGACAAAACGTAAAATAATTAGTTTCTAGGGCCTAAAAACATATGGAAATTATGTCCTTGAAAGTAATTGGACTGCTAACTTTGTCCTTGAAAGTAATTATTCTGCTGACTTTGGCCTTGAAAGTAATTTCTTTGAATGTGTGTCCTAGAAACTAATTGGACTGCAAAGTTTGTCCTTTTGGTGAAATGCCCCTATTATCTAAGTATTTGGGTTCCTGTTAATTGGAAAAATAGAGAAAAATACATTGATGATTATTTTGATATGGTAGTTAATAATGAAAATTATATTTATAAAGGTTCAACCACACCTAAATGGGTATGGTTTCCAAAGATCTAACCCCCCGGACCCTAACATAGTAAGTGGGTACCAAAAAATGATTTTTATTTCAGGTACTCGGAGAAACAAAAGGAAATTGCAAATATGATTCCCTCATTCTTTTTTGATAAGGACAAAGGGGGAGAGATAATGGAAAGCACATATTTAGGGGGAGATTTATAAAAATTACATAATAAAAGTACATTGTATAATTGTCATCATCAAAAAGGGGGAGATTGTTAGGAAATCAAATCCATGGTTTTAATGACAACAACTATACAATGAAAATCAAATGTACATATATATGTATATATACAGGAACTTGCTAGAGCAACATCACTAGAAAGACAAGAACAAGGTACAAAGAACAATACAAGAGACTACAAGTCGATAAGATCAAAGAAGCAACAAGAAACATGCACAAAAAGGACATGCACAGTTTTCAGACGTCTGAGTGCACAAGTCAGACGTCTGAAAATATCCTCTGGAACAACAAAACATACAAGACCAGACGTCTGGTAGATGCACCCAGACGTCTGGAAATCTACCCTGTACAAAAATTATATACTACCAGACGTCTGATACAAATACCAGACGTCTGATTTCAAACTCGGGAACAAAAATTATATAGGCTCAGACGTCTGATACAAACATCCAGACGTCTGAATTCAAACTCGGGATTGAAATTTAAACTTCAACTGCCAGATTTGAATAGACGTCTTCGCTTCTCTTCGCTGCAACTCTTCATCATTAACAGAAGCAACTATAAAGCACTCATTAATGGATGCAACTACTCAACATACCTATTTACAACTATATATAGCATCAGGAATCAAGAGAAAGAACACACCTGACTACCTTACAACTCGACTCTCTATCTTGATCATCTCTTGTTCTAATCATCCACTTGCTATACAATCTGAAAATCTAAGATCATACACTTCTATATTCTCTCGAACAATATCGTATTCAATCATCCAAGAGATATAGGAAGTTCAATTGTACTATATAGTCAAAATCCGTGTAATAGAGAACACATAGTTGATAAAGAAACTCTACTATTGTAAACCTGTTCCTCCGGGTGAAGTGAGGGTTATTTGGTGAAAGGAAATTCCTAAGAGGAGCTTCGGGACTGGACGTAGGACGGGAGGTCCGAACCAGTATAAAATCCTGGTGTGATTATTCTTATTTACATTCTTTACTATCGTTACACTATAGTTTAATTTAGTTATATACTTGTCATTTGTATAATCGATCCACCATACTATAGACTTTCATAGTTAAAAGAATTAATTAAACTCAAATAATAATTAGTTAAAATGATTAATTAAGTATAAAACATCATTAGAAAAAATGATTAATTAAATCTAAGGATAAACCAATCTTAATCATCATTTATTAAATTGGTTAATTAATCTCAAAATCATTAGTTAAAATGATAAATTATTTTAAATTATCATTAATCCAAATGATTAATGAGATTTTCAATATTCTGTTTAGCGGAAACACAAGCTCAAGTTCATATGACAGGGTTTGGGGATGTAATTTAACAAATAACGATATAGCGAAATTGCTATAACGACAATTAACAAGTTAAATGGAATATCAGAATTTAATTTTAATTTACCATCATTAATAGCATACGGATGTAAATAAATAATTTATAGGCGAGAAACCCTTTTGAATCTCTCTATAGATTTTTCCTGCAAAACAATAGTTATGGGTAATATATATATAATCATACGGGTTTATAACGATCAAATTAATATGTCATCTATTTTCCAAACGGAAATTCGACCAAACAATCAATCAATAATTTAATTAACATCCAAGCAATCAATAAACATTTATAACATCATAAATATGATATAATCAAATTTAATGTGCGTTAAACTCACACTGATTTTCGTTTTCGCCGAAATGTCCCAATTTGTACTAAAACTGAACGGTCGTCCGATTTAACCTAAATTTTCACTTGCTCCAAATCCAACTAAACCAACTCCATCGTGAAGCTCGATGGCATGAGTCCAACACAAAAAACGGCGTTCAAATCTGACCTTGTATGAGCGAGATACAAGATTTATAAGTTGTCGATAAGTTTTAACTTAAAAATTAAAAAACTTATATATTAATTACGATTATACCCTCACCTTTTCTCCTTCCCCAAATAAATAATGTGCACGACCAGACATTCACATAGAGCAACCCATGTACACGCACGTTCTCTCTCCTCCTAGCACCCTCATTTCTCGATGAAACTTCGATCCGACAAGTCCGTTGCTCCTCTCTACGCGAGCTCCTTCCGAACCACCCCACAAATCGAAGCCGGACTCCCCATTGAAAGTGCGACCTAACGACAGCCCCAAGCCACCCCTTCGATGCGTTTTTCTCTGGGAGACCAAATTTCAACATAAGTTGCTCTACACCCCAAAGAATCCAAATCCAAGATCCGTTTCTCTAATCGATGACTTAAATGCCTAAAATCGCGAGCCCTAGCTCCTCCTCCATAAACGGTCATGGCCACCCTTTCCAATGCAACCAAAAAATGAGGGTACATCATCGATGCTCATACTTAAACTAGTTCAACGGATCAAAAAAAACGAGGATTTTTGTAACGACCCGTATTTTTAACACTTTAAAAATACGAATTAAAATGAAAATTTTGGATAAAAATCCGAAGGAAATAAAATTTTGTGTTGTTAAATGTGAATTACAAGTTAAAATACAAAGCTGAATTCTGAAATAACTTATTTGTAAATTAAATATGGATGTTAACTTGTAGTGAATGTAAATAATGAATTGAATTTGATTGTAAACCAAATATGTTATGATTGTAAACAAAGAATAAATAAAATGGTAGATATAATAATGGAAGTTATGTTATTGAAACTAACATAAATAAATGTAACTTAATATTACAGTTGATTGAAAGCAGATAATAACTGAAACTGTAATTTGATAAAGATGTTAACTTGTAATTGAACGTAAGTAAAAGATTTAAATTTGAATGTAACAAGTAATTGAATTGAATTGAATTTGATTGTAAACAACGAAATAAATAAAATGTTACATTTAATATTGAAGTTATAATATGGAAATCAACGTAAATGAATGTAATTTAATATTACTGTGAATTTAAATAAGATGACAGCTGAAGAAAATGAAAGTAAATGAATTATAAACTATTGATAATAATGTACAAGTAAATGGTTGATTCAATAATGAAAGTGTAAATCGAAATAAAAGAATTCATTTGGAATTAAATAACTTGAATTTGAATTACAATATAATTGAACGCTGAATCTAATATAATCTTTTATATTGGATTTATAATGGAAAATTGCATTGTAAAAGATTGTTAATTACTATGAAATTAAAAATGGAATTTGTGAACAATTGAAATTTGATTTAAAAGTTAATAATTTAAAATTGGGAATTTTATATTGAAATTAAACAGTCGAATAATTTATTTTTCGAATATTGGATTTAATTAGACAATTAAATCGATAATTTAAATTTCAGAAATAATTGAAAATCGAGTTGAATATGATTGAAAATGATTTGTAAAATTTTATCTTATCATATTGGAGTTATAGTAATGTTATAGAACTTTTAAAATTGAATTTAAAGTTAATTTGTGAAAATTGAATATTTTAATATTTAATTATCGACTGAAAAATAGCCATTTTTCTAACAGTCTCAGAATGGAACGAAACTAGTTCCATTGGATCCGTAATAGTTTGTTATTGTCGGATTTCAATTTTCGTAGCAATCGGAGTTATCGTTTGACCATGGCAGCTCGAAACGCATCGAATTGTTTTAATATTAATTCGGCGAGAGAAAATAGTCATTTTTCAAAAAAATCTCGGATTTCGACGAAACCAGTTTCATCGGATCCGTAATGTCATATTATTGTAGGGTTTCAAGTTTCGTAACGATCGAACTTGTCATTTGATCGTACGAACGCGAAACGCCTTGAAATCAATTTGAGAATTTCTTTTTCAGCATAACTTCTTCATACAATGGAATTTGGACGTGAAACTTTTTCCATCGTGCTCAGAATATTTTAAAACACCTATTTCGATATATGGGTTTACCCAATTTCGTTCCGGGGTCAGAACGGGCTTTTCGGGCCATAGTTTGTTCCGCACGTTCATCTATCCAGTCTATCTACTCTATCTCTAACATACCTATATAAACACAGTTATAAACCCTAGCCTCCCTAATCTTCATTTGTCTGTACGTACAATTCATCTTCTTCTTAGCTTCTCATTCCAATGGCAGACAAAACCTAATTCCCAAATATAAAAAAAAAATCGAGATTTACGCGCTCAGGGTCGCGCTTCGGGTTTCAGGGGGAAAAACCCTGGAGCTACTTCGAGTCGGGAAGAAAACTACTCGGGTCATCGGGTCGTTTTCGCAAAAACTCCAAGCAGGCATCGGGTATTTGAGGCGGCGGACCGGGTTGAACTCGAAGTCGACTCAGCACTAGAATTTTCCAATCTTCAAATTTTCATAACTTTTGCATACGGACTCGGATTTGGACGAGGTTTCTTTTGTTAGGATCGTATCGAAATTCCGGACACTTTGACGCTGGTTTGGATGGATTTGGAGACTGTCAAATTTTTGGGTTTAAATTGAATTTAAATTCAATTTAAATTCAAAAGGTGAGTGTTTATACGCTCACAATTGACTAAAATAATTTTTGTTAGTTAAATTTGATATTATGAAGTGATATGAATTTTATTTGTCGTTGTTTGATAAAATTTAATTGTCATATAGATTGTCATTTGAATTCACCATTGAAAATTAAATTGACAGTCAAATTGAAATTAAAATTGAATTGCGATTAAATTACCTGACATTGATAACTATGAAATTGCCGTGAATTGTATTGTCTATTGGAAGATTTATTTCGATGGATGTTATTGGTTGATATCTAAATGTTTGGATGTTTATTTGCTTATATGTATCCTGTTATACATACATATGACACTGTGATTGGTTTATGTGATATATATTCATCCCTGACATTTAATTGAAATAAATAATCACTTGGCCATAGGTTAGAAAATTATATACGGACACCGGGTTGGTTAAATTAAATGATTTTAAAAAGTTGTTTTGAAATTATTTAAATGAATTGATTTTAAGAATAAAATCCAATTTATGGAAATTGAATTATTTTGAATTGAAGCTCGATATGTTGGAATTTAAACTTGGTAAATGAAATTGTTTAATTACTCGAAGTTTAGATTTTTAAGAAAAGGATTGAAATACGACGTAAATATTCGAAAGTTGATTTGTTTTAAAAGATTGGACTTTTAATCGAACTCTGAATATTTCTAAGAAAATTTATATGAAATGATATTTCAAGTTTGAGTTTGGAATTGAAAATTTATTTGAAATTGAGATTTAATTAATTTGGAATTTAATTGAAATTCAAAGAAATTCGTGAATTGGACTAAATTGAAACTATTGAATTAAATTTGAAGATAAAATTGATTTGAATAGGATTGGAACTGAAATTGAGTTGGAATGTAATACTTAAATGAATTCTTGAAATCCGAATGTTAATCTAAGTTTATTGAATTGGAATTGTTCCAGAAATTAAGTAAACTACTTAATACGGATGTTTAATTTGAAGTATATTCTAATTTGAATACAAAATGGTTTTAAAGCGAATCTTATATTCTTATATAAATATATGAGCTGTTTTGAAATGTGAAATATTTAAAATTTCAAAATATATTGAAAGTGAAATTGTTTATTTTGTGGTTCAAATATGTATTTGAAATTGATAATTTGAAATGGTTTATTGAGAAGCTAAATCGAGTTGAAATTAATGATTTTGAAATCGAAATGAGATATTGAGGCGAAAAATGATTTTGAAACGGAATCTTACATCTTGAATAGATATGATGATATTTGAACGGATTTGATTTTGAAGCGAATATGATATTCTGATATCAATTATGAATCGATTTGAAATGTAAAAGAGACCGGGATCGGATATGGACATACTCTCTGTCGATACCGAAAACCACTTTAATAACTAATACACGCGGAGTGTTGATCCAGAATGAAGTGGATGGTTTTGGTGAACGCGTTGACTGAAGAAAGAGAATGATTTTGGATGACCCTTGACATGACTAAAACAGGAGCCGCGCCGGGCCATTGAGGATCGCCATCTCTAGCGGACACACTCCTTCGTTACCATGTCTATTACTTTTGTGATTCGATTTGGGTGCACCCCTCGATTATGGGAGTGTTGTTTCGCGGTGTTGGGGTAGTAGCTGCTATGCCCAACATCAGTCCGGATCAGGCAACTACTAGTATCCTAGTTGGTATCGCCTCATGTACCTTGTCATACTGATTATCCTATTCGCGACCACTACGTTTTGTTTTGTACCTTTAGTATATGGATTGCCCTCTGGTGACTTCCAGTTTTGGGGAAACTATGGTCTTGTATATGCTCTTGGGAATATAAACTGTGTTAAGGGTGGAATGGGCCATGGCTTAACGCTATTTTAATACTTTTACTTTAATGTAGACATATTATAATAGCGTATTGTACTACATAGTAGATAGTTTAACGGATCCTTGAGAGATGGAAAATCCTGTAACATCTCTTAAGTTATTGCACTCACGTTAACACTGGATAGGAGATGTCAAACCCCGTAAACATCTCTGACGCCGTCACACTCATATTTCTTATTCGATTTGACTTACATGAGATATTTTAGTCCAGACTCGAGTGTTTTGTCTTTTCATCATGCTCGGGTCAGCTTGAGCATTTCAGATAAGGTTGAAGATCTATTTTGGAGGACGAAGACGGAGTTTGGTATTACATCATTTGTATTCTACTACCATATTATTTTTCCGCTGCATTATTGTATTATCTCTGATATGTATGTAACTCTGATTTATGATGTATAATAATAATCAAATTTATTTATTTAACAGCTTCATGAACTGTTATTTTATTATTATATCTTGTTCCTTCCGCTGCGAGATTCTGAGTTTGTTTCTGTTCTTTCTTTTCTTTTCTTTTCTTATTTACCCCAATAACTATCCGTATTTCGGATTGTTTGAGTCGGCATGTGTGTATGTTTTGTCGACTTGAACGGTCAAAAATGGCAGGTCGTTACAGTTGGTATCAGAGCTTTGGTTTAGATTACCTTGGCTCTAGTGGGGAATAACTCATTGAAATAGGGTTAAACCTTATGAATGAGTTCGAGTGTATATGAGAGAGCGTATTTGTAATTTTGATATAAAAATGATTTTATATTGTGTTAAATTGTTCCGTTGAGTATTTATGAATTCTCGTTGGTACTTGGGACGCCAAGGCATCGATAGGAATTTTTAAACACTCGAATAGGACAGATTGACATAATATTGTTTTGGACTATATTTTTATATAAAAGAACTATCTTAAAAAATTTTAAATTTTGATTGTATTGGTTGTTAGGAGATGATAATATTAGATTACCATCGTTTATTGTTGATTAGTCAATATTTCTAACTATTGACTATTGGACGATTTTAAGAAATGAAACTTGTAAATATGATTGACAATGAATATAAATGGTAAATAAAATAAAATAAAAATGAATTTAAATTAAGATGGAGAATTTAAATTCCGGTGTTTTGAAAATTTATTAACAAAAATTTGAAATGTATAATACAAGTATTATATGATAGTATATTCGATTAGAAATTGTTTTCAAAGGATTTTCAAATGAAGTAAGTGTTATACTCCCCTCTTGACACTAGAGAATGATTTCGGTGATGAGTGCACGCATCATCGACGTTTATTTTCGAGAGTCTAAGTGGGGGAGATAACTTAATAACTTTTTCTAAACCCTGTTTTGATTAAAATTGAATTTTATTTTGTATTCTCTATAGTATGACTTGATACACATTAATATAAGTATATATTATTTCAAACTTGATTTGAAATGAAACCGGAGATGAAATTCTTAAGTTCTTTAATATTTAATGACTTTAAACTATTGAGATAAACAAATACTTGAATCATTACGGAACTTCTAAATTGTGAAATGAGAAATGAACCTAAGAGCTAAGTGAAAATATCAATTGAAGTAGAAATCCTTAGAATTAGGAAATTATGAATTTAAAATAAAATTGAAACTGTAAAACTCGCATAGTATTAAATTCCATTCTATAGCATAAATATAACTTACCAAAATATTTAAGAAGTTCAAAAATGTTATATGAATTGTTAATTGGATAATATACAAGTTTAGGTTTGAATAATGAAATATGCATTTAATTAATGGTTTGCAAATATAAATAAAATTGTTAGTAAATAATTGGAATTTAAAGTAACATTTAAAGGTGATTCACCATTTTGTTAATATAAAATGGAAATACTATATGTGAATGTAAATGTGAAATTAAATTATAGTGAAATTTAAGTAATGACTTAAGAATTAATTAATTGAAATTTCAACTTTGAATGAAAAGAGGTTGTATGTTGTTTAACTGCATTCTATTTGCATAACAAAAACTTACCAAATACTTAAAAAGTTTAAAATGCTTATAAGGATAAGTAGAGGAATAATATACCAGTGTGAGAGTGAATAATAAAATGTGAAGATTTATTGATAGTTGTAAATATAAAAGAAATTTAAGCTGTAAAATGAATGATATATACAAGTGAATGAATAAAATTTAAAATTAATGAAATATAAAATTTGTAAATGGAAACTAATTAAAGTTGAATATAACTAAATGTCAATAAACTTGGAAGTGTATGAAATAAAAAAAATTTACTTGGAAATGTATAATTGATTTAGTGTAGATTCTGGATTGATGGTAATGTTTGATATGCATTGGTTGTTTGATGGATGGTAATTGATTTAGTAGAATTCATTAGTGTTAATGGAATTGAATAAACGGAATAAAATTTTAAAATAATTAAATTCAAATTTGAAGCAAAGTGAAATTAAATATAATTGAATCCAATTTAAATTGAAGCAAATTGACTTGAATTTAAAATGTGAATGAAACAAACTTGAATAGATCGGAAACAAATTGAATGTAAACGTATTTCATGGATAAATAAGAAAATAAACGACTTTGTGTTTATGATTGTTTCTTTAGAAAATTTAAAGTTTGTACTTTGAAATAATAAAAGCAAAATTTTGGAAAAAAATCCCAAAATTGTCCAATATATGCTGAAACGAAAACAACCATAACTTTTAAATGGCTGGACGAAGTTCAACGATATTAGACTTTTCGGAAAGCTTAGAAACTGTAGCACGACTTTTGTTTAGACTGTATTGAGAAATTCCTTCATTTACTTAGTTAAAATTTTGAATCTTCTCGCTGGCCTGTGTAAAAGGGAAGCAAAATCAGTAGCATATACTCTTAGTATTTTTGCCATAACATTTTACTGGTTTATCGGATTTTGATGATCTTGCATTTTATGGAAAGCCTAGAACTTAAGCTAAAACTTTTGTTTTAAGCATTTGGTGTTTTGCTGTCGTTTAGAAGGTCAAAAACGTGACCAAACGTCGCTGACCTGCGCAATTCATTGCCAGGCTGAGGCGTATCTATTTAGTAAAACGGTCGTAACTTTTGAACGGAAGGTCCGAATTCAATGATTTTGGACATTCAGGAAAGCCTGAAACGAATGCAACAACTTTTGTTTAGATTCCATTTCAAATTTTATCGTTTAGGTGACCAAAAAATGAGATTCGTTTGCTGTCCTGAAAATTGAATTTCAGTTTTGAAGCTAAACATGTTATATGTGTGTTGTTTATGATAAGTATATCGATCTATCTTTATATGCATGGTTCTAGCTTGGTTATTGAGCATTTTAGTAGGTAGCAAAGGGGTTGCGCTTCGCTTGTGGAGCTCGCTTCTGCGCTTAATGCAAAATGTAAGTTAAAATGCTAATAAACGCTAAATAAAAGGTATGTTCTCGGATTACAGTTTATGTTGTGGTATATTATTGTGTTCCCCATGTTTTGGGATGCCTCATTCTTGTAATGAAATGTATATCATGCAATTATTACTACTGTGAAATTTTTCGGTCCTAGCCGCGCAAAGGAAGTGCTACTGAAATTTTTCAAAAAATCCGGGAGTTAGAAAATTTTGTGAAAAAAATCCTATAACTAAATTTTGCCAATAAGTGGAATATTTTGAATGAATTATATCTAAATGATGGTTTCCCCTTCTCCGTTCCTTTTCGAGGACGAAAAGTTTTAAGTGGAGGAGAATGTAACGACCCGTATTTTTAACACTTTAAAAATACGAATTAAAATGAAAATTTTGGATAAAAATCCGAAGGAAATAAAATTTTGTGTTGTTAAATGTGAATTACAAGTTAAAATACAAAACTGAATTCGGAAATAACTTATTTGTAAATTAAATATGGATGTTAACTTGTAGTGAATGTAAATAATGAATTGAATTTGATTGTAAACCAAATATGTTATGATTGTAAACAAAGAATAAATAAAATGGTAGATTTAATAATGGAAGTTATGTTATTGAAACTAACATAAATAAATGTAACTTAATATTACAGTTGATTGAAAGCAGATAATAACTGAAACTGTAATTTGATAAAGATGTTAACTTGTAATTGAACGTAAGTAAAAGATTTAAATTTGAATGTAACAAGTAATTGAATTTGATTGTAAACAACGAAATAAATAAAATGTTACATTTAATATTGAAGTTATAATATGGAAATCAACGTAAATGAATGTAATTTAATATTACTGTGAATTTAAATAAGATGATAGCTGAAGAAAATGAAAGTAAATGAATTATAAACTATTGATAATAATGTATAAGTAAATGGTTGATTCAATAATGAAAGTGTAAATCGAAATAAAAGAATTCATTTGGAATTAAATAACTTGAATTTGAATTACAATATAATTGAACGCTGAATCTAATATAATCTTTTATATTGGATTTATAATGGAAAATTGCATTGTAAAAGATTGTTAATTACTATGAAATTAAAAATGGAATTTGTGAACAATTGAAATTTGATTTAAAAGTTAATAATTTAAAATTGGGAATTTTATATTGAAATTAAACAGTCGAATAATTTATTTTTCGAATATTGGATTTAATTAGACAATTAAATCGATAATTTAAATTTCAGAAATAATTGAAAATCGAGTTGAATATGATTGAAAATGATTTGTAAAATTTTATCTTATCATATTGGAGTTATAGTAATGTTATAGAACTTTTAAAGTTAATTTGTGAAAATTGAATATTTTAATATTTAATTATCGACTGAAAAATAGCCATTTTTCTAACAGTCTCAGAATGGAACTAAACTAGTTCTATTGGATCCGTAATAGTTTGTTATTGCCGGATTTCAATTTTCGTAGCAATCGGAGTTATCGTTTGACCGTGGCAGCTCGAAACGCATCGAATTGTTTTAATATTAATTCGGCGAGAGAAAATAGTCTTTTTCAAAAAAATCTCGGATTTCGACGAAACCAGTTTCATCGGATCCGTAATGTCATATTATTGTAGGGTTTCAAGTTTCGTAACGATCGGACTTGTCGTTTGATCGTACGAACGCGAAACGCCTTGAAATCAATTTAATTGAAATCAATTTGAGAATTTCTTTTTGAGCATAACTTCTTCATACAATGGAATTTGGACGTGAAACTTTTTCCATCGCGCTCAGAATATTTTAAAACACCTATTTCGATATATGGGTTTACCCAATTTTGTTCCGGGGTCAGAACGGGCTTTTCGAGCCATAGTTTGTTCCGCACGTTCATCTATCCAGTCTATCTACTCTATCTCTAACATACCTATATAAACACAGTTATAAACCCTAGTCTCCCTAATCTTCATTTGTCTGTACGTACAATTCATCTTCTTCTTAGCTTCTCATTCCAATGGCAGACAAAACCTAATTCCCAAATATAAAAAAAAATTCGAGATTTACGTGCTTCGGATCGCGCTTCGGGTTTCAGGGGGAAAAACCCTGGAGCTACTTCGAGTCGGGAAGAAAACTACTCGGGTCATCGGGTCGTTTTCGCAAAAACTCCAAGCAGGCATCGGGTATTTGAGGCGGCGGACCGGGTTGAACTCGAAGTCGACTCAGCACCAGAATTTTCCAATCTTCAAATTTTCATAACTTTTGCATACGGACTCGGATTTGGACGAGGTTTCTTTTGTTAGGATCGTATCGAAATTCCGGACACTTTGACGCTGGTTTGGATGGATTTGGATACTGTCAAATTTTTGGGTTTAAATTGAATTTAAATTCAATTTAAATTCAAAAGGTGAGTGTTTATACGCTCACAATTGACTAAAATAATTTTTGTTAGTTAAATTTGATATTATGAAGTGATATGAATTTTATTTGTCGTTGTTTGATAAAAATTTAATTGTCATATAAATTGTCATTTGAATTCACCGTTGAAAATTAAATTGACAGTCAAATTGAAATTAAAATTGAATTGCGATTAAATTACCTGACATTGATAACTATGAAATTGCCGTGAATTGTATTGTCTATTGTATGATTTATTTCGATGGATGCTATTGGTTGATATCTAAATGTTTGGATGTTTATTTGCTTATATGTATCCTGTTATACATGCATATGACACTGTGATTGGTTTATGTGATATATATTCATCCCTGACATTTAATTGAAATAAATAATCACTTGGCCATAGGTTAGAAAATTATATACGGACACCGGGTTGGTTAAATTAAATGATTTTAAAAAGTTGTTTTGAAATTATTTAAATGAATTGATTTTAAGAATAAAATCCAATTTATGGAAATTGAATTATTTTGAATTGAAGCTCGATATGTTGGAATTTAAACTTGGTAAATGAAATTGTTTAATTACTCGAAGTTTAGATTTTTAAGAAAAGGATTGAAATACGACGTAAATATTCGAAAGTTGATTTGTTTTAAAAGATTGGACTTTTAATCGAACTCTGAATATTTCTAAGAAAATTTATATGAAATGATATTTCAAGTTTGAGTTTGGAATTGAAAATTTATTTGAAATTGAGATTTAATTAATTTGGAATTTAATTGAAATTCAAAGAAATTCGTGAATTGAACTAAATTGAAACTATTGAATTAAATTTGAAGATAGAATTGATTTGAATAGGATTGGAACTGAAATTGAGTTGGAATGTAATACTTAAATGAATTCTTGAAATCCGAATGTTAATCTAAGTTTATTGAATTGGAATTGTTCCAGAAATTAAGTAACCTACTTAATACGGATGTTTAATTTGAAGTATATTCTAATTTGAATACGAAATGGTTTTAAAGCGAATCTTATATTCTTATATAAATATATGAGCTGTTTTGAAATGTGAAATATTTAAAGTTTTGAAATATATTGAAAGTGAAATTGTTTATTTTGTGGTTCAAATATGTATTTGAAATTGATAATTTGAAATGGTTTATTGAGAAGCTAAATCGAGTTGAAATTAATGATTTTGAAATCGAAATGAGATATTGAGGCGACAAATGATTTTGAAACGGAATCTTACATCTTGAATAGATATGATGATATTTGAACGGATTTGATTTTGAAGCGAATATGATATTTTGATATCAATTATGAATCGATTTGAAATGTAAAAGAGCCACCGGTGTAATAATACGTAGTTATCAAAGAGACCGGGATCGGATATGGACATACTCTCTGTCGATACCGAAAACCACTTTAATAACTAATACACGCGGAGTGTTGATCTAGAATGAAGTGGATGGTTTTGGTGAACGCGTTGACTGAAGAAAGAGAACGATTTTGGATGACCCTTGACATGACTAAAACAGGAGCCGCGCCGGGCCATTGAGGATCGCCATCTCTAGCGGACACACTCCTTCGTTACCATGTCTATTACTTTTGTGATTCGATTTGGGTGCACCCCTCAATTATGGGAGTGTTGTTTCGCGGTGTTGGGGTAGTAGCTGCTATGCCCAACATCAGTCCGGATCAGGCAACTACTAGTATCCTAGTTGGTATCGCCTCATGTACCTTGTCATACTGATTATCCTATTCGCGACCACTACGTTTTGTTTTGTACCTTTAGTATATGGATTGCCCTCTGGTGACTTTCGGTTTTGGGGAAACTACGGTCTTGTATATGCTCTTGGGAATATAAACTGTGTTAAGGGTGGAATGGGCCATGGCTTAACGCTATTTTAATACTTTTACTTTAATGTAGACATATTATAATAGCGTATTGTACTACATAGTATATAGTTTAACGGATCCTTGAGAGATGGAAAATCCCGTAACATCTCTTAAGTTATTGCACTCACGTTAACACTGGATAGGAGATGTCAAACCCCGTAAACATCTCTGACACCGTCACACTCATATTTCTTATTCGATTTGACTTACATGAGATATTTTAGTCCTGACTCGAGTGTTTTGTCTTTTCATCACGCTCGGGTCAGCTTGAGCATTTCAGATAAGGTTGAAGATCTATTTTGGAGGACGAAGACGGAGTTTGGTATTACATCATTTGTATTCTACTACCATATTATTTTTCCGCTGCATTATTGTATTATCTCTGATATGTATGTAACTCTGATTTATGATGTATAATAATAATCAAATTTATTTATTTAACAGCTTCATGAACTGTTATTTTATTATTATATCTTGTTCCTTCCGCTGCGAGATTCTGAGTTTGTTTCTGTTCTTTCTTTTCTTTTCTTATTTACCCCAATAACCATCCGTATTTCGGATTGTTTGAGTCGGCATGTGTGTATGTTTTGTCGACTTGAACGGTTAAAAATGGTAGGTCGTTACAATTTTTAGTAGCTTGTATAATTTGATTTTGAATTTTGAATTCTTGTATTAAAAAGAAGAAGCTCTGTTCTTGTTTACAGACAATGTATAAATAGGGTGGAGGGTAAGGTGACTGGTATGGGCATGGGTATGGGGTAGAATGATGGAGGGTATGGCCAAAATTAAGGGGGATATGTACACACACACATATATATTATTTTATTTTTAAAATATTTAACAAAATATACCCGAAAATCTCGAACTCCAAACGAGGCATGTCGCCTGGCATGCTATATGTTATACCCCTATTTTGAACGCAATCGAACTAGTCTCGAGGCTTAATATGTAGAAGATAGCTTTTTAAACCCAATTATTATATTAAATTTTCGATATTAATTTCAACGTGCTTCGATCTCGCATGACCAAACTATACGTCTAATCGCTGTGAAATTCGACGGTGTAATATAATTCACTATTACGGATCCAGTGAAAATGGTTTCGTCGAAATCCGAGACTGTGCCCTGAAAGGCTAGTTTTACAAATCTAAATATTGTTTTATATTTAATTATTGATATTTATTTGATCTATTTATATTTGTAAATAAATTTTACAAATTGAATTCACTAATATTATTTATTAATTAAAACGAGATAACTTAATTATTAAATCCATTTAGTTAACATTTAATTCACAATTCAAATATTTAAGTATTCCCTGTATTTGAATTATAAGCTATTAAATTCCAAAATCCAGTTATTTAAATATTCAAAATTAATTAAACATTTAAAATCAAATGACCAGAATTTTTGTTTGTTACATCCCCCATACCTAAATGAATTTCGACCCCGAAATTCCTAAGGAAGAAAATGTTTCCAAACCCTTAAATTTTAAAACTAAAAATTAAATTTCGTCCGTTTGCATTTTAATTTATGTAATTTATTTATATCGTGTATACAGGGTATCGATAGCCAAAATTCGATGTAATTCGACTCGGCCACATGATATAAATCTATATTGATGATTATTGATGATTTTGAAGGATTTGCCTTCTTAATTCATATTTTTAGATGATCGATTAATTTTCTAGTTTTAAAATATTTTGAAAGCTTCGATAAATTATTTTGGTATTTTAAAAAATTGAAGTGTATTTATAAATAAATAAAATTGGTGGGTAAACAAAGGATTTTGTTGGAAATTATTTTGGATATCAAAGTTGTTTTGAAAATAGAAAATATTTTATTTCTAACTATTAGAGTATAAAATGAAGAACTTGAATAATATCTATAGTTTGAAATAAATATAATTTACTTTGTGATTTACAAATTTATTTTCAAGTATTTATTTTTTGTTATAAATGATTCATTATTAAATAATGAGTTGTTGGTTGTTATGTTTATCTATCTGAATAATTTGATCTATATTAGTTTTTCAATCATTCTTCTCTTGTATATTGAATTGGATTATATGAGCGGTTCACCATTGATGTTGATTTTGTTTAGTGATTTGATATGATACGATGATGACAACCTTCTATATGATTTCGTGATGATTTTTATCATGTAATAAGAAATCTGAATAAATGGATTCCTAATATCGTTTGGGATGGAGCATTCAGTAATATTTCTCCAGTTATTTTTTGGACTCGTTATATTGAAGGAGCGAGTGTGGTGTGTAAGCTTCGAATAAAAGAACTAATAACATGAGTTTGTATGGGATGCCATTGTGTTATTTATTTAATTATTCTTTGCTCGTGGATGACACTCATATGGGGACATGTTGTGTGTGACTCGCTGTGGTGAGCATTTATGGAGGCTACTTGTTCGCCACATAATTTATGTACATTATGTATCTGTCTACCTTTGTCCAACTCCCTTTATGTTTCGGGAGTGAACCAGATTAACCAATATTCACCCTAACGGCCTGACCCTGAAGTCGTGCCCCATATCCACGGCACCGTTGTTGTTTGTGGTATTTGATGCGCATCACGAGATTGGTAGTTGGTTGCCCCTTTTACCACGTAGGCCAGCAGTAAGTTACCATAGGGGCACATGTCGATAGTCATGGCCGAAGTGGCTATGTGTTGTTGAGCCTATGGTGGATCACTGTCACGATACCGAGAGGGGAGAGATAACGGTAACCAATGATTGTAGGAGTTGTGTTATGTGGACCACATGTGGCTCCTAGAGCAAGCAGACGTGTTGTCAGTTTCCCGTCTGGTTCCGGTGTATGTGTATGTATGCGTAGGTGGTAAACGGACAAATATTATGTATGGATGAGATTATGCCTAAGACTATATCCAGAGTATGGTCAACCCCATATCCTTCTCTGGTAGATGGCCTATTCTTTATAGGCAGACGAACTACTTACTATTAATTATATTTGGATATTGTTACGACTAGCTCAAATCTTTCTTATTAATTTTATTAATTCGATTATGGTATTTTATAATATGAGATTGAAAGAGATTGTGGGCATTGCTTCATTACTACCTGACTTCACTTAAGGATATCTCATTTAGTGATATTTCTGGATTTGATGATGTTTTTCTGGATATGAATGATTCACTCATTTGTATTGATTCTAATTTGATGTGTTTCTATATGGGTGATGACATTTATGCATGTTTATGTGATATTTGATGTTATGTGATACATTTGTGATTGTCTAAGATATATTTTAATTACATACCATGCATATGTCACCATATATTTATTGATGTAATGGACGTCACCCTATTGTTATTATACTTTGCATATATTGAATCACATATGTTTATTACCTTTGCTATAGATATAGTTTGACCCGTGTGTTATTTATATGATACTCGGGTCAGTCCGAGACATTTGTGGTACATGGACGACTTGACCAGCTTGTGTTTAGTGGGCTTAGAGGAGACATATATTAAGATGATTATAAGATATTTATATGACATTGTTCATTGTGAATTTTGATACTGAAATGTATATTAATTATTTATTATAATACATTGAAATAGTTGACATTTGTGATGAGTTGTACCCTTATTGTATTATACATATTATATGTTATCGCTGCGAATGACCCTGTGTTCTCTGTAATTCACTGTATATTATGTACTATTTTGTCTTGAAGGCACATGTGTTTATTGCTTTGTATCGATACCGTGTATGTATAAATGTGTTGTTTATTTGATGTTTTAATACATACCAGTGTTAGTCCGAGGGATATTCATGTGTATACCCCTTATATCCTCATTCTTTGTATTATCTGACAGTATTACTCAGTGATACTCTTAGATAGTATGGATATAGAGGTGAGGTGTTACAGCTTTGCGTTATGGAATCCTTGATAAGAAGAAGACGATAGTAGCACCAAGCAACAATAGCAATAATCCCAACAAGAGGAAACTCAATCAACAAGGAAAGAAGCAATGGGGAGGGAAGCCAAGAGAAGGGGCTTAGGAAAATAGATAGAAGGATTATATTTGCAATGTTTGTAAGCAAAAAGGCTATATTGCAAAATTCTGTAAGAATTTCGAAGCTCAAAAACAGAGGATGGGTCCTATTTCTCCTATGGTTCTAAAGACACTCTACTTTAATTGCCACTAACATGGGCATATGGTAAGGGAATGCCCACTATTGCAGAAGGGTCTGCAAGTCAAGGTTTACGCCATTAAAGAGAAACCATCAACCTCAGAAAATGCAAAGGGGAAAGGAGTTTTTGAAGGTACTTTATATGTTAATGGAATTTTGGTATGAGTATCGTTTGATTCTCCTAATGGATTGTAGAAACCACTATTTGTGTGTCTAACCCTGTAGGTGGTGCGACTAATATATGTATGATATGTGGAAATGTATGAGTTACTTACCTTACCCACCATTTTTCATGGGACATGTCTGTTTTAGATTTTAATGGTTTTGATGTTTTACTCGGTATGGATTGGCTAGCAAAGTATAGAGTTGTCTTAGATTGTGTTTGGGGATGATATATTTAAAAACCATACTAGGGAGATTTGTTGAGGTGATGTGTGATGAGCTAAGAAAGCTAATGAGTAGTTTCCTTTATTCACTTGATTTGCCCTAAAAAGAGTTAGGATCGATATTAATAGTTAAGGACTTTCCTGATGTTTTTGAAGAAGTTAACAGCCCACCTTCACATCGAGAGATTGAGTTTCGTATTAGCTTAATTCTCGGTTGGAAACCTATTATTTATCCTATCTGTAAGATGGCTCCAGGAGAGAAGCTGGAGTTAAGAAACTAGACAGATGATTTGTTGAGTAAGGAACTGATTAAACCAAGTCACTTAAGTTGGGGAGTAGTTGTAGTCTTTGTTGCAAAGTCGAATGGTTCGCTAAGGCTTTGTGTTGATTACCATGAGCTAAAGAAGCAGACATTTCGAAATAAGTATCCACTACCCAGTATAGACTACTTGTTCGACCAACTACATGGTGCTCGGGTATTCTCACAAATGGATATTGCCACGGGATTCCATCAATTAAGGATAGAAGAGGATAATATACCCTTAACAACATTCAGTGGTCCAGATTGTTTCTATGAGTGGTTAGTTATGACTTTTGGGCTAACCAATGCACCCGCTTGTTTCGAAGATCTTATGAATCGAGTTTTTAGAAGTGTGCTTAATAAATTTGTGTTGGTCTTGATATATGATATTCTTATTTATTCCAAAACCAAGAAGGAATACAAACGCCATCTGGAGATTGTGCTGGAAACGTTGAGGAAGCACATTTTAAGAGCTAAATTCTCTAAGTGCCATTTTTGGCAATTGGAAGTAAGGTTCCTCGGACATGTTGTGTCAGGCGATGCTATTTCAGTTGATCTAGAGAAAGTTGCGGTTTTTCAAGATTAGAAGACACCACAAACTCCAATGGAGATCCGAAGCTTCTTAGGCTTGGTTGGGTACTATAGGAGATTCATTCAAGACTTCTCCAAAATCGCTTCGCACCTAACAAAATTTACAAAGAAGGATGTTAAGTTTATCTAGACCCCAAAGTGTGAAGAAGCATTCAATAAGTTAAAGAAGAGGTTAACCAGCGCTCCAGTTCTAGCTATTTCGAATAGAGGTGAAGGGTTGACAGTGTATACAGATGCCTGTGGCGTAGGGTTGGGTGCGGTATTGATGCAGCATGGAAAAGTTTCGCTTATGCTAGCAGGCAGTTAATGCCTTATGAGCGTAATTATAAGATACATGACTTGGAATTATTAGCCATTGTATTTATATTAAAAATACGGAGGCATTACTTACTAGGTGAAAAGTTCGAACTCTTTACAGATCACAAATCCTTAAACTATCTTTCCATGCAGAAGGATTTGAACAAGAGGCATCAACGTTGATTGGATTTTTTGATGGCGTATGACCTTGATATTTTATATACATCTAGGAAAGCCAATGTGGTAGCTGATGCTCTGAGTAGAAAGGTAGTTTTGATTCATCTAGAAATTACTCCAACTCTCCTCGAAAGAATCGCAAGCAAGTAAAGGGAAGATGGTCGTTTAATGAAGATCATCAAAGATATAGGCAAGGCACATTGTTCAAGCTTTGATATAGATCATTAAAGGAAATTGCGGATGAATGAAAGGATGTATTTTCTGAATATTGATGGTATTAGGAAAGAAGTATTAGTAGAATGCCATCAACTCAAGCTAAGTATCCATTATGGTGTTACGAAGATGAATCGGGATATGAAATGAGTATTACAGTGGAAGGGAACGAAGAGGGATATTTCTATTCATATTAGCAGATGTGCAAATTGCCAGCAAATTAAAGGTGACCATCAAAGGACTGTAGGGCTACTACAACCACTCGAGATTCCAAGTTGAAAATGGGAGCGGAGCATGTGTTGATGGACTTTATAGACGGTTTGCCTAGGTCAAGAAATCGTAATGAAGGCGTTTGGGTTATTATTGATCGACTAACCAAAATCGCACATTTTATTCCGGTAAAACCGACTAGGACCGCAACAAGCTGGGATGATATTAAGGAGATTGCCCGGTTGCATGGAGTTCCAAGTAGCATCGTAAGCGATCGAGAACCAATTTTTACTAGTCAGTTTTGGGAAGCATCGAGCTCTTTGGGGACAAAGCTGAGTTTGAGCATTGCATATCATCCTCAAACTGATGGTCAGACGGAGAGAGTAAAATGGATTTTGGAAGATCTTTTAAGAGCTTGTATCTTGGATTTCGGAGGTTCATGGAAGGATAATCTTCACTTAGTTGAGTTCTCTTATGATAATAGTTACCAGGTAAGTATTGACACGGTACCTTATGAAGCTCTTTATGGACGGCTGTGCAAATCTCCATCATGGTGGGTTGAAACTAGAGATCGGTTGGTACTTGGTCCCGATATGATTTAGGAAGCCATAAAGAAGCAGTTGTGATTAGAAGAAAGATGAAAAAGCCCAAAAAAGACATAAGAGCTATGCCGATTAGAGGCGTGCAAATTTAGAATTCTCAATCGAGGACTTCATTTTTGTAATGGTTTCTCCTATGAGAGGAGTTGTGCGGTTTGAGAGAGCAGGAAAGTTGGCACCTCGTTATGTTGGACCTTTCTAGATTCTGGAGCGGATTGGCCCGCTTGCCTATCGAGTTGAGTTACCTAAGAGATTATCAGGCATACACAATGTTTTCCATGTATCGCACTTAAGGAAATATGTGCATGATCAAGCATTAATTATTGAGCCAGCTATTCAGGAAGACTAGGAAGTGGAGTCGAACTTGACCATAATAAGGCATCTTATTTGCATTGTTGATTGTGATATAAAACAATTGTGTAATAAGGTCGTGAGATTGATCAAAGTTCAATGGAGCGAAGATTCTAGGGACTGCACTTAAGAAACAGAGGATAGCATAAGGAAGGCTTATCCCGAGTTGTTGATAGATGAGTAGTTTTCATATATTGTATCGATAGTGTACTCACCACCTGTGGTGTAGTCACTTATCATATATATGTTTTGTATGTGTTTCATCGTATATGATATATGTTCCTTGTGAGTTATTTTCTTTGTGTGTTAAATTTCGAGATGAAATTCTTTTAAGGGGGGAGAATGTAACGACCCATAGTTTAGTCCCTTTAAGTATGAATATTTATTATATTTTTAAATAATTAAATAATGGATTTTATAACTCAAGTAGACCTCTGCCATACGTTAACTAATGACGGTAAATTTGTATTGGTATTTTTATACAAAAATAAGTAGTTCGGAGAAAGATCGAAAATGTGACCGAAAATCATTTTTCTTCTTCTGATTTTCGACTTTTTGTCAACCAAAAGTTGTCGGAACTTGTTGTACACACTAGTGTACATATGTGCACACACTTATACAAATAAGAAAAACATTTTACTAATTAAATGGATTTAGCTAAAACACATTGTAGAAGGTTCTTAAGTCATTAAGTAAAAGATAGACTTTTCTTTTCACTTAGAATGAGAAAAGTACTAAAGAAGTACCTAAAGGAAATGTAGTAATGCCAATGGTCTAATGGAAGTGTGTTGCATAAGCTGATAAAGGGTAGTCGCTTTTGTAATGGAAAGGTGTAGCTTGAATTAAGGAAGGGTATATTTGGTCTTTTTCCATTTCGCAAATTTTAGAAAAGAACACTTTCTCTTTACTTTTCCATTTTCACTTCATTTTCATTTTCATACTCTCTTTCTCACTTCCACTCTCCACCATTTTTTTAAGTAAAATTCATAAAGAAACACTTCAATTTAATCCTCTAAATTCATAAACAAGTTCATAAATTTTTTGCCATCACTCTCTACATCACATTCTTCCAAAGTCAAACCAAAAATTCCCCTCCCTAGGCCATTTGCGTTAGCAAATAAGCTTCCCCGGGGTCCTTCGAGTCAAGTTTTTCAAAATAAAGTCAGGTCCTTGTGGGTTGTCAAGGTCAATGGAAGGAAAGCTTGCATCTTTGGGTTGGTTTGAGTGAGTTAAACTTATTATTAAGTAAATTTAAAAATGAATTAATTAGTTGTAATAATTATTTATTGTTTTTCTTATGTTGTATTTACATATGTATGTAACATGTGTACTTGTTTGTTTGGGTTGGGTTCTGCTTGAAAGTGGATAACACATAGGGTTTAGATAAGGGATAAGCTAAAATGATGGAAGTCGAAATGGTCGTAGCGAATTAGTCGCAACGATATACTTCGAAGTGCATATATGCAAGGATTTACGAGGGACTATATTATGGAGGGACTCTAAGGAGTTCCTGGCCTTGACATTACTTTACATTAGTATGATGTAATGAAGTAAATGTTGTTGATAGTCGACTTGCTTTGATGATTGTTTTTAAGCGACATTGAAAATTCTCTTGTTTCTTTAAAAGTGGTATACTACTTTATTTTTTTAGGAATGTTTTAACTAATTTTTCCGAACTCGACTCTTGTTTTCAAAACTCTTTAAAAAGATGTTTTAAAGTGGTTTGGAATTTATTTATTAAAAAGGCGTTTACTTTTATAAAGGAAAGATATTGTTTTCTAAATCAAAATTTGGTTTAAATGAGTGATTTTGGAAAAATGATTTTAACGACAAGTATATTGGAACTGTTGGATCCTATTTTAATTTCTTGACTTCGAGATATGGAAACTTTTTTCCTATTTTGAAGTTAGAAATGAATGTCGAGTCAAGTTTTGAGAGATAATAATACTCCAACCTGAATGGTTCATTTCTAACTGATGAATAGTGCTAATTTAAAATCGAAGACTAGAAATAAGTTTGCAAAGATGGTTTTCGATTATTTTGAAAAGACTTAGTTTTAGACAAGGGATTTCTTTGTCTGCGCTATTAAGTAACATAAAACAAATATGATAAGTAGCACTAAAATATTGATACGTTTATGTAAATCAAGTCATCTTATATTTAGCACTGAAACCTGATGAGTAGACCTTCCTCTATCCGTGAGATCTAGAATCGGAGTGCTTTAACTAAGGCAAGGCCAACTGCAACTGGTGCCCTGACTTACCTAGCTTCAATTCTAGATGAGGGATAGGGAAGTCGAAATGTCGGAAGTGTGATAAGTATAAAAGGGTTAATTTCTATAAATAGATCATGATTAATTAAGTATGGAGGGTACTTCATCTTATACTCGACACTAAGTTTCGAGGTATGGATGTCCATTTCTATCTGTGAGAGTTTAATAATGTACGTCGAGACAAGGGCAGTTCTTTAACTTGTCCAACTTCATTATTAATCAAGGGATAGTATGGAATTGAAATCGAAAAGTGGTGATAACTATATGATGTCCGATATTTTATTTGCAAACTATATACTTGCACTAGATAGTGGTTTGTCCACTATCAATAATATTTTAACTTGAAAAGTATATAAAGCTTCGCAATTTCATATGGTTTGATATCCCTCGGTGAGGATTCATTCCTATGAAAAGGAGTTCTCTTTGAGGAATGTATATTCGAGATCCCCAGTGAGGACTCTTATATTTGTTCGCATACTTCTAAAAGAACCGGAATTGTGTTAGCCGAAAATTCATCGCTTTAGTTTTGAGAAACCGGTTTCGAATAAGTATGGTTTATCTGAACTACTTTAAACTAATAAATGCTTCATATTCTGAATCAGTGTGAAATATACTATAAAGTTGTACTTCCTATCTTGAGGGTGATTCCAAAATGGAAGGTAGTAAGTTTATGTGTTTGTTCGATCTTGGAACAACTTGTATAGATGAATTTTAGCATTGCATTGTTGCTTGGAGGGCATCGTTAGCATTCCAAAATGGGTTTGCTAAAAATGGTAATCGTCGCCTCAAGCCTCATCCCTGGAAATGACTAAAATGGGAGATATACAACATGGCTATGTGGTTTGCTACCATAAGGATATGATCGTCCCTGATCTAGATCGATATTCTATTGAATGCATGCTTCGGGCCTGGTATGGTTGTTGATTGCAACCGAGGAATGATTATATTCGGTACTATCCAAGAAGGGGTAGACCGGTTCTGTGTTGGCAGGGGTTGCAAGGTTTATAACCTCGGTACATTTTCTTTAGAGGTGTACTATGACAGGCTGTACCCCAGTAGCCTTGTCATTGTTTGAATCCATTTTCTACTATGTGTTTTATGGACTTGGTTGTATACTAAATATGTTGTTCAATATAATTAATGTAACCACTCTGGCTATGATTATTATTTATTTTAAAGTCTAGACATTACAATAATATCTCTGATTTTAAGTATAAATGTTTTGGTTATCGTAAGGTAAAACCTGTCCGTGTTTATGTGCGGCGTGGTCTTACGAAATACCTTTGTTTTTCATAAAAGCATATAATTTGAGTTTACTCATACCAGACCCATGTCTGACCCAGAGTTTTTTTTCTTTCTTTCCCTTAAACTCTTGGTTACTCTAATTTTTGAGTAGCCAAGCAGTCCGGGTTCTTACGGATGCATTTTGGAGGAGTATGGAGCAGGAGACTTCACCGTTATCTAATATCTATTATTTCCACTGTTGTTTGTATATAGCTATGTATCAGCATTGTGGGAGTAAATGGTTATAACTATCCCTGACTAAAGTTAGTACTTATTGTAACTTTGTTATTTCATTTTGGGAGTGAAAGTATATACCATCTTATGTTCTGTTATATATGATTTGTAGGCGTTGTGAGATTCTATGTTTCTTTCTTCTAGTTTTTTTCTTTTACCCGAATGATCTATCTTTCAGACGCCTAGATGATCAACTCATGAATACCGTGAATGTATTAAGTGATGTCTTTAGGAGTAAGAAAGACAGATCATTATAATATTGTAAGCTCGTTGTTGTTTTTCAATTTTCGCCTTCGGCTTCTGTGGAATTTTTCAATGTTTTAATTTGAGAAGGTATATAGATTGGATAATAAGATTTTAGCTACATATATGTTCCAGCGTTGATTATTCCAGGTTTTGGATTCTCTATATTAAAACAATGAGTATATTATGCAACCGATGGATAGTACAAACTATTATTCATAAACAATATCTGATATGATTTGAGTGGATCATTTATAAATTAAATCAAAACTAACTCGTTGAAGAAGACAATTAAATAATAACTGAATTCAACATTCGGACTTTGCATCAGCTAAGATGTGTAAACCAAATTCCATGTGCTCAGTCACACTATTAATGCAATGATAAGTAAATACTACTAAGAATGCAGTATGATAAGATATATCACAAATCCTGCAAATCATTTCAGACATGACCATTTCTTCCTCTCCATAGCATCAGCTTTTGTCTCACTTCTCATTAAAAAAATGAGGTTCTTGTTCCATTCTGAATTTTTTAACTTCTAAAATTTGGATGTTGACGAAACGGAACTCGAAATAAGTTATATCATTCCGTCAACGATCAGAAGGAGAATTGGAAATGCTTCAGGTGGTACAAAAATTTTCTGTGTCCACCCCTAATAACAATAAAGATAGAAGAATAAAAGAAGGAAAGAAGACAGAGGAGAGGAGAGCACGGTAACTTTTGATCATTCATTTCATTGCCCACTGGCAAAGATACTATAATCATGAATTCATAGCTGGAGAAGCCTTATAACTTACTTATAAAGGAAATAGAAAAAGAAAGGCGATTACAAACAAAAGACAGATTATATTGTGTTTTGTCCTTATGTGCACCATACTATGCTTACCATTATGCATGTTACACGCACACCCATATAGAGAACTTGAGTGGATTGTGATTTGTGCACAGCAATATCATTACTCTATGAAATCTTTAATTTTGCTAGAGTTAAATTGGCGAGTGGGTTCGCCAAATCCCTTCCTTCTCTCTTATTCTCTGAAATCACCTCATCTTCCGCTGACATTCATTTTTCATCAAAATCACCCCCTTCTCTCCTCTACTTAAGGTAAAAAATTGATTGATCCATACAACCGCTCAGCAGACATTGTTTGCACACGACAATCACCATCGTTTAGACAACGATTCTTCCTTTACCGATTTGAATTAATGACATGGTCAATCAATTGAGTCTCTACTGATTTGATAGCATCAATTGATGTGAAGGATTACTTTCAGTTCAAAGGAGGGTTGACTGAAATCACTCAGAAGGTATGGATTTAGATATTACATGTTATTAATTAATTTGTTTGTTCATAAATAGGTTTGGTTGATTATGAAAACAATGAGTTAAAATTTACTTTTGAAACCATTTTTTGTACCGAGTATACTTACATAAATCTTGTCATTATAATTTAATTAACAACTTATTATTCATCAGTGTATAATTTTAGCTGTTCTTTTGTTTATTTAATCACCGATGGCTTATGACCTCTTGGATGAAAAGTTGTTCTGGTTGATTAAACAAATCTGAATTTAGCCCTAACCAATTCATGAGAAAACAAACAATAAATAAGCAAAGATTAGCATAAGCGTACCAGAGTCCATGGAATCAATTTAATAGAGGCTACGATCTTCCAAGAAAATAGCTTTTCCTTTTATTTTAATTTCTCTCTGATGGGAAGAAGAGAAATAAGAGACGTACTATTTCTTGGGGACCACAACCATTTTTATTAACTGATAATAATTAGGTTTAGGATATTTGGAATTTGACCCCTCATCAAATTGGAAATATGACTTATGGTTTCTGCACATTTATTCCATGACATTAATACCCTGTATTAGTTATAATAGCATCATACAATAATACATATGTGCCCATAGTAGGATTTTAATCCAACAATCTCCCACTTGGGCAACATATGTTTCCTTATAAATGTACAATTTTATGAGCTCAAAATTTGCTATTAAATAAAGGTATTCTTTAACAATCTTGTCCATCAACCATATCTATATAGGATCAAATTGGTCTTCGCCATATTAATCATGACTAAACTCATCAATGGTCACCTACATATATACAGTCAAATGACATAGATCAATCATGGATGCGTAGCATGAAAATTACATGCAATGTGAACCAAACATGTCTATTTTCAACTGGTCCTCTTTAAAATTAAGTGAGGTCAGAATCAAAATAATAATAAAACAGAGTGAATGAACTGAATACTTCACTTCTGATCAGAAAACAACTAAATACATAAATGTCTTAAAACAAACATAAAGAAAATAAAATACAAATTCCCACTAAACCATAATATCCTCAAATAATTTAACACCCATACGAGCAGTGTGCTCATGAAAGACCTTGGGTGGTAAACCTTTTGTGAGCGGATCTGCTATCATGAAGTTTGTCCCAATGTGCTCTATGGATACTTGTCCACTCTACACTCTCTCTTTCACAACCAGGACTTTTATGTCAATATGCTTTGACTTAGTTGAGCTCCTTTTGTTGTTGGAATACAACACTGCTGACTTATTATCATAATATAACTTCAGTGGTCTTTCTACATTGTCCAAAATGCGCAGCCCAGATACAAAGTTTCGTAGCCATATTCCTTGGTTTGATGCCTCATAACATGCTACAAATTCTGCTTCCATAGTGGAAGAAGTTCGATATAGCTCCACCAGATAACAGATAAATATAGCTAGATGCAGACTTTCATCTATCTTGGCACCCGGCGAAATCAGAATTAGAATACCCTATGACCTCCAAATGATCCAATCTTCTATAAGTGAGCATGTAATCTTTTGTTCTCTGAAGATACCTCATAACCCTCTTGGCTGCTTTCCAATGGTCTATACCAGGGTTGCTTAAGTATCTGCCTAACATCCCAACAATGTACGCAATATTAGGACGCATACATACTTGAGCATACATTAAACTCCCAACAGCTAAAGCATAGGGAATCTTTTACATTTTCTGAATTTCAAGGTTACTTTTAGGGCACTAACTAAGACTAAATTTATCTCCATTAGCAACAGGGGTATCTCCTAGTCTACAATCTTGCATGCCAAACCTTTTGAGTACTTTATCAATATAGCTCTTTTGTGATAATCCAAGAATACCTCGAGAACGATCTCGAAGTATCTGAATACCTAATACAAAAGAGGCGTCCCAAAGATCTTTCATTTCAAAATGTTTAGATAGAAATCTCTTGGTTTGTGCAATAAGCCTGTATCGTTAGTGGCAAGCAATATGTCATCGACATACAGAACCAGAAATATATGTTTACTCCCACTGAACTTGTGATACACACAATCATCAACAACATTTATCTTAAAACCAAATGAAATGATTACTTGATGAAACTTGTAGTACCATTGAACAAAAAATTGCTTAAGTCCATAGATGGATTTCATCAATTTGCAAACCATATTCTTTGGATCTCCCGACACAAAGTTTTCTGGTTGTACCATATAAATTGTTTCATCAATGTCGCCATTGAGAAACGCTGTGTTAACATCCATCTGATGTAACTCAAGACCAAGATGAGCAACAAGTGCCATAATTGTGCTAAAAGAGTCTTTTGATGAAACTGGAGAGAAAGTCTCTATAAAATTGATGCCTTCTTTCTGAGTATAGCCTTTTGCTACAAGGCATGCCTTATACCTTTCCACATTACCATTTGCATCCCTCTTGGTTTTAAATATCCATTTACAACCAATTGGTTTTGCACCTTCCGGTAATGGGACAAGTTCCCAAATATTATTGTCTTGCATGGACTTATAGTTGTCATTCATGGCATCCATCCACTTTTGAGAGTTAGACCTTTTCATGGCACGATGAAAGTTGATTAGGTCATCTTCCATCATTCCATTATCATTCTCATATTCTTGGAGAAATACAATATAATCAGCTGAAATAGCACTTCTCCTTTCTCTCATGGACCTCCTTAATTGCACAGTTTCTTGAGGTTGTTGAGTTTGTTCTTCTGGAATAATTGTTTCATTTTGAATAAAGGGTTGTACAAAATTTTCTTGATGAGTTTCTGGATTCACTTCTTGATCAATGATAGGTGTAGGAAACTGAATATTGTCAAAAGTGATAGTAGAAACTGGGTTTGAATCCAATTTCTCCTCATAAGTAATGTCTTAACTTTATATCTCCCCTAAACTCAACATCCTCAAAAAATATTGCATTTCCCGTCTCAAAAATATACCTAACTATGGGATCATAAAATTTATAGCCGCTAGAACGCTCAGAATTACCAATTAAGTAGTTGCTCATTGTTTTGGAGTCCAATTTCTTTTCATGTGGCCTATATGGCCTTGCCTCAGCTGAACATCCCCAAATGTGAAAGTGCTTTAGACTAGGCTTTTGACCTATCCAAAGTTCATAAGGCGTTTTTGCAGCTGCTTTAGTTGGTACTCTATTGAGAATGTAAACTACTGCCTTTAATGCTTCTCCCCAAAGAGACTCCGGTAAGGTGGAATAAGCAATCATACTCCTTACCATATCCTTAAGAGTACTATTTCGTCTTTCAGCAACACCATTCATGCTTGGTGATCCTGGCATGGTGTATTGTGAGATAATACCACATTCCTCTAGGAATTTAGCGAACGGTCCTGGATGTTGTTCACATGAGCCATCATATCGACCGTAGTACTCACCACCACGATCAGACTAACAGTTTTAATCTTTTTGTTGAGTTGATTCTCAACTTCAACTTTATAAGTTTTGAACACATCCAACGATTGTGACTTTTCATGAATGAGATATAGGTACGCATAACGTGAGTAATCATCTATGAATGATATGAAATATTGTTGACCATTCCAAAATGCCGCAGGAAATGGCCCACAAATATCTGTATGAATTAATTATAAGACGTCTAAAGATCTATTGGCACCTAATTTTTTAGTTTTGGTTTGTTTTCCCTTGATGCAATGTACACAAACATCAAAGTTTGTGAAGTCAAGTGATTCTAAAATGCCATCAGACACTAAGCGCTCAACTCTACCTTTTGAGATATGACCTAAACGCTTATTCCATAAGGATGCTGAATTTTCCTTATTTAATTTTACGTTTAGTACCGAATGATTTCACATGCAAGGTTTCATTATAGGATGCAACTATTTCCAGCAAATAAAGATTGTCATAAGCATATAAATAACCAGTCACAACAACATTCGAATTCAAAGACAAAGTAAATTGATTGTTTCCAAATGAACAATGATATCTAAATTTGTCCAACACAGAAATAGAAACTAAATTCCATCTAAATGACGGTACAACAAAAGTGTCTTTCAAATCCAAATAAAAACCAGTTCCTAATAACAACCTAAAATGCCCAATTACTTCCACTTTACTGATTTACCATCACCCACAAAGATGTGTCTTTCACCATCACTTGGCTTTCGGTAGCTCAGGCAACCCTGCATAGAAACACTTATGTGAGTAGTAGTACCAAAATCTATCCACCAAGTGTTCCTAGGTACTGAAGATAAATTAACTTCAGAGCAGACCAAAGTAAGAAACATACCTTTCTTTGCACGCCGTGCAGGATATTTGATACATTTCTCCTTCACATATCCAACCTTGTGACAAAAGAAACAACCCTCCTTCTTTTGTTTCTTATGAGCTGGATCCTTAGCAGCTTCATTCTTAAATTTTCTTTTCTTACCCTTATCCTTAGAGGTGCTTGCCAAATGAGCACTTTCAGTCTTCTCTTGCTTTAGTCTTTCTTCCTCTTGAACACAAAATGAAATGAGCTCATTAAGAGTCAATTTCTCCTTTTGACAGTTGTAACTGACCTTGAATTGACTGAATTGTGGAGGAAGAGAGAGAAGCACCAAATGCACAAGCAAGTCATCCGAAAGCTCAGGCTTTAGTGTCTTCAGCCTTGAAGCAAGGTGAGACATTTCCATAAGGTACTCCCTTATGTTTTCCTTGCTCTTGTACTTCATGGAAATAAGTTTCTTTAGAAAAGTGCTCGTTTCCGCCTTACCGCTTTTTGCAAAGCGTTTCTCAATTTCAGCAAAGAAAGTTATGGCATCGATGATCTCCTCGGACACCGCACCCCTATAAGCCTCAGGTATGCCGCGCTTGATGATCATAAGACTCATGCGATTTGAACGGTCCCACTTCTCAAAAATCCTCCTTTCCTCGGAGGAACTAGCATCCGTAAGAGAAGCAGGTCGATCCATCCTTAATGTAAGGTCAAGGTCCATGTAGCCAAGAACAATGAAAATGTTCTTCTTCCAGTCCTTAAAGTTATTACCATTAAGGACCGGTACTGAATTAAGGTTAGCAGATACGGTAGCAACAACTGAAAAGAGAACATGACAATTATATAAATAACACACTCATATAAGAATCCATATAAAACAATAAATTCAGATAATGGTTTATTCCATCTCAAGATATCAAACACATCATTAATATCAAGTCTTTGGATAGTAATATTAACTGTAAATGGTACTCTTGTTGTAGCGATCAAACATTGACAATAAATTATGTCAAACAATATGCATTCTTTGGACTAACAAATTGCTCACATAAAATACCTTATAATTGTCACACATTTATCGGCATAAGTATGCATGAAATTCTGCCAAATACCAATTCACCTTTGGGTTCGTTAATATATGCATGAATTACATACACACAATTATTTTGATATTTCATTTAAATTAATTTACACAAAAGTGATCACTTTGGTGATATTTTGTTTCAATTAATTTATTTAAAATATTAGATATTCTTAGGAAAATCTGAAACCAAATTTGAATATAAATTGTTAATATATATATATATATATATATATATATATATATATATATATATATATATTATGCTCAAACTGCTGCAGGTTTTTTTTTGGGACACAAAATAACAATAATTAATGACTTAATTTGGATGCTTTAAGATGCTACTGCCTCATCAGTATTATAACCCGGAGATATTGGAAATTTAATACTTGAATTTTGATGAGGCAATAAAGAATTTGTCCTGAAATAGCATCTCAACCCGGAAACATACATAAATTTTTATACATCTTATTAAACAAATATCACATCATGAAGCATGCGCTAACACTTCCAGAAGATGATGACAGTTCATTAAATGCAGGTTTTACCTTCTCTGAAAAGCGTAAAAGGAAATAGGCAACATTTTCTAACTGTTATTCATTTCTACCAGGCGTTTTCTACTAGGCATGAAAAGTTGAACATTATTCTCTACACAGTAAAATAAAAGTGTACTTTGAAGGTTCTGGTCTAAACTACAGTGAATTTCTGGATAACCTACTATCCATATGTATTTGATGAATTGGAAACCAAATATGGGCAACTGAACATTGACTCAAATGTATTATTTTTTTTGGATTATATCAATTGGAGTTTCTACAGTAATTTGCATGAAATTATAGCGTTCTGAAGATCATAACAGTACTACAGTAAATCCTCAAGAATCAATTTAGGATTGCTCTGATACCAATTATTGATTAAACAAATCTGAATTTAGCCATAATCAATTCATGAGAAAACAAACAATAAATAAGCAAAGATTAGCGGAATGTACCGGAGTCCATGGAATCAATTTTACAGAGGCTATGATTTTCCAAGAAAACAGTTTTCCCTTTTATTTTAATTTCTTGGGAAGAAGAAAAATAAGAGACGTACTATTTCTTGGGGACCATAACCGTTTTTATTAACTGAAAATAATCAGTTATTGAATATTTGCAATTTGACCCCTCATCAAATTGGAAATATGAATTATGGTTTCTACACATTTATTTCATGACATAAATACCATATATTAGTTAGAATAGCATCATACAATAATACATATGTGCCCATAGTAGGATTTTAATCCAACGGTTCTTTCTTTTTCTTGGAAGTTTGTCTTACCCTTGGTTTATGATATTGGTATCGTGAACAAATTGAGGTATTTGCCCTTTATATGTATGCAATAATGTTTTTTTTAATATTTTTAACATTTTCTTACCTTTGTACTTGCTATTGATTTTCTTAAGATCAAGGTTTTACTAAATATATTTTTGTTTCATTATTCAAAAATATTTGTAGATAAGTATACATGTAAGCAAATTCTACTTTATCAGTATACGTTTCTCAATTTTATAGAATAGTGTCATTACATTTTTTAATATAAAAATTAGAAAGATAAATGAAATAATTTGGTGCAAGTTGGATAGATAAAACTGACAAAATTTATTTGGAATAGATGAGTGACACTAAGACTGTCGATGGACATCCAAAAAATCCAAAATCTATCTGTTCGTATCCGAAAAGCGGAGAAATATCGGATATTCAGAAAATCAAATATGGATGCGGATACAAAGAGATCCGCATCTGAAAAACCGTCCATTTTTGGTCAAATTTATAGTATTTTATGTGTATTTTAATACAATGAAAGATATGTATCTATTTATTTTATTAAGTTAATAGTTTATATAATATGCATTTAATGCATGTTAGATGCTCAAAACTATTTATTATCATAGTATTTTTTAATTTTGCATACCTTTATAATCAGTGGAATTGAAGAAAAATATGTTAAACCAAATATCTCTGTTTATGTTTCTTGATTTATTGATCATTAGTGGATAGAAATTATCCGATATCCATTCGTATCCGCGGATACGGATATCCGATATTCAAAAATTATTTCGAATGTGAATGCAAATATGACACTATTCGCATCTAAAAGTATCCATTGACGAGCCTAAGCAATGCATCACTAAATCATTCTTATATCATATCTTTTGCCGTAACTATGTATACAACATGTCCCTAAGTGTAGTTGTAATTAGGAATATTTTGCATTTTAGCCCCCTTTTTAAAACTTATTACGCAAATGATCTCGTTTTAAAACTAATATCAAATATAATCTTGTTTTGACCAGCCCAACGCTGAGCTGGTCAGAGTGTACTGACGACATTTCAAATGTCGTCAGTGTTTTTTTTCAGTTTAGTTGGCGTCTTTACAAAAAGAGCCAACTAAAAAATAATAATTTAAAAAAAAAACACTGACGACTTTTGAAATGTTAGCAGCGTTTTTTCTTAAAAAAATTACACTGACGACATTTGCCAGTGCATTTTGATCAGTTCAGCACCGAGTTGGTCAAAACATGACTATATTTGATATTAGTTTTAAAACTGGACTATTTGTGTAATTACTTTACAAAAGTGGGTCAAAACCTTGTAATTATTGTTTTCTTTCTTTCCTATTTAATTCATGTTGCTATAATTTTACCCTTCTTTCTGAAATATGTCAGCATCAACTAATATTTAAACCCAGCAATCAATTTTCACGTTTAGATTATACGAATCTTTGACACTTAGAGTATAATAATATATGTGTATTGATATTGTTGGAAAAAGAGATCTATTATTTACATGATTGATTCGGGTGAAACGTATTTAATAAACTATACATTATTAACACGAGCTTGGTATAGAATGGTTGGAGTTTTCATGTTTAGTATAGAATTTCACAACTCCTGCAATTTTTCATCAAGGGTGCTTCGTCTTGGTTTAGGCATCCAAGCTGCTTTTTTTCTCTTCTATGCATCAGCGCACCTTGGTCCCATGCGCTAGCTGTTTGATTCTACCAAGGTATATGCCTCTCTCCAACTGAATGATATTATATGTATGTGTCAAAGAAATGTATGGACGCTAAACCTTATAGTAGTAAAGTGGCACTTCTATAATGCATAATACATTATATCAGATTATTTATTTTCATTGTGTATATCGATCGTACGTCATTATGTCCATGTCAATTACATCTTTCTTACAAGTACAGTGCAATAATGCAAAATACGTACGCTTAACCATGTATACAATATATGATACTCTAAAATATATTTTATGAACAAAACTAGACTAACCAGTGTAGTTAGGCCATATTCAGATTCAAAACTATTTGCTGATGCACCATACATCCGGTGGTTTTCTAACAGCACAATGCATGAACTAACCATAGATCGTAAACATTATGGTTGATTGTATCATTTTTGTTGTATGTTATATATATATACACTACAAGGACGATACCAGATAGCGACGGCATTTAGCCGTCGCCGACCGTCGCTAAATGCCGTCGCTATTTACCT
Organism: Allium fistulosum; assembly: GCA_030737815.1. Lineage (NCBI taxonomy): Eukaryota > Viridiplantae > Streptophyta > Magnoliopsida > Asparagales > Amaryllidaceae > Allium > Allium fistulosum. Next base: position 1,249,564,578 of record CM060905.1, read on the forward strand.
CGTCGCCCAATAGTTTCGCGACGGCTTTAGCAACGGCTCCGTCACCTAAATAGCGACGGCTTGCGACTGCAAATGTGCCACGTGGAAATTTTCCAACGATTAAATGGCGTCACTAGCCGTCGCTACGCGACACAAAACTTTTGCACTTTAGCCGTCGCTAGTCTGAAACATACAGGCCGTCGCTAGCCGTCGCTATACTGAACCAAAATTTGTGCACTTGCACAGCCCATATACACTTCAAACAACAACCATCAAATACCATCATCATAGCCAATATACACTATATTCATCAACTATAACCATCATATAACATCACTATACATTCAAACAATATAAAATCCAACAAAACCAAACAAAATCATATACAATCCCAACAACAATACATATCATGTCAACCAATACAAGTCATCAAAATATGTACATAGTTTCCCAACCAAAATGTGTACATAGTTTTCCAACCACAACTACAAACTATCAAAATATGTACATAATATCCCGAAATATATATACACCAAACCAACCAAAATGTGTATATACCAAACTAAGGAATGAGCAAACAAGCATACCTAATCCTCGCCATCGCTGTCATCCTCTCCAGGCATCCTCCCATGCTGTTGCAAATAACCTGCAATCCGTTCATCCAGTTGTTGCTCGAAAAAACTCTTCCTCCAATCATTTATTTCATCCACTGTTTTCTTCAACTGAGCAATCTCCTCTTCTTGTTGGGACCTCCTGTATGCACTCTACGATCTCATCGCCTGTAAAATAGTTCATAATTATTTATGTATTAGTATATATATATAATATTATTAAAATTATTTAACTATTCATATGCACGTGTAAATTTATATATTAGTACATGTCAAAATTTACCTCCAGATTTCCATAGTTATACCGCACATTGGTCCGAGAAGGCGGGTCAATGATAGCATCTCATATATTGTTCGCCTCCTCTAGCGTAAGCTCTTCCCGACCAGTGGACTGTGCTACCCGAGCCCGCTCAGCTTCGTACCTCTCCTGCGATTACAAACAATTGTTTTACACGATAAAAACCGAATTTCAAGTTTTTGAAAATAAAATAAGACAAAATATTGTTATTAACAATAAATAAGTTTACCATTACGGATTGGGATTTGTCATCCGTCCACTCGTACGAAACATTGTCTTCTTCATCAGTCCTCTTCACGGCATGCGTCACCATGAACAACTCGGCCATAGTGGGCTCGCGGTTGTATCTCGCAGCCTGAAAATATATAAATATTATTGCTAATCTGAATATAAAATATTTTAATAAAATATAAACACAGTTTATAAATTTAATTACCAGCTCTCTCTTATTCTCCTGGAAGGATTTGGAGCCACCACGGTGCAATGCAGGATTTTTATTCCTGTTAGCCCGGTTCCGTGCAGATAATTCCTACAAATTAAGATAAATTATCACGTATATATCTTGCGAGATTTATATTAGATTTAAATAACAAAGCAAACATATATTACTTACTTTTGTTGCCGAAGTGTCCCAAAGCCGAAGAAGATAAGTCCATACACCGTCACCCATCCAGTTCGGCTTTTTGCCTGAATTCTTAGCCTTGGACAATGTATCCCTGTAATTTTTCCTCATTCTTTTATTCCAGTGATTTAAGAAAACGTCCATGTCGTCAGGGTCAACGCGGACTGCAGCCTGTAAATTGAAATTATTTTATGTTATATAGATTATATTAATTTACAACTGAAATTCAAACTACTACTTACAAGTAAATCGGCATGTATTGCGTTCTTGACATGAGGGGGGATGTCGTCCCAGCGAGGCCAACAACCATCCATCCGGCTTTGAAAAGCCTTCCTCGAAACTTGTAGAATATAATCTGATGGCTCCACCTCAAAGCCCTTGCAAAAGTTATGATATACATGTTTAGTGGATTTTAAAACTTACACTTTAAATAAAATTGATACTTACTCGGCACTTTTCGGAACAACTTCTGCCATCACTACCACCTGCACCGGGAGATGGGGATGGTGTGCCTGTCATACTTCGTCTCCTGCCAGACATATCTACTATAGAAAAACAATATCATCACAGAACAATTATAGAAATTCACTACTACATAGCATGTTTCAATCACTTTCACAGAAACAATTACAAAAATTTACTAGTACAAAACATGGATAAAAATTAAATAAATTATCATCACAGAACAATAATAGAAATTCACTTAGCATGTTTCAATCACTTTCACAGAACAATCATAAAAATTTACTAGTACAAAACATGGATAAAAATTAACTAAATGATCATCACAGAACGATCAGTCTTCACCGTTTTCTGATTCAGACTCAGTCTCGTATTCTATCTCATTTTCTTCGGTACTTTCGAATGCATCAAATAAGACATTCGATTCATCATTCAAAGGCCCTACATCAATATCATCAGTTATTATTATTTCTGTATTTGGTTCAAGATCGGCTTGATATGCTGCTTCATTTGGAATATTATTTCCATCAAACGTAAACCTTGGTTTTGTTTTGAAACAGCAGACCAATCTGCTTTATCTCTTTTCAAAGATGGATACGGAGCAAAATAAACTTGTAACGCTTGCTTGGCTAATACAAAAGGATCGTACTTATAGTAGTGTGATGTATGCCTTATTTCAATAAGTTTATACTCTTTATGCACGTTGATTCCGGAACCAGGAACGTTACTGAACCAATTGCACTTAAATAAAAAAACATTCTCTAAAGGTTCAACATAATATGTCAACTCTAGAATCTGTGTTAAGACGCCGTAAAAATCTTTTAAATGCTCATCTGGATCATCACTGCCTTTGACAAATACCCCGCTGTTATATGTTAATTTTTCAGCCCCGTAATCTTTCGTGTTGAACTTAAACCCATTGACGAAGAATATTGGATAAGTCTTCACATTTCTTTTCGGTCAAATCGCAAGATGTCTTAAGCCTTCATCAACGACACAGTTTCTTGGCTCATAAACATAGTTCAAAAACCATTTGGCAAATTCTTTACTGAGATCGCCAGATGGATACTGTGATTCGTAGATACTGCATACATGTAATATGTGTTATAATTATTATGTACGTAAAAGTAAATTACAAGTGAATTAATTATTACCTGACAAATGGTGCGACTTCGACACAATTTAAAAGAACATGCGTGTGTGCTACATGGTGGTCTCTATCGTCCAACCATATTTCCACACATTTTCCACCAGGTCTACCATGTTGTCTAAAAACAGATAACATTGTTTGAAAAGAATTTTGTTCAACGACTTCCTCATTTCGAGAAACAGTTATAAACGATAAGTTCACATCGTCCTTGAAGTAGTGAGAGAAAAAAAAAATGAGGCACGAAACCATATTTTCTATCGGATTCGTCATCATATTACCGTCCTCTAACAGTTCAGTATTAGGTGTAGGTTCAACAAGTTCTCCATGACGATCCCAGAAATAATAATCAGGCACGAAACCATATTGATACAAATGTACTTCAACTATATATGGTTTCCAATGCTTCAAATGTTGGCACTTACTACACGGGCAACGAATTTCTGTGTTGTTTCGGTTATTAGATTTAGCAAATCTAATAAATTCTTGTACACCGTTGTAGAAATGTTGCTTTATTGATCCCTTCTTTCCAGTTCTGACTTCATACATCCAAGTACGGTCGAGAAAATAATTGAACATTTTTCCTGATTTGAAAATGTATGTTAGACAATTTAAATCATTAGTTTTCAACCATTCTCCATTGTAAACAGTTCATCGTTGCAGAAAATTCAAAATAAAAACTTCACTTTATTTTTTTATTTTTTAGTATTTTGGTTTTCACTTCGGTGGTCAGTCATCCTATTTCTCATTACAAACACAGTAATGTAATTACATTTTATAAATCATTTCAGATTAAACGGTTCAACAAAATTTCGACAGCACTTCCCTTCTGTTCCCTGTATCGTACACAAATGCGTGTACACAGGGAATGTAAAGGAAGTGCTATCGAAATTTTGTAACCGTTTAAAATGAAATGATTTATAATATGTAATTACTTTATTGTGTTTGTAACTTGTCCAATACAGGGACAAATCCGACAAATATTGTATCAGATGAATATAAATGTCCGTTCCGTTACCAAAACGAATATTCATATAACGATCATATACAACACTTGCCAGACGGGGCCAAAGCCAATCTAAGGGATAAAAAAATTTCTTTATTTAATAAATTTGTATATTTAAATTTTAGTTCAACATTCAATTAACAATTTTAGTTCAATATTCATTTCTTTATTTTTTTACGACATAGATTTTAGCAGAATATTTGTTGTTGTTATATTCATTTCTTAATTTCTTTACAAAATCGATTTTAGTACAATATCAGTTGTTTTTAAAGTCATTTCCTAATTTTTTTTTTTAAATTAGATATTTGCAGAATTTTTAATGTTCTCATATTTATTTTTTAATTTTTTGTATAAACTTTATTTTTGTACAATATATACAACCTTTTGCATTTTGGCCGTCGCTAGTCATCGCTAAAATTATTAAAATGGTCGTCGCTAAATCAACAAGATAAATAGAAGAATTATTAATGAAGATAATTAGAAAACAATAAAAATCTAATTATTAAATAAAAATTTGTCAATTTAAATTCACTTAACAACTTAAATTTGTAATTTATCAATTTTATAAACTATGAAATACTTTCATGTAAATTTATCAATAACAAGTTAATCATTAATATACACTAATTTTTCACCAAACACAACTAACCATGTTAATCGCCAACACTAATTATCTACATTAACCATTTATTCAACTTCATGATAAACTAATTAATATAATACCTAATTTAACTTCATGATAATAAACTAATTAATCTACCAAATCAACATACAACACTACTAAACCTAATTTAACAACAAATCATAATTTAACAACAAATCCTAAATCAAAATAGAGATTAGAAGCATACCAAGACGAATTTGGGTGATTTGGAGGCGTCGGAAGGCAGGGCGGCGGCTGCGGTGACGGGGGGCAGCGGATTGAGGGAAGGGGGTTTTAATTTGGGGGGAAAGAAAATGAGAAAACTGCTCCCGGGAAGAAACATGTATACTGCGTATAGCGACAGCTAGCGACGGCCGCACTTTTTAGCCGTCGCCAGCCGTCGCAAACGCCGGTCGCTATTCGAAGCCTTTTTAGTAGTGATAGTTGTTCTTTAAACGTGTTACATTAAATTTCAAATTGACACTATTTTCTCATTAAATAAGAAAGAAAAAGAACTGGGTTCCGTATTATGTTTCATGAAATTGATGATTTGTATTAAAATGCCCAAAAAAATTGCTAATCTGCTACTTCCCATTTTTGAAACTGTTATCTCTTGATATTCAATAACTTGCTACTTCTTTCATATGAGCTATCACAATATCTTCCCTAATGCGTAAATCTTTAGTTGAGCAAGGAACACTCTATCTATTTTCAATAGTTTCTGTTTTCAGAGGATGTTTAGAGGAGACAACTTATAAGTAGGAAAAATAGTTTATGTGCAACTTTTGAATCGTTTGGTAATAGAGGATCTTCACTATTGTCTTAAAATTTTGATTTACAAGCAATAAGTTAATAAGTCATAAGTTAAAAAAATTTAGAAATAAAAATAGATTTTGGGGTCATATTTTGGAACTAGGTTTTATCAATATTCCAACATATTAATTTACTTTTAACATCAACATTCATTGTTTTGTTATCGCCGTTGTGTGTAAAAATAAAAAGGATTTGGTTAAACTTGTTCCCTCACTCATCAAATTGTTTACAAATTCTGCATATCCAATGCTGAAGCCTCATCAATTTCCCTTATAACCGTGGCCAATCTATATATTAATTTTGACATTAAATACTTTGGTAAAAAAAAGTTAAACTCAAAACATGAACTTGCTGGAAAAAAAAGGGTTAACCACAAATAAACTAAAGTAAGATAGACATCGAGCAGTTAATCAGATTGTCTCATTCACTCTTTAGTATTACATAATCAAATGCAGCATATCAAACTACCAACTTATAAAATGCAAACATTCAACTTTGATCACGTCACTTAAAAATAAAATGGAAAAAATATATTAATATTGAATGTTATTTACAACACCTTGTATGAATATAACTATCAATTAATTCATATTTACCAAAATTTATCTCACTACACTATATTTTCCATATTTTCACGAACTAAAACAATTAAAACCCATAGCCCTACAATGTATGGGCTATCCCCTAAATTTTCGTTATGTTATCGTGTGCAAACCAACAATAATATTAGATTCAAATGTATACCATAATGCTGCACCATTGAAAACTTACCTAAAACGAATTTCTTGTAGTGTTGTGTTTGCTATAATATATACTTCGAGAATTACTTCGGGAACCTTCTTGGCATTCGTCGGTTGACCAGCTCGCCTTCAGATCTCCGTAACTCATGGTGGTCTGGGAATGCTGGTAAGTCTCTTCGTGCAATCGTATTCCGCTTGATTCCCTGTCTCATCTGCTGGCACCTCTGGTGCGCGCGGAACAAGGCAATCTTCGAAAATTCTCGTATGGACCCTCCATCTATTATTCGGTGTGTGAGGAACGACGTCTTCCTTGCTTTCCGTGGTAGACCTTTCAGGGGTCGTTTGAGCTCCCGTGCGGAGCGTCTGGTCGGTCTTCTCTCTATTTCGTGTGATTTGTCTCACGCTAGATTGGGAATTGGTTGATCATCGCGTCCGAGCGTTGGCCTTCACCCAACGCTTACTTCCCTTCCCCCTTTTTTTTGGGTTTAATATGGTTGTTAGTTTTCCAGATTCAGTTTTCTTTGGCTGCTTCATTGGCCCGGTTTGTGATCTGGTTGACTAGTTTGAGAGACCGGCTTTCATTTCTTCGCTGGCTCTTTGGTGGTTCTACTGTGGTAGTTTGGCTGCTACGTATGGTCTTGCTCTGTTTTTATGCTGCTGGTTTTACGATGGTGGCATCTTTGATGCTCTGCTTGCCACCTACCCCTATCGGTTTCTTCTGTGATACCTATCTGGGTATCTTTTCTTCGTCGCTTCTTGCTCCCTTTCTAGGAGAGAGCTATCCCTGGTATTGCTGGTTCTGCGCCTTATAGTTTGCTATCTTTATGGTTTGACTTGGTGGTCTGGCCTTTTCCTATGGGTCAAGTCGGGTTTGTGAATGTTGGTGGATCGATTGTCCCTTCTCCTCCACTATCTTCGGGTGGATTTGTTGCTGGCTGCTGTGGTTTATCTCCTGTTATTTTGGTTTTTCTGTTCCGCTGTTGTTTTGCGGTTTTTATTTTTGGGAGGCTTTCGTCCTTTTTTGTTTCTTGTTATTCTGTGAGCCCTCGGAAAAAGGCGTTTTTTCTTCTTTTATTTATATATTGTTTTTCTTTGGAAAAAAAAAATATATACTTAGATTGTTTATATGTAAATATGTAAACCATGTCATCCTCAACGTAATAATCGTGAATGATATATTATTATCTTGATTTTAAATTATAAAGATTTATATGTGTTATTAGTCATAAATGAGCGAAGTATTGTCCTAAGAAATTGTTTCGTAGAAAGTAAAAGATTTTGATTTAAATTATATGCGTAATAACATATTAGTGGTATACAACATGTGGGTAATACAAACGTAATATGTGTGTCACTATGCTAGTTTTAATGAAACAACAATACAAGAGTACAGTAAAAGGTACACAGTCTTGAATCACACGTATTATTTTTGAACTTAGATAAAAAACGTTCTATTCTTCAAATTCTTATATCATACACACATGCTTTCTACTCTTCAAATTCATATATCATGCACACATGCTTTCTATTCTTCAAATTTTGATTTAAGTTTACAAAAATCTGAACATAATCAAACATAATTACATGATTAAACATAGTTCAACCATATTTCATCATCAAATAATTAAATCTTACATGATTTAAAAACATACTAAAAACCATAAATAAACTTGAAATGCAATCAAACATGCATTTTGATCTCAAACTCGATCGATGTAGGAAAGGTTGGCAAGAGCTCAAACACATTGTGTACATTGAAATTCATATTATATCTTGATTGATAGATGAAATCATGGTCTACGTATTAGAATTATATAACGCTTTGATTTCATATATATTTTTTTGGTATCGCCTACAAGCCACATTGAGCACTTCCTACTGACTTTTTAGTTTACATATTATTAAGTCGTTCCGCACTATGGGAGAACTATAATAATCTTCATTCATACGATAAAGACATGATCATTATTACTATTAAATCTTTGTTCTGTAAGCAAAGCCATACTGCAAGCTTTCCATCATGAGAAATAATGTTTGAACTTGGTTTATAATAAAAGTTGTCAAATAAATTTGTAAAACGTGGTCTATTTATAATCAATTTTAATAAAAATACAACAACAACAACTAAGCCATTATTTTCAAACAAGTTGGAGTAGACTAGAGATGGAACCCAAAACTAAATGAAAAAATTAATTTAAAAGTCATAACAATAACAATAATAAAATAAAGTCAAATAAGGAAATTAATAATAATAATAATTAAGTAAAATAAAAATAAAGATAAAAATATGTGTGTGTAAGAGAAATTATGATGATAATAATACTACTAATAGTGATAAAAATAATATATTTAATAAAAATAATCAATATATTTAAACGTAATTTGCAACCGTCAATTAGCATTACTTTCTATTTAATTTAATTTTTTCCAACGATAAATTGAAGGATGAGCTTGTATTAAAGGATTTCTGAAAACAATTCTGAAATATTGAGAAAAATCAATAGACAGGCTGCATCCAAACTATTGTATTTATACATAATATGATATGATATAGGTAGATAGTAGGCATTTAATATATTGATGCAAACACAAAGAATGCTACCAGTGTATGTGTATGTAAAAAATTGATTATTACTTGACTACATTTGACTTTGCATAGTTTTTGTTTAGATGTCATTACCGAGCAAGGAAAATCTTACATGTCACAATGAAATGACATTGGAAACAATTTTATGCAAAGACATATTTTTCAACGCACTTTTAACAATTATGTAAAAAAATGATTTGTATAAATGCCTAGTATCCTATCCCCAAGGGCCCATATGCATTTTTCATAGACTCAATTAGTATAAAGCATTTGTCTCTTAATTTTCTAAACATTCTTCAGTTTGGTTCTAGTTAAGTCATGGGTTGATCCACTCCCACAATCTATTTAAATACATATAGATATATCAAAAGAATTTACAATCATATAAATCCTCCTCAGACTATTTCCTTCTATATGGATTTAGTTTAGTGCCGAAGGATTGTTATAGTTGAGAGAATTATAAACACTCTCAAATCTGAACATTACCATTCCAACTGTCTAAAAAATGGCGTCTTTCTTCTGATTTTCCCCTTTCTTTTCTCTCTCGATTTCCCACTAATTCTGCTCGTCGCTCCTCTATTTTAGTTGATTTCTGTTGCAGCCTGTCGCTCTCTTGCTTGGTCGCTGTGCCTTTCTGTCCTAATTTCCAGCTTGGGCGAGATGACGTTGTACGAAGGGAGTGAATTTGTGCTCTCGGGTTCCTTCCTCCGGCCATGCCCACCGTTTGCAGAGATTGCAGCGGCGCTTCGGGCCGTGGTCTCTGGTTCTATTTCGGTTGTTTTCTCAAGCCTTTCTTCAGTGGAAATCCGTGTTTACTCTCTGGAATCGTTTATTGTTTTGAACCGTTTTCGTTTCTTGATTGTGGATGATTGCTTTATGGAAATTTCTCCTTGCTCGGAGCTAGGGCTGGGTACTAGGCTCTCCTCTCGAGGGTGGAACATCTGCTCTTCCTCGCTGTATTTGGCACCGGATTTCTCTGGTGATGCTGTTAAGTCGAAGGGGGAGTTCATCCCCCCTTTTGTACCTACTCTTAGTTTCTTGGTTGCCTGTCCTTCTTTGGTGGACTGTGATTTTAATTTTGGATCGATGGGTTGCTGTGAGGATTTTGGTCCTTCTTCTGACTGTCCTGACTCTATCTCTGATGATGGGGATTTGACCCCCCCACTCAGCAAGTCGAGTGACAGCTCGGTCATTTCAGTGATGCCTCCTCCCTGCCTGGCAGCTTCCCAGTCTGGGTCGACTCATCTTTGCCCTTCATCGCCTAAGGATTCTCTCTTGGCTGCAGTTTTGGTCAGGCCTTTGAAGCCTGTAGAAAGTGTTCTTGTCGCCTATGGAGATGTTTCTCCATTTTTTAGTGAGCAGGTCTTGTGCTCGACTGGTGGCTTTCCAGTTGCTACTTGTTCCCATAGTTCATTGGTTTCTATTAGAAAGCCTGGCATCGTTCCCTTTGGAGCTTTATACAGGTGTTGTATGACGTCGCTAGGATCTGTTGTTCGCTCGCTTGTTGCTTCAGTCAGGTATGGTTTGGTCATGTGGCTCTGTCAGGTTCGATTCTCTCCTTCTCTACTTGGTTTTGTATCTTATTATATTGATAGTGATATGGTGTTGTTAGCTCGGGATCTATTTCCGATTGTTTTAGTGAGCCATGACACGTGTACGCGTGTGCTCCTTATTACTACTTTTGCACCGCCGGTGGCCGTAGTAATAGGTCCCAGTAGGTTCTCATTTTTGTTTGCCCATTCGTTCTGCTATCCTTCCCTCGTCGTAGTGTCTTACTTCGGGGTTATGGGGACTGCTTTCTCCAGCTTTTTGCTTGTCTCTATCGATTCTTTCGGCTGGTGCGTAGTCGCGGTCTCTGGTCGGCTTGTGTCGGAGGCTATCGGCATATATGATTGTTATATGCGGATGGTCATTCTCAGTTGGCTTTGTTTCCTTGGTATCGTGGGTGATGAGAGTTCAGGGTTGGTCCTTAGGGCGCTGCCTCGAGTCATCTCTCTACGATCAGTGTCCTTCTCGTCAGATCACTATTTGTGGATTGATGGTTCCGCCACCCGTCAGTTCCCCCTAGCTCCCAGCTGGCCTTGGTTCCTCGATGCCATGCCTTACTGTCAATTCAATGACAGTGAGGCTATATCAGGAACCGCACAGAGAGTCGAGTCGCTCGGTTGTGGTGGCTCTACAGTTATTCCTCCTTTTGTTCTTCCTTCTCCTTCTTCGCTTTATATTTTGTCTTCGTCGTCGGTTCCTTTGCTTTCGTTTTCTGGTTATTCTTCATCCATTTTAGCATCTTCGTCTTCGCTTCATCCTTTTCCAGCTGTGGATTGGTTCTTGAGGCGACGTGGGATTCGCATGGACTGCTTCCCCTCTTTCTCCCGCTGTCTCTCGATTTCCCCGTCTCGCTTTGTTCCGTCTGACTCTCACTGTTCTTCGGCTTGCTCTCTTCATCCTGTTCTCTGTCCATTTCTATTCCCCTCATGAGTAAGGCTGAAATTGCGAGCCTTAATGATCGCCTAGCATGCCTTGCTAGGAATTCTTCCCCTCCTCTGTTTGGTGATTCGCAGCTTGCCTTGTCGGAGGCCGGTGGTGAGGTGTCTTTCGAGACCTCTCCCCGGCCCCCCGTCCCTCCTCCTCGCTCGTCTCGTCGGAGACCGCGAAGAGCTCCCTCTGCTCTTCGCACTATTCGTACACGCTCTATAGCGGCGTCCGAGAAGATCGTCAGATCTTCTCGATTTTCATTGTATCTTGCCTGAGTGCTGTTTTTTCTTGTTCTTCTTTAGCTTGCTCCCTTATTTCTGTTTTTTCACCATGTTGAACTTTCTTTTCTGGAATATCCGCGGGATCGGCAATGCCGAGTCTTCGGCCAGGCTGAAGCGCATTGTCAGGAAGCATTCTATCTGTTTGGTTGCTATTTTGGAACCTTTCGTGGGCCCTGAAGTAGTAACCAATACCGTCTTAGCCTTAGGCTTTGGTGGTGCTCTCTCTAATGTCTCGGGCAAGATCTGGATTTTGTGGTCCAAAGCCTTGGAGGTTCGTCCTGTTTTCGACTCGGACCAGCTGCTCTCTGTAGCTTGCTCGACCCCTTCCTTCATGTCCGCTTTTATTTTCTCGGTGGTTTATGCCAAATGTGATCGCATTGAGAGACTGGCTCTCTAGTCCGACATTCTTTCGTTTTCTGCGTTAGGCTTTCCGTCTTCGGTTTTGGGTGGCGACTTCAATGTCGTCACAAGCCAAGCTGAAAAACGGGGAGGCGCCGCCGTCAACCGCCTTGCGGTGGCGGACTTCAACGCATTCATTGCTAGCTCGGGCCTTTCCGAGATTCCCTTTGAGGGCTCTGCCTTTACCTGGTCGAACAATCAGGGGGGACCAAACCGTATTCTATCCAGACTGGACAGAGTTTTCGGATCGGAAGAATGGTTCCATCTCCCCTTTTCCTTCTCTATCTCCCATCTCCATCGCTCCTTTTCTGATCACGCCCCCTTGATTCTGCGTTGCTCCCCTCTCTCGCTCTCTGGTCCTTCTTCCTTTAGGTTCCAGAGTATGTGGAGATCTCATCATTCTTTCCATCAAGTGGTGGAGGAGTCATGGAACTCCCCTATTGTTAGCCCTCCCCTTGTTGTCTTCTCGAGAAAACTTAAACGTCTCAAGGCCTGTCTCAAGGATTGGAACGTTCAAGTTTTCAAAAACATCTCGATCGTGTTAGAATGGCCGAAGAATCTCTTATCTTGGCTGAGTCCTTGCTAGACGAGGATCCTTCCTCTGCTAACAAGGAGGCTTGGGCGTTAGCCCAAATGGCCTTCTCTTCTGAGCTGCGTATCAAAAACGACTACCTTAGGCAAAAGGCGCGGATCAAATGGGTGGTCGAGGGAGATACGAATTCCAAGTTCTTCCACTCCTCTATTCGTAAGAAGAACAATCTTCTCTCTATCCGTGAGATCGTGCGTCCTGACTCCTCTGTGGCTTCTTTGCCAGAAGAAGTCATAGAGACCATCGTGGCCCATTTCCAATCCTTTCTGGGGTCTCCTTCGGTTTCGGTCTCTGATCCGTCCCTTCTGGCCTATATCCCCAGATTGATCCTTCCATCGGAGAGCCCCGATCTTGCGAGTCCTCCGTCTTCGGATGAGATTCGGGCGTGCATCTTTGCTCTAAACAAGGACAGTGCTAGTGGGCCTGACGGTTTCAACGGAGTCTTCTTCCGTAGTGTCTGGCCTATTATTCAGTCAGATTTCTGTCTGGCTATTCGGTCCTTCTTCTCGGGAGGATCCCTTCCCTTAGGGTGGACGTCCACCAATCTGTTCCTTATTCCGAAGTGTGAATCCCCCAGGTCATACGCGGATTTTAGGCCTATCAGTCTGTGTAATTTCTCTAACAAGGTTATTTCTAAGGTCTTGGCCAATCGTTTGGCTCCATACCTTGATCGGATCATTTCCCCTTCTCAAGCGGGCTTTGTAAAAGGTCGCTTGATCACTGATAACGTCCTTTTAGCTCAGGAATTGATTTCCCAGATTGACCGGAAAGTTTGGGGCTCTAATGTTGTTTTTAAACTGGATATGGCAAAGTCCTACGATCGTATGTCGTGGTTCTTTATCATAAAGGTTTTGTGGGCTTTTGGCTTCCCAGAGCCCCTCATCGATTTGGTATGGAGGCTCATTTCCAACTGTTGGTTCTCCGTTCTCATTAACGGATCTGCCAATGGTTTCTTCAAGGCGGGAAGGGGTTTACGCCAGGGAGACCCACTCTCGCCTTCTCTGTTCGTCTTCGCGGCAGAGGCCTTCATTCGTGGGATACAAACCCTCACGATCTATAACCAGATCCAGAGGTTTGGTATCCCGCGGGGTTGTCCGCTTGTTTCCTCCTTGTCCTTTGCGGATGACATTGTCATTTTCTCGAATGGTAGTCATCCTTCGGTTAGACGGCTCATTCGATTCATTCGTCAATACGAGAGGAGTTCGGGTCAGCTCGTCAACTCCTCCAAGAGTTGTTTCGTCCATGCTAAGGACATGTCTCCTTCGCGCGCTTCTTGGGTAGAGAATTTTACCGATTTCAAGGAAGCGTCCCTTCCGCTTCCTTATCTTGGTATTGTCCTTTACAGAGGTCGAAAACTGAATGCTATTTTCGACCCTTTGGCTGACAAAGTAAGGGGAAAGATCATTCGTTGGAATGCAAATCTTCTTTCTCAGGCAGGGAGATTGGTCCTCATAAAGTCGGTCTTAGGCTCGATGGGCACCCATGTTTTCGCTGCTATGTCTCCCACTTCTTCCTTCTTTCGGTCTTTCCAGTCGTTGGCCTCTGCTTTCTTTTGGGGGTCGAAGGTCACTACACCAAAACAGTCATTTGGCAACACTTTTTTTTCCATTTGGCGACACTTATATGAGTTGCATTTTAGTCTCGCTAATAAGTGTCGCTATCCAATATAAGTGTTACTGAAAATAAAAATTTACACTTTTAAATACGGCGACACTTATTTTCGTTGTAAGCCTTGGTTTAATTGGAGTTAATTGAAATATACTAGGGCAAAATTGTAATTGAATAACATATCACGCTTAACCCTAGCCACGCTTATCCTGGCCGCATTTTCCCCAAATCGTTTCCCTCTCTGACGTTCATTCTCCAACCGCCCCTCCTTCATCATCAACCCCAACGATGTTAATCAAAACTTCCACCTGCGACAAGCAATATACCGCCATGCACTCGCAGAAGAATAAAAATCAAAGCCTGAAGCAAATAAAAATCTAAACCTTGAAATCAAGTTTCAGCCTTCAACCTGGAAAGCAAGTGCAGGGTTTTTGAAATAAATTAAGGCAAGTGAATTTCTTTTATAAATTTGAATTTGATGTTGTTAATCAGTAATAAAGCAAAGAATTTAAGCAATGATATTAATCAGTAATAAAGCAAAGAATTCTAAGTGCACTTGCATTGTGATATAAATTAAGCAATTGTAGACTTATGAGATATGTAAAAATCACTATTTTAGGGCAGGCCTGCTTTTGTGCTGCATAATATAAATTTTGTGTTACGTTTTCTTTTTGTATCTGGATCCTCTCTAAGAAAGTTGCAATATCAATATTTATTTATTTGGTTGGGCTGCAGGGTGACACACTTCAAAGATGGAGGACAGAGCCTTTTATCATGATTACAGGGAGCGGGAGGTATATGTCTCTATGTTTCCTTTTTCTCTTGTAGCTGAACATAAATGATAAAATTGTCATCTGTGTTGATTTTCTGTACATACTTTCCTTGCTCCAAATTCTGTACGTACATAAATGATAAAATTTCAACTATTAATTAAGATTTTACCAAATTCTGGGTCAAGCCATGCTCCAGAAACTCTCTGATTTTTGATAGAAGCACTGATTTTTAGCTTTATGTTTTGTGACAAGTAGCCCCCTGATAACAATTTCTTTGTCCAATATTTGCAATTGTAGATGGATTCCCCCATAGCTGCCACTTACCCGCAGTCCAGAGCATGATAAAGAATCTACCTCGACATATGCAGCTGGTAGAAGCAAGGTGAGAGACCTACTATATTGTGATTTGTATCTATGGTTTTAATCAATTTAGCTCAACACTACTATGGTAGTTTCAACTTAAAGTTTGAACATATAGTCTATTTTAGTATTTTTATTTCTACAATTTCTATTTCTGGCAGAGAGCTGAGATGGAAAGAACTCTAACTGATCAGCAAAGAGACGAGTTTGAAGATATGCTGTGTTCCCTAACTCTGGAGAGGAACCAGATAAAAGAGGCTATGGGCTTTGCCTTAGATAATGCAGATGCAGCTGGCGAGGTGTTATTACAGTTTCTACCAGAGTTTATGACATCATTTAACTGGATTTGGGTTTCAACTATTTAATAACTGCAAATCTATCCTTTCTCATACAGCCGATATACTTTGCTAATTAGACAAATTGAAATGCAAATATGATAAATTCTTTGGTTTGCACACCTACTATGTATAATAATCACATTATCTGTAGAGATAATAGACATCGACAAGTGTTGAAATAAGCAATTCCTTTATTACAAAATAAAATAAAAATTACTGTGCTAATTTGCTTTACTCTCACTGTTAGTGCTATATTCTGTACGGATCTTATCTGTGTAAATGAAAGCAATACTACGTGTGAATTCCTAATAGTAATTCAATGTCATACGACTCATACCAATGGGAATTTTGATCCTTGACATGTAATTTGGTTACCACTCACCTTAAATAGGTCGTTGAGGTCCTTACTGAATCATTGACACTTAAAGAAACTCCGATACCAACCATGGTGGCAAGGCTTATGCTTGTTTCTGATATCCTGCATAACAGTAGTGCACCTGTGAAAAATGCTTCTGCATATCGCACAAAATTTGAAGCAACCCTACCTGACATAATTGAGAGCTTCAACGACTTGTACCGTAGTATAACTGGAAGGATAACAGCTGAAGCCCTCAAGGTAATTATAGTTTTTTTTTAAAAAGTTTTTGTACCCTTTGTATTGTTAGTACTTTTATTGTTCTTATTATTGGAAATACTGCACTTAAAATTACATGTGATTCAGCACTTATTATCATAGTTTTTATCAACTGCCCATGCCCATCTTTATTCATGTTTAGTAATACCATCAAAAAAAATTTGTATTCACAGTTAGCTTTGGAAATGGTAAAAAAAAAAAAATCACCATGTTCTCTTATTTTTAAAATGGTTACTAAGAGTACTGTTTTTTACATCTTCAGACACCATTTAAGTTAGGAATAACACAATTAAATTATCCACTCTCAGATATCAGATAAATAGTTTCAGTTAACGAATAGATTGAAAGAGTTGAAATCGAAAAGTTTTTCATAAGCTTACATTACGGTCAAAACGATTGATTGTACATGTGACTAATGGAGAGAAAACAAGTTAATTCAGGTGATGTACATTTCAAAATGCTATCCCAATTCCACATCACAATAAATCAGTTAAAACAGCTCTAACACATCAACGCCATGATATTTTTAACTCCTCTGATTAAAATCTAATTAAAATATAAAAAACACCACTAAAGCTTACTTATCGAGTTTGTTTTATATTGAGCAAGTTTTGGTCTTGTCAACGTCTTTGTTGGCAGCTGGTTCACAATCTGAAGCTGAAACATTATTGAAAATTCATGTTTGTTTTTGAGTCGTGGTTCAGCATTCCTTACTTTTGATGGGGACTGAGTTTCAGTAGATGAAAACATTGTTCGAAGAAAATGAGAGCACGCTTTTTGCGTATGCAGATACATCTTTTCAAACATTTGAGTATGATAAAATTTTAAAAAATAAATCAATACAAGTTAAAATAGATAAAAGAAATACATCTTTCCAAACATTTGTCTGAATTATTGCAATTAAGAAAAAAGGTTATTGATAAGCAATTGTATACTTTCACTGCAATAATTGATATTAAGATTTAAACATGTTTCACTTGTTCACAACTAAACTTTAAACCTTTGTAGGAGTCCTATAAGCTTTAGTTCCTTTTCTGTATCCTTTAAGGCACCTGTTTCTCCTCCAGACATCTGTAGTTATAGGTCAAGTGACTAATAAGCAATTTAAGCAATGGTATTAATCAGTTGCAGGATACAAATCAAGTTCAAAGATTAAAATTAATTTCTGGGTTAAAGCTGCAGATCTGCTCTCTTTTGCATAAAAAGATTTCAAAACTGTAAGTAATCTAAAATTGCTGTTATTGAGGAATTAAGTCAACGAATATAACAAAGAGTAAGCAAGAATTTTCATTTACAACTTGCAAATCTAAACTTCAAAGAAAAGAAAATTTAAAGTAGGAAAAGGAAGTAAACGAAAAAAAGGTTTCCAGGTTCTGGTTCTCTGTCTCAACAACAACCAGGTGAGCAAACTTATCTTTGATCAAATCTTTGCCTAGATGTGATGATTTATGTTTGAATGTTTGTAAATGTGTTTTGCATATATACAAATATATGTGAAAGAATCTGAGCATGTCTGTATAAACAGATATCTACTCCTCTGTTATGATTACAGGCTCCAGTTCACCAATAAAATCCATATCTTCTTATCCAAATGTAATTAGACCAGGGTTTCCATATGAAAAATGTTTGAATATGAGCAAACCCCTTTTAAAACCCAATCTTTAATTTTAATCTATGCTGTGTGATGATGAATGATATTGATGATGTTGTAAAACATGTTTAAATGAATATATTTGAGTACATGTGAGAGGGTGCATGTCTGGTTTGATGGCAAGATTTGCCTCTGTTGATTACAGGTTTCAAAACCTCTCTTCAAAATAAGAGAAATGTTTGTATGTATATGACATCATTAAATTCAAGTATTTAAAGTTAAGTAATTCACTTTAAAAATAGTTAATTGCAGAGATGATTTTTATTAAGTGAGAAGAAAAAAAACTCAACAATCTCAATACACTGTGAACAAATCTTTCGCCCTTTGATTTATTTCTATGTTGAAGCTTGTGAAATCTGAGTTTTTTTATATATGGGTTGAATTCATGCCTCTGTAAATATATGACTGTATGTATACATGCATACCTGGCCACTGTTAAAATCACAGACTCAAGAGGTTCAATAAAAAGAAAAGGAATAAATAAATATAAAAGCCTATAACTCATTTTTTTAGCAAGACTGCAAATCATTTCAAGAAGAAAACCAGTCTGCATTTTCTTCAAATCTGGAAATCAAAGAGCAATCATCAACATGCATGCAGTTTTAAAATCAGAAACAAAGAAGTATTTGCAACTCAAGTTTTCAGCAAGCAACTCAAAGTTTAAAAGTTTAAAAGCAAAACATTTCCAGTTTTAAAGATTTAAAAAGCTTTTCAAAATTAGAGGCCCTGTTCCTCATATTGACTGGTGAGCAAACCCCCTAAAACTAAACCCTTCTTTTTATCTGATTGTTGCTTATGATCCTGGATGTTGATTTGTCATGAAGAAAAAAGCCTGTTGCATGTGAATGAAGTGAGTGCAATGTGATTTGTGCAGGGTTTTTATGGCAGTGGTAAGTAGATGGTTGCAACAAGGGTGACAGGCATGGGTGGTGGGATGGAGACTGGTCAGTAGGTGGAAGTGCAGTGATATGGTGCTTGTATGGGAGGTTGAATTGTGAAGGCCGGTTAAGTATTGTTTAGAGATGTACGTTTTGGTGGTGAAGTGACCTTAAAGCTAAAGAAAAGCAGGATTTACCAGCTGCTGCTGCTAGCAGCGATGATGAGAACACGCTCTTTGATCTGCCTGATCTTTTGCTTGATTTAAGAGAGAGTTTCAGTCGATCTAGTTCTTGGGTTTCTTTGGTTGATGATATTGAATTTCGACTCGACGAGCCTTTTCTTCTGGAGTACTACTAGATTTGCTGCATACTTATTAATGTTATACACTGAAGTTAGAGAAATAGGCAGTCTACCTTGTAATGTTTTGGTCATTGTTAGTATGTATTATTATTACATTTTTGATTCGTGTTCAATGTTGTACCTTGGTTTAGATGCTCAAGTGAGAATGCAATAAGGGTTGATCATGTGCTTTAATCACATGGAAAATGAATAACTTTTTTTTTCTTCCTTATGTTATGAAGTAGTTGACTATGAAATATATGTTGTTATTTGATCATGAATATTGTAAATTTTGGGTTCCTATTGAATGTAGTATAATAATGCATATCCTGTTAGTTATTAATTGTTTATTAATGTTAAAATAATTGACTATATTGAGAATGAAAATATTTCAGCGTTATAAGCGTTGGCAATTAAAATTTACCAACGCTTATAAGCGTCAGCATAGAAAATTAAACAATGTTGGATGGTTAATTTGCCAACGTTTATAAGCGTTGCTAAATAATATACACCAACGTTTATAAGCGTTGGCGAATACAGTCTTCCAACGCTTATAAGCGTTGGGAAACTAAACTCGCCAACGCTTATAAGCGTTGGCAATAAATTGCGACGCCCCTACAGCGACGCTAATAAGCGTTGCTGAAACTGTTTGCGACAGTTATACTCGTTGGGAATCACCTGTTTTGGTGTAGTGGGTTGATGCTCGCCGCCATCATTGGGTCTCCTGGGACGCCATATGTCGTCCCAAGAGTGAAGGCGGATTAGGCTTGCGTAATCCTAAGGAAATCTGCGTGGCTTTTGCGTGCAAGCTGTGGTATCGGTTTGGGGCTAACAACTCCCTTTGGGCGTCTTTCCTCCACTCGAAGTACCGCAGGCTGGCGATCTCTGGCTTCTCCGGATCTCCTTCTTACGCTAGTGAGACTTGGAAACACATGCAATCGGTGAAACCGATTTTTGATTCCCATGGCGGTCTTTCCGGATGGGACGGCGGGTCTTTCTCGATTTCCAAAGCCTGGAGTTCGATTCGCTCTTCGGCTCCGGCTCTTCCTTTGTTTTCTTTCATTTGGGACTCTCGTATTACTCCTAAAGTTTCTCTGTTAATGTGGCGTATCCTTCATGACGGGTTGCCATTGGACGAGAACCTTCAGAGGATTGGTATTCCCGTCGTCTCCCGTTGCCGTTGTTGCGGGAACGGTGATACAGAATCTCTTGGTCATTTGTTTTTTCTCGGCTTTACTGCTAGGGCTTGCTTGAATTACTTCGGGAATCTGGTAGGTATTCGAGGTAACGCCGGGTCCCCTACTGATCTCCAGGGGAACTGGTGGTCTGGCAACCCTAGGAATTCGCTTAGGTCTATTCTGCTCCGTCTGCTTCCTTGCCTGATCTGTTGGCACATCTGGTGCGCGCAGAATAAGGCAATCTATGAGGATTCCCCGATGGATCCCCTTTCTATCATTCGGCGTGTTAGGAATGATGTATTCTTAGCATTTCGTGGTAGGCCTTTTAAGAGATCGCCCAGTTCTCGATCCCAGCGCTTTGTGGGTCTTCTTGCCATTTCCTGTGCTCAGTCTCCTGCTAGAGCAAGAGTTGGTTGAGGCATTCTCCCGGTCACGGGCCGCCCTCTTTCGCCCGCCACCTATCCTCCCCTTTTTCCTTCTTATGTCTCTGTTGATTTTTCCCAGGTTCTGGATTATCAGGTTAGACCTTGCTTTTCTCTTTTCAGGCTTATGGGTGATTCCTGCGTGGCTTCGGAGGAGGTTCTTGTGTCCTCCTTCTTTTTATGTCTTGGCTTGGATTTAGCGGATTTCTTTGGAGGGCCTTAGGCTTTCTTCTCCCACGTCTAGCTCTGCACGAGGTTCTGTGGACATCTTCATTGGGCGGTGGCTGTGCCGGCCCTCGATGAGGTTGTTCGATGGGCGGTGGATTTTCCGGAGCTCATCCAGATATTCCATGCTGTTCTGATTCTTCTGTAGAGCCCTTCTTGGTTCTTCTGAGCTGGATCTTTATATCAGTCGGCGCTAGCTCCTTCCCTAGGAGTCTACTTCCTCTGGTTTAGCTGCCTTTGCTGTAGCTCAGTGTGCTTTCTATGTGGTTTGGCTTGATGGTCAGGCCTTTACCTTCAGGTTAAGGCGGGTTGGTGGTTGTTGGTGGTTTTTTCTTTTTCTGTATTTCTGAGCTGGTTGTCTTGTCTCTGTCTGTTGTGGCCTTGACCATTTGTCTTTTCCGCTTTTGTTCTGTACTCTTCGAGTCTGGAAGGCATATGTCCTTCATATGCTTCGCTTTTTTTGTGAGCCACAGGAGAAAGGCGTTTTTTCTCCTTTTGTTTATATATTTTCTCTTCTCTAAAAAAACACTCTCAAATCTGCAATAGACACACTAACTGCAGGCCCAAGATCAGACTCAATGAACTAGGCAGAAAACTGCACTTAAAACACACACTGCTGTTTTATACAAGAGAGAACAAGAATATTACTTATGAAATATTCTGATTTTTATATATCTGATATAATGCAATTCTGCAGGGTACATTTTATAATAGCAGTAGAATATTCTAGATAGTTATTAAATACAAGAGCCTATTCAAATTCCATATTAATTGCAAGTACCCATTCAAGAAACTTTTGATGCATGAACCTAATAATGCATAATTATCTTCTCAATAAATGAAGTTTGCACAACTTTCAACACTCCCCCTTTGTGCGAACTTCGGAAACCACACCAAGTTGTGCTCTAAGAAACTCAAATTTCATCTTTGGCAGGGCCTTCGTAAATATATCAGCAAGCTGTTCGTTCGTATCAATTTTGATGAGATCAATCTCTTCTTGCAGCACTTTCTCTCGTATGAAGTTAGTAAATATATCAGCAAGCTTAACGGGTTCCATTTTAGAATGAGAAATGTCCTTAATCAATCTTGTTAACCATACACACTCTTGTGCAGCAAGTGTGGCAGCATTATACTCTGCCTCTGTACTTGATAATGCTACAGTGGCTTGCTTCTTGCTACACCACGATATTGCCGCTGATCCGAGATCAAAAATATAGCCAGAAGTAGATCTTCTTGATGAGGGATCACCTGCCCAATCTGCATCAGTGAATCCGCTAAGTAAAAGCTCTGCACCTTCTTTATACATCAGCCCATAATTCATTGTGTGCTTAAGATAACGAAGTATTCTATTAGCTGCATTCAAATGTGGCTTCCTTGGCTTTTGCATAAATTGACTAACAACTCCAACCGAAAAAGAAATATCAGGTCTTGTAATCGTTAAGTATATTAAACTTCCAACCAAAGTACGATATGATGTAACATTTTTGAGCTCTTTTCCCATATTAGCTCTTAACTTCAGATTTTGCTCCATTGGCGTAGCTGCTGGTCTGCAATTAATCATCTTGAATTTCTCAAGAATCCTTTTAGCATATTGACCTTGAGAAACGAGAATACCTTCCTTGCTCCTTGATACCTCCAAACCAAGAAAGTGCCTCAGTTCCCCTAAATTTTTCATCTCAAAATGGATGGCAAGTTCATCTTTTAACCTGTTTATTTCTTGCTCATCATTACCAGTTATTATCATGTCATCAACATATAATAACACAAGAACATGCACCTTCAAATCTTTCTTTATGAATAAACTTGCATCAGCACTAGAGGAAACAAAACTACAAAATGTTAGATATTGAGCAATTTTTCCAAACCAAGCCCGCGGTGCTTGTTTAAGCCCATAAAGTGCTTTCTTGAGTCTACATACATAACCAGGGAAACTCTTTGACTTGAACCCCGAAGGCTGCTCCATATATATTTCCCTATCAAGATCTCCATAAAGGAATGCGTTCTTCACATCTAGTTGCCAAAGTTTCTATCCTTTTGAGGCCGCCCTAGATAAAGTAGCTCGAATGGACGTCATCTTGGCTACTGGACTGAAAGTTTCCTCATAGTCCAGCCCATATTTTTGAGAGAAACCACGAGCAACAAGCCTTGCCTTATATCGACCAATACTTCCATCAGATTTACGCTTGACCTTGTAAACCCATTTACATGAAATTGGTTTAACTCCTTTAGGTTTAGGAACCAGATCCCATGTCTCATTTTTATGGAGTGCTGATATTTCTTCTTCAATTGCAGCTTCCCAATTTGGATTACCATTAGCATCTTCATACGAGGATGGTTCATATTCATCAAATGGGCCAGCAAAGAAGCATTCTGTTATTTTATCACAATCAGCTCCAATAATGAAGTCCTTGTATTGTTCATTCCTCCTTCGTGTTCTTTGTGATCTTCGAGGGAGTTGCTCACTTCCTTGCCTTTCATCATTACCTTCATGAGTTGTCTCACTTTCACTTGCAGAGTCATTGTGAGGTATAGTTGGGCTTGGAGGAGTTAATACAGCTTCATTTTCATTGTTTGAAGGGTCCGAAATATGTGTCAGTATAGGCTGCACGTAGTAAGATAATGTTTCATCAAAGACCACGTCCCTAGATGTCATAACTTTGAGTGTGTCGGGATCCATACACCGCCATCCTTTTCTATTGGGATCATAGCCAACAAATACGCATTTCCTTGCCTTAGCATCCATTTTAGCACGCAGCTGATCTGAAACAAGAACATAGCATGTAGAGCCAAAAATTCTGAAATATGAAACCGAGGTTTTCTCCTTGTAGAGAAGTTCATAGGGGGTTTTCATGCCAATAACTTTAGAGGGCAATCTATTTATTACATGACAAGCACATTGCATAGCTTCTGCCCATAGCTCTTGTGGAAGGCTTTTTGCATGCATCCAGCTTCTACTTATCTCTTGTAAATGCCTTAATTTGCGTTCAGCAACTCCATTTTGCTGCGATGTTCTTGGACATGTAAATTGTCTTCTTATTCCATGCCTTTCACAAAAATCAGCAAACTCACTGGATGTGAATTCTCCTCCATTATCTGTTCGCAAACACCTGATCCTTCTTCGAAGCTCCCCCTCAATCTTTCTCTTGAATTGCTTGAAGATTGAGAAAGTTTCAGACTTTTCCTTTATGAAGAAAACCCATGAAAATCTCGTATAGTCATCAACAATTACAAGCATATAGTGAAGGCCACTATAACTCGCTGTATTGCTTGTTAATAAATCAGAATGGATCAGCTGCAAAGGTTTTGTACTTCTTATTGAAGATTTTCCGAAAGGAAGACGATGTGCTTTGCCATATTGGCATCCTTCATAACCAACTTCACAATGAAAGCTTCCCAAGTTAGGCAGCCCATTAACAATGTTACTTGCTGAAATATTTTTCAGCTTCTCATAGCTCACATGAACCAAACGAGCATGCCACAAAGATGCTTTATCTTGTTGGCTTGTCTTCTTCACAAAAGCTTCACTTGCCGTCAAGACATAGAGAGAATTAACTCTCTTCCCCTTCAACACTGTATCAGCCTCAATACTTCGAACATTTTCCAGAATCTTAACATCATTTGGGCGGTTGGGCCAAATAAAATATATCTACCTGAATTTGAAAGTTGAGATACTGAAATTAGATTTTTAGTCATACCGGGAACATGATATACATCTTTTAGAGTGACCTGGCCAGCATTCGAATCCATGGTCTTCATTTTAACATGTCCTTCATTCTTTACAGGATGAACGGAGCTATCTGCCGTCACAATTGCTTTGTTTCCCTTGTGTTCCTTCTGAGATGAAAGCAATGAAACGTCGCCTGTTAAGTGATGAGAGCAGCCGGAGTCGATGATCCAATCTCGTGAGTAGTTGATGGCTGCCATGCCTCCTTCCAAAGTGTCTCCATCATAAGAAGTTAGTGCATATTCTTGAGAAAATTCATCTAAACTTTCTGTTTCAGTAGAAAGACAAGTTTCCCAAGCACGATTTTCATCTTCATTTGCAGAGATACTCGCATTTCCTTCGACTACTTTAGATCTGCAAAACCTCTTTATGTGTCCCGGTTTGCCACACCTGTTGCATACTATTTCCTTCCTGGCCTTGTATTGAGAATTCTCTGGATGTGTCTCTTTTTGTCTGAATTTCGTACCTGTCCAGCCTTCCCTTTCATTCGTATTCCTCAGTTTCCATTTCTCTCTGCTGCTGAAATGTTTTCCCTTCGAGTTCTCTCCTTCCTTGGAATTATTTCCCTTCCAATTCTTGTAGTTGTAGAGCCTTCTTCCTGCAAATAATGCCTTGTCGTTTTTAGAAATTGAAGCTTTTGCCATCTGCATAGCTAAAGCTTCTTGATTGGTAAGTAGATTCTCCAATTCAACGATGCTAGGCTGATTTGCCCATCCTTGAATGGATGTCAAGAACGGGGTGTACTCCTTCTTTATGCCACGAATCAGATATCTTCGCATTCGTGCCTCCTTAATTGGCTCGTCTGGATAAAGTTCTGAAATTTCTGCACATAAACTCTTCACTTTCTAAAAATATTGAGCAATTGTCATGCTCCATTGATTTGTATTTGCCCATTCGTTCTCCAAAAACTGAAGTCTGTCCGTGTTCTTTTTAGTAAACAGCTTCTCCAATGTGTCCCAAACGTCCTTTGGAGACTCCTTATCATGAATGTGATCAATCAAATCTTTGTGAATAGAGCCTCGCAATGCAAACAAGGCCTTTCCACACTTTATCTTCCATTTTCTTCTTGCTTCAAAATTATCTAGTGTATCCTGAGGCAAATCAGTATCTCCTCCATCAACAATATCCCAGAGATCATGTCCTTGGAGGTATGCTTTCATGCACATTCTCCAATATTGATAGTTGTTGTTGGTTAATTTCACCATTCCAAACTGATTCAAAGCTCCACCATTGATATCCATCTCCTGGAATACAAACACCAGCAACAGCGGCGAATTTTCTGCCTTAATTTTCGCGAGCAGCCTCCACTAAAAAACAACAGCCGATACGCAGCTCTGATACCAAGTTGAGAGAATTATAAACACTCTCAAATCTGCAATAGACACACTAACTGCAGGCCCAAGATCAGACTCAATGAACTAGGCAGAAAAATGCACTTAAAACACACACTGCTGTTTTATACAAGAGAGAACAAGAATATTACTTATGAAATATTCTGATTTTTATATATCTGATATAATGCAATTCTATAGGGTACATTTTATAATAGCAGTAGAATATTCTAGATAGTTATTAAATACATGAGCCTATTCAAATTCCATATTAATTGCAAGTACCCATTCAAGAACTTTTTGATGCATGAACCTAATAATGCATAATTATCTTCTCAATAAATGAAGTTTGCACAACTTTCAACAGTTATTTGTATAATAGAAAAAACTCATTACATTTCAAATCAATGAAAAATAAATCACAGTTTTGATTGGATAAAAAAGGTAATTTCATTCATTTATTTATTTAGGAAACAAGCAATTTGCTAGTTTGATCACAAGTCTTTATTATTTGTGTACGTAATTCATAACATTTAGTTCACAAATATAACTACATTATTATGAACTAATGGAAGTACCCTTGTGTAAGTTTTCTCTTAATTTATACTTTATTAGTCTATTTAATTGAATTTGCATGGTTATTGGTAGGATTATTGGTTTTTTTACCAATTTGAATTGTTTATTGAGTTTTATAGGTCTAATTTAGGGAATTTTCGACTTAGGTTTTTTCAATCTGTTAATTTAAACTTAGGTTTGAAACTAATAAAAATGCTGCATTTGATAAAATGTGGTTAAGATCTAGGGGATTTTTCCTCATTGATTTTTTCAATCTGTTGATTCAGAACTTAAATTAGGAACTAATAAAATTACTGTATTTGGAGATAAGGCTTAGTATAACTCATTAGAAATCAATGATAGTCACCGATCTCCATGATTCAATATATAACTATATGTTAATTTTTTGGTAATTTTCCTAATAGATTTTAGTATAGTGTTGTAAAGTTTGATATAATTTTGCAAATTCATGGGTTTGTATTCATTTGTGGTAACTGATGATGTGATCTAAACCTATTTGTGGTTACAAACAGATTTGCGCCACTTCTTTAGATATGGGAAATGAATGCAAACTCATGAACTTATTCTGCACTACACAAGGACACATTTTATTTAGGGAAAGTTTGGCTCACATCCCTACTAAGTTTCAAAATAAACAAAACATCCTTCACATACAAACTCTACATTTCCGATCCCTATTTTCAAATTCGCGCAAGCAAAAATACACAAATACCCTTTACGTTTTTTACAATTCAAACGCGTATAACTTTATGTACAAAAACCGGATCAAAAAACCGTTTTCACCAAAAAATCACAAATTTTATGATCTTTGAAATGAGATCCATTGTTGATACAAAAAATTCATATTTATATTAAAGGTGCAATTATTTCAAATATTTGCAGATTAGTCAGCAAATTTTCAACTTTTTTGATTTTTTTGCAAATTTACAAAATTTGTAAATAATTGCAGATATTTCTGCAACTATATGGTATAGTTGCAGAAATTTCTGCAACTATTGGGTATAGTTGCAGAAATTTCTGCAACTATACGGTATAGTTGCAGAAATATCTGCAACTATTGCATATAGTTGCAGACATTTCTGCAACTATTGCATATAGTTGCAGATAGTTGCAGAAATGTCTGCAACTATTGCGCATAGTTGCAGAAATATCTGCAACTATTGCGCATAGTTGCAAACATGTCTGCAACTATTGCATATAGTTGCAGAAATGTCTACAACTATTGCGCATAGTTGCAGAAATATCTGCAACTATTGCACATAGTTGCAAACATTTCTGCAACTATTGCATATACTTGCAGAAATGCAACTATTGCAAATAGTTGCAGAAATGTCTGCAACTATTGGGTATAGTTGCAGAAATTTCTGCAACTATACGGTATAGTTGCAGAAATATCTGCAACTATTGCATATAGTTGCAGACATTTCTGCAACTATTGCATATAGTTGCAGAAATGTCTGCAACTATTGCAAATAGTTGCAGAAATGTCTGCAACTATTGCGCATAGTTGCAGAAATATCTGCAACTATTGCACATAGTTGCAAACATTTCTGCAACTATTGCATATAGTTGCAGAAATGCAACTATTGCAAATAGTTGCAGAAATGTCTGCAACTATTGCGTATAGTTGCAGAAATTACTGCAACTATTGTTTATAGTTGCAGACATTTCTACAACTATTGCTTATAGTTGCAGAAATGTCTGCAACTATTGCGTATAGTTGCAGAAATTTCTGCAACTATTGCACATATATTTGCAGAAATTTGTTGCGATTATTCATAACTGCAAATATTAAGAATATCATATTTCATAAAAAAAATTGATTCGTCTTTAATTTAATTGCAGTTTACCATTTAAATCGAAAAATAAGAAGAAGATTCAGCTCCACAGCGAAGCGCAA
This sequence comes from Allium fistulosum, assembly GCA_030737815.1. Classification (NCBI taxonomy): domain Eukaryota; kingdom Viridiplantae; phylum Streptophyta; class Magnoliopsida; order Asparagales; family Amaryllidaceae; genus Allium; species Allium fistulosum. Next base: position 1,249,593,168 of record CM060905.1, read on the forward strand.
GGGTAATTTGGGGAAAGAAATGGCGGAAAACAGAAACAGGGATGTAGAAAATATATATTTTATAACAAGGACCCGCTTTGAATTTAAGTTCGGTTTTAAGGATGTGTTGCTAATTTTCACTATTAATTAATCGTTTTCCCGCTATCACAGAGTCCCACAAATGTAAGCGGCAAAGTATTCCCTTTCCCGCTATCAAGAAAAAAACTGCTTCACGGAAGCTTCATCCGCGCTCAACAAGCATCTCATCGTCCTTCTTGTCTAATCACCATTTTGTCCTGAGTCTCTTGTCTACTTTGTGTAACGCTAACTGCCTTCGAAGTTCGTAGCTAGGTAGTCTCCTTATTTTCATCTATCACTCTATTTACCGTTAGATTTCGCTCTAGAAAAAATATTGTTTCAGTTCCATGCGAAACCATTTTCATTGTTGTTTCTATGTTATAACTGATTCAAATTAGGGTTTATCTTGTATGCTTGACTAGAACACTTAGGGTTTTATGTCGGTTAAAATCAGGGTTTTTATGTTTGGATTTAGCATGGAATTTTAGCAAGCATTCTAAAGTTAATAAAGATTGATTTAGCGGAATTTTTAAATTTTGTCTGTTGACATGTGAAACTACATTCGCTTGGTTACTTTTGCTATTTTATCGTCAGTTTGGACGTCTGGAATAAAAACATATTGAGTGCAAAATAAACAGTACATTATGAATAAGAAGTTAGAAATATGTTTATATATGAGTTATCGGAGACGAAATCATAAATCTCTAATGACTAAATTTATTTAACAGTATATAAGTATTAAGGTTTTCATTCCAAAACTTAAAGAGGTTATCCTCTAATAATCTAGGTTTTCAAGGATGGATATTGTAAGTGGAAGAAAGATTGAAAGAATTGTGCTAAATCCATCTTCTTCGTGATGCTTTCCAGGTTGCAATTTGACCTTCCAACTTTCATTTAGTTACCAAGAACAGTCTTCACATTGCAACAATTATGATTATGCATACAATCCAATAGTTTGTCTATTTCTCCTTCACTACTTTCATATAACATGTTCTATTTTTATTTTAGAATATTCTTCATTAGTTTCAGCGGTCATCATGTGAATATGGAGTTTTAGATTATCATTAGTCATTACATTAACATAAGGAACCAGTGAGACAGTTTGCTATCATTTTGCATGCAGATGCATGTTCGACAGTTAAACAAGTTAACTTTATATATGTTAGTGGATAGTGGATGAGAAAAGGGAACATGTATTGGATGGAGTTTAGGGTCATGGTTATACTAAAAATGAAGCTGGACATCTAAGAGCAATACAAATATTAACTTCCTTGATTCTTCTTCGGTTGGCCATTGAATATTTTCAGGCATGTAAGTGTATTTAATTTGAACATGCATCTTTTATCCTAACATCAAGGTCACATTATTTTTATAGATAGATAGATGAATATATCATGTTATTTTTTTTGTTCAGTGTCTCATTTGTTGTAGTTGTAGATTACATTCATGGTGTTGTCTTAACTGCGGGTTGTATTCTGTTTCTAATTTTTTTTGTGCCTCTCGAGTAGACCAAAAAGTAGTTGCAGCACCAAACTTTCGTGCTCAAGTTACTAATATAGATCTACGTTTAGTGCGATTCAAATGACATTTAAATCAAATATGTATTGATGCAGTCTATATTTAGATGCCATATAAGTTTTAAAACAAACACCTTATTGTTTGTGTGGTATGAATTGAGTCTTCTCTATTGTTAGTATTTTGATATGGTTCTGGTAATTGTAACTTCTCTCAATAATTGTTTGGTTTGTGGAGTTTTTATTACAAATGTGGCGGTGTTATGCTATAGACAAACTCACATTGCTCTATGTAATTAGAAAAAATGAACCAGTGTAGGAATATAGATAATTATTTGGGTTAAACATAACATATTAAGTTTTTGTCCTCATATTTTATTCGGATCTAATCAACAAGGTACGAGTAATATAAATGCATAATGTTCACCGATTTTTTAAAAATGGTAGACTTGTCAAAAGAAGACTTTGGTTTTAGAGCTTTCGCTCTCCTAGTTTTCACTTGAATCTCCTTTAAGTTCTATAATCTGTTCTAATGGTAGAGCTGCGATTAGTGAACTTTGACCATGAACGAGCTTAAGAAGTGGAATAAATAATCTATTCGTTCTTTTGGGAGTCTTGTGTGCTAAAACAACGTATAAATTAAGTTAAATGCCTTTGACGCTTTCATAAAGTTTAAAAAGTAGCATTTGATATTTCTTTAGCATTTAGGATGGACCCCAAAAGAAAATTAACGCAAAACAAATTTCAACCTTGAATAACAAGTTTATAAAATGAAATGTGAATGTCCATATTTAATTTTATTGCTGGTTCGAGAGTTCTTCGCTGCTTGAAATTCATCTGCTTATTTAGCAATGAATGTTAAGGATGTGTTCTGTCTTACGTGCTATTTTGTCTGGAATTTTTATATAAAATTCAAAGCCCTTGTAGCATTCGCTATTTTCTAACTGCATATAAAAAACATGCACATTTAAATATAATGTCCACTAAATTATGTAAATAAATATTTACACTGTTAATTAACCAATAAATTTTCTTTATTTTACATATTTTAGGATGATAATGGTTCATAACCGGTAGATTTTCTACAGTAAGATGGAGGTAGAAGCAAGGTTCAACTTTCCGACCGGCACATCGGAATCCTAACGATACCGTTCCGGTTCAGGCGTGGACCGGACCGGAAAAGCGATCAAATTCTGATTTAGGGTAAACAACGAAAAAAAACAGTACTTGATTTCGAGCAGCATCTATTGGCGATGACGACTACTGAAGGAATCTCAACTTGGCATCCATCAGTGTTAGGCGAATCCTCACCACCGGATCAGAACAGCCGGACCAAGTCATCTCCAAACCAATGCCGAACCAACTCAATTCCAACTCCATGAATCAAAGTCCTCCCGGTCCAAGCAATGCCGAACCAACCACTTACCCAAGTCCTGCCGAACCAACCACTTACCCAAGTCCTGCCGAACCAATCCACTGTCGAACCTTTCCACTGCCGGACCAATCCACTGCCGGACCAATCTACTGTCCACCACAACCGGACCAAGTCGTCTCCATACTAACATTCAACTCCTACCACCGAACCAAGGGAGGCCGAACCAAGACGCGCCAGGCCAGATTACGTCAGCCCAGACCCGCCAGCTGCTATATACCTCCAAGACCCCTACCTCCAGCCTCACTCTATAAATAAAGGGGCAGAGGTACAACAATGGGAGACAAGTTTGAGAGCTCAAGCACGGAGAGAACTTTCAAACAACTTTCTTTTACCTGTATAAAAGCTTTGTACTTGTAATCAAAAGAAGAGAAGAGAAATAACATATAAAGTGGACGTAGGCACATTCTGGCTGAACCACTATAAATTGTGTGTCTTTTTACAGTTTAGTCCCTGCTTTTCATATATTTGCATAAATCACCCAAATCACTAAGAACAACATAAGATCTATTAAATCATACAACTTTGAGGTGTTTGTCCATTTTTTGTGCAAACATTTTTAGTGCTTTCACTGAGAACTAGAAGCTCGAAGCTTCAGCTTCATCCACTTAACAAGTTTTCCTAACAGCATCGTCCGCCACTTGGAAAACATGCCTCCCAAACATTTTTGGTCACGAATCAAGTAAATCGTTCTCCTCCAGCAACAGTAACAAATGAAGGACAGGCTAACCCAACCACTCCTGCCACAGAACAGCCTGCAACAATTACTAGGGCAGATTTGGACAGAGTTGTGGTTGAAGTAACTAACCGCTTCACGTCCCAGCAGGAAGCCTTGGTGGACCATCTCATGTCACGCTTAAGGGATGCTGAAGAATCCAACCGCAACACTGAAACATGGGGCGAGTCCCAGTCTGGAGGATCTCAGAGACAACAAAGATCTTCCTTCTTCGAAGGAGCTAACGGCAGAAGTAGCCATGGTAGGAGCCGAGACCGAGCACAGCCCGAAGTTAGGCCTGAGGAAACGTTTGGTACCGAACCCAACGGGGGAGGTACCGGACGGAGGTCAACTGTAGCTGAGCCTGTCATACTGCCTAACCACGAAAACGCCGGTGAACGGGGCCGAGCTAGAGTCCAGCCCGAAGTTGGACCCGAGAAAGTGCTTAGATTAGAACCCGGCAGGGGAAGATCAAGGCAAGGGCCAACTGTAGCTGACCCTAGCATGCTCCCAGAAGATCAAAGGCAGCCGCTGGAAAATATGAGGAACGATAGACGATACCATCCCTACAGGTCATCTGGACGGAATCAATCCCATAGAACAGAACCAAACTCATTTCTATCTGCTCCAAATTCTGATGAAAGGATGGCACGCTTATTCAGAGAGTGTGTCCAACGGGAGCAAAGAGATCGAGGGATAGGCGCTAGGGTAACCAGCCCTTTCACCCGTAATATCGAAATTGCTATCACCCCCCGAGAATGGAAGATGCCGACAATGGAACCTTACAAAGGAACCTCCGACCCCGTTGTACACTTACAGAGGTACACGCAACATATGCTCATGAGTGGAGCAACAAAGGGAGTACTATGCAAATGCTTTCCGCTCTTCTTAGCAGATCTCGCTACCTCCTGGTTCTGTCATCTACCCCAGGGATCCATCAGCTCGTGGGAAATGTTGAAAGAAAAGTTTATCAGTCAGTTCCGCATCCATGTGGAACAACCTAAGGATGCTTATTCCTTATCCAACGTCAAACAGAAACCTGGAGAAAAGCTGCAGCAATACCTAACCCGATTCAATGCCGCAGCAGCCGCAGTCCAAGATGCCGATGAGAAGCTTATCCTAATGGCCCTCTGTAGTGGTGTGCATCCGGACACTAAATTTCCTAGAAGGTTGACGAAAGAAAAACCAGCTACTTTACCCGATTTCTTCCATGAAGCCGGGAAATACATGAGGCTTGAGGATGCTGCCGTTGAGGGGCAGTCAGGACAGCAAAATAAGGCAACTCACAGCAACGCCCCCGCTGTGGCAAGGGACGTTCGAAGAAATGATTCCAGAGACAATGCGGGGGGCAAGAAGGGAGAAAAGCGCCTATATCGGCCTGGGCCGAGATTCGACACTTACACTCCTTTGAACGAGACCGTCGAAAATATCTTCCTTGCTACCCAAGGCGAAGTTAGATACAAACGCCCATCATACAAAAAGGAATCAGATAACGCGGAGAAATCTGGAAAGTTCTGTCGCTTCCACGAATCTCACGGGCATGATACCAATGAATGCCATCATCTCCGGGATCTGATTGAGGAACACATCAGAAGGAAGAAACTGGAACGTTATGTAAAAAGTCAGGACAGGACTCCAGCTCCTGCCAATGAAAACCCAAGGCTACCCTCACCGGACACCGACAGAGAAAACCGTAACGCTAGCAGCTCTAGTCAAGAGAAAATAGTGGTCCATACCATCTCAGGAGGACCGCACATCGCGAACAGAAGCTGGAAAGAGATGGAAAGGTATGGAAAGTCGCTTAGAGACAATAAAGACTGTGTCAATTCGGTTATAGAAGAGCGCCACCCGAAGCGAAAAGAAAGTAATGACATCACATTCGGTAAGCGTGACCTAGAAGGAAGACAGTACCCTCACATGGATCCCATGGTCATCTCTGCCCGACTCGGTCCCGCCGAAGTTTACCGAATCCTGGTAGACACTGGAAGCTCAGTAAACATCCTGTTCAAACACGCATTCGATAAAATGAAGCTATCAATGAAGGATGTATCTCCCTGCGATAAACCACTACACGGTTTCACTGGGGATGCTAAGATGCCCCTCGGGCAACTAGACCTCTTTGTTGAGATTGGAAGTCATCCCCGCTCCATTGTACGGAAGCAGACGTTCGTGCTAATAGAAAACCATTCGGCCTACAACACCTTCTTAGGAAGACCAGCCTTGTCTGACTTTCAAATTGTCCTAGCCCCATGGTGCCTAAAGATGAAGTTTCCAACGGACAATGGAATATGGGAAGTAGAAGGAGACCGGGACATTGCTCGAGACTGCTATGTGACCGAACTTCGCAACAACCACAGGAAGGATAAAGGGAAGGGTGTAGAGATTGCCCTCTACACGAAAAGTCTAGAAGCATAGCAACTAAAGAAAGCCCCTCCTCTTCAATATACCAGCGACCCTTTCAATGAATTAGACCCTAGGGACAAAGAGGAGGAGACCACCGCCGAGCCTGCAGAGGCTATGGAGTTTATATCTGTAGACAAGCACGACTCAAGTAGACTATTGAAAATTGGGTCCCAACTAAAAACCGAATTGAAGGAACAACTCATCGATTTTCTCCGCCATAACTTGGATGTATTCGCATGGTCACACGCTGACATGACCGAAATCTCACCCGACATAGCATGCCACGTATTAAACATTGATCCTACCAAGGCGCTCGTAAAACAAAGAAAGAGAAGTATGGGGGCAGAACGATCAGCAGCCCTCGATGAAGAAGTAAAGAATCTACTCGCCAATGACTTCATACGAGAAGCTATCTACCCGGAATGGATCGCCAACCCGGTACTGGTAAAGAAGGCTAATGGGAAGTGACGAACCTGCATTGACTTTTCCAACCTAAACGACGCCTGCCCAAAGGATTGCTTCCCACTTCCCCGAATCGACCAACTTGTAGACAGCACAGCCGGGCACGAGCTCCTATCTTTTATGGACGCATACTCAGGATATAACCAAATTCCTATGCATGCTCCCGATCAAGACCACACTAGTTTCGTCACCGATCGGGGTTTATACTACTATAAGGTAATGCCTTTCGGACTTAAAAATGCAGGAGCCACCTACCAGCGCCTCGTCAACAAGATGTTTGCAGGGCTAATAGGACAAACTATGGAAGTATATGTGGATGACATGTTGGTAAAGTCAAGGAAAGCCAAAGATCACGTAAGCCACCTAGGCGAGATGTTCCAGGTACTTTGACAGTATGGAATGAAGTTGAATCCACTAAAGTGCTCCTTCGGAGTGTCATCAGGAAAGTTCTTAGGATTTATCGTACATGCCAGAGGGATTGAAGCAAACCCTGAACAGGTCCGAGCGCTAAGGGATATCAAGATACCTTCCACTCGGAAGGAAATGCAAAGTTTGAATGGAAAAGTGGCCGCCCTAAGCCGATTCATCTCCAAGGCAACAGACAAGTGCGTTCCCTTTTTCGAAGTTCTAAAGAAAGACAAAGGAAAGTTCGAATGGACTGACGAATGCTTAACCGCTTTCCTTAACTTAATCGAACACCTCCAGAAACCACCGGTACTCTCGACTCCAAGCGAAGACGAAGAATTATACCTATACCTTGCTGTGTCATCTCACGCCCTAAGCGCTGCCTTGGTAAGGGAAGACAACCGCATGCAGCGGCCAGTTTACTTCGTCAGCAAGAGATTTACTGGGGCAGAAGTCAGATATCCTAAACTCGAGAAGCAAGGACGCCTTAGATTTCGTCAAAAAGTGTGACAGATGCCAGAAGTTTGCTAAGATTCTGTGGCTACCAACAACTGAAATTACTCAAATGACCAGCCCTTGGCCCTTCGCAATATGGAGAATCGACTTAATCGGCGTACTGCCAATGGGCCGAGGCGGGGCCAAATATGCTATAGTGGCAGTCGACTATTTCACCAAATGGGCGGAAGCGGAACCTTTGAATAAAGTATCTTCAACAAAGGTTATCAACTTCTTGATCAAAAATGTTCTGTGCAGGTACGGAGTCCCACTCAAAATCATATCAGACAATGGACTTCAATTTGACAGCGAGGAATTCGCCAACTGGTGCCAAGAACACGGAATTCACAAAAGCTTCTCATCTGTAGCGTATCCCCAGGCAAACGGACAAGTCGAAGCAGTCAACAAAATTCTGAAAACTCTAATAAAAAAGAAGCTCGAAAAGTCAAAGGGCGCTTGGGTGGATGAACTCCCTACGGCACTATGGGCCTATCGCACATCTTTCAGAACATCGACGGGGCACACTCCTTTCTCTTTGGCATACGGATCGGAGGCTATGCTCCCAGTTGAAACCTTTGTGCCTTCCCACCGTAGGATCCACTATAACCCAGAAGAGAACGAAGAACTCTTTTACATGTCTTTGGATCTAGTTGAGGAGAGAAGAAATGATGCAATCCTTAAAGCAGCAGCCCACAAACAGAAAGTGGCGGCACGATACAACTCCAAAGTCAAGCATCGTACCTTACGAGAAGGGGATCTTGTCCTCAAGCGAATCTTCCCTCGCCCCGGAGCACTAGACCCAATCTGGGATGGACCATATGTAATCCATAAAGATCTCCACAACGGAGCTTATATTTTATCAACAGTGGACGGAGAGGTGTTCCAGAGGGCATGGAACATCCAACACCTCCGTCGCTACTTTTCTTAACTTGTATTGCCCATATGAAGTGAATTAACAAAGAGAATCAGTGGACGTAGGCATTTTCGTGCCGAACCACTTTAAAAAATCTTGTCTCTTTTTTTAACTTGTTCCTTTATATCTTGGCTGCTTGTTAACTTTATCCTTTTCTGTTGGACAAAATCATGTGCATACAACATTTCAAATCGAGGCACTCCATAACACAACTTTATCTGGACAAGACCTAACAGGTACTATGCGAATCTATGCCCTCGCCAATGAGACACTTTCACTCCAGCATCCTTCTGCTGCGGGTTAACTCATTGCTCGCGACGGCCCTTAAAGCCAACTGTAATGAGCCGATTATAAGCCACCGAGAAGGCCGACTATAGCCGAGGCAGCTCATTACGGCGTTCGGCTCGCCGGCAACTGTGAACCGATTATAAGCCCCAACATAAGGTGTGGCCAGCCAGGGGCAGTTCACGGTTGACGATCGGCACCCACGCTAGCCGGCCACAGTAAATCGAATAATACCCACGATTACGGGCCATAATGGCCCGGGTAGTTACTGTGCGCGATCTCGGCTCCGATATGTCTTATGTACGGCTGTGGTAAAAAAGAATTAACTCCCCGCGGAGGCGTAAGATGAGTGACAAATGTCTCCAAGACCCACAGCTAGGGAAAGTGACTACAAAGCCCGTTTGCCACGAACTTAAGCACATCGAAGGCCTTCCGTGATTGGAAGTTTTACTATTTCACATATTTCAATTTTACTTAAGAAACTTTTCTCCTATCCTCTGTAACAATCCCTGAAGTGCAGGACACAAAACAAGAGACACTCATCAATAGAAGCGGATACTCACAGCAAAATACTGGACCGCATCCCTTACTCGGTCACACAAGATATTCAAAGTTGCCATCTACAAGCAAAATATAAGGGGCGGTATTTCCTTCTTTCATATATGCCTATGATTTGTTCACACCTCACGCTAACACTGCAAGTCATGAAATTATGTTTTAAACAAGAACCTGACACCAAACACAATTTAATTAGTGATAAGCAACAGAGTTAACAAAAGAAGAAACTAATGATTAGTGATAAGCAACAGAGTTAACAAAAGAAGAAACTAATGAAGTAGAGAGTACCAGCAACTTCCCCTTGATCGTCTTGGTCATCATCCCCTACTTCCACACCTGCCTCCTCAACAGCGAACAACCGCATCCCCTCTTTCACCGCTGTCTTCTCCTCCTTGGTAAACTGAGCGGTGACCACATCTATCCTAAAAGCCGCTCCACCCTCCTTATCCGCCTCAGCCTTGGCCTCCTCTAGAGCCCTGAGGTAAATCCTAGCCATAACCCGGGGGTAGTCGTCCATCCAAGATAAGCTGCCCTGCTTCCAAGTGCGAAAGTACATGTCCTGCAGCATATCGTCCATCATCCCCTCATTTTCCTCAAACTCTCTCATACGGGCCTCAGAAACCGATAGCCTTGCAATGGCAGCATCCCTTTCCAGTCGGTATCGCAAGCAGTCAGCCTGAAGGGACCTCCTCATCACCTCCATCTCCTCCTTTAGCCTGACCTGAGTAAGCTCTACGGCTTCAAGCTTCCCCGACAGCTCCTCTACCTGCTCAAGATCCGCCCTCCGAACCTTGTCCACTGTCGAGATGGCCATATTTATCTGCTCCTTGCAAGCAGCCTCCATCTTCCGCAATTCCACCCTTACCTCTCTCCTCCTCTACGTCTTCCTCCCCCTGGGTAAGTGGACAATTGCTGGGGGAAGGACCGTCCGACTTCTTAAGTTTCTTGCCCCCGACAGCTAGAGGTTTTGTGAAAGGTTTCCTCTTGCCACTCTCTACTGTGACACCTCCCTTAGCTTGAGCAGCCGCCCTCTCCTCCGCCGTTTCCCTCTGCTTGACTACTGACTGCTATGGAAGGATCAAGTTATACTCCAGAAGGGTCGCATTTCTGATCAGGTAGGCAGCTGATCTATCTCTCCCGGGGATAGCTTCTATCTCAGCCGCCGTCTGAACCAGGCGATCAGTCTCCACAACCGCAAAGCCACCTGTCGCTAGCAAAAATGAAAACGTATGAGAAGAAGCATCGCAACCAGAATGGAAATTATAAATAAAACATCGACTTACATCCAGAGGTGAAACGCCGAATAGAAACAGAGTCGTCCCTGACGAAGAACCACTCCTTCTTGAAAATGCTGTACTTAGAATACAGATCCAAGACCGGCTTAAAGGTTACAGCTGACTCCAAGCTGATGTATGGGGACCCTTTCTTATAGCCCCTCAGATTATATAAGTACCGGATCTCCCGGTTGGAAGGAGCACACCCATACTTCCTCTGGAAGATGACGAAGAGGCTCACCAGTATAGTATAAGAGTTGGGTTGAAGCTGGAATGGGGCCACCTTTAGATATGTGAGAAAGCTGAGTACCCAAGCATTAAAAGGCGGGATGTCACCACACATACAGTGGTATCTGCTGTAGACAAAGTACCCTTCGGGAGGGTCATATGGCATAACTTCTCTCCCTGGCAACAGCATGCGCGCCCTATCAATTTCGAAAGAACGGGAGATGACATCAAGTTGCTCTTCCTTGAGGGAGCTAGGAAAGCAATCGGGCGGGGAATTCAGAAGCTCCTGAGGGCCGTACCTGTCCACCAGTGATCTCGGGGCAGTTCCGTGACGTTCCGGTCCTGGCTGAGCAGGGGGCACTGCGGAAGACTCTCCTTCGCCCTGGGACTTCTTCTTATCCGATCGGGTTTCCACTCTTTGAGACATTTATCTGCAGACGCAAGAAAGTATATCGTTAAGACACGTAAACTATATAATCTAGAGTTTCACTAGTGATTCAGGTATAAAATTCCATCCGGTAGAGGGATCATTCAACACTCGGAATCTCCGAATTCATTCGGTAAATTCCAAGTGGAAGCTCATTCGGCATTCCCAAATGTGAAAGTTCATTCGGCATTGCCAAAAGTGGAAGCTCATTCGGCATTCCAAGTGGAAGCTCATTCGGCATTCCAATATGAAAGTTCATTCGGTCATTCGGAAGTCCAAACGCACCGAGTCCATTCGGTATTCGAACCCTTTCTCCCATTCGGCAGTCCAACCCCATAAGTTCATTCGGCGGAGACAAACTCACCTGGATCGGCAGTTAAGTAAGACTTGGTATTCAGTTGATTCGGTCAACCTCAATTCTGCACCTAGTTGGTTCGGCTATCTCACTCAGTAAGGAAGGACGAAGGCTTAACGCCTCTACTTATAGGCAAATGAAGGATACCGGACCAACTGGACCGGCACTCAGGAGCCGAATGAAGATGACCAAGAAACAAAGTAGGCCGTCTGCCAGCATACGCCCCACTTTGGGGGGCAAGTGTTAGGCGAATCCTCACCACCGGATCAGAACAGCCGGACCAAGTCATCTCCAAACCAATGCCGAACCAACTCAATTCCAACTCCATGAATCAAAGTCCTCCCGGTCCAAGCAATGCCGAACCAACCACTTACCTAAGTCCTGCCGAACCAACCACTTACCCAAGTCCTGCCGAACCAATCCACTGCCGAACCTTTCCACTGCCGGACCAATCTTCTCCCCACCACAACCGGACCAAGTCGTCTCCATACTAACATTCAACTCCTACCACCGAACCAAGACGCGCCAGGCCAGATTACGTCAGCCCAGGCCCGCCAGCTGCTATATACCTCCAAGACCCCTACCCCCAGCCTCACTCTATAAATAGAGGGGCAGGAGTACAACAATGGGAGACAAGTTTGAGAGCTCAAGCACGGAGAGAACTTTCAAACAACTTTCTTTTACCTGTATAAAAGCTTTGTACTTGTAATCAAAAGAAGAGAAGAGAAATAACATATAAAGTGGACGTAGGCACATTCTGGCTGAACCACTATAAATTTGTGTGTCTTTTTACAGTTTAGTCCCTGCTTTTCATATATTTGCATAAATCACCTAAATCACTAAGAACAACATAAGATCTATTAAATCATACAACTTTGAGGTGTTTGTCCATTTTTTGTGCAAACAATCAGCAACGATGATTGAAGAAGATCTTGGTCTTGAACGAAGAGGTACTAGGCTGCTGCGACTTGCGTGAGTTTTTTTTTCCATCGTGTTACAGTAGAAATAAGAACCTTAGTTTATGCGCGTGTTGACTAAATGGGTCGGGTAGTTGGATTTTATTTGTGTCGGGTAAGCTAAGGTATGGGCTAGATAAATTTGGGTAGCAATATAATTATAATTAGGTTAATACTTTTGGTTAAAATTACGTTCATTTTGTTAAACAGACCACTACAAGAGAAACCGGCTATTCCAACGGCTCCAAGCCGTTGGCGGCCGTTGGGAGCCGTTGGAATAGCGTTCACGCTTTTCAACGACTTCCAACGGCTTTTCCAACGGTATATTGCCGTTGGAAGCCGTTGGTTTAAAATGACCAAATAGCCGTTGGTAGCCGTTGCTAATCTGGATGAAATTTTTTTTATAACAGCAAGACATTCACCTTCCAGCAACAAACAATCAATATATATCAATTTTCATTCCATTTCCACTTCATTTCACATATATATCACATATCCAACACATTATACCACGAACAATATAAACAACCAAAAATCAACATCAAACATTACATTTTCAAACCAAACTCCAAGTCAATATGTACATAAACAACAAAACCCTCATCAACACCAACTCCAACTCCATATTCAAGTCAATATATACAATGCAAACACTTAAACTTCACCACCTCAAAGTCAATATATACACAATAACCATCAAACACAATCCTCACCACCTCAAAGTCAATATATACAATAACCAACCACAAAGACAATAATAATCATATCTCTCAAGCATTATCATCACCTCCGAAAGTACCAGACGACGAAGGGAAGGAACCATGCCTCTTCGCGTACTCCGCTAAACGTTGATTCAGCTGCTCCATTTGTATAGCGCGAAGACGGTCCTGCTCTTGCAGCTGCTCAACCATGGCTCTAAGCTCTTTTATTTCAGCTTTGTCACACGCCTTTTGAGCTGCCCGAACCTGCAAATAGAATGTGAGATGTTCACATTTGTATTATAATCATTTTGTTAAGCAATGCATACTTATCTAATATTTATAAACACTACAAGAGAAACGGCTCATTCCAACGGCGGCAAGCCGTTGGAGGCCGTTGAAAATCCCGTTAGTATACGTTTCAACGGCCTCCAACGGCACCAACGGGTTATACCAACGGCAAGTTTGCCAACGTGGCAAATCCTGTTGACCAAACTACCGTTGGAATACGTTGGAATTTGCCGTTGGAAGCCGTTGGACGTAAATGACCAGTGTGCCGTTGGTCGCCGTTGGAAGCCGTTGGAAATCTGGGTATATTTTTTTAAATAAAACCAGCAGTGCTTGCTTCCAGCCACACACAACCACAATTATATCAAAACAGCTCCATTTCGAGCATATATATATATAACAACTATATCAAAACATATCCAAACATATAGATATAACCAACATCAAAAAATCCAAACCAACATCCACAACCAAACCATCAGAATGTATCAAATCCAAATATACACAGAAACCATCAGAATGTATCAAATTCTCACCAACTTCAAAATATACATGCAATAACAAAACATACCTAAATCACTCCGCACCAGAATCACCAGATGAAGGAGGCTGTCCATACCGTGCGATGAACTCCGCCATACGCCGGTTCATCTCCTCCGTCCTTGCTTCATGCAGCAAATTGCGTTTCCGCATCTCGGCAAGCTCGGCTCGTAGCTGCGCAATCTCTTCCTTATCTTGAGCCTTTTGATATTCTCTTTGGGCTGTCTGAGCCTGTAAACAAATTTAAATTATCAACTACACTAAAAAAATTAGTATTAAAATAATTGTAAATCAACTAACCTATATATATTCACTAACAAATTCATAAAACAAACTACGGATATGGAAGCGTTTGCCGCGGATATAAGGATAGTTCAAAATATGAATGGAATACACTAGTATAAGGATATTTATTAACTTAAAATTTAAACTTAAAATTACCGATTGGCTTCCATATCCGTAGCGTCTGCCGCGGGTCACTGGATCCATGATAGACTCAAAAATGGCGTCCTCCTCATCGGGGGTCAAGTGAGCTCGTCCCGTATCCTCAAGTAAGGCTATCCGCGCTTCCTGAAACTTTTGCTGTCATGCAAAATATAATTGAATTTAGTTAACGTTATTTCAATTAACTTGTAAGTTTTAGTTACTTATGTTATACTTACATAGGCAGCACGCGCTTTGTCATCGTGGTCCCAAGAGTAAGAAACTACGCCGGAATCATCGACCTGAGTCAAGGCATGTGTATGGATAAACACATCCCAATAACTAACAGCCCCCCCCCCCCCGCGTTGTCTCTCCTGAAATATGCACATATAAATATACATTATTTATATTTTAACAAGTTAAAACTTAAAATAATTAACTATTTATCTTATTTAATAATTATACTGTTTGCGCCAAAAATGGTCACAAACCCCAAGTGTAGTGAAAGCACCAGCGTATGAATACAGATCAACAATATTCACATACAAATCACAGATCTAAGCAAGTAACAAGCAACAATCAAGAAATAATGAATAGTGACACACGATTTATAGTGGTTCGGCTATCTCCGGCCTACGTCCACTTCAAGGTTTTTATGATTTTATTGCTCGATGCTTGAAGATTACAATTTCGTGTGTTGTATTACAACTGATTTTATGAGTTAAGTCTGAATCTAAGGCAGCAGTGGTGATCTGGAGTAAATCTGGCAGAGTCTGGGCGCTCTTTAGCTCTTGAAATTGTCTGACCCTTTTTCTGAATGACCAGGGGCTCTATTTATAGGTGTAGGAGGCTGATATTTCGTCTAAATTGAAGGGAGACCAGTTCTGGCACGTGAGGGGGCCCACATGGCCGAAATCTGGAGATCCGGGCCCACTTTGGGATCGATTCGACCCTTGGTTCGAATCGATCAAGAAATTGTCCAATCAAGCTGAAATTTGGTATGGACATTCTTCAACATGTGCTCAAGCTTCTGTGAAAATTTCATAGCATTTGGATGTGTAGATCTCAAGTTATGATCGATTCAAGGTCGCTTTTCTGGTTGCAGTGCTCCGTTCGAATCGATCATGTTCTACTCGATTGCTTCGAATCGATCAAGCGTGCGCTTCTGTGATGACGTGGAGCGCCTCCTTCGTATCGATCCGGCTTCTATGCTGAGTTGACTGGGTCGACTCCATGTTCTTCGCCGCTTTGACTGGGTGGATTCGTGGTAGTGGACTCGAAGACATCCTTCTTCGAATCGATCTAGGTACGCTCGTTCGAAGTTATTCCTGCTGGATGGATTCGAAGATGAGCTACACCTCCTGGATTCGAAGCAAGGCTACGCCTCCTGGATTCGAAGTAAGGCATATTCCGATGAGTTTGAAGCAAGGCCTGTCGTGATCGATTCGAGGCAGAGGCTGGTTCGATGGAGTCGAAGCTATAGTCCTTTTCATGGATTCGGAGGATCTCTCCTTGATGGATTCGAAGGCAAGAGTACCTCGATGGATTCGAACTCACAAGTAGTATATCGATTCGAACCTATGCTATATCACCCATCTCCTTTTGGCGATATCTTGAGCATACGAACTCGGATTGACTCGAAACTTGGAACGTTGTTTCATCTGGCCTTGCTTGACATGTCTTATCAATTGCAGCCCGATCCGGACTCGGACAAAATTCATCGATATCCATGGTGTAACTGCGATGCACAATTGATGTTCATGACTAATAATCATTGATTTTCAGTTAATCTTTGGGTATCTCAGCTTTGCCAAAAAGTGGGATAACACTTTGCCCCCCAAAACATGGCTTTTGGTAAAAAGGTGTGTTTTGATAAGTCTCAAATTGAATGCAGTGAGTCCGTGTTTTACTCAGAGCTTATAGTATTTTCAATCAAGTCCGTGGCTATTCGAAGCCGAATTGTTATCAATTTCTTCCGGTGGAAGTTAAGAATGGAGTTCTACAGTCTCTCCATACTATCGGTGGTCATTTCGGACCCTTGCCAAGCCCATTCCAGACTTAGCGATCGAATAGAAAGATCCTATTGCACTCCGGCGTTGCTTTCTATCCCTTGCACTCTGGCCCCAGCTAGGGCGTATAGCGATGTCTTGGTCATTCTGGACCGATCGTAGCCTCTATGGGCTCTTACTGGATCCCATCCTGTCACTCTCCGGTGAAGGGGAAACAACGTTAAGTGAGTCAATTCTGTCGCTCTCTGGCGAAGCGACTCACTTCTTGCACTCCGGTTCAGTGTATCTGAACATTAAGCGATGTCATGGCCCAAATCGTGGGCCGATCATAGCCTCTTCGGGCTCTTATCGAATCCCGATCCAATCACTCTCCGGTGAATGGGAAACGATGCTTAAGTGAGTCGATCCTGTCGCTCTCCGATGAAGCAACTCACTTCTTGCACTCCGGACCCCGCCTCTCCGGGTAAGGTCATAAAGCGATCATGTTTATATTGATATTTAATGTTCATCCTTTAACTTTCCGGTTAAAAGGTTTATTTTAATAAATGTTTCTTTATTAAATTCAAATCCTAGATGTTCAATCTCAAACACCAGGAAAAACAAGACAACGCCTCTCCGGGCGGAGCGGTCTATTTCCATCTTAGAGCATGCCTAGGGATCTCTCCGGTTCCCGTACATGAGTAAGTGGGATAGCCGTTTTATTTTGGAAATCAAACCTAAGAAAACTAATCGACCAGAGTCCAAATCTTGAACTTGGCCCTTGCCATCACAATCAGTTGATGACGAGTCGTGATCCCGATCCAGGATCATTCCTGTTAGGTTGAGGCGGTAGTTGTTCGGGTCTAACCGCCGTTGCACGTTCTCTGACATACTGCGGCAATCTACCACTCCTGGCATGTTCTTCCACCTCATCCTTCAGGTGGCGGCATTCATCGGTAGTGTGCCCATCCAGCTCATGGAATAGGCAATATTTTCCGGTTCTACGTTCCCGCTCTGTGGGATCTCTCCTCGGTGGTTTTCGATAGGGGAGTTGCCCCCGAGTTTCGGTGTAAATTCGTTCCAGTCCTGCCACCAAGTCTGTGTATTGCCTGAATCTAGGCTCTCGGAATTTCTTCCGTTTATCAGGACCATCATGTACGTCATCCTGCTTTCTCTTTCCTTTGTCTGCCCTGGACTGTTCCCTGGCGGTTCCTTCGCCTTGTGCAACATTTATTTCCTGCCTCTCGGCTCGTGATTCCTCTAATCGAATGAATTTTTCAGCTTCATGGAAAAACTCTCCAAGATCTTGCGGTGGATCTTTAGTCAAAGAGTCTTTGAATTCGGTGCCTTCTCCAACTCCTGCCACTGCCGCCATCAAAATCATCGATGGGTCCGGGCGATCTACAAAAGCCACCGTTGCATTAAATCGTAACAGAAAATCTTTTATGGACTCTCCGGTCCTCTGCTTTATTGATGCTAAAGTCATCACGCTCTTAGGTCGCGTTATGTGAACCCTAAACTACTTCATGAAACAATCCACAAGCTCGCCCCATGTCCTGATTGATCCTGTCTCTAGCTGTCTAAACCAAAGCGCAGCCAAATCTGATAAAAATAAGGGGAAACATCGTGCCATTACTTCCTCGGATGCTCCCAGCACTTCCATGTGTCTGATATATCTGGTGATATGCTTGGTCGGGTCTGACTTTCCGTCATAAGAATTCAGCGTTGGTAGTTTGAACTTTGGAGGGTTCCTTGCATTCCTGATATTCGGAGCGAACGGACTCCGACTAACTTCTTCCAATCCTCCTCCTGACAACCCTCCTCTCATGAGTCGTCTCACTAGGCCAATCATTCTTTCATCTCCATCTAGGGGTTGCCCCTTGTCATGTCTCGGTCTTGCCCTCCGAGTCTTGTAGGGAATTCTGGTATGTACTCTTCGGGTGGCTCGTTAGCATTTGTGTTGGCCCTAGCCGGTTGAGCTCCTTCCAAAGGTCCTTCTGCGTTGGATCCTGCGGGCCTGCCCCCAAGCCCTTGTTGATTGCCTTCCGGTTCTATATTCTGTCCTCCGTTGGGTTCCATAGCCCTAGCTCCTTGTTCCACATTCACAGCCGCTGTAGCTGGTCCAAGGTTCTGTGTACCTGCAGCTCTCATCTGCTCGAAGAAATTCTGCAGCATCTCTTGTTGGCTTTTCATCATTCTTTCCTGCATTAGGTTATTCATAGCCTCCATCTCATCTCTAGTAATGTAGATCGAAGCTTGTCCTTCTCCAACGCCAGAGGATGCCTCTTGACTTCCTGCCTATTGGCTCCTCTCAGTTCTTTGTCTAGTTTGTCGAGTCATTGTAGAGTCAGATCTGAATCCTTAAAATTCCAAATCTAAACTTTGAATCTGGTGTAGCGGGTGCTAGTTCTTCTCAGTGAAAGCACCAAAGTGTTTGCGCCAAAAATGGTCACAAACCCCAAGTGTAGTGAAAGCACCAGCGTATGAATACAGATCAACAATATTCACATACAAATCACAGATCTAAGCAAGTAACAAGCAGCAATCAAGAAATAATGAATAGTGACACACGATTTATAGTGGTTCGACTATCTCCGGCCTACGTCCACTTCAAGGTTTTTATGATTTTATTGCTCGATGCTTGAAGATTACAATTTCGTGTGTTGTATTACAACTGATTTTATGAGTTAAGTCTGAATCTAAGGCAGCAGTGGTGATCTGGAGTAAATCTGGCAGAGTCTGGGCGCTCTTTAGCTCCTGAAATTGTCTGACCCCTTTTCTGAATGACCAGGGGCTCTATTTATAGGTGTAGGAGGCTGATATTTCGCCTAAATTGAAGGGAGACCAGTTCTGGCACGTGAGGGGGCCCACATGGCCGAAATCTGGAGATCCGGGCCCACTTTGGGATCGATTCGACCCTTGGTTCGAATCGATCAAGAAATTGTCCAATCAAGCTGAAATTTGGTGTGGACATTCTTCAACATGTGCTCAAGCTTCTATGAAAATTTCATAGCATTTGGATGTGTAGATCTCAAGTTATGATCGATTCAAGGTCGCTTTTCTGGTTGCAGTGCTCCGTTCGAATCGATCATGTTCGACTCGATTGCTTCGAATCGATCAAGCGTGCGCTTCTGTGATGACGTGGAGTGCCTCCTTCGTATCGATCCGGCTTCTATGCTGAGTTGACTGGGTCGACTCCATGTTCTTCGCCGTTTTGACTGGGTGGATTCGTGGTAGTGGACTCGAAGACATCCTTCTTCGAATCGATCTAGGTACGCTCGTTCGAAGTTATTCCTGCTGGATGGATTCGAAGATGAGCTACACCTCCTGGATTCGAAGCAAGGCTACGCCTCCTGGATTCGAAGCAAGGCATATTCCGATGAGTTTAAAGCAAGGCCTGTCGTGATCGATTCGAGGCAGAGGCTGGTTCGATGGAGTCGAAGCTATAGTCCTTTTCATGGATTCGGAGGACCTCTCCTTGATGGATTCGAAGGCAAGAGTACCTCGATGGATTCGAACTCACAAGTAGTATATCGATTCGAACCTATGCTATATCACCCATCTCCTTTTGGCGATATCTTGAGCATACGAACTCGGATTGACTCGAAACTTGGAACGTTGTTTCATCTGGCCTTGCTTGACATGTCTTATCAATTGCAGCCCGATCCGGACTCGGACAAAATTCATCGATATCCATGGTGTAACTGCGATGCACAATTGATGTTCATGACTAATAATAATTGATTTTCAGTTAATCTTTGGGTATCTCAGCTTTGCCAAAAAGTGGGATAACATATACCAAATCTTCCCGGTGATGCTGGAAAGACTTGGAACCACCGCGATGTGTAACGGGGTTCCTGCTCCTGTTTGCAGAATTCCTCTCAGACTGCCTCTGCAAATTTAAATCGAAAACAAAAAATTGTTTTGACAGTTTTAATTATTTATATATTATTTGCCTCAAACAATTTAAATTAAATATATGATAGATTTACCACAAAATCCTCGTTGCTCCACCAGGTGGCGAACTCATTAAAGACAGCTTCACTCATCCAATGAGGCCTCTTTCCTGATGTTTTGATGTTGTTTATTGTTTCGCGATAGTTTTTTGCAATTTTGCTGCTCCAATGGCGCCAGACAACAGAAACATCAGAATCGGCCAAGTCCACTTTCCCCTGCACGTTTGAAAAAATATGAGTTATACAGTTGCTACAAATAGTGCAAACATGAATTGACATAATGTACATGACTACATAATGCAATAATTGATATACCACACATACCAAAAAGTCCTGCCAGATAGCCTCCCGCACCTCCTTTGGTATCGCAGTCCACCTCGGCCAACACGAGGTCATACGAGCCATATACGCCCGTCGCGAGATCGTGAGCACTATGTTGGAAGGCTCCAACGTATGTTTGCACTATTTGTAGCAACTGTATAACTTGATTATTGTTCCATCATAACATGACAATCATGACATGACAATCATGACTTTTCATCCCGCTAAGTTTAATGTTCTTATAGTCAACACATCTACGAAGATTAGAAGATATGCCATCTGGGAATCTTAATCCTTCCACCCATTTTAAAAGTAATTTAACTTGATTATTGTCTAGCTCATAGCAAGCTTTTGGCTTTTTTGTGTCATTTGGTTTTATATGAAGCTCAGGACGATTACATATTACTTCGATATCACGTCTTGATTTCAAATCATCTTTCGTCTTCCCTTTAACATTCAAAATTGTATTAAACAGATTATCAAACACGTTTTTCTCATTATGCATCACGTCAATATTATGACGAATCAAAAGATTTTTCCAATAAGGCAATTCCCAAAATATGCTCTGTTTGCACCAGTTATGAATCGATGATTTACCTTGAATTTCAATTTGTTCTTCGGTTTCATGTATCTTTGGATAATCATTTACAAGTTCATAAATTTCTTCGCTTAACCAAACCGTAGGTGGTCTCAAAGTTTCATGTCTATTAGCTGTAAAGTTTTTTTATCTCTTCGAAAAGGATGATTAATATGAAGAAAACATCGATGACAGTCAAACCACGAAACTTTCTTTCCATGAGATAAAAAAATTGCTCGTGTTTCTTCCATGCAATAAGGACAAGCTAGACGACCGGCCGTACTCCAACCTGAAAGCATTGCATATGTAGGAAAATCGCTGATTGTCTACAATAAAGAAGCATACATGCGAAAGTTCTTTTTTTGGAAAATATCATATGTCTCTACTCCCTCGTACCATAATTTTTTTAATTCATCAATCAATGGTTGTAAATAAACATCGATTCCTTGTGTCGGATCATTGGGACCAAGGACGACAACGGTAAGAAATATATATGGAATTTTCATACACATCCAAGAAGGTAAATTATAAGGTGTGACAATTATAGGCCATGACGAATATTTCGAACCAGATTGAGAGAATGGGGAAAATCCATCCTTACATAAACCAAGTCTAACATTACGAATTTCGGACGCAAAATCAGGATATTTCTGGTCAAAATCAAGCTGGATGTGTTAACGTACCTTCTTCCCGTGTTCTCACACCGTGCCATCTCATATGTTGCGCAGTTACAGAAGATGCATATAACATTTGAAGTCTAGGAGTAATTGGTAAATAATGCATACGCTTATACGGGACTTCCTTTCCCTTTTTCTTTCTTGGTTTGTATCTTTTCTGATTACATATTTTACAATTTCTAAGGTTGATATCTTCTTTCCAAAACAACATGCAACCCTTTAGACATGTATCTATTTTTTGATACGGTAAACCGAAAGCCGACATCAGTTTTTTTACTTCGTAATGATTTTCGCACATTAGATTATTAGGAGGCATATGTCGTTTCGCAGCTTGTACAACAGCTGTAAATCCAAATTCTGTGAGGTTGTATTTGGATTTCATCGCAATGTATTCGGCAGTTACTGATAATTGGGTTCCGCTTGTGCAGCCTTCCCAAAGGGGTTTTTTCGCGGCATCTAACAAATCATATATTTTTTTGCCCCAATATTTGGTTCTTCTTCAGCATTACCATCGTCATCAGTTAATTAAGGAACAAGAAACATTGAACGTGCAGCATTTTCAACCATATGTTCTACAAGATTTGTCGTACCAATTTCATTACTCACCACCTCCTCATCTTGTACGGGATTAGATGCTAACTGTTCCCCATGACGATTCCAAATCAAATAGTTTGACATGAAACCGTACTGACGCAAATGAACTCTAACCATTTGTGGTATCAAATGCTTTAACAGTTTGCATTTACTACATGGACAACGGATTTCTTTGTAGTTTCCGTTATTACGTAAAGCAAAATCCATAAATACGCTAACACCATTATTAAAATGTTCACTTGTTGAGTCTTCAGTATCGACCCTTTGTTTTTTGTACATCCATCTCCGATTAGTAAAATAATTGTCCATTTACCTACGTATATAATTAAAAAGTACGATATAAATTTGCATTGACATTTTTTATTAAAACAATTTTATAAACATTCTTCTTGTTTTTGTTATATCTGTTAAAATAATACTTAAAGCTTATTTTGAAATGAACAGTATATTCTATTTAAACAATTTTATTAGCGAATTTGATATTAATTGATCATTGACACTTTGTTGATGGGTCATCCTATCTTCCATTACAAATACAATAACGTAATTAAATTGCATAAATCATTTCAATTTAAACGATTCAACAAAATTTCGACAGCACTTCGCTTTAGTTCCCTGAACAGTACACAATTGCGTGTACACATGGAACATAAAGGGAAGCGCTGCCGAAATTTTGCGAACTGTTTAAACTGAAATGATTTACGAGATTTAATTACGTTATTGTTTTTGTAACTTGTCCAATACAGGGACAAATCCAACAAATACTGTATACGATGAATATAGATGTCCGTTCTGTTAAAAAAACGAATATCCACACAACGATCATATACAATACTTATCAGACGGGGCCAAAAACACTCTAAGGGTTTAAATTTTAAAATTAGCGATACAAAAGTTTAAATTTTATTTTCATAAAATTTAAACTTTTATATCAATAAACAATATGTTGAATCAACGCATATAAAATGATTTTTTCCTAAAACAAAAAAAAATCCAGTGTGCGTGCGTAACGTATAAAATAAACAAACAATGTTATACATATAATCGCATCACAAATCACATCCAGTCATGCACAAAATGTATCACGTATATATCGTATCATAACATGTCAAAAGTGAACAATTTATAGGTCAATATCATCACTTTCTACGTACGATTTTACACAATTCAATCACCAATATAATAACAAGTGAGGTTCATGCTTAGGTTAGTAAGAATTATTAAGTTTGACACTAATTTAATAATAAACCTAATTTAACAAATCATAGTTAAACATGCAATAATTAGTTCAATAACAATAATTAAGGTTCAATACACTACACAAACAATAGCACAATACATACACAAAAATTATCAATTTAACCTAAAATTAAAAATTTAACAAAATTAGGGTTTTAGCAAATAATACCTGATTTTGGAGGTTGTGAAGCTTGCAAACGAATATGGGGATGCTAGAACGTGTAGAAGGGGATAAAATAGGGTTGGAAATTTTTTAGGGGGGGGGAAATTGGGTTATTTTTCGTGTGGAATGGGAATGAGGAAGAAGAAGATTGAGCTGCAGGTAAGTCACGGTTTTCCAACGGCCGCCAACGGCAATATTCCAACGGCTTCCAACGGCATGTGTTTTTTGTTATTAAAAAATTTCGGGAAAAAGCTTGTCGTTGCTCGCCGTTGGAAGCTGTTGGCGGCCGTTGCCCCCTGTTGCTATAAACAGTAATTCTTGTAGTGAACTCACGTATATGTTAGATTTAATTCAGGTAGAAATCATCGTATGTATAGTGTATCTATAGGTTAATTTATTAAATATAATATTGCAATGTTTATAAGATTACCGTTTGGTTTCCATAGCCATAGCGCATATTCCGCTGCGTCGGATCCATAATAACGTCGAAAATACTATCTTGCTCCTCTACCGTCAACTCATCGCGATCCGATTCTAAAAGCAGCTCTGCCCGTGCCTCTTGAAACTTTGCCTAAAATAAAAAACAATTACAGGTTAAAATTAGTAGAATAAGATTTAAACATATCGATATTAATAAAATAAGATTTAAAATATGCATACATATGCAGCCATCGCCTTATCATCATCATCTCACTGATATGTAATATTGCCAGCATTGTCTGCTTGTCTTGATGTGTGGGTGCGGGTAAATACCTCCATCATAGACACGAGACGTCCAAGCGATCTTTCCTGCAATAATAATTTATATATTTTAATTTTTCATAGCTAATTACTGAACTGATTAATATACAAAATGTAATAACGGTTTAGATTTGTAATTGATAAATTTACCAAGTCCTCACGGTGATGCTGAAATGACTTGGATCTGCCACGATGCGTTACAGGATTCCTACTTCTATTGGCAGAGTTCCTCTTCGACTCCATCTGCAATTTAAATTGAATATTATATTTACTAATTGCGAAATAATTAACTATATATTTGGTAGATTTACCTTGAACTCGTCGGTCTCCCACCAACTCATCCAAGAATCCCATACGGAAGCGCCCATCCAGTTCGGTTTCTTCCCCGATTTTTTAAGAGCTGACATTACCTCTCTGTAATTTTTGGCGACCTTCGAATTCCAGTGGCACTGAACCATGGCGACATCGGGCTCCACCAAGTCCACTTGCCCCTGTACAAAGAGAAAATATTACTAATTGTTCATTTATACTTATTCATATAGTAAAGTGGTATAAACTCACCAGAAAATCCTGCCAGATGGCCTCTCTGACTTGATCAGGGATCTTACTCCACTTAGGCCTGCAATCTGTCATCCTGCTCATATATGATTGCTTGGAAATGCAAAACACAACTCCTGAGGGCTCCAAATCAAATCCCCTGTGTTAAATATAAAACAAAGTTTTTGACAAGTATATATATGTATGAACAAATTTATATTGTTATCATTTTAATTTTGATACTTACGCTCCATCAGCCTTCGGCTGCAAATATACAAGTGGTCGAGCCGGAGGCTCACCACTACTCTCGCTGGCCGAGCGAGAAGAGCTACGACGTCTCGAGCCTGACATAATACATGTTGAAAGTTTCATTTTTAATTATAGACATAGATAAAATGATGATGATATGTGGTGCATGTAATAAAATCATTTTTAATTGGTAGTGCATGTAATGATGATGATGATATGTGATGCGTGTGCGTGAATAATTGTAAAAATTACTGGATATTACTCAGTCCTCGTCGTTTTCTGATTCAGACTCGGTCTCGTGTTCTATATCGTTTTCCTCTACACTCTCAAATGCTTCGACTAACACATTTGTCTCATCATTTAATTGTCCAAAATCAGTTTGATCGTCTGTAATTGTGATTTCAACATTTTCCTCGATATCTACATGATAGGCTTGTTCTTCTGGAATATTCTTTCCATCGAATGTAAATCTCGCCTTGGTTTTAAAAACCGCAGACCAATCCGCTTTATCTCTTTTTAGAGACGGATAAGGGGCGTAATAAACTTGTAGGGCTTGTTTGGCTAGTACAAAAGGATCGTACTGCTGATAACGGGAGGTACGTTTTATTTCTATAAGATTATAATTTGGATGCACGTTAATACCAGAATCTGGAACATTGCTGAACCAGTTGCATCTAAACAAAAAACTTCATTTACGGGTCTTATAAAATATGTCAATTGCAAAATCTGGGTTAACACGCCATAAAAATCATGTATATGATTATTAGGATCATCACTGTCTTTAACAAATACACCGGTATTGTTTGTTAATTTTTCAGCACCGTATTCTTTGGTGTTGAATTTATATCCATTAACAAAAAATATTATAATGGTCGGTTATCCTACTTCCCATTACAAACACAATAGTAATAACATTTCTTAAATCATATCATTATAAACGATTTCCCAAAATTTCGGCAGCACTTCCCTCGTGTTCCTTGTATCGTACACATATGCATGTACACAAGGAACGAAAAAGAAATGCCGTCGAAATTTTGTGAACCGTTTATAACGATATGATTTACGAAACGTAATTACTTTATAGTGTTTGTAACTTGTCCAATACAGGGACAAATCCAACAAATATTGTATCGGATGAATATGAATATCCGTTTTACAATAAAAACGAATATTCATACAACGATCATATACAACACTTGTTAGACGGGACCAAAAATTCACTAAGAGATTTAAATTTTGTTTATATGTTACTATTTTATTAAATATATATTTATAAAGCATATTATGCATTATTTTATTTATATTCTACTATTTTATTAAATATATAGTAAATTATATGATTTTTACTATTTCGCAAAATATATAATTCATGTGTATATATATACTAAATTATATACTTATCTAATGCTAATATATTTTGTAAAAGATATAATTCATGTTCGTAAAATATTCGACTAATTCATGTTTGCATAATATTTTACAAAACATACACAAAATAATTTAAATCAATCCTAACTAATCTAACGCTAACTCAAATGCGCATTTACACTAAATTATCAACATATGTATATATGTGCATAATATATATACACAAACAATTTGGACATTTGGATGGTAATAATTGTAATTAGCACTTAGTTTGGTATAATAAACAATCAATAGGCCATTAGATACAACTATAACAACAAATTAAACACAAAATTAGCAAAATTTAAATTTTTAGGGTTTTAGGCAAAACCTGATTTTGGAGTGGAATTGGATGGAGAGAGGCCGTTGGTGTTGATTGATGGCGTCAGAGTGACTGCCGGTTGCGTGGGGAGGCTGGAAGCAAGAAAAGAGGAGGAGTGGAGGATTTGGGGTTTGTTGTTGGAGGGAAGAAGAATGAATGTTGCTCTCGGTTTGCTGCAGGTTTACACGAATATTTCCAACGGCCGCAAACGGTACTTTTACAACGGTTACCAACGGCTACCAACAGCTTGTTAAAAAAATAACGAGCCATTGAAAATTCCCGTTGGCGGCCGTTGGAACCCTGTCGTGGCTATATACTGTAATTCTAGTAGTGGACTATACTGAATTTTTATTTTATATAATTTGTATAAATTTTTGTTATTATTTGTCTATAATTTCAGGTATTTTAATATGACAAATCGTGACATCATTTGGAATTCGCAAACCAGAATTGATGTGTTTACAATTTATAATTTATGTACTTTGAATAATTTACCATTAGTGTTGCATATTCATTGGTGAATTTACAATTTATAATTTATGTACTTTGAATAATTTACCATTAGTGTTGCATATTCATTGGCGTATTTACAATTTATAATTTATGCACTTTGAATAATTTACCGTTGGTATAGATGTTCATTGGCATATTTACACACACAAAATACCGGAATTCGCAAACCGGAATTAAAGCGGAATTTTCGGAATTATCGAAATATAGAATTTCTTTCATTACCAGTACGGAAACGGAAAACGAAAAGTTGAACCTTGGATAGGAGCATGGATTCTTCCAAATAAAGCCAAGGTACAAAATAACACATCTCCCTTCCTTGCTAGTTTCTATATGCCACATATTAGTTTTATATTATTTTCATTGAAATATTTGATTAGAGATATGATGACACAAATTTCATACTATTTTTTTTATTAGTTGATAAAATATTTATATGCACTACCATCTAGTTGTTAAATTTTGGTGATACAAAATCATAAACAGAAAAAAACAAATATGCATAAAGGAAAGTAATCACGTATGTTCATTATGGAAACGCATAAATTATTGGATTGCATTTGAATGAGATGACAATGAAATATATGCATGCGTACGTTATGGAATAATATATATGCAAAAAGATATGCATATTATTTCTTTCTTCGTAATCGCATTGCTTTGGGATTATTTTCTTTCATCTTTAGAATGAGTGGATTACTTGCTATGTTTGTGCGATTTGTTATCATTGTAACTTGCCTCCGTTATCTTTTTACCACATCTTGGTAATTTAATCGATGTCTCTTATGGATTTAGTGCAATTACATAGATGCTAGTCATTGCTAGGTTGATGAAAAAGATATAGTTCATAAAGATATGCATACAATGACATCATCAATCTCATAATAACTAAGTTAACAATATATTACCTATTATTTCCATTTCTTCTTCTTCACTTTTTTGTATGAGTATATGCCTTCCTTGTGCAATATTATCATCTAATATTTAACAGTCTATGCTAAAACAATATTACACACTCAACAACAGAATTAACCAATCTATGTAAATAAGACAACCTTTAGACATTTTTTAACAAATACAACTTCGATTCAACAAAATAATTGACTTGCCAATGTAAGTAATTTGACATCAGGCATGTTTAATTGATAATACATATTATTATGTACATGCAGAAGACATCCAGTTATAATTTTTTCTTCGAGCCCAAAATCTGCTTGGGCTGTCCTTGCTTGCGAGTGTGGCATGTTAGTTTCATGACTTGATTTGCATTTACGTAGCTAGGAATCCGTTTTAATTATCATAACGGCAATCATTTAATTAGACCGTTAGCATATTGCTAATTCTGTGTTTAGAATGAAGTTGCTTGTGGGATAGTTATTATATGACGGCCAGTTATATTTACATAGAAGTTGATAATCAGAAAGTGGACATATATATTCCTGATTCATAGGTTGTTTTGTATTCTATTTTAAGCATTATTGGATTGTATCAGTTTAGAAATGAGAAAATAGACCGTTCATATTGAGCATTTTAACAGGGGTGAAGTTAGAGTTGTTCAGTGGAAATTCTTGTATAACTTAATAAAATAATTTCAGAATTTCAATGTTGATAAAATCAATAGTCTCTCCTGTTGTTGTTTTTAGAGGTTTAATTTGTCACTAGCCAATTCTACTTTAATCAAGAAGTACGTGACATTCACAATGAATGGCTTGATTACCTCATGTTTCTCATTTACTAATTATGAAACCTTTTCTGTTGAGCCATTTTGTTTGTATTTTTACTATCCTATTGATTCATCAAAATGATCTGCATTTCTGTTGAGCCATTTTGTTTGTATTTTTACTATCCTATTGATTAATCAAAATGATCTGCATTTCTGTTGAGCCTTTTTGTTTGTATTTTTACTATCCTATTGATTAATCAAAATGATCGGCATTGTTATTTGAAAAAAATACTTCATTTACTTTGTTCTAGTTATAACATTAATCTCGCTGCTATTTTTGGTAAGTCTAACTTATAACCATTTTCTTTTTCTAGTTATCGAATTTATTGTTCAACAGGTAATCTAATGACTCTAATCAGTTCCTATCGTTATGAAAGCTCATTTAAATATTTATTATTTTGCTGCTGCAAAACTACATGCATTCAAAAAACAAAAAATCTACTCTAATGCATATTGTATTTTACTTTTCAGACTCTTTGCTTCCGTAGATGATATATTTTGTTCATTCGAAGGGTTCTTTGAAAATTTACCTCTTCTGACACAACAATACGGATTGGGCAAGAGATCCAGTGAAGCAATTGTTGTCATTGAAGCTTACAGGACACTGCGAGATAGGGGTCCTTATCCTGCTACTCAAGTCGTGGGACATTTCGGAGGAAAATTTGCTTTTATTTTGTTTGACAGCTCAACAAAATCAACCTTCATCGCTGCAGTGAGTAGAACTTGTTAGAATTCGGAATAGAGAAAGGAGAGAAATACAACTTTAAACAAAAAGAACTACATTGTTATTCTACTTGTTAATTGAACTAATACAAAGCTTTAAATAAGAAAATATAATAACTAACCACTTCTTAAACTCAAGTCACTGATTTATTTCTTGACCAATAAATTAGGATAGACTTGTTCCTAGTCCATTTAACCATGTGCTAACTTTAACACCCTCCCTTAAACTGAATGTGCTAACATTCAGTTTACAACATGCAACTACTAACTTTCAAAGAACTAAGGTTTTTGATTGCTTCGTCTTTTCGCATTGATAATCTCCATAACGTTTTTGATCTTTTATGAGATTGGACATGCTCAACTGCTTCATATTAAATGATTCACCACTTATGAACCATCACTAAACTTTTATGGTTTCATTCGAGGGATTAACTGGACTTCTCCACTCGGGTCATCCTTTTATACTGCTGTATCTGTCATTTCCTCAACAAGTGAGAACCGCAGCTCTTCTTCACTTACTTGTTGGATGACACGAAATCAAACCTACTTTACTATGCCTACTTCCCATGTAGGCATGCCTATCTTTTCATAGTCATCTCATCAAACAGTTCTTGAGCGCTCTCCATATTGTCCGACCCCATAACTGACGTTCTACCCTTCGTCGGCTACATCTTCATATCCACCTCAGTTTCACAAAGCAATCTAACTCCTGCATCCTTCTTCACTCAATACATCTTTGCTAATCGTCACATTCAAAAAAAAAATACTCAGGTACGCACACCATTCAGAAAGCAACCAACAGGTACAACAACTATCGACATCAAAACTTGTAGCAATCACCAAGCAACACAACTCAGACAAAGCATCATACCACAACAGCAAACTCATCCAATCTCCAAAAACAAGTTAACTCCATCGAGTTAGACAACTACACCTCCAACACAACATCATTAGTATACATCCACATTTGCAATCTATACCCAGACATAATAACTTCAGTCCATAACTTTCTGAAACTGATAATCTCCACCATAACAAGTAGCACAACCCCGCTTTTATTCCATCGTAGTGCAACCATAATAACAGACATCTTCAATGGCACAACATCAAAACATCATTAACGTCAGCACAACGAAAATACAGGCAAACATCCGTCCATAGCAATCTTCATGCACAGCCTTTTTTCAGCAAGGTCCAGTTCACCAAACTTTGACAAAATATGAACAAGTTTTCTCCGAGTACTATCCAACACAACATCACCACACAACTCACATCTACATATCTTTTCATCTACACCCATCTCTTATCATAACTACCTACTGCAACAAATCTAGACTTTCATCTCCTCAACAACATTACTCTCACAAACAACTCTTCCATATCCCAAATTTCATACCAAGCACACAAATCCAAACCAAAAACCCTACCTCTTCCTTTCACAGCGACTCCATCGCCTAACTCACTGCCTCAATCTCCAAACCTGATCTCCAACCCCTCCACTTCGCTCCACAGCATAGCGCCTCACGCACCACAACAGCGCCTCACCCAATACCTCCAACTTCCGAAGTCGAACGCCAAACCCGACTGCCTATGCAAATCCATACCAAACTACACCTGAAACCACCAGGACCCGGATCCACAACATCACCAAAATCCGTACCGGACTTCACCAACCCATCCAGATCAGCAAAACCCTTAAAACCAGAACATAGCAACAACCCAGAACTAAACCCGATTTCTCACAGAGCAACCCACTAGACTCAACCAGCAACTTCACCTCATTTTCATCCACCAAAGCAAACAAACAAACCCACAACAATTCAACATACATCAAAACCATCAATAGCCAATACAACCCCATTACCCTAAACAAAACAAATACAATTAACCTTTTCAAACTACTGATTAAAAACCTTTGTCATACATCATCAAACTCCACCCACATCCTGCCTTGTCACAACAATAATCATCCACTAAGAAACTCAGAGTCTCATTGTTGTTGTACTAACACAGCGTTACCTAACAACATCTCTCAACGTCAAAACAAAATTTCAGTCTCACTTACCAAACCCTTCTTTCAACCATGATAGGCAGCAGCTTCGTTGTTTAACAGCAGCAGTTCCATGCATAACACTAGGGAGTCATCGACATCAACATCTCTGTAACCTGCAACACACATATCATCTGAGATAGGGTTCAGGTGGCATCTAATCTCTGCACCATTAACTTTGGATAGTGACGCAATCTTCAGCAATTTTTCAGGCGGCAGCAAAAAAACCTGCAATGGACGTTCAATTTTCCAGGAAGCCATAGCAGTGAGGATTTGCAGGTGACCGAGCTTCAGGCGACTGCGCGAGTTCCAGGCGGCTGCAATATTTCGGCAACATTCATACATAGGCAGCAGCTCTTCATTCCAAGCAAGGGGACACGACTTCTAGGCATTAATCGGCGGCACCAGTAGACAACTACGACAGCGACGACTAAAATTCGTTTGCGTGGTGGCGGCGCACCTGAGAGATTTGATTTGAGGGTAAAGTCAACTTTCCTTTTCGGGCGAAATCGATTTGTTCCCTTTGTTTAGGGATTTTCTTCTTCTTTAAACTCTCACTCAGTTGTTTTCTGAGCCCTTCGGATCTCTCTCTCTAACCTTGCTCTGATATCATGTTAGAATTTGAAACAAAGAAAGAAGTGAGAGATACAACGTTAAACAAAAAGAACTACATTGTTATTATACTTGTTAATTGAACTAATACAAAGCTTTAAATAAGAAAATAAAATAACTAACCACTTCCTAAACTCAAGCCACTAACTTATTTCTTGATCAATAAACTAGGATAGACTTGTTCCTAGTCCATTTAACCTTGTGCTAACTTTAACAGAACTTAGCACAACTGTTACATTTGTTTTCTCATAATTGCAAATTTATTTTTGATCGAGTAAATAGTTCATTGTCAAATCATGTCAAATTAACAATAAAAAACAACGCAGTTCATATCTACTTACTATATCTGTGTGATCGGGAAATATTGCATGGTCGTTATACTGAGAACTATAGGCAATATCTGCAACAATAATATGCACAAAACATGTCTACTACATTAACATCTTTATTCACTCGTTTTTTATATTTAAACAGGATAAGATGAAGTTTGAGTGCAACAACTTAATTTGTTAAAAATGCAGGATTCTGAAGGTGGAGTTCCTTTCTTCTGGGGAGCTGACCCAGAAGGTAATATGGTTCTTTCCGGTGATGTGGAAATTGTGAAGAAAAGCTGTGGAAGATCTTTTGCTCCATTCCCTAAAGGTAACTGCTGTATAACTATCTACTCCATCACCTAATGTAGTGA
This sequence comes from Allium fistulosum, assembly GCA_030737815.1. NCBI lineage: Eukaryota > Viridiplantae > Streptophyta > Magnoliopsida > Asparagales > Amaryllidaceae > Allium > Allium fistulosum. The sequence goes on from CM060905.1 coordinate 1,249,626,670, forward strand.
TTATGAAATATATACGTATTTGTTTTTCTTATAAAATCCAGTGGCTGACCCTTCTTTTTAGGATATCTCCTATAATCCAAAGTTCAGAAAATGCAGTATTCTGTGAAATGAAGGAAAGACCTTGCAATAGTATGGCTTACACATTTATATTTGATCAGGTTGTTTCTTCACAACTTCTAAGGGTTTACAAAGCTATGTGATGCAGCCCAAGTCTTAGGTCGCGAGCGACCTAACATGCTGTTAAGTCGCGTGCGACCTAACGAGGAAGATAACGAGCTAAAACTGTGTGATGGGTCGCTGGAATGACCTAACGAGCTAAATCAGGGGAATAGGTCGCTGGAACGACCTAGCGAGTTAAGCATGCCAGAACTCATTACTTTGGATCGCTCATGCGAGTAACGACCTAAGTTAGGTCGCGGGAAGATATGGGAAGATAGGTCGCGGGAAGATAGGTCGCTCGATCTTAGGTCGCGGGAAGAAAGGTCGCTCGATCTTATGCAGTTTTCTTTAGGTCGCGAACGACCTACCATAAGTCGCGAAGCATAGGTCGCTTCTGAAGCTTGAAGCCGTGGATTCCTTATGCCGCTTTACTCTATGCCGCTGATTCTTTAGGTCGCTCAAGCGAGTTAACGACCTTATGCCGCTTATACTGTTTTGACTTAGGTTGCGTGTGTTGTACTTAGGTCGCGTATTGATGTTATGTTGTATTTGTTAACTGTTTTGTACTTAGGTCGTAGGTCGGCCGCCTGTTAGGTCGTAACTACTATAATGTGATGTATTGTATTTGTTTGATCTTTTAGGTCGCGTCTGTTAGGTCGTTCACGACCTACGTGTTGTGATGTAAGTGTGGAGTTGTAAACCGCCTATAAATATGAGTGTTGGGTCATTTGTAATAGTTAGTTGATTTTGAATAAAACTTTGTTTGTGTGCTTTGTGCCACTTCTCAAATCGGTAATTGAGTGTGATCTCCTATCTCCACTTTCGGTATTCGAGTGCGCTCGAATCAACGACTGCTGAAGCCGATTCACGGAATCTAGTGCGCTAGATCAACGTACGAAGAATCGTAGATCTTTAAACATGGTATCGTGCGCGATCAACGTGTTTGAGATAGCTAGAATCCGGTATCTTTGGATCAACGGATTTGGGCCTTTGGTATTTTTCAATCCATCGATTGCTACTTTCACCGTCTCATACATTTCTGTCCGCTGCTGCATCATTTGGTATCAGAGCTAGACTTAGCCAATCATAGCTAAGCCGAATCTTGGAGCCAATTCTTATTGAAGAGTTTGAGGAGTTTCAGCCGAGCCAAGGAAAGTGTTAGACTTTATGCCGAGTTAGTGAAGCCGAGCTAAGTGAAGTATTGTTAAGAGATTAAGCCGAAGAGTTATTGTTGAAGCTGTGAAGATTCAATCATGCCGCCGAGAAGAGCTAATCGTCATCAAAATGTTGAAGATTTGTACAAAAGAGAAGATGCTGAACAAATGGAACAACGCATTAGCAACAAATTCAATGAGAAGTTGGATGAAGGTATTGGGAGGTTAGAGAAATTGATGATAGATATGAATCAAAGTCAAAGGAGAAGGTCGCCAGTTTCGAACCATGGAGGTAACAGAGTTTCGACATCGGTTACGGAAGCGAGGAGGGTGTCGCCACAATCATTCCGAGATAGAAGAGAATCATCAGTTTCAACGAGAAGAGATCACCATGAATATAGACATGAAGAGAGGAGAACTCCACGTGAGTTTGGAGATGAGCCATATCATGATGATGAAAGACATAGTAGAAGAGACATGCGTGATCGAAGAGATGTTGATGGTCGAGATCAATACCGTAGTACACGTGATTATGATGAAGAGAGTGATAGAAGTAATATTCATTATCGAGATCGAGACAAAGTACGGAATGCATATCGGGATGTTGAGGATGATCGTCGATGGGAATCTTGGATGAAAACTGAAATTCCAGAATTCAAGGGTGGAATGGTAGCAGAAGAATTTTTGGATTGGTTGTCTAATGTTGAAGAGATTTTTGACTTTAAGGAAGTTCCTGAGCATCGGAGAGTTAAGTTGGTTGCTACTCGTTTGAAAGGAAGAGCTATGGCATGGTGGCAGCAAACTAAACTTACACGGGAGAGGATGGGGAAGTCAAAAATTGAGTCATGGGAGAAGATGAAGAAATTGATGAAAGCTACTTTCTTACCGTATAATTATCAGTCTCTTATGTATCAACGATTGCGGAATCTGAGATAGGGAACAAAGTCAGTTAATGATTATGCGGATGAATTTTATCAATTGATTGCGAGGAATGATATCATGGAGATGGAGGAGCAGTTAACAGCTAGATTTGTTGGAGGGTTGAGAATGCAGATTCAAGACATGGTGAATATGTTTGATCCAAAATCTGTTGCTGAAGCACATCAAAAAGCTCTAGCTTGGGAGAAGCAAGGAAGGAGAGGTGGTGGTGTGTTTACAAATTCCAACAATCCAATGAAAGGGGCTAGTAGCAATGCGAATGTTTCGAAGGCTGTTGCAAAACCGGTTGTTAGTGAAATTGCTAAGTCCAAGGTCAATAGTGGTATCAAATGTTTCAATTGTTAGGAGATTGGTCACACAAGCAATGAATGTCCAAAGCCAAAGAAACGAGTGATGGTTGCTGAGGCAGAGGATGAGGAAGTAGAAGCTGAATGTTCTAATTCACTACATGATGAGGAGGAAGAAAATGTGTCGGGAGATGAAGGGTATTCATTAATGATGAAGAGGTCGTGTTTGACACCAAAGCAGGAGGAGGAAACTAGCTGGTTGAGGAGCAACATTTTTCAGTCAACATGCACTATTCTGGGAAGGGTTTGCAAGTTCGTCATTGATGCGGGAAGCTGTGATAATATCATTTCCACAGAAGCTGTGAAGAAGTTGGCATTGAAAACTGAGAAGCATCTGAAACCTTACAAGTTAGCTTGGTTGAGGAAAGGTGGGGAGGTGAAAGTTGGACGAAGAGCTTGTGTGAATTTTTCGATTGGGAAGAAATACAAAGATGAAATTTGGTATGATGTTGTGGACATGGATGTATGCCATCTGTTGTTGGGGAGACCATGGTAGTATGATAAGGTTGTGCAACATGATGGACGTACTAACAGTTACAGTTTCATGTTTGAGGGTACAAAAATTACTTTAATTCCTAAGAAGCGACAACACGAAGAAAGTAAGTTGGAGGAGGTTGAAGAACTTAAAACTTTACTATCTTTGAAGGAGTTTGTTAAGGAAGTAGAAGAGGAGCTTGAAGTATTTTTGTTAATTGGACGTGACAGTAATGAAGTGGTTGAAATTCCTGAAGAAGTAAAACCAGTGCTGGAAGAATTTGACGATGTATTTCCTGAGGAGCTACCAACGGAGTTACCGCCGTTGAGAGACATTCAACATCAAATTGATCTTGTTCCAGGAGCTGTGTTACCTCATAGACCACATTACAGAATGAGTCCAAAGGAACATGAGGAGTTGAGAAGGCAAGTGGAAGAGTTGCTTGAACAGGGGCGTGTACAGGAAAGTTTAAGTCCTTGTGCGGTACCAGCTTTGTTAGTACCGAAGAAGGATGAAACGTGGAGGATGTGTACTGATAGCCGAGCACTAAACAAGATTACAGTGAGATATAGATTTCCTATGCCTATATTGGATGACTTGTTGGATCAACTTAGTGGAGCTGCTATTTTTTCGAAGATCGATTTGAAGAGTGGTTATCATCAAATTCGAATTAGACCCGGGGACGAATGAAAGACAACATTCAAGACAAGAGAAGGATTATATGAATGGCTGGTCATGCCGTTTGGTCTTTCGAATGCACCTAGTACATTTATGTGGGTGATGAATCAGATCTTTAGACCATTTATTGGGAAATTCGTGGTGGTGTATTTTGATGATATACTGATATATAGTAGAAGCCCAGAAGAACACTTGCAACATCTGAGAGAAGTGTTGATGATACTGCGATAGGAACAATTTTATGCTGCAACAAAGAAATGCGTGTTCATGACGCATATTGTTTTATTTTTGGGATATGTTATTTCAGAAGGAGGTATACAGGTGGATCATAATAAAGTTGAAGTAATCAGAAATTGGCCACAACCCAAGACGATAACAAAAGTTAGAAGTTTTCATGGTTTAGCATCAATCTACCGAAGATTTATTCCACACTTCAGTAGCGTGATGGCACCAGTTACTGATTGTATGAAAGGGAAGCAGTTTTCATGGTCAGAGGAAGCAGGACTCGCTTTTGAGCAGATCAAAGAACTTTTGACGACAGCACCAATTCTAGTATTGCCGGATTTTCAGTTGTTGTTTGAATTACATACTGATGCATCTAAAGTTGGGATCGGAGGGGTGTTGAGTCAGAAAGGACGTCCTATTGCATATTTCAGTGAAAAGCTATCGGGAGCCAAGATGAGATATAATACTTATGATGTGGAATTCTATGCTATTGTTCAAGCTATAAAACACTGGAGACACTATTTGTTCCATAAAGAATTTGTTCTATATACTGATCATGAAGCACCGAAACATTTGCAGGGACAGGACAAAATTGCAGCTAGACATGCTTCGTGGATCGCATACTTACAACAGTTTAAATTTGTGGTGAAGCATAAGTCGGGAATTACAAACCGTGTGGCAGATGCATTGAGTCGAAGGAATCATTTGTTGACTACAATGAAGGTTGAAGTGACGGGGTTTGATGTATTGCCAGAATTGTTTGTTGATGATTCTTACTTTGCGAAGTTTGTAGATGAAGTCAAGGAGGGAAAGACAGATGAGTTTGTATTGATGGATGGTTTTCTATTTAAGGGGAATCGATTATGCATACCAGAGTGCAGCTTACGAATGAAGATTGTGAAGGAGTTGCATGAGGAAGGTCATGTGGGTAGAGATCGTACTTTTCAATTGATTTCTCAATCTTATTATTGGCCTTCGTTGAAGCGGGAAGTTGAAAAGTTTGTGGAGAGATGTCATATTGGCCAAGTTTCCAAAGGGACAGCGACGAATGCGGGATTGTATATGCCCTTACCCGTGCCGACTAGACCATGGGTTGATATCAGTATGGATTTTGTTTTGGGGTTACCGAGAACTCAGAGGGGGAATGATTCAATATATGTTGTAGTGGACAGGTTTTCGAAAATGGCACATTTTATAGCATGTAAAAAGCCGCTGATGCAGTCCGGGTTGCTCAATTGTTCTTTAAAGAGGTGTATCGATTACATGGGCTACCTGAATCTATTGTTTCTGATCGGGATACTAGATTTCTAAGCCATTTTTGGTTAAGTTTGTGGAAGATGGTTGGAACAAAGCTGAACTTTAGTAGCGCCTATCATCCGCAAACTGATGGGCAAACGGAAGTGGTGAATAGATCGTTGGGAAATTTATTGAGATGTCTTGTGAAAGATAATTTGAAGAGCTGGGATATGAAATTATGTCAGGCGGAATTTGCACATAATCATGCTGTTAATCGAAGTACTGGGTTCAGTCCGTTTCAAGTTGTATATTCAGCAATTCCAAAGGGACCGTTGGATTTGACGACAGTGCCATATCAGAAGGGAGTTGTTAAGCGAGCTGATGATTTTGTGACTAAGCTGCAAGAATGCCACAGAACTGTTTATGAACGATTGCTTACATCAAATGAGAAGTATAAACAACTGGCAGATAAAAAGCGAAGGAGTGTGAACTTCAGAGAAGGTGATTTGGTTTACGCTGTGTTGACAAAAGATCGTTTTCCTGTGGTAACTTACAACAAGTTGAAAGCGCGAAAAATTGGTCCAGTGGAAATTTTGAAGAAGATCAATGATAATGCGTATCAGTTGAAATTGCCGGACGATATTCACACTGCAGACGTTTTTAACGTCAAATACTTGATTCCGTATCATGGAAATGAACTTGTTATGGAAGTGGAGGGCGCAAATTCGAGGACGAATTTTCTTCAATCGGGGGAGGATGATGCAGCCCAAGTCTTAGGTCGCGAGCGGCCTAACGTGCTGTTAAGTCGCGTGCGACCTAACGAGGAAGATAACGAGCTAAAACTGTGTGATGGGTCGCTGGAACGACCTAACGAGCTAAATCAGGGGAATAGGTCGCTGGAACGACCTAGCGAGTTAAGCATTCCAGAACTCATTACTTTGGATCGCTCATGCGAGTTACGAACTAAGTTAGGTCGCGGGAAGATATGGGAAGATAGGTCGCGGGAAGATAGGTCGCTCGATCTTAGGTCGCGGGAAGAAAGGTCGCTCGATCTTATGCAGTTTTCTTTAGGTCGCGAACGACCTACCATAAGTCGCGAAGCATAGGTCGCTCCTGAAGCTTGAAGCCGTGGATTACTTATGCCGCTTTACTCTATGCCGTTGATTCTTTAGGTCGCTCAAGCGAGTTAACGACCTTATGCCGCTTATACTGTTTTGACTTAGGTCGCGTGTGTTGTACTTAGGTCGCGTATTGATGTTATGTTGTATTTGTTAACTGTTTTGTACTTAGGTCGTAGGTCGGCCGCCTGTTAGGTCGTAACTACTATAATGTGATGTATTGTATTTGTTTGATCTTTTAGGTCGCGTCTGTTAGGTCGTTCATGACCTACGTGTTGTGATGTAAGTGTGGAGTTGTAAACCGCCTATAAATATGGGTGTTGGGTCATTTGTAATAGTTAGTTGATTTTGAATAAAACTTTGTTTGTGTGCTTTGTGCCACTTCTCAAATCGTTAGTTGAGTGTGATCTCCTATCTCCACTTTCGGTATTCGAGTGCGCTCGAATCAACGACTGCTGAAGCCGATTCACGGAATCTAGTGCGCTAGATCAACGTACGAAGAATCGTAGATCTTTAAACACGGTATCGTGCGCGATCAACGTGTTTGAGATAGCTAGAATCCGGTATCTTTGGATCAACGGATTTGGGCCTTTGGTATTTTTCAATCCACCGATTGCTACTTTCACCGTTTCATACATTTCTGTTATCCGCTGCTGCATCACTATGAGCATCCTCTGAGTGAAGTTAAGGCAGTACCCAGAGTTGATAGTCAAGGGGAAGTATGTGGTGCAGATTTCATTGTGGATGAAACGTCGAAAAAGGATATTTCAGGAATTCCTAGAGTGAGCAGTGGTGCAGATTGGTCTTCTCATTATTAGCGCATGCAGTTGATATCCAGACTATCCATTAAAATGGTATCTTGCTTTGATCTGTTCAGTACTTGAACTCTTTTCCAAATTGCCCATTATTATCCATATAGTCAATGAATAATATTATCCATATAGCTAATGAATAATAAATCGATAACCGGTAAAGTGGGATGCAGTCTACAGTTGAAGTTTATCTAGGTTGCTTTATGCAATGAGCTTAATAGTTATATGATTAGAGAACAATAAGCAACCTTAATTACATAGAAATTCTTTAAAAAGAAATATCTTCGTCGTTTTATCCTTTCTATCCATAGGCTATTAGTACATGAGTTAAGACCTATGTTCTTAGTTTATGTGTCTTTATGAGACCAACAAAATCTCAACCATTCATTAGTAAATGCAAAGAAAATTAGTGAACTGAGACCATATTTAGCAGGGATGGGGCATACCTATTTGGGCACAGAGGAATTGAAGTACTATTAAATATCCAAATGTATGTCTGTCTGTAATAATAAGTTTAATGTATGGAGATACAGTTAGAGTCCATTTACTGGAAAGCTACCAAGGAAAATACATGGTCAAATACCATTTTCTACTTAAACAATATCATCCATCTATTACAAAACTGTAAATTAGAAGAATTTCAAACTCTCTTATTAATTATTATAAGAGTTTTCTCTACTCTGTTTGATATCCGATATTTTATTTTCAAAGTCATATGATTTACCACTTTATAATTTCTACTAGGCTTCTCAAACTACTTGCATTTAAATACATGGTTTAAAAAAATTTCTACAATCATTTACAAATCTTACTCGATTCTTTTCCAATATTTTACCTTAAAGCCTACGTGTTTAAATTAATTACATAATCCAAACTTTAAACTAATCGATAAAATTAGTCAACTAATATTTATTAACAAATCCTATAATAAGATTAAAAGTTCGGTATGTATACTATAGACGTATCAACAAATTGATTTTTTTTTTTTGTTTTAGATGTAAATATATATATATAAATCACATAACATAAATTGTATACATTAACAATAATAAAAAATTATTTTGTAAATCATTTACTTGAATGAATTTGCATTGCATTGTAAAATTCTGTTAACTGCAAATACCTAAATGTTAAAAAAACTACAATTACATATAAACTCTTCTCAATTCTCTCATACTATTTTACATTCAATCCTTATATTTAATAATTATGTAATTTTAATTTTAAACTATTTAAATAAATTTGATTAACTAATAATCCTTAGTCTATCTAATAAATCCTAAAAATACGAAAATTTCAATATATATATTATTTATATACTAGTATGAATCGCAAGTACGTGCATTTAATAGCTAGATAAATATACTTTTTTTTATTCGATTAAAAAAAATAATGGACGGTAATGTGCTATAAACGCAAAAGCATTGGGGTCACAACACATTTATTTCAAGCAATTTTGTTGGTGGCGCCGGATGTAAATTAGTAATGAAATTCTGTTGATTGACCGAAAATGGAATGGTTGTTGAGGTTGCAAATTATTGGTGAGATTCCATTGATGAGTGGGAGGGTATATTCGGAATTTCAAAAAGACACTGCAAATTCTATTAATTGAATTTTCTTTATTAATATTATTAATATTAATATTAATATTAATACTAGAGATTAGAGATTAGAGATATAAGAAAAAATGATAAATTTATTTCTTTGTTCAAATACAAAGATAATTAGATCACATAACATAAAATGTATATACATAATTAATAATATTCATTCATCTTAAAAAATTATCATACATTACATAACATAATTTCATTTTTAACAACTTTTAAAATTATTTTTTATTTTAGAACACTACAACGTGATCGCATATATTACACTGATAAAAAATTAGATTATATAAACATTTTCGCTTTCAACATGTATCAAACCATACCTAACTCGTAACTAAATCAAATGTTACGTAACATTATTTTGGTATAATAAAAATCGTAAGCATTACTCTCCTACAACAACATGAAATCTATTATTAACTGCAAAAATAAAATTGTTTAAAAATTAACATAAATAATGGATAAAAGTTCACTTGTAGAAAAGCTTGCCGTAAGATGTTCATCTCAATTACAGTTATGTATAAAGCTCTTCTCAATTTCTCCAATTTTTTTATATCCAACTCCTTTTGTATAACTAGTTAAGTAGATTATTAATTAAAAAAATTATATTAAATTCAATTATTTAATATTCATTAATCTATTTAAATCCAATAAAAATATGAGTATCTATCTAGTATTAAGTATATGAAGGCTCATTTCAAATCTTTGTGTATATTTGTTTCCTGTTTTCCCAAAAATACAACTATGCTACATGTGTCCTTTTTATTTTTACTACCCAGCCTTCGTATGTAAACCTGTTGCAAACCCTGCAAACGATATTGTGCCCGAACCATAGAAAAAAATCACTCCGCCACCCCAACGTCTACTTCAAATCGTTATTTGCTCCGTTTCAAATCTCAGCTTCGTCATATAACCGTCGTTGCCTCTCCTCCCTTACCGCCATTGTTAACGATGGCTAGCATACGGTTTCTGCCGCTGTCATCATAGAGGGTTTAATTAGGTTTGCAGAGGCTTCAAATCATTTTACGGCACTGTCTCAGTTGATACCATCATCAACGACTTTAAATCATTTCAGTGGGCGAATAAAATTAGAAACTAATTATTGTTAATTAGGTAACATTTCTCATTTTTAATTGTTGATGTTTCTTTCCAGTAATGAATAGCTAACTTTGGGTTTCGTTTGGTTTTTCCCTCCATTGTGCTTACACTACAAGACACACAGTGAATAGCGGCGGGGAAAGGCGACCGTCGACGGTCCCGTCAACTATGGGCGACGGCTAGTTATGATATTAATTACTCAATTAAATAATTAACTAATTTAATTCTCATTACGTTTTAAAAAATGTCTAAAAATACTAACTTAATTCCTAAAAAATAAAAAGATATTTTAGCACAGCCATTCAACCTAAGAACGGTTTGTGATCGGTTAAATTAGTATTTTCGATGATCTATGTGTCATTCGAATATTTATCATTATTGAAAATCTAACTCGCACGACCAATTTATGCGATTTTTAGTCTGTCCATTAAGCAATTTCGATAAAATTGATTGTGTTTAACATATTTACGAATTAGAATGTTTTTTAAACTGTTGGGTAATTATTTATGATTTTTAACTATATTTTGTATGATAAAATTATACATAAAACAAAATATTCGACAGAAAAATAAGTTTATTGGATCTTACGTCGATCTAAAGTACTTTGGACCTATTTTTAAAAGATGATTAAAAATAAACAACTGTAGGGCGTCGATCTTGAATTTTAAATTTATACCCATTCATCAATATTCAGAATAAAAACTTTTCATCTGAAGGTCAGACGACCTTCAAACGAGTCCAAATCCGAACCATTGATACTTGGTAATGTGTTAATCCAATCCATATGGTTGGATTTGTAAATAAAATGAAAGGAAAAAAAATAAGCTCGAAACGGGTCATTTTGCTTGGAGTTGTATAACACTTTAAATACTACTCCCGGCAAACACAAGCCGTCCTTAAGTTGAATGGCTGTAGTTTTAAATAATAAATTTCTTTTGAAACAAATATTCTACTAAAATCGATTTGTAAAAATTAAGAAATAAATTAGGGGTGGGCATTTAACCGACCGAACCGACTTAACCGATCGAACCGATCTTAATCGAACCGCTTTAACCGAAAAAATTGGTTAACCGAACTTTAGGTTAACCGACCGATGTTAACCGACCAAAATCGGTTCGGTTAAAGGTTAACCGCGGTTATTTATCGGTTAACCGTTAACCGAATATATATTTCAAATTATCGGGCCTACCCAACAATTGCTACCCGACCCATTGCTTTCGTGCGACTGCGTGCTTGTAAAACCCTAGTTTAGTTTCCTCCACCGCTATTCTATTCAGTAGTCACGACTCACTACTCCGTATTCAATTTCATTTACTCACAACAATTCGCCCCAAATTCAAACAATTCGCCCCAAATTCAAACAATTCGCCCCAAATTCAAACAATTCGCTCACAAATCTTTGCTCACAAGATCCGTAGATCGTCCATTTCAGCGACAGCAATGGTTAATACCAGCAGGAGGAGAAAAAATGTGAGTTTTTAGTTCCTGCTGCCGCTCTACTGTTCTATTCCAGGATATTGATTATTGATACATTGTAATGATTTTTATGTCCTGATTATGTAAGTTTTTTTGATGTGTTGCTTGTTTTCATGTTGGGAAACTCATGTAAGGATATTGGTTTTTTACATTATACTCCTTCACACGACTGCAGTCCTTATCAATACAATCGTATCCGAACACACTTATAATTTTGTCGAAATTCTGTAAAGCTGGGTTGGTGCATTTCATGCCAACCCTGGCGACTGACTGCACGATTGATTTTTAGAGAACCAAGTATCTCTGAAGCAGCTAGTTTTAATAGGAAATTTTCGTCTGTAGAAATGAGTTTCTTGACTCCTTTTATGTTAGGAGATTTTATGTTTGAGTTCTAATATTTGGTCATGGCCAAGACTGTGCCAGAGATGAACTGTTTTGGACATGAGGGTTGCGATTTCTAAAGAGATAACATCGATCTTAGCTGGGTTGATTTTTCCTTGGTTTTCTTCTTTGTATCTTTTTTAGTTGAGATCATAAGACTTGACTATAACCAAATACAATGGATGTCTTAATGTTAAAACTTCGAATATGATTAATTAATGTTGGACAAGCTGAAAACACAGAGAATTTATATTCATGGTAATAGGCAACTGTTATTGAGTGTAAATACAGAACTAAAATTGAATATGAGGTGTCTACCAGCAATAATTATGCATCCAGTATAGATATTTGTCATATATACTGGGTTGCTCCAAAAGAATGTACTATACGTTGTACATGCTTACTGCAAAATGCGATCAAAGATTATTCATATTTGTCCCTTTCAATTACTTTTATTTATCAGTTCTAACTTGCAGAAAATACTTAAAATAGGACCAAATGAAATGATTTCAACAAACCGTGAAAACTTCTTATTTTACATCGGACTACAGCCATGTAGGTTTGCATATGTACATATAGGACATAAGTTATCATTGCAGTAACATAACATTCTTGCCAGAAATCATTCTTGGCATACAAATGGTTAAAGTTAAGCTATATGTAACAAACCAATTATTAGGATCTTTGATAAACTAAAATAATTCCAACTGCTTTCTCTTTAGAATGAGTGTATTTAGAAATGCCACCAATTGCCATCTTGGTTTAATTAAACAGAGCAGTTTTGATATTACTATTATGTTTAATAAAATCACTGGACTATACTTTAAACATGTTCATTCCACTATTTCTTGATCAAAATTATCAGTAGTTTATATTGATAAGGAAATAAATAGGCTTTAATTTGTTCTTTCCACTATGTCCAGTGATTTTATTGATAAGGAATGACATATAAATAATTTGTTTTGTATGTTGGATGTTTAAATAGGCTTATAGTTTATACTGTTACATTTCGTGCTCTAAGTTTGTGTTGCAATTGTACAGTCAAAGCACATGTAGTACATAATTTCAACGATTCATCAACAGCGTCTCATAAGGTTGGATATGTCATCAGAAAACTCTACAACGTTATATATAGTCTTCCTCATCTACAATTTGTTATCTTGCATGGACTGCTGTCACTCCTTTTTACGTATTAAGATTCTTAGTGCCTCAATTTTCATGCTACTGTTTTTTCCTTACAAATCTGTTATGTACCGAAATCAAAAAATTGATGAACATTGCATTTTGATATTCTTTCCTTTTATCCTGGACTATACTTTAAACATGTTCATTCCACTATTTCTTTCCTAAGGAAATAAAATCACTGGACATAACGTTTGAAACCAATTTATTTTATCAATAAAATGCAGTTAGAATGAATATTTATTCTTTATAAACAGATTAACATAACTTACATATGGAAACCTTTCTTATTAGTGTATCTTTGCCAATCAAGTAACCATGTTTTCTTGTTGCAATTTATTCTTGAGTATTTCATTGCGCTAGAACAAAATTAGATTAACGCATACATATATCCCATTTTCTTCCTAATAATATAAACAACTTACAAGTGAAAAGGAAGATTCATAAAAGGTCTATCTTTTAATTGAATTACAAAACGAAATACAAATCTCTATCATATCCCTTACTCATTTATTACCCCTACATATAGCTTCTGTTTCCGCTAATTTTATGTCTTTATCAATTGTAAAACAGGTGGAAATAGGTGGATCTTCTAGAGAAACAATGGATCTTAATGATAAGTATGCGGAAGAAGCGGATGATGAGGAAACCGGGGACGACAACATCAATGTTGGAAAACCACCTCCATACCAGAATCGCAAGTCTTCTTCTAGAAAGCCTTCTCTGGTATGGAAACATTTTACTAAAGATATCAATCCCAAAGTTAACAAATGTGCTTGCAACTACTGTGGTCAACAATTTGCATGTGATTCTAGATTTAATGGCACTACACATTTGAATTATCATGTAGCAAAATCATGTAGGTCAATTCCACGTGACAGTGATAAGAGACAAAAAAGTTTAGTTTTTGGAAAAAACAGCGATAGTGAAGATAGTTGCACTCTTACCACATGGTCATTTAACAAAGAGGAATGTAGAAAATCATTAGCTCGAATGATAATTATTGACGAACTCCCTTTTAGTTTTGTTGAGGGTGAAGGTTTTCTTGAATTTTGTCGGCAACTGTGTCCTAGTTTTGAAGTTCCTTCACGTAGAACAATTTGTAGAGACGTGCTTCAATTATATTGGGACTCGATAGATTCTCTTAAAAAATTGTTCTCCGAATCATTGCATGGTGTTTGTCTAACTACCGATACATGGACTTCTATTCAAAACGTGAATTATATGGTTTTAACTGCACACTTTATTGATGGAAATTGGAATTTACATAAAAGGATTATAAATTTTTGTGTAATTACTAGTCACAAAGGAGAAAATATTGGAAAACTTATTGTCCAATGTATCAAAAAATGGGAACTCAAAAGAATAGTGTCGATCACGGTTGATAATGCTAGTGCAAATGAAGTGGCAATCAATTATGTGAAAAACAAATTAAAAGATTGTAATGTTGGTTGTGTTTTGAATGGTGAATTCATTCATATACGTTGTTGTGCTCATATAATCAATTTAATTGTTCATGATGGGCTAAAAGAAATTAGTAATACTATAGCTGGAATTCGTACTGCAGTTAGATTTGTGAGATCATCTCCGGCACGATTTTCTAAATTTAGAGAGATGTGTTCAAGTTTGGGAATTGAGAATAAATCTATGCTTGTTTTAGATGTACCCACTAGGTGGAATTCAACGTATTTGATGTTGGAAGCATCTTTGAAATACAGAAGGGTTTTTGATGATATGAAAGAAAATGATGGTATTTTTGTTGCTTACTTTGATGAAGAAGTTTGTCCTCCAGGTACTGTAGATTGGAAAAATGCCGAACTTTTTGTTAAAATCTTAAAGAATTTTTATGATATTACTTTAAAATTTAGCAAAACTTTATCTATTACCTCAAATGATTGTTTTGCCGAGTTAAGTGGAATTCAAGAAGAACTACGAGCATTGATTGCGAAAACGAATCCTTATGTTGGAAGAATGGGATTTAATATGAAAACAAAGTTTGACAAATATTGGGGAAGCGTAAGTAACATGAACAAAATTTTACTTGTTACGTGTGTGCTTGATCCAAGGTATAAATTTCAATTTTTGAAGTTATGTGTTGAAGACATGTATGATGAAGTAGTTGCAGATGACATATTAAAAAGTGTGAAAGATATTTTGATAAGGTTGTTTGACTTCTACGTGAGCGATTCTACATTTGGAACACAAACATGTGATGAACCACGATCCAATACTTCCATTGATAGTGAAAGTGTTGTGAATGTTAGTGATGTTCTTTCTAGAAAAAGAAATACTTTTTTACGACAAGTTCGACAACGAGACAATGAATGCAATGAACTAGAAAAGTATTTAAATGCACCGATTGAGGATGCACCAAATGATTTTGATGTTTTACTATGGTGGAAGGTAAATAGCTCCAAATATCATGTTTTATCTCTAGTCGCTCGAGATCTCCTTGCTATTCCGGTGTCCACGGTTGCTTCCGAATCCGCTTTTAGTACCGGAGGAAGGGTTATAGATCCTTTTCGTAGTACTTTGAGTCCACGAATGGTTGAGGCATTAATTTGTACTCAAAATTGGTTAAGGTCCAAACCAATTTTTGTCGACCACCGGATTGAGGTTCCAAACGATGATGTTTACTATTACGATGATGCTTTCTCAGGTGATATTATCATTCATAAAATAATCTAGTTTGATATTTGTTTGATTTTACATACAATACTCTAACTAATTTGTTTTCCATGTAGAATTTGTGCATGGTCATCAATGTGAATTGCCATTATCTTCAATTTTCAACGTCGATAGTCCATCTCCATCATCAATGTTTTCACTATGGTTAATATCTCCTTAATCGCAGTGTTTATATTTACTTCAATTTATTCAGTTTATTTCAATTTCAGTCTAACTAATCAAACATATGCATGTGTACTGTAGTGTAATAAGAACATAATGTCAGATCATTTGTTTGAATGGAATATACTCAACCATAGTTATTTGTAGATCATGATCTGACAATTTTATCATCATCATTTGTTTGAATGTCAGATAATTTATAGTTACAAAGAGGATTATTTTTAAAGTTATGTGTTGAACTTAATATATGCACTGTTTTAGTACTTCATAATTTCATATCCTTTGTCAGATCATAATGTCAGATCATTTGTTTGAAGTTAGTTAGTTACTATATAACCATCACAGATAGATGTGTATAGTCATCACAGATAGATGTGTATAGTCATCACAGATAATGTCAGATCATTTGTTTGAGTTGGTACTTGAAAGTTCTTAAACACTGCTGCATTGTATTGAAAACCTGTTACCTGCATATGCATATAATATTGAAAACCTGCATCTTCTAGATCATTATTGCCGAGCTAACTGCTAAGTGTAATTCATTGATAAATCTCAATGCTGAGATATAACATAGTGGCTGTTTTAATTTGCAGATTCATGGCTAGTGATGGAAAGAAGAAGCTCAAATGTTCCCAACCGGCCTGACTGTTTTAATTTACAGATTCATGGCTAGTGATGGAAAGAAGAAGCTCAAATTATAACATAGTGGCTGTTGAACAATTTGTAATTCAGAAGCAAAATGAGATATCATAGAACAATTTGTAACTGAAATTCTTGTTTATTTATTTTATTTTTCAACAAACACTTGATGGCTGTCCGCTGATGCTTGATGGTGGGTCTTGAATCTTGATTATAATGTATAATATATATTATAATGTTCAAGTTTGGGAATATGGAACGAGACAGATTGTTGAAACGTATTTTGAATCAATGTTTGGGTGTACTTTGTAAGCCATTGCAGTGTATACCATTCTTTTCTCCAGCCATAACCGATGTCACTTGCATTTCTAAATTCCAGATCTAAATTGAATTTGAGTTCTGAAAGACGAGGATTCACGTCTTTAGATCACTCTTTGGATTATAATCTTGTCATACTTGTAGGCTAGCACTGAAACCATAACATCTCAGATCCATTCCAAAATCGATACCTTAGTTTTGCTCAGATCTTATTAGACTGCCTTCGAGAATCAAACAGTGACTACCTTTCGAACCCAAGATAGAGTTGATTATAATGTATAATATATATTATCAATCGGTTAACCGTTGTAACTTTACCGGTTAACCGATTAACCGTTTAACCGCGAATAATAGTCGGTTAACCGTTCTATGTGACCGGTTAACCGCGGTTTAAATTTTGCGGTTCGGTCGATACTACCAACGTCGATTAACCGAATATCGGTTAACCGAACCGCATATTATTTTAGGTTAACCGCAACAATTAACCGATTTGTGCGGTTAATCGACCGCGCCCACCCCTAAAATAAATATAATCTTTATTTAAAAATAATTGTTAAATATTATTTTAACAAATACAAAAACAAATTAAAGTCTTTAGTCCCAAAAGTCTTTAATTTGTTTTAGAAAATACAACAACACACCCATTGGATGCAAAGTTATGCGTACACTTAATTATAGTGAAGAGCTCGAAATTTCTAACATATATTTTTAAATTAGAAAAAACAATCAATTATTTTGTCGATCGTACGTGGATGTATGAAGAGCGAACTGGTATGAAAGGTTCGGTGAATGAACATTTCTACAATGGTGTACATAAATTTTTAGATTTGCTAAATCTAATAGTGGAAATGACGAAGAAATTCGATGTTGTTATCGTAAATGCAAACATTTGAAGCATTGGAAAGCAGATATGGTTATTGTTAATTTGTGTCAAGTTGGTTTTGTGGTAGATTATTATTTGTGAGATCGTCATGGAGAGCTTATTGCACCTAATCATGCAGTGTCAGAGGATGAGGTGGATAACAATTATGTTATGACAAATCCAATAGAAGATATGGTGGAAGATGCAACACGATCAATGTTTTATATCATTCAAGTTGATGATAAAGACGCAAATGTCGAAGAAGAACCGACTGTGAGAGCGAAAAAAAATCTATGAGTTATTAGATGCTGCTAAAAAGGTCATTATGGGATAGTTGTAAAAGTGGAACAGAATTATCAGTAACTGCCGAATACATTACAATGAAATCAAAATTCAAATTTATAGAAGTTGGATTTACAGTAGTTGTGCAAGCTGCAAAACGACATATGACACCCAATAATCTGATATGCGATAATCATTATAAGTGAAAAAATTTATGTTCACTTTCGGTGTGCCGTACCAAAAGATAGATACATGTGTAAAAGGTTGCATGTTGTATTGGAAAGATGACATTAAATTTAGGAAATGCAGAATATGTAATGATGGAAGATACAAACCAAGAAAAAAGAAAGAAAAGAAAGTTCCATATAAGAGAACACATTATTTACCCATCACTTCTAACTTCAAATGTTATATGCGTCTTCTGCTACCGCAGCTCATATAAGATGGTACAGTGTGAGAACACGGGAACTTCGACACATCCATCTGATGGAGAAGCATGGAAATATTTCGATAAGAGTTATCATGTGTTTGCTGTTGAGAACCATAATGTCAGACTTGGTTTATATACGGATGTATTTTCACCATTCTCTCCATTTGGTAGTAAATATTCATCTTTGTCTATTATCGTTACACCTAACAATTTACCTCCAGTTGTCCCTAGTTCTGATGATCCGACACAAGAAATTGATGTTTATTTTGCAGACATTGATTGAAGAGTTGAAAACATTATGGCTTGAAGAGTTTGACCCATAAGACGTTCTAAAAAAAGAATTTTCGTATGTTTGCATATTTGTTATGGACTATTGGTGATTTTCCGGCTTATGCAATGCTTTCAAGTTGGAGTACGGCTGATCGTCTAGCTTGTCCTTATTGCATGAAAGAAACACGAGTATTTTCATTAACGAATGGAAGGAAAATTACATGGTTTGATTGTCATCGGTGTTTTCTCCATGTTAATCATACTTTTAGAAGAGAAAAAAAAACTTTATAGCTATTAGAGCAGAGACTGGACAATCACCAATGATTTGTCAAGCACATAAATATATTATCTTGTAAAGGAATATCCAAAGATAAATGAAACTAGAGTACAGAATGAAATTTCAAGTAAATCGGTAATTCATAATTGGTGCTAACAAAGTATATTTTGGAAGTTACCTTATTTGAAAGATCTCTTACTTCGACATAATATCGACGTGATGCACAAAAAAAAACGTGTTTGATAATGTGTTTAATACTATTTTGAATGTTAAGGGGAAAACTAAGAACGATCTGAGTTCAAAACGTGATATAGAATATTTATGTAAACGTCCCGAACTTCATATGAAGCCCAATGACAGTAAAAAAAACCCAAAGCATATTATGAGCTAGACAACAAACAAATAAAACTTGTGTTAAAGTGGGTGGAAGGACTAAGATGTCCTGATTTGATTTCTTCTAATCTTCGTAGATCTGTTGATTTTAAGAACAATAAACTGAGTGGAATGAAAAGTCACAATTGCTATGTCATAACGGAAAAAAATTTATCCATGGTTTTTCAAAGAACTGTTGCCCGTATAAGTATGGAATGTTATAACAAAATTCAGTTTGTTTTATAAAGAGCTTTGTTCGACTACATTAAAAGTAGAGCATTTACATAAACTAAAAGAGAATATCCATCTACTGCTATTCAAACTTGAGAAAATATTTCATCTAGGATTCTTTAATGTAATGGAGCATTTACTTATCCATCTTCCATTTGATGCACTTCTTCGAGATGCTGTGCAATATGTTATTTAGCGAAAGGTAGATCTTAAGGCTAATTTAATACTAGAGGGGGGAGGTGAATGGTGTTTTCTAATTTTTGTGAATCTTTTTGAATTCTTTTAAGATTATAGTTTAAACAATGCAATTAACGATCACAAATTCAAACACGGATAAGTATAAATGCAGCAAAAGAAAAAAAAGGAAAGAACACATCATGATTTTATACTGGTTCAGAGTTATCCTACATCCAGTCTTGTACAGTTCCTTGTGCAGATTTCTTTTCAAATAGCAAAGTCAATACAATCTCGATTTCAAGGTAATGAGACACGCCCTCCAGACTTTCCGAGCTCTGGGTAGACTCACTTGATTTACCCGAGCCACAAACACATCCACTTGAATTTTCGGATCACCAAGCACACCCAATTGATTTACAGGGCAACAGTCACACACACTAATATACGAGTATGATTTGATAGAGTTTTACAAACATAAATCGTTGATCTTGAATACAAATGATCCTATAACCTTTTGAATAACACCTTGATCTTGTTTGAGTGAGAGAGATGAGAGAGATCGACGAGTAGTCAATAGAGAATCAAATTAGTGAAGTTGAATTTGATTCTGATTGAATTAAAAAAGAATTTGAGTAGAGTTTCTTTTAGAAAACAAGAGAGCGAAAGAGGAGAGAAAATATGAGAAAGTAGTTAAAGAAAATTTGTTGGTTTAACCCATATTTATAGAGAAACAACCACTACCAAAAAAATGGTGAAATAAAGCCTGAAAAAATCAGTCTCTAACAGCACAATTCAGTCTTTCACCAAGTCGTAAAGACCGATCAATGACCGAAATGTTAAGTCTTTGATTCTCTAGTTTCAAAAATATTTGTGACTGAAATTTCAGTCTTCAAATTCAAAGACTAAAGCTTCGGTCTTAGATATTTCTAAAGACTGAACCTTTGATACGGTCTTAAATGAGTCTCAAATTATATAATATTCTAAAGAAATTTCCTCTTTCGCTCTCATTTTAATTTTTTGAATTATTTTAATTTTTATAGGAATATATTTGAATATATATTATTTTTGCCAACAGAAATAGATGGTTCAAAATATAAGTAATTAACATATATAGGTTGAGTTCTGTATAGATAATGCAAGGAGCTGCTAAAGTTTGAACAAAGGAAATGCAAAAAATTTCTCAGTTCTCAAAGTCGCTAAAGTTTGAGAAAGAGAGATAATGTCAAACATTCTCATATTCCAGATTCAATTGGAAAACTAAATTCCAATCGTATAAAAGCCCGCAAATTAATGCTTTTTCTTTTTTGGTACACTGCATATATATACTACAACAAGGACGTATGAATTACCAAAGTTACAAATTGTATTCTCATAGAAAATTAAACATACTGCTGCATGTTTACAAATTTACAGCCATATTCGCATTCTACTACCACACACATTTCTATTTTAGCAAAGTTAAAATTTATAATTTATCACGCTTAATTTATAATTTATAATGCTCATCGGCATTTCTGTTTCAGACCTTCCATCTTATTTGCACTGGCCAACATATCCACTACCATTTTCATCCTTTGAATCTCAATTGACTTCACAAACTTCTTTCTCTCTTTCTCCAACTCCATTATCTGCCTACTCTTCTCTATCTCTACCTTCTTGTACACCTCCACCATCTTCATTATTGCCTATGCAGCTCATCGACCACAACCCCCTCACTTTCCTTCACCACAACATTAACTCTACACCTTTTCCTATACAAAATCTCTCCACTTGAATCTGAATCATCACAACCGAAACCGTTGCTATAGTACAAATCTATATCGTCCATAATCGGCTCAGAAGCAGGAAGGGGACAAGAAAACGGAAGGGGTAATTTCCTAGCAGAAATAGGTCCGAGCAAGAAACCCGTCCTTTGGAAGAAAATCCAGTCACTCGGCTTGCCCTTATTCTTCTCGATCTTGTACTTCTTCGTCAAAGTATCGACGCGGTTTCTCCATTGCAAGTCTGTGCACGGAGGACGACGCGCGTCATGCAGACGAGAGTTGACGGCATCGACGATTTCTTGACATTGACCCTAACGAAGGCAGCCGTGGTTGAACTCCATAAAACGATCGCCCCACTCGTCGATTAGTGCCGACGTCTCACCTTCGCTCCTGTAATCTTCTCGGGATGGAAGCGGTCATGATGATGACTTTTTTTTTTCAAACTTTCTTGGGATTTTGGGAGCTAGAACCCTAATTTCTTTTTGAAGGTTGGCTCTATGTCTTCAAATGGCAGCTTCGATTATCCCAAAAATTGTATTCTTCGTGCTCTTTTCGCCATGGGAATTTTTGGAAATTAAATGATGCATTTTTTATTTATGTATTAATGGTTTTTCTTGCTTTCGTAAAAGTGGTTTTATTATGATATGAGAAGAAAATAAAATTTGATTTTTCGAACTAGTAGATGAAGACTTTGTAACTTTATCAAGTGAAAAAGAATGCAATGCATGAAATCTGGAAAGTGGATTCTGCATGAACATAGTTAGTGGCTGAACCATTATTTATTTTTTCAAACTTGAGATTACCATTACATGGATTGCTACACTAGCCCTTTGATTTTAAAAGAAAGAACATCTTGACCCTTAAATTTTTATGTAGCTAAAGTCTGTACATAATTAATGATTGAAATTCAGTGTTTAAACAGTTTAAAAGATTAAAAATTGTTTAAGGACTGAAACTCTATCTATCTTTAAGTTTAGAACTTAAAAGACCGATTTTATCATTTTTCGTTTAGTCCTTAGTTAATGAGCAAAATCTTGAGTCTTTGATTTTTAGTCTCTAAAAGAAGTTTTTTTTGTAGTGAACAGTCATATCCATTTGCGAAGAGATATGGCAAAAAGACATTTCAATTTAAATTTGCATTTTGAAATCTACTGTCAATATGTCGACTTATGAGGTTAGAATATGTCGACATACTCTTTGAAAATTTGAAAAAATCTTTTTAAAATTTGTTTTGAATATATTAAGTTTTGTAAAATATTTTGATACGTTGTACAATCATTTAAACATAGTTTATACGTATTTTAATCATATTAAAACTTAAAAAAACTTTATAAAATTATTTTTAGAATATTTTAAGTATATAAAGGATTTTAAATATAAATAATAAAGTACAAGTGAATATATTTAAAATCAAAGTCTACTTATTTATTTTCTTTCCTTAACGTTGCTAATATTATTGTTTAGGAATTCCATGATCTTCACATCATGGTATTAATATTTACTGTAATTTATGTTTCAATTTTAATTTTTGTTATTTTTTCCTATTCTTACTAATATTTGCATTTCTTTTTACTCTTTATTCTCTGGTATTACTAATTACTTTTATTTATGCACTAATTTTTATCTATCATCAGTACCTGATTTGTTGGCAACCACTTCGATTTATGCTCTTATGTGATAGATTACCGAGCTAAATGTTTGAATTTGCCTCTTTCATGAAATTGGTGTTTACTAAAAGAAGAATAAATTTGACTTAAACAGTAAAAGAGCAATGCTAATTTATGGTTTACTTATTTATTTTCTTTCCTTAACATTATTGATATTGTTGTTTAGGAATTTCATGATCTTCACATCATGGTATTAACATTTACTGTAATTTATGTTTCAATTTCAATTTGTTTATTTTTTTCCAGTCTTCCTAATATTTGCATTTCCATTTAATCTTTATTCTCTGGTATTACTAATTATTCTTATTTGTGCACTAATTCTTATCTATCATCGGTACTTGATTTGTTGGCAACCGCTTCAATTTATGCTCTTATGTGATAGATTACCGAGTTAAGTGTTTGAATTTGGCTCGTTCATGAAATTGATGTTTACTAAAGAACAACTTAATATAAGAGTATAATTCTCAAATCGAATAGTTCATGGTACATTTATTTTTATTCACTACTTTAACCTGGATCTTAATTCTCAAATCGAAATTAAAAATGGATTTGTTGATCTTACTCCGCGGTTTTACTAAATATTATTGCTTTATATTCTAATTGTTTATTTAGTTTCTTCGGACTTACTAGTTTTGTCATTAGTGCTTGCCTAATAAAATTCACAAATGAAGTGACCTTACTTATTTATGCGTACTTACATTTAAATGGTCATATAAGTAACTGAATTTGAATAAACTAAGTGCTGCACTTTATTCTTTGCGTGATAAAATAATGAGTTCAATATTTAAATTTGTACCCTTCATAATAATTGAGTGGATTAACAAAAGATATAATATAATACTATCTCATATCTACATTTATTATCATCCACTACTTCATGAGCTCATCATTTGAACGTCTACTATTACTAATGTTAGTTCTAAATATTATTATTTCTTTTTGTCTTAATTTGATAATTTTTATTCTATGGTGTTACCATTTACTATATAATTTATGTTTCACTTATTTTAAAAAAAGTTTATTACAACTGCTTATATTTTCATTAATACTCGAAAAATGTTAATTTGTTGGTAAATTTATACATTTTTGATATTAGTATTTATGGTCGGTGACGTTCTCGAATATCCATGTTCATAGTTTTCCATGTTATACTTACTTTTATTGACTACTTCAACTAGGATCTTGATTCTAAAATCAAAATTAAGCATAAATTTTTTGATCTTATTCCGTGGTTTAACTAAATAATGTTACTTATATTCTAATTAATTATTTAATTCCTTCGAACTTACTGATATTGTCATTAGTGTCTGCTTAATAAAATTCACAGATGAAGAGACCTTGCTTATTTACACGTTAAATTTAAATGGTCATATAAGTAACTGAATTTGAATAAATTAAGCACTGCACTTTATTCTTTACATGATAACATAATGACATCAAATATTTAAAGGGGTTTTTTTGCATAAAAGACAAAAAATTATATATTTTTTAGCTTTAAGGACACAACCTCAATATTTTAGTCACAAGGACAAACATTTTTCCAAAATTAGTGATAAGGACAAATATTCTCCCAAAATTAATCATAAGGACAAACAGTCAAAATTATCAACCACCACTGGCCGCACCACCGTCCACCGTCATCACGTCCACCAGCCTCGTCATCGCCCCCAACACCACCCTCCACCATCACATGCTACCAATAACTCTTAACTTAAAAACTGATACCTAAAAACTGCTACTGGTAACTAAAAACTGATACATAAAAACTGCTATCTAAAAACTGACACCTAAAAACTGCCACCGACAACTAAAATTGATACCCAACAACTGATACTCAAATAAACCACCCATAATCTTCTAGGTTCTCAAATTTATCAAATTCGACTACCATTATCTAAGTTTACAGTTCACTATTTAACAGCTGATATCTAAATTTATCAAATTTATTAAATCCATTTAATCGATATTTAATTCATAATTTAAATATCTAAATAATCACTGTATTTGAATACAGGTCATTTAGATTTTTATACACCAATTATTTAAAAATTCAAAATCAAAATGATAAAATTTTGTGATGTTACATTCACTAGTTGGAGTTTCTTTGACAGGAGACGTAGTGACTTCGCCCTCTTTTATTGCCGACTGGATGGGTTGAGAAATAAAAACAAGAATATAGGGCTCGACAGTGTTTATGGTGGCAGAAGCAGAAGTTGTAGTAAGGGTGCCTTAGTGTTGACCCCATGGAAATCAAAATTTCTATCGCAGGTTCTGCTTCGCCTAATGCGCTAGGACTCGCAGGAGCCTCGATGGGAGTTTTGTTTGTAACTGCATCCTCTTCTACCAGGATTGCCTTGCCTTTCTCTAAGGCTATGATGTCGTCGGCATCAAATTATTTGGCCTTTAATTGGTCTTCAATGAGGCCTTCAACGAACGCGACCGCACAACGTAAGATTTCCTCTCTTGTGTCGTGGATAGCTACTTCCCAACCACTTCAGGTTCTTATCTTCAATTACATTTATAAAGACTTACTACAAGGTGGAGTTCATTTCCTCTTTATCCTCTGCAGCTTGGTTTTTAAGCCTGTTTATTTCCCCCACAACAACATCAAGCTCGACCCGAGCTTCTACTTTTGCTTCTGTTTCGACCCTCAGACTGGCCTTGAATTGTTCCACTTCCGCTTAAAGTGTTTCAATTTGGGTGTCCTTGGCCTAAAGTCCCGATTCTTTCTTTTCGAGTTCCTTATCTTTGGCCTTAACCCAATATATGAGCTGATCATACTCATGGTATGTCTTCCAAAGTGGGTCATTTATCACGATGAGGGCTTGATTATGTGTATCAGACGTCCTCTGAATGAGGGTCTTAGCATTGTCAGCTGATGTCTGAGATTCATTCCTTTGTTTTGTGGGCTTGACCGACTCTCTTTTGTAATCATTTATGGTATTGTCGTAACTCTTCCTCTCCGACTCGAATGATTGAAATGTCTGTTTGATTGATTTTATTGACATCGTAGAGGGTGAAAGCAAGTTTCTTTCACTAAAATAATTGGTCGACGAGCTCAGTACCCCCTCCAACTCGGTGGTTATCTTCTTCTCGAGAAAGGTCCTTAACATCTGATCAAATTTCACCCCTATCAAGCAAAGGTTAGGAAAAACGATCTGCATCTTGGTCATCACGGCCGTTAACGAGCCTAGAGGAGGTGAGGGTGGAACTTGACGAACAGAAGTCTCATTGGATCTATGGTTGATTTACGTAGTAGTGATTGGAGTCCAGATCGTTGGAACTTATTGAGAAGAAAGCATGGGTCGAGAGCGTGGCTGAGAAGTGCCAGAGATAGGACTGTGACAGTCATGGGAATCACAAGACTTCCTCCTTAGGTCATATTGTTCCCTTTCTTCAGCTTGTCGCTTCCTCCTGCCCTTATCCTCATAGTACTCCTCCTTCCTTTTTTACCTTTCTTCCTCTGTTTCCCATTGTGAAGAGGAGTAGTAAGAATAAGGGTTGGGAGTAGTTCCTCAGCCTTGTCGATGGTGGAGCATATGTAATGGAAGCGGTCTCTTCCCATTGTACCTGAAGTGAAAGAAAGGGTTATATCAGTCTCATAACATTAAAGTAAGGACGAATGAGTGTTCGTGATCCTGAAAGTGTGTAGGGTGCTTGTGTTGCCCTAAGTAACCTATGGACCATGTTCATAAGGTTGTAAAGACGAGGTTTCATTGCCTTCAGCTAGGAGATCCTCGGTTGAAAAGCTAAAACCCAAACGATACTTCTTGAGAAGATCACCGATCGGGATGTCAAGATCGCTTAGCGAGTCAAAGAACTTTTCTAAAGGACCGGCTGGAGGAGTCGCCCCGCCCATTGGTGTCGTTCTCGGTTCAATGGACTACTTCGAGGTCCTGACTATTATTCACTTCAGACATGATGGGGCGGAAAATTCAATACCCATTGAGATGTCTCTCTGTACGACTCATTTCCCCCTCGACTAGAGCCATCATGATCGTCGTTTTCTTCATCGCTTTCTCCTTCTTCTCCTTTCACTTCTTATCCTCCTTTTATTCCTTCTCCTTCTTCATGCATTATTTCCATCTATACTCTTTCTTCTCCCTCTACTTACACTCCACCAGCTATATTTACTTCTATCGCTCTATCGTCGCTTTCATCGACGTTCGCCAAACCTAATAGGCCTCCAATGCCCTCTTTGATACCTTCGCTAGAGCTGCGAATGGAGGCAGAAGACATGGTGGATACTCTAGACCCTCTTGGTGGAAGTTTGGTTGGAACGAAGAATCGTTCAAGATGTAGGACACATTGGCGAAGGTTCTCATTCATCAAGAGGTAAGTGGTGGTGCGAAATTGAATGCTGACTCTGTTAAGGGTCCTTAGAGTCTTGGAGTGTGCATCGCTTTTATCTCGAGTACGAATATCTGTAAAGGGATTGGATAAGAAGTTAGACACTTGGATATTAAATATCTAAGTACGAAAAAGAATGGAAAGGAAGAAGTTTTACTTCCAGACAACCAAAACCAATTGAATCCAAAGGGGCATCAGACGAAGAAGTACTCATTCTTGAAATGAGCGTTTGTTATGCAATACCTTAATAATTTTACATCAGCACCAAGCTTTTATGATCATTAAGGATGGTGACTCGCTACGTTGTTTGAAGCTCGGAAGGTGTGTTAACTCCTTAAAGGTTTGAGGTCAATAAAGTTGCATCATGAACATGACATATAAGGAATTCAGCAAGGCATATCCATTGGGGTGTACCTAAGTGAGAGCGAGCCCAAATTCTTAGAGAAATTCAAAGGAATGGATTGAAGGATGATACAGCCCCATATAGGCATATATAATTATTGCAGGCTATATAACCTTATGGAGGATTGTGCGCATGTTGGTTAACTCATGGTAGCAAGACGTCACTTTTTGGAAGGCCATGTTGAAAGCATATAGTTAAGAGTGACTTAGCTGTTAACACCGACGACGTTTGTTTTAGGGGATCATCTAGGACCCTTAAACCAACCTATTCGTTGAGAGGAGGAGGCGAATCTTGGATTGAACTTGCTAGCACTATCATCCCCTGCAACTCAGTTGTGATTGAGCGTTTGATTCCTGAGGGCATGGATGTCGAGGCTTGAGCCAGTGGTGGATCCGGCTTCAGGAGGATTTGATGGCCCAATGCCAATATTGAATTGAGGTGAATGTCAAGTCCTTCTGGACCAAAAAACTTGATGGTGAACATGGTCAGCTATGTTTTATTTTGAAATTGTATTTTAATGCGAACTTGTGCGACTAATGCTCGGAATCCAACAGATATCGGCGTGTGTTGACTAATCGAATTCTAAACGTTGACCGAGGCGATTTGAAGTGTCAATCCATGCAGTGTGTATCCCTTGTTCCGTACATGATGAACGGAACATTCTGTGCAGATAGCCTGCTCGTGTTGGTAAACGAGCTCCGTTATACAGGACCGTGTCTTGGATCTTACCCGTTATCATCGGATAATCGATAACAAACACTACAACAGTTTATGGGTTTCATAGCGTTTGAAAAACGCTATAACAGGCTACCATAGTGTTTCAGAGAACGCCGTGGAACCACAAGCTATGGTAGGCCGGCATCATTACATAGCAGGAAGGAAAACGCTATAATAGCTAATAGCGTTTACAAAAGGGCATAGCGTTTGCAACCTACCATAGCGTTTTTTCTCTATTATTAAACTTAAACGCTATAGGGAATATAATCCTTCATTTAACTTCTATAGCGTTTTCGAGCACATTTTATAGCGTTTCATCAAACCATGTTATAGCGTTACAATGTTTTTCGATAGCATTTCTTGTCATGCTTGTATAGCGTTTTTATTTTCTACTATAGCGTTTTTGATTCTATTATAGCGTTTTTGATGCATAAATCTTACATCTCATATAGAGTTGCGATAGCGTTTGATGAATCAATAGCGTTTTTCAAACGCTATTCTATATAATATTAATTTTCAGCATTTGTTTCAATTTTCTTTTTATTATATTATATTTTATATATATATATGCACACAGATAGATATATGTATACACATTACACACACACATATATATTAAAATGTGGATCCCAAAAATAACAAATCGAGAAGATGACAACAACTATATGTAACAATGATAACGTTGCAGTGAATTCTAATTTGGAAACACACAATCAAACCAGTGGAAAAGTTTCAAATAATTCTGCTAATATTTCAAATACTACAAGACATGGTCGCATGATAATAGTTCAAAATAGTCTAACAAATGAACACAAATACTACAAGACATGGTCACATGATAATCAAACCAGTGGAAAAGAGCGCTCTAGACATTTACTCCATTCATCTGCAATAATCAAATAAGCAAAGAATGAATTTGAGGAAAGAGAACATGAGCTCCAAATTTTCATATTTGACACAAAGAAGGACAGTGAGCCAAACCCTGTAGAAATTGATAAAGCCATAAATATCTTGAATAAAACGTCAAGCAATTTTCATGTCAAAGTAACTACAAATAAGGAAAATGTACCTGCTGACAGTGCATGCATAATGGAATTGGCAAATGTCAGGAGCATAGTTGAAAAAGTGGATGACATAGGTAAGGCTAAACCTGTAGAAAACGAATTAAATAATAATGTTATTGTAACAGGTAGTAAGAATATTAATGAATTAGAAATTATGCTACCTACTAAGGTAAGTGTGGCATGTAATAAGAAAACTGCTGTGTACGACTGTGCGACTGAATCAATCAAACTTTCATCTTATTATCAATATTAGAAATCAGTACATCCACTCGGTAATCTTGTACTGTGACGCACTTTGTGTATATGTATCACAAATTTCAGCAAACTACACTCTGTTGACAAATACCTTGACAACATTCTATTTCAATTCTTTCCCTGATAATTAATGGCCTGCGAATTGTAACGTCCTAAATTTTAGTACAACTAACATGCAGGTTTGTTAAGTATCTTGTGTTGCTTTAACATGTTTATCTTGAGAAATTAGATATACTCTATTTATTTCATTGTTCACTTTTATGTTATATGGTTCCATTCTAATTCAAATACATTACTTACGTTCATTGCTACAACAGTAAATTTATTTTTTGAACGCAAGTAATTTAATTCTTGAACTTCACTGAACTTGGATTTATCATATCTGTTTTATCAATATGTCAATATTTACTTCAACCTATAAGATGAATTCATATGAAACAAAATTTCAATATGAATTCTAGAGCTAAAAGAAAGTGCCTTCAAGGTGCTAAATACAAAACAAATAAATGCCCAAACCAAGAACACTTACCCAAGATTTCCTTATCAATGGTTGTCATCACATTGAAACTGCTGAAGCGCTGTTCTAAAACAAAGATCATGCTAAATTGCGAGGTTGATGTGCATATACTGGATAGTTGCTAGACTTAATATTTTGAAGCAAAGCATCACTTTAGCAGTAAATGCTCTAACTGCTAATAAAACATTAATGTTGTTAAGATGCTGCTTGGCCGAAGGGTAAGGTGTAGATGCTATGAGGGAAAAAATAGTACGAAGAGCGTTGCAGATTGGCCGAAACTGTACACTGGCAAGCTACATACTAGTTCAGATTGATTGAGCTTAGTGCTTCGAGAAATGAAGAGCATGCGAACCATCCGATTTTTGAGTGAGGCTGTGTGTGCATTGGAAGACAGGTACTGGCATATGAGTGGAGGCTGCAAATACGAGTACTGAGCTAATATTGGTGGGCAAGATCTGACAGAAGTAGTTAAACTTCATTGTGTACTTTGGGACAGTGTACGTGCTTGAGTAGAGAGCATGAACCAGCCTTGTAGAGATGAATGCCGGTGCATAGAAGATTGATAGACTTGAACAGGAACTAAAACATGAATGTTGAGTTGAAAACAGAAGTGCAGGTGGTTTCCATTTATGAAGCACTGTCAAACTAATTCCTATTTCGATGTATAAAATAGTGTGCAAATCTTTGATGTATGTTTAGTATGGAATGATAAGGGAACGTGGTTTTATGACAGCCATTTATTTAATCATACTTGTCATAGTTAAGGTGAATACAAAACAATAAATGCCCAAACCAAGAACACTTACCTTAGATTCATAAAAGATTACCTTACTAAGCAAAAATAGCTTCTCCAAAGTACACTTATTCCTCTCACAAACAATCCTCACCTTCATCTCACATCATCCGAATCAATATAAAACTCCAACACATTGACCTGCACTGGCTACTGATGCCCCCAAATCCCTCAAGCTCATATCTAACCTATCCATCCTCCCAAATAATCCTGCTGCATATAAGGACATTATATAGTTAGTTTGACAGTTTTCCCTATAAAGTTGCATAATGAAATAATCTAAAGCTTATGTTTATGTGGATTACGAATAAACCAAACTGAATTGGCTTTACAAAAAATAATTAGGTGTTATACATATAAATCATACTGAAATTGATTTCAGAATCCAAACTTGGTAAAGTAACCAGCATATTTAACATCAGACTAAATGTAAAGACCATTCAAATAAATCCCACAAAACACCAAAGTGATTAGAAAAACAATTTGAGAAATCATTAAAAAAATCAATATTTTCCAAATCCCAGATGTGTAGCATACCTCAAAATTTATATAACATACCCTGCTTTTATTCACGCGTCAGCTTGTATACTGATCAAGATTGGGTGATGCATGAATATGGCCCATTTCAGAATATGACTGGGCATATGCTTCAATATTGTCTAACCTGAAGGCGACAGACAGTAAACATCAAATGACTCCAAATAATAATAAACTAGGTTATAAGTTTGATTTTCTACATAAATACCTGTACACATAGTTCGCCATAATGCCTCCGCTTTGCTGAATGCCTTTCTCAGAATTGTCCCCCATCCAGTTTATCCTCTCAACCATCTACACACCATAAACATTCAACAAAATGTATAATATGAATGAACTCATGCTTAAAATGTGAAAATGAAAAAATATTATCAGAGAGGAATGCGGCTTGATTAACTACAACAAAATCTGAAAATATACTTAAAAACTTTATCTTGTAATTAAGCAAAATTCTGACAGTCTCATTCATGTCAATTGAAATATATCAGTGAATTAAATTTGTTCTTCCAAACTGCGTGCATCATCAACATAAGTGAGTGCCATCTATATTAGTGAACTTAATTTGTCCTTCCAGCATGTGCACATCTATATTAGTGAACTTAATTTATTCTTTCGAAATGTGTGTGTCTACATCAGTGTGTCACTAATTTGTACAATTCATTTCGAAATAAAATGCACAAGGAAGAAGTGTCATCCATTATCCTGTACTTTCTCTATATTAAACCCCATCTAATACTTTGATTGGGTTCATCATGTTGTTTAAGAACATATACATATTTGTTTATAATTACCGATTATGAAAGAATTTGCATTCACAACTTCAAAAAGGTTATTTATCTCATGATATGCAGTCAATATCTTATAACATAGGTGATATATCAGTTATATCAGACAGATTTGATGTCGGTTGAGACAATCAGATTTGATCAGTGAGAAAGATAATTCTTTCAATTATTGGACAACTTGCTACTGTCACGGACTCTAGGCTCTGAAAATAACTCTAGGCTCCGAAAATATACTGCAATAACAAAGTAAAGCATTGTTTTGTCTTGAATTTTGATTCCTGAACACAGTTCAGTCAACCTGCATACCGGTGATTGTTTATTAACATTGTTTATTAACACGGATTTCTTATTATCGTTAAAAAATAAAACACAATTTCTTATATCGTTCAAAAAACTTAATAGTGACTGTTTATTAACATTGTTAATTTTTTTGGTTCAGCTTTTTGAGTTCGCTGATCATAGACTTACATTGTTTACTAACATTGTTATCAACTTACATCTATAATTACCAACTGTTATTCAAAACTAGTGCAATATCATAGACCAAATTATTAACATAATGTTTGCAATTGCTTTTTACCGTAAGGATCATATCACATGGTCCTAATTTTCTCTAGTTCCTTGTAGACTTGTGCAGCAGTTATAGGCAAAACAAGATTTTTGATATGAACAGAATAACTTTCCATATTTTGACTAGTAAGGAATAAAAAAATTAACTATATTAAAAAATATTTATCAAGTACAAAACAAAACTCATATGTTTTTCAAAATTTGAACTTACCATCTATAAAGTTACCGTCTCCATTAACCTGAGCTTTCAATGCACTCTTGGTTGTCACAGCTGGGCTTTTAGCATAAGTAGGTAGCATATTTTGCCTTAACTTTAGCAATAGTCTTAAATGCCCCATCTCCCAATCTATTGACCTATCATAATTTAGGAAAACAAAAATGCTAAAAAATATATACGATAAAATCAACAAATCCTATTTATTTTTAGGTGTGACTTAAGAAAGCATATTGAATACTTCATTAAATACTAACAAAGATTTGATATAAAGCTCTATCTTTTAAAGATATAATCTTAATAGTTAGAAAACTCCATATGCATGTGAATATTTCAATAATTATTCACATTAACACTTTTTACATTGACAAATAAAACATTTCATTAATGATATATGATATGTAACTTGTATATGTGTGTGTTTGTACACACACATCCAAAAATAGATTTCTAACTCCATGCCATGTATCTTTCCATATTATTTTGCATGTAACATGGCCAATATGACTTTCTTATTCTTTCAGTACCTCCCTAGAATAATAACCAAAATTAGCAGTCAAACCCCATATTTATTCTAATCTCTATCAAGCAAACTCAAAGGTATCAATTTAAAGCCCTTCTTACCTAACTTCTTGCTTTTATATCTAGTTCTTCACGTACGTGGTTTTTTGTGGAAAAGAAACTTAAGCTTCCTAAAATTGCACTTTACTGACATCGTGAACTTATAGATTAAAATAAAGTTACCAGTGAGGTTTGTTTGATTTACCTACAAATATACTGCTTTCACCTAAAATTCAACTTTGATAAATAACCATAGTCGGGTCCAAATATAAACAAAAAATTTAATTTTTATATCCATAAGGATATAGATAAATCATTATCTACTAGAAAACGAAGTAATACAATCAATGATTGACAAAATACATGCTTAAAATTTAAAACGTGGCACAAAATCGCAGTACCTCTGTCAAGCGATTCAAATTGAAGAGGCGTTGGATCTATTATTCTTGAATTAGGGAGACGATGTGATTTAGGGTTATAAAATAAGGAGATAAAGCAGTATGATTTAGCATTTTTTAAGAGAAGCTAGGTTTTTTTGTTTTGCGGCTGCTCGTTTTTTCTTTTGAGGAGATGAAGTGAAAAGAGGGAGAGGGAAACGAAAAAACGCGAGGTCACCACCTAAATATTTTGTTCCCGCCTTTTACCATACATAGCGTTGAAAATTATACATTTATTTATTTCATATGCGTTTAATAGCATACAAAGCGGAAACGCTTTGAAACAGTGCTATAGATGATACATTTTGTTGTAGTGAAAACTGCTGTCTTGAGCGATGCGAAACCTTCTTTGCACGAACACAGGATTATGTAGTAACTAAAAGTGTTGTATGATGGAATTGTTTGAATCCCAAAGTGCGTTCTACGCGACCGTTCTTTGGAAGAGAACCATCTCATCGAAATTCAAAACAACAGCGAGTGATCGACCAAACTCTTGTGGAAAGCAACTCTGACACTTTAAGAAGCAAAGTAGATTGTAGCAAGGTGGGGAATTCTTGTGGATGACCCAGAGCAGGGCTCATGTTGACACTAAGTGGACACAAGGTTACCCCGATCGCCAACGTCAACATAACTATGGCCATAATGGCACAAAACTTCAAGAACCCACCTTTAAACGAATTGATCTAGATTTGAACTTGGGATGAAGTCGAGGTCAAGCTCTTTAGGGGTAGTTATGGTTGTCAATCGAGAAATCTAGTGGCAGCGATGACTTGAGTTGGTCGACGGCGAGTGGTTTTGGCTAGGAAATCGAGTCATAGATATCAGGACCAAAAACTTAAGAGCAAAGAAATGGAAGCATGGAGTTAAAGCCGATTAAGTATGAAGACTTACATGTTCATAGCGACTCAATATATTTATTCGGCACCGACATGAGTAGTCGTTACCAAAATGAATTATTGACTCTGTAATTTTTTTTAAAAAGAGAGGAAAAGAAGGAATACTCACCCAGTCAAGGTGTGAATGATCTTTGCAGTAATGTAGATCTTGACCTTGGTGTGGAAAGTGATATTTAACGCTGTTGAATGAATGCCCATGGAACAGAGATGACACTTTAAAGCAACTCTTGGATGACTTATAGACTTGTTTGGATGGCTCCACATGCTTTGTATTGATCCAAAGAACGCTTTGTTTCCAACAAAAGCACACTTTGAGAGGTAAATGTTATCTAACTTTAAGACTAAGCAACTTTCAAATGAATCTGGATGTCAGAATGAAAATGAAATGGTCTAAGAACTCGGAAGTAAGCTTGGGATAACAAGGCAAGAAGCTTCAAGGAGGTAAAGTGCAAAATTAGGCTAAGGGAGTGATCGGTACTGATCTATTTTCAGGTCGGTACAAATATGATTTCAAGTGCATTGGTAGCTTCTGAAGCTGTGGTCAAGGATGGGTTGGCTAAAGTGATTGTCATGGGGCTCATTTATGGAGAAGTACACGAACAATTCCAAGAAGCTTTGTAGGAAAGGACAAGTGCTGAATGTGTCAGAACCTCTTGGTTACAACCTGATTTCTAAGGCAAAAGTGTTCGGAATTTGATGAATCGAAGCTAGAAGATGAAATAAAGAAAGATTGTGCAATTTACAACTAGCAAATCAAATCGGTATCAACCTAATAATATAGGTTTGATATGATTTTATGGCATATGGGACCTCGTCTCCCTTCCCACTTTTCCGGATCTGGAGTTTGAACTGATATTTCATGATCCAACACTTTGTTGGACGATTCTTATATAAATAGAAGGAATACAACAATTTGAAGAGTAATTTTGGCCATTCTATTCTTCATTTTCTTTCTCTACTCGAGTTTGTCACTAAGGAGGCTACTTCTTACTGTTTTTGATTGTTTGGAACTGTAAATCCCTTGTATTCATGGCAAAACATTTCATAAGGATTAAAGTGGACATATGCTAGAGTTTGTCGAACCACCATAAAATTCTCGTGCTTTCTATCGATAACTTGTTAATTATAGTTAGGTCTACTCTCTTTAACTCGAATTGGAGTATTATGCCACCTTTTGGCCCAATACATATTAACATAGCCCATACCACCAATTAAATTTAAAATAACCTTTTATACATCATTTACATTGATTCCATTATCTTCGTTATTAGAGATCGTCAATTGAGAATGAAATTGTAACTCCTATAAAAAAAATGAAAATAAACACAACCATAAAAACAAGGCAGATACTAAGATATATATACAACAAATAATAGCATAATAAAGAACTAAATAAAAAACAATACGAGAAATAAGATTTGTGGCGTTAAGTGATAAAACATACCACATCCTTCTTGTCTCCTTCAGACATGAATAAATCAAAACCCTAAAATTCCCAATGTTAAGAATAAGAACTTCAAAAAAAGCCCAAAAACATTTAGTTTGACTGTAGAAGTCCAGTATTGAACGGTCTTCTACTGCTAAGACTGTCAACGGATGTTTTCGGATGCGGATAGTGTCATATCCGCATCTGCATCCCGAATCATTTTCGGATATCGGATATTGGATATCGGATATCCGCATCCGCGGATACGGATGGATATCGGACAATTATCCTATCCGCTAACGACCAATAAATCAAAAATTGTAAAAAGAAAATTGTAGTTTAACATAAATATTTTTCAATCCCATTGATTATAAAAGTGTTAAAAATTAACAAATATGATGATAATAAATAGTTTCGAGCAGTTAATAAGCATTAAGTGCATATAATATAAACTACTAACTTAATAAAATAATAAATAAATATCTTTCACTGCATTAAAATACACATAATTTGAACTATAATTTTGACAAAAGCCGGACGGATAATTTTCGGATGCGGATGTCTTCGCATCCGCATCCGCATCCGTTTTTTCGAATATAAGATATTTATCCGCTTTTTGGATGCGGATGCCGATGGATTTCAGATTTTTTTGGTGTCCATTGACAGCCCTATCTACTGCTGAACGAGTTTAAATGGAAAAAAATTGTTCTTTGTGTTACAAGCTATCGAACAACAACAGATTGCCGAATAAATTGGGTAATTTAGAGGAAAAAAAACAATGTCTTCATTTTATTCAATTAGAAGGCTATTCGATTATATATCGTCGTCTGACCTAATGCAGCCGCTCGATATGGGTGAGGTGAAATGAAGAACGCTCTTGTTTTTTTAAATTTTTGTAAAAAGTGACAGTAATGTGGTGCATTTAGCGCTCACTATTTTTTTCAAAAAGGCTAAATCAATGGGACATGGAGCATCATGAACCAAAAACTGAAAGAGATGGAGACGTTCAAAATGAATTGAAAAGGACCCCACTGAATCAAAGCTATGTTTTTATATTATACTTTAAAAAGGGACAAATTTTCAAAAGAGACTGGATTTTCAAACTATTGGCGTAAATATGCTAGTTTGAAAACTATTTGCGATTTTAGGCTAGTTTTGGCCAATTCAGCGATGAGCTGACCATTATTTTTAAAAAATAATACGGAGCGCATCTGTGAAACGCACTCCTTATAAATTACACTGGCGCATCTGCCAAATGCGCCAGTGTAATTCTGAAGTCCAAACCTGGACAGCAAGCATCCTTCACCAAGCAATCCAAATCCAAATGCACAATCTTAAATAATATCAAATGTTTACCCACATAAAAGCCGACAAATAAAACTACTATTAAACAATTTCAACCATAACATAGTTAGAGTTCAATTACATTTGCATTAAAGTAGAAGTTCTAGTTCGATTACAAAAGCAAACTAATATTAAACTAAAAATAGTAATATTCATAGTTGAGTTGGATCATCTTGAGTAGGTGGTGGTTGAGAAGATCCAGCGGCTTGCGATTGGTGTGTATCCTGCCTTCTTTTAGTTCTTCGCTCTCTAGTCCGCATAGCTTGTTCGAAAGGGCTTGGGCGTGCTAATCGATTTCTAAAAAGGAGTCTATCAATAAGTTTCTTGAAATCAAGACATCGTGGTTGGACTTCTCGTTCGGGTACTCTATCATGTCCGATATCGTCCAACCCTCTTTCTACCGTCTCTAGTACATCGACCTACAAATTGTAATTATTTATTCAAAATTAGAAAAAAAATTCAAGTTAACGAACAATTCAAGCCAACGAATTAAATATCATGATAATATGAAGATTTACCACATCTCGCTCAAGCAGTGAATGAGCGGTGTATGCTGCTCGTTCGTGAGAAGTCTGATCTGCAACAATGAATCTTCGAGTAATCGACCAATACCAAGACATGTATCTCGAAATAGGAATGGTAGTAAACTGTTGGTGTACGATACAGTTATGTCTATCGTTCCACTGAATGATAGCAAACTCCAAATTTGGCTTTGGTTCGCATGGATCGGGTATGTCTTGATGAAGACCAAACTGTTGCATCACTTGATCAGGATCATACATCTATAC
Source organism: Allium fistulosum (assembly GCA_030737815.1). NCBI lineage: Eukaryota > Viridiplantae > Streptophyta > Magnoliopsida > Asparagales > Amaryllidaceae > Allium > Allium fistulosum. Next base: position 1,249,665,355 of record CM060905.1, read on the forward strand.
ATCTCGCATGCATATGATAGGTGTTTTACAAAGCCAACCATGCATCCCACTTAGACATATCTGTGGATCGACTAGCACGTCCTGTGTGTATGGATTCCATATAACAGCTTCATTTGTTAACATGTCGAGCTGGTCGCGATAGTAAGTGGCCACCTGCTTTGGAGACTCAACCCAACTCCTTGAACCAAACCACCTATATAAATAGTTATATAATTAAAAAATTAGGTTTTTATTAGTACAAAAATACACACATGTAAATTCAGTAGAACGATAGACATAACCGTATCGTACACCAACAGTTTACTACCATTCCTATTTCGAGATACATGGTATTGGTCGATTACTCGAAGATCCATTGTTGCAGACCAGACTTTTCACGAACGAGCATACACCGCTCGTGCACCGCTTGAGCGAGATGTGGTAAATCTTCATATTATCATGATATTTAGTTCGTTGGCTTGAATTGTTCGTTCACTTGAATTACGTTTCTAATTTTGAATAAATAATTACAATGTGCTAGAAACGGTAGGAAGAGGGTTGGACGATATCGGACATGGTAGAGGACCCGAACGAGAAGTCCAACCACAGTGTCTTGATTTGAAGAAACTTACTGATAGACTCCTTTTTAGAAATCGATTAGCACGCCCAGGCCCTTTCGAACAAGCTATGCGGACTAGAGAGCGAAGAACTAAAGGAAGGCAGGATACACACCAATCGTAAGCCGTTGGATCTTCTCAACCATCACCTACTCAAGACGATCCAACTCAACTATGAATATTACTATTTTTAGTTTAATATTAGTTTGCTTTTGTAATCGAACTAGAACTTCTACTTTAATGCAAATGTAATCAAATTCTAACTATGTTATGGTTGAAATTGTTTAATGGTAGTTTTATTTGTCGGCTTTTATGTGGGTAAACATTTGCTATTATTTAAGATTGTGCATTTGGATTTGGATTTTATGCATTTGGATTTGGATTGCTTGGTGAGGATGCTTGCTGTTCAGGTTTGGACTTCAGAATTACACCGGCGCATTTGGCAGATGCGCCAGTGTAACTTATAAGGGGCACATTTCACAGATGCGCCCCGTATTATTTAAAAAAAAATAATGATCAGCTCATCGCTGAGTTGGCCAAAACTAGCTTAAAATTGCAAATAGTTTTCAAACTAGCATATTTACGCCAATAGTTTGAAAAACCAGTCTTTTTTGAAAATTTGTCCTTTTAAAAATAATGGCCGGCTCATCGCTGAACCGGCCAAAACTAGCCAAAACTTGCAAATAGTTTTCAAACTAGTCTACTTGTAATGGTTTGAAAAAAAACCTCTTTTGAACATTAGCGGTCGTTCCTTTTTTCTTTTTAAATTATTGATTAACCAACCTAGCGTGTGAATGACGTTAGGTCAATGATGTAATTTGAATGGGCTCAAATTCAACCTCTACCCCCTTATTCAACCGACGCCTCTTTATATTTCACATTCGTTCAGTTCTCCACGAAATCGATCGCTTTCTGACCAAACCCTAACCCTAGTTTCCCCCTTAATCCCGAACCATGTACCACCCTTACAGCAAAGGCAGCAGCGACGTCGAGTCCGGCCGCTCACAGCCCCTGTATCCGATGATGGACGAAGCGCCGGAACTACGTTGGTCGTTCATTCGCAAAATCTACTCAATCATAGCCGTCCAATTGTTGCTGACAGTTTTCGTCGCATCGATTGTTGTTACTGTTCGTCCCGTTTCTCAGTTTTTTGTCACGACTAATGTTGGATTCGGACTTTATATTTTTCTGATCTTCCTTCCGATTATCTGTACGTTTTTTCTTTCGAGATCCTATTGAATTTCGGTCTTTCTTTTTTCTGAAATTTGGAGATTATTTATTTATTCAATTCACAGTGCTGTGGCCTTTATCAAAGTATTACCAAAAGCATCCAGTGAATTTGATTTTGCTTGGAGCGTTTACTGTGACGATGAGTATCCCAATTGGATTATCATGTGCATTCACAAGTGGTACGTTATTTTGGTAGATAATCTGCTTTTGATTTATCAACAACATTTGTCAAATTTTACATACAATGAATGATGCAGTTAATTGCAAGTGTGTGGGATTCATTATAGATTATTGCAGTGTTCAGTTATATTAAACTAGGATTGTGGCTGTATATCCTGATCATAAGTTTAAAAGCACACTTGAAGATTGTCATTTAAAACCATCTATGCAACACAAGCTTTCTTTGAACGAGATTTATCTTAAAAAGGACGAAATTGCGAATAGCCTGAAAGATCCACACCACATGTAATGTTGTCTATCCTTTCTATTATGATAAAGCATTAGTTAAAACGTTTGGTGAGAGAGGCAGTGTGTTTATTTCTTGGAATACAAATTTATCCTTGAAAAATTGTAGGGTTGGTTTCATTCAGTGTGAGTTTTAGTTTTTTTTGTGGCATTGGTAGTGAATGATCAATTATTTGCACTTTATCGCATCTTGATTAAGAAACATTTGAATAGTTGAATTATTGCAATTCACTGAACATGTAAATAACACAAAGAACAACTAGGCCATCTGGATTTAAAATATATATGGTCAAATCATAGTTTCAGGATTTAGTCACTTATGTACTTCTGCAAGTTTTTCTAAAGATTTGTTTTGTATCCTATGTTTTTTTTATAGTAGGCTGGATTACCAGAACTCTTAGATTATATACCGTGCCATAGTTATTATAAAACTTAAATCACTTTCTAGCATGCCGATAAGTATAGTACATGAGAAAATGACTAATCTTTGCATATGTGTACCACCCAAATCTTTACGAAAAATTGGTGGTTGAATATGAGTGCCCTTCCATGTTGCTTTGAAGTTAAAATCAACAATAATGACAACTACTTTAATGTCGCTATTGCATATACTTTTATTCAGATGGCTTTTGCATTCTTTTCGTTGAGAGGTCTTAGGTTTGAATCCTTCATGCATGGAAGTATGCACAAGTTACCTTGGACCAAGGTTTCCAAAATATGATTTAAATTGTGCATCATAAAAATTCAAACTTTAGATCGAAATGAGATTTAAATCGTATATTGTAGATTCGAAAAATTCATATTTTAACATTTGTACAGAGAGTTTGAAAATGATTTTGTTGTTTGAACTTATACGTTTAAACCTAAAACTCGATTATCTTGTTCATTCCTTTTTTTATTTTGAAAACATTAAAATTAGAATTGTGAATTCAAATAAGTATATTAAATATGTTAGCATGTATTGAATGATGTTTTTAAATTGTGGTTTTAACTAAAGTTTGAATTGGGATATGAATTGAATCGTAAAGGCCTAAATTTGATTTGAAATGAGATTTAAAGCGTAAGATTTTAATTTTTTTGATTACAATGCCTTGGACTGTAGTCTATATGTGATTTCATAACTTGCAATATCATGTGCATTCGCATGCAGTACACGTCGGAGTTTTTTATCTACTTCGGTTAGTCATGTTTGGCATGACGAAACTATATTGCAACCAGTTGTAGGGAAATAGCATGCTTTAACTGTCAATCGAATCTTTTAGATGTTTGTATTCTTTCTGTTTTTTCATGGAGCTTAAAATTTTTGATTTATTAATTGTTTTGTCGCGTTTAAACCATAAATGTCAAATTCTACATGCAACTGATAACAGGGATTTATGATAGACCATTGTGATCCCTAATAATACTAAACTACAACGAACTACATAGCTATAAATCTTAATAATTAAGATCAAAAGCATATTTGAGGATTGTCACTTAAAACTTTGTGATGCACATATTTTCTTTGAAAAGGTTTATCTGAAGATGTATAATTAGATAGTAAATATTTTTTGGGAACCCATAGGCGACGTTGTCCATATTTTCTACTAAGATAAAGGCTACAGTCGGGATGAGATTTTGTGAGAAGACCGGGTGTATGTTTATTGGAATATAATTACATCTCTTGAAAAATTGGTGATTTTTTCTCGTGCTGTGAGCTTAGTTTTGTTGTTATTGTTGTTGTTGTTGTTTGTATTGGATTCATCACAAGTGAGCAATAATAGGCATATGTTTGCACCTTGATGGAGAACCAAGTAATTAATTGAATTGATCAAGTTGTATCATGCAGCACTTGGAAATAACACAAAGATCAAATTAAGCAGTCTGGATTTTAATAAAACTTGGTAAGATCATAGTTTTAGGATTCACTTATGTGAATAATAGGCACATGTTTGCACTAAAATTCGAGTTCTCGGTTTTGGTTTTTTATAATTTGTGATTTTCGATCTAATTCATAAATTTCAGGGATTTTGATTCTGTTTACAGTTTCGGATCTCGTTATTTATTTTTTATACACTTAAACATATATTTGTTTAATTTCTTGAAACAAAACATATAATTTATATTTAATTGAAAAATTAGATATAAACAAACAACTGATTAATTATTAATATTTATAACACTAAAAATATTTATTCATTCCTTCGTTTTCTACCTTTTATAGTTACACCGTTTATATTTGTGAAATCGTCTGTTTTCTAGGTTATAATTTCAAATTTTGAATATTCATATATTTGACCTCAAAATCTTGTTTTGAGTTTCTTTAATAAAATTTGAAGTCAATAGATTTTTTTACGGTTTGGTTTTGTTTTGATCTTTATCGAAGCCTAAACGGAACGACCAAAATCTTGGCGTTTCGGTCTTCGGTCGAAACATCAAACCTTGTTTTGCACCTTGATGGAGAACTAAATAATTAGTTGAACTGATCAATTAAGTTTTATTATGCAGCACCTGGATATAACACAAAGATCATAGTTTTAGGATTAGTCACTTAAGCAGTCGTGATTTCAATTAAACTTTGTAAAAAAAATCATAGTTTCAGGATTAGTCATTTATGTGATAAAAGAGATATGTGTAAGAGTGGTAAGGCCATTGTCCTGCGGATCAAAAGTTCTTTTTGAGACCTCTAGACAGAACTTAACCAATTTTACAAATATATTTGTGTGTATGAACTCCCGGAAGGTTTGGCAATAAAAGAAAAAGTGCTTTTGCATTTATTTATTTTTCCAAAATGTCTTTCGATCTTATATCCGGTAAATCAATTCTTTTTGTCAATGTTCTATGAAAGAATAATGAGCAGTACTGACATCTATAATTCTATTTCAAGTAATCTGAGGCAAGTACAACTGCTTAATGCAGTAACATCTATGTACATGCATTCAACTTATTCACATATGCTAAATTATAACTTAACTTCTGTATACACTAACATGCATTCTACTTATTCTCAGATGCTAAATTATAACTTAACTTCTGTATACACTAACAGGAAGAGTGATACTTGAGGCCGCTATTTTGAAATGTTGAGATCTTCTTTGAGTCGTTTAATGGAGATTATAACGTTTTTGAATTATTAATTATTCCATCGCTTTGAAACTACACATGTCAATTGCTTCACACAATTGATAACAAGGATTTATGATCAACCTAGGTTTTCAAAGGGGTTCAAATCGTAAATCGTGTTTGAATATTTTAAATCAAAACCGGTTTTCATCTCATGTAGATTCAAAGAGTTCATATTGTAATGCATATACATGCTTGCAACCTAAAATTTTTCTTCTATGTAGGTTAGAAAATGGTATTTTTCCATGTCTTAAAGTATAACTTAGTTCTTTATTTTCTGTAGCAATAAATTTTGAATGTTGGTTTGAAGGTCAAACAAGTATCTTCTTGTTTAGTATTTTCACCATTTCGTCCAAAATGAATTTGAATCGTAATTTGAAAATCGATTTGGAATTGGTAGGAGTTAATTCGAGACGGGATGCAAATTGTTAAATTTAAGGTTTTTAAAATATTGGATAAACTATTGTGTGCTCCTACCACACAAGGTAGATGGCTATATATCTTGATCATTAAGTTCAAAAGCACAGTCGAGGATTGTTGCACAAGCCTTCTTTGAAAAGGTTCATTTTAAAATGGATTAGATGGTAAGTATTTTGAAAGAACACCGTCATTGTTGTCTGTATTTTCGACTATGGTAGAGGCTATAGTCGGAACGATTTTGCGAGAAGGCTATCTGTCTTTTTGTTGTAATACAGATACTCTTTTGATTAATTGGTGTTTTCCCACTACAAGCTTAGTTTTCTTAATTGTGTTGGCTTCAGAATGAATGAGGAATAATAGGCATATATGGTTGCACATTGATGGAATATTATATAATATGTTGAATTGATTTGCTAATTTGCAATCTGCAACACCTGGAAACAACACAAAGATCAAATTAAGAGGTCTGTATTTTGAGAAATCCTATTAAATTCATAGTTTCAGGATATTATCACTTGTGTGATAAAAGGGATGTTTGCAAAAGTGGTAACATATTTGGCCTGTGGATCCAGAAAGACTGGGTTTGAGTCTTCTAGACCGTGATTACCTATTATTATATAAATTTTTGTGCGTGTATTTATGTGTGTAAGTAGATGAATATATTATCATATGCACATATAATACCTTCCATTCTTGGATAGAGGGGACGGCCTTTCATTGTGCCTGTAGAACCCTTGTGTTAAGGCAAGGCGCATTGGATGTAACTGATATGTCCGTTTGAACACTTACAAACTCAAAATGGACCATCATTCAAATATTACGTCTGACTTTGAGGTATCTTAAGGCGAGTTTAAGATACCTTAAGTCTGAAATATACATGAAATTATGGTTTGTAATTATGAAATTTATTATATTCGCATATCTAAATACTGCAAATTGTTTAAAAAAATTAATAGTTTATTTAATGAGTATTATACTACAAATATGTTACATGTTATATTTTATGAGTTGTTAATTACAACGTAATAGTATTGATTATAATATTGATTACAATATATTAATTCTAGTTTATTAATTATTTATTCATTAATTATTTATTAAATACTATAAAAGATGTTAATTATTAACTAAAATTTATTAATTATAAGTTATTAACTATTAATTATTAACTGAATTTTATCAATTATTAGTTGTTATTTACTAATCAAATTGGTTAATTGTTAATTATTAACTTAAATTGATTGATTTTTAGTTTATCACTTACTAATTAAAATTATCAGTTATTAACTTAAATTTATTAAATATTAATTGGATTTCATATTCAGATATTAATAACTAATACAATGGCGAAAAAATATCATACGCTTTACATGCAAACCAGACTTTACCTTTCAAAAGTGTCCAATAATGCAAATTGAGCAAACCGCTGTTCGTTGAATTCTTGCTTCGAGAAGGGTGCCTTAATGTCACTCTAGATCAAATGTGAACATTTTCGTCACATTTTAAATTAAACAATTCATTCCACATATCAAAAGCGTCAATTTCTTTACCGTTACCTGTATACTTCGGATTCCTCGGTGGAGCAGTATGGATGATTTTTGTGGATTACTACATGGTAAACCTTCATAAAAAAGACATTGAACTTCTCTGAAGACATAGCTGAAGAGATCATCTGATTCTTTGCTTCCATAATGTCGCGTGGCTGAAAACATCAACACGGTTAGAATTTCGCGAATGTGATGATTTGAATATTGATATCAGGCCTAGTTGTTAAAAACAACACACTACACCTCGTTACAAAAACACAAGAGCCACATCATAACAACGCACTATTCTTCTTTAATGATATGTTTTTATAGTGAGGCGTAGTGTATCGTTAACAACTGGGTTGGTACCGTATTCAAATCATCTGCAAGGTTCTAACTGTATTGTTGTTCTTAGCTATATGACAGTGTGCAAGTCAAGAATCTATTCAACTTTTGTTCAGAGAATTTCGATGTGGAGGTATACTATGTAATATATACATAAAATCATCTATATTATGCCATCAAGGAGTATCAGAAGTATACGTGATAAATGTAAGGAATTCGACATTTGTGATCTGTTGAAAGAATTGTTTGCTTTACCGTATGCGTTCATCGAGTGGCAATCAGGACACTTGAGTGACATTTTTGATGTATCCTTTTGAATTGCCATGTTTTTAATCTATTGCTTTAATTTAAGAACAATGACATTTACTTCCCTAGAAACTGACAATCCTGCAATAAGTACGCGGAGTATGTGTTTGGTATGTACATACTTCCCTAGATTTACGGACTAAGCATGTTTCTCTAGGTAATTTAAAAAATGAACAGTGGCATTTACTTTCATGTTGCTACTGCATATACTTCTAGCATTACTTTCAAGATAGTCATCTTTTGGTCAGATGACTTCTGCAATCTTTTTGCTAACAAGAACTAGGTTTGAATCCCTTTGTGAACAATGATTGCATGAGTTTATTAGGCAGTAACCTATAAAGACAAGTGTACATACAGACAGGTTACCTTAAACCATGTAGACTGATGTAAATCGTATATTATATGCCTTGAATAAACTTCCTTTATAATGCTCCATTGAATAGTACAGTCCAAGTAATTCGAGGCAAGTACACCTGCTTCTGAATTCTTGTTTCTTTTACCGTTTCTCTAAAATTCAAAATTTTGTAAATTTAGGGTCTTTAGGATTGAAATTTGAATTTTGTGTTTTGCGTTTTCAAAAGACATGGAGAGACATAACAACAAAAGGGAGAAGTGAACGGAAGAAGACAGTTCTTTTATTTTCTCAAAACACTGAAAAGCTGTTTTTTGTATTCATATGCTAGAACCATTTTTCCATCCTCATTTTCCATGCTTTTTGTCCTATGTAGTAAAAACATAAAACTCAAATTTCAAACCAAACGGACCCTTGGTTTTCAAAAAAATTGAGTTTTAAAAAGTGTTGTGATTGATGAATATTACATGTATAACCTTTTTATTTTTGAAAAAACAGGATGGAAATTGCTAAAATGTTCTATGTTCAGTGGAAAATAGCTGGTGGATTTCAATTTGCATGATTATGTATCATGTTCTATGATTAATTGTTGAGTAATAAAATATACTTGTGGTACTAAGAAGAGTAAATTTTTATCTAATTTTAACTAAATGCAAATGGTAGCAGCAAGAGAAAATCAATATGCCTTGAATCAATACCTTTGTTCTATGTACGAGCATTCTACCTATTCACAGATGCTAAACTATTGACTTATTTAAACACCAATAGGAAAAGTCATACTTGAGGCGGCAATTCTAACAGCTGTAGTGGTCGTGGGCCTGACCCTTTACACGTTCTGGGCCGCAAAGAGAGGCCAAGACTTCAACTTTCTTGGCCCATTCCTATTCTCCGCTGTCTTAGTGCTCCTCGTATTTGGCCTAATTCAAGTGAGTTATTCTGTTTTTTTCTTCTTCCTTATCAATCTGTAATGATATATTAACCATTTTAATTGCAGGCTTTCTTTCCATTGGGAAAAATATCTGTAATGATTTACGGAGGTCTTGGAGCGATAATCTTTGCTGGGTACATAGTTTTCGATACAGACAACTTGATCAAACGCTACTCGTACGATGAGTACATCTGGGCTGCGATTTCTTTGTATCTCGATATTATCAATCTGTTCCTTTCCTTGCTTTCTATTCTAAGGGCTGCTGATAATTGACTTGTGGCACTTTTAAAAATTGCATGTATAGGGGAAAAAAATGAAAAGTATAGACTTGTATGAATGTTTAAGACAATGTACATACTCTGTGGTTTGTATTGTCTAGTCATTACCGACATGAATGTTTTTTCTTCATTTTAGAAATAATATTATTTCAGTTTCTTTATTTATCTGTTATGGTGTGAGCCAGTAAAGTTGGTTATGTGTAGGTAATCACTAATCATTGTTAATGTAAAAAGAAATTAATTTGTGGGATGCAAATTGTGTAGAGTAAGAACTTGTGTTGGATCTAATTATACGTGGAACATAGTTTTGATATTTTTTGTTTCTTAACTACGGGTTCAAGTTCAAGGTTCTCTTGTTCTTTTTTATAATGAAAGCATCTTAGCTTTTTTGTAGCGTTGAATTTTGTGTCTAAAACCTTTCCGAAATGGAGTTCAAAAAACATATAAACAGTCAAAATGGTATAGAGATCATAGTTGTGTATGATAATGCAATATAGATTATTTTGGATAAAGTAGATCAAACGTTGATCTGTAATTTACATCGCTAAATGTGATGTGCAACCTAGGCACTAAAGGCATTCTCGTAGTCTTAGTTTAGAAAAACCGATTGAATATGTGGGCACGAGTTCTATAACTGCTCAACGTGCAATGGAGATCGGCCGAGTTATGGATGCCCACACGGACAATCATGCATATTTTGACTTAATTAGGGCTCATAATCATCACATTGAAAATAATAGTAGGCTAACTGGATTTATACATGTAGACATTTTGTCACATTAACATATCGATTGAATCATTGAAGTTTATGTAGTTTTGATCGAAATCATGAAGAGTTTGTAACCATGAGTATTGAATCACACAATTAAACACAAATTCATAGCGTTGGTAGTTAAAGACATGTTGAGAAAAGTACGTCGATATACAAAATACCGGTGTATGTAATGCTCTTCGAAATGGTGGAAACTGTATTTTACCCATTACCATTGTTATTGATGTAATGTACGTGTTTTTGCTGTTGAGCAAAAAATATATCACAAAGATGCGTCTAGGTAATTATATCTGCATCAACTAGAAAGTTTTACGTGATTATGCGTGGGAGTGTTTTGACTTAGAGTATTTTTAGAACTATGTGTAAAGACCAAACTTTGCTTATGACTAATCACAAGTTTCAATAATGTAAAAACCCAGAATTTTACCATAGACTATTTAAATATATTTTAAATAATGAATAAATGGATATTTATTAACAAATAAACCTAATTTTATTAGTTATTAATGATGATAAAATGGTTTTCAAAATTTGTTTACAAATATAGATAGTTCATGGAAAATATGACTGAAGAACGTTTTTCGAAATTTCGACCTTTCGACACCGGAAAGTTGTCGGAAACGTTGTGTACGTTTGTATACCATGTACACACATTTAAATGATATAATTAGTGATATTAACTTACTTACATACATACATATAATGATGAAATGACAAGTTATGGTTAAATTATAAAAAAAAACACATGTACATACAAACATACATACATACATACATACATACACACACACACACACACATATATATATATATTTATTTATTTACACACTTTTATACATACGTATATATATACATACATACATATATATATACATACATACATACATATATATATATATATATATATATATATATATATATATATTACACACTTTTATACATATACACACATACCTCCTTACCTAAAGTACACACATGGCTTTAGTTGCATGATTTAGGGAGGTAGAGAGGGGGCAACATGTTCTAGGACGTGGAGGGGTATGGTGTAGCATGAATTTAAACACTTATATAATATTTAAGTTAAATCCTAAGCCTATAAGTATCCCACCATCTTCACCAAAAATTCATTTACATTCCATTTTCCATATTCTTTTCTTTTCTTCTTGCTATTATCCATTCTAATGGCTTCTTAGGAAAAATATTTCAAGAAGAAACTAGTTCAAGATATACTAAAACCCACTTCAAAACAAATCTAAATCACTTCAATCCACTTCTAAGCTTCATATACACCAAAACAACACCCTATCACCTCATTTCTTTGCTGGCCGAGCCACAAACCCCCTAGGCCGAGCCATACCGATCCACTTTAGCACCCAAAGTCCAAAAATTACAAAGGTAGGAGGTTCGTTTAGGCCGTGTTCGAATTCCGATGAAGATCGACCTTGTTTTAGCACGTTTTTGCGAGTAAAGCACTTTTTAAACAATTGGTTAACTATATTAAAGTTAGCAAATTTATGATGTATACGGTGTATGAATGTTATATATAATGTGTGCTTGATTATGTGATGATTTGGTGATAATTGTGTACGTCGAAGTTTGAGCAGGCAAGAAGTCTCGACCTTGTATTTTGGGAACAAGTTAGTTAGCGATTATTGAAAAATATTATTCCTTATGATTAGTGCTATGATGTATGTTGTGGTATGATGTTTGAAATGAGTTATTTGTTGCATATGGGTTCGTGACATGAAGTTAGCGATTAGCTAACCCAAAGCGACGTAGAAATCCACTTTTGTCGAAGATTTAAATTTGTTTTCAAAAGTGAAATATTTTCAACTTTTAAACTTTAGTTTTGCTTTCAAAAAGTTCATTTTTATGTTTTAAAGGAAATAAAGGTTCAAAGTTGAAGTTTTTATAACTTAGAAATCAAATTTCAAAAGGTTAGAATTACGGTTTCGTATAGCGATAGTCGCTATACACGTAGTTCAGTAAAAACGAAATAATTTACAAAATTTAAGTGTATATCCTTAGAAACTTTATAGTAAATGTTTTTCTAACTTTAATTAAGTTAATTGAAGGTAATTACTAAGTTTTTAATTAACTATTTATTTAATGATTAATTAATTAATTAAGGTAATTAGCACTATTCACTAGTTAATAAAGGTTGTTTATACTTAACTGTTAATCAATTGAGTTAATCATGATTAGTAAAAAAATTAAAGTTAATTATTAATTAAGTATTTAATTAAGGATTAATTAATTTATTATTTTATTAATTATTATTTAAAACGGGTTTAATACTAATTAATTTCTGATCAAGGATAACCAAGTTTTGATTAGGGTTTAATAAAGTTTAACTACTATTTAAGGAAGGTTAAATTTGATTACTTAACTAATTAATAAAGATTAGGATTTTTAATTATCAATTGATTTCAAATATCGGTTTATTCTCTTTTCGAAAGTGCTTTCAATTTTCAAATGTTTTAATCAAGGGATTTCCATGTCGTTTACCTTTAAGTAACCTTGAACGAACATCAAACCCAAGTAATGTGGCGACACATGTATGGGAAGTATCCCATAGCTAGCACTAAAAGCCAATGAGTAGGCCGACCGTTTACTTGTGAGAACTAGAGTTTATCTCTAGGCGAGGGATATGATAAGCTTGAAATGTCGGAAACATGATAAATATGGAAGATTTAATTTCCATGGATGTTTCACATTTAATTAAGTATATGGTTATCCATATACTAACCTTTATAATCACTTTTAAATAACGGATTTTCCGCTATTGATCACTTGACCTGTTTTGACTTAGAGAGTATGGTTGTGAGTTCGAATTCCCAGGTGAGAATTCGAATACATTTTCATACTTCTAAGAGAACCACAATTGAGTTAGCCATAATTATCGCTTAGTTTGGAGATGCCGGTTTCGGGTAATATGGATATTCTGAACCACTCCAAACTAATAACGTTCCTGTTGGATCGCTATGAAGTATGCTATGGAGCTATACTATTGTTCCTGAGGGTAATTCCAATATGAAAGATAGTAATTTGTGATTGTTTGTTCGATCCCGGAACAACTCATATGGATGAATGCTAGTATTGCATTGTTTGCCTAAAGGGAAATAAGCGTTCCAAGATGGTTTGTTAGGAGGAAATGATAAGAGTGTGGCCTCTTTGAGCCTCACACCTAGGAAATGAATAAAGCAGGGACATGCGGTAGGGCTAAGTGGGTCGCACCCAAGTAGGGTATGATCATCCTAAATCTAGAGCGATATCCATGTATGCTTTGGGATCCCATTGTATGGTTGTTGATCGCAACCAAGAGGTGATCATATTCGGTGCTACTCGAGAAGGGGGTAGTGCCGGTCTTGAGTAGCAGAGGTGCAACATGTTGTAGCCTCCCGTACATTTTATCTAAAGATGTACGGATTCGGCGGGTAGACCCTTACCCTTTCATAGTTGGAATCCATTATCCGCTACGAGCCTTCAGTTTTTGGTTGAAGAGTTTAGTAGGTTGGAATTTAATTAATGTAACAATTTCGGCTAAGATTCTATATTTTACTTTAAATATAGACATTATGATAATATCAGATGATTTTAATATAAAATGTTTTAGTTATCGTACAGTAAAAACTCGTTCGTGTTTATGTACGGCGTGGTCTTACAAGATACCTTTGTTTAAAGTTTTTATAAAGTTAAATTTATGCTTTACTCACACCAGACCCATGTCTGACCTGGATTTTATTTTTCTTTTCCCTAAACTCTCAGATACTCAAATTTTTGTTGAGTAGTTGAGTAGTCAGGTTTAGAGAAGCATTTTGGAGCAAGAGTCCTCCCAGCATCTGTAGTTATATTTGTATTTCCGCCGTGTTGTGTATATTATGTAAAATTAATGGGCAGTCAGATCTTAGCAGTCTTGAGATTTGGATTTGGAGTGGTACTTGTTGTAACTTGATGTAGTATTTTGGAGTAACTTCATGTAATTTTTGGTGGCGTTGTGTATGACTCTCATGTCGTAATGAAATCTGCATTTTATTTCTCTTTACTATTATAATACAAGCCCTCAAAAGATCTTCCAGAATCCGATTTACCCGCTCCATCTGTCCATCTGTTGGGAGTGATAGGTGGTACTTAAGCTCAATTTAGTTCCTAGAGTTATCTGTAGTGCCTCCCAAAACTGACTAGTAAATATTGGGTCTCGATCGCTTACTATACTCACAGGGACTCCATGTAACCTGACTATATCTCTTATATATATTTCGGCTAACGAAGCTGCGGTCCATGTGGGTTTTACTGGTAAAATGTGCACTCCTCGTAAGTCGATCTACGAAGACCCACACTCCTTCGTTTCCTTTAATAGTTCGGGGTAATCCATCGATGAAATCCATTGATATCATTTCCCATTTCCAGTTAGGTATCTCTAAAGGTTGTAATAGTTCAGTTGTCTTTTGATGATCACCTTTGATTAGTTGAGAGTTCGAACATCTGCTAACATAAATCGAGATATCCCTCTTCATCCCTTGCCACAAAAACACCCTCTTCATATCACGATGCATTTTAGAAACACCCGGATGAAAAATCAATTTTGATCGCTGATATTCTGCTAATACTTCCTGCCTCAGGCCATCGATATTTGGAACTCACAAACGTCCGTTCATCCTTGAAGTACCTCGGCTATCCAACTCAAAATTCGAACATCTACCCTCTTCAACGCCATGAATGAGTTCTAATAGAAGACTATCTTCCCTTTGTTTACTAGAAATCCTTTCCAAAAGAGTTGGTTTTACTTCCAAGAGTGCTAAGACCGCATTCCTGCTCAAAGCGTCTGCCACAACATTTTCTTTCCCTGGCATATAAAGGATATCCAAATCGTAAGCTGTCAAAAACTCTAACCATCTCTGCTGCCTCAAGTTAAGATCCTTTTGAGTGAAAAGGTACTTCAGGGACTTGTGATCCGTGAAAGGGTTCAAACCCTTCACTTATTTAAAGAAGGAAGTTACTAAAAGAATTCCTAAAAGAAAGAAATGGGCTAAAGAAGAATAGAAGGATCCTTACCCAACAAGTAGTGTCTCCACATCTTCAACGCAAAAACCACTGCTAACAACTCCAGATCATGAGTTGCATAGTTCCTCTCATGAGGCTTTAATTGCCTACTTGCGTAGGCTATAACCTTCCCATGCTACATAAGCACCGCACCCAAACCCACTCTACTAGCATTGGTATAAACCGCCAGTCCCGCACCTCCATCAATAATTGCCAAAACTGGTGCACTAGTTAACCTTTCCTTCAACTCAAGAAACACTCTCTCACACTTTGGCATCCATTCAAACTTTACATCTTTCTTTGTTAGCTTAGTTAAATGTGAGGCGATCTTAGAATAATCCTTGATAAATCGTCTGTAATATCCTACCCATCCCTATAAAGCTTCTCACTGAAATACCATATCCAGATATAACATGACCAAGACATCTTACTTCCGACTGCCAAAAGTGGCACTCAAAAAACTTTGCCTTTAAAACGTTCTTCCTTAACGTTTCTAATACCACTTCCAAATGATATTTATGTTCTTCTTCAGTTTTGGAATGGACAAGGATGTCATCAATAAAAACCAATACAAACTTATTCAGAACATTCCTAAATACTCGGTTCATCAAATCAACAAAGAATGCAGGTGCATTAGTCAGCCCAAAAAGCATAACCAACCACTCATAGAAAAGTCCTGAATTCCTAAAAGCAGTTAAGGGTATACCATCCTCGGCTACCGGTAACTGATGAAAACCTGTAGCAAGGTCTAACTGAGAGAATATCCTAGCCCCATGTAGTTGGTCGAACATATCGTCTATGCGAGGTAATGGGTATTTATTTCGAATGGTAAGCTTATTTAGTTCTCTATAATATACACACAACCTTAATGAACCATCAAACTTGGCTATAAAAAATACTGTTGATGTCTAGTTCAATTTACTTTGTCTAATCAATCCTTTGCTCAGAAAATCATCGATTTGATCCCTCACTCATGCCTCTCCCTTGGTGCCATCCAATGTAGGGGTTGGAAAACTGGTCTCGCACAGGGAACTAAATCAATACGGAATTCTATTTCCTGATGTGGGGGTAGGCTATTAACTGATTCAAAGATATCCATAAATTTCTAACAACTTCTATCAATTCTAATTCACCTTGAGATGATTCCAAGGGGTAAAGGAAACTATCTATACATCCATTAGGCTTCCTACCCTTTATACTTTCCAGCACATCCCCGCAACTGGCTTTTAATACCATCCTCCTTTTAATGCAATCTACAATTGCTCCATTTTTCGACAACCAATCCATACCAAGAATCACATCAAATCCTCCAAAATCCAAGACAAACAAATTACAAAAGAAATGGTGTTTTCGAAAATCAATTTGTATATTTTTACAAATTAAACATAAGTTAGTTATACCTCCTATAGGGTTTGACACACTTATAGGGGTTTCAACCATTTCCGTTTTAAGCTTTAACTTATCTACTAACTCTTTAGAGATAAAACTATGAGAGGCTCCAGTATCGAATAAAACATGAACCAAAACACAATAAATAAGTAAGGTACCTTCTAAAACTCCCTTTCCTTTCACGTCCACAGAGGTGGAGGGCTCATTCTTAATTATATACATCGTAGCCTGCTCTCCCTTCTTCATCAAAGAAAAATCCTTAATAATGTGGCCAGGTTGGTAACAATAATAACAAAGAGTCTTCTGGACTATCGGGGCAATAACCTTCACTTGCTGATAATAAGTTGAAATATGTCCCTTCTTTTTACAATTGTAACAAATGACATCTCTGTACTTGTTTCCCTGATCACCTCCTGTGGGTTTTCCTTTCCCATGCTTTATTTTCCATTTTGGGTTAAATTTTCTCTTATTCAGATTAAAGTTACCCCCACCGATTGCTGATGCTGCTGGCTTTGTTTTCAAAAGTGCCTTATACCGATAGGCCATATCAATTAAATCTGCAAATGGTTCCTTCACATGCTCGGTCATCTTCTCATGGAACTCCTCTCTCATCACCGCCACGAACGTTTCATTTTTTCTTCATTGGCTTATCTATAAGGCCAGGTCCAAAATGGGATAACTTGTTGAATTTTGCCTCATACTCAACTACTGATAATTTTCCTTGTTTGAGATCCATACAACTTCTATATAACCTTGTCTTTCTTGCAACTGGCATAAACTGCTCTTCGAATACCTCCTTGAATCGGTCCCATGAGAATTCATCTTTTGGGTGCTTGTGGTGACTGAATCCCACGAAGCTGCGACACTTTCCTACAACTGCCATGAAGCCAGGAACCTTTTTTTCATCTGGTATGTCTAATTCTTTGAAAATTTTCTCGCATGATCTCAACCATGCTTGATCTTCAATGATTGACTCTATGCCCTTGAATGGTTTCCCTCATAGGTTGGTAAAATCCTTACATAATGCAGTGAAGTTAACCCTGGGCTGAACTAGAGCTACAACCTCAATTGTAATTCCATCCCTTCCAATATTAGGGGTTCTTCCATTAGTGTTTGTGGTACTACCAATTCCTCTTCCTCTTCTTCCTCTGGTGTGCATTCTTACCACCTGGATATAGTAAGGTAACTCTTAGAATACTTAGATGAGGTTAACTTAGGGAAAAGATCATAAAGCTAGATATAAAAATGTTGAGTAGAACAACACAGAAATGCATTCTCATAAACTTAACTCATTCTAGGGTACTGCTAACACTATCTCTAATGAATTGACCCCAACCAAGGCCTAGGTGTTCGCTCAACCTAAGCTCTGATACCATGTGTGACGATCTACCTTTCTTACACCTAAAGACAACACTTAATACATCCTTGGTATTCCTGTGCCGATCATTCAAGTGTCTGAAAGACAGGTTGCAGGGTAAATTGATTTTGGTGGATCTTGGGAAGATCACTTGCATTTGGTTGAGTTCTCCTACAATAATAATTACCAAGCAAGCATCGGCATGGCCCTTATGAAGCACTCTATGGACATCCGTGCAAATCACCGGCATGGTTGGTAGAGATGGAAGATAGATTAGTGCTTGGGCTAGACATGATCCGAGAGGCTACTGAAAAAAGTTATATTGATTAAGAAAATAATGAAAGAGGCCCAGGATCGGTAAAAGAGTTATGCTGATAAAAGAAGAAGAGATTTAGACTTTGGAGTCGGCGATTCTGTGTTTGAAAGATAGCTCCAATTAGAGGAGTCGTTCGATTCGGAAGAGTTGAAAAATTGGCACCAAGGTACATTGAACCATTTAAAGTGATAGAAAAGATTGGACCATTGGCTTACAAAGTTGAGTCGCCGGAAAAATTGTCAGGGGTCCATAATGTTTTTCATGTACCCATTTAAGGAAAAGTGTTTATGACCCATGTTTGATTGTTAAATCATCGGTTCAAGATAATTTGGAGATAGAGCCAAATCTAACTATGATTAGGCATCCGGTTCATATTATTGACCAATATGAGAAAAGGTTACAGAATAAAGTGGTGAAGCAGGTAAAGGTTCAGTGGAGCGAGGATCCTCGGGATTGTACTTGGGAGACGGTGGATCATATGCGGGAAGCCTATCTGGAGTTGATGTTAGGATAGTCTTTGGTTGTTTTTTTGTATAGTGTATGTTTGTTTGCTATGGATGCTTAGTGCATGTCTTTGTATGTGTTCTATGATCTTAATATATAGCTTTTTGTGTAGTTTGAATTATCTCATTGTTTGCTAAATTTGGGACAATTTCTTTTAAGGAGAGGATAGCACCCAGAATTTTACCACTTTAATATAGGCTATTTAAATATATTTTAAATAATGAAGAAATGGATTTTTATTAACAAATAAACCTATTTTAATTAGTTACTAATGATGATAAAATAATTTCCAAAATTCGTTTACCATTATAGATAGTTCATAGAAAAATAGAAAATGTGACCGAAGAACGTTTTCCGAAATTTTGATCTTTCGACACCGGAAAGTTTTCGGAAGCGTGGTGCACATTTGTGTACCATGTACACACATTTAAATGATATAATTACTGATAACAAATCTCACTTAAAAATATATTAACTTATATATATATATATATATCTAATGATGAAATGATAAGTTGTGGTTAAATTATAAACATATATATATATTTACACACTTTTACACATATACATACATACCTCCTTACCTAAAGTATACACACATGGCTTTAGTTTCATGATTTAGAGAGGTAGAGATGGGGGCAACGTGTTTTAGGATGTGGAGGGGTATGGTGTAGCATGCATACATGTATTTTATATTTAAACACTTATATAATATTTAAATTAAATCCTAAGCCTATAAATACCCCACCATCTTCACCAAAGATTCATTTACATTCCTTTCTCCATATTCTTCATTTCTTTTCTTATTGCTATTATCCATTCTAATGGCTTCTTTGGAAAAATATTTCAAGAAGAAACTAGTTCAAGGTATACTAAAACCACTTCAAAACAACTTTAAATCACTTCTATCCACTTCTAAGCTTCATATAACCAAAACAACACCCCATCACCTCATTTCTTTGCTGGCCGAGCCCACTAAACCACCTAGGCTGAGATATATTGATCCACTTTAGCACCCAAAGTCCAAAAATTCCAAGGCTAGGAGGTTCATTTAGGTCGTGTTCGAATTCCGGTGAAGATCGACCTTGTTTTAGCACGTTTTTGTGAGAAAAGTTAACACATTTTAAACAATTAGCTAACTTTATTAAAGTTAGAAAATTTATGATGTATATGGTGTATGAATGTTATATATGATGTGTGCTTGATTATGTGATGATTTTGTGATAATCGTATATGCCGAAGTTTGAGTAGGCAAGAAGTCTCTATTTTGTATTTTGGGAATAAGTTAGTTAGCGATTGTAGAAAAATATTATTCCTTATGATTAGTGCTATGATGTATGTTGTGGTATGATGTTTGAAATGAGTTATTTGTTGCATATGGGTTCGTGACATGTAGTTAGCGATTAGCTAACCCAAAGCGACGTAGAAATCCACTTTTGTCGAAGATTTAATTTTTTTTTTCAAAAGTGGAATATTTTCAACTTTTAAACTTTAGTTTTGCTTTCAAAAAGTTCATTTTTATGTTTTAAAGGAAATAAAGGTTCAAAGTTGAAGTTTTTATAACTTAGAAATCAAATTTCAAAAAGTTAGAATTACGGTTTCGTATAGCGATAGTCGCTATACACGTAGTTCAGTAAAAACGAACTAATTTACAAAATTTAAGTGTATATCCTTAGAAACTTTATAGTAAATGTTTTCCTAACTTTAATTAAGTTAATTGAAGGTAATTAGTAAGTTTTTATTCAATTATTTATTTAATGATTAATTAATTATTTAAGGTAATTAGCACTAATTGCTAGTTTATAAAGGTTGTTTATACTTAACTGTTAATCAATTAAGTTAATCATGATTAATGAAGAATTTAAAGTTAATTATTAATTATGAATTTAATTAAGTATTAATTAATTATTTATTTTATTATTATTTTACTAATTATTAATAATTTATTATTTAAAAAGGGTTTAATACTAATTAATTTCTGATCAAGGATAACCAAGTTTTGATTAGGGTTTAATTAAGTTTAACTACTATTTATGAAAGGTTTAAAATTTGATTACTTAACTAATTAATAAAGATTGGGAGTTTTAATCATCAATTGATTTCAAATATCGATTTAATCTCTTTCCGAAAGTGCTTTCTATTTTCAAATGTTTTAATCAAAGGATTTCTATGTCGTTTACCTTTAAGTAATCCTGAACGAACATCAAACCCAAGTAATGTGGTGACAGATGTATGGGAAGTAAGTTATCATATAGCTAGCACTAAAACCGATGAGTAGGGTGACCGTCTACTTGTGAGATCTAGAGTTTATCTCTAGGCGAGGGGTAGGATAAGGTCAAAATGTCGTAAACGTGATAGATATGGGAGATTTAATTTCCATGAATGTTTCACATTTAATTAAGTATATGGTTATCCATATAATAACCTTGTATAATCAATTTTAAATAGCGAACTTTCCGCTATTGATCACTTGACCTGTTTTGACTCAGGTAGTATGGTTGTAAGTTCAATTTCCCATGTGAGAATTCAAAAACAATTGCATACTTCTAAGATAAACGGAATTGAGTTAGCCGGAATTATCGCTTAATTTGGAGGTGCCAGTTTCGGGAAATATGAATATTCTGAACCACTCCAAACTAGTAACGTTCATGTTGGATCGTTATGAAGTATGCTATGGAGCTATACTATTCTTCCTAAAGGTGATTCCAATATAGAAGATAGTAATTTGTGATTGTTTGTTCGATCCCGGAACAACTCGTATGGATGAATGCTAGTATTGCATTGGTTTCCTTAAGGGAAATATTAGCGTTCCAAGATGGTTTGCTAGGAGGAAATGGTAAGAGTGTGGCCTCTTCGAGCCTCACACCTGGGAAATGAATAAAGCAGGGACATGCGGCAGGGCTAAGTGGGTCGCACTCAAGTAGGGTCTTATCATCCTAAATCTAGAGCGATATCCATGTACGCTTCGGGATCCCATTGTATGGTTGTTGATCACAACTAAGAGGTAATCATATTCGGTGCTACTCGAGTAGGGGGTAGTGCGGTCCTGAGTAGTAGAGGTGCAATGTGTTGTAGCCTCTCGTACATTTTATCTAGAGGTGTACGAATTTGGCGGGTAGACCATTACCCTTTCATAGTTGGAATCCATTATCCACTACGAGCCTTCGGTTTTTGGTTGTAGAGCCTAGTATGTTGGAATTTAATTAATGTAACAATTTCGACTAAGATTCTATACTTTATTTTAAATATAGAGATTCTGATAACATCAGATGATTTTAATATAAAATGTTTTGGTTATCGTATGGTAAAAACCCGTTTCGTGTTTATGTGCGGCGTGGTCATACGAGATACTTTTGTTTAAAGTTTTTATGAAGTTAAATTTATGCTTTATTCACACCAGACCCATGTCTGACCCGAAATTTAATTTTCTTTACCCTAAACTTTCGGGTACTCAAATTTGTTGAGTAGCTGAGTAGTCAGGTTTAGAGAAGCATTTTAGAGCAAGATGGAGTAGGATTCCTCCCAGCATCTAGTAGTTATATTTGTATTTCCACTGTGCTGTGTATATTACATAAAATTAATGGGTAGTATGATCTAGCTGTCTTGAGATTTGGATTTGGAGTGTTACTTATTGTAACTTGATGTAATATTTTGGAGTAACTTCACGTACTTTTTGGTGGCGTTGTGTATGACTCTCATGTTGTAATGAAATCTGCATTTTATTTCTCTTTACTATTATTTCTTTACCCCGTGACCTATCTTTCGGACACTTGAATGATCGGCACAAGAACACCGATGATGTATTAAGTGTCGTCTTTAGGTGTAAGAGAGGCAGATCGTCACAAATAATGTTAAAACCAAAGTTGGGTGTTTACTTTAACATCCCCATTTTAAGACCCGAAGTTGAACGTCAATGATGTAGCAGTCATCGCCAAAAAAATTTCAGACCACAAAATATAATTAGTGTTTTTTATCATAACATAAGTAAACAATACAACTAAATAATTTTATACATTTTCAACAAGTCTTTAGCAACACCAACCCAAATCGTTTACCTCTTAGGGGTAATTACACTATAACATAAATAGAGATAATGTGTGCCACAGATTCATCTAACTAGTTATATAATCCTGGTTAAGTACATAGTGGAAAAAACTAAATAGTTGGTAAAACCTCTAGGTTTGTCATTGGCTTCTTTATTTGAGAGCCAAAAAAACATGTCTGATATGAAGGCCGTAAACTCGGCTTGTTCAATTGAGCACTCATGCTTATATTGGGAAATAAAATAAACTACACGAGGACATAAAGCCATATTCTCTATATAACTATTAGAACTGACACATTTGGCAATGAGTGAAATAGATAATTTTAAAAATAAATTATATTTGGATCTTAGTGGACCTATCTAAATTATTATTTAGTTTTAGATCTAATCTACATATTAAAATAAAATATTATCTTATTTTAAAATGTTTATATTTATTTGTTAATATCGAGTATTTATTTAATATATCACACATATTCCTAAGTAACATAATAACATAACAGATATAAGCATGTGTTTAACTATATATATACATATAAATATTGAGATTTATATTTATTGTGCGTGTGTCAATATATATATATATATATATGACACTGTGCAATTAAAGCGCTTAGTGATTCCATAGCAATGGAGGTGCAAAAAGTTATAGCGGGGACAAAACCGGGATATAACGGAGGTGCAAAAATCTTCATTAGATATAAAACCAAATATTTAAAGTCATTTTATTCTCATCTCATATCAGTTATATAGGAAAAAGAAATATTGGTTAATCTTATATAGCAGTTGTACAAATCAGGGGAGAATAGAGGTGTAGCAAGAATAAGGTATAACCAATCCTTGCCCATATATATATATATATATATATATATATATATATATTGAAAATGACCCACACACACATACATACATATCGTGTGTGTGTGTGTGTGTATTAGGGATAGAAATGTCTAAGTATATACATATGAGTGCTCTACTTGAATAAAGTGCCACTTTTATTATAAAAAAGATCAAATATATATATGTATGTTTAAATATACTAAGTATATACATATGTTTAAATATACTAAAATATATGCATGCAATTTGTATACATATGTTACTAGTACTACATATATACATAGTTTAGACATGTATATGTATATGTTTTATATTGCTACATATACACACTTAAAATAATTACCATTCTATATACGAGCATTACGACACACGCTTCACGCGTGATGATGACATGTGCTTCACGCATGGATTTTTTTCTACAAATGCTTGGTATTAATATATAATTTAAAATTTAATTAAGATATAATTGATTAATTCAATTATAGTGTAAGAAATATTAGAATTCTAACTAAGAGAAATTTTGAATTTTAAACAAGACATGATCGATTTTAGGTACAAAATCGATTGACTTAGATTAAATACACATATGTTTACACTTTAATTAAGGTTGAAGAAGTTTAATTGAAAATTTAATTCAGATATAATTGGTTGACTTAGTTTTATTAAAGGAAAAATTACACTTTAATTAAGGTATGAGCAGTTTTAGTTAAAAGATAAGAGTGACTGACTAAGTAATAGGATATAAAAATTTGAGTTTTAAACAAGGTGAGAGTATATTCAGATATATTGAAATGTAAATTAAATTTGAATGGTATTTTGGGAAATTAACATTTACATCAAAAAAATGTGACACAAAAGGTATTACAACTATTATATATACGAGTGTATATGCACGCCCAGATGAGCCTACTCTAATCACAATGTCATGCATTAATTCAACAACACATTTGTATGAGGTGTAGATTAAATATAGATGGTTGTTGTCACATAAAAGGTAAACAATTAGGAGATAACAATTTAATACATGCTCTGTAGCCAGCTCAACTCTTGGACCAACAAACATAATATTTTGGTACCAAGAAATGCATCGTTGCTAACATTAAGTTTAAACGTTGACATCTAGCTATATATCAAACTGTAAACAATAAATTATGAATCAACATAAAAACCACTAATTCAATATATAATTTATGCCTTCTGATAGTTAATAAAATAATTTAGGATGAATGACTAATGACGAATGGGGAATGAAGACAACAATGATAATTGTTGATATGTGTTTGTGTCGATTATTTATGATAGAATAATAAATGTTCCACATTCATGAAGTGAAACTGATTGCGATGCAATGGCACAGATGTGAATTTTTAACACTTTAAGTAATATAACAGTTCCAATTTTCGTCAAAATACAAAAAACAAAGGTATAATTATATAAATGCGTACCTAAATTTGAATCGAGAGTAAGACACCAACCAAACATGAGCATTAGGTGAAACCTTCATGTTGTTTGCAAATGTTGGTCAACCAATTGTGATTTGTTTGTATAAATATTTATGATGCTAAATAATTAGGCGTGTCAACTGTTGAATCTTCCACCTCTCCATTGAGATAATCTCTGGGAAACAATTGCCAAAGATTCATCTTCAATAAATATTGGTGCCCACCTCCCCATTTACATTATTTGTTGGACAAAATTACCCAAGATTCATCTCAACCAAATAGTGATATCACACCAACAACATGATTGAAGAAAATCATTTCCATTATTGATGACCAACCTTTAAAAATGAAATATATTTGTGCAAATAATAAGACTATTATGGTAAAGTGGATAAAACACA
Organism: Allium fistulosum; assembly: GCA_030737815.1. Taxonomy (NCBI): domain Eukaryota; kingdom Viridiplantae; phylum Streptophyta; class Magnoliopsida; order Asparagales; family Amaryllidaceae; genus Allium; species Allium fistulosum. The sequence continues at coordinate 1,249,691,012 of CM060905.1, forward strand.
TGAAATTTATTCTAAATTCATTTCAGTAAGCTGAAGTCTGAGCACTGTATGCTATATATAGTTGAAGGTATATGTTAGCGGTCTAAATTTAGTTGTAGCATAAGTTCAACATATAATTGGTTTGGCAACTCACCCGAATAATGAATATTCTAGAGGATTAACAACTAATTAATGTAACCTCTTTGAAATAAACACATATGCCTAATTTCAGTTGCTACAACGCATATTATAAAGTAGTTATTGAAGTATCATTTTAAAAATCAAATGTTACTTCAAATAGACACCCTAAACAATCCTATATAAAAAACAAAGAAAAAATGATGAAATACAACCAACCAAGTAGTAGAAAGAACTTGTGAAATCATTATGTAATGAAAAACGAAATAGATACTACCAATGACCAAGAAATGAAGTCTAAATTTGATAATTTGATATGAGTGCATCATTCCTCAAGAAGATTAAGATACATCGACCTAATAAACTTATGTTTTTAACTTGAAGATATGCAATTCAAGAGGGTATGTTTAGGTATCAATAAAGAACTTCAATCCAATACTCGTGCAAGGATCATTCAACAAACCAATACCACTACCAATTATGATCAAAATAAACAGCATAACATACCATGATAAGTTCTTCAATTGTCCATAAAACTGGTTGATTTAAACCAAGCTCATATAAATTTACACTTATATATAAACACAATTTCACAACAATAAAGTTGTTACACAACCAAGCAAAAGTATAAGTTAAAAAGAAAAGGAAAAGATTGAAAAGGATGACTAATACAGATACATAACAAACTATTTACTGCACACCCTACAATAGCTCACATTCATGTTATATGCTCTATTCCATTGTTTATGTTCATTCCACGAAGAATCTAAGGAGGGTAGTTGGTAATCGTCCGGTTTAAGGGCCACTACAAAATCCGGTAGCACTGGAGCTTTCTCGATTATCCTGCATTGATCAGTAAAATTCTATCTAATTATATACCACTACTATTTTTAGATATATTGTTATCGTACAATTCTTATTGATAAGCTAAAAATGCATGTCATCGGTGTGTTAGCAAATCGAAGATTGGTAAACTGATAACCTGATAACCATTACATTGGTATAATCGATAAAATTTCATCTGGTTACATCGGTCTGAAAATTAAGATATAAGATTCATAATTCTGAGGGGCATAGATGCATGGGAATAGAGTTACTGCTAAACAATTGTTAAAAATGGATGCTTTAGTATTAATTATTTGAAATATTAAAACTTATATGGGATGGAACAACTGAGCTAAGAATTTCTCCTCTATCTCTAATCTGACATAATACAAAACACAATGTTTATTATATTTAATAATCTAACATTCTGAAACCACCAAATCATTAAAAGACTATAGTTATTTAATAATTCATCTTGGATACATTAAGTATTGACCGTCTTATTATAAAATACCGTACAATTCGGAACCGTAGCCGATTACTGAGCGTAGTCTTTTGAAATTGGAAAATAGTCATTTAATACTCATAAAATTTGGTGAGCAGTCATTTGTTGAGTATTATATGCATATCAAGGTCGTTAGAGGTCCGTTTATTCACCTTTATGAATCCTAATTAACAAATGAGCATAGTTATTAAAATACTACGAATTAGTAATAGTTATTGAACCGCATTCTTAAGTCAACATTATTTATTGAATGTAAATATTCAGATGTCATGTTTTTTGGGTTCCAATTTAACAAACCAATGAGAATTGTATATTACATTAAATTGGCATATTATAATGGGAGAAAAAGTCTCGTGAAAAATTGACATTTAATGGAAGATAGACATTTACAATGGAACCAAATCCAACAAAGTAATATTTATTCACGTTTATAACCTCTAATGAATAATGGAAAAAAGGGAAAAAGACAAAAAAGAAACTTAAACATTAGACTTTCCTTTTCTACACACATACGTTTGCAATAAGAAGGGAAAAAAAAGAGTACCAACTGATTATATATAAAACTATAATGAAACACAATGTTTTTATCAGCTGTCAATTGGAAAAAATATAAACATCAAAAGCAATGATAAAATTGGTAAAAGAGACAGTACATATATTATGCACAAAATTAGTGTCTGTGATGCTAAAATCAAATCAGTATGATTACCTCAACACAGTTCGGGTTGGAGTATTGTCAAGGCATGTATAACTTCAGGATCGGATGTAGAAAAACTGAAACAGAATAGATAATGAACACGGTAAAAACTAATAGTGAATGTAATCTGATAGATATTATGCAAAATCAGTGCATGTGAATGAAAATTAATGAAAAATTACCTTTGATGGATGTCTAATGGATAATTGCACAGTGATGGTTGAGCGTGGTCGTCATTAGTTTCCCGTCATCGTTGCTACTGCAAAGAGTAATAGAGGAATGAAAAAGCAAAAAATCGTGATTAAGTTGTACACCAACCCAAGTTTTAGCGTTATGCTTCATTTACCCACAAATTCTAATTGTAAAATATTTGTACGTACCTTAAATAATGTGACGATTTTAGTTAGATTTGTCACCTCCTCTAGAGAGAACGATTTAGTATTTGAAACTGAAGTTTGGCAGCTTATAATATGTATGGTCCAACAAATGGAAAATGAAATCTATTGTCAATATACAAACCATAGTGATTATGATTAAAATTGATATATACTTTTCAGGCTTATATATAGCAAAATGAAAGCTTGGTGTGGTAATAACAGGTTGAGTGAAATATACAATAAGCAACAATAATGTATATCTGGTTATTAGGGACAAACCCATCATTCTTGTTGGTGCAAACTTGAATTTTGTTTCCACTGTCTCTTTGTGCATTACGTCATTGGGTTGATATATTAGCATATATATAATGAACAATTTTCCTTGTGCTACATACTGAGTTGCCCTCTGTTTTCACAAAAAATTTCATGACAAAACTACCCCTTTAATTTTTTTTGCTTAATTTATGTTTTACTTTATTTCTTCAAATTTTCTGTTCACCACGCAATGGCACTAGTGCCCCGAAGGAACCAAGTGGTGCCACCGCGTGGGAGAGTAATTTTAGTTTTTTTTTCGACAGGGAGTAACTCAGCAATTGAAGGGTTTTTCATTATTTTAAAATTCTACGAGGCAACTCAGCAATTGAAGGATTTTTCATTATTTTAAAATTCTATGAGGCAACTCAGCAATTAGTTCTTATTAATGAAGTTAAAACAGCAATGGCTTCAAATATATTATATCTATTTAAATATTCTGGAAACACATGTTTGGAGGATCTAATATAAGAAGCAATTAATGATAAAATTCAATAAAGTCCCCATAAGAGTATCTGAAACAATGAAGATAAAACATTTTACTGTAATCATGAATGAACCTTTTACTGTAATCAGAAAGGAAAGTTGATCACATGCCCACAAATTCTCCATTGCATATACTATAGATTCAAAGGCACACAAAAAATCCTAGAAGCCATGGAAATATTTAAACGAAACTTCTCCATTCCATATACTATAGATTCACCTATAGGTAGCGTAGAAGAAAAGGTAAATACAGCGAGAATGTACCTTGGAAAGTTGACGATGTATGCAGATGAAGATTTAATTGTACCTTTATTCCTAGCTAGTTAGTAAAACATCTTTGTAGATGACATTTTTAGTGAAATTTCCGGTTCGTCCAACAACATGTCCCTTTTCTACCAACACCTTGGTATTAGCACTTGAAACTCCTTGTGAAAGTGCCACACATAGTTGTCCATGACCAAATACATGCTCAAGTAGAAAAATACCGGTATTTTTTGTAGTTTTCCCTTGTACCTTATTTATAGTGAAGGCATAACACAAACGAATTGGAAATTGTTTTCGTATTAACACAAATGGTAAATTCAAATTTTCAGGTGGCTTTAGTGGGATTCTTGGAATGAAAACTCTAATACCAACATAATGTCTAGTGATCATTTCAGCATCAATGCAATTCTTATTGAGTTGTTTACATATAAGCCTCGTTCAATTGCATAATCCAATTTCGGATTTAAATTTCTTAACAACATTATCGGTGCTCCAAGCTTCAATTTTAAATAATATGGAGGTAACCCGCCAGGTGTGATTGAGTTTATAAATTTTTGTTGGTATAATTATGAGCATCGTCTTCTACAGTATCATATGAATTTTAAATGATTTCATTTCCAGGAAATATATTGAGTACATGTTCATTGAGCTTGTCGACATATTCATCTAGTGGTGCAATTAATGCTCTATTAACTATGTACTCTTTGTCGAATGCATTTTTGGATAAGTTGGGAATATCAACTTTGACAGTGGATTAACATCATTTTTTGACGTTATGACCATATTTGTTGGTACTTGAATCATTTCTTCATTGGTTGAAGGTTCGGTACCATCTCCAATTTGAATTAGAAATTTTGAATATGCGATATCATTTGCCACTCGCATGCTTTTCTTTAAATGCAAAATTTTAATTTTTTTCCCATAAAAGTGATTTAATGATGCATGCATTAATCACTTCATTTCTTATAGCTTTAGGCACAAACGGTAATACTTGTTGAAAATTTCCTCCCATAATAAGTATTTTACTACCAAATGGTTCATCTACATCCATTATATCTCTTACAGTTCTATCAAATGCCTCAAAAGCACAATGATGTACCATTGTAGCTTCATCCCACATAAGAACAGTTGATTGTTTTAAAAGTTTTTCTAATTTTGACTGTTTGCTTATTGAGCATGTTGATGTCGCTTTTGGTTGTAATGGGAGTTTAAATCTTGAATGTGCAGTTCTTCCACCAGGTGGTATAGTTGCAGCGATACTAGATGTAGCTATTGCAATTGCAATACCACCATCTTTTCTAACCGTTGACAAAATAGCACGGTATAAATATGTTTTTCCCATCCCTCCAGGACCACCTATAAAAAATAAACCTTTTTCATTTTTCAAAATTGCATTCATAATTGTATTGTAGGCCCTTGATCGATCATTTAATTTTTCAACAGCTAGTAAATCATCCTCAGAAATAGGAATTGCTAGCTCTTCTTCAATTAGCTCTGAAATATCATCATGTCCATCACAATCATATGCTCTTGAGATATTTAGAAAATCATAATCAGTTGTGCTTTTGTTGTGCTGGAGAAGCAACATGTTTGAATCTTTCAAAAAACGATTTATTAGAAGCGTTTGGTTACTAGTACTTGAATTTCGGTAATCTTCTACCATATGATCGAAAAAATCATCCCATAACCTTCGCACATCTGATGGATTATAGAAAACCAAGATAGTAACAAATAATGCTCTCAAAGAACTGGCATCTTTGTACATGAGGCTTCAGTCAAACATTCTTTAATACTATCATCGTTTTCTAAAAGCCCTCTTTTCTCAACGGCTTTTTTAAATGTACGACTCCTAACTTCGTCACTGTAAGTAAATCATTAAAAGAAGTTGGTCCTCTAATATGATTCAAAAGTATTCTCAAGAAAAAACGTTCTCCTTCTATAGGTAGGACTGTGTATACTCTATCAATCACCCTTACATTAGATACTCTTCTTTTCCATTTTTTTTCCATCTTTTATCCAACGATAGTGCTCTGGAAATTCACGATATAAAAGTTGTTGTGCATGTTCATAAATTGAATTTGTATAGAAGAACTCTATCAGCATTGTGTGTAGGTTGCTTTCATCGGCCAAAACTTCATTGATGGTTTGAACATTGGAAAGCATAACACTTTGTTTATTTGGAAGATGTATTTGAAGACGTTCAACTGATGGATATATCTTGCTAAGAGAGAACCTAAAAATCTTCCATAATGCTTCTGGAGCAGAAATCCACCTTGCATCCATAAATTGTTGTATCTCATCATAGTTAGGTCCAGGTCGAACTTGCATTGAAACGCGGTCTGGACCTTTGTAGACATATTTGTAAAGATATTTAAACGCTTTTTATACTACTACATGTCTCTACATTGATGTGACAGTTATATTTACGTAGTAACCAAGGATGGTAAGGTACAACTCATCTGTTATCTACCATCAACTTTTCATTTCTGTCAATAGGAATAGATTTTCCAGTGTCGCGTCTTTTGTAAATTGGGTATGAATTTTTGCCTTAGATAGTTACATTTGAAAATTGTTTTGGATATTCTCTTTTGCAACTACCATTTTTCATGCAAGGACAATTTCGATTTTGAGTACCACATGGTCCATGAATCATCCACTTCATTACTGTCATATGTAACTCTGATTCTTCGTTAGAATCCGATATTTCTGCTCTAACAATTTCATCATATTCATCTGGGTTAGTCAATTTGTCTTCGTCTTTGAAGATAATTAGCATATGAACATGTGGTAAACCTCTTTTTTGAAATTCAATCAATGGATGTGAGCAACTACTTTTCCAAGTGCTCCTTCAGTAAAAATATCTTTTTTTAATTCGTCGTATTTTGCATGAAATATCCTTGTCGTCAAATCTGGTCTGTCTAGGGGGTCTTGGCCAGGTAGTAATTCGCTAACAATTTTATCCCAAAATGGATTGCATGTCATTGTAATGAATAAATCGGGTTTGCCATACTTATTGACTAAAGCATTGCATTTTGATATCGTTGATAAATATCTCGTGGACAACCAATATAAGAAGAAGGTAGTATTGTCCGTGTTCCAGCCTTACCTAAATAAGAGAATTTGTTAAAAACTTCATAAATATGAAATTTAATTGCTTAAAGGTATAAAAATGTACTTAATATAAGAGCGAGTTTTCAAATTCACAAACTATGCACTTGCATCATTTTCCCGACGTCCAAAGCATCTTGTAATTCTTGGTACATTTCAGCTCTGATGGTTTTTTGATTACTTCTATACCATCTTAGCCGGCTGGTATCTATCTTAACATAGTTATCAACCACATAACGTTGAAACAATCGTCCGCCTTCTCCAATCTATAAAAGAACATTAGATATTGATGAATATTAAGAAGTAAAAAATATAAATATATAAAACGTGTTATGTATTAAATTGTATATACCTATAGAATATTAGCATAGTACTCATGACATGAAAATTTATTGCCATTTTCATCCTGACTATTTATATCCCATTTGTAACTTCAATATGGTAATAAAAGTGGATATTGCAATGGATCATAATAACTAACTATTTCAGGAACAGTTATGAGTTGCCATAGTTTGTCTTAACTACAATATCTCTTTCATGCATTTTTTCATTTTCAACTCCTCCTACCAAAATTCCAACAACTTGTGAAGAAGTTGGGAGAGTATACTGTTTTTGATTTGAAGATTGTTCTTTTATAACCAATTTACAATGTTGGATATTTGGTTTTTGTCTAAGTTGTCGAAATACAACTGCAAATCTATTATGTGTACTAAGAGTTTTTTGTAATTTCTCTACGATATCTCGACTCAAAGTATTATTTTCAGCCAATCGGTTATCAATTTTGTTCTTTGTATCATAAATATAAAGTTGTAGAAATCTTGGACGATTATCAAATGTAGGTACCAAACTGCCTATTTTATGATAGATACTTCCTTGAGCACGAAATGTGTATACTCCATCTTTACCGGTAGCCAAGTTCTCATCAACATGAACTCCCATCGATGTAAATGCAAACATGTGGTTATAAGCTTGTATGTTTTTTCTAAATTCTTTTCCTTCATTTGATTGGTCATTGTACAAATTGATGATCTCATCGGGTGAAGAAATTGATTGTAAAATGATTTTTCCATTTAGACAACAAAAGTTATTTGATTCTCGGTGAAAGAGTTTTGCTTGACAATGTCTGCATATTCTTAATTGTGGCAAATAGAATCTTTGAAAACCAGAATGATCTATAAAGCTTCTTGCACAATTATGTCTTGCTGTAGCACTTCGACATGGTTGAATAACTCTATGTATTGTGTTTCTATTGATGTTGTCTCTTTGTTCAAAAGATAGTGTATTAGTGTTCAGTTCATCTTCATTGTTCACTGACCCATCGAAATGTTGATCTACTCAAATTATTGATAAATAAAATTTATAAGTATTTATTAACATGAAATTCAAATAAATTTTTTATTGTATCTAATATATATATATATAATAAATAATTATAGTAAATGGTTCTCTTAGTAATACCTTGTATATTTCAAGTGCAAGGTAAAGAAAAGGAACTATCTGTGCTTGTTTGTGATTCATAATCATTGATATTTTCTTCACATCTTCTGGATTTTCTAATATGATAATTAGAGTGAACTTGCTTTCTTTTTGCTTCTCTTTCAGCTTCTGTCAAAGAATTTTTTTTCATTCTATCATAAATGTTACGACGCTCTAATTGTTGAGCCCTTTGTTCTGGATTTAATTCAGATCAACGTTGTCTTTTTCTTTCTGCCTTGATTTGAGCATCTAATAATGCTTGTTTTGAGCTTTCTCGATGATTCTAGGGCTTCTACGAAGTATCAAAGATGGTGATTGGTTAGATGTTCCTGCTTGACGTTGGTTTCTTTCAAGGATTCTTAGACTTCTCGGGGTTGTAACTGAGAACTGTAGTTTGATTCCATTGGGTTGCGTTGAATTCTATTAGTATTTATTGCCCTTTGTAAGTGAACAACTTCGTTGGCTTCCATTGCTTGAAGTTGAGCTTTCTCGATTATTCTAGGACTTCTATGTGGTTTTGATTCGGAAAATTGATTAACTTCCATAATTTGGGAGTGAAATGCAAAGACTCAAGATTGGAATTGTTTGACACACAACCCTCAAAATATAACATTTATTTGGTTTAATTTATAAAAAAGTAAAGATTATAAACCATTATTGTGTAAGAGCTAAGATATGTACAGAAATGATTAAAAAAAATACTTAATTGTTAAATAAACTATGATATTCACTTAATTTGAGATAATAACATAACAAATCCTTGTAAGAAAATATTTATATAATGTTTATAAATCCTACTTCAAAGCATTTTCAATGGTTCAGTATACAATAGGAGTTAAAGTCGGCGTAGAAGAATATTCTTAAGAATCTCTCAAATTCCAAGCTATTCTACAAATTATACCATTTATGTTCAGTTCAAAGGTTGTTATTCCTATTAAGGATTGATTAAAAATTTTAATCAACAATGGGCATAGATTAGTGCATTATTGAACAAAATGTTTTGTCTTTTTATACAAAGTATTGTTTCCAAAGTATTGTTGTGATTATATATTTATGTGAAAAATGTTTTTAAGGTAATAATCCATGCGTAAGTTTGTAAATATTTTTGTTTTGTTTTCAGTTACAAATAAATATCATTTTTAGCGCATGTATCAGAAGATGTATCAACTTTAACCATTATCCTAGAGTTTTTAATCCCAACTCATGTATTATATAATCGAGTGTAAAAAAGGATGCACGTTAAAATAAGTATAACTGTTTTCGATGAATGAAAGATATATGGTTGCCTTATTTGTTGATGTTCAAATACCTTTGTTAAAATGCGTACAACACCTCACTTCTGTCTAAAACAAATTAAAGCCTTTTGGGATTAAATGATTTAATTTCGACAGCACTTCACTTCTTTCTCTTGTACGCATAACTTGCATCCAAGGGGTGTGTTATTGTTGTGTTTTCTAAAATAAATTAAAGCCTTTTGGGACTAAAGGCTTTAATTTGTAGTAGTATTTTTTAAAATAGTATTTAAAGTTTATTTTCAAATAAATGTTATATTCATTTCTTAATTTAACCAAATGCAATTTTGTGTGTACTTAATTTGCAATTTCTTATAATATCATCGATTAAGGAGTATTATCTTATATATATATATATCAAAAATGATAGTATAAATGTTAAATTCATTTACAATACTTATTACTAAATTATGCGTTCATGATACAGTCCGCTTAACAGTGCTAGAAATACAATAATATACCTTTTAATTTAACAAATGTAATACAACATACAAATTCTGTATTATAATCCGAGTTCTGTAAAATAAAGAACTACAAATTCAACACTCTCAGCAAGATCTAATAGCTATTAATTCTATCTTAAAGATTGTATTTCCAGAAGATTGAATGTGAATTTCATCTGGGTTCTAGATGACAGGATTGCGAGGGTTGCTTGCATACCATGTGAATTTGTACGATTTTTTACTGTTGATTTTGAAATTTTTTCAATCATTAGAATGTTATTATAATACAAATTCATACAAACTTTCATTGCTTTATATGCTGTGCATTGAACTTTCAAGTCAAACGATTGTACCTGCAACTGGTTGAGAAAAAGAACAACATTGTACCATGTTTAATTAGTCGATCCTACTGATAATTTTGTGACACTAATTATATTTCTTATTTTTAAACATGCTTGAAAGTTGTGTTAACGGACTGAATTGACCGAAAATCTCAAGAATTTTTACAATATAAGAAGTTTATATATATTTTAGTGACTCTTTATTCCGTTTATTGTTGCACACATATCTTTCAACTTATAACCTCCATATAACAAATATTTTCTACTGTCATCTCCCATGCTATAGATTAAACAATAATCTTATAGAAGCTTATGACTTATTAGTAGTTTTAAAAATAGCATGAACCCGTACTTCACCAATTCGCTTGTTCATTACAAAATAGATAATAAAGCTCAGTAGATCTATGATACATGCAAATAAACAGGGAGCACATACACGTCTTGATTCAGCTATGATAAAAACTATGTTTATGTATATTATCTCGCTTAAATTAAGCTACTACAAATAATTAAGCTGCAAACCTAGAATACTATGCCACACAATCACCTGAAATTGGGTCAGAGCCCGCTAACTCATTGGAATTGGGTCCAAAAATGAAAATATTGCATGGCGACTATGGACACAATTGTCAGTTCATATTACAATATGCAGATTAAATTATGATAATTGAAAGTTCTGTATCATGAATGCATAATGTTTCATAGCATGTATGCATGAGCTATCCTGTATCAATTCATCAAAGTTCCATTTGCTAATAACTTATAGACAATTGTCAATTGCTCTAGGAGTTTAATGGTTATAATCTTTAAAAAATTCAAATTTTCGGATACCACAGTTGTTGATCATTTATGATTTGAGGTCGTGAAACACATCTATTTGTGTAAATTAGACTGATGTCAGTGTATAACTTATGCACAGTAACCACATATTTGTTAAAATATTGATTAAAATATGCGCTTGGAAACTTCTTTAAACAACAAAAAATAAATAGTTTATGATCACCTCATTACCATGTTTAAATTGTTTAAATAAAGGAATCTTTCTTATATCATGTACCAAATGCCTTAAATCCAAACAGTACTTGAAACTAAAGTTAAAAGGCCATCTCTTTGCTTCATCTATTATTGTATCTAAATAGCATGTGCAATGGATGAAAATAGAGTATTTAAAATTCAAATTAAACTACCGATTAAAAATCTCAACTTAAAAACATATTTAAACTGTAAGAAACAATTTGTTTGTTCTAAGGATATTTGCATAAGGAAATGGTTCTTAAATAATTATCACATGTAGATAGGTTGAAATTATACAGTACTTAGTACTAATAGAAAAGAACATCTCCTTCGTGGATTACTACATTTAAATATCATATGCAAAGGATGATAACGACAACCTCAAACTAAAAATTCAAAGTTGATCACTAAAGTGATTGACAAACTAACAAAAAAGATTGGTATACATAACTGGAAACTTAAATTTGAATGCACAATTCAGTTTATGGCAGTGAAAAAAATTACCACACCCCAAAGTTGTTAAGCAAATTGCGATAACAATGAGAAGGTAGAAGGAAATATAAGAATAGTTATATAGTTTTGAAAACATGTTGCTATAAATTCATTTAATTCAAATTAAATCACAAAGTGAAGACATCACATTTTGACTGATGGACGAATTTTGCATAATATTAGTATATTTTGGTTCCAAGAAAAACTAAGATTGCACAAAATTTCAATAATGCTGATCGATCTTTTGTATAATTATGTTCATGAAAGTAGACATTCTAATTTTCAATATTTTGTCAACTTACAGTTTACTAAAGTTTTTTGCATTGCTAGTGTTTTGACTAAATGCTTTCCAAAGCCATTATTTATCTAAAATAAAAAATATTCAAATTGTAATAATATTTAAAGTTTATTATTTCACATGAGAGTGTATGAATTTGGCACCTGATTTGTTCTTTTTTTGGGATGGGTTTAAACCTCGAGTCATTTGGAAATCAAACATCCAAGGGAAAACTAATACCCCATAAAAATACCCTGCATCCCAAAAAAACTGAAATAATGATATGTTTGTACTATCATCATAGTGGTGATAAGAATATGTGATATTTGGTATCCTTCTACTCCACTGAAACTTAATTTGACTTAAGTTATTCCTTGGAAGAAAATTCTAATCTAGCACTTCATAGTGTTCAAATTTGAGATATTTATACAAAATGTGCAACAAAATACAACTTGCATAAATGTCATGCAATACAAACATAGCTTGCATGCTAAAGCAACCATATACTTAATGCATGCGAGTAAAAGTAAACCAAGTTTAGTAACATATGAAATATTATTATAATAACATGTAATTAAATTCGATTATTATTTTTTAACTTTTTGAAATATTTAGCAAAGAAAATGCTCAAATAAAACCTGTTTAGGCTGAGCCATTAAAACAACCAAAATATACAAATCCTTCATTTGATTGGACTAACATAAGTACACTAATTCCCATAGATGGGAATGTTTACTTTTGCAAATGTAAGCTATTTTTACAGTCTTGCAACTAACATAAAAAATTATCATTCTAATATCCAAATTAAGGGCCCAACCCTACAAATCATGGTAAATTATTGGTCATAGTTCAGATTGTAGAAGGTATTTATAGAAATTCAGAGCACACACAAATACTCAAAATAGTTGTGGAAATAAAACACAACCCATTGCATAAAACTTACATGCGTACAGAAGAAAACTATTTGCATGATTGACCATGCCCAAATAACCAAACCATGTCATAGCAGGTTAAAAATAAGGAGTATGTCAATAAATTGTATAATATACTACCACAACTATTCAACCATGGATGTAATATTTGTGTGTATGCCTCCGTGTTAAGGTGAACATCACCCTTTTCAAGTCTATATACTTCCTTTAAACCACCTTTAATTCTCATGAAATATGACAACAAAGTTGAAAGCAAAATCTATTTTAAGTATGTTCCATTAACTATTAATTAGAAATATAGACCATTAAATTTTAATTTCAACATTCACTTCATTACCATCATCATATGTAAATGAAGAGGTAATTATTGTTTGTGATTGTTTAAGCATAGCCTATTTGTTATGAACAATATAGGCTATCAAATTCAAAGCAAAAACAACAAGTTAAACCACTTCAAGCATTGCCATTAAGCACAAAAAGAGGGCAATAATTATCAAAATGTTGAAACTACATAATTAGAGAGCTTCATTACCCCTAAATTGAAGGGGTTTAGCCTCTCATATTTGTTATCAAATCAACAAATGTAGCTTGCAACATGACATAAAACAAGAGGAAAAAGAGAGCAAGATGAAAAGAAAAGCTAAGTAAAAAGAAGTAAACACTAATCTACTTGCATGAAAAATAAACTAACTACTAACGAGAAAGGAACATAACATGTAATTAAATGGAAACAATAATTAACATTGCATAAAAAAATGGAAAATTACATAAGATAAAAAATGGCTAAGTAGCCATGAAAAGAGAAAGAGAGCTTTCTTTTATTTTTAATCTAAGCTAAAACTAACAAAGAGAAGAGAGCCTAAAAGAACAGAGTAAGAGAGAAGAGTTACATGAAGCATAAGGGGTATTTATACAAGCTTGAAACCCTAATCCAATTTTTAGGAACTACCCAAACTACCCTCTTAGGAAATGTAACCTCCAAGTAATCATTAGTATTAGCATAACCCTCCATTTAAATGTGCATGTAGCTTTAATCATGTGTATTAGCACTTAAGAGGGATCATGGTAAGTGGGTAGGCGGGGTCCTCCATGATGCATGAAATGAATTATTTCCATCTTCATTTGCTTTCTTCTCTTGTGTGCATGCATGAATACATGAAGCCTCTTCTAATTTCCGTCAATTTTCCTATAAATAAAAATAAAATATGTAAGTGAATTTTCTCAAATTAATTAATACACAAAAATGACCATTTTACCCCTAAATGAAGATGAATAAATGATGATTTGAAGATAATTTGAATTTTGGTTTAAACATGTTAAAATACCCAATATGATCATTTATTTAATTTAATTAGATTAAATATGGAAGTAAAAATATGCACGTTTACATGCATATCAAATACCCCCACACTTATCTTTTTATTCGTCCTCGAATAAACTAAAAACTAAGATAAATCCGTTTTCGTAGGGAGCACGATTGCATTGAGCGTATGCAATAAGCCGTTAAACCTCTAGGTGTCCCTAGTAGGACGAGTGTTGTCTCGTCGGGGTTTTTAGCGGATACTACCCACAAAATCCAAATGCAAAATGAAAAATTCCTAAATGCAAGATTTATTTACAATGACATGAATGCAAGTTTTTGAAAATATTTACAAATGAGGGATTTACTTTCAAATTGACACAAATAAGTTAAATATAGGTTTTGGTAATTATCTTGAAAATTTAAGCCATTTACTCGTCAAAATTTCCAATAAACAAAGTTATCGTAACAAATGGGCTATAGTTTAACTCGTTGTTTCGGTCGATAATACAATATAACTATGAAATGGATCCTTAGTTGATTATCAAAGTTTATCAAAGTGGTATTTTCATTTCTTTTCAATAACAAGTCAAATCAAACAAGGTAAAATAGTGCTTGGATTTCAATTGCTTACTCTCTCTAATTTTTTATTTGAAAATTTTATGGATATTAACAATATTTACATATGCCCAACTTAGATAAACTGAGGCCATATATATTACCCATGCATTGCCTTGCGGACTGATTTGAGAGGAATACAGAGCGTGGCGAGTGAACACACAAGTGTGAACACTCATTGACTATAGGCATTATTAGTAAAAGAATTTTTATATACACACATAACTCAGATAAACTGAGGCCAGATATACCCATCATGCACTGCCTTTCGGGCTTACGTGAGAAGGGTATAGAGCATGGCGAGTGAACACACGAGTGCGAACACATGACTCTAGGTGTTTATTAAGAAAAATATATACATATATACAAGAAATATTTTTTTTTGTTTTTTTAAGAGAGTTTTGCAAAATCATCTTAGCACCATTTAACTTAGAAGCAAAAAAAAATGTTATATCCTTTACTTTAAATTCACCACTTTTTTAAACAAAGGTTTTCAATTAGGATATACTTCATAATTATCACCATGAACCTACCTATATACTAGTTAAATTATCGTTATTTGTAATCAAACTTTATTTTTATTATTGCTGAGACAAATAAATTTTCAAATTTTTTAATTTAATAACCAAAATCTTATACTTATCCTATAGTGTTTCTTTAAAAATAAATCAAAATGCTTAATTTTTTGGGTGCGTTTGGCATACATCCCTGATAAAGTTTACAAATACACAAAACATCCCTCCGTTTTTTAATAAGTTTCCGGTCCCTGTTTTCAAATTCACCCGCGCAAAAAGACCCAAATACCCTTTACGTTTTTAACATTTCAAACATGTATAACTTTCTGTAGAAACATCGGATCAGCATACCGTTTTCACCAAAAAATCAAAAAAATTATGATCTTTAAAATGAGATCCATTGTTGATACCAAAAAAATTATATTTGCAGTAAGGGTGCAATTATTCCATATATTTGCAGAGAATTCTGCAAATTTTGAACGCCGTCGATTTTTCTTCGAATGTGCAGCTATACCATATAGTTGCAGACTTGTCTGCAACTATATGCAATAGTTGCAGACATTTCTGCAACTATTGCATATAATTGTAGAAAATTCTACAATTATTGCATATAGTTGCTGAATTGTCTACAACTATTGCATATAATTGCAGACATTTCTGCAACTATTGCATATAGTTGCTGAATTGTCTGCAACTATTACATATAATTGCAGACATTTATGCAACTATTGTATATAATTGCAGAAATTTCTACAAATATTGCATATAGTTGGATCTGGGAATAGCTTGTCCTGCCGTTGCTTTTACATATGCACAATGCCACTCGTTAGAAAGATAATAAAATTTGTGATTTAATGGTGGAAACGGTTTGTTGATCCGTCGTTTCTATAAAAAGTTATTGCGTTTTAAAGATTGGTAATTAATTGGGTGCAAATTTTAATTATGGATGTGAGAATAACATCCACATATGAAGAAACATTGCTGCAATGGAGAAGAGGGGTATTGTAGGGAAAAAAAATTGTAGTATTTGAAAATAGAGATGTAATTTATATGTTTTTTTGAAAAGGATGTTTTGTGTATTAAGTTTGATTTTAGGGACGTGTCCCTTATTTTCACTATTTTTTTTAGATTTTTTTTCGTTTTTTTTTTATTTTTTAAGTTTTTTCTTTAGTTTTGGAAAGAGAATGCAAAAATCAACCATGAAAAATTGAAAATGAAAATGATGAGACTCCCCCAACACTTGATTTTGACTGTGTCCCCATAGTCAACCCAAGTGAAAGGAGAGAAAAAAAACAAAAATAAAAGGATGACCTATATTTACATGAAAACGAAAAGATTATTATTTACAAGAATCCAGAAAATATACCATCAAAAAGTAAATGAAACGGTCTTCCAAAGACCAATTCATTTGTCTCGTCAATCATACGAGACACAGCTTAAGCTCAGAAAACCAAATCGTAAAAGATTTCAAAGTTGAATGTGTATTTAAAAGAACGAATGTCGTTTTATTAAAAATCGTACGAATTGTTTCCTTTTCAATGATTTTTGGGGTTGACAAAACGATTGGTTGAAGTTCAAGTTTATTCTCACCAAATTGAAATTTAAGTTCATCATTGAAAATATTTTTAGAATTATCGACTTCAAAATCAAAATGGTGATTTAAATCATCCACTTCAGAATTCCCTAACTCGTTTTTGAAAAGTCTAAAGAATTTATGTTCACAAAACTCGTCTTCCTTTGTTGGATTATCGACAACTTCATTACATGTGTCAAGTTCAAAATCCAAAGTTGTTGTGTTCAAATTTTTGAAATCGAAAAAAGGAAGATCGAATTTTAAATCGAGTTTCACACCCTCAAAAGAATTGAAATCCAAGTCAATTACCGTATTTTCAACAACTTCATTAAGATTGTCGTTTTCAATTTCAAAAGTTGTTATTTGAAAATCGTCAATTGTGGTAAAAGATGGATTATTATTTGACTCGTCACACGTTGGGATTTGATTTTGTTGTTCACGTAATTTTTTGTATGTTTCAGTCAACAAATCCATGTGATCATTGTAAATTTCGTTGATTTGCTCAACAAAATCGAATTTGTAATTATTAACTTGAAAATCTTCGCTTTGAACTTGTTAGAACAAAAATTTCAATTTCGATAAACGGTGGATTATCATTTGATTCTTCACACGCTGGGATTTGATTTTGTTTCTCACGAATTTTTTTGTAGATTTCACGCAACAAATCCTCGTAATTTTTTTCCGTTTGCTCAACTAAATCAAATTCATGATTATTAATTTCAAAATTTTCAATTTGAATTTGTTGAGAGCAAAAATTGTCAATTGCACCAAAATTGAAATTATTCTCATTGCCAAAATCATTTGAAAAGTGATTCACATTTCCATTGTGATTTTGAAATTCATTTTGGAGTTCGAAGTTGAATTGGCATGGGTTATAATCAAAAGCATTCGAATTTAGAAGTGAATTCAAATTTTGATTATTTTGAAAACTTTGACTTGAATTGTTGCATAGATATGAATTCAACATATCATTCATATGATTATGTTGTTCAAGTAAAGATTCAACTTTTTCAATACATCTTTCAAGAGTTGAGGGTTGACCATTAGTTTGAAAATCTTGTGGTGCAAAATTCAAATCGTTTGTACACAAGTTGTCGTTAAAATATCCATACGAGTTTGACATGAAACTATATGGATTATATTGATTTTCACAGCTATTGTAAAATTCATGTGAGTAGGGAAATTGAGACATTTTCAAGAATGTTTTTTTTCTTTTTGGATTTTTCTTCTTCTATTTTTATAAAGGAAAACTATTTACCAAAATGATTTTTTTTGGGTTTTTTTTATAAAGGAAAAATATTCACAAAGAATTTATTTTAAAAAGGAAATTTTGATTTTTGTTTTGTTTTTGGATTTTCAAAATTTTTTTGTTTTTGAAAAGATTCAAAAAAAAAATTCTAACTTTTTTTTTGGATTTTTGAAATTTCAAAGGAAAAGGATTTAAAAAAATTCTAAGGAAAAGGAATATTTACAATTTTTTTAGTTTTGGATTTTGAATTTTTTTTATAAAAAAAATATGCATGAACTAATGCAACTAAATGAATGCAAGGTTTTAATTAAAAATGATTTATCCTAAGTAGCTCTTAACTCAAAATTATATAATCACACATTGTCTTAAATCAACAAGATAGTTCTCGGCCAGGTAACCGACAGGGGTTATCGGTGCACCAAGAATCACCATAGCAATGCAGCCGAAGGTTTAAGTACCTTCAGAGAAACAATTCAGTATAATATTTACGAATCACCGTAATATTTATAATCGATTATTGCTCTGCCGTAGCCTAGACACCAAGAAATTAAATTGTTTAAAGAAGACAACTTGTCAATATACAATTAAGCGTTACTGATTTCTAACCGTTATTATTAATCAAAATTCTAGGAAGAATGCAAAGCAGAAATTAAACGTGAATTTACAATGCAACTAAAATGAAGTTGTTTTTGTTTTTGAATTTTTTAAAATATATAAGTGCAAATGCAAGCAGTCAACAATACAACTAAAATAAAAACAAGAGATAAGTGTATGAAATTATTTTATAAGCAAGCAATTTATTTTTTTGGCACTAGTTGAGCGAAGCAAGCAACTTTTCCAATCTGCTTTGGCAACCTAAAAATAAAAACAAGATATATGTACAAGTTTTTTTTATCAAAGAAGAAACTAAAATTAAAAAAAACAAAACAAACTAAACTAAAAACAATCGAAAAAACCTTTTTTTAATTTTAATATATAAAGGTGGAACTTAAAACAATTTAAAAACAACACTAACTAAAACAAAACAAAAAAAATTTATAAAAAGAAGAATTGAACACAACCCACAAAACTTACTAGAACTAAAGTTTTTATTTTATTTAATCTAAAACTGAAAAGAAGATTTTTAAACAAAATAAAAAATAAAAGGTGCAAAATATAAAAGAAAATTCTGAATTAATACAGCCCGACACTTCGACCCACTATATAAAAAAACAAACCAAACCCATTTCCCACATTAATAAACGAAGATTCACGCCCCCTTTCTTTTTTTTCGTTCAAACAATACCATACAAACTTCACAATCGCGTTCAATCCTCAATAAAATTCCACTGTACAATCACGTTCAATCCTCAATAAAAAGGAGGTTATGGAAGATGCAAGTGGATTTAGTGGCGAAGGAGGCGATGGAGGAGGAATTCGAGTTAGAAGAATGCTCGCAGTTAGTGGCGAAGGAGGCGATGAGGGAGGTTTAACAATGCTCGCAGTTAGAAGAATCGATTCGATTTTGGTTATTCGATGTTGGAGGCAGAATTCGAGTTTGGGCTTCGAGTTGTGACTTCGGGTTGGGAATTTTATACGCGATTAGGAATGATTTGCAAGTTCGGCGATTTGATTTTGATGGCTGTAAATGGAGCGGTAGGGGGATGTGTGGTGGTTGCTCGGCTTGCGGCTGTGGTGTTGGAAGTCGTTGCTTGCGGTGATGAAGATTGACAGTGATGTTTGCGGTGATGAAGTATTGTATGGGTTGGTGTAATAGTATTATATGGGTTTGACAGTGGTGGTGAGGGGAGGCAGATGGTTTTAGGTGATGTTGTATATCACTGTGAAGGTTGAAGGAGTTCTAGTTTTAATTGGCTTGCAGCGATGGTTGGAAGAAATTGCAGAAGTAGAAGTCTGTAGGGATGTTATGAAAGTTGGCCGAAGTGAATGATTTGAAGTTTCGGCCACTGGTAGTTTGCAGTTGGATATGTATTGGAGATGGTGTGCAGTTGTGAGCAAGTGATGGTGGAGGAGTAAGAAATTAAATGTAAATAGAGATGTAGCGCCAGCAGATTGCTGATGAAGGCACCGATGAAGTGGTATTAGTGTGGTATAGGAGTGGGATAGGGTCAGGGATCGAGGCAGTAGTGTTGTTGGATTGTGGTTATTGAATGGCACTGTTTGTAGGATGGAGCACTATGCAGATGGTTTATATGCACTGAGTTGAAGTTGCAAGCCAAGGTTAGGTAGTGTGTCGTGTGTGTGATGGTTGGAGTAAGCTGCTGTGTAATGGTCGGAGTTGGACTTGTACAATGTTGAAGAGGTGTGGCAGTTGATTGAAAGGCAGATATGAGTTGCGCTGCAGTAAAAAGGTAGGGGATGTTGATTTTATGTGTAGTGATGATCAAGTGTGATATTTGCTATGATGAACTGTATGGATTGATGTGTGTGAAGGGAGAGTTGCAATGTTGATATAAAGCAGATGTTGGGATGAACAAGTATTGATTGAAGTATATGCAAGTGTGGATAGAAGTGGATATTGGGATGATGAAGCAGATATTGCTTATTGGTCAGAAATGGTAGTTGTGAATGATGCACAGAGAAGTGCCATTTGAAGTGCAGGGTGAACAGAGAAAGGTTGGGTAGAGTAAATAAAAAAAATGTAAAAGAAATGTGGCAAGAAAATTGGAAATGCAAAAATGAGTAATAAATATATATTTTTTGGATAAACTGTGTATTTTTTAATGCAAAACAAATAGAAAGGCTACAATAACATGCACACAAACAAAATTCACACAAACGCACGATATTTTTTATTTTAAATGCAAACACACACGAAATAAAAACACACGAAAATCAAACAAAAATAATTCGAAGAATAGAAAATCAAAATCAAAGCAATTCCCCGGCAACGACGCTAAAAACTTGTTCGTCGACGGAAATTCTATCGAGTTAGAAAATCGTCGAACGAATTTATAATAAAAATTACCGCAAGCACACGGCGTACAAAAGTTAGTACGTGGCGAGTACGGGTCGATCCGCAGAGAATTGTTAGATTCTAAATTTCTATTCAATCAAATTAACCAAAGATTTGAGAGTTGTTTAAGCTAAAAATGTAAGAAAATTGACAAAAAGAAAATGATAAAAATATGAGAGTAGAATGACAATGTAGAGATAAATGCACTCTCTAGATCACATAGTTCAACAAATTATGAAATTATGATCTCTCTTTTTTGGTCATAAGTGAATTTAAATGATATGTTTATTATGAGTATGACATATTTGTGCTATTAGTTAACTCAACATAAGCCATCAAACTGTAACACAGCCTTTAAACCACTTTTAATTCTCATGAAATATGACAACAAAGTTGAAAGCAAAATCTATTTTAAGTATGGTCTATTAACTATTAATTAGAAATATAGACCATCAAATTTTAATTTCAACATTCAGTTCATTACCATCATCATATGTAAATGAAGAGGTAATTATTGTTTGCGATTGTTTAAGCATAGCCTATTTATTATGAACAATACAGGCTATCAAATTCAAAGCAAAACCAACAAGTTATACCATTTCAAGCATTGTCATTAAGAACAAAAGGAGAGCAATAATTATCAAAATGTTGAAACTACATAACTAGAGAGCTTCATCACCCCTAAATTGAAGGGGTTTAGCCTCTCATATTTGTTATCAAATCAACAATGTAGCTTGCAACATGACATAAAACAAGAGGAAAAAGAGAGCAAGATGAAAAGAAAAGCTAAGTAAAAAGAAGTAAACACTAATCTACTTGCATGAAAAATAAACTAACTACTAACAAGAAAATAAAAGAACATGTAATTAAATGGAAACAATAATTAACATTGCATAAAAAAAGGAAAATTACATAAGATAAAAAATGGCTAAGTAGCCATGAAAAGTGAAAGAGAGCGTTTTTTTATTTTAATCTAAGCTAAAACTAACTAAGAGAAGAGAGCCTAAAAGAAGAGAGTAAGAGAGAAGAGTTATATGAAGCATAAGGGATATTTATACAAGCTTGAAACCCTAATCCAATTTTTGGAAACTATCCAAACTACCCTCTTAGGAAATGTAACCTCCCAGTAATCATTAGCATTAGCATAACCCTCCATTTAAATGTGCATGTAGCTTTAATCATGTGTATTAGCACTTAAAAGAGATCATGGTAAGTGGGTAGGTGGGGTCCTCCATGATGCATGAAATGAATTATTTCCATCTTCTTATGGTTTCTTCTCTTGTGTGCATGCATGAATACATGAAGCCTCTTCTAATTTCCATCAATTTTCCTATAAATAAAAATAAAATGTGTAAGTGAATTTTCTCAAATTAATTAACACACAAAAACGACCATTTTGCCCCTAAATGAAGATGAATAAATGACGATTTGAAAATAATTTGAATTTTGGTTTAAACATGTTAAAATATCCAATATGATCATTTATTTAATTTAATTAGATTAAATGTGGAAGTAAAAATATGCACATCACTAACTCGGACATATTGATTTTAGTGTAAATATATATTATTAATTTTAGCCAATTCATAATAGATAATTATATTTCAATTATAAATATATATAATAGCTAATACAATTAATAAAAAAAAATTTGGTATAATTTTTTTTATTTCAAAGCCATGAGCAAAAATAGATTTTGTTTTATTAAAATAGAAAACACACACACACACATATATTAGCTGAAAATAAATTTAAATATAATCATGCTTATAAAATCTAGTTTGGAATATAAAAATATTTTATGGTTGAACATTAGTTTTATTTATATATTCATTTGTTCACCAGCAATTTTATTCTGTTATAATTTTTAAAATAAATTAAAAACTTCTATTTTAATTTCTAAATTATTAATAAAATCATATATGTACTTGGAAATTATATATTTATATACTGGTGTAGGGGACATATGAATGTTGATCAAAAATGAGAATTGTTACCTCATCAATAGTGTGTTTCAAACACCTTGATTTGGAATTGCTCCTAGGATCCTCTACTCAAGATTGCAACAGTCAAATAATACCACATTTGAGTTTGTATTTGGATGCTAGGATGAAGGGGCCTCGACCAAGATATCATAAACAATAATGAATAGATGGCGGCTAGGGTAATGAAGTTCAAGAGGAAATGAGTTTGGTTTGCACTGGTATTCATAGAGGGGAAAATGGAGAAATATCTACCACCTTTTTACTCGGTCTCCTATACCAATTCAAACCAGATCTAAGACCAATCCTCCCTATAGCCGACCTTATCATGATCAAACCATGGGACAAAATACTTTCAGCCCGTTTAGCAATTGTTTATATTTAAAGCTGGTTCAAATATACATCAATATTGTATATCGATATGTCCATATATAACATGTATATATACATCCAAAAAACTGCAAATGACACCTAGAAAATTTCCATATGCATCCCCATTGTAATGAACTGGGATTTCCGACCCTCGAAAATTTACACTAATACGTTCACTGTATCACATGCCGAGCAATCGAATGCCGTAAAACCCGATTGTTAGGGGAAAAACAAAGAAGGAAGAAGATAAGAAGAAAACTAAACAACATAGAATCTCACAACAGAACGAATAATCTATAATATACATAAATCTTTACACAAAACAAAACTGCAATATATCTATATATATAGACATCAATCAGAGTATACTAACCTATTTCAGCTTGGACAGTTATAACAGTCTGTCCTCACAATTGCTGATAACACACCAATGAATACAACGGAAAAATAACCATCTACGTGAATACGTCTCCGGACTTCAGTTTGTCTTGAAGTTCCAAGCATCCAAACTAATATGTAATATACTCGGTTTGACCCGTGCATTATAATAAAATAACACCCGAGTTGGTCTGGAAAACCAGCGTGAGAAAAACACACCCAATTGGATTTTTAAGTTATAGGAAAATCTTTGAAATCAAAAAGGTATCTCGTATGACCACGTCACACATAAACACGATGGGTTTTTACCTTACGATAACCAAACCACCTTTTATATAAAAATCCTGCGAAATTATAATAGTCTCTAAATACAAATACTTATTAAAATATCTGAAATGCTTTCATTTCACATTCCAACATAGTTGGGCACAATCAAAATCGTACGACACTTATTGGAGAATGGATTCCCTACTATGAACAGGTAAGGAACTACCTCCGATCGGTACATCTCTAGATCAATGCACCTGGGTCTGACAAGAACATCTTGTACCATGCCACACAGAACAGGCCTACCACTTGACTAGTAGTACCAAATATGTCATCATCCTGGTCTTCCAACTGTAATCGAGATCTCTCATTCATAACCAAACCCATAAATGGGGTAATCTAGAAAGACGATGACATACCCTAATGGGAGAGACCCACTTAGCCCTGCTGCATGCCTGTTTTAGTCATTTTCCGGTTGATGAGGCTTGAGGCTACGATTACCTTTCAAGAAATTTACACTTAGAATGCTCATTGCCCTTCAATGACAATGTGCCGATATCATTCATCCATACAAGTTGTTCTGGTTCTGAACAAACCGAATCTCCAAATCACCGTCTTCACTATCTTCACGATATCAAAATAAGCAATGCTCAAATCGAATCGAAGTGGTTTTCGGATAATCGAATCTGATCCCGGTCTCTTCGAACGATCAACGAATTTGGCCAGATTTGATTGTTGGGTATTTAACCGTCAAATTACACACATAAGCAGTCACTAGGCCATATTATAAATCTTTCAAACATTTATCTCAAAAATATCTTTACAAAGATATATATTCAATCTCTTCCAATATTTCAATATTTGAAAACACTTTCGAATACTTATACCCATAACAGGATATTTCAACCCATATCAACACTTAGAAATATTTCCAAATCCAACTTATAATTCATTACTTTGAAAAAAGAATATTTTTGTATAAATCATTCTGTCGCAAAAATATCTCCAAAACCCTTAATTCCAATACTTAGGGAAATATTATTAGTCTATTTCCCAAAATCATTTCTAATATCCATACTTAGGGTATATTCTGTACTTATCTCATGAATCTTCGGATTTTTCATTAATTCATTTTTTATAATTTCCAACAAACTCGATTATACTTAATTATAATCCAACTATAAATTTTAACTTCTTTTTATAAATTCAGATTCACTTTCGAAGTTTTTATATCTAACATTTTGGAAATTTTCCTAAATTTCCAGAATTCCTTTATAAGATTTCTCTTATCAAATTCGCATCCATTCACTAAAACCCGGTTTACCAATCTCGAGAGTATTTACAAGTAAATTCTAATTACTTTTAAATTCTATGTAAAATAATAAGTAATTTTAAAGAATAGTAATTTACCTTTCAATCTCGTTTAAATAATTATTTAAAATATCAAAACACTTTTAAATAAACATCAATAACTCATCCCAATTCATTTTTACATAAAACTAATCAATTACAAAGCTTATTATAAAAATTAAAAATTATTTCCCCTAATATTAAATATTGGAAAACATACTTCCCGAAATATTTTAATACAAATAACATTTTTAAACTACATAGTTTAAAAAATAAAATTCCCTTTTAAAAACAAACTTCACTCCTCGATAAAAAAATATATATTAAATTCCAATATAAACAATTTCATATTTATAAATCTCTCTCGATTTATCACAAATCGTCCAATTTCATAACCCTTTTCCCAAATTCCAAAATAGAATCTACTATTCCTTTTAATCTGATTTCCATATCACATTATAAATTCTCACTGTGAATTTAGATTCCCAATTTATCAAATGATAATCGTTTCACTTTATTTATAAACATTGTTTATAAATTTCATAATCTCATTCCCCAGCTTATACAGGTTTACATTACAAAAATCTGTTTACAAATTGATTCTAATTAAATTTCCATTTACAAATAAATTTCTAAAATAACCCAAACTATATTCCAAAACCATCCAAAACTCGATTTTGACATCCATTTCATATTTTTAAGAATCTTATTTAAAATCCATTGTTTAAAAATCCTCAATTTAAAATTCTCTATTTGTAATCCTTTTTGAAATAGCTAAATAAATATCCAAATCAAATCATTTATGTTATCTAACTAAATTCCCTTTTAAATAATCCCAAATTCCGTATAAATATTTCATTTCCAAAATCGCCCTTGAATTTACTTTTTAAATTCAAAAATATTATTTATGGTATCTATGATACCAAAATTAAGGCCAGTGTTACTATAGCATCCAATATATCAAATCATACAACAATCCATAATAGATTATTCAATTACATCATATATCACTATGTATGAAACAATCAATACATTTTTGAGGAATCAAGTTGGATCCCTTCAACCTGTTTCCCTACATCCATAGATGTTATATAACATAAAATACCAATGCCGCTTCGAGGCGGGATATCGCGGTAATATAGGGTCATCCGCTATTATGTGGGGCACATAGTATCTCATCCGCTCAAATCGGCGGGAATATATCCAACTACTAATATATATAATATAACATTCAACTGATAATAATAATTTATCAATTCATCCAATCAACCAATAAGTAATTTTTAACATTTTAAAATATAACCAATTATCCAAAATGAGTGAGGTTTACTCACCTTTATTTCCTATTGTTGCCGAGACGTTCCGGTTTGGAACTAAAACCGAACAACATCCGATTTTAGCCTAAAATTTGATAGTCTCGAAATCCATCCAAACTAGTTTCATTATGAAGCTCTCGTCATAACGATAGCAATGCAAAAAGTTTCGTCCTAAACGGACCTCGTATCTAGGAGTTATAGATTTTATAAGTTATCAAACAATTTTAAACTAATTAAAATAAGGGGGAATTAATTCAAAGGACAAAAATTTATATATTTTAGCCTCAAGGACACGACCTCAATATTTTAACCACAAGGAAAAACATTCTTTCAAAATTATTCATAAGGACAAACATTCTTTCAAAGTTATTCATAAGGACAAACATTTTTCCAAAACTGCTACCGAACTAAAAACTGATACCTAAAAACTGCTACCGATAACTACAAACTGATACCTAAAAACTGCTATCAATAACTAAAAACTAATACCTAAGTAAAGTTGTCCTTCAGATTAAAATACTGAAGCTCTGTCCTTGAGGCTAAAACGTTGAGAAATTTTGTCCTTGACAATAATTTCATGTTCAAATAAACTAATTATAATTTCAAAGAATTACAAAAATGCCACCCTCTATTTCTTCCCCAAATCATGTTTTCCCCTATTCCTCTTGTGCACGCATGCACTCCTCCAGGCCGTGCACTAACATGCCACTTCGGACTACAATCCATCGAACCAAACCCACCATCACACTTCTTGTCTCGATCTCCTTCCACCAGAACCAAAAAACAACGGCCGAAGCCCCCTATCGAAACGTGAATGCTACATTCTTCCCCAGGCCGTACAAGTGCACGCGACCACCCACACATGATCGGACCTCCCCAAGACTTCGCCACAGCTGCCCTTCAGCCTCGCGAACCCATATATCAACTCCAATTCACAAACCAAAGCTTAAATCGTCGATTATCCCCAACCCTAGACGCCAAGCTTCCCACGTCGAACAGTCGACCTTCCCCCAATCTCGATCGCACACTCCAACGTGAATGCCAAGCTGTAGATACTCTCAAACCATGAATTTTAACATTTATTTCATGATTTTTCACTGTGTATTATGAGTGATTTTATTTCTCAAAGTTTTCCTTTTCTTTAAGTTACTCTCTGCTTGAAATTGAAGAAAAAAGGGAGCACGTTTTAAAGGAAATAGGCGGGTAGATCATCGATGGGGTGGATGGTAGGTCTGCTGATGTGAAGAAAGATATTTGTGGGAAGTCAAATCAATATATATATTATTTAAAATTCCAAAATATCTCGCTTATAGTAACTTGAAATCCCGAACCCCTATCGAGGCGTATCGCCTAGCGTTCCTAATGTTATACCCCTATTTTGAATGCAATGGAACAAGTTTCGAGTCCCAATTCGGTCGTATGGAAAAAATAGCCTTTTGAACCCAATTATTATATAAATTTTCCAATATAAATTTCAATGCATTTCTATCCTGTACGACCAAACAGTAACTCCAAATGCTACGAAATTTGAAACCCGATAATAATACACTATTACAGATCCAATGGAACTAGTTTTGTCGAATTCTGAGACTGTACCTTGGAAGGCTATTTTCACTTGTTAATTAAAACGAGTTATTTCCAAAATAGAGTAAATTACTTTTAAATCCAATTTTAAAAGTTCTATTATCTCCATTCTTATTAACAGAAATTAAATAAGCTCTTAAATCATTTATATCCAAATAAAATCCAAGATTTAAATTATTTAAATGATTTTCAATTATTAGATTCAACAATTAAATTACCCAAATAAATCGTTATATTTGAAATTCAAGTTATTAAATCTATAAAATTAACTTTCGAATATTTAAAATCAATTAAATATTCCAATTTCAATTAACCAAAATTCTGGGTCGTTACACCCATTTACTAAAAACACCCCAAACATCAAATACATTAATTATTAATATTTCTTAAATATTAATTAATTCGATTAATATATAACACTTTGTAAGCTAATTAAATCATGTGGTATTTTGGATAATTCATAGATGCAGTTGTGTGACTCACATGTTTAAATTCAGTCCGTGATTAATATTGAACGATTCAAATATTAACGTTCATAGATCACCTTGCCGATGATGTGACAATTTGGCCGAGTCCATTGCATACTTATCTTTTTGGTAAAAATAAATTTTAGATCACCTTTAAGCGATGTTATTTAGTGACATTATAATATACATATGTCCTCTTCATTAACACATACCATTCAAAACTCCAATAATATCCATATCCAACTATTCAGTCCATTTTCTAGGTCTTTGGTTCAATAATAATATTTATAAAAAATTGTTTACTCTGGCCAAGGGTTTTAACTTAAAGTTGACTATGGCTAACCATGATACTACCTCATATAATTGAAGAGACAAATTATTTATTGAACAGTGCTTAATTTCCTACACTTCAACTTAGACACAAATATTGTCGCTTGATGGTTGCTATGTCATGGTTTAACTATAATCAAAATGGAGTATCTATGTCGAAGTTCCACAGTATTCTCAAGTCGAGACTGCATGACATCATCACAATAAGATTTCATGTTTGACCTAGTTATTATAAACCAATAGGAAACTCTTGGTTGAGTAATCCTTTAGTATCCAATAACTATTAGTATGTAACCCCTTCGTGCCCCATCAGCCATGAATAGTACACTGCCTAACATTTGGAGAGCGTTATATATTCTGATCTCAAATGATGTATCGATATCCTTTCTTGAAACATTTTTACCAGGAATATTTAAAACAAAATGTTATTTTGTACCGTGGTTAATTATTCATGATTGCTACTAGTTAAAACTACAATCACATAACTTTTATTTAAAGGTTTTCTTATTTATATATTTTAACTTAATTACTTAACTAATTATATCAAAATTTAACAAAGTATATAAAAGAAAACAAATACCAAATTACTTTTATTAGGAACAAGATTGATTACAGAGTTAAATATATATAACAAATTACACAATTTCCCCTAAGGGAATATCATTAGCTCTTTCAATCTCCCACTTGCACTTGGGGACAATTACAGATTTGTAACATCCCCAATTTTGAGGTTCGAAAATAGAAACTATTGACGCCGCATTCATCCTTAACATTATTTTCAGGTGATAAAATAAGAACAATTATTGTATCATTAATATCAAAAGCTTGAGAATTTACAAATTTTGACAAAATATTTTCATTTAATAGTTTGCATATTCTTTAGCATTACAATTTCACAACCCCATGACTCTATCATTCGGATAAAATATAATAATTACACATATAATTCCAAGAGCGACATATGACGATACCCCCTAGATAACCAAAGTTTTAAGTACCTAGATAGTAGCCCCGCCATTACATGCAATCAAAATAACAAAAGCAGTTAAAGCTGCACAACATAAATAAATTCTAGATAGAAGTTTTCCTCTTGCACGTCTCCTGAAACTAATTCGTCTAAACCTAAAAGCCCTATTGTAAATCTACCCAATTTCAATTGAGTACTCAAGAGTTTAGGAGGAAATCAAAAATTGTGGGTCGGATGAAAGATTTGATGTGAATAATATTGTACCATCCAGAGCCAAAAGTATATAATTAGTGTGACCAAGTCATTGAAACACGAAAGGAGTTTCCCTTTACTATTGTCTTTACAAATAATCAATGTGTGAAACATAACATGTCCTGCAAACTAAACGATTGGAGCATAGTCTTAATATCATCATGCATAAAGAGGTTGAGATGAATTGTCCATCATTCATTAGGGTCGAGGGTCACACATTCTCTAATTGCCTAATCCCATAAATAGTCCATTCAATGACATATATATGTTTAAACTATACATATACATACATATATATATATATATGCATATGTATATAGCACTATTAATATGTGTATTCAAACCATATACATAAATCATTATATATTTAAACATGTGTGTATACTTAGGCATTTATATTCCTAACATGCATATGAATTTATCATATGTATATATAAGTATATTATTATATGTATATACAATAGATATAAATCCCAATATCTATATTTGTGTATGTTATACGCATGTTTATACATCATTATGCTATCATGTTAGTGTATGAATATATTAGATATATTCAAAATAATCATTAAATAAACTTAATTAATGTGATTAATCAAATAAATACAAAATATTTTATAATAAAATACAATTTTATTATATTAAATAGGTTGGATCCAATGCTAGTTAATGGATTATACATGCTCATTAAAATTTAAATATGGATTTTTTTGAAATTTACCTATTTCACCTACAATTAAAATGGAAAAGACCCAAAACTCCCAAGAATCTCTGAAGTCAAGATTAAATGCTCTTATAAGTCCTTTAATACCCAATTCACCCTCTTTGTTTGAACATATGTCGGTAGGTGATAAGCCGTACTCAAGTTTAACTCTGTCCCTAATGCAATTTGGAAACTTTTCCAAAATTCATTTGTGAATAATGGACCTCTATCGCACACAATATTGGCACTCCATGGAATCTTAAAATCCAATGTACACACAACTTAGCTAGTTTTTAACCATTCTCATGGATCTCAGGGTTATAAACGTACATTCCTAGTCAATATATCGACTATAACCCATATGTTATAATTCCCTTGCCTCATCCTCGGCAGTCCATCAATGAAATCCATAAATATCTATTCCTACTTCTATTGCGAGATTTCCAAATAGTTGTATAAATCCACTTGATTTCATTTATTTATCCTTATTGACAATTCATGAACTTCGCAATGAATTTTTCAATAACATTCTTCATTTGTTCCCAATTATGTATTCTTTTCATATCCTTACACATCTTATTCCCTCCAAGATGGATTGTTAATCTCAAATGACGACCCTCTCTCAACACCTCTTCCCTAAGTCCATCAACAAATAGAACATATAATCTAGCATTCTTATGAAACCAACCATCTCGGTTAACACCATATTTCTTTATTTCTTTAGACACTATTCCTTCCAATCTACTAAGGATTTCATCTAGTTTTGTGCCTTGTTGTTGACCAACTTTAATTCTTTTTATGATGGTAGGTCTCATCAACAAGCTCTCTAACCTTAAGTTCAATTCCACCTTTCGGTCAAAAGTCAAATTCGACTATATTCCAATTGCTCTCACTCTAAGAACATAACACCCAAATTCACATGTCTTCTACTCAATGCATCTGTAATCACATTATCCTTTCTGAGCATAAAGGAGATATTGAAGTCATAAGATGCTAAGAATTCTAACCACTCTTATTGTCAAAGATTAAGGTCCTTCTGGGAAAAAAGACACTACAATGACTTATGGTCAGTAAATAACTCAACCCTTTATTTTAATAAGTAATGCATCCAACTTTTCAATGCGAATACAATCATTGCTAGCTCCAAATCATGAGTTAGACATCTCTTCTCACGTAGTTTTAGTTATCTAGTTACATAAGCAACAACTCTACCCCTATTGCACCAATACCGCTTCAACTCCAATACCACATGCATCAGTGTATAGTGTATTCCTATTTGGGATAACCAACATCAGTGCACTTGTCAATAACTTCTTTAACTTAATGAATGCATACTCACACTTTGTATCGCATGCAAAATTTTGGTTCTTCTTCGTAAGATAAATCAATGGTCCAGCCATCTTAGAATAGTCTTTAATGAACCGTCTATAATAACTCACTAATCCAAGTAAACATCTAACATTACTCACATTCTTAGGTCTCTCCAAATCTTGGATATTGCCACCTTTGGAGGGTCAACATCAATTCCATGTTTTGAAACATGTCATAATAATCACATTTTTCCTCCAAAAATGATATTTTGAGAATTTGGCTTTTAGCTGATGTTTCCTCAGTACCTCAAATACATTCCTAAAGTGCGCCTTATGTTTCTCTTTGGTCTAAGAATATGCTAGAGTATCGTCAATGAATATAGGCATGAATCTATTGATTTGATTCATGAAAACTCTATTCATCAGGTCCATGAAGTATGTCGGTGCATTGGTTAACCCGAACGACATTACCGACCATTGATAAAATCTTGATGGTGTATGAAAAGAAAGTTGATGGAAACCCGTCGTTAGATCCAATTGAGAAAATACTTTGCACCCATGAGTTGGTCGAACAAGTCATCGATGCATGAAAGAGGATACTTGCTCTTCTCATTGCTTATTCAACTCATTTTAATCCACACATAGCCTTGAATTCTTTTCTAGCTCGATGTGGAA
This sequence comes from Allium fistulosum, assembly GCA_030737815.1. NCBI lineage: Eukaryota > Viridiplantae > Streptophyta > Magnoliopsida > Asparagales > Amaryllidaceae > Allium > Allium fistulosum. The sequence continues at coordinate 1,249,724,134 of CM060905.1, forward strand.
TCTAATATCTTGATGTGGAGATAAACATAAAACCTCCGCAAAATGTAAGGCTACTCTTTCACAATAGGTAATAATGGTAACCCACACCATGGAATATCAAGTGAATACAAGTAGATAATCATCATCCGACTCTCATGCATTCAATATAGCTCCAACTTCCACTCATTTCCATAATTTCCCAAAGTCACCACTCGCCTCTCATAGTCGAGTACCACACTGTTTATCTCAAGCCAATCTATGCCCAATATAATCCTAAACCCAACATAACCAAGTACATACAAACTACACACATACAAGCAATAAGACCCAATAATTTAAAATCATAACAAAACATACGTAAATCAACCGAGCCTCCAACATAATCCGACACTACTGTAGGTTTTCTTTGGTTCAAGGTTTAATTTATCGACTAAGTGATGAACTGGAAATAACATTCAACACACAAGATTTTACAATCTATCCTCTCCAAGCTTTAATTTTGAATATTCCATTATCTCCTTACGTTAAGTATGCTAATGTGCTAAATCATCTCATGCCAGCTCATTTGACTATTCCAAGTTAGTTAGTTCCTTGCTTGATCGAACCTTGCTTTAGTCTGGACCACATATGACTACCTATTCAGGGTTTTCTCAAGGTTTGTTTGGATTCGAACTCATCCAATCATACAAAGATGATAATGATAATTTATTATGTGTACAACAATGCTCGTTTGACCAATAGATATCCACTTAGATGATTATCTAAGCCATCACAAAACTAATCGACAAGTCCTCCTTTGAATCGTCCCAACGCTAATTGCCTCTATGCCAAAGTTGATATACACCCCCTCAAGTGATTCTAAGAATTATTATGATTAATTATACATATGTGTATCAAGTTTCCAACTCTATTCCATAAATAGGTCATACTTTGCTTCCTCGTTGGTCACTTGAGTACTTTAGCGATGAACTTTACCTTTAACATGCTCAACTCTACGGCTTTTACCCTAGTTGAAAAGTCTTTGTTTGCAAAGTCATCCCTTATTCTTGCACTTTTGCACTACAATCACATGCAATTCCATCCCTTAAGTTTTATGTCTTGCATTACCTTCCTTATATAGTTGTTGAAAGTCGCTTTCATACTTCCAACTGCAGTAACTCCATATGTCTCATTGCCTTCCTCTTTTGCTACAACACTTGGTGTTAAGTCTGCATTTCTAATCCTTTAGTTCATTCTCAATAGATCAATAGGAATTATTCGCCTCTAGTGCCAAAGGAATAGTATATGGTGGTGTGTGAAAATTTGTGTAACATCCCGTATCTGGAGGCGAAAAGCTAAGCGCTATGGATGCTGCAGTCATCCACGGTATTAACTTCTAGTGATGAAATACGGTAGTGTTAATGATATCCATAATATCAGAAGCACTTGAATATGAACAAAATCACAAAATTCCAAAACAATAATTTTAGTGATTACATTTCAAAGAATTCATATCCAAGTTACAAAAATCCCAACGTATTCCCAGGCAATGATCAAATATAATTACAACAGTACGCCAAGAGCGACATATGAAGAAGTCCCCCTGGATGATCAAAGCAATATAGACATAAATGTCTTAATACACAGCGGAAACAAATTTAAAATAAAATTCCTAAATTAGCTATCCGTCAGCCACCTACTCGTCTTCGGATGCTTTATTCGCCAAAATCTGCTAAAACCTGAAAACCTAAACCCTCAGCCTACTCAAATCAATTTGGAGCACCCGAGAGTTGAAGGGGAAACAAAAACTTCGAGTCAGACATAAAGCCTGGTATGAATAATTTCTGTTACATCTCTGTTTACAGATATATAGTGAGACCACGCTGCTTAGCAGAACGGGTTTCCGCTTACGAATATCTCTATTCAAAAATATATATTTTGCAAATCCTTTTCTGCAACCAAATCGGTTAATCAACTTATTATAATAATAATATAGCAATATCCATAATGCTAAAATAGGAAATAAAATAGATTATCTTTCTAAAATCTGAGCTATCTTCTGTTTACCGGACTCTCTGTCCTAAATTCTGAGCAAACTGCTCTTTTCTGTACTATCTGTCCTAAAAATGATTATACTAAAATGGCAATATCTTTTATGCTAGATAATGGGCTATCTGCCCAAAATAGATAAAAAAGGATGGACTAACTGTCCTTAAAAAGTAGTAAGGTCTGTTATGCTAACAAATGAACAAACTGTTCATATTTGGGCTAACTGCCCTTATCTGGACTAACTGTCCTCTGGGCAAACTGCCCTCAAAATGGACTAACTGTTCGAATTTAAATGAGCTAACTCCCTAAATTTTCTTTTGGGTTAACTCCTTCAAATTTTCCTTGAAAACCTTTTCAAAATGATTTAGTCCGTCAAATCATATATATACATATATATATACACACACACACACATATATATATATACACAAGCAAAATATCTCTTTAGCTTTACTCTAAGCTATTTTTGCCATGATATATATACTTTACTCAAAATAATGTTGATGATGTTCATTAAGGATTATCTATCCTTTTAAAATAAGTTAAAATCCTTTATAACTTAAATCACTTAGGCTATCTGCCTAATCATTATATTCGAATCTTTTGTTTAAAACCTTTAAACAGCCTTTCGACAATATTGAATGAAACTCCTTCAAAATTATTAACAAAACCCTTCGAAAGCATTGAAGGTTTCCTTCATAAACTTTAATAAAACCTTTCGAAATCATTGAAGGTAACTCCTTCAAAACCTTTAAAAAGCCTTCCTTTTATCAGATTTAAACATATGACATCAGCCTCTTAAATCCTTTAAATTTTAGCCTTTCGAAAACATTGCAAAACCATACCTTTCAACCTTGTCGAAAGGTCTCACCTTTCGACCTTGTCGGAAGGTTTCTTTTCAACCTAGTCGAAAGGTCTCACCTTTTGACTTTTTCGAAAGCCTGGGGTACCTCCCCTATGAAATCATTGATAAACCTTTCGAAAACAATGAAATTTAAAACTTTTCGAAGACACTGGGTTCAATTTAGAACTAATGGAAACCTTTCGAAATCATTCGAAGTTGACTACGTCGAAACCTTTAAAACGTTCCGGCTTAAAACATTTGGATTATGCCTTCAAGTTGGGAAAAAGGATCAGAAAAACATTGGAGTCGAAGGCAACTGCTTCGAAACCATTAACAAAACCTTTCGAAACCATTCGAAAACAATAAAGTGTTGGTTTTGGAACCAACCCTTCGAAATCAATGGAGAGGCGGCAAATTTTAGAAAACAAAAGATTACCTTCGACTCCATCTGGGTCGAAAGGTTTGGAAGTGGCAACTATTCTTTCGACCTTGTCGAAAGCTATACCTTTCGACTTTGTCGAAAGGTTTCAATTAAAACAAGAAAGCTAACCAATCAAAACCTTTTCTTTTAAACCATTTGACAATGTCGAAAGCTCTTTATCGAAAGCTAGCAGGCGTATTTTCTTTAAAACCAAAACAAAGCTTCATCTCTTTCGAAAGCTCTAACCTTTCATCCCTAAACCTTTCGACTCCTTCCAATTCACTACGTACCAGTTGCCTAATACCATGTGCATTGGTTATTGACCTAGTAGAAAGGTTTGATACCTTTCGACCTTGTCGGAAGGTTCGGAACAGAGGCGGAACCTCTTGCTAAAAGAGTTGAAATAGTGAAAATCCTATTTATTTGTACTTTAAAATAGTTCTTTTGTACCCAACCTGCCTTATTTGTCTAAATCTGATTGGTTGCCAGATTTTTATATTCAAAAATGCTGCCGAATTTCCTTATTTAGAAATTTAAACAATTTTGAAAAAGCCTCTTTCTCCTTTATAATTATATAAAACATTTAAGTCTCATACCTTAAATAATTTTATATAGCTATTAAATCATCTTAGAAAATTTGGGAAAAATTCCAGAAAATCAATTAATATGTTCTTTTCAACATATAAATTTTCGGATCCTAACAATAAATTATTTTCCCATAAATAATTTATAATCAAAAATACCATTTTCTTTCTTAGAAAATTCATAATAATTCCACAAAAATTCAGAAAAATCTGAAAATTGTCCTGAAATAACAAATTGAGTTTTTATAAGCATTTTGCATCCCATCTCTAAAATATCATTTTGGATCACCATAAAAATTCACAAGGCTAATGGATGTCACTTAATTGGGTTTTCATCTTAAAACATGTCATAAAATATATATGAACATTCATAAATCATCAACATATATATAATCATTTTATCATTCAAAAACATGGCAAATCTTTGTAAAATCATTCAGATTTATTCTTAAACTGAAACCATAAAAATTAGAGATGTAAACATTATTTACCTTTGCTTTATAGATTAAGGAGCTTGAGGTTTGAATGAGTTTGATTTGAATTTGCTTTCCTTTAGATTTTCCTTAGTTTCCTCCTCTTCTTTCTTTGTTAATGGTGGCCGGCCTCAATTTTGAAAATTTTGAAATGAAACGAATGTGTGCATAACACACGGCCTAAGGAAGGTGATATAGGAATGGCCTCTTTCCCATAATACCCCTCCTCTAATTTATTTTAAACCCTTCATTTAATTTATTAGTTAAAAGGCACGGCTACCTTAATTAAAATCAAATCTCAATCTCCTAATCAACACATTATTTTATTTAGTTTACTAACTAAATCTCCTAATTAATGTTATCAAAAATCTGGGGTGTTACAGACTCCCCTCCTTAAAGAATTTCATCCTCGAAATTACAATAAGGCATACAAAACAAACATGAAGGTAAAACATACCATCAACCAAATCAGGAGAAGTATCTCTATTCCTGCTCTCAACCTCCCAAGTGCAGTCTCTATCATCGTCACTCCACTGGACTTTGACTAATCTGACCGTCTTGGTTCTAAGCCTCTTCTCATCTCTCGCAACAATGCGAACCGGCTTCCATACTATGGTCAAATTCAGTTCTACCACTAAGTCTTCTAGCACTGTCGGTGCAATAGTAGTCTCCGAGTCTCTAACACACTTTCTGAGATGAGAAACATGAAAAACATCATGGACACCTGCCAAACTGCTCGGTAACTCAAGTCTATATGTGAGTTTCCCGATCCTCTCAAGAATAGGAGAAGATCTAATAAACCTAAGAGACAATCTCCTCGACTTCCCAAATCTAAGCACACCCTTCATCGGTGACACTTTAATGAAAACTTGGTCCCCAACTGAGAACTCCAATTCTTTCCATCTCTTATCTGCATAAATATTCTGCCTAGACTGAGCCTCCCTAACCAGATTTGGACCAAGAATCAACCTATCCTCGATATCCAACCAACAAACGGGAGATTTGCATGGCTTTCCATACAGAGCTTCAAACGGTGCCATCCAAATACTAGTCTGATAACTGTTATTATACGAAAACTCGACTAGATGCAGATGGTCTTCCCATGATCCCTCGAAATCCAGAACATAAGCTCTTAACAAATCTTCCAAGATCTTTTTAACTCTTTCCGTTTGCCCATCTATCTACGGATGGTAAGCGGTACTCATCCTAAGCTTGGTTCCCAAAACTTCCTGCAAACTCTTCCAAAACTCGCTAGCGAACAAGGAATCTCTATCACTAACTATACTGCTAGGAACTACATGCAGTCTAACCATATTCTTCATGAACAACCTTGCTAAAACAGGTGTCGTCCTGGTTGACTTAACTGGAATGAAATGGGCACTCTTGGTCAATCTGTCCACTATGACCTATATACTTTCATTACCTCTGCTTGACCTTGGCAACCCGTCTATGAAGTCCAAAGAAATAGAATCTCACTTCCATACTGGAATATCCAACGGTTGAAGCAAACCACTTGGCTTCTAGTGTTCGACCTTTGCCTGCTGGCAATTCAAGCACTGCCTTACACATAAACCAATATCCCACTTCATTCCTTCCCAGAAGAAACTCCTCTTCATATTCTGATACATCTTGGTACCTCCCGGATGTATAGTGAACTTTGAACGATGGCATTCCTCTAAGACTTCCTTCTTTATGTTTCCTACACTCGGAACACATAATTGTCCTTTCTTTCTCAACCATCCATCCTGGTCAAGACTGAAATCTTTTAAGTCATCGCTATGGGTTCCTTCCTTTAGCTTTCTGATCCATTCAGCTAACACCGGATCCTCTAACTGCATAGAAGCAATCTGTTCGATCATCACTGGTCGAACTTCCAAACAAAATAATACAACTGTATTACCACTAGACCCAGCCTCAGATCTCCACTGCACTCTACAATCTACTAATGCTTCTAAATCTTTCCACTAAGCCATCATCGCCAACACTGCATTCTGATGCTTCCTGCTAAGTGCATCTGCAACCTTGTTGCCTTTCCCTAGTGTGTACTCAATCCTAAAATCATAAGCAGCTAAGAACTCTAACCATCTCTGCTATCTCTTGATCAGCTCCCTCTGAGAGAACAAGTACTTCAACGACTTATGATCTGTGGACAGCTCAAACCTTTCTCCTTAAAGGTAATGTCTCCATACCTTCATAGAAAAAATCACAGTAGCCAACTCTAAATCAAGCGTTGGATATCTGACCTCATGCGGTCTAAGCTGTCTAGAAGCATAGGCAATCACTTTACCTCTCTCCATTAGCACAGCTCCAAATCATGTTCCACATGCATCGGTATAGACTACCAAATCCCGATTCCCCTCTGGAACAACCAACGTCGGTGCATGGGTCAATAAGTGTTTCAAACTCTGCAATACTTCCTCACACTTATCCGTCCACATAAACTTCACATCCTTCCTCGTTAGCCTGGTCATCGGTGCTGCTATCCGCGAGAAATCCTTAATGAATCTCCGATAATAACCAGCCAACCCAAGGAAACTCTTTATCTCGGTTACTGTCTTGGGTCTCTTCCAATTATTCACTACCTCGATCTTAGTCGGATCTACTGACAATCCTTCCTCTGAGTCTACGTGACCAAGAAATTTCACCTCCTTCTCCAGAAGTGACACTTCGAAAACTTTGCTTTCAGCTGATGTTGCCTCATCGTCTCAGCACCACTCTAAGATGAACTTCATGCTCTCTTTCATCCTCAAAGTAAATCAAGATATCATCTATGAAAACCAGCATGAACCTATTCAAGTGCTCCAGAAAATCCGGTTCATCAAATCCACAAAGAAAGCTGGAGCATTCGTCAGTCCGAACAGCATAACTAACCATATGTATGATCCATATCTGGTCGTGAATGCTATCAAAGGTATACTATCCTCTGCTACCCTGAGCTGATGGAAACTTGTTGCCAAATCCAACAGAGAAAATACCTTTGCTCCACTTAGCTGGTCGAACAAATCGTCAATTCTAGGCAATGGATATCGATTCTTTATCATCCTCTCATTCAACTTATGATAATCGATACATAGCCGCAACGATCCATCCGACTTCTTAGCAAACACTGCCGCTGCACCCCACGACGAACTACTCGGCCTGAAAAACTCTTGCCCTCTAAATCCACCAACTACACCTTCAACTCCCTCATCTCTGAAGGGGTCATCCGTTTGGCAGTCTCCTCACTGGTTCTGCTCCCGGAACCAAATCTATATGAAACTCAATAGCTCGTTCCGGTGGCAATCCAACTACAGGCTCAAACACATCTGCGAATTCTCTAACCACGAAAACTCAGCTCAACTCATCATCTGAATCCAAAGCACCCAATAAAGCAAACACTGCACCGCTAGAATCTCCTATGGTGAAAACAATCTGATCTCTATTATCCAGGTGTCTAACAGATATCTTCCTACCTTGGAAAAATATCTTAGCATCGTACTCACTTAACCAATCCATACCAAGGATGATCCCGAACCCCATAAAATCAAACACATGCAAACTGCACATTAAGGTATGACCTAACAGGTCAAACTCAAACTGGTCACACCTCAACCCTAGAGTCGCATACCCTTCTATTGGATTCGCAGCCCGTAAGGAAGTAAATAAATATGTGAGTTCAAGGTTAAGCTTATCTATCAAACATCTAGATATAAAAGAATGCGATGCACCAGTATCAAATAAAACGCTAACAGACATACCATGAATCTGAAGCGTTCCTCCAAGAACTGCCTTCCCCTTCTCCTGGGCTATTGGCTTAGAAGCGGTAGGCTCTAATGCATACACCTTTCTCTTACCATCTCTAATGGGCTCCTTGCACTGGTTCTTATAATGGCCTATCTGGTCACAGTTGAACCACCTGACATTCTTCCCCTTAGCCACATCCTTTGCTTTTCCCGAGCGACACTCATTAGCAAAGTTCCCTTTCTTGTTGCATTTATAGCAGACAACTTTAGACTTCGCTTTCTTGGCCGCTCCACCCTTCTGAGTACCTTTCTTGGGAAAGAACTTTCTCTTTTGGCCATGCCCAACCTGGACCCCTTTTGCATTGCTCTTCTCCAGAGACTCAAGGACTTCTTCCTGCCTCAAAGCCATATCCACAACAATATCATAAGGATCTCTAAGATGAGACAAAGTAGCACTAGCCAATTTGGGCTTCAATCCTCTGATAAACTTCTCATTCCACTTCAACACTGTATCCACTGAAGCATACCCATACCTGGCCAATTCTTCAAACTTCCTAGCATACTCAGCAACAGACATCTCGCCCTGCACCAGCTCAGCAAACTGCCTAATCAAAGCTGACTGTGCCATCACTGACATAAACCTCTCCTGGAATCTCCTCTTGAAATCCTCCCAGGTTATTGTCTCCTCATCAACTGTCGTTGTTACACCGTTCCGCCAAAACAGTGCGTCTCCCTGAAGCTGCCTAGATGCAAAGCTTCCTTTCTGCTCATCATTGAGCCTAAAATATGCAAAAATTCTTTCGCAGTGCAACACCAGTTCTCAACTTCGATGGCATCTTCCGTTCCCAAAAACGGCTTTCCTCATAGCTTCACAAAATCACCACTCATCTTAGCGAAATGATTAACCACTGGAACTTCTGGAATCCCTGCTCCTGCAGCATTTCCTCCTAACACTCCAGCTGCAACTCATGCCTGCATCATATTCCTAAAAAACTGATACATGGCTTCCATTCCGACCTGCAGGACCTCAGCACCAACATTCTCTACCTGACCTTGGTTTCTCCCAGCATTAGGTCCGGCATTCCTTTCAGTGCTTCCCCATGCTTGGTTAACTCTACTTCTTCTACCATGCATATATGTATTCAAACCTCATGAGATACAGAAAGATAACCTAATCAAAGATAGATGAATGGAGATAAAGCGCATACTTATATATAGCAAATACAAGTACATTACTATAGCGTTAATCCAACCCCAAATCTTACTCTAATTTCTTTGGATTTTTGTTTTCAAAACCAAATTTTAGTTAATTTTTTCATAAACCAATGCTCTGATACCAAGTTGTAACATCCTGTATTTGGAGGCCAAAAGATAAGAGCTATGGATGCTACAGTCGTCCACGGTATTAACTTCTGGTGACGAAATACGGTAGTGTTAATGGTATCTAAAATATCAGAAGCACTTGAATATAAACAAAATCACAAATTTCCAAAAACAATAATTTTAGTGATTACATTTCAAACAAATCATATCCAAGTTACAAAAATCCTAACGTATTCCAAGGCAATGATCAAATATAATTACAACAGTACACCAAGAGCGACATATGAAGAAGTCTTAATACACAGCGGAAACAAATTTAAAACAGAATTCCTAAATTAGCTATCCGTCAACCACTTGCTCGTCTTCGGATGCTTTATTCGCCAAAATCTGCTAAAACCTGAAAACCTAAACCTTCTGCCTACTCAAATTAATTTTGAGCATCCGAGAGTTTAAGGGGAAACAAAAACTTCGAGTCATACATAAAGCCTGGTATGAATATTTTCCGTTACATCTCTATTTATTGATATATAGTGAGACAACGTCGCTTAGCGAAACAGGTTTTCTCTCACTAATATCTCTATTCAAAACATATATTTTGCAAATCCTTTCCTGCAACCAAACTGGTTAATCAACTTATTATAATAATAATATAGCAATATCCATTATGCTAAAACTGGAAATAAAATAGACCATCTGTCTAAAATCTGAGCTATCTTCTCTTTACTGGACTCTCTGTCCTAAATTCTGAGCTAACTGCTCTTTTCTGGACTATCTGTCCTAAAACTGATTATACCAAAATGGCAATATCTTGTCTGCTAGATAATGGGCTATCTGCCCAAAACAGGTAAAAAGGGTGGACTAACTATCCTTAAAAAGTAGCAAGATCCGTTATGCTAACAAATGAACTAACTGTTCATATTTGGGCTAACTGCCCTTATCTGGACTAAATGTCCTTTGGACTAACTGTCCTCTGGGCCGACTGCCCTCAAAATGGACTGACTGTCCGAATTTAAATGAACTAACTGCCCGAATTTTCTTTTTGGTTAACTACCCTTCAAATTTTCCTTGAAAACCTTTTTAAAATGATTTAGTCCGTAAATCATATATATATATATATACAAGGAAAATATCTCTTTAGCTTTACTCTAAGCTATTATTGCCATGATATATATACTTTACTCAAAATAATGTTGATGATGTTCATTAGGGATTATCTATCCTTTTAAAATAAGTTAAAGTCCTTTATAACTTAAATCACTTAGGCTATCTGCCTAATCATTATATTCGAATCTTTTGTTTAAAACCTTTAAACAACCTTTCGACAATATTGAAGGTAACTCCTTCAAAATTATTAATAAAACCCTTCGAAAGCATTGAAGGTAACTCCTTCATAACCTTTAATAAAACCTTTCGAAATCATTGAAGGTAACTCCTTCAAAACCTTTAAAAAAGTCTTCCTTTTATAAGCTTTAAACATATGACATCCGCCTCTTATATCCTTTAAATCTTAGCCTTTCGAAAACATTGCAAAACCATACCATTCGACCTTGTCGAAAGGTCTCACTTTTCGACCTTGTCGGAAGGTTACGTTTTAACCTAGTCGAAAGGTCTCACCTTTCAACTTTTTCGAAAGCCCGGGGTACCTCCCTATGAAATCATTGATAAACCTTTCGAAAGCAATGAAACTTAAAACCTTTTGAAGACATTGGGTTCAATTTAAAACAAGTGGAAACCTTTCGAAATCATTCAAGTTGACTACTTTGAAACCTTCAAAATGTTCCGGCTTAAAACATTTGGATTATGCCTTCAAGTCGAGCAAAAGGATTAGAAAAACATTGGAGTCGAAAACAACAGCTTCAAAACCTTTAACAAAACCTTTTGAAACCATTCGAAAACAATGAAGTGTTGGTGTTGGAACCAACCCTTCAAAATCAATGAAGAGGCGGCAAATTTTAGAAAACAAAAGATTACCTTCAACTCCATCTAGGTCGTAAGGTTTGGAAGCGGCAACTATTCTTTCGACCTTGTCAAAAGCTATGCCTTTCGACTTTGTCGAAAGGTTTCAATTAAAACAGGAAAGCGAACCAATCTAAACCTTTTCTTTTAAACCATTTGACAATGTCGAAAGCTCTTTATCGAAAGCTAGTAGACGTATTTTCTTTAAAACCAAAACAAAGCTTCATTTCTTTTGAAAGCTCTAACCTTTCGACTCCTTCCAATTCACTACATACCAGTTGCATGAGTTATTGACCTAAGCGAAAGGTTTGATACCTTTCGACCTTGTCGGAAGGTTTGGAACAGAGGCGGAACCTCTTGCCGAAAGAGTTGAAATAGTGAAAATCCTATTTATTTGTGCTTTAAAATAGTTCTTTTGTACCCAACCTGCCTTATTTGTCTAAATCTGGTTGGTTTCCAGATTTTTATATTCAAAAATGTTGCTGACTTTCCTTGTTTAGAAATTTAAACAATTTTGAAAAAGCCCTTTTCTCCTGTATAATTATATAAAACATTTAAGTCTCATACCTTAAATAATTTTATATAACTATTAAACCATCTTAGAAAATTATAGAAAAATTCCAGAAAATCAAATAATATGTTCTTTTCAACATATAAATTTTTTGGATCCTAACAATAAATTATTTTCCTACAAATAATTTTATAATCCAAAATACCATTTTCTTTCTTAGAAAATTCATAATAATTCCACAAAAATTCAAAAAAATCTGAAAATTGAGATCCATCTCTAAAATATCATTTTAGATCACCATAAAAATTCGCAAGACTAATGGATGTCATTTAATAGGGTTTTCATCTTAAAACATGTCATAAAATCTATATGAACATTCATAAACCATCAATATATATATATAATCATTTATCATTCAAAAACATGGAAAATATTTGCAAAATCATTCAGATTTAATCTTAAACCGAAACCATAAAAATTAGAGATGTAAACATTATTCACCTTTGCTTTATAGATTAAGGAACTTGAGATTTGAATGAGTTTGATTTGAATTTGCTTTCCTTTAGTTTTTCCTTAGTTCCTCCTCTTCTTTCTTTGTTAATGGTGGCTGGCCTCAATTTTGAAAATTTTGAAATGAAATGAATGTGTGTATAACACACGGCCTAAGGAAGGTGATATAGAAATGGCCTCTTTCCTATAATACCCCTCATCTAATTCATTTTAAACCCTTCATTTAATTTATTAGTTAAAAGGCACGGCTACCTTAATTAAAATCAAATCACAATCTTCTAATCAACACATTAGTTTATTTAACTAAATCTCCTAAATAATGTTATCAAAAATCTAGGGTGTTACAATTCGCTACAATATATGTATAGTTTTAAAATTATAAAATAACAAGTACTTTCTCTTATACTACGCTCAATTGGTTCTTGGGTGTCCCTTACCCATGGTTGAGGTGTTCTCTTAACTTAAGCTCTAATATCATATGAAATTCCCCCACATGTCTGGTACGTATAAATAGATCTCTTGCATTGCTAGGCACTAAGCCCATGAAAGGTTCGTTTTTAAATCTAACTAAAAATCCATTAAACTATCATATATCTCATAACACATAGATAAAACATAATAGAATACATATATAAAACAAACAAGATAACAATGTTATCAAACTAAATTACTCATAGATAAGCCCAAAAATATCAAAACAAGAAATTTCTCAAATGACGATATGGAAAATAAATTATTCAGTTTCTCTCAAATACATAAATGATTGCAAATAAACAATTTATCCCTGATAATATAAATAAGTGTTCGCAACTCAAACTTATATAATAGAATATCATAATAAAGCTATAATAGAATAAATAATATGTATGCCCCCTACTCGTCTCAACTGATCAGCAGCACACATAGTCACACCAGCCTACCTGTCAACCAACTCATGAGAGTCATAAGATAAGGGATAACACAAATAACTTTGGGTCAGCAATAGTCTGGTGTAAATGGCTCATATACCTAAACACATATGAACCTAATATATATATATATATATATATATATATATCATATGAGTATAAGAACCTATATGTTCACCTATAAGAATAGCCATGAAATGGTCCTATTGCACCATGCTTATACGTATCACTCTCTTAAACACACAAGTATAAGAACCTATACATGCAGCTGTAAGAATGGCCATGAAGTGGTCCTAATGCACTATGCTCACACCACTCTCTTGCACTGCCCTACTGCACTATGCTCATACTACTCTACTTTAATAGTATATATAGCGTCATGGTATATGACTCAAAATAATATCACGCATCAACAGATATCTATAGTATAAAAAACCCACTCATCCTCACACCCTAAAGTGACTCACGAACATTTTGTAACCTACGCCTATGACCATGTCACAAGATTATACCCGCACACTATTTCAAACAGCTCATTATCATAAATAAATTGTACATAGAGGAAACCCCTGCCAAGCGATCTCATCATTGACGCTCTCATAATGAGCATCCCTACCTACGGTAGTGATCTCCTTGGAACACTTCCCGTGGTCTCAATCACCAAAGCATTGTGGTGCACTCATCTTGGGTGAAGTTTATTCCCGATCCATACTTTAATTACTCATTTAAGTCGATTAATACTCCCATTTTCCTCTAATAGTTGTTATTCACCCATGTCAACTTATCCCATCCTCGGTTTACTCAAAAGATGCACATTTCATCCCTTCGACGGTCATTCATCACTTAGTGGGCTTAAAAATAAAAGTTATCAACATTTCCCCTAATTGTCCAAAGATGCAGCCGTTGGAATTTCAAGCTGAATGGTCCAAGTCACATCAAATTTGGACTTCGAATGAGCAAGTCATGGCTTTCAAAAATTCTATTCCGTATTGAAATGACCTTGAGTTTGTTTTGAGGGTTTTGAAGATTTGGCCCGAAATTACCATGTTCTCTAACCCAAGTCATCGCTTAGAGGATATTAGGTTCGGTACTTGGGGGAAAACCTCGAACCGACTCTAATACTGACCCAAAGCAAGCTTCAGGTCGACATTGGACCGTTTATATGTTTAGTATTTTCTTTCTTTTTACTGAACCTATTTTGACTTGGGATTCGCCTTGAATTTTCTTATACCTGGCTTAAAGTGTGCCTTAGGTCAGTAAGTATGACTCCAAGTTTCTAGATTTTTGCCTAAACTTTAATTTCTGACTTCCTTTGCCTTTTTTATAATTTCTAACTCCAAATAAAAAAATCCATATGCCAAGTAAAGTTTTTCCAATGCTTGAAAACACATTCCCAATCCCTAAACAATCATTCAAGTATATACGTGTAATATAAACATACAAACAACACGGAATTAAGTAAGTTAAATCATTAAAATAATTCAACAAACATATAAATCACATATACAAGAAAATACGATTCTAACGCACATTCTAATCCATATCAAATCATTAAAACATCAATTTAAAGATATTTAAAAATATAACCAATGAAGATTAATTATATATTTCAGTCTAAAACGGATCTAAAAATAATTTGAAAATGTAAAATACACCTACATTAATAAGGGCTTATGAGCCACTAACCAATCTAAGCTTTAGCCTTCTTGGAAAACCCTCAAATCACCCAAATAATTTCCAAACAGTGAAGAACAACTCCATTCAGCCCCAATTTAATTGAACCGATGATTACTCTAACTCTCTTTTGCAATTAGCTTCGGATATTTTAATTTCTTTCAAAAAACAATGTTTTCCTTTGATTTAGAGATGTTGTAATGGAGGTTCTGGTTAGGAAACGTTTTAGGAATGTAAGAAATTATGTTTGCCTGTTGGAAAATCTGATCAAGGTAGATAATCTGAAAATGGTTATCGGTCCTTATTTACTCGCTAATTGATGACTACTGTAGAATAAAATTTAAAATGATCAGAACTTTCAAACAGTTAAGTCAAATCACCATTATGACCACTCTAAGATAAGGCAATTAACATGGTCTTTCATATGGGACAAGAATCAGCTCTTATCAAAAGTCATGGACAAAATAATGTTTCCACCTTAAATAGTCAACAGGGGTAAAATTTACATCCATGCATTTTTTTAGCTCAAACAAGGTCATTTAGATATGTTAATTATATTTTCTCTATGTATTTAACTATAAAATGTGAGTGATTACATGAATTCTAGTGTCTTGGTGGATGTACATCATCTCTATGCAGTGTATGCATGATAAAGAATAAAAATTTAATTACAAACCCTTTTAGAAAAGGAATTTTAATAAAATTTTGAAATAAGATTTTCACAATGATCTCGTCGATCAATTACACCTTAAACCATTGGTTCTACCTTTTAGAGAACTTTCTCAAACTTAATGATAGAGTTTCAAAGTCTACCATTATGATATAATTTATCACGGAGAGAGAAGAAAATTAGTCATTATTAAATGGAGGCATTGTGGGTGTATTATAGCATCAAAAGCTACAAAAATATATCCTTAATATATTTCCACATGCTACATTTTATTTATTAATTAGGTCCATCAACCCAAATATATAATAAACAATCCAAATGTTGGCAATATAGTTAGTCCTTTAATTATCAATCGATATTAATAATTTCGACTACCCTACAATATCTATTATTTAGTAAATATTATTTTTGATGGATATAAATAATTAGTTATATATTTTGTTAATTAATTTTTCCTCTCTTCAGTAATATTATTAAATAATAATCGAATTAGTATAAAAATCGATTAATTTATCCATAATATTTTATAACTTTTATAAGTTATTTCATTAAATTATTTTCAACCGAAAGCTGAGAGCTGCATTTGTGTGACTCCTAGATGTGAAAACAATGTAAATACTAAAGCCTGTAAAGACTTTGTTGAAGCACAGTAGTGGACACGAGTTTAGTTTCTTATTGATTACATAAATGAAATCTTATTTCATATATTTTAAAGTGACGCCCTCTGGTAATGATATTTTGTGTATGTTTTCTCTTATTATCGTTTACACAAATATCTAGAGCTCAGTTAATGGTCAAATCTTTAAACATGGTTAATTGCAAAGTTTAACATTTAAATCCATAGTTCAATCCAATGACATTTTTCGATTAAATAATTTACTTTGGCCAAAGACTTTGACTTTAAATTGACTACCAATTATGGTGATAATAATCATCTATTCGAAAGAGCGGAATTCTCTTTTGAACAGTGTTTCACTTCAACTTATATCCAACTATGCCCCTAATATGATCATCTTTGTCATGTAATTAACCATAGTCAAAATATAGTTTTGACATTTAAGTTTTGCAGTAGCCTCAAGTCAAAAGAGTACTTCATATTATCACATGAGATCTTTTATTTGGCTTTATAATTAACCTATTGAGACTCTCGGTAAGTCGTGTGTAATTGTTCTAAACAATCACATATATCTAATCCCTTAGTGTCCCAAACTTTCATGATTAATTCACCATCAATTGCATGGAGCGTGGTACGTACAATAATCCTAATGAATATATCAATATCACATTCTTAATACATATTGGCTAAAAAAATTTAAGGAAAAATATTTATTGTATATAGTTCAATACTCATGGTTGTGGATGTCCTTCATAACTATACACGATTAAATACTTTTTCTAAAGGTTTTCCACTACTATATATTTAATGTATTTAAAACATTAATTATACTCCAGACTAACAATATATCCAATAGAAAACTAAATTAAAAGCTTAATTTATTTCGAACAAGATTCGTTATAAATGTTAAGTCATATAATTAAATTAGATAATTGCAAAATAGTCGTAAGAAATAGTACATATGACACTCCAAAATATTGTATACGTACTGAACATAATGACCATATATAAAATAATTTGGTACTGTTTCTGCCACAAATAATTTTAGCACCTGCCTTTATAATGGTTATTCCACGATACAAAGCTTATGCCAAAGTAGTAGAAACATGATTCGATAGATAAATGCAATCTCCTACCCATACCGAAGTGGTAGAGATATGATTTTGGAAAGATATTAGTAACCTCTTTTTCTTCCCTAATTAGCTACAAACAAATCTTTAACCAATTCTGTACTCTCATGTCTCATCATGCTCATTCTGAGCGTCCAAGAGTATAAGTGAAAACAATAAACAAATAGGTCAAGACTACGTCTTGGCATGAGGAACTCGTTCAACAAAATGTAGTTATATAAAACATACAGTAACTATCATATTTCACCCTCCAGCATATGCTCAACATGCAATCTACGCATTATAATAGGTTCTAGTGCACGTCAATGCACAAGAGTAAGTGTCCCTCACTCCCCATATTACTCAACCTTAACAACAATATATCACAATCTGTTAATGCCATCGATATCATATGATAGGGTACACTTGACCTATTCAAAAAATAGAAGCCATCACTGTGGTTTGAAGACCACTAAAATCATAATGAACGTTTTGTTATGGAAGGAGTTCTCAAACAGTGAGCCATCTATTCCTCAATTGCATGGTCATAGTCGTGGATTAATACCACCATCATAGCTTGTTGTGACTTGCCTTCCTGAAGAAATTGAGCTACGTGCACCTGGGCATTATAGCCTCCCTATACATTGAAGAACACCAGATGCTTACCTTCCTCTGATTCGGTCTCTCAGCTCAAATTTGCTGCTTTTGCTACTATCTTACTACAACACTTCAACTTATCATCTACAGTGTCTGAAATGGAATACATTACTCATATATATGCAAGCATACACGAATAATCACATGGAAAAATCATGGCAACTCAAACTCTTAAACAATATTTATATACCTTATATGGATCTAATAAAATAACCAATACACTTTTAATAATTCTAGTAAATTACACTTATGAATTTTATCCTCTAACACCCATTTTCCCAACATAAATGGCTCAAATAAAGTCCAAATAATTCTCATAAATTCATATCACCATCATTAAACCCTAAAGTACACTAAACAAACTTATAAGACTCAAATCAACCAGTAACTTTGGGATTATGTTGAGTTTCACTTACTTCGGAAAAATATGGGGATCTAATTTAATTTATCAAATCAATGTAAATATGAACATCACAATTTATTTTATAACCACATAATTACCTCAAATCATATCAAAATCATACATATTGCTAGTGGTTATAAATTTTACTCACCTAGATCCATCATTGTGATCGATTATGCCAATCTTGGATTCTCGTTTGATATTATGTGATACATTAAAGACAAGGGGTGCATGTTGTGCCCTAATAGCAATTGTGTAAATTATTATGTAACTTAATTCTGTAAGTAATTTTGTTTGAAATAAAGTATATTATTTGTTTTATTTATTTATATGTGTGTTTTTATATAGAGCTATAAATAATAAAATAAACACATTAAATATATATAAATTGAAAATCTTTATGAGAAGTATTTTATTGTTTGTATTTAAGAACGTGTTCATAACCATGACTATTGAATCGATATTTGAATACTCACTTCTTAAATTTTTTTAGGCTAGATGTATCGAGAAAAGGATATTGGTACATCCATTAAAACTAATGTACGTGACACTCTCGATATGATGGACTGTGAATTACCTATGGTCATTGGGAACACAGGGGTGACGTACTTGTGGTTGTTTAGAATAGTCACAAAATGAATCGATGAGAGTCTTCTATAGGTTAATATAAACTAAGTCAAATTAAAAGATCTTATGGTAACAACGTGCAGTAGTCTATAGACTTTAGGGTACTGTCGATCATAAATAGCTAGATTTTACTTTGATTATGGTCAAGCACAGGACATAGCTACCATGTTATGGTAATAATTAGGTACACATTAAACTACTAGAAGTGAAACACTACTCGAGAGAGAATTCATCTCCTTCATCATTGTATAATGTAAGTATCATCGTAATTGGTAGTCAACTTAAAGTGAAAATCTCTAGTTAGAGTATCAATTAATCGATAAATGTTATCAGGTAGAATAAAGGACTTTAGTTTAATCTACACAGTTAACTACAAGTAGTAATGGATTTTTTGACTTTAGACCGAACTTCGGATATCTTAATGATGTGGTGATAATGAAAAGAAAATGTGCACAACATATTGTTACTATGTGGAGCTTACTAAAGATTAGAAATTGGATTTCATCTAAATGATATATACACGATTTAACGTGTGCCCAGTATTATACTTCATCAAAGTCTGTATAGGATTCAGTTTTTAAATTATTTAAATATTAACTAAGGACTAAGTTCAACTTAGAGAGTCACCATAACTGTGTTGTTAATTAATTTCCAAGTTCGACCAATCTAAACTTACATTATAAATGTTATGAATTAATAAGAAATTAAACAAAAGGTGTGTTAAATTTTTATGATATTTTAATTATTTATTTGAAGCCTAAAATTTAATCAAAATGACGCATACAAGTTAAACAAAAGGGGGCTCGGACAAAGCATAGGAGAGGAGGGTGGAAACTTAGTCTTCTGATCCAAAAGGAAGGATGCTAGATATTTGTGATCTAGTTAGCTATAAATGGTAAATTGTAATCCTATTCATTCTCTCTTGAACATTGAAATAAAGCCATAACCTTTGCCTCCATTGCCAAACTTTGAAAAGACCTTGTAGACATAGTTTCATTCCATGGTCAAGGATAAAGAACTAAGTAGTTCAGAGAAGGAAACGACTAGCGACCAAGGTGGCAATCGATGGGATTTCAATAAGGTAAAATTCTATTTTAAAATATAATCCACAATTATGTATGTATATTTTCTCCCGCATATTATATTTGCTATAAATAAATTTTAAAAAATAGAATTTCAAATATTTTAAATAATCATATAATATATATATATATATAATGTAAACATATATATATGTATTTAATTCTAGTTTAAAATAAAATAAAAATTACTCATGGCCTAGAATATATATATATATATATATATATATATATTTCAAATTAAATTAAAACTAAATTAGTTTTGGTTTAAAATTAAAAATTATTTGTTTCTTGGTTTAAAAATTACCTTTTTAGAATACACACTCGCGCACGCGCACACACACACACACACACCACATATATATATTACCTATATATATTTTTAAATTATTAGGTTACAACAAACATATATTATATATTATATATAATATATAGGTACATCTAAAAATATTAATTAAATTTTGTTTTTGCTATCAGTTTTGTTTGTTAAAAAATTATTTATTAAGTCAAATATATATATATATATATTAAATATTCAATTAATCAAATGTATATTTAAATTCAAATTAATTTTTTTACATTGTATATATATAGTTTTCGACTTTAAAAAATATATTTTATTTTAATTAAATTACATATATATATAATCAGTCAAATGCATATTCAAATTCAAATTATAATAAATATTTTATATTTTATAAAAAATTGTTTTCGTCTTTAAAAACTGAAATAAAATATATTTAAACTCAAACATAAATATATAAATGTAAAATATATTTATAATATAAAATCACACAAACCACGTGCGCATGAACACACACCACGTGCGCATGAACACACACACATATAATTTATTCATGGCTAAAAAGAATAAAAATAAATAATATTTCGATATATTGAGATATATCAGTTGGAACGTTATGGATTTGCACGATCTACATAAATGTAATAAAATTAGGTCTTTTTTAAACGATAATAATATATTGACATAACACTATTACAAGAAACTAAAATACAATGTCATAATCTCCGCTTTTATAGAAGTTTAGGGTGGTTTTATATGAGTAACCAAGTCTATTTACCTACTAGGGGTAGCTCGAGAGGTTTAACGGTGGGTTGAAAACCGAACTATGTTAAGCTTATTCGGTCTGCTATTAATGTCTATTACTAGACGCATCTTATTTTCATAGATTTAAGAGATGATTTCTTACTAAATGTCTTGAACATTTATGGCTTACATAATAAAATTGATAGCAGGGTTCTTTGGAGTGAATGTCTTAAGTTTAGATCCTTACCACTATTCCATGAGTAGTAGGGAGATTTTAATGTGACTAGATTTTTAGGAAGCGCACACCTAGAGAAGGCGATATTTGTGCCATGGAAGAGTTCGACCAACTTATTACTAACGTTAAATTAATTGAATTACTACCAAATAATAGGTGGTTTACTTGGTCGAACTTTTGAGATAGCTCATCGATCACGCTCCTCGACCGCTTCTTTATTAGCGAAGAAATGGAAGATAAGTTCCCCGTTTTATAGGTTAATGAGCTTCCAACTATTCTTTCTAATCATTGTCCTTTTATTCTTTTCTGTGAGAACCACCGTAGAAATTTCAAATTTAAAGGCTATTAGAAGCTTGTTTTACTAATTTAGTTAAAAATAATAGCTTTCTATAAGTAATAATAATATTAAATATTCAAGTATTAGAGCTAAAGTATTTTTAAAAAACTTAGAGACCTAAGATATTTCGAAAAATTGAACAAAAACATTTTTGGCAACATTAGACTCAAAAAAGAAAAATTACTTTCCATAATTTTAAAATTAAATAAACTAGAAGAAACTAGAATCCTAAACCCCTCTGAGCGAATGTGCTTGTTGTCCAGCCTTTTGACTAGGCCATACTTGGATGAATCCGATTGGTCGAACTACCAAGTTATAGAGGTAGAGAGCCTAGGGTAATAACTAGCAAACCCAGATGACAAGTACAACCAAGATTACAAGACCAAGATGATAGCGACTAGATTCCAACTAAAAGACAATGCAAATGCATCAACGAACTAAAGTCGAGAAGCAATAAAATAGAATAATTGAGGTTTTGATACCGATCCATGTCAAGGATCGGTACTGATCCTACATATTTAGCAAAACTGTCCATCTCCCCTTCTATCTCTCAACCATGAAGAATGCAGACTATTCCAAGCCTCAATGGATTGTTGCATGTAATTAACACGAAGCGTCTCTAATGCATGAAGTCGGGAACTCCATTCCACTACTGATCCAGTTAATTCAACCAGGAACAAGCTTCTAACAAAGCAATCGAGATGGAAAATATGAAGCCATGAGCAATCCACACCCACCCAAGGACACGAGAAAGATTCATCAAGCTATCTTTTGGTTCAGTACTGATCCCTAACCATGGATCAGTACCGATCCTTGGAAATGGTTGACGTGGCCATGATCTTTCAAGCTTATCTCTCTTTGGACATGGGGAACGTGGTTATAAACGTAGTAGAGGAACTTTCGGCGACCTTCAACTATAAATAGAGGGTAAAGGTGACATTTTGGAGGAGCCTATTTAGTTGTTTACGAATTTCCATAGAATTCTTGTAATTCTGAGGGTCATTATCGATCTCTAAGAATAGTGTTTGTAAATAATAATATAATCAGCAATAGAGTTGTGCATATATGCGATATTTATCCAAGCCACTATAAAGTTTGTGTGTCCCATTTTTTCTCATTTTCATTTAATATCTTCACTTATTTCCCTACTATAATTTCTTGAGTGTTTGTGCCACATTTTGACATAAATTTTTTGGTGCTTTCACTAAGAGCGTTATTTTCAGGATATTTGGATCAATCATCTACTATTGGATTGCTTTAATTCGAGAGATCAATCCATTTTCTTTGTCTTTAGCATTCAAAATTACTCAGATTTCCACAAAATCTACAAGAAGCTATTTTGAAGAATATCCCTACGAAGAGACCGACCACCGCTTCCAGAGCTGCTAGCAATGCTGAGAACATCAAATCTTGACATGTCGAAGAAGTTGCATAACCAACCGCTTCTGAAGTTTAGAACCCATCAGAGGTGATAAAGATGGTTAAAATGGACCATATAATGAAATGAATGGAGGTCAACCTGTAGGAGAGTCGCGATGAGATGAAGCAATAAATGCAAGACAATATCAACTTGTTGAATCAACTTACCGATAGCCGTAGAAGAAGGAGGAAAGAATTAATGTCTTTTGATTTACAGGAAGACAATCCTTCGTCATCTAGACAGTGGCATAGGGAAGTAAAGCAGAAGATGGTCAGAAAGGAGACTGACTTTTCAAGGTAGAGGTTGGAGACCAGTCATGGATGAAATACAGGGGTATCGAACCTCATTCAAGGATTGATACCGAGCCTCCTTTTCCTGATTTGATGAGTTAATGAGTTGATGTTGCAAAGATGATGTTGGAGGTATGTCTGGTCGTGCTGTTGATGGCTAGAATGATGGAGATCAAGCGGCCATTGTCGATCCGCCGTGTAGAAACCAAATTAGTAGAGCTGCTGGATGAACGGTTCTCCTAGTGTCAGGAGAGCTCATGTATCATAAACCTAACTGAGTGCATTTATCGGGCCAAACACTTGGGGCAGATCACGATTACCGTCATTCAGTGGACCTTGCAGAGCCGGAGTACTTGGCTAAGAAGGTAAGAAGATTGGTAAGTGAAAGTCAACATTGGAGTAATGATGAATGGGGCTCTTCTCCTAGTTGAAATATGTTCATTGAGCAGATACTGCAGGAAGAATATCCCAAGAGGTTTGTGATGCCAATAATGCCATCATATAATGGAAAGATGGATCTGAGGCAGCATTTGATGAAGTATGAATGGCATATGGATTCGGCCAGAGCGATTGATGCTGTCAAATGTTGTTGTTTTTTAATTTTCCTCGAAGATGTTGGGATGATGCAGTTCACCTGGCTTCCACCAAGTTCCATATCGTATTTTGATTAGTTAGTATGAAAGTTTATCGAGCAATTTCTTTTACACACCACTTGTCCTAAGGACATAATGTCACTATCAAACCTCTTCCAAGAAGCGAGAGAGTCGTTGAAAGATTTTTTGAATAGATTCCACATAGTTGTGATGGAAGTTAGTAATGCTCAGGAAGATATTTTTTAATTGACACTGATAAGGGGATACATCCTGATACTGATTTCGATAGATGGCTGAAGATGAAAACCCCACCGACGATGGATGTGTTTTACAAAAAAGCGAACCAGTTCTTACGCTTGGAAGAGGCATGTACTACTACCAGGAAGGTCGGTGTCGGGCAATCGATGGAAGTTATTTAGAGTAATGTTGTTGTGAAGCAGTCCGGAGGTTGATGTTAACTTTGAGAATAAAAGTGGTGTCTAGAGAAGGAATGTTGTTGTGAAGCAGTCCGGAGGTTGATGTCATCGGCTCCTTGCCGATCTCTAAAGGTGGCGCCAAGTACGCAATAGTTTCAGTTGACTACTTCACCAAATGGGCCGAAGCAGAACCTTTAGCCACGATCACAACTAAAAAAGTAATCAACTTTATTATCCGAACATCATATGCCAATTCGGTCTTCCGTGAACTATTGTAATAGATAATAGGACTTAATTTGATAGTGCTAAATTCAAAGACTTTTGTCGAAGATATCATATTGGAAAGAGATTTGCAGTGGTCGCTCACCCTTAGGCAAATGGACAGGTCAAAGTTGTAAATAAAATCATAAAGTCTATTCTGAAGAAGCGTTTGGAGAAGGCTAAAGGCAAGTGGGTGGATGAACTCCCTATGGCACTTTGGGCTTATAAGACAACCCACAAGTCCGCGACTAGCCATACTCCATTCGCTCTTGCCTACGGTTCCAAAGCAGTTATTCCTGTTGAGCTCAAAGTTCCTTCTCACCGAGTGACTTGCTATGATTCCAAAACGAATAAAGATCTCCTTTTGGAATATCTTGAACTTATAGATGAGAAGCGCAAAGAAGCCGATTTGAGGGCGGCTACACATCGTTATCGAGTCGCCCGGTATTATAACACTAGAGTTCGATCGAGAACCTTTGTAGTTGGCGATCTCGTCCTGAAACGGGTTTTTCCTACCCTATCGCATATGAATCCAATCTGTAAAGGACCATATGTCATTGAACAGAGGCTTGGAGAAGGAACATTCAAGCTAGCAACTGTCGATGGCATTACACTTCTAAGGGCGTGGAATCGTGAATATTTACGATACTATTTCACTTAGTTTATTTTCTTTATATTTCAGTTGTATTTACTTTCAGAATCTGCTTTAGCATTTGATTTTCTGAATGTGTAATTAGACAATTTATGTTATTTCCTTTCCGTTTAATGAATAAAGTTTCAGGCTTGCTTAGTATTTATGTTTACTATTGCATTGTATGCTAATTACATAGCGAAACTGATTAGTGTTGATATGCATATACTGGCTCCCAGAGTGTGAAATCAATTAATCATGCTAACTCCCAATGGGATTACACAAGATGAGCTCAATCTACTTGTTCATTTAACAACTCTCATTCATAATCCAAAGGACGAGATACACAATAAGGAACAAATGTAGCCGGTAATCTGATGATCGAATAACTCCTGTCCAATCGTGTAACTGAGACAAAATCAAAGCGACCAAGATACGACCGATCGCTCACTAAATCAAACCCCAAATCCTGGGCAGTGAATTACTCAACCAAAGAGAGCGATCCGACTGCTCTCCAAAATAACTCTAAGTCCCAGAGTGTGGACTAGAGTATAAACATAAATCAAGTGTGAATCGACCACCCGCAAAATAACTCTAGGTCCCCAGAGTGTGGACTGGAGTATCAACTAAATTTTATCCCCAGAGTGCGGATTCGAATATGAATGAATATATGAGTGGAGTTCGACCATTCTCTATTCCACAACTCCAGCCAGAAATCGACGGGAGGAGTATAAACTCACCAAGGATGGAATTCGACCGTCCAACACCTGACCCCGCCAAATCAGAACTAGGGACATGGGTCTAATTATTCATAAACTACTGAATCCGACAGCATAACGCTAAGGCCCGAGCCCGGTGTTTGATACGACTCGAGGCCATGACCACTTAGAGGCCTTGGGATAGTGTTGGTGGATTGTTACTAGAATTTATGAACAACGAATTACAAGCAATAGTTCAACTACTTAAATAACAATTCACATGAAAGCTCAACAGAAAACCAAAAACTTTTATTCACATAGCAGGTTTTGGGATCATAGTACAAGTTATTCCAAAAATCGGGACTCATGCTCGTACAACTACAGCTAATGAAAGAAACAACTGTACAAATTATGTGCATATTGAACTGAAGTGATGGTTATTTCTTTGACTTCTTCCCTTTCTTGGATTTTTCCTGAGTAGTGACACTTATGCTTCTTTTTCTGGATCCCTTACCACCTTTAGCAGGAAAGCTTGCAGTGGCACATGATGAGGATCATTAATGTCCACCTCGATGGGCTTAGTTTTAACTTTTCTTTTCAGCAACTCCTCCTTTTCGATCTGCTCTTTCAAGCTAATCTTGGCGGTGTGTTCGGAGGCGCCAGTAATCATTACATTGTCAGATTCGTCTGCTAGGAGCGGATCTTCGACTTTATCATCATCGAGAGCACCGATGACTTGACCATCAAGCCCCGGTACATTAGCAGCTTCCGGACCCTTAGCCAGTTTCTCCTATTGCTCTGCAGCAACATCACTTTTGGGAGTTTGACTAGGGCCCGAAAGACCTGCAAAATTTGTTAAAACATGGAGACTAGCTCAAAAACCATTGCGTGTGAAGAACAAAATTTTCATATGCTGAGGAGTAAAGTGCGATACCCGCATCTAGTTGGCTCTCTGCTTTTGTTAGGGTACCTCCTGCTAAAATGGGGGACAACATATTGGATTGGTAGTCGGGCTTGTCTGGATCGTAGCTCAAATCCTGCTCCTTGTCGATGGAGATTGATGTTCCGACTGCTTGAGATGAAGTGGGACCCTTAGGATTGGCCCCTGAAGATCCCGCAATATGTTCTCCTTTCTCAATAGGTGCAGAAATGTGGAAGTTTCGAAGTTTTGTGGTAGCCAAATCCAAAGGTTTGTTTCCATGAATAATTTCGCGCACTAGCTCTTCTTCGTTGAGCTCATCTCCATCCATTTCTCTTTTCTTTATTTTGACAACATGCTCCCAAGCTTCAGCAAGTGATTCAAGGTAACCCTCACCAAGGAAACTTAAGTCATGATGGATAAGAACTTTGGCGTTATACTCGACAACCAATGGATCGAACAAGTCCTTGACCTCGTTCCTATCGGATTCTTTAGCAGCTTCCACTTGGGATTCAATCTGTTTAATTATTTCTTTGTGGATTTCTTCTCGAGCTTCCTTTTTAAGACCTTCAATTTTTGCAAATTGCTCGTCAATCTTGATTTTCAGGCTCCTGGCCTCGACAACTTCTTCGCAATGCTTCTGCGATTCTTCTTGGGCTTCGATTTTCTCCTCCCTTTCCTTTTTGAAAAGTTCTTCAAGTTCATCAATGTGGTGAGCTAGAGTATCTTTTTCCTTTAGCAAGGAGTCTTTTTCTAGAGCCAGTTCCTCGCTGCAATTAAGGGCTGCATCGAGTTCCATTTTGTAAAAAATTTCCAAATAGCTCACTGTCTCTGTCGTTTCCTTAGCGTTTTTCTCCGCTTCAGCAAGTTGTGTTTTCAAATCTTACAATTCGGCATCCTGATGTTTAATTATGTCCTTATCATGTATAGCTTCCAACTTGAGGCGGTCTATCTCATGTTGTCGCTCAATACATACTTCAAATACTTTTTCTGCCAAGTGTAGGAACAATTCGTGCTACATGAACACATCAGTGACGCAAGCAAGAGAACTCTCCTCGGTGTGCCATGGAATTACATGAATGGAAGGAATGAATTTGAGCCCATTAAAGCAAATTTTTGGAAAAGTGACCTTAAGCTCAACCAACTTCTCTGCTGTAGGAACATCGGGAGCAATAGCCGGCAAAGGCGGATCATAAGTAGCAATAGGATGTTTTCTTGATCGATGTTCACGAGATTATTTAGAGCTTGAGGAGCCGGAATGTTGCTCGTGAGATGCGGCGATATGAGGGCCATGGTAAGGAGGCTAATCTCCACTGTGAGCAGGAAAATTAGACTATTCTCCTAGACGTGATGTTTGGGACTGGGACTTGCGTTTAGAAGAAGAAGATTCTCTTAAGTGATAACTTTTATTCCATACCTCATCTCTCTCCTTGTGTCGACCAGACTCTGAATCCCGACTAGATCGATAATATGATGAAGAACTTCTTAAGCGATCAAAGGCTCTAGACTAAGACATAGCATCTACAAAGACCAAATGAGAGCGTATTAGTGATTGTTGAACAAAAGATTAACAAAAAGTGTGCAGTGAAGTGCACGTGGATGTGAGTGTCCTGGTGTTTCCCCCCAACAGACCGATGGATGTAGCCTTGCTCATCGGCGTTTTCTCTCCTTTATCAGAAGGACGAATGCCTTCACCACTCCTAGAGGTAGAGTTGAGTCCTTCAATGTTGATATTCGAAAAGTTGTAGGTCATGATGTCATCCAGAATTTGAAGAGTCGAAGATCCCTTCAGTGAACTTTCAAAGTGTTGAGAAGATGATTCCTCAACAAGAGTGATACCAAACTCTGGATCCGCAGCAGTTTTTCTTCTATGAAGCTTATATGCTAGCATCTTCTTTCTTTTAGTGGGTGTTCAAGATTATGTGCCTTGCGATGGTTAGACCATTAGCACCTTCCCTAGGTCTACATCAATGTCGCCCGGCTTATCAGCCTAAGAATCCCTAATCTTACCCTCTTAGTGTCATCTCGAGTCTCCTCGGTAGGGGGCACAATGGGATTGATGGTATCTCTTCTTTGTTCTGCAACATTCCTCGGTAATGCTGAACTTCCAGGGAGTCCAGTACTACGGCCTTCCTCCAACAGCCCGAATAAGGATAATAGCTCGTACATTACAAGAAGTTTAATGTCCCTGTCTTCGATAGGGGTAGCACAAATGGCAGCGACAACTCTTGAAAAATCAGCGCCTTCGGGACGTGTGCGAACACCTAAAAGACCTCCATATGTTAGTAGATTCAAAGGAAAAATTATGACTTGGATTAGTGAACTTGAGAAAGAAGTGAAGGTAATACTTACGTATTTCTGACCATCGCCTCGCAAAGCCAAGAGGACATCGTATATAAAACCTTCATGCTTAAACAATGAAAGTTTATTCCAAGCGCCTGTCAGAACTTGGTAGTTCGATAAGGGTTCAAGAAAAACATAAGAGGGACTTCCCGATCGCCATTTGAAGTTGTAAATGGACCTTATGTCTTCGGGAGTCGGTGGACGAAATAAAACACTCAAGAATAGTAAGAGGTTCCATGTATAAAAGCATAACTATTTGGATGGAGTTTAGCGGGGGCTATCCCAAGGTATCTCGGCATCTCTCAGATAAACGAGCTAAAAGGCGGTACGCATCTGGCCCAGCACATAAACTTATTACACGCCATGTACCTCGCCGTGGGCAAGTGAGGCCTGTCATTTCTTGGAGGAACCAAGACGTCCATAAATGGAATTCCATGAATAGAACATAGCCGGCGGAAAATAGCCTCACCAATTCGGGAGGCCTGTGAGTCCATTGGGTTATCTATAAGAATAGCGCCCTCTTCAGCATCAAGAGTAGGACTTATGTTCTCCGCTGGGAGGACTGGAATATTTGAGAAAAGGTTGACCCATGGGTCAGAAACTTCTATTTGTTCCACTTGATGGCTGGGAGAAAGCCTGCCAGATATAGTTGTGGAACTTGATTTTGCTTCAGAACCGATGTGTTGCATTGCCAGATCAAAAGGCGTATCAGCTGAATGCTTCAAGCGTTTGGAATCTATATTAGCTATACTAAGTAGATAATCGAGATTAGAAAAGATAACCTGTTCCTCCGTGCTAAGTATGAGCTAGTGTAGTGCAGTGCAGTGTATAACAAATATAAACAGTTAGAAATGAGAAGAATGGAATAAAATGGTGAGACTTGGAAGTTCGACCAGAGAGGCGGTCATCATTGACTGTCTCAACTGGCAAGAAGGTTGGTCGATTATGAAACCTTTGAGATCGACTATCGGTGTATCGAAGTGTGAATCTTGTTATTTAAGTTCATTTGCAAGTTTTTAGTCCATATTGGAAGTTCTAGGAATTTGATTGCTCAATCTCAAGTTCACCATTGGATATGCATGTTATATTGTTCATTGTCATCATATGTCTAGGGTCAGCAAGGCATATTAATGGTGATTTTTCAAATAAATTAGGTCGTATTAGTTTACAAGTTTGGGAAGCCAATTTTTTACTCAATACCGATCCTTATTCCACCACCATGACCGATCCCTATCCTATAGATACTATACTGATCCCTCACTTTAACCAAGGAATGTTGACCCCAATATTTATATCCATCCCTATCACATAGCTTCAATACCGATCCCTTTATGCTCATCAAGGTAGGGTTTGGCTTAATTGTTCTTAAGACAATATAGTTCAAGTCTATTCATGGCTGATCCCTATACACTGAACTCTCTCTTGTGCTAAGAACTACCGACCCCTTGTCATGAGTAAAGCCTACCGATCCCTAATCCTACTAAGTTATCCCATTATGCTAACGTCCATGCTTTACCATTTTCTCTCTAGGCCTCCGTACCGAGCCTTTGACATCAAACAAGGGATCGGTCCATGCTCTAACCTCCAATGTCGACCTCTCCTTCGCTCCCTCCTTTTCTTCCTCCTACATCCCTCTGCCGAACCCAATTCCTTCCTACACCGTATCTTCCTCAAATCACCTACGCCCTCCATCGTTTATCACACATCAAATTACCATCAACTAAGTGGAACCCATTTCGTCGCCTTAAAATCGAAAGCAAAAAAGGGAAGCTCACCTAAATTAGTCGAAGGAAGACTATGCAAAGGAACGAGGATTAGGCTGCAATTAAGTTGAAGGTGGAGCAATGATCTAAGATTGAGTGGAGATATGGATTAACAGGTTAGGTGATTATTGGGTAGAAGGGAAGGGCTCGGTTTCTTATCTTTTGGAAGAGAGTTTGGTTGTGGAAGATAAGAGAATGAATGCATGAAGGGAAAGGAAGTGAAGTATTAGCTTATATATAGGGCTCGAGGGTTTGGCTTGCCCAACTTCATTAAAATGGTTAAGTCCATTTAACCTAAAGGGATTGGGTATTGTCTCTTTGTAAGGGAACCAATGACGATCCCTATTCCAGGAATAGTTTTCCAAACCCTGCATTTTTTTCAAAAAAAAGAAGAGGAAAGGAAAAATAAAAAATGGTTATAGGGGATTGGTTACGAACATGAACATACAAAATGCTGTAGAAGTTGGCAACAACCTATAAGTGTTCGAACACATTCGGGAGCCAACAAAGAAAGCGTGTATATAAGCACACCCATGCATGACTTGAAATTTCAATATTTTGAAATCGATAGAAATTGAAATCAGACCTGAAACCTTCAAGTTCAGGGCTGGGCTAGACAACAAAAGCTTATAAGTCTCGCAAAACCAGACTTATATATATATATATATATTGACAAAATATGGCATTGGATTTATATTATTAGAAATTGACCAAGCGTCATGGTAATCAATGAAAATTCAATGCCTTGGGAAAACGATTCGACAAAGGAATAGCAATCCCTCAGGAATCTAGATGGACCTCTTTCTAAAAATTCAGACTTATTTAGATTCAAAGCACGTCAAGTTACTCACAAGACGTACTTTGGGGGGCAAGTGTTACCTGGCATTCTAACTCGGTTATATTGAACCGGCTGAACGAGTCAGACCCAATGGCCATCAAGGCTGATGATTCCATAATGATGAATGTGGGACCTGAAAGTCAAGTACAGATGGATATATAAAACCAGAATTGAACGGAGTTAGTAGATAAATAATGCAGGATGCTTGAAATATGGAATATAGCTTAGTCAATTAAAGGGATCGGTACGGATACACTCAATTAAAAGGGATTGACATACTTCAGTTCATCGAGATGGATCGGTATACTTTGGCTGGCTACATCAAGAGGGAATCGACATGCTTTATTTAGATGGATTGGTATACTTTAGCTCATAAAGGAGGGCTTGACATAGATGATTAAGATGGATCGACATAGTTGTGTAATCGAGGGATCGGCCAATTTTGAATAAGTTGGATCGGCACAGTTGCGTAAAGGAGGGATCAGCCTATTTTGAATAATATGGTTCGGCATATTCTGTGAAAGAGAGGGATTGGCATGCTATATTGGAAAATATGATTTGGCAAGCTTCATTGAATATGGATCGGTATACAACCCTTTAGAGGGTTCGGTAGAAAGCAGTTTACAAATGGAGTCAAATCAAAGACCAATCAATAACTCAATCTCTTTCTATCTAATTGACCTAAAAATTGGAGATTAAACATATTTTAGCATGGAGAAGCCACCAAAGGGACCACTGTCCAAAAATCGAACAATGAAGGGATCGGTATCAATCCCTCTTCATTAGGATTTGGGCCTAGCGACCCCTCTGGTGGGCCTATATGGGTTAAAAAGTCCTATAGCTGAAGTTTTAGAGAGACTCGTGGTCGTCTTCACCTATAAATACTGGCCTAAGGGGTCATTCTGAGGATCTTTATGCTGCCGGTTACTTTAGTCTTTATTGTAATCAAGTTTTTCCTATTCTTTGCTGTTGTAATAAGATTGTTAATTGATCAATAAAGATAATCTTCAAAGTGGGTGTAGGCATACAATATTGAACCGCTATAAATCTCTGTGTTTTTTATTATTGCTTTTATTTGGTTGTTACTTTGTTCTATTCCTCGGTTTTAATTTTACTTTCTTCACTCACTTCTCTACATAAATCTACTCTTAGGTGTTTGTGACCAATTTGGTTGCAAACATTATATATGTATATATAACCTGATAAAGATAATATAACTAATGTTTAAATCTAGATTAAGATTCTACCTTATACATTTGGCCTATTAGTGACCCCCTGATTTGAAAATTCTCCTTAGATTCCTTGAATCAACATCCTGACTTTGTTAGAATCGGATGAACCACATGATATAATTTTGTTTGAAGTTTTTGATTAAGAAATAACTCAGCCTAAATGGAAATAAGATGGTGGCCATGGGGCATGAGTGGGATGGAAAAAAGAATTAAATCGATAAATGAGAGGATTTTGTTTTAAGGAGAGAATAAAAACCTTTCTCATTCTCTCTTTAATACTTCTCTTTTTAATTCACTAATTAATTACCAGTTAGATCTCATCCATATCCCTTTCTCCCTCACTAGGATGGCTGGCCACATCATTCCACTACATGGACCATTATTTACAAAAGCCTGTTAAGTAATTATTTGTATCTAAAACCCATTTAAATATATACCTACATCGTAGATCAATACACGCATGTATAACTATTATATGCACACCAAATAATTGCTAAACACTTAGAAAATCAAATAAACTAATGACTAATATTTATTATTTATTAAATAATTAATAAAACTTTATAAACTAATTAAATTAAGTGGTTTTATGGAGAACCACAAATATGTTTGCATGACTCGTGTGGATTCAATCTGCAATTAATATTGAACACGTTCTATTCGCCAATACTATATCGCATTTGGATGTATGGAATTTGGTACCGGTTAAAATTCCAATACTATCCACATTCAAATTGATTAGTTCATAAACAAAGTGCTTGGTCGAATAATGACATTTATCATTGCTTTACTCTGACCAAATTTTGACTTTGAGTTTACTACAGTTGACTGTAATACTAACCTCATACAAATTAGGAGATGAAGTCTATACTGGATATTGTTTCACTTCAATGCTTTAACTTGAACCCAACTGTAGTCACTCGATGGATTGTCATGCCAATCAAAGTGAAGTATCCACATTGAAGTTTCATAGTATGTACTCTCAAGTCGATGGAACTGTGTAACATCATCACCCTAAGATTTCCTTTTTTACTTAGTTATTATTAACTAACAGGAAACTCTCGGACGAGTCATCCCATAGTTATCCAATAACTATGAGTATCTAATGCCTTGGTGCCCCCAACAGCCATGAGTAATACAATTGCCAACATTCAGATAGTGTTACATACTTAGGTCTCTATGGATGTATCAAAATCCTTTCTCGAAACATCTCAACCAGGAATATTTAAAACAAAATATTATTTTATATTAGGATTAATTGCTCACGATTACAACTGCCGCAACTACAATCACATAACATTTTATCTAAGAATTTTTTTATTATATACTTTAGATTAATTAGTTATATCACGAAATAACAAATTAAATAAAGAAACAAACACCTTTGTCATGAACCAGATTGATTATTAAGTTAGATATATATAACAAATAACATGGTTTCCCTTAGGGTATACCACTAACTCTTTCAATCTCCCACTTGCACTTAGTGGCTAATTATGGAATCTTAATCTCATTCCTCTTATCCGTTTAGAACAGATCGAGCAAATCCTTCAGTGAATAGGGCTGCAATATTGTTTTACTATTTACTTTGTTTGCCAACATCCCTCCATTGTTGATAAACTAACTTTATCATGTGGAACATTTAGAGTATTTGTCTAGATATTTTATGAGCTCTAGTTTCTTTTATGATTGTATCGTGATGTTGTTTTCACAAAAAAGTCAAGGGATTCTGAATATTTGGAATCACCCAAGCACAGTTACAAAGTTACGCAATTATGTATACTGCTTTTATTGCAGTGCTATTCAAAGTAATGCAGTTAGCCTTTAGGTTGAATCTGCAATCACTACTTGTTTGGAACATTTCCAACTCAAAGCTTCTTAACTAAGGTTGAGCATGAATTTAGGATTGCCAACTATATTTGGTATCACTTATGAAGTTTGAGTCCGAATACTCCTTTATAAGGAGTTAGCTTTTCTATAAAAAATTCTCTAGTGTTTCGTAAATACTTAAGAATATTCACAACTATTGTTTAGCAATATTAATTTGGATTTGATATTCACTCAATTTACCTAGTTACATAAGCGAAATATGACATATTGGACAACGTAGCGTATATAATGATTCCTATTGTCGATGCATAAGGAATATATCTCATAAACTCCACATTAAGCATTTTAATATGGTGTTTATGTACACCATTTAGGGTAATCCCAACATTCTTTTCTATAGATTATAAAAGATGTAATTTTCAAATCCTTATATGAAGAACGACGAGAAGTAAACAATTAAACTGAAATTGATTTTAACAATGGTACATCGTTAATAATCAATAATATATTGTTTACTTATAGTTTTAGAAATATTTTAGTATCTTATAATATTCTTTCTTACAGACACAGCTTCCTTTGTATTTTGACTGAAAGTCAAACTATTTGATTTCGCTTTCAAAATATTTTCTCAATTTTGATGCATATTGAACGATACCATCGTATCAGATCTTGAATCTTATCCAACGTTTACAAACTCGGTTATCGCTCCACTGACATCATGACATTTTGGTTATTATGTGCAAACAGTCTATTCTAAATTATTAAGAGCTTCTATTTTGACAAACATGTACCAAAATTCAAAATCATAGGCAATAATTTTCAAGTAGAATCTGAATTAACTTAAGTACATTGATTGATGAATCTGTTACGCTAATTTCAACAATTGAAAATTTCGAGGTTGTTCTTAATCAATGTCGCTTACTACACTACAACTACATTAGTGTACCTTTTGAAGAACATCTTCGGTCGATGGATCACATTCCTTTGAGTACAACTATTAAAATCTTATTTCGAGTACAACTATCAAAATCATATTTCGATAATATACATGGAATCTCTTTTGAATTTAAGCATCCTGACATATGGTAGAGTTTATACTCTTTATGGCTTATCGACAATTGAGGAAATTGTTATTACTAACAATTTATCTTTTCAACTTAAGAAACTATAGTTTCTTTTTAATATGTAAGAGTTCTTACTATATATTTAAATGTGTTGCGTCTGTTTCAGGCTTAGCTAATTTATTTCATCTTATATAATCAATTTTAATGTAAGAGTCTTTGGACTGTATCCAATACTTACTTAAAACTAATTCAATTTTAATTTCACAAAACTTATGTACATAACATAAATTAGTCAACCATTGTTCGTCAGTCCCAAACTCCTTAAGGATGGTCCACAAAATTCTCTCATGAGCGAATTTTACGTGCAGCCTCTTGACTCACACAACCTATCAACTTCTGACCGAGGACACGTAGGGGTTGCTTATTAACTCATATCTTATATTATTTCATAAATTTCACTTAGATGAAATCAAATTTAACATATATACTTATACTTAAGTACATATCCATATAGAAAGAAGTTAACTCAACTTTACTCATTATCACTCGTACTTTCCCAACAAAGTCTGATTACTCCTTATTGATGCATCACTATGTATCATAGGGAGGAGTGAGATAGAGTCTTTACGCTACTATGTACTTTTGGAATTCTTTCCCAATATATTCACCCATTAAATCAAATTGAATTGGTTTATTTCCTCTACATGTTATGTTTTCTACTTCCATTTTATACTTTATGAACTTATCATAGATATAAGACCTATGTATTAGATATACATATTCATGTCTATGATAATTCATCGTTCAATTCAATATAGTAAGTGGATACATCTTGGTATCATAAGTTGTTGGACTTCATGCATCTATATGCATCAATCCAAAGAGTTCATAACTCTTTTATCACTCCCACTAAATGGGTGCTTTACCCTTAATGTTTTGAGATACAATTCATGAGTACCATATAACTTATTAAATATGATTAAAGAATTGTTTCTAAAAAATATGGCTTAGTTCATAATTTCAAAATAATTGTGGAAATATTAGATACTTTTACATCTATTATAGTTAATGCATCATTATCATTGTGAAAACAAATAATATTATTATAATCGATGTATTTTATTATGAATATTCATAATATTCATATCAAAGTAAAACTACATCTACTTTCATTCAAAATGCAAATGGTTATTTTTCATAAATAGTATTTGAGATATATATATATATGAAAGTAATCTTTCATAACTTGATGTGTCTATTATAAATGTAACAAGGTATGCTCATTACAATAATGGTACATGAAATATGAAGCTCTTTTAAACCACTATTATGGACCATTTATTTCATCCATTGTCACTAGTTTACACTCGAGAGTTTTAGATCAAATGTCTTAAACTAAAAGAAATAACTCCTATAATATAATATTCTTAATAAAATTACATTTGGAATATATATCATGTTTATCATTCAATATAGAGTATCTGCTTAGTATTTTATAGAATTCTCATTTCCAATGTCTCTTCATAAAGAAGAAGTGACCATTCATTCTCGATCCCAAGTTGCCTATTTTACATCCACTATTAAACATTCACTTTCCATTTAAAATGATTATACCATTCAAAAGGAAACCGTTATAACAAGACTATACCGATTTTTT
Source organism: Allium fistulosum (assembly GCA_030737815.1). NCBI lineage: Eukaryota > Viridiplantae > Streptophyta > Magnoliopsida > Asparagales > Amaryllidaceae > Allium > Allium fistulosum. The sequence goes on from CM060905.1 coordinate 1,249,761,803, forward strand.
TACAAAAGTGTGTATGGACATCCTTAACATTTGAAGAGTGTCGAATATGTTGCACTAAAGTAAACCGATCAAAACTGGCATTTCGAGGATCGAATTCCAACATTAATCTTTTAGTTCTTGGCCTAGTGTTATTTTCACCACAACAAGATTCTCATTGTATTCAATATTATTGACCACATGATCTTGCATTATGGTTTACTTGATCGTTTCGAACGGACCAATTTCATAGAAATTTCGTATATTATAAATGCGATTGTTTGTCGTACAACGTTTGTATGTGATCCAATATGGATTGAAAATCCATATTCTTGTATTGCTTTATAATTCAAATTTAGAAGACAATATGCAGTCTCGGGTGAATAAACACTTAAGTGACCAAGGTACGAATGCATTTAATAGTTGTATAATTCGGCTTTTACATGGGTTTTAAAGAAACATCGGGCTAAGGTATTTATTGATAAATATATTTTGAATTTCTTTATCAACCTTAATTTAGTTTATTAGTATATTTCAATTGATAAACAAGTCCATCAATTAATATAATTGCACAAATTTGTTGAAATGGATAAATATAATTTTTTTAGCATGTGTTCTTACAATATTAGAAAGGTTAAATGTAGACATTTAAGTTTTCTAAGGACCGAGACCACAGACATGACCGACTCCATTCGATTGACAGGGTCCCCCCTTCACCTCGAACTTTGGTCCCTTGGGTCGAATTCCGACCGTGCCACCAAGACCCAAAAATGTGCCCATGCTATTAGATCGTGCGACACTTTTAACTCTGGATCTCCACCAAATTTCGTCTACCGAAGCACCTTACTGCCTCGGATCCTAAAGCAAGCTTTGTTCCTCCAATCGTCAATTATATCTCCAATGAACTCTAACCCTAATTTATGACCATCGACAAACATCGACATGGAATCTTGCCAAAACTTCACCAAAAATAGTACGCTTCGATACGAACTCAACGATGCTAGCGGCGTCGAACGATTCAACCCAGATCAAGAGATATGAATTTTTGAAGTTTTCGAGCACATTTTTCCTGCTTGCTGTAAATCGATGATAACTTGATCGATCCTCGATGAAATTGAGTGCCATTAATTTATAAAAATACTAGATGTGGATACGAACAACTTTTATATTAAAGGTTGGAGCTAATTATGAAGGGATTTGAGTATGTTCGAAGAAAGGAGATGTTTATATTTCACTCATTTTGAAAGTTCCAAGGAAGTAAATAATGAGCAGCGAGATTGAGATGAGTATATATAGACACACAAAAGAGGTGCAATGGGCAGCGATCACCATCATGGAGTTTCAAATCGGGATCCATTAATTTTAGGCTAGGATCAAGGAAAGAGTGGAAAGGGTATGGAGAAAGTAAGGGAAGCATGGGGAAAGAATATGGTAAAGTAGCTGTATACATACAGTGTTTGATTTGGATTTTAAATTGTGTTCGGATATCTACTACACAACACAGTGTTCACGTACGAGCTGCAAATGATAGAAAACAGGATATAATCGCATACAATACCGTAACGCGATCTTAAAACAACACAAAAACACACTGGTTGTTAAATTTCGTTAAATTATAAAAACACAGATGTTTGATGTTAAAATACGTTAAACAACAAATTTAAATATATTTCAAATTAAAAATTATGGAAAATCCTATAAATTAAATTAAAAATACGTCATCAAAAATCGGACAATTATTTGAACATAGATTTTATTATAAAACCCCAGATCGAATATTTAAAACTAATATAATATTCTAAACATAAAGTGATTAAATTTCGGGTTGTTACACTTTACCCCCCCCCCCCTAAAAAGAATTTCATCCCCAAAAATTCATTATATGAACATCCAATACTATTTATAAGTTCCTATGATGTTCATAAATCATTCAATACAAAATTTGATTTGATCTCCACGCGAATACATAACTTCACTTCCGAACTAGTATCGCTCTCCTGATTTTCTATTATGGAGTCCGATCAGGCTCCTTGATTTGGAACCTCTATTCTCCTTACATAGTCATATACTATGATAGAAAACTTTAGTCTCATACTCAAAACCCTCATCAAGTGCTTGCCGTCAAAAATCGAGTAATAGATCCTTATTTGGAATGGTGTGAAACACCTCAAAGCCATGTACTCGAACCTCATATTAAAACTGTATGAAAAGGGAAATGATCTATGTCCAACTTACGCACTTATGTAATCTGTTTTTACTAATACCAATTCTATTCCTATTAAATTTTTCTGAAAACAAGTTCACAAAACACAACTTAAACTCACAAATTTGTATAATATCCTACCACATCTTAAGGGTATACACAACTATTAGATCCAAACTTTTATTTTGAATTCACTTAAGAATTTTAAACACTCGGGTTTCTATTCAAAACACTTTTTGAAATTACAATATATATACTTTAATCCATAGAAAATGTGTGTGTGTGTGTATAGCCCCAAGTAACCCCAAAATTATACCAAGGAACTAGGTACTACCAATAGTATCATACAATTCTTTACAAGAAGAATAATACTCAAGAAAAACATTTACCATCTGAACGTATCTCATACCCATTTTAGTTATTTTTAAGCCACTCAAACTAGTTGATTTAAAACCACTTCTTTCTTTTCAAATCCATTTTGAGATAATACTAAATATATTTCTAAATAAATAGTTTTTATCAAACTATCAATTTCCAACTTACTTTGGATTTGTCCAGATTCGAACACGTCCCAATTGTACAATGACAAAGGGAATAATTTACTAAGTGCACTATACCATTCGCCGAGGCAAATATCTGATCGTCGCTTAGAAGATTATTCTGATCATCACAAAACAAATCGGGACTCCTTTCCCGAACCAAACCAATGAATACACATTTCCTATATAAAAAGAATTTCCAAAGTCTTTATACTTTAAAACACATTTTAAGTAAACTATTTCTACTATTTCCAAAATCATTTAAAATAATAAAGTACATATTTACTTAAAAGTAATCCCCTTTTCAGTTATTTCTATTTATAAAATATCTTCAAATAATATTATTATTATTTCCCTCAAACCTTGAAAACCATTTTCCAAAAGTACCGGGATTTAAATTATCAAATCCTTTTTATTTATAAATCACATTTATAAATCAACTCTTATATAATCATTTCCTTTTAAGTATTTATTCCCAGAAATATTCTGGCTTTCTTTTAATAAACTTATTATTATTAAAATCCAAATTTTATAAATTAATTGTTATATAAAGTCGTTTATAAAATATTTATTTCAAAATATTCTGAATTTCTACAAACATCTTCTATTAAATCAAAGTTTTAACCTATATTAACACCGAACACCTTATTATCAAACTTAATTCACAAGGTGCTCGTTTCAATGTTCCCAAACATTCTATCTACCCAACCCAGGTTTCAAAAGGAAGATTCTAGATAGATTAATATATAATAGTCAATGCTCAGAACTGGACAAGCATGGCTGATCAAATCCTAGATGATAATAATGGAATATTATCATTTCTAACAACCAAGCACGACCTAGAATAACCATATTAATTTTAAAAAAATTATTTCTTTATATAAATAATATTCCTAAGTAAAATTATTTCATTTACCACTTTTAAAATAATATTATGTCGATTGGACTTGTTCAAGTGTTTAGGAAACCCCAACCGATGATGTTAGTCAGACGCATCGACCAGAATTCTTAAGCCACTCAACAGGTCAATCAACATAATATAAAACATTTTTATACACTAACAAATACCCGCTCATACATATAATACACTCAAACTCATATAAGGCATTCCATTACCTTATCACTTAATGAGTTACCCCACCAAAGCTAAGGTTCTCGCTTAACTTTGGGCTCTAATACCACGATGTAACGACCCACTTTTTCGAATAGTTTAAGCGAACAATAAACCATACATACCCTACTCAAATTGAATGAAAAAGCAGATAGTTAGGGGAAAGAAAGAAGACAAGAAGAAACTAAACAACACAGAATCTCACAGCGGAACGAATAATCTATAATATACAACAAATATTTTACACTAAAACAAACTGTAATATATTTATATACAGACATCAATCAGGGTATACTAACCTATTTCAGCCCCGACAGTTATAACAACCTGTCCTCACAATTGCGGATAAATACAACAATGTATGCAACGAAAAAATAACCATATACGTGAATACGTCTCCAGCCTCCAGTTCATGTCCTGAAGCTCCAAAGCATCCAAACTAAATCTATAATATGCACGGCTTGACCCGAGCATTTAGGAAAAACAATGCCCGAGTCAGTCTGATAAAACCAGCATGAGAAACTCAAATCATAAGGAATTTTATTTATTATAACTTGTAAAATCTTTTAAAATCAGAGGTATCTCCTAAAACCACGCCACACATAAACATGGGCGAGTTTTTATCTTACGATAACCAAAAAATTTTCTATAAAAAATCCATTGATATTATAATAATGTCTAGGGATCAAGTAAAATATGAATATAGCTGAAATGCTTGCATCTCACTTTTTTAGCCTAGTTGTGCACAACTAAGTTCTCACAACACTTACTAGAGAATGGATTCCATATAATGACTGGGCTACTGGGGTACCGTCCGTCACGGTGCATCTCTAGGTGAAATAAGACCAAGGACCTCACCGAGATCCTCTACCAATACAGAACCGGCCTACCACTTGACTAGTAGCACCGAATATGATCACAACTCCGTTAATGGGCCTCGAAGCATACAAATGAGAGATAATATCGACTCTAGATAGGGATGATCATATCCTACTTTAGAGCGACCCACTTAGCCCTGCTGCATCTCCCATGTTTTAGTCATTCCCGTTTGATAAGGCTTGAGGCTACGTTTTACCTTTTATATAGCACTTCCCACTTAGAATGCTAACACTACCCTCCAGGCAACAACACAATGCCATCATTCATTCATACAAGTTTGTTCTGGGACTGAACAAAACGCTTGAGAGCTCCGTCTTCAATTCCATCATCTTTAAGATATCTTCACTTCGAAACGCTTAAGTTAGATCGAAGTGGTTTTCAGATAACCTATCCGATCCCGGTCTCTTCGAAACAACATTCGATAATTTCTGGTAAACTCAACCCCGGTTCTTTAGGAAGTAAACAGTCAAAGATAAGAGCAGAGACCGCCTCCTAACCGTTAGTGGTTGGATTCCTTATCGTTTTTCCTAGGAGAACGAAACAAGATTTATATGCATAGTACATCATCATCGAAGATGACTGTGCCATATAACTCACGTGTTTCTCCAAGATATTTCCAAAGTGACATTTTGGGTCCATATTTGATAGTCGGTTATTTAACTATCAATAACACACATTTAATTTTAGGGATTTAATTACCCATAGCAATCATTAAGCCTCAAACAATTTTTTTTCATTTATTCAAATATCTTTCCAAAGGAGTTTATCAAAAACGTTCATATACTGATATTACTAACATAAGAATATTCACAAACACTCGTGAAAGATTTCTCCTTTCCAAATCATATCAAAAGGATTAAATAAAATATTATTCTTTTTTTTTATAATATATCTTTCGTACATAATATTTCCATTACCCAAGCTCCAAATCATTTTGTATAACTTCTTTATAGATTTCCAAATTAAACCCTTTTACTAAACCTCTTCATTTATGGAAGCTCCTTTTCAATTCCAAATCCATTTATAAAACACTTTATAAATCTCCAAGTCTGTTTATAAAATTCTTTTATAAATATCAAAACCATTTATAACCGTTTCTACAATCATTTATAAATATCCAAAATATTTACAAAACCCATTCCCAAACTCCAAGATCTTTTTCCCATTTATGATACCCTTTTTATAAATAAACTTAAACCAATAAAGTTCCTTCGATAAACAATAAACTTTAAAATACCTTTAACAACCAAGTCATTATTTAACATTCTTTATTTAATTATCTTTTAACCTCATTAAAAATAATTTTAGGATAACCTTAACATTATATTATATTAATTTAAATAGTATTATTATACTAATAATTTAACTTCAAACAATATTAATATAATTATAATTAACCTCAAAACATTATTAATATAATTATTAATTGAACTTTAAAACAATATAAATGAAGTAATTTATTAATTTCCAAATAATATTAATATGATAATTAATTAACCTTCAAATATAATTAAATAACTTAAATCACTAAAACTAAATAACTTTAATTAATCATATAATTTAAAACATTTTAAATAGATAATTAAATAACTTTAAAATGGTAATTAAATATTCTTAAATCATTTTTAAGAATCATATTAATAAAATAATTTACTTTAAATCATTATTTAAAAAAGTAATTATTTATCTTTGAAACATTATTAATGAATCATAATTACCTTTAAAACTTTATATATATATATACATACATACAATGGTTCCATAATTAAATTTTCTAAAAAAAAATTCCTTTTAGAAAGAGGCTTAATCAACACTATGGTACTTAAATAAGTTACCATTTCATTCAATTTTAATCTTCCAAGTTATAGTATTTGGTATTTACACAGTCATACATATATGTAAATTAATTCCATAATTGACAATCAATTGTTAACACAATAATTATCCAACATCGATCAACTAGTATAAACATAAGTATCTACAGTAATGTAATAGAAGAACTGTGATTTATTCTACTAAATAAATATCCAATTATAACATGTATAGTTAGTTACAGCAGAAAGATGTTTTATTCTACTAACCGGGCGTTCAGTTAATTTAATTTAGCGGAGCAGTGTTTTATTCCGCTAAATAGATGTCCAAATTACCCCCATTTAATTTGTTTGGCCAAATAAACATCAATAGTTTAGGTATATAAATTTAAACGACGTTATTAATTAAAATAATGTAATTTAAATCATGTCCCTTTGCATATGTCATAATTTTATACTTGTCTAAAGCTATGAATAAGTTACACTACAATGTTGTACTCGACTGTATGAGTCCAACGCAAAAATCCACGTGTCAATCGGATTCAAAACAAGCAAGATATTACCATTCAAAATTAACTCATTTCTTTATATTTAAATAAATCGATATGAAAATCATTTCTCACCCAAACATTCGGCCCAAGGCAAACACCACCAAGCCCACCCGCATGCGATAATCTTCTTCCCTAAACCTCCTTTCTATTTCCAGCATCCAAAATCGTGCACGACTTTGTGCATGTGCATGTGCACAGAGCTCGAGCCACCAAAGCGACACCCCAAGACCACAGACATGACTACCTCCATGCACTTGACACGACGCCCTCTTCACCTCGAACTCCGGTCCCATGGATCGAATTACGACCGTGCTACCAAGGCCCAGAAACACGCCAAGGCTATTAGATCGTGCGACACTTTTAGCTCTGGATCTCCACCAAATTTCGCCGACCGAAGCACCTCACTGCCCCGGACCCCAAACCAAAGCTTCATTCCTCCAATCATCAACTATAACTCTGATGAACTCTAACCCTACTTTCCGACCATCGACAAACATCGACATGGAATCTTGTCGAAACTTTACCAAAAATAATATGCTTCGATACGAACTCAACGATGTTAGCGGCGTCGAACGATTCAACCCGGATCAAGAGATATGAATTTTTGAAGTTTTCGAGCGCATTTTTCCCGCTTGTTGTAACTCGATGATAACTTGATCGATCCTCGATGAAATCGAGTGCCGTTAATTTCTAAAAATACTAGAGGTGGATACGAACAACTTTATGTTGAAAGTTGGAGCTAACTGTGAAGGGATTTGAGTATGTTGATTTTTAAAGAGAGTGAATGTATATATTTCACTCATTTTGAAAGTTTCAGGGAAGTACACAATGAGCAACGAGATTGAGATAAGTATATATAGACATACAGAAGAGGTGCAGTGGGCAGCCATCACCATCATGGAGGTTCAAATCAAGATCCATTAATTTTAGGCTAGGATCAAGGAAAGAGTGGACAGGGTATGGAGAAAGTAAGGGAAGCATGGGGAAAGAACATAGTGAAGTAGTTGTATACATGTAGTGTTTGATTTGGGTTTTAAATTGTGTTCAGATATCCGCTACACAAAACAACGTTTGCGTACGAGCTACGAATGACAAAAAACAGGACATGATCGCGTAAAATAGCGTAACGCAATCTCAAAACAATACTGAAACACATCGATTGTTAAATTCAATTAAATTTTAAAAACACTGATGTTCGACGTTAGAATACGTCAGACGATAAATTTTAATATTTTTCAAATTAAAAATTATGGAAAATCCTATAAATTAAACTAAAAATACGTCATCAAAAATTGAACAATTATTTAAACATATATTTTATTATAAAACCCTAGATCGAATATTTAAAACTAATTAAATATTCTAAAACTAAAGTGATAAAATTCTAGGTCATTACATTTGACATACTTTGAGTGATATCGACTTAAGGAATAATGCATCTCTTGTGAATATGCTCCTGATTCAAGTGTCAAACAAATTTGAAATCACTGTATTTGTACCATATGTATGTATTTATTCTGAAAATCTATTTGGTTTTATTTCGATTCCACTCATAATTATTGTTTTACACATATAATTATGTAAGCTTAATTTATTTTTAACTGTTTATAATTTGTTGATTATTTAATATTTATATGTATTCTATAATTAAACGATATTTAATTAACTTTAACCTTATTAATTAAATCATATTTAATTAATTTTAATTCTTCAATTTGACTAATTAATGAGGCTAAATTTTATTTACAATTTTAGATATTATATTTTATTCACCTTAAACTACTTAAGAAGAACATTCAACTATAACCATTAATCTTTAAATATATCATATATATATATATATATAGCTTTATGTGTGTGTTAATTAACTAACTGGTTAATTAATAAATTATTTAATTAACTATGTTAATTAATATTTAATAAATTTCAAAAATCTATTTAGTTTAATTTCTCAAAACAATTTTGCGAAAATCAAAACATTTTAAATTACTAAACTATAACATTTATTGTTTTACTTACGCATATCTATATATATCATGCATATAATTTAATTGATTAAAACTTAATTAATTGTTTATCAAATAAATCATTTATTTAATTAACATTTTAATTTAAATAATTTACTAAATTTTGAAAATTTTATTTAATTTACCTTAAACAATTTAAGATGAAATTTCAATTATAACTTATATAGTTACATATACATATATCACATATGTATGTGTATATTAATTAATTAATTTTTAACTAATTTCTTATTTAATCAATTTAATTAATTAAATATTTATAAAATTTTGAAGAATTAAGCAAATTTATTTTATAACATTTATAAAATTTCCCTTTTATATTTTAAACTTAACATATAAATTCAAAATACATTTAAAATGTTAAAATCTAAATTTGAAAATCAACTCAAAGCCAAAAATAAATCTAGGTCTTACATTTGGGCAACCTTTTGAACTTAATCCTCCCATTGAGTCAGGCTAGTATCCAGAGAGGGGGAAATGCTTTTTATTCAACTCTGAGCATAGACACTATTATTCTGGACATTTATCGGATAGAAAAGGTTATTTATAGGCCTAATGCTGGCTAATTAGACTGCATTGACCATATGGACTCCGATACCATTGATGAAACTCGCTCTGATTCGTAGTGGTGAAATGGGTAAATTTAAAAAAAATCCTACATAGATCTTAGTGGGTCTATGAAGTCTAATACCCAATACTAGATTTAATCTAATTGTTTTAGCAAAAGCATATTTTATTTGAATACTTTTTGTCTTACTTAATTAATCTAATTAATTAAACATATCTAATGTAAATATCCGGTTAAGAGAAATAGGGCCGGGAATGGTCAACCATGGATGAAAGAAGAAGAGCGAATCAGATTTAATTAAATGAATAAGGAAGGTTTTGTCTTATACAAGAAAGAAATCTTTTCGTTCCTCTTTTATAAATCTTTCCCTTTAATTTTAGATATAACAATTAAACCACATCCTTCCAAGTATAGCCAGCCATGTAAGGTCTCGTATATGGACTAAAATATCTATTATATATTCATACATGTATTAATTAACATATTGGGATGGCATGATGATATGACACATAATAACATAATTAATATATACATGTGTTATTGAGATTTACATCTACTATGTATAACTTATTCATTTATACATACATTAGCTGCTTTAATTTAATTATTTAGTGTAAGATATATGGATGTAAAATATTTTTAAAATACATATCTTAATAACATAAAGCTTAATTTGACAAAATCTAACATAGGTTGACTAATTTAAAGTTGTAAATCCAAATTTTATGTTGACATGTCTAAGTATGACCAAGTAGAATATATTTAAATTCAGATCTAGGTCAAGTTAACCAATATAACATATCTTTAATTGACTATATATAGGTATTATTATAAATAATATTAATATTCAATTAATTAAAAATACAAGTACATTTTATATTAAATTGTTCTAATATATTTACAAACATACACATATAAACATACATGTGTGTGTAAATGAAATATGTAGAAATAATATTTTAGACAAATCTCTTAAAATAACCAAAAGGATTTTTGAAATTAAATACATATGTTAAGTCATATAAGATATCATTGAATTTTATTCAAAATTGATTGAAACTCAAATATTTAAATAATTAGAAATTGTATACTATGTTTAGAAAACTTTTACATGTGTATTAAAACATATTCATGGTTGAAACCATAATTTTATACATATATATGTTTAGTTTCAATCTATTAAATTGAATAAATCATATCAGTTAACTAGTTATTCTGATTGTGATGTTAATTCCAGATCAAGATGAGGCAATAATATATATATATATATATATATATAACCATGATAAGAATAATATAACTAATTTATAAATCTAAATTGAGATTGTACCTTATACACCTGTCCTATTAGTGACACCTTGATCTAAAAGTCCTCCTTATTCTTTGAATCGACATCCGAACTTTGCAAGAATAAGATGATGTAACAACTTGCACCACCCTACACACCGATCCAAAGCCTAATGTGACTTTTGGCACGCATCAAGCTGAGAAAATACGAGTTGTTGGGATTCAAAAATCTTAGAGAGAATAATTACAAGGGTAAATTCTAAGACATTCTTCACTTTCAGACCTCACACCGGAAGTAATTAAAGTATAAGTACAGCAAAATCGACATTTCAAAAAACCAATCTCCAAAATACTTGAGTTACATATATATTGTTTTCCAAAGTACAATATAAGTTTGACAACATTTAATACAATAGGTAACTACATGGTGAATAATAAATGATATGCAAACCCTAACCTAAAACTCCTTTCTCCATGTACTATGCCCAATCAACTGCTAATTTGCCATCCTGCAGTGGTGGAAAATGAAAAGAAGAGGGTGGATTAGACAAAAAGTCTGGTGAATGAGTTTAAGTTTAATATGTGATGATCATGTGCAGTAATCTTTAATACTACCCTAAGTGATATAGGGTATGTTACAGGTATCCATGAACTCCTAAGGTCCAATACCTATGGGTTCTTATCTTCCATAAAGGGTTGAAATACAAATAGAACCTCACATTATTGATCAATCAACTCTTCTAGAACTATCCATTACGAAAATACCGCCCGTAGGCGATTGTGGGAACTGCTCTCCCATAAATACCTATACCATCATTATGCTTGGAGAGGGAGAAACCCAAAATGTGAACTCGCTGTGTGACTCATCGTATGCACCGGTGTTCATCTCTCGATCGTAGTGGTAAAATGCCTCTTATCGTGCTATGCCGACGTCTACTTGTACTACTTCGCGCCAGAACCATGCGTACGAGAACTCCTGCTAGTACTGGACCCCTTTATACTCTTTAGCCACTTATCATGTTGTGCCGGGCCTGACTGTCCTTTAGAATCTCCCATTAGCACCGAGCTCACTCACCTGGTGTCTTCATTAATGTTGCATGTCCGCTACGGAACACCCATTGAGTGTCTGCGAAATACATCGGCCTAGTCAACTCTTACTCTTATTTAGGTATTTAATTGTTACCCAAACCGTGATGATCTATTGTCCTTTGATATGGAATGGACTTCCCAACTATCTCTACCATGTGTGCTTAGTCCAAAATAGGCTCAAACGATCAATTTTCCATTTATATAATTTTTTATGAAATTATATAATTTATATTCTTTAACTTGGGCCTTAGATCGAGGTTCAAACTTGCAATTTACTTGCAAATGGTCGACCGCTGGACCTAACTGGTCGATCGCTAGGGTTTTAGGATTGATCGGTCGCATACTAAAATTAGGGTTTCTGCATTTTTAATTTTCGATTGTTGATTATTAATTTTTGTGATATCAATCGCTTTTTCAGTATTTCCAGTGAATCCTAATTACTAGTTGACCAGTCTATATTCTAATTTCCATATCAATTTGTTCAATTCATTCAGGTTACAGATTTTAGGTTTGCCACTTATAGGGTTTTATAATCTAATTAACAGAAAGGATGTACTTGTATCAAATCATGTTTAACAATTTATGGATTTTAATCTGGTGTTTTACATGTTTCAAATTAGGTTTCTAACATCCTAAATAAAATAAAATAGTTTAAACCGAACTATAATAATCAACTTACTAAAATTATTCCCACCTACCTCAAGCCTAAGCTCTTTATATTTGCTTTGCCTAAGAATCACCCCTCCAAATGCTAGCTCTGCTTGCTCGTCTATCTTCAATTATTTGTATTCTTCTAGGTTGATTTTATTTTAATTTTTAAGAATTTTAGGTTATAGAGAAGAGGAACAAATTTGGTAGAGTTTTTTTACTATAAACTGCTACGTGAAGATTAGGGTTAGGTTAGGCTTGAATATATAGGGTTCGCAAAAAAGTTTAGGCCTTTAGATTTATGTTAGAGAATCTTCACTTTGATCATGCACGCGCATCAAATCTTGGCCAGAAAGGAATGATCGAAGCCATCAAAGCTACACTCCAGATTTCTTCTTTTTCACTCTCTAAAGTCGACCTAAGAAGACCCATGGTCGACCTATACCAATCGACCATGACATTTCGAGGGTCGATCTATGTATGTTTTTAAATTTATTTTATTTTAAATCTTCCTTCGTCTGCAACTTCTCTGTACTAACTCTGCTTTCGAAGTGTTATATATGAAAATTGTCAACAAAATCGCTACGAGTGCAATGGTGCAAGTTTCTTAACCAAATTCGAATGTTTGTAAAAAAAATTCTTTTTAGTTTTTATTTTAATTAAACTTACCTTTCTTGTTAAATTTCTATTAGATTTCTGAGGTGGTCCAGATGAATCCAGTGATATGTTTTTCTAATGTTTTTTTCTTTGTTTATAAAAATTCATCCTAGGGTGGAAAGAAGAGGGCAGCCGTGGGTGTATGAGAAGAAAGGAAAAAGAGAATTGAATTAAGAAATGAACGTGAGGAATTTTTTAAGGAGATAATAAACACCTTTCCCATCCTCTCTTTAAAACTTCCCCTTTTAATTCCATAATTAATTCCCAATTAGATATCATCTGTATCCCTTCCTCCCTCTTTAGTATGGCTGGTCTCATCATTCCACCATAAGGACCATTATTTCCAAAAGCTTATTAAGCAATCAACTATATTTAAAATCCGTTTAAATATATGCATACATCATATACCGATACGCGTATATATATAACTTTTATATGCACAATGAATAATTATGAGCAGCACCTAAAACATCAAATAAATTAATAAATAAATAATATTTCATAGATATTATTTAATTTATAACACTTTAGAAACTAATTAAATTATGTATTTTTTAAAGAATTCACAAATGTGGTTGTGTAACTCAAAGGTATGGATTCAGTAAGTGGTTAATATTGAACGATTCAAATATTAACGTCCACACGTTGCCTTAGTTAGTGGTGTGATAGATTTATCGAATTCATAGCTCATAGACCCTTTTAGTAAAAATCATTTTTTTTAATATCTTAAGTGGTATCAATAGTGACAATAATTTACATACGTTTACTAACATTATTTCACATTAGAATATATAGAATTTGGCATCGGTCAAAACTCAATTATTACCCTCATTCAACTTGATTGGTCCATAAAAAGTGCTTTGTTCAATATAACATTAGTCATTAACCGTCCTGCTCTGGTCAAGAATTGTGAGTTCGAGTTGACTATAGTCAACTATGATACTAACCTTATACAATGGAGGACGCCAATTCTCTTCTGAATAGTGTTTCACTTCCCATTCTTCATCTCAAACCCAACTATAGTCGCTTGATGGATCGTCATGCCATGATTGAACTATTTTCAAAGTGGAGTATACTAGTTACATAGTATCCTCAAGTCGAGGGAATTTGTAACATCATTACCTTGAGATTTCCTATTTCATCTAACTGTTACTAACTAACAGGAAACTCTCGAACGATTTATTCCATAGTTATACAATAAATACGAGCGCTAACCCTCGGTGCCTCCGGTAGCCATGAGTAATACACTACCTAACATTTGGAGAGTGTTACGTACTTTGGTCTCAATGGATGTATCAATATCCTTTCTTAAAACATCTTGATCAGGAATATTTAAAACAAAAAGTTCTTTTAATACTATGATTAATTACTCATAATTACAACTATTTGCAACTATAGTCACATATATGTAAGGATTTTCTTATAATATACTTTGAATTGATTACTTAATTAATTGCATAATATAATAAAGTATGTAAAAGAAAATAAACACCTTTATTACAAATAAGATTGATTACAAAGTTAGATACATCTAACAAATTAAATAAGTTCCCTCAGGGTATACCATTAACTCTTTCAGAAGGTAGAATTGAATATGGGGAATGAGAGTCCTCCTTAGCCTGGAGTTACATGTAAGGAATAGGTATCTCCTTGACATAATTATGCGATGTCAATTGATTTGTTTGGTGCATCTACAAAGAGAAAGATGGGAGAGTAGGCAAGGAATAAATGTGCTCATGATTGATGACTTGGTAATTAGTGCAAGTATGGGGAATTTGGGTGATGCTTAATGTTAACAAGAAAACTTGTTAACATCACCAAAGCTAAGTGGTTAACATGAAATTATGTTAATGCTTCAAAAGAAGATTTTTAAAGTGACCACTCTCTTCGAAACCCCTTTTGAATGAGTTGGTTTGGACAAGTTGCTTGCGAAGGGTGGTCTCAAGAAAATATTAATTGAAGTTAATAGGTCTAATCAACCTTATTAAAATGAAGGTTAAAGAGAAAGCACCCCCTGCAAAGCCTCTTTTTGAGTGAGTCGAAAGAGATTATTCATATTGAACATTTGTCCCTTTTGATTGTGTCGAAAGGATCATTATTTCCTCAAGAAGGAATATTTACTTTATATGACATTGTTTATGCACTTTTGGAAAGAACTCCTTCGAATGGGTTGTATGTATTACAATGTATGTACACCTATCGAAGGAATTCGTCCAGCTAGCACAGTTTAATATTTGTATGCTAAATCCCTTTCGAAACATCCCTTTCGATCAGGTCGAAAGGGTATTTATTCTTTCGAAATGGACTCAATGTACAATATATAAACTCTATGTTCTATATGCAATGGAATAACATTATGGACAATATAAGCTTCATAAATTTATTAATATCAAAACACTATCATCATCTTTGTTTAATATTTGATTTCATTAAACATGATGATAACATGATTCGTATTCATATTATCCAAATTGATCCCATTGCATCGCATAAGAAAAAATAGGAATTATGAATAAAAGCAAGCATCATGTGCAATTGATCATTAGTCAAGCTAATGATCGAAATGATCTCTCTCACGATCAAAATCTTTATTAAATGCATGCGCTTCCACTTTTCACATTAATCCAAGTTAAGTTACAAGCAAGAGAGCTTTTCCCAAATTGATTTAGGGTTACAAAGATTTGATTTGCTAAGAAATAGAAGAAAGAATTTAGGATTTCCAAAATTCGGTCGCTTAGACTCGGACCCCTAGGGTCGTATTTATGGATGCAGGTTAGCCCCCTTCCCCGTCTATCTTTTCACTTCAGTCGAAAGGTCTTCCTTCAATTTTCCTCGCGCATCCTTTCGACATGGTCGAAAGGCCTTTCTTTATCCTTTTGTGCATCTTCTTTTGATGTGGGCGAAAGGTATTTCCTTTAACCTTCCATGTGTATCCTTTCAACATGCACTACGCCATAGATGACCTTCTACAACATTTTTGCAAGGTGTTGCCAGCTAAAATATTGCGATAGATATAAAATTTTGGTCCTACTGCAATGTTGTATTTATGGTGTTACCTTAGCCATAAAAATGTGTTGCTCTAGATAAACAAGTGTAACACGATGCAACATTTTTATATAGTGTTGCTATAGATGTTTTCAAATTAAAAAATTAATAAAATTAGCAATCCGCGTGAATACGATCCAACGGTCTACATTTAATCTGATTGTTAACATGGATCACCGCTACAATTTGCCCTAAATTTTCGTTTTCCCGCTTTACTTTTCATACCATTTCGTTCTCACCCCCAATTTCCAAATCCCCAATTTCCAAATCCCTAATTTCCAAATCATATTTTCGTTCCCATTTCGTTCTCACCCCCAATTTCGCTGCTGTTTGCCTACATGTCGATACGCAACCTCTCCCAAATCCTACCAACCGCAGCCCCCAACAAAACTCCACTACCCCACCGCCGTTTCTACAGCCTGATTCCGATGGTCATCGAGCACACATCCTGTGGCCATCGTGCCTGCGATATCTTTTCCCGACTTCTCAAAGAGCGCGTCATCTGCCTTAACGGACCCATCGAGGACGATACGTCGGCGATAGTTGTGGCTCAGCTGCTATTCCTCGAATCTGGTGGTTCCGTGACGGCAGGGTTGGCAATTTATGATACTTCGACCAGATCCGATGCTTGAATCTTTCTTGCCAATGTTCAGAAGAAATTCGATTCTGATGAAGCTTCGCTCGATTGCTTCAGAAAGTACCATTTTCGGATTCAAGGAAGATGTCAAACGCAGATTTCTTGTTCGAGAGAATGTCGCTTAAATTTTCAAATTGGCCAGCAATCATAAAACCAGTTTCAATTCCTTGATTGATTGCTCGAATTGCTTTGACTTCGTCGTCGGGTGCGATGTGATATTATTTGGTATGTTTTCTGCCTTCTGGTTTACTTGATTATTCTCGATTTTGGTTACACTCGCATGCTTTTGCCGATGATGAATTGGGATTTATTTATAGGCTTTATTTCCTATAATCTCGGGTTTAATCTTTCTGTTGGACTTTGATAAATCTGGTATGTTGGATTGCGATGATGTATTGGTATGTTGGATTTTGATTCACTGGCCTGATTTTGCTTTGCCGATGATGAATTGCGATGTGATATTATTTGGTATGTTGGATTTTGGTTCACTGGCTTGTTTTTGATTTCTGATCTGAGCTTGTTAGCTCCTTTCTGCTGCATTTGTTAAACCAGAACATGAACTGATGCTCCAAGTCCTCTGTATATCATATTACTGCCTATGTTTCTCTTGTACATGCCTGATGCATTCACTGTTTTTGCTTGATGGGCTGCCTATGTGTACTGCTGTGTTTCTTGCACTGGCTTGTCTATATTTTGCTGAACTTGGTTCTTGTTTGTTTTGTTGGTTGCTTGGCCCTGAGTTGAATCCAGTCGATGACTCGGGTTTGACCTTGTGCCGTGTCCTTGTATCCATGTGTTGCATTCATGTTTGGCTTATGCACTTATGAAAAGAAACAACCCAAATACCTGAGGCAAATATTATAACAAAAATATTTTCATTTTCTGTTTGAGTTAAATATTATTTTCCAGATTACTGCTTTTGAATTATATGTGATAGGTATTGAAGACTGGACAGCTGGATACAAGCTTGAAGACAGAGTCAAATCAGGTCGATCCCCGCCGGGACTGTGGGGCCCCGGACCCCCGCCGGCGCTGCGCCCGGACCCGCTACTCGGCTCGTCATATATTTGTTAGTGTCGGTGTCTGTATAAATTGAAACTGCATATGTAATGAGTGAACAGAGTGATGTAGTGAGGAATATCTGTATATGTGAATATCAGTGTTATATATCATTGAATTGTAAAATAGTGGAGTCAGGAATTTGTACTATTTCAAATGTTGAAATAAAATATTTATTTAAATAAATTACTGTTTGAATATCAAATTCTGTGCAATAGCATTTTATTAAATAAATATTTATTTCTATTAAAAAATCAAATATGCTCTACATTGTGGGCCCCACAAATTCAGAAAGTTAATATCTATAGCAACATTTTGGAATGTTGCTACAGATACCTATGAGTGTTGCCATAGACCCAAATAGGGTTCTATTGCAACAATATTACTTATGTTGCCTTAGATAGTCAAAATGTTGCCTTTGAGGTCTAAGGCAACGGCAAAAATTGCATCACCCTAAAAGTGTTGCCATAGACCTATGGCAACATTTTTCGGGCCTAAGCCAACATTTTTTTTGTGTTGCAGAAGGCCATTTATGGCGTAGTGATGGTCGAAAGGCCATCCTTTCTCCTTGTGCATGCTTTCTTCCAATGCAGTCGAAAGGCTTCTTTTTTTACTCTTCTTATCCATTCTTATGCCTCCACCTTCTCGTATTAGACCTTTCGACCCAGTCGAAAGGGTTACCTTGATAACTCCCCGCTGACGTTTAAGCTTGAGCGCCTCCTTTACGTTGCTTCTTACTAGGTTGCTTTCGACCCCGTCGAAAGGGGTGTAGGAGCGCCTTTTTTCTTTGTGTTGCTATGCCGTTGCAGGTGGGAGTTGAGTTGGGCTTTCTCATTGCTTCCAAAGGAATGGCGAATGATGACTGGATCTTAGCGAAAGGATGCGGGGCCTTCATGTGGAGTTTTTCTTCATGCCTCCGAGGGGTTCCAACCATTTCAAAAGGCTTGCTCTTGCTTTCGAAAGGTGTATTGGAATCACCTCTTTATGTAGTAGATTGACAACTATGAAACCTACTATTTTAAAGGAGTTGGGTCTTGTTTGCAAGCCCATCATTCAATATCTCCAAAAGGTATTACGAACCCATACTAGCTTCTCTTATATATGTGGAACCATCTGCGTCGAAAGGTCTAGATGAAGCAGAAGAGTAACCTTGCCTTCTTTTCTACCCTTTCAAAAGCTATTGTTTTGCTTGTCATTTGTAACAGCATCTGGCGCTTACGACTACTTCGAAAGCCATCTCAATACCTCCGAAACGCAGCTTTTTATCTTTAAAGAAACCCATACCTTAAATTTTTGTAGAGCCCATCACTTTTATAGGTCTTCTTTCATACCTTTATTCTTAAGTGAATTTTTATGGTTAACATTTTGCCTCCCTGTATGAAAGAAGCTTTCGTTCTTTAGGATAAAATTTTAACAACTGCTCCATTCTAATAACCTTATTTCCCTGTAAAATTCAAAGTAAGTAACAATTTCTATCGTTAGACCATGACTTGAATAAAAGTATGCTTAGTGATTTGAAAATGATGTCAGTTTAATAGAGCTCTCGAATCCTAAGTTTGGAAGTAATAAACATTAGTTGGTTATCATCTATAGTTAATAAATGATAAGAAATCTACAATTATAAACGATTGGGAACCGTGAACTCTTGTTTGGCAATTTTTAGAAGTCCCGCCATCCAACTTTTGCAGTTACAAATGAAGTTCATGAATTGAACTCCCATAATATTAATAGAAAACCAAACATATAATAATTGAAATCTAGGAATTTTCCACTTGTGACAATAAATGTTTGGTAATAAAAGGCCATGAGCTATTATCTGGAAATAAGTCGTTGAAATCCATGAATCCTTATTTGAGGATATGTAATAGGTATTTAGAAACTCCTATTGGAATTAATAATAATGATCCAGGGACCGAGATTCAGATGTTGATAAATGTCGTTCGAAAGTTAATAGTAGTAAACCAATGACCTTGATTCAGGTATTAAGAAGACAAATTCAAAATTTTGATTGAAGTCTAGAAGTCCATTAAGATCTCAATACTAACTGTCTTGGAAACTAGATTCGAGAATTAACAAATGAAATCCAAAAATTGATGATAGAAGGTCCTAAACCCAAATTAAGGTATTGGGAAGACCAGAAATCCAAAATCCAGATTCGGGCATTAATAAGTGAAGTTCAGAAGTTAATAGTAAGTGATCCGGAACCTAGATTCGGGTTTTAGTGGATGATAACCATAAATCTATAATAATCTTTATAATAGAAATCTTGAGCCCAGATTCGGGCATTAATGATTGAATTCCAGAAATTAATAACAATAGTCCCGAAACCCAGATTCGGATATGGTGAAGTCCATAAATTATTAGTAAATACCCAAAACCCTGATTCAGGTATTAATAAATGAAGTTCCAAACTTAATAATGCAAGACTCGAAACCCAGATTCGGGTATTAATAAGTGAAGTTTAGAAATCCTTCTTCGATAATTAGTCGAAGATTTTTAATTCTTATTTAAACCTTCCGTTCTGTACCGCTCCTTGGGTTTTTACTCTTTTGACATGTGTTACACTTTAGGCTTTGTATGTTGTTGCTGTTTAATTTGTTGCTTCTCGAGCTTGGACGTCTTAGTCCATTGTTTGATGCGGCACTTCTCGGGCTTGGATGTCTTAGTCTGTTGTTTGATATGCCTCTCCTCAGGCTTGGACATCTTAGTTAGTTGATTGATATGTTGCTTCCCGAGGTCGGACGGCTTAGTCCATTGTTGTCTGGTGCGCTTGGTTAGCTTATCCACAAGCAGGACCCAAGGACTTACCCAAGCTCTCTCCAGGAGGCGCCTTGACCCGGCCATAGCGTGGCATGATCAAGGGCTTGTTCGGTGCCTTGGCCAGGCCATAGCATGGTGGGACCAACGGTTTACTTCATCCTCCCTTTAGGAGGTGCCTTGACTTGGCCATAGCGTGGCGTGGTCAAGGGCTGGTTTGGTGCCTTGGCCAGGCAATAGTGTGGCGGGACCAACGGCTTACTCCATCCTCCCTACAGGAGGCGCCTTGACCTGGCCATAGCATGGCGCGGTCAAGGGCTTGTCGATGCTTTAACCTGGTCATAATGTGGCATGGATAAAGACTTACTCTAACCTCCCTCCAGGAGACGCTTTGACATGGCTAACTCGACGCGGACAAAGGCTTTAACCATTTAAGGTAATGTCCAAGTGCAAGGAGAATTTCACTCCCAACCATGTAGATTTTCCTTTTTGAGGAAGAGGGGCTTTATTCATTCTTTGTAAGAAAATATGGTCGCAAGTGTTCCACATTCCATGTTTTAGGAACCATATTGTCGTCCGGTCGACATAACTTGTAAGCTACTTTGCATACAATTAGGGGACCTTCCCAATTTGGTCCTAGCGGTCCATCTGCAGGATTTCTTATGTTTGTCGTCACCCTTCAGTGTACTAAGTCTCCCTCTTGAAATGTTCTTGTTTTTACTTTTAAATTGTAGTATTTTGAAATTATTCTCTATTATTCTGCAGTTCGGATAGCTGCTTCATCTCTTAATTCATGTATTAAATCTTGCGATTCTTTCTTCAATTCCTGATTTGGGTCAAAAGCATATGCGATTCTTCGATGTGAGGTTATCTCAATTTCAATTGGCAACATTGCTTAACACTCATATGTTAGAGAGTAGGGGATATGTCCCATTGCAGTTCTAGTAGATGTTTGATAGGCCCAAAGTACAAGTGGCAATTCTTCTACCCAATTCCCTTTGGCTTTATTTAATCGCTTTTTCAAGATAGTCTTAATAGTCTTATTTGCAGCTTCAACGGCCCCATTGGCCTTTAGATGTGCCACGGAAGAGAAGCTTTTTATGATCCCATTCTTATGGAAAAACCGAGAAAACTCCTCACTTTTAAATTGTGTTCCGTTATCTGATATAATCTTATAGAGGATTCCAAATCTAGTAACAATGTTTTTAATGACAAATCTAAGCACTTTCCCCGAAGTGGTTTTAGGGAGTGGTTCTGCTTCTACCCACTTATTAAAGTGGTCTATGGAGACTACAACATACTTTGCTCCTCCTTTGAAAATTGGCAATGGCCCGATTAAGTCGATTCCCCATATATCGAAGGGCCATGGACTTGAAATCAGAGTTAACCGACTTGATGGCAATCGAGGAATCTTTGAGTATTTTTGGCATCTTTCGCATCTCCTCGCATATTCAATAGCTTGACTTACCATTCGAGGCCAATAAAAACCTTGTCTTATTATTTTCTTTGCCAACTTTGCCCAGTTGGAGTAGTCTCCGCAAAATTCTTCATGCGCTTCCACCAACAATTTCATCCCATCTTCCAGACTCACACATCTTAAGTAAGGTAATGCATATCCTTTCTTATAAAGAATTCCATCTATTATTGTGAAAGTTGGAGCATGTCGTCTTATTTTTCTAGCTTCCATATTGTCAGATGGAAATATCCCTTAAGAAAGATATTTTACAATAGGCGACATCCAAGTGTCACTATAACAGTCATCTGTCCTTGGATGATTAATCCTCTCATCTGGGATTTCTTTATTAATTTCCCTTTCTTCTCGCTCTTATGTCGTGGCTTGGGATCTAGTTAGGACTAACAATTCCTTTCCTTGTTTAGATGTTCCCCACTCAATACTTGGATTTGCTTGGTACCAAACTGGCATGATTCGAGTTTCTGGGGCTCCCCTTGAACTAGCCAACTTTGCTAACGAATCTGTTTAAGATTTCTCTCTCTTAGAACTTGATGTATAGAAAAGTCTTTAAATAAAGCAAACATCTTCAATATCTTCTTTACATATATAAATAGTTTGGCATCTTTAGTCTGATATACTTGCTTCAGCTGGTTTACATTAGTTGCAAATCACTAAAGATTTGAATTCATAGGATTTTGAGCTCTAAAGCCAGAGTCAATCCTGCCACCATTGATGTGTATTCGGCTACATTATTTGCTGCTTGAAACCCTAACCTCATTGCATAGTATAAGTGGTGTTTGTCTGGTGTTATTATGACATATCTCGCTCCAGCTCTTTGCTCATTCGATGCGCCATCCACAAATAACTACCACATAGGTTTTTCATCCTTTTCTTTTTTCAGTTGTTCTTTAATGAAGTTTGTACATTCATTAATAAAGTCTGCCAATGTTTGTCCTTTGATAGCTGACCGTGGTTGAAACTCAATGTCATACTGGCTAAGTTCAATTCCTCATTTTACTGGCTAAGTTCAATGTTCTTTAATGAAGTTTGTACATTCATTAATAAAGTCTGCCAATGTTTGTCCTTTGATAGCTGACCGTGGTTGAAACTCAATGTCATACTGGCTAAGTTCAATTCCTCATTTTACTGGCCTTCCTAAAGTTTCAGGTTTACTAAAGGCTTGCTTGAGTGGAAATTTAGTCAATACTCTGATTAGATGTGCTTGAAAGTATGCCCTAAGTTTTCGTGTGGTAAGTATTAAGCAATAAGCTAGTTTTTCTATTACCGGGTACCGAACTTCTGCATCCTTTAATCGCCTGCTCACATAATAAACTAGAAGTTGAGTCCCACTTTCCTCTCTGATCAAAACCGAACTAACTGCTTGTTCCGAGACTGCCATGTATAAGTACAAAATTTCACTGTTTCGGGACTAGATAGTATTGGCGGTTTTTCCAAATGATTTTTCAACCCTTGAAAAGCTTTCTTACAGTCTTCTCCTCGTTCAAAGTTTTTCTTCTTCTTGATTACATTGAAAAAGGGAATGCACTTATCAGTCGCCTTGGAAATGTACCTGCTTAGGGCGGCTACGCTACCATTTAAACTAATTACATCTTTGCTAGTCTTAGGCTCAGCCATGTCCTTGATAGCTTGAATCTGGTCTGGGCTATCCTCAATTCCTTGAGAACTCATAATGTATCCTAAAAACTTCCCGAAATGAACCCGAAAGAGCATTTTTGGGGATTCAGTTTCATCTGATATTTTCATAATACTTCGAACATTTCTTTTAGGTCTTCGAGGAACTTTTAGCCTCATAAGATTTTACTAGCATATCGTCAACATAAACTTTCATATTTTGACCGATATGTTCTTTGAACATTTTGTTGACTAATCTTTGATAAGTAGTCACTGCATTAATCTTTAATCCGAAAGGCATTGCTTTGTAGAAAAAAATTCCCCATTCGGTAATGAAACTTGTATGCTCCTCATCTGATTTAAACATGGGTATTTGATTATATCTTGAGTAAGAATCCATAAGAGATAACAACCTATGTCCATTAGTTGCATCAACCAACTGATCTATCCGGGGTAATGGGTAACAGTCTTTTGGACAAGCCTTGTTTAAGTCGGTATAATGACGCAAGTCCTCCATTTACCATTCGCCTTCTTTACCAATACTAGGTTCGCCTTTTGAAAGCAGAAGGGTAACCTTTCTTTCTTTTCTACCCTTTTGAAAGCTTTTGTTTTGCCTGTCATTTGTAATGGCACCTAGCACTTGCAACTCCTTCAAAAGCCATCTCAATACCTTCAAAATGTTGCTTTTGATCTTTAACTAAACCCATATCTTCAATTTTTGTAGACCCCATCACTTTTACAGGTCTTCTTCTGTACCTTTATTCTTAAGTGAATTTTTATGGTTAACACTTAACAATCAAGAGGTGATCTATGGAATATGACCATAGGCATTGGATTACATAAAAACCTTTGGGATGAAGGTGTTTCATTCATATATAGGGATAAAGATAGGACCAATCAAACAAAGGGTAGTCTCATTAATCTACTGAAAGGGGAGATCACTATAAATAAAGCATGCCTATGTAAGTAAACTAAATTTGATGTTTAGGATGAGAAAGTCTAAAGGTGTAATGAGGATCATCGAGTGTTTAGAACCAACGTACCATAAAGTATTATGAGCTAAATTAAGTTTATGAGCTTGAGTGGTAGAACTTCAAACTTCAGTGAGGATATTTAAGTGTTTGAAATACGTGAGCACCGAAGTAGAGTAGAAACATGAGTAGTTGTATGGGATGGGCGAGTCCCCGGTGTATATATAAACCAATATAAACGTTTGAAATACGTAAGCACCGAAGTAGTGTAGAAACGTGAGTAGGTATATGGGATAGGAGAGTCCCCGATGTATATATAAATCAATATAAATGTTTGAAATAGATTATCTTTGATTATTAAAGGAGATAGAACATTGAATTAATGATGGTAAGCGAGTAGCATTATTGTAGTGGCACATTATGATGGCTACATTGCTATGCTTATTTCAATCACATATTATTAACTATTTTAATTTTACATGATCAAAAAAAATTTGAGATGGAAATTTGGATCAACATCCAGCAAACGTGGGTTGAGTATTGAAACATGGTTTATAGAATAAATAATTGTGCCACACCTTAATGTCCTTTGTGCTAATAAAAACATGAACCAAATGTTGAAACCGTGACTGAGTGACATTAATGTCTTTAGTTTACTTTATTAGTTAGTTATTTACGTGAACATTCTTGAAAATGCAAAAGACTTGCTTTGATTTGGTATTTGCATTATATAATATATATATATATATATATATATATATATATATATAGCATAGCATAGCATAACATAACATAACATAATATAATATAATAGTATATATATATATATATAGTTAGTACAAAACATAACCTTTTGGTCTATCCCTTCGTCCGTCTCGCCCAATCTTCCCTTAACCTTGATTTCTGCTCGATTTCTTCATCGTTCGCGATGGCTCAAGCTATTTCGCATAACCCTTTTATGCCAATATACCCTCCCCCACCCATCTTAACTTGCACCTTTGATTCATCTCCAAATCCTTTATAATCCAAGAATTATGTATAAAAAGGGTATGTGCATACATTAGAATTACAGATCACAGAAGAAATTTGGGATTGGGAGAGAAAATAGATACAATTATATAAATTACCTTAAATATGCGTATAGTTGATTCTCTTCTCTTCTCTTTTTATTAGATTTCTATTCTTCTCCAATTTGTATGAATATAAATATAAATATCTTATTTTTATAATTTAAAAAGAAAGCAGAGAAGAAGAAATGATAAAGCTTCGCTGCTACCTCTAGAAGAATATGAGAAGAGAAGGGAGGGTTAGGCCTGAATTTATAGGCGCAAGAATCAAACTCAATCGTTAGAACAAAATATATTAAATCCAGTTCATTGGACCTAGGCTAACCCTAGCTGCCACACAGGGAATGGTCGATCGCCCCCTACCTTGGGGTTGACTGCCCCTTGTCGACCGCCGGTGATGGTGGGTTGACCTGTGGGCTCAGGGTAATTTAGTTAATTTTTCTTATTTATTTATTTCCGTTCCGAATTCCTTTTTCGTCCATAACTTCTTCGTTTGGACTCCGACCGCAAAACTCCAAACATGAAAGTTTCTCATAATTTTACCACGAACGCAATGGTGCAAGTTTCATGGTCAAATTCCCTCATTTGCACTAATCCCATTTTCAAAGTCTAATTAATTAACTAACTAATTAAATAAATAACGCCAAATTATGAGGTGTTACATTCTTCCACCGTTAAAAAGAATTTCGTCCCCAAAATTTCACCAATAACTAAGTCATGGTTTTGGCTCCCGATTATCCTAAACAATCAATGAGTTTACTATAATTTTGCAACCAAACATGCATAAATGCATAGTGTATTATTGTATCACCATACCGAAAATATGTAAGCATAATTATTCTAAATCGGATCCTCCTATATGAATGCATTTCTTTTGAAACATTTTTAGAAAAATATGATGCAAACAACCTATATATATATATACATACATACTGGTAGTTCTACATGTATGCAGCTTTTTGAAAAATCTTTTCATCCAAAACCCCCGTACTCCTACGAATAGAAGTATGAAGCAACCAATTTGCACCTACTTCCTTCCATCCAATAATCTAACGCATCAAAATATCGCTTCCTAAACTTTACTCCTATGCCAAAAAAAGGAATTTAGGTGGAGAATTTAATATTCTTACCACTTTATAATATTCCTATTCCCGTAGTATAGTGGAAACTTTCCCCACTGCCCCGGATTTACTCTAAATTCTCCACGTACAAAATGCATAAGGATGCTTATTTCAAGCTCTAAAACGGAATTAGGTCTGAAAATAGACTCGCGCGTGTCGTCGACAAGGTATGGAAATAGGATTCACAAGGCTAAAACAGTTGTTCCCTCGTTATCACTTGCATTTATCGTATCGTCGATCCTAATGCATCGATAAATTCATAAATTCTAACTCTATTTTCCATCTCTACGCCTAACTTGTGGTCTTCAAAATCAAAGATTTCACAAAAAACATTTCCCACTTTTCAAATTTGTACGTCATTTGAAAAATAATATTGTAAAATGTTCAAATGCACATTTTTCCTTGAAATAAAATTTTGAACAAAAACTGTAAAAATAATTTAAGAGTTAAAAACAACTAAAATCTAAAAAAATTTATTTTTTCACCAAACTTTTCAAATCAAGGGAAAACTTTTCAAAATATTTTTTTTCTTAAAAATTTTGATAAATCAAGCCACACTTCAACGTGATCGTAAGTCGGTTAGGCACTAAACGCATAAACCAAATTTCAAAATTCTATAACTAACCTTTACCCATAAAACTTGATATTTTATATTAAGAAAATGCCAACACATCTTATTCAAAAATTTTAGCTTTTAAGGAATAAGAGCAACGACCTGTGATACCAAAACAAGCTTATCATGTCCTTCGCTAAAAAAATTCAACTATTCTAAACTTCCAGTCTTATATTACATTTACTATTAGTCAAATGTCTTTATAAGATTCCCCTATTTATAGTGCTTCTTTACTATGCATATATAGGAGTGGTTCGCATGTTCAGAAACAGTAACACAATAAATAAATATAAACTCATAATATCGTGCATGCCTTTTTCAAGTGACAACTAATAGTTACAACCCAAACAAACCTAAAAGAAAAGAACAAATGCTGGAAGGAAAAAGGCAACAATACCATAAATCCTAAAATAATGCCTACAAACTATAAGATATCTCGCTCCGCGACTGGAGCTCGATCCGTTACTGCGACCCTTGAATTGTCGTAGCATGGCAGCTATACATCCAATCTCGTACCGCTAGCGCTGCCGGTGTTGCCGGTGGCTTCAGAATTGTCATCTTCCTAAAGAAGGATCTAATGATGGCAGAAGGAACCTTCTACTAAACCGCCTCTCCATGGAGTTTCACTTGTATTACCTAAAGATGAGAGTGGATAGGTGAAAATACGAAAAGTGACTCTATGGAGTGTTAATCCTTGATCAACAAATTGAATCAAAAGTTGCGAGTCTAATTGACGGTGATGCCGCCAATACTAGCGTAAGTGGTCTTCCGCACCAAGGGATAGATCCGATCATAACTTCCCGTCTTAGGGATGACGTTATACTGAATGATGAGCACAACCTGATGGGCAATCAGACATGGATTATCCGTCTTCCAAACACCCATATCCTAAGAAAAGATCTGCTGCAAAATCTTTGATTCGGTCACTTCTAAATCATCCAAGTTCGCGTCCTTCATGGAGGCCTCCAAAACCTCAGTGGGATCATCGTTAATCAACTCAATCAAGACAACCTTCACCTCCAAATGAATCAAATTGTTGCCTTCATCGAAATTCTATGCCAACGGGACATTGGAAAGGCAAATGCAGCACGGGTAACATTCTCGCTCAAAAGTCTCGAAGTAGAGGATCAGTGCAAATCCTACCACGACGAATAGCTTTTCCCGCCCAAAAACGATGAAACCTTCTGATCACTCCGGTCTAGCCAAGTGGCCTCTTGAGGGTTGAGATCATAATGGTGCAAGGAAAAACCGACAGTGTAGAAAGGTGTCTTGGGCTAAGAAATGGTCAGAGGGAGGAAAGGGTTTAGATTTGGAGTGGTGGCGGTGGGGCAAGATTTAACATGCAAAACCAGCACAAGGTGGAGGCAAGGCTGCTACTCCTAGGGAAAAATGGTGTTGCCTAAGGGAGGAACAGAAGAGAGAGGCTGCTACTTAGAGGAGGATGAAGAGTGGGTTCGGCTTATTGAGGAAGGAGGAACGAAAGAAGGCAACTGGGAAATTCGGTCGCGACTTTTGTAGTCTCGTTCCATGTTCAAGTTGTGCCAAAACTCGTTAATTGGTAGACCACTCTAAGTTTAACGCTAGGTGGTCAACTAGTAGACGGGCTTTGGGCGTTAATTGAACCTAGACCCAATTAGGGTCGGATTAAATAATAATAATCGTTTCACACCGTGTAACGACCCAAAAATTTTAGTGGTTTTATTTATTTAATTTATTGAATTTTGTGAAATTTGAAATAATAAAATTTTGAAATGTAAATTTGATATTTGGATTACGTCTAATTAAATATAGCAAATGGTAAATTTTCATTTAATAATATGAAAGTTTATTTTATTGTGTAATTTTATTTGAATTCAAATCAGTTAAAAAAATTGATGATAATAAAATGTTTTCCAAACCTGAATGTTTTTATGTAATAAATTTGTAAATCATCTTCTGAGTGAGACGTCATATTTCGTTTCTCCAAATTTTGACTGTTATCGCTCCGTTTATCTTACTTTCGGCAAAATAGCAGTATTTTCGGTATCGATTATCGACTTTTGATAGGATGATCGTACCACTGATATCTGTATGCCGTTTTGATTGTCTTGTTGTGCTGATCTCAGCGGTATATTTATTTATGTTTTTCAAACTTTGATACATGCCGGAATTCGTAAAACAATTACCGTATCGGTGACCATTTTTTTTCAAACTGTTGACTTCCGTGGCCTTTCATCTAACCAATGTGTAAACTTAAATGGCCTTTTATATTCTCCGACATTAATGTTTAACTTTCATCTATTAGCCAATTTACCGTTCTCGTTCATCTAGCCGTATATCAATTATTTCTGTTTTGAAAACATATATATTATAACTCAAAGTTTGTATATTCTTTTAACATGTTCGTTTTCTTTCCTTCCATCTACCACTGTTATCATGCGTCTTTTCCTTTTCACCTATCTTCTTCATTTCCCCTCATTCTATTTTCTTTCGCCTGCTGCCGTATGTATATGTTGTCCACGCAATCAGCAGCCGCAAGCCACCCACAACCTATTCTTCTTCCTATCCTTCCCCGCAAGCCTCTCTTCCTCCTGAATGCAGCCATGTTCCGTTTTCCAAAGCCCATCCATCGCTGAGCATCTTCTGATATCCACGACCTTTCTTCCTAAACTCATCCTTCCGAGCTCGATGCCGCCTTCTCACCTCAGCCGTATGTTTGTTTTAATTATGGGTTAGTATATATATTGATGTTCCATTTATTTTTTTATGTATTGGTTATATATATATGAATAACAAATTGCAGTTTAAATGATATTTTGATCTGTAGAGTTTTGAATATATATATAAGCTTAGTTTATATGTTAATTTGCCTAAGTATATATGTTGTATAAGTTATATAAATATATGTATATAATCTGCTAGTTATATTAGTATGGCCGCGGCTTTAACTTATGGTCTACATATATATATATATATATATATATATATATATTATACGTGTTTTGGTTTTAAACTTAGGTGTGTTTAAAACGATTTGTAATGTAAATAGGGTAGTATATTTATTTAACCTGTTTTCACATCTGAGTAGTTGTCCTCATATTTTTCCTGAAGCTTATGGGTTACGGTATTATATTGCTGAGATATATTAAAAGTTGTGTAATGGATATCAGTTATATAAGTAGCTATATATATAGTCATATAGTTATATAGCTTGTATGCACGTACCAGTTTGTTGAAACAAACTTGCCTGAAAGTATTTTAATATTTTATATGATATATAAATATATTGTTGTATATATCTAGCTATTATATATATTAATGTATGGAAATTATCTAAGTTTATATAATGTCTGCATTTGTATATTGATAATATATGGATTTGATGTTATATGTTTGGATATTGATTTTTGATTTTATGTATATATATAGATTTTAATGTGTAAAGTTATAATAGTCCACTATATTATATAAGCTGTTACAGCCTTTTTTTATATATATAAGTAAGTTTAAAAAAATAGATTTTATTTTATGTGTGTATATAGATTTTTGTCTTTTTGGGGTTAAAGTTAAATTAATGAATTGATATATATATATATATATATTCTGTTTGGGTAGTTCTATATAGTGGTTGCGGCTTTATATATATTTGTCAAATACATTAAGTATGTCAGTCATATATTTATATAGTCTGGTTATTTGAAATGTATATATTTAATTTTAAATGTGTTTGTATTTAGAATATGGTTTTATAAAAAAAATAGTTATATATATAGTTATATACAAGTTCACTTATACCCATTTATCTTCATCGACCCCATTCTGATTTGATTTCGTCTATTCCTTCATATCAGCTATGATCATCGAACTCGTATCCATCTAGCTTTGCTTTGGAATTCATGCTTGGATTCGTAACCCGTTTCATTGTCAAATATCTCTAGCCTCGAAAGGTGAGCAATCACTCACGATTAATGTTCTTTTATCTATTAAATTTGATTTCAATTGAAACGTCAATTGAAATATGCTGTTGTTAGATATTTACATTGTTATATATGTTATTATCTGTATCTGTTCACCTGCGACATCTGACACCATTATCTGTTATTTATCACTGATGATATATGCATGTTATTGTTGTTATATTATTATCATTACTGTTATCACTTTGCAAGTTCCCTATTAGTATAGAATTCACTATGGGTTGAAATGATACATACCCGAACGATCTATAGAATAGGAGAAAATCGTTATGGGTTGAAATGATAAACCCAAGCGATTTTCATTGAATTGAATTTGGGATTGCGGGTTGAAAAGATATATACCCGTATATATTTAAATTGCAGATTGAAATGATAAATATCTGTATCACTTGACCATATGGTAGAAAATTATATACAGACACCAGTGGTCTATATATAAATATTTTGAAAATGATTTCTATGGTTTGAAAGGAAATATATGGTTTTGATAAATATTGATTTTAATGATTTATTAAAGTTGATTTAATAAAGTTGATATATAATATGTTTAAGTATTTATTTAAAATTTATATTTTCAAATATAGAGTTTGTAATGATTCGGGTTGTAAAGATAAATTTGAAATTGATTTGAAATTTTATTTATTTAAGAATTATACTTAAATAAGTTTGATTTGAAATTTATTGAATTTGAAATTTTAAAGAAGTGTTTTACAACTTGAAATTTGATTAAAGGTGACTTAAATGGATATTTCAAACTTATATAAATTTAAATGGGATATTTTGTAAGTTGAAGTTGTATTCAAATGATATTGAAATAATTAGGTAAATATTTCAAAACTAAATAATAGAAAAGTGAATTGATATATATACAAAATTATCGAATTTAGTTTTCAAATGTGGGATATTTGAAGCATTGAAATATATTGAATTTGAAATGGTTTATTTGTGGTTCAAATCGGTATTTGAAATCGATATAACTTGAAAATGTTTAATTGAATTGGAATTGAAATTGATGATTTAGATTTGATTAAATTTGAATTTGGAATTCGAATTGATTTGAATCGATTTGTGAAAGTCGAGGAAACTATTTTATTTTATAAAGTAATTTTAAATTATATTTAAAACTATTGATATTTTACTTTATAAATTATTTTAATATAAACTATTTTAATATAAATCATTTTTAATATAAATTATTTTATTATAAACTATTTTAACTTATAACTATTTATATAAACTATTTTTATTTATAAACTATTTTAACTTATAACTATTTATATAAACTATTTTATTTTATATACTAATTTTAATATCTAAACTGTTTAAGAGGAAAGTGTTATGATTTCCAAAATGCTATAATTTCAAAAGTGTTATGATTTCCAAAATGCTATAATTTTAAAGTGTTATGATTTCCAAAATGCTATGATTTCAATGCTGTGATTTCCAAAGTGTTTTGATTTTTAAGGACTATGATTTCGAAAGCGTTATAACTTTGGAAAGTGATATGATTTTTGAAAATGAATATATTTGAAATGGGAATGATACCATATTGATTTGGTTTTTGAAATGGAAATGATATTTTGGGTTTCTGAAGTATGAACTATTTTGAAATGACCACGGTGTTATAATAACGTTTGGTTGTTAAAGAGACCGGGATCGGATATGGGCATACTCTCTGTCGATACCAAAAACCACTTTAACAACCGTGTACGCGGTGGAGATTCCAGAATGAAGTAGGATGGTGGCGACGATCCTATTGAGGTATGAACGTGGATCCGACTCCCGTGAGTTGGCATAAGGTGGCTAAAACAGGAGCGATCGACGGGCCAATGAGGTAGCACCTCTAATCGGACACATTTCTTCGATACTATTCTATTACTTTGTGATTGATTTGATGGCCACCCTTCGATTTTGATTGGGAGTGTGTTCCGAGGTGGGCGGTAGTGGCTGCTATGCGTTTCCACCAGCCCGGATGCGTAATTGGTATATCTACCCTAGCATTGCCTAGTTGTGCCGTGTCACCTACCATATCAAGCTTTACTACGAGTTTCTATTTGTGTTGTACCTATGGAGTATCTTCTCGTAGCCTCTCGAGGTATGCAGGTACTGCATAGACTATTGGCACTATTATGTGTTAAGGGGAATATTGGGTCACTCCTTAACACTATTTAAAAGTAAGTTTATTTTATTATAGACATTATTATAATAGCGTATATTACTACATAGTAGATAGTTTAACGGATCCTTAGAGTATGGTTATCCCAAACATTCTTTAACTTACTTGTATTTCAGTTGTTATTTCACTTGAGTTGGATTTATTGATATAAGAATGTTAATCCTGACTCGAGTGTTTTGTGTTTTGCTTTACGCTCGGGTCAGACTGAGTGATACAGCATTTGAGACTCACCTTTGGAGTTGGAGCTTCGCTTGGAGATCCAGCTATCTATCGATTCTGCTATCGGTTATTCAGTTGATTCCAGTGATGTATTCAGATCTTGTATTTTACTATTTTATTGAGACATCTATGTATTCGAGACTTCTGTTGTATCTTATTTAACTTTGTTATATATATAGTAGCTTCATGAACTACTATCCTTTTGTTTCCGCTGCATTATTGTTATATTACTCTGTGTCTGTAATCTGTGATTATTTTATTTACTGTATATGCTGAGTTTTGCTAAATTTAAATTAACAATTTGATATTTTGAGCAATTCAAATCCGACATGTATGGATGCGAATGGTTGAAAATTTCAGGTCGTTACACACCGTCTCCTTCAATTTGACACGATCCGAAAATTTCCTGTCTCATCATGGCAGTGTCAAAGCCTATCGCCTGGTCCCGAACCATGCTCCCGCAATTCACAGTAGTCCCAACAAAACTGCTGCAACTAACAACAATTATAAAAACCCAAAAATACTCCAACTGCTATTTCATGCCTACTTCGCATGGAAATATTTCTTCCAATAACTGGTGGTACAACAACACTTCAAACTACATACCCCAATAAAATTGAATGTCATTCTTATTCAGTCTGTACCTTAAAGTGAGAAGATTTTAAAAACCTCGATTTTATAAATAGAAAAATCACCGAGCTAAATATATGATGCTTTATACTTGTTTTTAAATAATAAAAACTATTTCATATCAAAAATTCCCTTAAAATCAAACTTATATATATATATTTCAGGGTTTCCAAAAGCCCTTTTTAAAATACAAATTTTCCAAATTGGAAAACTATTTCCTTGTTAAAAATCAAAATCAAGTCTTTACTGATATATATAAATATTTAAGGATTTCAAAAATTAATCTTTTACAAACAACAAATTTCTTAAGACGACCAACTTAGTGGTATATGTGTTTCTTCAAGAATTAAAATTTCAAAACTTTCCTAAAACAAAATTTCCAAAATAAATCATTGGAAAAGGAAATCTTTTGAAAACCCTTTTTCCAAACTCTAAGGTATTTCCAAGATATACTTTATAAAAATTCTCTCACGGGTTTTAGACTAAGGAATTGACATTATTCTCTAAATAAAAATCCGTTTTGCCATCAAAGAGGTGATTAATGAATGCACCCTACCAAATACCTCCAAACAATTGCTACATGCAAACTCTAATTTCAGGTCCATCTAGAATAAATGTGTGTCTCTGATTGGAACTCATCATCAAAATCCTAAATCATATGGTAGCTAGAATCTCAACCATCAAGTCGAACACCTCTAGTCTCCAGGATTCCACCATATGTCATACTCATGCTCTTCATCATCAGCACCTTATGCATCGCCAGCACTCCATGGAGTACTTTAGAGTCGGCATAAAAATCTTAGCTCTATGATATTTCCAACCCACTGTTGCTTTGCCCATTCCTTCAGAGTGGAACTACTACTTCTATAGTTGGAACGCTTAGAATCGAGCGTAAAAATATAATATTCTAGATAGGAACATACAAATACATTCTCTCTATTTATCCTAATTCATCTGATCTACTAATCTAGGCTTTGATATCAAATGTAACAACCCGTACCACAATGGGCCCACATTTTGACAAAAATCGAAACCCAAGTCCATCAAAGCATAGATCGTTGGATTTGGTACCTGCAAATAAGCATGAGCATCGTCGGAGATTGATAGAAATCTAAGCTCACAATGAAACAGTAATAAGATAAATACTGACTATAATTTCTACCTTGGAATCAAGGGAATTCCTTGGATATCATATTGCTACATTAGCATCAAGCATGAGAAAAAAGAAGACTTCTCCAACAACTAAACACATATAGCTTCAGTGACCAGTTCCTCTAAATCTATCCTGTGGGCTGTAATGAGAAGGGGTCAGAACAATGTTCTGGTGATTGAAAAATCTATAAACTATCCATAACATAAATTTATACAGATTGGTCTCCATTTAATAGTTATGTCTATTAAGGTTAGCAATTCAACCTAACCTTGCATTGCACATACGATTACTTACTTACCCATTCCTAAAGCACAAAATACCGATGAAGCCTTATCAACCACCAAATACTTCCAAACCCAGTTGCCACTTAATACTTCTAAATACGAGTGTTACGGCACGTGCCACGTGATGATGGCATGCATTTTAGGCATGAATTGTTTTCTATAAATTGAATATGTTTAACATATTCAAGATAAATGATTTACACAAAATTTAAGTCATGTTTTTGGGTTGAAATCATATGTAATTAGTTTGAATTTTTATTTCTTTGTTGCAACATCTGTTTTTTCATTAGTTTGAATTTTTTTCCTATTAATTTGTAAAAAGGTTCTATTTGTTGGATCTTATTGTTAAATGGTATTAAGATTTATTAATATTTGTAGAGGGAAGTTTTGAATTCATAAAGGAAGTTTACTTGTTATATCCTATGTTTTTGTTTAAGTGATACTAAGGTTTAATAATATTTGTAAAGGTTTATTTGTTGGATCTTATGTTAAAGTGATATTAAGATTTTATAATATTTATGGAAGAAAATTTGGAATTTGTAAAATAAGTTAGATCCTTATTTTAAGTGATATGAAAATAGAGGGGCGTTACGGTATGCGCTTCACGCGTGAATTATTTTTCTACAAATTGTATATGTTCAATCATATTTTGTGTTGAAATCAAGTGTAGTTAGTTTTAGTTTTTATTTCCAAGTTGCGAGGTTTGATTTTTTGTTTGTTTCAGTTTTTATTTCTATTATTAATTAACAAAGAATGAATTTCTAAAAGAAATTTATTTGCTAGATCCTATTTTTAAGTGATATGAATTGTACTTATAGATGGGCGTTTTGAATTTGTGTGAAAAAAATTATTTGTTAGATCCTATTTATAAGTTATATTAAGAGTTGATTTGGTAATATTTATAGAGACATTTTGAATTTGTTATAAAAAAATTAGTTGTTAGATCCTATTTTTAAGTGATATTATGATTTGATTTGGTAATATTTGTAGAGGGTTGTTTTCGAATTGGTTAAATTAGTTTATTTGTTAGATCCTAATTTTAAGTGATTGTGAGATTTTGATAGTATTGTAGAGGGGCATTTTTTATAGTTTACGCTAACACCAAAAGAGTGCGACATCAAAGATATTATAGTTGTTAAAGATGTTATGACACGTACTTCACGCGTGAATTATTTTCCTTATAAATTGTATATGTTTAAATCAATTAAAAAATGATTTTTTATTTTCAAGTGATATTAAGATTTGTATATTTGTAAAGGAAGTTTAATTTTAGATCCTATTTTTAAAAGCGTTTTGAATTTGTAAAGCATGTTTAATTGTCAGATCCTACTTTCAGGGGTGTTTGAATTTGTAAAAGATGTTTAAAATTAGATCCTATTTTTAAACGATTAAGATTTGATAATATATAGAGGAGTGTTTTTGGTAGTTCACGTTGATACCAAAAAAGTGTGACACCAAAGCTATTACAACTATTATTAAAGATGAAGCGGGTTTATATAATCACAACATAATATTTTTAAAAGAGAAATAGGCAGACTCTGCCATTTAAGACCTCAATCAAGGTAGACCCCGTCATTTAAAACCTATTCCCAAGGTGATTTTCTAACAATGTTGTTAATGGTTAGTGAGTCCTAACTACAAAGATCTTTAACCACTATTTAAGGCTTCTGACATAATGTCGAACTATTACCGCATCTATCACCAATAAAATCGTAGCAATATAAGAGACAGTACCCAAGCCACTTAATACCGTTAAAAGGACTAGGCAGACTTGTAACCATTTAATATCTTTATTCTAGGTAAATCCTACATCTCTTATTACCTATCCCCAGGGAGACTCCTTGCTGGTATTATTGTTATTATGGCCTTAGCAATGTGAGAGACTGTCCCAAGCTACTTATACCTCATTAATAAGGACTAGGCAGACCCTTGACCATTTAAGACCTATTTATAGGTAGGCCTTTATCATTTAGTACTTAGGCGGACTCCTTACTGGTACATCTAGCTGACATCGCTTGGAATCTCACTAGGTTACTTAATACTTCTTTTTGGAAGAGAGATGAACCCTTAGACCAGTCATTTAATACCTCAAACCCGAAGCGAACCTTTTCCTATGGAATCTCATTAGGTTACTTCTTTCGGTAGGGGAAGGGCCCTAAAATAGCCGCTGAATACCTCAACACTTGAGTAAACCCTTTTAGAGACATCCTTATTTATTTGGAATCTCACTAGGTCACTTAATACTCCCATTTAGGAGAGAGAGGGACCCTACAACCACTTAATACCTTAAACCAGAAGCGAACCCCTATGGAGATATCCCTCACCGCTCCTAACTCTAAATTTGGACCATTTAATACTTTTCAATTAAGAAAGCAGGTCCAAACCCTCACGTCATCATGGGTCCTAGGATTAGTGATTTCTCATATCAATAATAAGTGCACCCGACTGTTAGAAGCCTCAAAGTGAATGGTAGTCTTCCATTGAGTGACTATATGGACCTCGCATCACTAACCTACTAAGTCCAATTAACCATCCTAAGTCTTTACTTATATTATCTTAGGTAGACATTGGACTTAGCTTATTAATTCCCTTTTTATTTAAGGCAATAAGATTTACCTTAAATGCTTATCTACCCATAAATCCCGCTTTAATGCTCATAAATGTCAATTTGTCCATAAAATTCTAACGGATATTTCCTAAGACATTTATATATGATTACTAATTTTAAATTAGTAACCTTTTTAACTATCAGTCCTATTAATCCATTTACCCTATCAAATTATTATAACTCCCATATTTATTACCATTTATTTCTCATTTGTTGGAGTTACAACCTTTTTAAATTCCTTTCCCATTAATTAATTATTCTAAACATGAATATTATGTGTAAGCATTGTATTAGCTAAGTTTTATTTAATTATTATAAGTGTAGTAAATTACGTACAAATATCTACTTTTATCGAATATATTCTAGTTACATATCTTCACCGAAATATTATTTTCCATGTTTAATAATTGGAATCATACTTAAAATGATTATCCGCTATAATTCTCATAAATTAGTCCAAAACAAAAGATTTAACTTTAAAATATAAAAGATTACATCGTTTGAAATTACAAGGACTAATCATTTCTTTATATTACTGAAATAGGCAGTGTAACCTACAATGAATTCATATTGTGCACATCTCTCTCCTTTTTTATTTGCATCTATTCCTTGCCAGACCAAAAGCTGTATTTTTCCAAAAAGGGAAAGAAATCAAACTAATTTACAAATATTAAATGGATCTAAATTCCAACAATTCCAAACATAGAAAAGTTTGCATTCCAATAAGGTTAGGGCAATAATCCAAATTCATAGCATTATTTTACAACCTATTTTCAGATCTGGAATAAATTTCATTCAAACCAATATTCTAAATTCATACTTTTGGGACTAATTTCTAGATCAGGTTGTAAACAATTCTAAATCAATTCATAAACAAGAATATGTAGACTATATTTATTATATTCAGATTATATTTAATTTGTTGCCTACAACTCATATATCATTATCCAATTAGGCATGATAATCAAATAAATACCAATGGGATAGTTTTCATATTGTAACAGTCTATAAAATTTCCCACTCACCTTTTAAAAGCAATCCAAATTTCCAAACTTGAAGTAAAACCTTTGATTATCTCCAAATCCTTTATAATCCAAGAAATATGTATAAAAATGGTATATACATACATTAGAATTTCAGATCTGAGAAGAGATTTGGGATTGAAAGAGAAAATAGTAGAGCTTCATTATTGCCTCCAGAAAAATATGAGAAGAGGTGGGAGGATTAGGCCTGAATTTATGGGCGTAAGAATCAACCTCAACCATTAATTCAAAATATATTAAATTCGGACCGTCGAGCCTAGGCTAACCCTAGCCGCCCCACAAGGAACGGTCGACCACCCCCTACCTGGGGGTCGACCGCCCCTGGTCGACTGTCCATGATGGTGGGTTGACCTGTGGGCTCGGGTTAATTTAGTTAATTTTTCTTATTTATTTATTTTCGTTCCGAATTCGTTTTTCGTCTGTAACTTCTTCATTTGTACTCCGATCGCAAAACTCCTGACATGAAAGTTGCTCGGAATTTTGCTACGAAAGCAATAGTGCAAGTTTCGTGCTCAAATCCTTCGTTTATACAAATTCCATTTTTGGAGCCTAATTAATTAACTAAATAATTAAATAACCAACGCCAAATTACGGGGTGTTACAGTCTTGCCTTTGGATCCAACTACCTCCTTTGACTCTATGGCATATGTCAACGATGTTCTGGTTACAGCAACTACAAATCCTTTTGCACCTTTCCTTGGTCGATGGGTCTGTGGATCTGCCTGTTACCTGTTCGTCCAATCCATCTACAAACACCCAGGTACTCCCCACCTCTAGTATTTTAGTTAGCTCAAATCCTGGAATAGTTGAAAAGCTAGGGAGAACAAAGAATTGTCCTACTAAGGAATCATATTTTATTAGATGGTAAGCCTACTCCTGTTTGGACATCACTTTTTAAAAGGAAACCAAGCAATGTTAGAACTTATATCCCAAAAAAGTTTGATGTTAGTTTTGTTGACAAACCTTCGGTCCTCTTGGTGGAGGTTGTTGTTGCGGGTATCTTCTTCTAGAAAGATCATTTAGCAGATTTCTTCCTAGATACCTCTTTTGGTTACTTAGTAGTAAAAGGCATGTTTTAAAGGCTTGGAGGCTTAGGGGAAAGGTAGATGTGTGATTTGATGAAGCAACGTGTTTCTTCAAGTTCTCGTGCCATAAAGAGAGACTTTGTATTTTTGAAGCTGAGCCTATCATCATCGAAGGGGCAATCTTTATATTTACACAGCGGAACCCCTTCATTGACCTTCCTCAAGAGAAGATCCTCTCTATCTCGGTTTGGGTCTGCCTCCCCAAAATCCGTCCAACCCTTGGAAGGTGTAAACTGATTGGCCAATCATATTGGTGATTTAATACATTTTGATGTTTCCACTGAGCGAACAAAACATTTGGATTTCGCTAAATCCCTTACTGAGATCACCCCTTTCGTACAACTTCCCACCCGTAGCCTCATTTGTCTCTTAGAAATAGAATCTCTTATGTGGAGGTTGCCTATCAATGGAAACTGGATATTTGCGACACTTTCTCCTTCTTTAGACATTCTCCCAAGCTTTGCCCATATTCAGATATATCCCATTTTGATCTTTCCCCGAAGAAGCCCCTTCCAAAACCCCCTTCTTCCTATGGCATGTTAAGCCCCAATCCTAACTAAGGAACCCTATCCTCTACCCTCGCCACCATTCCTGATATGGCTCCTCCGACCGACTTCCCCCTCATCTCCTATAGTTTCATATGCTCCAGCCCTCTTGACATCACCTCCGGTGTCATCATCATTTTTGACAACTTGTGCCCTTAACTTTGATCCTTTCTCACTGACCTCCCTGGCCCCCTTCTCCCTGCACTCTCGACCTTTCGACCTATAATGACTCACCCTTCGTAATACCCTGAATAACCGTTGAATGATAATGTTCGACTCCTAAATGGCACAAAAGACATTATATCAGGGTAAATTTAAAACAAGACATCATACCAAGGCACATCAAACAATATCACAATAGGAAGATAACGCATAATATATTAAATATACATGAAGAGAATATGATAAATAATATATAAAAGACTTCACTAGCGGAAGCAACTGATGAATAAGTATCAATACAAAAAGTCGAAATACATTAACTCCATTCATATGGAGTTCTGAATATAGTATTTGACATCAAGAGTCACATATACAAAGTAGCCTGTCTTCCATGTATTACATCACCAAGAAGTATATATCCACTATGTCAACTTCATACCTCCAGAATGATCTAGCTGTCTTGTAAGCCCATCCTCAAAAGCACCAGACTCCCAAACTACTCAATCGAGCATCCAAGAGTTGTCGTGACATAAATAGACCAAGACAAAACACGGGTCGGAAGTAAAGCCTGGTACGAGAGAAACTATCTCTAAGTACTATATATACATGCAACATATATACACCTAATAAACATTAAAAAGGGTCAGTGGGTAATACTAATCATACACCCGCCCTAGTTTATCCATGCACCAACAAGTTAAGATGATACATAATGGTGGTTCTCTAATTAAAATAGTACATACTATAACAAGCAATGCTGCTGAATATGAAAACGAGTGTAGGGTTAATACTACACTTCATTAGCAACAGTGTCAT
Source organism: Allium fistulosum (assembly GCA_030737815.1). Classification (NCBI taxonomy): domain Eukaryota; kingdom Viridiplantae; phylum Streptophyta; class Magnoliopsida; order Asparagales; family Amaryllidaceae; genus Allium; species Allium fistulosum. Next base: position 1,249,804,181 of record CM060905.1, read on the forward strand.
TGATATCTCAATCCCTATCAAAGCATATGAAATGCAAAATAAACACAACGATATAACTATGCTACTAACATGACATCTCCATATCCAAAACTAAAACACGAATACCTATAACCAATACCTGTGCTGAATTACCATTAGCTACTAAAGAGACCCACCGAGAGCCATAACTAACTTGTGGACTCCCATGAGAACCAACACCTCAAAAGAAGTTGGTCTGTAGGTTATGTCGCAACATCTAATCGTACTATAGAATAGTATATGACCTACTATAGACTGACATCCCAATCTCTCTCCGCCCCTATTCCGGGACCACATTTGCATGTCATGCGCCTTAATGGTACAATGTATTCCCTCACTATCACCCTTTCCTTTTAATTGTCTATATTGACATACTGGAACCATATGTAAATGCTACACCCAGCATACAGCCTTCCCACACGTGTATACAACACTGAAGTATTGTGTCCTTATGTGGATCGTGATTCATTCTTGAAGTGCTTTGCACCACCCAGTTACCCCAAGTTAGGCATACCAAACCAATTTATATAAATCGCCCATACCATGCATCTATAATTATATGTGTGTGTGTGTGTGTATAAATTACTTGAACAATGTATTGCAGTGTAATATATTTCGTCCACTATTCGGTAACCCCAAGTCGGGCATACCAAACTATCATACGCTTAAATTACATATCGACAAATTATGTCGAATTGCCATTAGCTACCAAAGAGACCTATCAAGAGCCACAACTAACTTGGACTCCCCTAAAAACCAACAACTCAAAAGAAGTTGGCATGTAGGTCGTGTCGTAGCACCTAGTCGTACTACAAAATAATATATGACCTACTCTAGACTTGCGTCTCAATCTCTCTCTACCCCTGCGTTGGGACCATGTCTGTAAGTTATGTGCCTCAATAGTACAATGGGTCCATGCACCAATCAATAGCCTCAAGTCGAACATCCCGAAACTATGTATAAACGCTTTAAATGCATATATATAGATGTATATATATATATAATATTCAGTGCATCCTCCAATACCCCCAAGTTGGGCATACCAGAACTATATTTATACCTATAGACATATATAAATCACATAAATTGTATGCATATACACACAAACACACATTCACATATGTATAACCAATCCAACTATATAGAAGTAATAAACATATATCGTGCACATTTACATACACAACCAAAGTAATAAATCTATCACCTTAATATCAATAACAATTCACACATACAATTATATAAACAATTCAACAAAAATATATCTTACTTAAGTAACCAATCTAACAATTATATCTTATTCATGTTATTTTACAGAAGTCTCAAACTTATTTTATAAAATAATACTCTCACCTATCAATCCTATTATAGCTTAATATATCTTAATTCGTCTATTAAAATTAAGTTTAGCTATTAAGAAGGCTCAAAATATTATATAGCTCATGGGTATAATATGTATGTATGCATGTATGTATGTACACACATATATAACAAACCATTTCTTAGGGTTTAAAGTTACTAAATTATGTTATAACAATATTCGGGATTTAATGGCCTTAATCAAACCCTATTAAATAATACAATACTTCTTTTAACTTTTCAAATCACCTTTATAAAAATTCATCGGCTAGTTAATTATTGAATTACACCATGATAAACCAATACCAAGGCCATAAACTTCAAAGCCATTTTAATACAAGTTTAACCTGCCTAAACAATTATTTTAGCATTACTGCTTATTTTATAGGTCATACTTTTAATTTTTGATTAGTAATAAATATATACATATCTTTATCACTAATATAACAAAAAGTTAGAGTTTAATTAATTTCTAACCATGTTATAGATTAACATCAACTCTATCTAACTCTATTCACTACTAGTAGAACACAATATTAATGCATACAGGATCTTAATCAATTATCCCAAATATTAGTAATAAAATATATAATAATATTTCTATCGCTGATATAACTACAAATTAGAGTTTAATAATTTATAACCATGCTATAAATTAATGTCAACTCCATCTAACCCTATTCAATATGAATAGCACATAATATTTATATAAACGAAATCTTAGTCAATTATCCTGAATATCTACTCAAACTAATCAAATTAAATGGGAAAATAATTGCTTATATATACTATTCTACCTCTTCTAGGTAGTCTTTTTGATATATATAATTGCGGGGATTTATACTAAAATATAACTTCAAAGTTATAATTCCGCTCACTTGAACTATAATTTCTCATGTGTTGGAATCTAATCCAAGCCCAGACCATGTCATAGATAATCTTACTACGAGAGCACTGGCGAAGATCACGTCTTGATTGGACCTCATACACAAGAGATATGAATTAAAAACGAAATGAGGTAATATATTTATTGATTAATTATAATCAACAAACTAATTACCTCATTAAACCAAATTCCTCCTCTTCCCCAAATGTGCACTTTCTTGTATATATGCATAAACCCAATTTTATGCATGTCTCTCCCCAGTTCTCATTCGATTTACCATGAAACGTCGAATGGTCGATTTCTACTTGCACCACTTTGCGCACACTTCGCGCACACCCAAGCTCGTCGATTCTGATGATCCCCTTCAATTCACGACTGAAGTCCCCCTCATTGGCCAAGCAAATGTCGCACTTCACCAACATCAACCGGAGTTGCTCTAACCACTGCCATTCGACCCATCATGTCGCCATGAGTTTAACTCACCTCGTCACCGCCGGCCTCCTATATCAATTCTCGACATCGCTACCTCAACCCTTGACCAAAATTTGACCGTGCCACCACAACGCTACGACAATCGATGACCGACCACACCACCACTTAGCTTCTCCCCTAGTCGAGACACACACAACCCTGGCCTCGGTTTTCCCTCTGTTACACTCCACCAAATCCGACCACATACAGACACACTCCTCCACTGCACAAACCCAGGCCGTTGTCGCTAACTTCGACAAGCATGGAGCCTTTGGTTGAACAATGGGGAGAGTACATGATTTTTTGAGGAGTTGGACGTCGACATTTTTCTAAGGGGGTGAAGTTGCATGCTATTGAAATAAAGGAGAGGAGGAGGAAGATATTTAACAAAGGGAGAAGATATTGTATAAATAATAATTTAATTCTTAAGTAAACCGCCTAGCATATTGAGCTCATACGATCGCACAACATATCAGATCGCCACGAAACTCGTCGGTGCACCACCTTATTTTTTTGGTCTCGATGGTATAAATTTCATCGCCATTCAAGATGGTGCTCCAAGATGATAATTTCATGCATTTCGAAGTTGTTTTGGCCATCAGATCATCTAATTTCAAAAATTCCTCGACCATACATCTCATAATGAAGTTTTCATCCTAAAAACACAAGCCGTCAATCGAGATCCCACTGAACCCAACATATTGTTATAAAATAGGTACAACAAGACGTAAATCGTGAAAATACCATGACTCCAAATGTAGCAATATTTATATTCATTTTAATTCGTAACGTCGATCCTATCTCAACGGAAGTGGTCTCTAGTTGTTAAAATATGGGTGGTTACACGCCCTTTCTTTTTCAATTCCTATTTCAACGGTCGAATACGGATTTACATAGTGTCGTATATATATCCGTATCCGAAATCATTTTTGGACATTTCTGTACCTACTAATGTAGACGGATATCAGATCTTCTTTGACTAGTTCACAACTAAAAATATAAACAAATAAATAAAAAACTTTGATTCATTATAAATCCTTTTCAGTATCCAAAATATAAAAAATAATAAATATGCTAAGAAAAATAATTTCAAGCAGCACATCTTGATTTTTATACACATACTTATTTTTTTACCTGTATGAAATAGTAAATAATAATCATTTTATGTACTAAAATATATAAAAATATAACCATAATCTTGATAAAAACTGAACGAATAATTATCGAATACGGATATGGCCATATCCGATCCGTATCCATTTTTCATATATCAAACAATTTTTCATATTTTGGAATGGATATGTACGGATTTCAGATTTTTTTAGATATTCATTACTAACCCTAATTACCCAAACCAAGAAGATACTAGTCGTAACACTCCAAATCGACACCTTAAAGCTGCATGTATCTCCAGTGAGTTGGTAGATAAACTTTCACATGGAATTCCTTTCAGAGGGAACCAAAAACCAGGGACTTGGATTCACAATGAAAGTGTCTTTGCTATCACATGATATGAGACATTTTTTCAAAATGGATTTGGACGTTGAGACCGATGAGCGGGAACTTTACTAAGGTTAATGGATAAGGAGCTGGTTCCATGCAATGATGGTGAGTATAATGCCAACAAGGAGGAAATGCGGGTTGTTAAGGACTAGGACCGTAAGTTTCTTTTCTCGCTCTGCTCCCCTTCATATTATCCCGAGCTAATTGGTTTGTTCAAAAGATGCACTGACGTATAACAGGTTACGCCCTTCTCTTGGTTGGTCTTACTTTTTTCACTTCAGCCTGATTGCTTTGTTTATTTTTGTGGATGTCGTTATGGTTCTCTTATAGGACATATCTTTTCTTTGCTATTTGGCTGGACATGTTGGCTTTGTTATGCTGTATGATTTTTATTTCTGCTTAGCCAAGCACGCTGGCTTGTTTTCCTAGTAGGGTTGTCCCTTACTATGGTGTTTGTTGTGTTATGGTGTTTGTTGTGTTATGGTGTTTGTTGTGTTACAACATTTGTTGTTGAGGCATTTGTGCCTCACACCCATGCCTTTTAGATTTGTGGGTGTGGACGACCACTTTATAAACTAAGTGGGATATCGATCGTGCCTTGTTAGTCATTTTATCTCCTTTTATTGTAATTTATGATATGGTTCCACAACTTCTTGCACTGGATCCTTTTATCTCAAAATAAAACTTTTCAGTCCAACCATGAACTACCTAAAATACCCTTATAACATATAATCGAGGTTACAAGTTCGAATCCTACTTAAAAAAATATATTCTCCGTTTTATTTAGAATAATTGGAATATCATTAATGTTATAGGTTTGAATCTTTACTATGGTCATATTCCATACATATAATTTCTCTTTATTTTTCACGTTTATGTTTTCTTTTGAACTACTAATTCAATATCTATTCGTCGTTTATTCCAAATTTAAGTTGAACTCACTTTATTTTGATTTTTTGCATAGTTTTATTGTACTTTGTGAAGAAAAGTTTAACGGTTGAAATAAAAACACAACTTTTTATCCAACTACTCACAATGCTTTTACAACATATAGCCAATGTCATGAGTTCGAATCCCACATACAAAAAAAGTTAATCTCTATTTTTATTTGGAAAGATTGGAATATTATTAAGGTTATAGTTTTGAATCTGATAATGGTCACATTCCGCATGCATATTTTTTACTATATTTTTCGGTTTTATGTTTTCCCATTCTTGATATTAATCATTCAGTATCCATTCTTCGTTTATTCTAGATTAAGTATAATTCTCTTTATTTTTTCAGTTCTTAAAAATTCCATATAGTTTTAACGTACTTTGTGGAAAAAAGACAACTTCATCTAAACAATTTTTTTAAAAACTTTTAGTATGATCGCAAACTTTCAAAATTGACTTTTTATGTAAAAGAGATGCCAAGAGTTCGAGCACCGCTCCGAACAAACAATAATGTTTATTCTCAAATAAAAAATTTAGTACATAAATACGATCCAAGTTCAAATCTAAATCTCAACAAAAATTTCGTTATCTTTTTTCCTTATATTATTCAATTTATGCTTATTAAAATTGTATTTAAATTGAAAATTAAAAATTTCAAGTCTTTATGCATAACTATTTTATATGTATGTGCATGTTGCACGTAACCTCTAATAATAATCTAATTGTAATAGGAGTACTCTACTTTGAAGTTTTGAAATTATAATATTACCGTGTACAAGAAATTAAAATTGAAATTGAAAAACATAAGAAAATGCTCCTTAGCCACTCGGGTAGCTTCTTCGTCTCTCTAAACCTGTTTTCAATTTTCTTTGCGCATGTTCGATGAACGTGCCTTAACGTACTAGGCATATGTATGTGCATGTTCAATGGATGTGCATGTTAGTATTGTAAATAACATTAAAACACTCTTTAAAAGGATTTAAACTCCATATATTATCACTTTGTTATTAACATCGATGCATAGAACAGACTATATATGATTGTTACAATGATGTTTACTATTCGTTGAAGTATCAAACTATGTTTGTATTAAACCTATTCATGATTTTACATGCATTGAACTTATGCTATGTTATCAATAGTTGAAGTTAAGCTTTTAAATTTTGATGAATCAGAACATTTTATCTTTCATGTGCATAGCGTGAACCTTTTGTTCCATTATTATTGTATTTCATACACATGCCATTTGCATTATACCTTAGGATCATCTACAATTTATACTAATCGTTTTGTCTTACACACACATAGCACGTGCCATTAGGTCTAGTAATCATCTATTAAATAATAACTAAACAGAAGAATTTCTCTAGCTCTCCCATTGATTCTATGAGTTTTTTCTCTTCTCCTTAATTCTCTTTTGATATTTTATTTTTAAATCTTTTAGTTTACCCCTTCACACTTATTTTATTGATTCTCTACCATTATTTTACATTTTTCCTTCTAACATTTTATATTTAAGTCCATATATTTAGGTTAATTATATAATCAAACATTTAAACTATTCAAATAAATTCAGTTAACTAGCATTTGTTAATATTTCTAACAAATACAAAAGAATGACAATTTCAATATGTAAACAACTATTGTACAACCAAAGTGATAAAATTACCTCTTTAATCAACTATAATACATAAATCATATAAAACAATAGTAACAAATTTAATTTGTAATTCAATTATCTCAATAAATTTATTATACATTGCATTGTAAATTTACTTAGCTTCAAATACCAACATTTAAAATGATCACAATTATTCACAACAAAACCCACCTCACTTTCCTCCTAATATTTCACATTTCAGCATATATATTTAAATTAATTATGCAATTTTAAATTTAAACTAATTAGATAAATCCAATTAACTAATATCCGTTAATTTGTTTGGTAAATTATGAAAATATGATAATCTCAATATGCACATCGTACTTATATTAACAAAAATAGCAAAATTATTTTTTCATTAAAGTAAAGATACATAATTCTCATAAGATAAAGTATATACATAAAAAATAATAACAAAATCAATTATAATTCACGTGTCTAAATAATTTCATCATGTAGTGCATTACAATATTATGTTTTTTTACATCACATACTTTCGTTTTAAAATTTCTGTAATCATTTACAAAACTACCCTTAGTTCCCTTCTAATATTTTACATTTAACTCCACACATTAGAATCAACTACGTAAACTTAAACTATTTAAACAAATTCTGTAATATATTATTTGTTGATTTATGTAATAAATTATGAAAATATGAAATATTCAATAATTATACCATATTCATACTAATAAAGATGGCATAAAAAATTAATTTATATATATAAATACATCAATCACATAACACAAATTATATTCATGAATATAATTACGAATTTAATTTATAATTCATTTATATCAATATATTTACCATGCGTTACATTGTAAAATTCTCAATTTGACGTCAAGTACCTACATTTTGAAATTTCTACAGTTATTTACAAAACCCTCCTCCATATCATATAATATTGCACACTTAAATCAATATAGTTCAACTAATTATGTCACCTTGAATTTAAACTTTTCTAATAAAATTCAAAGCTCGTTACTTTATATACTAAATCATAAAATACAAAGGTTTCAATATGGTACCATATTCATATCAACAAAACTGATAAAATTGTTTTTTCATTCAATTATAAAGTTATATGTCAGAAAATTCTTTACTGTTTGATCTTTTATGATTAATGATGAACACTTCAAGTAATAGCCCAAGGATCACCAATACCGAATATTTCACAAACAAAACTTAATATGATTTTTTGTTTAAGATGACGTACCTTGATTAACAGCGGAAGATGTAATGGCTGTCATCTTCTTCTTCTGACTTCTAATAATTACTCTTCTTCTCAGAATTCGGTTTCTCTCTCTAACCCTATTTCTTTATGTGTTTCTTGATGGAGAAGAATACATCTGTTGGCTGGGAGAGAGAGGACCCAATCCTTTATATAACATTTAACTCTAAATCTGGTACGTCCATCATAACCAATTCAACGCTTAAGATTAATCACAGACCTAATGTTCTAATTATAGAACGGTCTATTTATGACTTAATTAATCGGGTCACATTAAGATTAGAAGCTGCATAACGTTAAAGGTAAATGAAACGTTCTATTTATGACCTAATTAATAGGGTCACATTAAGATTAGAAACTGCATAACGTTAAAAGTAAATGAAACGATTGCAGTTTCTAATAGCAGATTTCTAACATTCTCCCACTGGACCCGATTATTCATAATATCAAGTGTTGAACATCATACTATGATAAATTGCTGAGAGTTATGGCGGTTGTGCATTATTAATTCAATGCATTCCCTTCCATATACTACAATACCAGCAATCCATCATTTTATACTCATAATTTATATAAAACAGCATAATGGTCCACATAATGTCTTATATCATAATGATTAAACATAATATCTTTATAAGACTCTTTCTTGTTTAAAATTACATAAAGTACGTATTACCACATTAAAACAAGAGACACATAATTGTATATCAGAAACACACAAAGGAGCTCAGAATGTCACACATCAATTATTATTAATACAACCAAGACCCATTCTTTGAACATGTTCCTTAAATTGTCTTGGCTGTAACCCTTTCGTCAAAGGGTCTGCAATCATAAGTTCTGTCCTGATGTGCATGATTGACACTCTTTGTTTCTGAACCTCATCTTTCACAACAAGATACTTCAGTTCCATATGTTTGGCACCGTTAGAGTACTTGTCGTTTTTTGAGAAAAACACTGCTGCAGAGTTATCACAATAATTTTTTAGCGGCTTGCTAATGGTGTCGACAACCGCAAGTCCTGAAATAAAGTTCCGCAACCATAATGCATGAATTATGGCTTCATAACATGCCACAAATTCTGCCTCCATAGTAGATGAAGCAACGATAGTTTGTTTCGCACTTTTCCATGATATGGCTCCTTGAGCAAACATAAACAGGTAACCAAAAATCGATTTTCTAGTATCGATGCATCCAGCAAAATCTGAATCGCTATATCCAATCACCTCCAATTCATTGGATCTACTATACATGAGCATGTAATCTTTCGTGCCTTGTAAGTACCTCAACACTTTCTTTGCAGCTTGCCAATGTTTCCTTCCTGGATTACTTTGATACCACCCTAACATACCGACCGCAAAACTGATATCCAGTCTAGTACAGGTTTGAGCATACATTAGGCTACCAACTACAGATGCATATGGAATTGATTCCATTTCCTTTCGTTCAACATCATTCTTAGGACATTGCATGAGATTGAATTTATCACCTTTCTGTACAGGAACTTTCCCAGGTGAACACTTACTCATTCCAAATCTCTCTAGAATCCTTTCGATATATCCTTTCTGAGACAATCCCAATATTCCTTGTGATCGATCACGAAATATTTCTATTCCAATCACATAGGATGCCTCTCCCATATCTTTCATTTCAAAGTTCGTTGAGAGAAATTCCTTAGTCTCATGCAATATGCTTAAATTATTTGCAGCAAGCAAGATGTCATCAACATAAAGGACTAGATAAATAAACTTGCTCCCACTTATCTTTTGGTATAAATAGTGATCAACCGTATTTTCCTTAAAACCAAAAGATGTAATAATGGTATTGAACTTAATATACCATTGTCAGGATGCTTGTTTAAGCCCATATATTGACTTCTTAAGTTTACACACCAATTGTTCTTTACCTTTTTACAGAAAAACCCTCAGGTTGATCCATATAAACATCCTCATCAAGATCTCCATTCAGAAAGGCTGTTTTCACATCCATTTGATGCAATTCCAAATCATAATGTGCTACTAATGCCATTATTACTCTTAGTGAGTCCTTTTTCGAAACAGGAGAAAATGTCTCCTCGTAATCAACACCATCTTTATGAGTGTAACCCTTAGTAACACGTCTAGCTTTATATCGTTCGATATTACCACTAGAGTCGTGTTTGGTGTTAAAAAGCCATTTGCATCCGACTCTTTTATAGCCATGTGGTAACTCAACGAGATCTCAAACTTCATTCTGTTGCATGGATTTTAGTTCTTCTTTCATGACATTAATCCATTCCTTTGACTCTTTATTTTCCACAGCATGTGAAAACAAAACTGGGTCCTTATTGATTCCTATATCATAATCTGATTCTTGCATATAAACCATATAATCATTAGAAATAGCTGACCTACGATCTCTTTGAGATCTTTTTAATGCTACTTGTTGTGGTTCATGCATATCAGCATTATGTAAGTCATTTCCTTCAGGAAGTACTTCTTCATTTATATGTTGTTCATCATGTTGTTCTCCAACAGCTGGAACAACATTTGTAGTAATAGTAGATGGAGGAACTATTCTAGGCAATGTAACATTTACCCTTGTTTCCGTTATTTCCACTATTTCTCTTCTAGTACTCCCACTGACTTCACCAATCTCAATGAATCTTGCATTACCAGTTTCTACAATTCTTGGACTATGATTAGGACAGTAAAACACATATCCTTTAGATTTTTCAGGGTAACCTAAAAATTACCCACTAATCATTCGAGAATCTAATTTTTTTTCATGTGGATTATAAATTCTCGCTTCCGCTGGACAACCCCAAACATGCAGGTGTCTTAAGCTAGGTTTCCTGTTAGTCCATAATTCAAAAGGAGTCTTTTGAACAGCTTTACTAGGAACCCTATTCAACAAATAATTAGCGGTTTTGAGAGCATACGACCACAAATTCTTAGGTAGTGTAGAATCTAACATCATACTCCTAATCATATTTATTAACGTCCTATTGCGCCTTTCTGCTACACCATTTTGCTGTGGTGTACATGGCATTGTGTATTGCGCACATATGCTATGACTTTCGAGGAATTTTGCAAATGGACCTGGACACTGGCCTGACTCATTATATTTGCCATAATATTCACCACCTCTATCAGACCTTATGATTTTCACCTTTTTATCTAATTTCCTTTCAACTTCCTTTACAAACGTCTCAAGGACATTCACAGATTGAGATTTTTCATGAAGCAAATAGACATAACCATAGCGGGAAAAATCGTCAATAAAAGTGATGAAATACTTTTCTCCATTAAAGGCTGGAGTGTCCATAGGTCCGCAAATATCAGTGTGTATTATTTCAAGAAGCTGGCTGCTTCTAGTGGCTCCTTTCTTATTATGTTTGGTTTGTTTACATTTAATACAATCCACACATAATTCTAGATCACTAAAGTTCAAATTTGATAAAATTTCATTACTTACTAATCTCATCATTCTTTCTTTGGATATGTGACCTAGTCTTTTATGCCATAAGAAAGAAGAATTTTCATTCAACATGCTACATTTGCATCCAACATTATTTATTACATTCAGCAAGGAATTCGCATAAGTGTCATTCAGTTTCAATTTATATAAACCATCAATTAGAATACCAAAACCAACATTATCAGTATTCTTATATAAATCAAAACAACCAGATCCAAACGTACATCTAAAACTAGAAATATCCAACTTACTTACGGAAATAAGGTTTCTAGATAATGAAGGTACATAAAGGGTACTATATAAGTCTAATACATATCCACTTTCTAGAATTAGCTAGACGATAAGTCCCAATGCCTTCGATTGTGGATTTCATTCCGTTTCCCATAAAGAGAAAACGATCTTCATTTGGATTTATGGTTCGGATCATAAGAAATCCCTGCATATTATTGGAGACATGAGTTGTAGCACCAGTATCAAGCCACCATGTATTAATAGGAACTTCAACTAAATTTGATTCAAAACATACGAAAGATAGATGATTACCTTTCTTTTCGAACCAAGCTATCCTTTTCGGACAGTCATTTTGATAATGTCCTTTCCTTTTACAGAAATGACATCGAACATCCTTTAGTTCCTTCTTTTCCTTATCCTGCCCATTCTTAGCAGGTGCCTTTTTCTTCTTGAAATGACTTGATTTTCCATTCTTTTCTTTACCAGCTTTATTACTCACAAAACTTACTGAGTGATTCACTTGATTTTTCAAACGTCCTTCTTCCTGAACAAGTCCATTGGCCAATTCATTAACATTCCACTTATCCTTTATAGTGTTATAGTTAATTTGAAAAGGTCCAAATTCAGAAGGTAGCGAGTTCAGGATAAACTGGACAAGAAAAGAATCCTCTACTGTAAGTCCAAGGGAGTTTAACCTTGCTGCAAGATTAGTCATCTCTATAATGTGCTCTTGCATAGTTCGCGACCCATCAAACTTCATGGTCGTGAGTTCTGCCATAAGAGTACCAGCGAGTGACTTATCAGCTGAACGAAAACGCTCTTCCACAAACTGCATATATTCCTTAGCACTTTCTGTTTGCAGAATTGTTGACTTGATGTTTTTAGCAACAGTCATCTTAATAAACATAAGGCTCAATCTGTTACTGCGTTCCCATGCTTTATGGTGTGAATTTTCTGTCTCAGTACTAGCTGTTGTAAGAGCAACAGGTTTATCCTCAAGGAGTGCCAAGTTAAGATCCTGAACACCTAAATGGAAATTGACTTGTTCTCTCCATTCAGAAAAATTAACACCAGTGAACAATGTAACAGATGAAGCATGTGTATTCATGGGAACTACTGCAAATTAAATAAAAAAATTGAAATAACTATAAGCTCATAGCTAACGCGATTCAGATATGTACATAATAGTATAATATAACACTCCTTTGGGTAGATACTATCTTATACTTAACATAATTAAATACCAAAACATAAGTAAGTAATAAATATATTCAATTAAATAGAACTGACATCTTTGGATGATTAATATTTATTTAATCAAGATATCTATTAAACCTCATCATGTCAACTAGTTATAGAACAAGACTTTCCTTTGGGTAAGTTCTCAGGTTCTATCATCAGTGACGCCAGTTTTTAATTGGTATTATTATAACTGGCAATTTCTATCAATAATCATTATGTCACTTATGCACTAAATGATTATTCTGATTTTGACCACTTTGGTGATTAACAAAATCATAAATCTCATGTGCATAAATGACTTAATTAACACATACTTGATTAAACATCACGAGTAAAGCATAGAACAGATTAATTGCAATCATAGGAAATATTTAGTTATTGATTGGTGGCTCTGATACCAAATGTCAGAAAATTCTTTACTGTTCGGTCTTTCATGATTAATGATGAACAATTCAAATAATAGCCCAAGGATCACCAATACCGAATATTTCACAAACAAAACTTAATATGATTTTTTGTTTAAGATGACGTACCTTGATTAACAGCGAAAGATGTAATGGTTGTCATCTTCTTATTCTGACTTCTAATAATTACTCTTCTTCTCAGAATTCGGTTTCTCTCCCTAACCCTATTTCTTTATGTGTTTCTTGATGGAGAAGAATACATCTGTTGGCTGGGAGAGAGAGGACCCAATCCTTTATATAACATTTAACTATAAATCTGGTACGTCCATCATATACTAATTCAACGCTTAAGATTAATCACAGATCTAATGTTCTAATTATAGAACGGTCTATTGATGACTTAATTAATCGGATCACATTAAGATTAGAAACTGCATAACGTTAAAAGTAAATGAAACATTCTATTTATGACCTAATTAATAGGGTCACATTAAGATTAGAAACCGCATAACGTTAAAAGTAAATGAAACGATTGCAGTTTCTAATAGCATATTTCTAACATTATATAAATCACATAACATAAACAATATTAGCAAAATTAATTTATTATTCATTTCTCTCAATAATTTATTATATATTGCATTGTAAAATTCTTTATAGCTTCAGATACCTACATTATAGTATTTCTACAATTATATACTCCCCCATTTAATTATTTTAAAAAATTTATATTTAAATCAGTGTATTTAAACTACTTACGAAATCTCAGATTTAAACTACTTAAATAATCTCATTAAATAGTTAGTTTATGCATCTAATAAATCCTAAAAATATATGTCAATTTTAATACACATACACCCCACATATATTAAAGTATATACACAAGCAACGATGGCAAAGTTAATTTGTAAAACAATTATAATCATTTAATTATCCCAAAATTTATTGTACGCTGCATTACAAAATTCCACTTTTAACTTCAAATAACACTGCATTAAAATTTCAACATTTTTGCAAGATCCTTCTCAATTCTTTCATGCCATTTACCTCTTTAAGCCCAGATACCATGTAATTTTAAATTTAATATATTTAAAAAAATCAAATAAATAATATTTGTTAATTCATCTAATAAATCATTGAAATATGTCAATTTCAATATGCCATATTCATATTAACAAAAATCATAAATTGTTTTTTCACTTACCTATAAAGATATATAAACCACATAATATAAATTATACTTAAACAATAATAATAACCGTAATACATGGTCTATTTATTTCACTAAATTTACGGTATGCAACACCCCGAGTTAGCAAGAGCCATCACAACACCACCATTGATCCATAATCTGGAATAGGGCTGTCAATGGATACCCGAAAAATCTGATATCCGTCTGAATCCGTATTCGAAAATATGAAAAACATTTGTTATCCGAAAAGCGGATACGGATATCCGATATCCGAAAAGCTTTCTGGATACGGATATGGTTAGTGTGGTATCCGTATCCGAAAAATATCCGTCTGATTAACTGATGCATATATATTTAATTAAAATTATATTTAATTAATATACGATTTCCAACTATTTGCTAACCATTGGATGTTACTATGATATGGTTTTTTTTGCTCATTTTTAGTAAAACAGACAGTTTTAGTGTTTAATTATTCATTGTTTTTTATGAACATTAATACAAAAACTGTTGTATGTTGATGCAAACCTTTTCATTTATACTTTTAAATTTATTGATTATGGACGGAACGGATAAATATCTGATATCCGTCTGTATTCGAAAATTAAACGGATACGGATATTCGATATCCGAAAATTAAGCAGATACAGATATCCGATATTCAAAAATGATTTCGAATACAGATACGGATATGACACTATCCGTATTCGAAAGTATCCGTCGACAGCAGTGTTCAAGTTTAATGCCTAAGTGGGTTCTATGTAAGTCCAAATACGAACACGCCAACTAAACTAAGTGGGTTTTCTCTCTCTCGGAAATTGGACCAATCCAAAAAGTGAAAAGCTGCTTGATATTCTCGCATAAAATTCATTTGCCTCCAAATACGGCACTCTTCTGCTAAATCTTATAATTTTAGCGAATCGCAATGGCGTCTTCTTCTCCTTATGCATCCGACGTTGGCCAGGTACTAATTCAATCAACAGTCAAAAGTTCTAACTTTGTTCTGAGCGTTAACCCTAGTTATTGTTATTATTTCACAAAATGGAAAGGCCGATCTCGTGGAGTTCATCGACTGGAGATCTGTTGAGTGTCTAAACCAGAAGTCATCGCATCCAGTTGTCAACACAATGAAATTGGTATCTTTTTATAATTTATGCGATTTATTTCTGTAGAGTTTTGAGTTTTCTACTAAAGACTTTGGTTCCTTTTAGGGCTATAGAGAAAATGAGAATCTGTTTTTGGAGAGCGACGTAGATGAGCAGATTTTGATTTATATTCCTTTCACTCAAGTTGTTAAGCTTCATTCGTTTCTTATGCTAGGACCAGAAAACGAAGGTACACATTTTGATTGTTTGGTTATTAGTTATTGGTTATACACAAAGATATGAAAACGTTTATCTTTAATTGGTTAGGAGTTGAATGTTGCCATTTGATAGTAGAGCAAATTGAGCAATTAGATGCAAACTAATCCATTTTGCATGCTTAGTAAACAATAGGTGCGGTATGAATGAGTTGGCTGTGAACGGTGTGTGAACAGTAATTCAACAATTTGCAGTACATGTAATCTAAGTAGTTACTATCAGATAATAGTAGTGTGTCGTTGATATAATGTATAACAGACTTCAGGCAATATTTGTTCTTGAATTACATAAATATTCCATATTACGATATTGCTTACTTCAGCGATATTTTTGTAATATATCGACTGTGTTTGTCGATATGCCATTTAGCAGGAAAATACATTAAAATCTCAAACTATGATAAAACCATGAAATAATATGTGTGTGTGTAGATACACACATGCAAATTCTTTATATCAACACATATCATCAAATAATGTCATCATTATTTGAAGTGATAAAAAGAGAATATTTACATCTTTGCGAACAAACTTACCGATATTTTTTCAATATTATCGTGATGATTTCAAATTGCATATCGGCCTTTAAATGATATTTTGTCAATACTAACATTAACTACTCAGCTAACTATAACCATTTATCATTGCAAAGAGTTGTGTATTCACCAACAATTGAAAATCCATACTTGAGCCCGATTATTATAATCATAACCCGATATAGTGAATATTTCAAACTCATCATTCAAATTGACCCATTGAGCATTAGGTAAAAATTTGAGTATTCGATCAAAAATATTGATGCTACAACCACTTTTTAATTCATGAAATAGTATAGAATCAAGATACAAACAAATTAGAAAGCAATGAAATTGGATTTATATAAATATATATTAAAGTAACGTCTACAAACAAACAGAATGATACACAAACGTATTTTGCATTATAATAATCAATTAGAGCTCGGTCTCAAATTGGGTTAGGAAGTGATGAAACCATATGCTATCATAATAATAGCGAGGTTTAGATTCTGATTAGGATTATAGTAGTCGAAGTTAAACTTATGCATGGATTAATAAAAAAATTCAAGTTGGAACTCAACTTATTGATAGGCCTATCCACTATTATGCATACAAAAGCGAGTACAAGTGAGAAAACATTGACTGCTTATCACTAAATCTTATAGCATTTCAAAATGTAATGTGCAATATATAATTTTTGGAAATTACATGTAGAATTATAATAAATGATCCAACGACACCGTATTAAATTCGAACTCTAAGTTTTCAAATGAGATTCCAAGGTTATCAAAATAGGATTTAAATCATAAATCGTAAAATTCAAATTTTAAATCAAAATGAGATATAAATCGTAAACCATAGATTTAAAGGTTCCATATTTTAAAGTTTGTACATACTCGAAAATTGAGTTTGATGTTTGAACTTTCATATCTTAACCTAAAAATCAATTTTTTCTCTTGTTCCATATTTATTTTGTTTAGAAAAATTAGAATTGAAACTTGAAATCCAAATAAGTATATTAAATAGATCAATATGGGTTGAATGATTTTTCTAAATTATGATTTTAACTAGGTTTGAATCAAATTATAAATCGAATCGTTAAGTGGAGATCTGATCTGAAATGAGATTTAAGTTGTATGACTTTTTATAGCAATCAAGATTTTAAATTCGGGATTTCGGCCGCGTCTCGTCTTGGGAATTTTACAGGCAATATCTCGTAATGGACAAGATCTCGAGTGAGATGAATTTATCCAGAATGTACATCTCGGATTTTAAAGTTCGTCTCGGAGTAACTTAAGCGTCTAAATTTGATATTTCAAATTTTTTGTAGTAATTGTTATATAAATATAAACTTTTTAACATACATAATATATATATAAAATGATAATATTAATTTTACTTTTTAAATCAGAGTGATAAAACGATTGATTTGGTAATAATTGAATGGATTCTACTCATCTGAATATTAAAAGTAAAAAATAAATAAAAATTCTTTTATTTTTGCGCACTCGTTAAAATGTAAAAATAAGAATTAATAGGCAAGTAAAAAGTTATTAGGGTGTAATTTTTTTGGACTTCTAAAAGAAGTAAAAGAAACATGTAAATGAAAAAACAAACTTTGTATTTTATTTTATATTAAGATCCCACTTCAAATTTCACTATCTTTGACGGGATGAGTGTCAAATAATGTATAAACAATGGTTTGAGGTTTCGGCTGGAATAGCGAAATTCCGGCCACCTCGGTTCGGTTTTGGTGGACTCCGGGACGAAACCTTAGCAAAAATCCGGTTTCGGTTGAGATAGCAAAAATCCGGTTTCGGTTGAGAAAAGGAAAAAAGTGAAAATTTTGAAAATTACAAGCATCTAGTTGAATATATACCTGAAATATCATCGTCGACTCCAATCTCGTCGTCGACTCAAGCAAATCTAGCTAGAGAGATCAAATCTCGCCGTCGACTCCGAGCAAATCTAGCTAGAGAGGATAAAATCCCATCGTCGACCATCTTCAGCCTCGTCATCGACTTAGCATACTTCAATTGAATCTCGTCGTCGATGCGTTTGTTCATTTTTGTTTTTTTATTTGCAGTAAAGTGCAGATGCTTTTGGGGGCTAGGTTAAATTGAATTAGGGCTTCAGTCGGGTATTGGATTGGGCATAAAGTAATTTCTTTATTGTTAAATTGAGCTAAGATTGAGAAAGAAAGGAGTTAATATTTTAATTAAGTAAATCAACTTTTATATTTATTTCATAAGCTTCAACAATTTAACATTGATTTATTTTAGGTTTGGACTGAGCTGGGCTAACAATTAGTTTTCTATTTTAATTAAGTAATGGTTAATTGGAACCATAAAGTAATTAGGGTTTAGTTTATTTGTTTATAATATTGTATATTGTATTCTATTTTTAATAGACTATATTTTATCTTTTATTTACAAGGATTATCGTTACATCATTAACAAGTCCTTAGAAATCGAAACCAGGACCAAAACCGAAATTTTCGAAATCGTCCGAAACTAAGAAAATTTCAATTGACCGAAACCGAGATCGAAATCGAGTTTTCGAACCTTGATATAAACAAAATTTAATACCCCGTTTCACTAAATTTTGTTTCATTTAAGTTCGAAAATGAGATATCAAATGTGATCTCGGATGAGATTACCAAGTTCGAAAATAAGATATCAAACGTGATCTCGGATGAGATTACCGAGATTTGAAATGTGAATAACACTGTTGGATTTAAATCATAAAGTTCAAACTTTAAATTAAATCGGATTTAAATTATAAATTGTAGATTGAAAAGATTCATCTCTTGAGTCAAAGACTACTATCTCAAGTAGTAAGATATTTAGATTGTGGTTTTAGAGGTTTTGAGTTCAATCTTTCAAGACATCAAAATGAGTGTTATTCTCGAGATCTTAAAATCAAATAAAGTACCACTTCCATTCTAAATGAGTAACCGTGCTTGTATACCAAAAATTACGTCGAACCACTTTTTAAAATTATGGTTTGTTTGGCGTGTGTTCTTATTTCATCTACCAATGAATAACAAAAACACTTTAGATCCAAAAAATAAAGTTTAAGGATCAAAAACTTAGGTTTTTTTGTGTTTGTGCCATAACACAAACATTTGGTGCTTTCACTAAGAATGATCAAATCCTCTTAGTTTTGATTGGAAAAAGTTGAATTTTCTATTTCTTTTGAACTTCAATCATGATGAATGCTCGGTCTATGTCTTTAAAAAAAGTGGGTGAGCCTAATGAGCCACAACCACATCCTTCAACATCACTATAGACCTTTAAGCTAATCAGCGTAGAGTTGGTCAATATGATTCACAACTTAGCCTAGGAGCAAATTGAACAAAGAGCCCAAGAGTTGTTGACCCAGTAACGAGTTAGAGATTGAGCTAATGATGACTAAGCGATAGCTCTTCAGAATCAGGTTAAGGATGACTATGAAAGATCAATTTAAAATTTTGCAGCAAGAAGTCAAAATTGCCCCAAAAGGACCTGGTTAAAATGTCCAACTAAAGACTGTATTGAAAAAGATAATTAACTTATGCAACTTTTTCTATGAATTCTTCCTTTAAGCTATTTTAATGGCTTCTTCTTCTCTTCTTCTTCCTTACTAACTTTCTTAAAATCAAACTAAGTCAAATTTTGAGCCTCCATTAGTGAGTGTCCTCTTGTAATGGCGTCCTCTCCTTCGTTCTCACCTTCTCTTTCGTTCGTTGGAATCTCTTTCGTCCCTTCCAAGTACTTGCTTGATCTCCCCCATCCTACACCTGTGCCATCTTCAGGCTTCAAAGCTCAATCTCTTGCATGTCCTCTCCATCGCTCCCCTGAATCCGAAACGGCTCCTCCTATCCCTACTATAAAACCCACCCCGCCTGTCAACTTCACCAATGAGAGATCTTACGCTCAAGTAGCTGCAACCCCTCGCTCCACTCCACCATCAAATCAACAGCCACTTCTCCCGACCCCCCCAAAATTCATCCGACGGCGCCTGATCCCGTTATTCGAAACATACCGCCAAACCTTCGAATTTTTGAAATCGAAAAAAGATGTTTCAAATGCGTAGGATTGGGCCACATGGCGTCCATCTGTAGGGACGCTAGGATCTGCTACCACTGTGGTTATTATGGCCATTATTATGCCCGTTGTCCCTCAAAACCTTCTGCATTGGGACCCTTAAAAAACTCTTCGGTTTCTCTTAGTAATCATCTCCCTACTCACAATTCACGAATTCCAAAACACGCTTCAGGCGATTCCACTACTAAGAATACACGTGTGCTGCAATCAAATCAACCCACAGCTGGACCCGCACCCAACCCCACTATCTCCAATCCATCCAATCACTTCAGTTCCCTCTCTCTTCTCCAAACCAAATCACTTTCTTCTCCTCACCATCCTTCTCTTCCTTCATTCAATTTTCCCATGGCGGATCTCTCGCTTTACATCACCGCAACCATCATTGACGGCATTTGGAGCGTGGAGAGCCTCAATACCGTCCTGTCCTCCACCTTCAACCACAGTGAATGGGCGATCTGGTTTCTTGACAATAACCGATTTTTGGTCTGCTGCCCCTCTGATCATATGAAAACCACTGTGCTCAACTTCAAGATCCTTACCAAAGCTGGTGGCTCGATTTATCTCGAGGCATGACCAGACTATGAGCCGCCGCCATCCATTGAGCTAGAGCCGCCCAGTTGGGCAACCATCAAGGGCTTTCCGGAACTCCTTCGAAACAACCCGGATGCTGTCCAGACCGCCTTAAATCCAGTAGGGCGATTCACTGAATTTGACAGATGCGAATGGTCAGAGTTTGATCGCCGTCTGATCTATGTTAAAATGCAGTTCCTGGTGGGAATAGCCGCTTCCTCCTCGTACATGGTCCGCCTCAACAACGCTGATTACCTTATCTCGGTTTCACGATGAGACTATTCAAATAACTGGAAAAAAAAGTTTTGAATTCGCTCAGAAAAAAACTATTATTGTTCACACCCTCGTTTCAGACCAGAGATCTACCCTCTTAGTATTGACATTGAAAATGAGCTCAAATGCTTTGATGACCCGCTTGACATTCCTTCCGACGACTTGGACTCCGAAGAACGCTTCGATGCTATGATCCACGAGTCAGCCTCGTCTTCCCCTCCTCCGAATTTTAACGATGACGTTAACCTTATGGTGGTCCATAATGCTGAGCCAGCTCCACCGCGGTGGGACCCCCTCCTCGACTATGACCTCTCTGTGCCCTATCTCCTTCAAGTCCCGCTTCCAGGATTTGTTGTCGTTCATATTCTTGAGAGCAGCCATGATTTCTTCTTCGGTGAAAGGAGCATCAATTGGGATGGCGGATGGATTGGGGTAGAGGAGGTTCCAATCAATGGGGGTGGGAGGGAGGGGGAGAGTTTGCCAAGGACGGAGCAGAAATAATTGGTAAAGAGATGTAAAATTTCAGTCTGATCAGTGACTGACGAATCATTGTGAATAATTTCGGGGATGAACAGGGATCTGCGGCGGCCGTTAGCAAGTCTGTGGAAGTAGGCCGTGTTTTTATCACCGTCAGCTAACCACTTAGCCTTAAAACGTTGTTTCCATCCAATCTCCTCCTGTTTCATCAGCCTTTCGAGCTCTGCTTCCGGACTTCTAAGCTTAAGTGTCTCGGAATCATCAAGTGGGTGGGACTCCTCGAGAATATTCAGCTTAAGGATTTCATCTTGGGTGGAGGAGATATGGTTTCTGAGTGAGCCCCAAATGGATTTGGCCCAAGATTTAAGAAGTCTTCTCAGCGATCTAAGTTTGCCTACTACCCGGGCTGAAGCAGAATTGGAACTGATGGGCTGGGCCCATGCAATTTTAATAAATTCTTCGAAGGATGGTTCAAGTAGCCAGTCTTTCAAACCTGAATGGTCGATTGTGATTGGAGAGAGAGCCCGAATCAAGTATGAGAGGACAATGGTCAGAGAGGACAGTTGCGAGACCTTGACAGGTAGATAGAGGGTGGATATCGTCCCATGCAGAGTTGAAGAGAAAGCGATCAAGTTTAGCCAAGGCGGGGGCCTGACGCCTATTAGACCAGGTAAAAAGGCGGTTGTTGATAGAGGGTTCAATCAATGAGCAGGAGCTGATGAAAGCATTGAAAGCATCTGAGTCAGGCGAGAAATTCCCTGAGTTTCTTTCGTTCGAATATCTGGTTGTATTGAAGTCACCGTCAAGCACCCATGGGCTGTATATGCGTGTTGCAAATTTCATGCAGTTCCTCCAAAGATCTGCCCGTTCTTGAGTAGTTTGAGGACCATAAATATTTGAAAAGAAGAAGATGGTGTTGGATTGCAGGTGTCTAAGAGCTACATGAAGGACATATGGCTGATGAATGATTTGACCAAGAGACCATACGGATTCATCCCACATGGTTATTAAACCCCCCGGAGCCAATAGTGTTTGCGTGGGCCCACCCAGAGAGCTGTGGACCACCAATTTGACGAATATGGGTGGGAGATGGATCAGAAAGTTTAGATTCTTGAAGCATGAGGATATCTATGTGTAGGGGAGACAAGGACAAGTAAACTGAATGCCTTTTTGAGGGGTCCCCTAGCCCACGAATATTCCAGGAGACAAATTTCATTGGGAAAGGGAAAGACGCTCTTGTTCTAGGGTTTGCATGGCAGAATAATGTTCATCAAGTATAGAAACATCCATGCAACGTGCTAATTTCTTATTTAATCTAGAATTAGCAGAAGGAAAAAACTACAGGTTTGTAGAAGCTACCTGTAGCTCTAGGCAAGGAAGAGGCTCGGGCGGTCCTCGAGCTTCGTCTGATTACCACTGGAGAAAGGCCTTGCAGGATAGGGTGAACTGGAGCTGGAGGAGGGGGGAGGCTGGAAAATAATCAGGTGCCGGAGTTGGATCAGGAAGCGGGACTTGAAGGAGATATGGCATAGAGAGGTCATAGTCGAGGAGGGGGTCCCACCGCGGTGGAGCTGGCTCAGCATTATGGATCATCATAAGGTTAACGTTATCGTTAAAATTCGGAGGAGGGGAAGACGAGGCTGACTCGTGGATCATAGCATCGAAGCGTTCTTCGGAGTCCAGGTCGTCGGAAGGAATGTCAAGCGGGTCATCAAAGCATTTGAGCTCATTTTCAATGTCAATACCAAGGGGGTAGATCTCTGGTCTGAAACGAGGGTGTGAATGGTCCCATCGTGAAACCGAGATGAGGTAATCAACGTTGTTGAGGCGGACCATGTACGAGGAGGAAGCGGCTATTCCCACCAGGAACTGCATTTTAACATAGATCAGACGGCGATCAAACTCTGACCATTCGCATCTGTCAAATTCAGTGAATCGCCCTACTGGATTTAAGGCAGTCTGGACAGCATCCGGGTTGTTTCGAAGGAGTTCCGGAAAGCCCTTGATGGTTGCCCAACTGGGCGGCTCTAGCTCAATGGATGGCGGCGGCTCATAGCCTGGCCATGCCTCGAGATAAATCGAGCCACCAGCTTTGGTAAGGATCTTGGAGTTGAGCACAACGGTTTTCATATGATCAGAGGGGCAGCAGACCAAAAATCGGTTATTGTCAAGAAACCAGATCGCCCATTCACTGTGGTTGAAGGTGGAGGACAGGACGGTATTGAGGCTCACCACGCTCCAAATGCCGTCAATGATTGTTGCGGTGATGTAAAGCGAGAGATCCGCCATGGGAAAATTGAATGAAGGAAGAGAAGGACGGTGAGGAGAAGAAAGTGATTTGGTTTGGAGAAGAGAGAGGGAACTGAAGTGATTGGATGGATTGGAGATAGCGGGGTTGGGTGCGGGTCTAGCTGTGGGTTGATTTGATTGCAACACACGTGTATTCTTAGTAGTGGAATCGCCTGAAGCGTGTTTTGGAATTCGTGAATTGTGAGCAGGGAGATGATTACTAAGAGAAACCGAAGAGTTTTTTAAGGGTCCCAATGCAGAAGGTTTTAAGAGACAACGGACATAATAATGGCCATAATAACCACAGTGGTAGCAGATCCTAGCGTCCCTACAGATGGACGCCACGTGGCCCAATCCTGCGCATTTGAAACATCTTTTTTTCGATTTCAAAAATTCGAAAGTTTGGCGGTATGTTTCGAATAACGAGATCAGGCGCCGTCGGTTGAATTGGGGGGGGGTCGGGAGAAGTGGCTGTTGATTTGATGGTGGAGTGGAGCGAGGGGTTGCAGCTACTTGAGCGTAAGATCTTCCATTGGTGAAGTTGACAGGTGGGGTGGGTTTTATAGTAGGGATAGGAGGACCCGTTTCGAATTCAGGGGAGCGTTGGAGAGGACATGCAAGAGATTGAGCTTTGAAGCCTGAAGATGGCACAGGTGGAGGATGGGGGAGATCAAGCAAATACTTGGAAGGGACGAAAGAGATTCCAGCGAACGAAAGAGAAGGTGAGAACGAAGGGGAGGACGCCATACAAGAGGACACTCACTAATGAGGGCTCAAAATTTGACTTAGTTTGATTTTAAGAAAGTTAGTAAGGAAGAAGAAGAGAAGAAGCCATTAAAATAGCTTAAAGGAAGAATTCATAGAAGAAGTTGCATAAGTTAATTATCTTTTTCAATATAGTCTTTAGTTGGACATTTTAACCAGGTCTTTTGAGGCCATTTTGACTTCTTGCTGCAAAATTTTAAATCTATCTTTCATAGTCATCCTTAACCTGATTCTGAAGAGCTATCGCTTAATCATCATTAGCTCAATCTCTAACTCGTTACTGGGTCAACAACTCTTGGGCTCTTTGTTCAATTTGCTCCTAGGCTAAGTTGTGAATCATATTGACCAACTTTACGCTGATTAGCTTAAAGGTCTATAATGATGTTGAAGGATGTGGTTGTGGCTCATTAGGCTCACCCACTTTTTTTAAAGACATAGGCCGAGCATTCATCATGATTGAAGTTCAAAAGAAATAGAAAATTCAACTTTTTCCAATCAAAACTAAGAGGATTTGATCATTCTTAGTGAAAGCACCAAATGTTTGTGTTATGGCACAAACACCAAAAAACCTAAGTTTTTGATCCTTAGACTTCATTTTTTGGATCTAAAGTGTTTTTGTTATTCATTGGTAGATGAAATAAGAACACACGCCAAACAAACGATAATTTTAAAAAGTGGTTCGACTTAATTTTTGGTATACAAGCACTATTACTCATTTAGAATGGAAGTGGCACTTTATTAGATTGTGGTTTTAAAGGTTTTGGGTTCGATCTTTAGACTTCCCATGTTTAAACAAAACATGCATTAAACATGGCTTTTTATTCTCGATAATAGACCATATGGTGAACGACACAATGTGACATGAGACTCTATCTTTTATGGATGTATATATGGATACAATCAAATTGCCATGTATAAGCTAACAAAGAGCATACCAACTTTATTCTTGACCAAGGCTTATGTTGTTATAGAGTGTGTCATTCAGTCTTAAGAACGCATGAGATACCTAACAACGATTTGTTAATCGAATGTTTGCAAAGCAAATTGGGTGCAATTTGGAGGTATATGTCGACGACGTGTTGACATTTAAAAAGGCTATGCGATACATTGTAGACCTTGCTAGTTGTTTGGTACTCAGAAAGACATGCGATGAAATCCATTGAAGTGTTCGTTCGGGGTAGCCTCAAGAAAATTCTCGTGATACATCATCACTGTCCAAGAGATCAAGGTTAATCTTGAGAAAATTGAAGCACTTGAGAACACTAGGAATCCTCAAACTGCTAAGGATGTAATGAGCTTGATGAGAAGAGTGACAACATTGAGCCGATTCATTTCTAAAATGACAGACAAGTGCATACTATTCTTCGATTTGCCGAAGAGGAAAACTAAATTTCAGCGCGCGGATGAATGTAGGGCTGACAATGGATACTCGAAAAATTCGAAATCCGTCCGCATATGCATCCGAAAAGTGGATAAATATCCGATATTCGGAAAAACAGATGCGGATGTGGATACAGAGACATCTGCATCCGAAAATATCCGTCCGGTTTTTTTCAAGATTATAGTTCAAATTATGTGTATTTTAGTGCAGTGAAAGATACACTTATTATTTTATTAAATTAGTAGTTTATATTATATGCACTTAATGCTTATTAACTGCTCGAAACTATTTATTATCATCATATTTGTTAATTTTTAGCACTTTACAATCAATGGGATTGAAAAATATTTATGTTAAACTAAAGTTTTCTTTTTATAAATTTTGATTTATCGGTCGTTAGCGGATATGATAATTATCCGATATCCGTCCGTATTCGTGGATGCGGATATCCGATATTCGAAAATGATTTCGAATGCGGATGCAGATATGACACTACCCGCATTCGAAAACATCCGTTGACAGGTCTAGATGAATGCAAAGATGCTTTCAATTAGCTTTGTGATTATTTAGCTACCAAACTTAATCAATGATGGAAAAACTTTACACAGTCGTGTCAATTAAGACGCTTAATGAGTAATTAGTGCATGAGAAGTTCAGATGTAACGCTTGTTTATTGTGTTTGCAAATGTTTGGTCGATGCAGAATCTCGATATCGTCGGATCAATTTTTTGCCCATGCCTTATTGTAGCTCAGAAACTCAAACCATATTTTCAAGCACACGTGATAATAATCCTAAGACCGTTAAGACTTCGGGTAGACTACTAAAATGGTTGATATAGTCGAGTCAATACAACATTTCTTACCAACCTTGAACCACAATCAAAAGTCAAACATTGGAAGATTTTGTAGTGGAATGTACATGCTTTTTTTTGAGTTCTATAAAAATGGGTTCAAAGAAAGATCGTTTCGGGTTGATCCAAAAGGTAGTTTTGCTTCTTTTTCCCAAACTATTAAAAAACAAAAGCTTTTTTTTAATATGTCTACATGTTTACTGGTAGAAATAGAAGAAACTCCGAGTGAGAATTATATATTGATGGAGCATCTAATGGTCAAAATTCTAGTACATGAATCACCTTGATGACACCAAATAGATGCCACATCTGTTATTAATTAAAATTCAAGTTGAACACAATAAACAATGAGGTAGACTATGAACTTTAATTGCAGAATTAAAAATTGTTAAAGAACTCAATATCAATGAACTCTATATTTTTGACGAGTCAACTAGCTGTGAAGCAAGTTTCAGATGAATATCAGACGAATGTGACGTTTGACGTCATATTTAATCAAAGCGAAAGAATTGTTGGAAATATTGACCTAATATGCAAGGTTTTAAATTTCGGATTTTAATCACGTCTTGTCTTGAATAATTTAGAGAGCTTATTTCATATCAGGTGAGATCTCGAACGAGATGAGTGCATCTCGACTGTCCATCTCAGATTTACATCTTGTTTCCTAAAATTTATTTTGAAGCTATCTCGGGTTATCTGTTATGTCGAAAATTAGTTTTCATATATCTAAATTTATAATACTAGTCACTGCCTTAAGGAAAACATTATGTAAATATCTTGAATATATCACACGCTTATCATTAGTAATTTAGTATGAAAAAGAAATCACTCATATCATGTAATGCAAATAAACAATGAGGATCATGAATAATGTTCAATATAATATCATATGAGATAAAGTAGACATGAAACAAACCATCACATATGCACATTTACTTTCATTTGTTTTGTCATTCACTTGATTTTCCTACACAATATAATATCTTCTTTCCACCTTTGACGATTTATAGTGCTGTAAGGAAAATCATAATTTTTATCTTAAAGTACAAAGTCTACAACCAAAAGTAAAATATTTTACGTATGATTATTATATTGAACTATTTACATACAAAAGCTCATTAAGAAACTAACAACATGATACTTCAAAGAAACCTAGAACAATGTTGTCAAGCCGCGCGCCTAGGTGCAAAAAAGTGCAAGACACACCTGGTGTGCTTTTTTGGGACTCAAGGCGCAGGTAGTCATTGAAGCGCAAAAAGACCTGAAGCGCACAAGGCACAAAGCTATAAAAAAGCGCGCATTTGCTTTATTTGAAATGAAATTAAACATTTTATTGTTGTAGACTTAAATTGAATGACTTTTCGACTACTTATTTTGGTTTGTGATAAACTTACAAAGTTTTATTCTCAAAATTGCACGTATATGCAATTTTTAATTGCCAAAAAACCGTGTTTGATAGCAGTTTTAGCAAAAAAACGCAACTAAAGCGCAAGCTTTGCTCTTTTCCGCTTTGACTATTTTGACATACAAACAATTTTAACATGTATCAATATTGAAAGAAAAGCAAAAAAATGATGTATGAATGAACGTGGAATCAACAAACGAAATCAATAGAAGAAAGAGATTCCTTTATTGCTTGAAATAAGCCTTTAGGAAATTCGACTACTTATTTTGGTTTGTGATAAACTCACAAAGTTTTATTCTCAAAACTGCACGTATATGCAATTTTTAATTGCCAAAAAACCGTGTTTATTAGTGCCTAAAATTTCTATTGATGAAAAAAGATAGAGACTTGTGAAATTGCACCAAACGAGTATAATTTTCATTACCATCGCAGAGTGCATATGCATGTATTATCACTAAATAACTAAAAATTTGGATAATTTGTTTTAAAACACAGATTAGTGCAAATATTTGTAATATATGTTTGGAATTGCATGTAAATTCAAAAGTATCAAATTGCAAATGTTTGCATTAAATGGCTAAAAGTTTGTATTTTTATTTCAAATAAACTGTAAATATTTGCATTAACCAACTAAAAGACATTCATTATCTACTTCAAAGGTTAATGGCTACAAATATTTGCACTATCTATTTCAATTGCAAATTTTTTCTTCGAATTGCAAATAGCTGTCTCAATAAATTTTTACCGAAGCATACGGCTTATGATTTTTGTTGGAAATATTATTCAGTGTATGTTAATGGTGACATTTATTTTCAATCGAATAGTTCAAATGAATGCTATCACTGTTTTTAGTTTGAATTAGTATTAATATGGGTGCAAGTTCAAACAAGGGGTGACTATATCAAAATAGAAACCAATATTTTATTTCCTTGTGAAAGTGGGTTTTGTGGATTAACTTTGGTTTTGAGGATGAGCCCGGAGTAGCCACTTCTAAATGTAGACCCCTATTTGACTCTAATATCTTCAATTTGTATCAACATTCTTGTGAACTATAGTTTGTTGAAGTGGTAAGTTAGTTCATTTCGATATTAAAATTAGTTGAAATTTGTAAACTCACATTTGTATTGCATTTGTTGCACAGTTGTCAAGACGCGCTTAGATCAAAAAAGGCTCAACCTGCGATCCTTGTGCCTTTCTACCTTATAACTTATAAGGCTCTGGTTTGGATTAAAAACGCACAAATACGAAAATTGAAAAGCCTCAAGGCGTGCTTTTTTTTGCGCTTTAAATATAATGTGATCATATTCTCTTTTTTCTTTAGTTTTTTACTGTTACTTATCATTTTCTTTTGGAATTATCTTCTCCCGCCCATGACTATTATGATTATTAGAGCCAGATCACTCTTTTTTGTAATTTAACCATTCATATTTTGTTCAAAAGCTTAGGCCCTGTTTAGTTTGTCATTTTTAGTTGTGTTTTCGTTCAAAAATTGTACACACGACGCATATATTTTTGGAAACAACAAATTCGGAAAATGACGTTAACATATAAAATAGAAAACAAATTATTTTGTTTTTCGTGTTTTGAGAAATAACAAAAGAATGGAAAACAATACATCCCCTCCGCCATCATTCCATCACCTCCGCCGTCCTTTCACCGTCATCGTAATTGCCTAATTTTTTTAACCTTTCTTACGTTATCATCATATTTTGTTATAAATGTTGAAAATGCAAAACATAAAACACAAAATGAAACCAAACAGGCCCTTAGACTTGAAGTTGAGATTCAATGAAGAAAATGATTTGCCATTTTATTTCTGATTTTTTTTAATTTTAATAATTTTCCATATAGAATGTTATTATTCCATTAAAGGAAAATTTAAAATGGTTCAAGGACACAACTGGATATGAGGATGAGGGTAATTGATAAAAATAATGAAATGTGTAATGGAAAAACAATTAGATGCAGGATTATTTTGGGATAAATAAATGCATCCATCATCCGCAAAACACCCACATTCATTTCTTTCAATTCCCGATTCATGTTTCTCTCTCACCCCTCTCTAAACGATAGCTCCTTTTTTTTCAACATCCCTCAATTTAATTTGCCGTCACCTATTCCTTTTGCTCGCTATTTCATTTCCTCTTCATCCATTTTATCTACCATAAACCATAATTTCTATCAACTACAATCCCTAATTTCTAATTTTCCACTCTTATTTTGCATTAGTGGTGACTGAGATGAAATTGAGATGAATTCCCATTTATCATCTTTTTACTTTGCATAACATTTTTCTGAAATAGTCATAGTAAAATTATGGTTTTGAAATTGGATGGATATATAAATTTTTTCTTGTATGGGTAAAGAGAATACTACATAAATAGGTGACAATAATAAAATAACATATGCAGTATTGCACAAAAAACACACGCCCAGGCGCAAGGTGCAAAAAGCTCTAGCATAAGTTCTGCGCCTTGCTGTGCTTCTTTATATTAATTTTTTTATTTGTTGGTCCCTAAGTTGTTAACAGTCCTTTAACCACACATTTGGAAAATGATGTTTTTAAAAAGATATATGATACAGAATGCTGGTAACGTGACAAAACTGAGTAGGCATGTATATATGTCATTCAGATACCGTATTTTAACTCAACAACGGGAAAGTTGGAATATCATTTGAACAAGTAATCTTTACTAAATTATGCCTAGCTCATACTCTATAGTCTGTACTACTTTTATGCAATCTGGTATTTTGGTAGATGTTGTATTTAATTGAACTCAGTCACCTTTAAGTTATCTCTTAGCCAATACCTTTGTGGTTAAGTCTATGTATGAGAATCTTGCTATAACTTGTAATTCATTGCTACGCAGAATTCCAGCTTGTATGCTTGGATTTGATTCCAGCTCAAGTTTCTTAATAAACTTGTGTATGCCTTTCTTTCAATATATAGGAATATCCATATCATAGCAATTGTTTCACATGAGCCGTATATTTTATGCTAAGTTTTTACATGTCACAATGGGTGGTGAAATCAAGTTTCCAGTTACTTTATTGTTGCCCTTGTTATAGGCCCAAAGACGGTGAAATTTTATGTGAATAAGGAACACATGGGATTTAGGTATGGTTGTTTTATATATCAGATGCAATGTAGTGTCTTGTTTTGACGTTTTAGCATTTCAATACTCAACTATTCTCAATATCTTTGCAGCAATGTTAATGACTATTCACCAAGTGATACCGTTGTTCTAAACCAGAAAAATCTCGAGGTAATTTCTCTGATACTTTCTTGGGTAAAACTATAAAGTTTTTCTTTTTCTTTCATTGTGTATTCATGTTTGTTAGGCAACATAATTTCTTTCTGTCTCACTTGCTCAGTCAAATTTGATTATTTCAGTATGTCAATGATACATTACATTTTATTGTAGCCTCCCAAGGTTGATTGATAATTGATGTGTATTGCTTTCTGTTGTATGTGTATATAGGGAGAACCTGTTAACTTGAAGTATGTCAAATTTCAAAATGTTCGCAGGTAATAAAATAAGCTTTTCACATCTTCTGTTCTTGATGTTCTAATTGTTATGATTATTTATTGTACCTAACTGATATAATCTTGCATTGTCACAATTTATCGCAGTTTGACAATATTCATTGAAGATAATCAGAATGGCGAAGAGGTCACGAAAGTAGGTCGAATTCTCCTTTATGGATCAACGTAAGTGAACTTTTTATTAGCAATCCGGGCCAACCTGTATGTTTTCGATATCTAAACCCCTGTATGTTTTAGATGTCCATTTCTTCTGGTTATCAAACTTGCTTAACTACAATTTTTTCACCACACTAATATTTTTATTTGGCATTCGTTCCAACTGCTATCTCCACTTAGGTGGTTTGCTTATTTGGTTACATGCACCAACTACTGCCCAAGTGCCTGTTTAATGAACTTGTAAAAAGTACTGTTACTTTTTTTAAACTACTGTTTGGTATCATGAAAAAAAGCACTATTGCTAAAAGAAAACCACCATTGTTCCAAGAAGCACTGCTCCTAGAAGCGCAAAGCTGACACATGTTCTAATAATTTACACTAGCAAGGAAATATTGCTCTTATAGTGAAGAAAACACGGATAAGCAAGTTTTTCTTTTCTTTTCCTTATTTATTTATTTATACTAATGCGTTCGGAATGCAACTGGTTTATTTATATACGACCCTTGTCCAAATCTTGCTTTAGATCGTGCAGTTTTTAAGGGTCTGGCAAATAATTAGTAAACTTTAGTTGCATTCATGATCCTTTACTGGCAATGATATGATGGTGGTTGTTTTCAATTAGAGTGGTGTTTGTTCGCGGGTGCGCGCACACATATAAATATATGTGTGTGAATAGAGCAGGATTCAATAGTACCACTATTTTGAGCATCTAAGCGACCTTTAATTTCAACCATTGGATTCATCAAATCCACGGATGAAAGAGCGTAAAACAGAAGTGAATAAAAACAACATAAATTCTTTCTTGCAAGTGACTTTTTTGTGTTCCCTCTCATCTATGGATAAATGGAATGGTTGAAATTGGAAAGTATCTAGGGTACTCAAAATAGGGATATGCTATTGGGGGAGCTATTGAACCTTACTCACACATACAAACAGACCCATACACATTCTCTTCAAATATGACCAACTCAGATACCACACATGCATACACATTCTCTACAAATATGATCAATATCCCTCTTTGAATCAAAATAGCAGTTGTGTTCTTTTGTTTAGTATAAAGTTGGTCGCCTTTGGTTGTTATTGATGCAGGGTGGATACCACGAATATGAAGGACTTGAAGAAAGTTGAAGAGCATTAAACCCTCAAATGAGAACCATTTGGAAAAGTTAGGCCTGCATTGTTTTCTAATATTACTGCTCCGAATCAAGCAGTTTGGGCTTGCTTGTACTGCCCTGATCACTCATAATTTTATTTACAGTACTATCCAAATATATATTCATTTTATGATCATTGTTATGAACTGTAGCTTTGTGTGAAACATTTGATTTAACTAATCTGTAATTCCTTCAGCCTTCTCTGATAACAGCGCAGCACTATTATTGATGGTGCAACTTTTGTCATATTAAATTCCTCAGATTTTTATTTTTATATTTTATTTTACAACAACTATGTCTATGGTTCCATTGTGAATGTTTGGATTTTGGGTACATTTTATTATGGATATTTGTTTTGGTATGGTATTTGCTTAGTCTAATGCTTGTATCCCCTACCCATATCATCAGTGAACTCCTAATGGTGTAAATGGAAGAATGAATGATGCAATTAGTTAACTGATGTTTTATTGTCATGACTATTGTAAATTGATAGTTCTTCATAGTGATTTGGTTAACATCGGTGTTATTTGTTGATATGGGTGAAATAGTTTTGATGGTTGGCTGATAAATTTTACAAGTTGTCAATCTTTGACGTAGTTGTAAATTCTACAACGAATAGGTTATATTTGATTAAAAAGTACTTTATAAAACATATGAAAAATTGCAAATTAATTTGTGTGTTTTAATTTGCGTGTAAAAATTGCTAATTAATTTGCGTGTTTAAGACTATGTATTATACAATATATTGCAATACGTGAAAATTGTAAATTAAATATATTACGATATATGAAAATTGCCAATTAATTTGCTTGTTTTAAAATTAAGATGGTATATTATTCAGTATATTTTCACATGCATCTAATAAAATTCAATAAACAGATAATAAGATTGAACTCAATGGTAACAACATGTATTCGCAGACAACTTAGTTTGCATTGTAAATATCTATAGTAGGGAGGAAAAAAAAACCTAAGATACCACCTTGCTAGTTGCTATATCAAGCTTTGATAAGAATGGTTCAACTTTAAGGCTGTACCAAATGTTGTACCAGCAAATTAGTGCTCACATTCACTAAAATTTACTCGTGTACTGAATTTGTGCATGCACATGCCTACATAGTGTATACACGTATGGATATCTGAAATTCGTCCCCATTCGTATTTAAAAAACAAATAAATATCTGTATCTGAAAAATGGATACGGATGCGAATATGACACAGATATGAAGGTATCTCTGCATTCGAAAATTATCCGTCCGATTTTTGTCAAGATTATAGTTAATATTTTGTGTATTTTGGTACAACGATAGCCACATGTTTATTTTTTTATTAAGTTGATAATTTGTATTACATGATTTAATGCATATTAATTGTTCAAAACAATTTATTATTATCTAATTTGTTTATTTTTCACACTTTTATAATGAATAAGAATGAAAATAAATATGCTAAAAGCTAAATTAAAATTTTCTGTTTATAATTTATCAATTTATCGATCGTTAGCTATATGATAATTATTTGATTTTCGTCCGTATCCACGGATGCGGATATCCGATATTGAAAAATGATTTCGAACATGGATGCGAATATGACACTATTCATATCAAAATATATCGAAAGTATCCGTTTACATGTGTTAAACCTAGTTTAATGTTTGCCAATTAAAGGCAGTGGCCTTGAATATGATGCCATAAGCAGATGCCTGTGAATTGGTTGAAAACACACACGTGTGTGTGTGAGAGAGATTTACCTTAACAATTTCTTTTTTCCAGTAAAGTTATAAGTGCAACGGGTTTGCCCTTTTACGAAAAACGAAAACGAATAAGATATTGTTTAGTGGATAACTGATGCAGGCAACGACGTAAACAGGGACGGATGCATGGTTACACATACCTGGGCTACAACCCAGGTCTATATTCTTTAATATATGAAAGGAATTATAACCTAGATTTTAAAAGAAAAGACTTGTAACAAACTCAATGCTAGTCTAGTCTACTAAACTATTTAACAAGTTGACCATCCCACCTATTTGAGTATCCATTCATTTTCAGAACAACCCAAAAGAAAAGTGAAAAAGAAAACAAAGTATTTGAAAGAAACCCCGCATTTAATTTTTATTGTTAAAATTGCCATGGTGCTACTTATAAGTTATTTTATAATGAATAAGGCTTTAGCTTATTCCATTTCTTGATATAAAACCTTAATTTACTAAACTTTTGAACCAATTGGCTGGCAATCACTTTTCCTTTGATATTAATTGGAATTGTTATTTAACGGTCAAGTTTAATGTACATGTTCATGGTTTTATAATTGTTAAATCGATTTATCTGCACTTTCATTAATGTTGGTTAAAATGATTCACGTGTTCGTTTTTATATTTATTTTATTAATATTTATTTGACGTAGCAAATATTTTACTAGTCCGGGTCAATATGAAATCCTGGCTCCGTCTCTGGACGTAAATAGTGAAATTATATAAAAAAGTTGGAAGTCGACGAAAAGAGTATTATTATATATAATTTTCGGATGTTTGGGGAATTTTATTTAAGGATAAATAACAAAAGATTCAAAATATAGGGAATTTTGTGGTTGTGGGAATTATCACGCAACACACGACGCACGGCCACCTCACAAAATAAACCTTACAAAAGTCTAAAACATAACTCACTAAAAAATATAATCGCTTGATTGAACTCAACCCGCGCTCAATTTCACAAAATAAACATAACCACTCGAATATTACACTTTCCTACCTCCAAATCCACATTTTAATTACGCAACGTCAACTGAAAATTTAACCAATCTTAAAAATATGTTAATGCGTTCGATTAACAAATGTTACTTGCTAATAATAGACTTAAAATTAAAAATGACGAGTAAACGAGCAATTAAAGCTAATGCCACAATATGTTGGTTGGTTTGGCTAAACTTGCCTACGTCCATTGTGAATATTACTTATTATATTGATATTTCACAATTACAAGAAATTACAAGAAAATAATAAAAAATTGTGCACCTAAGATTATAATGTGTTTAAACTCAAGTGCTCATATATCATCTATGTTGGAAATGAATTCTGAATCTCAAAATTCAACCATGGCAAGGAGTATTAATAACAGTTGAAATTGATCATTGGAAGGTCGAGATTGCATACTTAATAGGCTGGAATCACTCCTGGCCGTAGATCTGGTCGCTTCGACCGATGGGGGACAGCCGAAAAGATGGTATAATTGTGTGGCTCGGATGCATGTCAGTTATCTCTTCGTATGTGGGATGTGCTTTGTATGGGCCAAAGCAGCATGGCACATGAGTATGTACGCTTCAAGCAGACATACCACAATAGTGAAGCAGACATGCCACAATAGTTTGTGTACTAGGTTGTACTTTTTGTCGTGTATAACACTTTTATAGGAAACAAGACTGGAGAGAAGCTTTTGCACAATAACAATCGGTTGCTTGTTGTCGAAGATTGTCAAGACAAAGCTGAAGAATACTAAGGACAAAGCTGAAGGGGACGAGCCAAGTCGATCGTGTAGTGACGAGACATGTGGTATGAGGCCGGTTGTATGCATGTTGGGATAGAGTCGGGTTAAAGACTGATTGCTTTTGAGTCGGGCTTAGTCAAACGAGTTGGCTGTATATTGTCTTAAGTCGGGTCGGACGGTTGTATCTTTGGCGTGTTTGCTGAGTGGATTGGGCTGGGCTTAGGAGTGCTGGCTGGCTTGGATTGGGTTTGACATTCGTTTGTGTCTGTTATGCAGATAGACTTGTAATGGGTCGGGCTTGGATGTGGCCGGTTTATTTTTTACTTGCAAAAAAAATTGAGTGACATTTTAACTCCCTAGCCCACCCTATGAGAAGGGGCGAGCTTGTCAAATCACGAAGATCCTACCGGTCGGAATACCTGCTTTGCATTTTATGCGTGCGCCATGTGTCAACACAGGATTAACCGAGATGAATTTTTTCAAAGCGGCACCGTGACGATTTAGAGTGGGGACCATTAATGCGAGATCATCATTAATTAAACCTAGACAGTTGAGATTTCTTTTCTTTGGAATCTGACGGCTATGACCGAGGGAACAAATATATAAATACTCCTCTTCTTCTTCTTATTCATTTTTGACAAAACATGAATTTGCCTTTTCCATTGAAAATGTTTTTTTACTGCTCTTTGAAAGCTTTGATTTTGAGTTATTTCCATTTTGTTGCTTGGTTGGAATTTGTACCTTCCGATCATATTTTGCATGTCAATCGACTGTTGCTGCCGTGTCAGTGGCGGTCGATCGACGTTGGCTAACTTTCTAGTGGCGTGCAAACCCAGCAAATACATTAGTGCCTTGGGCCATAGTTTTAGGCCTAAATTAGTTTCCCAAGGCCTTAAGCCAAAAAGGAGTAGTGAATATAGGTCATACGACTTGTAACTTAGCTTGGGAAAGTAGTTTGAGTCATGAGTCAGCCTTTATGGGATGCTGGCCCGGACATGAAATTATTTCCCTAAGGTATTGCCCTTGGGTATTGCTAGGCTTAGATGTGCGGCCATTGTAGTTTAACTAGACCATTTATGTTTCACATGGCTACTTCTTGATCAACCTTTGCCAGTACTTCAGGCTTAAAAGCTTCAAAGATAGTCAAGAGGGAGGTAAAATTGGCTGAGTGTCTGGCCCGACATGGATGCAATATAGGGATGGTCGGGTATCCCTCGGCCACAGGCCGACCGGGTCACCCACCCTCGGGTTTCTTCACTTGGTCCTTGGCTATTTCAAAGTCGGGAATGATTTACCTCTTCACCCCTTTTTGTCTCTATCCATAACTCTTTCGAGCTTGCTTCCGGATAGCTCATCCCCAATAACCACCGGCTCTTGTATGGGGTCTATGTTTCTTGTATGGACCTCCAAATTCCAGAGCCAACCACTCATATAGTCAACATGATCTTCCAGCTTCAAAGGGAAGCCGACTATCTGGTTGGCACTTACTATCACTTGCAGGCTGACACCAAGCCCTTTATCTTCACCGGGGTCCTTAGTAAAGCTTCCCCAGCTAGATGGAAAAGTATTTCTTTGTTCTCCGTGGGTTCAACCCCAATCCGAGGAACACTAAATTTCGAGTCCCTAGTAAGTTCTCTCTAGTGCACTGTTTCTTTCATCTCTTCCTTCCTTTGCTTACCCTTCTTATGACACGAACTTCTCTTGATCCTGTCGACATTAACCTCGGGGCGCTTAATGAATACTTGAAATGAATAAAAATGCCCCCCGACACCGTCAGGAACCTGAAGACCACAATAACCGATGAGAATCTTCATCGGGTCGAGTTGTTGAGGCAACATCAAACTATGATGGCGGAGAGGGGCATCTCGGTAATAAAATCGGTTAAGAAGAAGTGTAATTACTCAAAGATCAAGTTTTTGGAGCTCGAGGCTGGTGCGGTCATCGACAAGAACCGTGGCTATGATAACAAAAGTAAGGATGAAGGGTTCGGAGAGTGGAAATAGAGCAATTATGACAAGCTAAATGATGTTGTGCCTGAGCCTTAATGAGAAACCTTTGACTCACTAAAGCCGGTTGATGTCCAGGTCCTATGGCGTAGGACGCTGGCCTTCTCATGGGATACCGAGGAGAGTTCCGAGGAAGGTAATGCAGGGGGAGGCCACATGAACTAGGCGTTAGTGGAAACATGGGTCCCTCCTAGGGGCGGCATCCCGTCGACGATCCTTTATATTCCGATTACGATGCTGTGCCACCGAGCATGTCCCTTGCCGAGATTGATCAATCTGGCGTAGGTAGCTCGGTCTCATCATGCCCGCCCCTTACCAAAAGGCAAGGCCAGGTAGGTACAAATGGTAGTTAACTTACTTGTACTTTACATCTTTTTTCTTGCACTTGATCCAACCATGGAATTTTGTCATTTTGGTGGCCGATGAGCTTAATTTGACGTTTTCGACTCCACCACCAAAAATACTACACTCCATTGCCTGAGGCACCCACCGCAAGTCGAGAGATCATTGAGTTGTCCGCTAGTCCCGAATGGTCATGTAACGACCCGTATTTTATGTATCGAAGGATTGTAAAATATTATTATTTTATTCATATGATGTCGTATGATTCTATAATTTTAGAATATGACTCTTAGGGATATTTTACATATCTATAATTTTTTTCGAATTTCTACATGACCATTTTGACCTTGAAAATATTGTTTTGGGTTATAACTTTTGATGCGAGTTGAATTAGGGTCTCAAACTAGTTCCATTGCTTTAGGACGATGATTTTCCATTTTGTAGAGTGGTCATAATAGAATAACGGACTTACGATTATGGCGTTATACCTATTTTGAGTTTCGGAAACTATTGGTAAAAATTAGTGTGTAATTAGTGAAGCCCATTAGTTGGCCCATTAGTCTAATTAGAGAATCACTATAAATAGGAGCTGTATGAGTCAAATGAAAACCTTTTCTCCCATTCTAAATCAGGTCTGAACCCTAATTAGCCCTAAATCCATTTTAGGTTATCCAAATTTTTCTCTAAATCCAATTAAATTGTTGATTAGTGATTAGATATCAACTAGAAGATAGAGATATTCGATTTGCTTGATTTGAAGTGCTTTCCATTGCTATTCGAATTGGATCTACAAACTTATTGATCAAATTTGGTAATTGGTGAGTGGTTTATGTCTTCTTACTATAGTATACATGTTTTATATGGTAGAATAATATGATTAAATATGTTTTAAATTGATTTTTGGCCATAAATACATTTTCTAACTTTAATGACATATTAATCAATGCAAATGATATAGATTGATTAGAAATCACTTTGATTTATGTTCATGCTATATGTAGATCTATGTTAGAGATTGCCTTGTTTATCTTATTTTGATGGATTGTAGGTTTGATTGGATGAAACTACCTATTACTCTATGTTTGGATGATATGATTTGATGTTGTTTGCTAGTGTTGTGATTGCATAGAAAGTTAGATCGGAGAATTGAGAAAATAAGAGGCAAAGTTGGTCGGAATTGGATGAAACATGGCAGATAGGTTTTGGAGAATAGCAAGAGGCCATATGATAACTCGCAAGTTGGTAGGATTTAAAGTCATAACTTGGCACCGAGTTAAGGCTAGAACTCGATATCGAGTTATGGTGCTAACTCGTGTGCACTTCTCCACTTCATGGATCGGAAGAGCTTTTCAAGTGGAGGTTGTCTATAGCTCGGTGCATGAAATTGAGCTAATTGTTGGATGTAATGATGAGTTATCTCTAGAACTAGAAGAAAGAGCTTTGGATTAAGGTCGAGTTATCAAATGTGGATGAGTCGGGATCTAAGGCATTGGAAGAGGGGTATTAGAGACATGGAAGAGAAATTAGCCATTTGTTGGCTAAGGGTATAACTCGGCACCGAGTTATACCTATAACTTGGCACCGAGTTATCATGGTGAATAATAAGGTAGTGGAACTTCTAGGGACTATTGTTAAGGTTCTATAGATCGTGCTGGAGGTATTGGCTCGTTCGTATTTGGTTGGATAACGATATAATAACATGATGAAAAACTATGGTCTTCGGATGTTGGCTCGTGTTGGGAGTATGTTTTGAAGATGGCGGCTCATAAAGGAGGGAGTCGTATGATCAAAGAATGTGGACGGTTCCTCGTGAATAATGGAAACTAGATTGAGCAAAAAGGGCTTGGTATCCAAATGGAGCAAAGGTGGATTTGAGTGTATATTGTAAAGAATCGTTGATGACTTAGAGAGTTTTCAGCTGTACTCGAATCAGGGGTATTGTAAGTGGGTATGCCAGTTAGCTGAGGGACTTGTATACCTTGGACTTGTTGCTTTAGGTCTAGCATCCATCTTTAGCTGCCAGACACATATCCAGCTTTGGGTTGCGAGATATGAGAGTACAACAGAGAGCCATGATTTCCATTAGTCTCTGGCTTAGGGGTCATACGGTTATCATATATTCATAGCATATGGAGTGATAGTCAGGATTATTTGATGGATGCTATGGTTGCTTTGGTTACTTTCTTTAATAGGCCACCACTCATAGGTCTCAAGGGAAGTAGGTATTGGAGATAGGAATACCTGGAAGACTGATATCCTTTATTTAGTTTGTGTTTATCTTCATGATATTGTAGAATAGCATATTATAGTGTTATATGCTAACTCTTTGTTTGCAGAAACAGACAGGTATGGTTCGTGCACTCTTATTCCTTACCATATTTACCTATATAGTATTTTGAGACTCATTTACTGCTCATCAAACTGTTGTCTGACCCAAGGTTTTATGCTTTCCTCTTATTTTCTTAGGTACTCTTAAATGATTATACTAGATAATAGGTCTAGGTGACGCAATAGCTGTTCGGAGGATGGGTTGGATGAAGCTATCTCGTATTATATACATATATGGAGTCTACGCTTATTCCGCTGTGCAACACTGGCGAACCTTAGCAGTGACTGCTTACTATTGTATTTGAGATAGTTGTTGAGTTTATTTCCGTTGTATAAACTCTACTATTGACGTATAACTCCGTGTATATTATGCTCTGATAATTTGTTCATATAGTTAATTACTTTCCCTTATGTTATATCTATGATATTATATTTTATCCATGCGCTGCGAGATATGACATGTTATATGCTATATTGGTTTATTTCAACTTTAATGATCGTTCTATATTAGCCAGGCATGACTATTTACATACTATTGGTGCCGGTGGTATAGGGGGGGTCGTCACATTTGATATTAGAGTTTTGGTTACACGATTAAATGAAGTTGATACCATGATCCAGTAGAGATAGGGAAGGTGTTATCGTCTTAGACTGGATTGAGAGAGTGTGTGTTTGTGTGTACGAAAGAGTAAATACTTATTATAAGTTTGGTTTTCAAAGCTATGTAATAATATATTATATAGTATAAGTCGCATGCACATGAGCACTATGGATACAGGTTTCTTTATAAGAGGCTGATCATTCTTATTATAGATAAGAATGAGTCGACATACAAGGAATGCTGTGAGTGATTCTACTTTAGGAGTAGAGGAAGGAGCGGGATCAGGAGCTGCTACGCCTGATGTCTAAGCTATGTTCAATGTTGTGATGGCTAATATGACGAGGAATGCTCCTGGAGTGGTGGTAGGTGGAAGTGCTCCTGCGCAAGCACCTAGGGCTAATTTCGCCAAGCTGAATAAAGATTATTCCACTCTTGGAGGGAAGTCATTCAATGGGACGGAGTCAGCCATAGAAGTGAAAGATTGTTTGGATACTTGTGAGCGCATCTTTGGTGATATGGAAGTGGAAGATGCTATGAAGAGAAAATTGGCTTTGAGATAGTTACAGGGCCGAGCCATGAATTAGTGGAATGCTATTACTATTGTTACTCTAGAGGATCGGTTCAAGGCAAGGTTCAAGGAGAAGTTTATTCCGGTTGCTTAGAAGTTAGTTTTGTTCAGAAAATTTGTTGATCTCAAGCAGAGAGAGATGACAGTTTCTGAATATTTGGCAGAATTTGATGCTTTGTCTAAGTATGGGATATCATTCATCGATACTCCATTGAGGAAGAATGAAAAATTCATCATTGGTTTGGATGACTACTTAGGAGAAAAGCTAGCAGACCATATAGATGAGCCATTTTAGAAGCTTATAGGAAAGGCACTTTGCCATGAGAGTTTGTATCGTAAGGCCAAGACTGCTATTGTTGTTTCTCCCGAGAAAGAAGAGCCAAAGCCACAGCAAAGCGGTAAAGGCAAGAAGAAGTGGAACGGAAAGAGAAAGCGGTCCCAGGGAAAGGGTGGTTAGAAGAAGGGTAAATGGGAACCTACTTATTTTGGATGCAACTAAAAGGGTCATTTGGTTAAAGATTGCGAGACGAGTGAGAAGAGGAAATGTTACAACTATGACAAGCTTGGGCATTTAAAGAAGAATTGTCCAAAACCGATGAAGGATAAAAAGGTTGTGAAAGCGTATGCCTTAGACACAGTCCCGACTTTGTTGAGTGCTCCCTTGACGAAGGAGAAGGGGAAGGGATTCGTCATCTAAGGTATGCTTTCTATTAGTGATATTCCAGTTCGAGTTTTGTTTGATACCGGTGCTTCTCATTCATTCATCTGTAGTGACCTAGTAGATAGATTGGGATTGGAACCTGAGATAGTAGACCGACCACTAATTGTGACGAACCCTGTTGGAGGCTCTAGTAGTCTTTGCATGGTTTGTAGTGGCCTAGTTTTATCAAGTCATGGATGTTCTTTGATTTGTGATTATTTTATT
Source organism: Allium fistulosum (assembly GCA_030737815.1). NCBI lineage: Eukaryota > Viridiplantae > Streptophyta > Magnoliopsida > Asparagales > Amaryllidaceae > Allium > Allium fistulosum. Next base: position 1,249,847,865 of record CM060905.1, read on the forward strand.
TTGAATTTTGTTGGGTCCGGGATTATCCTGGGTATGGACTGGCTTAGGAAGTATGCGGCCATAGTGGATTGCGAGAAGTTGTTGGTGACAGTCAAAGATGTGGATGAGCGAATGGTAGTGATTAGCTACCTGCTAGAGGATGGGGTGATGGTTAGCTTTCTATATTCTCTTGAGGTTCTTATGAGGAATTGTCATCAGCGCCTATCGCTAGAGAGTATTCAGATGTCTTCGAGGAAGTGAATAGAGTGATCGAGTTTCAGATAGACATGGTGAAGGAATCCAAGCCGATTGTTAATGCTTTGAGGTGTATGACACCTAGAGAGCAGAGGGTATTAGAGGTGCAAGTGAATGACCTGCTAAGGAAATGGTTCATTCGAAGGAGCATATTTGAGTGGGGCGCACCTGTAGTATTCGTAACAAAGGCGGATGGCTCTTTGAGGTTGTGTGTGGATTATCATGAGTTGAATAAAGTGATAAAGAAGAACAAGTATCCACACCCGCACATTGATGACTTGTTCGATCAGCTGCACAATGCGAAGGTGTTTTCTCAAATGGATTCGACGACGGAATTTCACCAGTTGAGAGTAGCAAAGAAGAGTATGCCTATTTCCGTGTTTCATACGCCGTTGGGTTTCTATGAGTGGTTGGTAATGCTATTTGGGTTAACCAATGCTCCGACATACTTTGTGGAACTTATGAATCGGGTTTTCAGAGACCAGCTGAATAAGTTCGTGCTTGTGTTTATGGATGATATTCTAATCTACTCTGAATTAAAGAGGAGCACAAGACATACTTGAGGATTGTGCTAGAGATGTTGAGGAAGCATAAGTTGAGAAAGAAGTTTTCTCAGTGTCACTTTTGGAGTGAAGAAGTGAGATTCTTGGATCATGTCGTGTCAGAACATGGTATAGTAGTAGATGTTGCGAAGGCGGCAGCGGTCCAAGATTGGAATCGGCCAAAGAATGCTATAGATGTGAGAAGTTTCCCAAGATTGGTGGGATACAATAGGCGCTTCGAGGACTTCTCGAAGGTAGAAACATCATTGGCTAATTTGATGAAGAAGAATCAGACTTTTGTTTGGGATGCGAAGTGTGAGCATGCATTTGTGAGTCTGAAAGAGAGGTTGACGAGTGCATCAGTGTTGACCGTTCCAAGCAGAAATGAAGAGGTGATAGTATACATCGATGCTTGTGGTACTAAATTGGGTGCGTTGTTGATGCAGAAAAGAAAAGCTGTTGCTTATGCTTGTCGACAACTAAAGTCGCACAAAAGGAATTACCCAACTCATGATTTGTAATTGGCGGCAATTGTTTTTGCTTTGAAGATGCGGAGGCATTATTTGTTGGAAGAAATGTTTGAGCTGTTTACGGACCACAAATCCTTGAAGTACCTTTTCTCTTAGAAAGGATCTCAACCTTCGTCAACAATGGTGATTAGAGTTCTTGGCCTCTTATGATTTCAGTATTTCCTATACTCCAGGAAAAGGGAATGTGATTCCCGATGCATTGATTAGAAGACATGCTAGGTTGCGAGCAATGTTCTTGGAATGGGAGCAGATAGAATATATTGTTGAATTTGATTTTAGGCCTCACTGCAAGCTAGAACCTGAAATGTTGATAAGCTTAGCCATTTGACTTACTCTGATTGAAAGGATTGGTACTAGTCAGAAGCGAGATCATAGGCTAGCGGAGATCATAGTAAAGATAGAGAAAGGAGTATAATATGAAGATATGGAGCAACACGAACTCAACCGAGAAGGTTGGCTTTGTAAAGATGGGATATTGTTTGCTACCAATGTTGATGATTGCGAGATGAAGTGCTAAGAGAGTGTCACCATTCCATGTTGACCGTTCATCCTAGTGGTACAAGACGTACCGAGATATGAAGCGAACTTACTACTGGGAAGGTATGAAAAGGATGTTGGGGCATTCATCTCCAAATGTATAAATCGTTAGTTGGTAAAGGTAGAGCAGATGAAACCTAGTGGATTATTGCAACCATTAAAGATTCTTGAATGGAAAGGGAAGCAAGTATCGATGGATTTTATCGATGGATTACTGAGGACTCGAGCAGGGTCTGATGACATTTGGGTCATAGTAGATTGGTTGACCAAGAATGCGAGATTTATACTTATCAAGTCAAGTAGGATAACATCCAAGCTGGCAGAGTTATATGTAAAATGGATAGTACGATTTCATAGTGTGCTGAAGAGCATTGTGAGCGATCGAGACCCGTTGTTCACTAATGAGTTCTGGAAAAGCTTACAATCGGCATTAGGGACGAAGCTGCATCTTAGTACAGTTTATCACCCGCAAATGGATGGACAGACTGAAAGAATAAATCATATATTGGAAGATCTCTTGTGAAGGTTATAGACTTTGGTGGATCATGGGATGATCATTTGCATTTGATGGAGTTTGCATACAACAACAGTTATCAGTCGAGTATTGGTATGGCTTCGTATAAAGTATTGTATGACCGATTATGTAACGCTACTTCATGTTGATAGGAAGCGGGCGAGAAAATGATACTTGGGCCAAATATGATTAGAGAGACTTCAGAGAAGATTGAGGTCATTTGACAACGAATGAAAGCTGCTCAGGATTGATAGAAAAGCTACGCGGATAAGAGACGAAGAGATTTAGAGTTTTCTGTCGGAGATATGACGTTTGTAAAGGTTTCTCCTCCAAAGAATGTAGTTTGATTCGATTGAAAGGGGAAGTTGGCACTGAGGTTCACATATCCTTTTTCGATATTTGAGAGAATCGAGAAGCTAGCATATACAGTTGACTTACCTCAGAAGATGGCGGGCGTGCATAACGTTTTTCATGTCTTTTATCTACGGAAGTTTGTGCACGACTCAGGCGTGATGATCATACCAGATCAGCTAGAAGATGTTGAGGTAGAACCAAAATTTCTATGCCTCGAAAGGCCACTTCGTATTGTTGGGTACGATACAAAACAGCTTAGGAGAAAAACGGTGAAGCTAATTAAAGTATAATAGAGCGGAAGTGAGGATGATTGTACATGGGAGAATGAAGAGAGCATGAGGACTTCTTACCTTGAGCTCTTTGAATGGTAAGACCCATCGTTTATCGTATTTACTTTCACCATTGTATACTATATTTGATAGGTTAGTATTCTGCATGCTAGGATTGATTAACTATACTATTGACTGCATGGCTGCTTGTTTGAGATGTGTGATGGTTACTTACGATTGGTAGGCATGCGGGATAACTATGGCGGCTTGTACTTTGTCTTATTTGGGGATTTCAAGGGCGAAATTCCTGAAGGGGAGGGATGTAACGATCCATATTTTTGTATTGGAGAATCGTAAAATATTTTTATTTTATTCGTATGAAGTTATATGATTCTATAATTTTGGGATATGACTCTTATAGATATTTTACACGCCTATAATTTTTCTCAAATTTCTATATGACCATTTTAACCCTGAAATTTTTGTTTGGACTATACCTTTTAATAGGTGTTGAATTTGGGTCTCAAACCTATTCTATTGCCTCGGGATGATGGTTTTCCATTTCGTAAAGTGGTCATAATAGAAAAATAGACTTACGGTTAAGGAGTTATGCCTATTTTAAGTTTTGTAAACTACTGATCGGAATTAGTGTGTAATTAGTGAATTCCATTAGTTGGCCCATTAGTCTAATTAGTGAATCACTATAAATAGGGGCTGTAGGAATCAAATGAAAACCTTTTCTCTTATTCTAAATCAGGTCTAAACCTTAATTAGCTCTAAATCCATCATAATTCATCCAAATTTCTCTCTAAATCCAATTAGGTGTTGATAAGTGATTAGATCATCCACTAGAAGATAGAGATCATCGATTTACTTGATTTGAATTGCATTCCATTATTACTCGGATTGGATCTACATCCATATTGATCGGGTTTGGTAATTACTGAGTGGTTATGCATTCTCACTATACTATATGTTATTCGACATTTTGACCCGGCTATATTGGACTGATTGGACAGGTTAGATTCGATTATCGTCAAGACCGATAAGTCCAGAGCCATGATTGTGGAGTCTACAAGTCAAGAACAGATGATAATATGAAGCCGTGATTGAATGTAATTGATAAATATGCAAGGCATAATGTTTGAAGTATTAAATATGGTTCAACATATAGGAGGGGTCGACATAAATTAGCTTCTATAATAGGGATCGATATGTTTCGGGGAGTAAGAGCACTTTAATAGAAAACAATCAATATCTCAAGATCCACAAGTCCAATGCATATGAAGTTTTGTGAGTAAGACATGAGGACCCTAGGGATCACATCTCAAGAAGATGAAGTTAGAGGGATCAGCACTCTTCCCTTGGTAGGGATCGACAGGAATCAGCAAGCAATCTATATTGAAGCAAAGATCAAGCAATAACTCAAATTCTACTGATCCAATTGGCATGAAATTTGGAGGCTAAACATATTTTAGCATGAGGAAGCTACCACAGGGATCGCCCTCCAAAATTTGACCAAAGTAGGGATCGACGTCGATCCCTTTTCTTTGGGAATTAGGCCATGCGATCCCTTTTGTGGGTCCATATGATTTTGGAGGTCCTTCTGTCGAATTTTCAGGGAGATATTTGGCCATCTTTGTCTATATATACAGGCTTGGTTGTTCATTTCAGGATTTTTTGACGCTGCTAGTTTCTTTATAATCTTTTGTGACTAAGGATTTTCATCCGATCCCTATTGTACTCGATTTATAAAGTGAATAATAAAGCAATCTATTCAAAGTGGACGCTATGAAAACAACGCCGAACCACTATAAATCATTGTATGCGTGTTATTATTTCAATTTACTGCTGTTTTTTGATTATCATCCTCTATTTTCATTTTAAATTCTTCATTTATTTCTCTTCAAAACTTCTATTGGGCATTTTTGCCAATTTTTGGTGCAAACATTTTGGTGCTTTCATCGAGAGCCTTGATTCTCAGCTTATTAGGATCCCTTTGTTGCTACTAGATTGCATAAATCCTCCTAAAGGAGATCCAGAGTTATCTTGAAGAAGTTTGCTTGTTCTATTCAGATTTGCAAATCTAAGCAAAACTATCAAATGGTGAGGAATACAAAATCCACTTCCCAGAACGCAGAAGGAAACTAGAATGCTAGCATCCAGCTAGAAGGCCCGAGCAGCCAACCAATTGATGTGAATGTTAGGGCTGCACAAAGTATGGGTTGGGTCGGGTCAGACCAAATATTTCATCCGACCCGCATAGGTATGGGTTTAAGGTAGCTCAACCCGTATCCGACCCTATATGAGGTTGGATATGGGTTGGGTCGAAGTATGGGTTGGGTCGGGTTTAGTAGGGTTGGGTTGGGTTGCATGAATCTAATAAAAAATGAGAATATAAGGGAATATTTTCAAAAAATAACATTAAAATGTTCAACATAATATATTAGATTTTAGCTAGCATAATGCACTTAAACTAACTAATTCATTATAACATATATTTTATTAAAATTTCATTGTAAAACACATCATATGAAATTAGTTCACTACATAGTAGAACAAGTGTTTCATTTTAAAATACATTAAAATGCTCTTTGGAATATCTTTGCCAAATTCTATCTTGTTTGGGTTGACATAAAATATGTTTTTTCGTATATTTACTGTAGAATACATAAACATTATTCTAGGATTAGACTATTCTAATTTTATGTGTATTGATATTAAATTAGGTTTTTAATATAGGGTTGGGTTGGGTCAAAGTAGGGTTGGGTTGAACAAAATAACACACCCGACCCATATATAGTATGGGTTACAAATTGTAACCCATATCCGACCCGAACTAGGATGGGTTGGGTTGGGTTTATGTGGGTTGGGTCGGGTTGGTGGGTTGGGTCGGGTTGGATATGGGTTGTGTGCAGCCCTAGTGAATGTTGACCCAGTTGAAGTCCGGAATCCAACCGATTCCATTACAAGACCTGAATTCCAGAATCTGATAAGAGAGCTGGTGGATAGCCATCGACAATTAAATCAGTAGATTCAAGCCAATATCAACCTAATGAACCAACTCATTCAGCAATAGCGAGGGAAAGCAAGGAGGGACCCTACCCCTTACTAAGCATCGGAGAGTTCTAGTTCATCGAACGAGTATCACAGGCACAAGCATGGCAAAATAGACGGATATCACGTAGAAACTTCGGCGCATCAATAGGCAGACCTTCCTAGTCTGCCAGGACCGACCAGTGCCGATCCCTCCATAGGGATCGGTACCGATCCTCCTCCAGAAGAGGGAACTTACCTGTACATGCTGGGATTGAAGCCGGAGCTATTACGGCTGATTTGGATGATGGAGTTCGATTGAATGTTGACCAACTGCTTCCTCGAAATGATGATGAAGTGAATTTATATGGTATAGATCGGGAGGATGATGAACCAAGAAGGCATGGAACAACCCGTAGACATCGACCAGACCATTCACGTGAGGTGGAACACGACCACCGCTTGGAACCAACTATCCAGACACCGGACATGTCGGCTATAGTTAGACAGTTAGTGAGAGAGAGAGAGCCAAGGCTTGACCAATGACGATTGGGGAATCTCGAAAAGCCATACCCCATTCACTGACAATGTCCTACATGCAGAGTATCCAAGAAGGTTCAACATGCCGTCGATGCCTGCCTACGAGGGAAAAACCGACACCAGGCAGCACATCATGAGATATGAATATCTAATGGATTCCGCACGAGCAAATGATGCAACCAAGTGTAGATGTTTTCCTATAACTCTATCTGGAATAGCAACAATGTGGTTTACGAGGTTACCCCCGCAGTCAATCTCTAAATTTGACGATTTGGCAACAAGGTTCGTGGAGCAGCTCCGTATGTATGCAACTTTCCCCAAAAATGCATTGTCCCTATCCAGCATGATCCAAGCTCCGGGAGAATCGCTGAAAGGTTATTTAGAGAGATTCCATATAGCTGTCACAGAAATCAGTAATCCGAATGACCATGCAATATGATGTCTGTAACAAGAGGGATTGATCCAAAGTCTGATTTTGGCGATTGGTTAGCCGACAAGCCACCAGTAACGTTGGAGCGCTTTTATGCAAAGGCGGGTCAATATTTAAGGAAGGAAGAAACCAGATGATCTAGGAAGAAGAAAGTCGCAGGACCAAGTGGAGAGGGAGTATAGAGTAATATTGCAGTGAAGAAGTCTGATTATAGCTCTGGAAAAGTTAAAGTAAATGTCCAGAACAAGCCGAATCAACAAAAGGAAGGTGGAGATATGAGCCGAGAGCGAAAGAGGGATTCTGGAAGAGAAAAGCCTAGGATTCCAATGTATGGTACTTACACGCCACCGAATACATCTCAAGAGAATATCTATTTGTCTACTTGCAATACCATGCAGGACGGGAAGCCGCCTCCTAAGAATCAACGGAGAAGCAGAAACAGACCGAAAAATATTATCGGTTTCACGAATGTTATGGTCATAACACAAACGAATGCAGACATCTCCGGGATATTATCGAAAAGCTGATTCGAGAAAGAAAGTTACATCAGTTTGTAAAAACCCCGCAGGATGGCGGGCAGGGGACATCCGACCCCAACCGAGGACAAGCACCACACAGGGCGGAGGAGCTTGCACGGACTGGCAGAAGATTGGTAATCAATACAATAGTCGGAAGACCGCATCCGGCTGATAAGAGTTGGCATGAGATGGAGCGCTACTCTAGCACGATTAAGCATGTGAATTTTGAATGTTGTTCGAGTATGGAAGATGGAGCTCCAGCAAAACAGCAATGTATAATGGCAGATGATATTGTGTTTAGAAACAGAGATGCATACAGGGTAGAGGCTCCGACAATCGACCCAATGGTCATTTTAGCCATGATCGACCCCGCTTTAGTGAGAAGGATATTGGTTGATTGTGGAAGTTTTGTTAATATAATTTTCAAAAAGGCTTATGATCAGATAAGAATGGATGCCAATGACTTGAAACTGTCTAAAGCCCGCATTCATGGCTTTAACAGTGCTACAACCGAAGCTGTTGGTTATATTGAATTGCTTGTGAAGTAGGGAGAAGGTGACCGTAGGAGAGTGCATAGTTTTCCATTTGTTTTTTTGAATGTTGACTCTCCTTACAATGCTTTTCTGGGCCGACCGGCCCTAGCTGAGTTCCGGCAGCTCTTGCCCCATTGTGTTTGACTTCAAAGTTCCCGAAAGATAATGGTGTTGGAGTTGTTCATGATGATCAGGCGACCAGACATGCCTATTATGTAGCTAAATTAAGGGATGCTCAACGAAAGGAAAAGGGTAAGGGCGTGGACAAGTCTGTCCGCATCCAAACCACTGAAGATTGACATTTAGCGCCTGAGCCTTGGCTTGGGTGCCATAGCCGGTTCTATAGAGACATAGATCCACGAGATGACGAGGAGGAACCCAAAGAGACCAAGGCTGCACCGGCTGAGCTGACGATTGAAATCATAGTCAGCCACGACGACCCATTACAGGTCCTAAAGATTGGATCACAGCTCAGCCCCCCGATGATGAAAGAACTTGGTGGATTTCTCCAAGCGAATCTCGACGTGTTCGCTTGGACTCACTCTGACATGTATGGGATCTCACCTAGCATCGTGAGCCATGCATTGAGTATTGACCCGAGGCATATCCCGGTGAAATAAAAAAGGCGTGGCATGGATCCGGAGAGATCTGCCGCTCTTAAAGAGGAGGTGGATAGGCTCGAAGATAATGAGTTTATTCGCGACGCCCTTTACCGTAATTGGGTATCTAATCCTGTACTTGTGAGAATGGCGAATGGGAAATGGTGGACATGCGTTGATTACTCGGACTTGAACAAGGCATGCCCAAAAGACAACTTTTCCCTTCCAAGGATCGACCAGCTGGTAGACTCAACCGCATGACACGAATTGCTATCTTTTATGGATACAAACATAGGATATAACCAAATCTCAATGCATATTCCCGATCAAGAGCACACCAGCTTCATTACTAATGTTGGATTATGTTGTTATATGGTAATGCCATTTGGACTAGAGAATGCAGGAATGACCTACCAATGCCTATTCAACAGAATGTTTAAAGATCAGATCAGAAAAACAATGGAGGTATATGTGGATGACATGCTCGTGAAGTCACGACGGTCTAGCGACCACATTAGAGGCTTGGCAGAAATGTTCGATATTCTCCGATACTACAAAATGAAGATTAACCCTTTGAAGTGTTCTTTTAGTGTAGCATCAGGAAAGTTCTTGGGTTTCGTCGTTAATGCTCATGGAATCGAAGCTAATCCTGAGAAGATCCAAGCTATTCGCAATATCCAAGCGCCAAAGACTATTAAACAAGTACAGATCCTGAATGGGAAGGTTGCCACCCTAAGCTGATTTATTTCCAGAGCTACTGATAAATGCATTCCTTTCTTTGACTTGATTAGGAGAGGAAAAAGGAATTTTGAATGGATACAGGATTGTAAAGATGCATTTCGGGCTTTAGCAAACCATTTAGAGTGACCTCTCATCTTGTCGAAGCCAGTGGATCATGAAGATTTATATATCTACTTGACCGTGTCGGTACATGCTATAAGTGCCACATTGCTTCGCGAAGAGAATCGAATCCAAAGAACGGTTTATTATGTTAGCAAAAGATTGACAGGAGCTGAAAGGAACTATCCAGAGATAGAAAAACTAGCGTACTGTTTGTTGATTGCTTCATGAAAGCTCCTCCCTTACTTTCAGGCACATCCTATCAATGTTTACACCGACCAGCCGTTATGACAGGTCCTGCAGCGACCTGAGACATCTGTAAGGTTACTCAAGTATAATATTGAACTTAGCCAATTCGACATCACTTATCTTCCTCGAAGGGCTATCCAGGGTCAAGAATTGTCGGACTTTATAGTAGAATTTACTACGTAGGATGATTTCCCAAAGAACAGTGAAACCCCAACCATACGGTGGAAGTTATATACAAATGGAGCATCCAACGATCGTCGTTCTGGAGTTGGAATTGTGCTTGTAACTTTCGAAGGTTGGTCAAATTGCTATGCTTTAATGCTCGATTTCCATGCAATGAACAATGAAGACGAGTATGAGGTTCTGATTGCTGGACTTAAACTCGCCAAAGAACTGGTAACAAAGTCTCTTGAAATCATTTGTGATTCACAATTAGTAGTATACCAAGTCAGGGGAGATTACCAAGCTAAAGGACAACAACTTGCTCCGTACCTTACCCATTTGCAAGAGTTGTGACTGACTTTGAGTATTATGATATTACACACATTCCTCGGGGTCAAAATAAAGAGGCCGCTTCATTGGCAAAGTTTGCTAGTACCGAGGATGCACAACAAATAGGCTTAGTTCCAGTTGAAGTATTGAACGCTCTGAGCATAAGCCGATGGAAATCGATAGGGTACTAGAGATAGGGCTTGAGAAGGAGTTGTGGATGACTCTGATTAAATACTATTTTCTACATGGGGTTCTTCTCGAACAAAGGAATGAAAAATAACAAGTCCTTCATAAAGCTTTATGATATACCATACAGGAAGGAGTTATGTACATAAAGGGTTTTTCCGTTCCCCGGCTCCGATGTATCGCTCATGATGAAATAAAATGAGTCCCGAAGGAAGTTCATGAAGGGGAATGTGGCGATCACACTAAGAGGCAAATTCTAGTAAAGATATTGGCCGACCGTCAATCAGGATGTTGCTGATTATGTAAGGCGATGCGACAAGTGCCAGATATATGCAAAAGTTCCAAGAGCTCCGCCGATAGAAATAATGCAAATGGTCAGCCCATGGCCATTTTCCATGTGGGGTATAGATATTATCAATTCCTTACCAATCTCTAAAGGTGGTGCAAAATACACTATCGTCGCAGTTGATTACTTCACCAAACGGGCCAAAGCAGAACCTTTAGCCACGATCACAACTAAGAAAGTAATCAACTTCATCGTCCAAAACATTATCTGTTGTTTTGGTCTTCCACGAACTATTATAACAGATAACGGGCTTAATTCGACAGTGCTGAATTCAAAGACTTCTGCCGAAGGTATCATATTAAAAAGGGATTTGCAGCAGTCGCTCACCCTCAAGCGAATGGATAAGTTGAAGCTGTGAACAAAATCATAAAGTCCATTCTGAAGAAGTGTTTGGAAAAGGCTAGAGGCAAGTGGGTGGATGAACTCCCGACAACACTATGGGCTTATAGGACTACCCATAAGTCTGCGACTGGCCATACTCCATTTGCCCTTGCTTACGGTTCCGAAGCCGTTATTCCTCTTGAACTCGAAGTTCCTTCTCATCGAGTGACCTATTATGATCCTAGAACGAATAAAGATCTCTTCTTGAAATATCTAGAGTTTTTAGATGAGAAGCGTGAAGAAGTTGATTTGAGGGTAGCTGCGCACCGATACCGAGTTGCCCGATACTACAACACTAAAGTCTAACCTAGAACCTTCGAGATTGGAAATCTCATCTTGAAACGGGTTTTTCCTGCCTCATCGCATATGAATCCAACTTGGGAAGGACCGTGTGTCATTGAGCAGAGGCTTGGAGAGGGAACTTTCAAGCTAACGACTGTTGATGGCATCACACTCCCAAGGACGTGGAATAGCGAGCACTTACGGTGCTATTTCACTTAATTTATTTCCTTTTATTTCAGTTGTATTTAGTTTCAGGATTTGCTTTAGCATCTTATTTTCTAGATATATAATAAGACAAATTATGCCATCTCTTTTTGTTCGACAAATACAATTTTGAACTTCCTCTATATTTGTGTTTGTTATAACATTACATGTTAGTTACATTAGAAAACTGATTGATGTTGACATGTCTAAGTAGGTTCCTAGAGTTTGGAGCTAGCCAATTACATTAGTTCCCGATTGAACTAAAGACGACGAACTTGGTCCGACCATTCATTTGATACTTCCCGTTTTCAACCCGATGGATGGAGTACATAATAAGGAATGGATGTGACTCGACCATTCGATAACCAAGTTAATCCCATCGAGCCATAGGATAGACATGAATCAAAAAGTGATCGTGATACGATCGATCGATTGCTCGCTAAGTCAAACCCCGGACGTTGGGGGCAAATCAACCAATTAAGGAAAGTATGAACCGATTAATTTCCAAAATAACTCTAAGTCCCCAAAGTATGGACTGAAGTATAAATACAAGCTGGGTGTGACTCGACCACCCGCTAACTAACTCTTATCTCCAAAGTGCAGAGATGAGTATAAACGAGTAGCTACGTGCGATTCGACCACCCGATAACCAATTCGTATTCCTAGAGTGCGAATATGAGTATAAACAAATAGGTGAATGCGGTTCGACCACTCACTTTTCTATAAACTTCGACCTTAAATCGACAGAAGGAGTATAAACTCGCTAAGGATGGAGTTCGACCATCCACTATCTAACTCTGCTAACCCAAGACTAGGGGCAGGAGTATAATCACTCAAATCGCTGAATCCTACATTGAAACACTTGGGCTCGAACACGGTGTTTAGTAAGACTCAAGGCCTCGACCACATTGAGGCCTTGGGATATAATTAATGGATTATCATTCGAATTAGCGAGCGGCGAATTATAAGTACATTGAATGGAAAAGTAATAGCTCAACTACTTAAATAACAATTCACATGAGAGTTCAACTGAAAACAAAAAACTTTTATTTGCATAATAAACTTCATAACTGTGATACAAGTTTATTCAGAAAATAGGGGCCACACTTACACAATCATGACCAACAAAGAGGAAAACAACTATACAAGCTATGTGCAAACTAAACCGAAGTGACGGTTATTTCTTTTGTCCTTTCTCTTTCTTAGATATTTTTGGAGTAGCGCCACCCAAGCTTCCACCTGCTTTTTTCCTCGATCCTTTACCGCCCTTGGCAGGAGAGCTTCCAAAAGTTGGAGGGAGTTCTTGGGAATCGACCCACCAATTGGAATGACTTGTAATGGGACGAGATGTGGATCGTCAATGTCCACGTCGGAAGGTTCAACCTTAGCTTGTTTCTTCAACAATTCCTCCCTCTCAATGCGCTCTTTTAAGCTGAGCTCATCGGTATGTTCAGTGGTGCCAGTAATTATAACATCATCTGGCTCATCAAGCAACATCGGGTCTTCAGCTTTATCATCATCAAGTTCTCTGATAACTTGGGCATCGAGCCCTGGAGCATTAGTGGCCGCCGAAATCTCAGTAGATGTTGATTGTTGCTCCATGATGGCATCATTTTTTTGATTTTGGCTGGGACCCGAAAGACCCATGGACTCGTGAAAACAAGAAGATAAGCTTATGACTATTGGGCATAAAGAAAGAAACCTCTCGAAAAGTGGAGAGTAAAGTGGATTACCCACGTCTGCTGACTCTCAGTCGTCGCTGGAGTGCCCCCTTCCAGAATAGAGGTCAGTACCTTAGATTGATAACCGAGTTTGTCTGGATCATAGCTTAGATCCTGTCCCGGGCCTAGAGAAATTGACGCTTCGGCAGCTTGAAGAGAAGAGGGGCCTTTGGGATCAGACTTCGAAGACTCGGCAATATTTTCCTTTTGCCAAAGCGTGCTAGAATGTTAAAATATCGAAGTCTCGTAGTGGCCAGGTCTAGAGGTTCATCCCCATGAAGAATTTCTTATACTAATTTCTCTTCGTCTAAGTCAGCTTCGCCAAGGGTTCTCATTTTCATTTCAACACTATATTCCCAAGCCTCAACGAGTGACCCAAGATAACCCTCACCAAGGAAGCTTAGATCGTGGTGGATAAGGACTTTAGCATTATATTCAATGATCATAGGATCGAACATATCCTTAATTTCATTTCGACCGGCTTCTTTGGCACCTTCTAACCGGGCCTCAATCTCTTATCTAATCTCGTTACGGCCCACTTCTCTTGCCTCTTCTTTGAGGACTTCAATTTGAGCAAGTTGCTCATCAAGCTTAATTTTCAAACTCTAGGCTTCAACGACCTCTTCGTAATATCTTTGCGATTCTTCTTGAGCTTCAATTTTCTTTTCCCTCTCCTTCTTAAAAAGTTCTTCAAGCTTCTCAATGCGTCGGGCCAAAATATTTTTCTCCTTTTGCAAGGTATCCTTTTCCAAGGCAAGCGCACCGCTGCGGCTGATGGCAACGTCAATTCCTTTTTGTGGGCATCTTCCAAATGATTCACCACCTCAGATGTTTCCTTAGCACTTTTTTCTGCCTCGGTCAGCTTCACCGTCAAGTACGAGATCTCAGTGTCTTGATGTTTGATTATATCTTTATCATCGATCGCCACTAGTTTGAGACGATTGATTTCATGATGTCTCTCGATAAACACTTCGGAGATCTTTCCTGCTATATGCTAGAATGATTCATGCTGTACAAAAATGTCGTTATCGCATGCGAGAGAACTTGCTTTAGCATTCCCTGGAATTTTATGAATGGAGGGGAGGAACTTAAGCCTGTCAAAACAAATCTTCAAAAAGTTGGCCTTAAGTTCGGCCAATTTCTTTGTTATGGTAGCTTTAGGAGCTGCAGTCGACAAAGATGGATCAGAAGCGATGATTGGACGTTTGCTCGACTTGGGGTCACGAGACTGCTAGGAGCTGGATGAATCGAAATACTAGGGCTGTCAATGGGTCGGGTCGGGTTTGGGTCGGGTCAAGTCGGGTTCGGGTTGATTTTAAATGGGTCGGGTCAACCCGTTTATTAAACAGGTTAGAAAAAGCTCAACCCGAACCCGACCCGTTTATAAACGGGTTGACCCGACCCGACCCGTGTAACCCGATTATAAACTGGTTGGGTCTGGTAGGGTCGGGTCATAAATGGGTCGGGTCAACCCGTATAAGGTGTAAACGGGTCGTAAACGGGTCGGGTCAACCCGTATAAGGTATAATTGGGTCGTAAATGGGTCAGAACGGGTCGTAAACGGGTCGGGTCAACCTATATAAGTATAAACGGGTTTTTAATGGGTCAATTTTAGGTTAGCGGGTCAACTTGAAACCCACCCGTTTATAAACGGGTCAAATTCGGGTTGACCCGAAAATGACCCGCCAACTTAAATGGGTCGGGTTAACCTGCTAATTTCTATGCGGGTTTCGGGTTGTGTTGGAAATTGACAGCCCTATGAAATACTGCTCATGCGGTACGACAGCTTGAGAACCATGGAAAGAGGTCTGATCGCCACTGTACACAGGAAGATTAGGCTGGATTTCCTAATGGGATGACCAAGACTGGGATTTATGTTTGGAAGATGAAGATTCCCTCGAACGACGACTTCTTTCTCGGCTGTTATCCCTCTCACTACGCCTACCCGATTCTGAATCATGATTGGATCCATATTGTGTCGAGGAGCCCTTCAAGTGAACAAAAGCTCGGGATTGAGACATCGTAGCTACAATAACCAAACAGAAGTGTATAAGTGACCATTGTACAAAAACTAGATGAAGACTGTGTAGTGAGGTGCATGTGATTATAAGTGTCCGAGTGTCCCCCCGACGGACCAATCGCAGTAGCCTTGCTCATAGGAGTTTTCTTTCCTTTGCCGGTGGGAAGAATGCTATCACCACTTCTAGTGGAAGGATTGAGCCCATCAATATTGATGTTGGGGAAATCATAAGTCATGATGTCACCAGGGATTTGGAGATTTGAAAACCCTTTCATCGAGCTTTCTAAGCATTGGGAGGATGACTCTTCGTCAACGGAAGCGATGATAAACTCAGGGTCCTTAGCTGTTTTTCCCCTATGGAGCTTGTATGCAAGCTTCTTTCTTCTCTTAATAGGCGTGCGAGGTTGTGCGCCTTGTGACGGTTCGACTATAGGCACATTGTCAGGATATACATCAGCATCTCCAGGCTCATTGGTACTGACACCCCTAATTTCGCCCTCCTCAGCATTGTCCTAAGTCCCCTCGACTGGGGGCACGTCAGAGTAATTGATATCACCTTCTTGTTCTGCAGCATATCCTGGTAGTGCAGCACTTCCTAGAAGCCCAATGCTATGACCTTCCTCCAGTAACCCGAACAGAGATAACCATTCATTGGTTACATGGAGTCTAATGTCCCTGTCTTCGACCGGAGTGGCCTGAATTTTAGAGATTACCCTTGAAAAACTAATGCTCTCTGGATGTGGATGGACACCTATAGATTTTTAGAAGGTTAATCAAGTCAGGATATGACTCGGTTTAAAGAATTTGAGAATAGAGCAAAGACGACACTTATGTCCTTCCAACCATCGCCTTGCAAAGCCAGGTGGACATCTGACATAGAACCATTCATCTTTGAAGAGGCCGAGCTTGTTCCAAGCACCCGTTAAGACTTGACAGTTAGGCGAAGGCTCGAGGAAAATGTAAGAAAGGGTCCCTGACCGTCGTTTAAAGTTGTAAATAAACCTGATGTCCTCAGGAGTTGGTGGACAGAACAGGACGTTCATATATAGTAAGAAAGTGCCATGGAGAAAGGCATTTCAGGTGTAGTTGAGTAGGAGCTATCTCAAGATATTTTAGCATCTTCTGAATAAAAGAAGGGAAACACGCATCCAGCCTAACACATGAACTTATTGCATGCTGTATACCCCTCTGGGGGCGAATGAGCCATGTCATTCACCGAAGGAACCAGAACATCCTCAAAGGGTATCCCATGTCTAGAACATAGTTTGTGAAGAGCGGCCTCACCAATTCTAGAGGCTTGCGAATCAGTGAGATTATCTAAAAATATAGCGCCTTCTACAGCGTCGGGAGCATGACTTATATCTTCCACCAGAAGGATGGGAACGTCAGAGAAAAGGTCGACCGATGGGATAGAAACTTCTGTTTGTTCAGTTTGACGACCAGGGGAAAGCCTGCTAGATATAGTTGCAGAACTTGACTCAGCTTCGGGATTACTATGTTGTGAGGCTGGTCCGAAAGACATTGCAGCTAGATGCTCTGAACATCTAAATTCCATGTCAACTATACTCAGTAGACAATCGATGTTAGAAAAGTTTACATGTCCCCTCGTGCTAAGTGTAATCTAGTGTGGTGTAGTGTTATGTAGTGCAAAGATAAGCAGCATAAGATAATAAAACAAAGTTGAATGATGAGACTTTAGATTCTGACTAGAGTGACCATCATCGCTGACCGTCTCAACTGGCGAAGAGATTGATCAGTTTTGTAAGCTTTGGGAACAACTATCGGCATATCAAAGTGCAAAATCGTTATTCAAGTCCATATGTTAAGTTTTAGTTCATGTTCTAAGTCCCATGGATTTGGTCGTTCAATAGTGAATATGCAAGTTATGTTGTTCATTATTGTCATATGTTCAAGTTCATTGAGATGAGATTGGTTTTGATTATTCAAACAAGTTATTATGGTTTGGTTTTTAAGTTCAATTCGAAGACTAGAATTAGCCGATCCCTACATGTCGATTCCTATTTGCCGATCTCTATCCCAAAGCAGTACGACCGATCCTCTCTCTAGATGAAAGATGTCGATCCCTTTCCTTTAACAAAAATGCTGATCCCACCAAGCTAACCAATTCCACCGATCCTTCTACTTCACTATTTTCAACCTTCCACTGCCGATCTCACCCATTTAACCAAACAAGCGATCCCTACAGTCAACAATTTTACCGATCGGTATACCCACGCCTTACACCAAATTCCAATTGATCTTTCCTCTACCTAACATGTTATCCTTCAACTTACTCGACCGAACCATATGCTGTGAACTCCTTTCCTCCTTCTCCTTTTTTTTCTCTGTCGAACCCTTCCATATCCCACATCTCATCTCCTCCAAGCAACTTCGGCCATCATTTCATCACCGCATCAAGCTTCACCCTAGTCGCCAATGGCATGGGATCCATCAACTCGTCATAAAATCGAAAGCTAAAAACTAAAAAACCTACCTACGTGTGATATATGTTAGAGGTGGTAGCGAATGGCTCGGAGATAATCGAGATGAAAGGTAAGGGGAAGTGGTTTCGTAAGGGCAAGTTGAATTACAGAAAGATTTCGTTTCGAAGTTAGGGGAAGAAGAAGGAAAGGAGGGATCGGTACTAATGGAGGAACAAGGAAGGTTTGGTATTTTAAGGGATGGTACGAAAATGAAAAAAGTAAGGATGGAAATGAGGAATGCTAGTTTATATATGAGGACGAGGGGATCGGCCCACGATTTCTACTCAAAGCGAAGGGGAGAGGGATCGGCTAAAAAGATACCGATCTCTATAACCATGCGTATAAAAAAAAGAGAAGAGAGAGGAATCATCTAAACATTTGCTGATCCCTACAAACACTATTTTTAAAAAAAAGGAAAAAAGGGAGAATGAAGAAAAGAAAAGGGATAGCTATGAGCATGTATACAAACAAACATAGGCACGAAAATTATTCAAAGCACGTATGCACGAAGTGCAATGAAATTACATCTGACTCAATGAAAGTTAGCGACGACCCGTGAGCATACGAACGCGTCTAGGAGCCAACGACAAAACGTGTATCTGAACGTGCACGTGTATGGCCTAAAATTTCAATTTTTGAAACCGATAGAAATTGAAATCAAACTTGGAGTCATCAAGTTCGATGCTGGACTAGATAACCAAAGCTTACTAGTCTCATGGAACCGGACTCATATATATCAACTGACGGAGTATAACCCTAGATTTATACTATCGCATATCGATCAAGCATCATGGTGATCAAAGAGAGATACGACACTTTGGGAAAATAATTCGACTGAAGGATAGCGACTATTTAGAAAACTGGATGGATTTATTTCCAACAAATCTAACTTGCTTCGATTCAAAGCACGTCATGTTCAGCACAAGACGTACTTTGGGGGGCAAGTGTTATCTGGCATTTTGATCCAGCTACATTGGACTGATTGGACAAGTTAGATTCGATTGTCGTCAAGCCTGATAAGTCTAGAGCGATGATTTCGGTGTCCATAAATCAAGAACACATGATAATATGAAGCCGTGATTGAATGTAATTGATAGAATTGCAAGGAAGAATGTTTGAAGTATGAAATATGGTTCAATATATAGGATGAGTTGGCATAAATTAGCTTCTATAATAGGGATCGGTATGTTTCGGGGAGTAAGAGCACTTCAATAGAAAATAATCAATATCTCAAGATCCACCAGTCTAATGCATATGAAATTTTGTGAGCAAGACATGGGGACCCTAGGGATCCTACCTTAAGGATTGCATCTCGAGAAGACGAAGTTAGAGGGATTGACGATCTTCTCTTGGTAGGGATCGGTAGGAATCAGCAAGCAATCTATACTGAAACAAAGATCAAGCAATAAATCAATTTCTACCAATCCAATTGGCATGAAATTTGGAGGCTAAGCATATTTTAGCATGAGGAAGCAACCATAGGGATCGCATCCCAAAATTCGACCCAAGTAGGAATCGTCACCAATCCCTCTTCTTTAGGAGTTGGCCCATGTGATCTCTATTATGGGTCCATATGGTTCTGAAGGTCCTTTTGTCGAATTTTCAAGAAGATATTTGGCCATCTTCATATATAAATACAGGCTTGGTTGTTCATTTTTGGGATTTTTTAACGCTACTAGTTGCTTTATACTCTTTTTTAACTAAGGATTTTCATTCGATCCCTATTGCACTCAATTTATAAAGTGATTAATAAAGCAATCTATTCAAAGTGGATGTAGGCAAACAACGCCGAACTACTATAGATCATTGTGCGTGTGTTATTATTTCAATTTACTGCTTTTTTTATCCTCTGTTTTCATTTTAAATTCATTATATATTTCTCTTCGAAACTTCTATTTGGTGTTTGTGCCAATTTTCAGTGCAAACACTATACATGTTTATATGGCAGGTGTTTTAAATTGATTTTTGTCTATTATAACCTTTTCTAACTTTAATGACATGTTAATCCATGCATATGATATAGATTGATTAGAGATCACCTTGATTTATGTTCATATATTCATGCTATATATATATATCTATGTTAGAAATTGCCTTGTTTATCTTATTTTGATGGATTGCAAGTTTGATTGGATGAAATTGCTTGTTATTCTATGTTTGGATGATATGATTTGATGTTGTTTGCTAGTGTTGTGATTGCATAGAAAGTTAGGTCAGAGAATTGAGCAAATTGGAGGCAAAGTTGGTTGGAATTGGATAAAACTTGGCGGATAGGCTCAGAAGAATGGCAAGAGGCCGCATGATAACTCACAAGTTGTAGGAGCACCCGGTTAAGGATATAACTCGGCATCGAGTTAAGGCTATAACTCGGTACCGAGTTATGGTGCTAACTCGTGTGCACTTCTCGACTTCATGGATGTGAAGAGCTTTTCAAGTGGAGGTTGTTTATAGCTTGGTGCAGGAAATTGAGCTAACTATTAGATGCAATAATGAGTTATCTCTAGAATTAGAAGAAGGAGCTTTGGATTGGGGCCGAGTTATCAGATGTGGATGATTCGAGGTCCAAGGCACGGGAAGAGAGGTACTAGAGACTTGGGAGTGAAATTAGCTATTTATTGGCTATCTGTATAACTCGGCACCGAGTTAACATGGTGAATGATAAGGCAGTGGAACTTCTAGGGACTGTTGTTGAGGTTCTATAGATCGTGCTGGAGGTGTCGACTAGTTTGTATCAGGTTGGATGACGATATAATAACATGATGAAAAGCTATGGTCCTCGGATGTTGGCTCGTGTTGGGAGTAGGTTCCGAAGATGGCGGCTTGTAAAAGAAGGAGTCGTATGATCTGAGAATGTTGATGGGTTCCTAATGAATAATGGAAACTGGATTGAGCAAGAAGGGCTCGGTATCCAAATGGAGCAAAGGTGGGCTCGGGTGTATGTGTTAAGGAATAGTTGATGACTCGAAGAGTTTTCTATTGTACTTGAAGCAGGGGTATTGTAAGTGGGGACGCCCATGGGTCAATTGAGCGACTTGTATACCTTGACCTATTGCTTTGGGTCTAGCATCTAGATTTGGGCTGCGAGACACGTATCCAACTTTGGACTGCGAGATATAAGAGTACAACAGAGAACCGGGATTTCCAATAGTCCCTGGCTTGGGGGTCATATGAGTTAACATATATTCAGATCATATGAAGTGATAGTCAGGATTGTTTGATGGATGTTATGGTTGTTTTGGTTGCTTTCTTTAGTAGGCTATCACTCATAGGTATCAGGGGATATATGTATTGGAGATAAGAATATCTGGAAGACTGATATCCTTTATTTTGTTTATGGTTTATCTTTATGATATTGTAGAGTAGCATATTATAGTGTTAAATGCTAACTCTTTGTTTGCAAGAATAGGTCAGGCATGGTTCGTGTACTCTTGTTCCTTACCATATTTACCTGTATAGTATTTTGAGATTCAATTATCGCTCATACTAGACTATTTTCTGACCTAAGGTTTTATGCTTTGCCTCTTATTATATTGGGTACTCTTACATGAGTAGACTAGATAACAGGTATAGGTGATGCAATAGCTATTTGGAGGATGAGCTGTATGGAGCTGTCTCGTATTATATACATATATAGATCTACGCTTATTCCGCTATGCAGCACCGGGGAGCCTTAGCAGTGACTGCTTATTGTTGTATTTGAGACAGTTTTTGAGTTTGTATTCATTGTATAAACTCTACTATTGATGTATAACTCTATGTATATTATGCTCTGACAATTTGTTTGCATAATTATTACTGTCCCTTATGTTATATTTATTATATTCTATTTTATCCGTGCGATGTGAGATATGACATGTTATATGCTGTATTGGTTTATTTCAACCTTAGTGATCATCTTATATCGGCCAGGCATGGACAACACACTATTTAATACTATTGGTGTCGCTGGTATATGGTAGTCGTCGCATTTTATATCAAAGCTTTGGTCACACGATTAACTGGAGTTGATACCATGATCTAGTAAAGATTGGGAAGGTGTTATTGCCTTAGACTGGATCGAGAGTTTGTGTTTATACGAAAGAGTGCGTTCTTGTTATAAGTTTGGTTTTCAAAGCTATTTGATAATATATTATATAGTATAAGTTGCATGCACATGAGCACAATAGATACAGTTTTCTTTATGAGAAACTGATCATTCTTGTTATAGATAAGAATGAGCTCGAATACAAGGAATGCTGTGAGGAATTCTGCTTTTGGAGTAGAGGAAGGGGCGGGATCAGGAGCTGCTATGCCTGATATCCAAGCCATGTTCCATGCTATGGTGGCTAATATGAAGAGGAATGCTCCTAGAGTGGTGGTAGGTGGAGGCGCTCCCATGCAAGCACTAGGGCTGATTTGGGCAAGCTAAATAATGATTATTCTACTCTTAGAGGGAAGTCATTCCATGGGACGGAGTTAGCCATAAAAGTGCAAGATTGGTTGATAATTGCTAGCACATCTTTGGTGACGTGGAGGTGGAAGATGTTATGAGAGAAAGTTGGTTTTGTGACAGTTACAGGGCCAAGCCATGAATTGGTGGAATGCTGTTACTATTGCTATTCCAGAGGATCAGTTCGGTTGGGATCAGTTCAAGGCAAGGTTCGAGGAGAAGTTTATTCCAACTGCTCAGAAGTTAGTCCAGTTTAGAAAATTCGCTGATCTCAAGCAGGGAGAGATGACAGTTTCTGAATATGTAGCAAAATTTGATGCTTTATCTAAATATGGGATGTCATTCATCGACACTCCATTGAGAAAGAATGAAAAATTCATCACTGGTTTGGATGACTACTTGGGAAAAAAGCTAGTGGACCATATAAATGAGCTGTTTTAGAAGCTTGTAGAGAAGACACTTCGCCATGAGATTGTATCCTAAGGCTAAGATTAATGTTGTTGTTTCCACTGAGAAAGAAGAGTCAAAGCCACAACAAAGTGGTGAGGGAAAGAAGTGGAACAGAAAGAGAAAGCAGTCCAATAGAAAGGGTGGTAAGAAAAAAGGTAATTGGGAACCTACTTGTTTTGAATGCATCGAAAAGGGTCATTTTATTAAAGATTGCAAAGACGAGTGAGAAAGGGAAATTTTACAACTGTGACAAGCCTGGGAGAAGAATTGTCTAGAACCGATGAAGGATAAGCAGGTAGTGAGAGCATATGCCTTAAACGCAGTCCCGGCTTTGTCGATTGCTCCCTTGGCGAAGGAGAAGTGGAAGGGAGTCGTCATCTGATGTATGCTTTCTATTGGTGATATTCCTGTTCGAGTTTTATTTTATAACGGTGCTTGTCATTCTTTCATCTGTAGTGACCTAGTAGATAGATTGGGGTTGGAACCTAAGATAGTAGAACGACCTCTAATCTTGATGAACCCTATTGAAGGCTTTACTAGTCTTTGCATGGTTTGTCGTGGCCTAGTTTTATCGAGTCATGGATGTTCTTTGGTTTGTGATTGTTTTGTTTTGAATTTGTTGGGTTTAGAATTATTTTAGGTTTAGACCGGCTTAGGAAGTATTTGACCATAGTGGATTGCATGAAGTTGTTGGTGACAGTCGGAATTGTGGATTGGTGAACGGTAGTGATTAGCTACCTACCAAAGGATGGGGTAATGGTTAGCTTTCTATATTCGCTTGAGGTTTCACATGAGGGATTGTCATCAGTGCCTATCGATAGAGAGTATTCAGATGTCTTCGAGGAATTGACTGGATGACATGTTAATCCATGCATATGATATAGATTGATTAGAGATCACCTTGATTTATGTTCATATATTCATGCTATATATAGATCTATGTTAGAAATTGCCATATTTATATTGTTTTGATGGATTGTAAGTTTTGTTGGATGAAATTGCTTATTATTCTATGTTTGGATAATATGAGTTGGTGTTGTTTGCTAGTGTTGTGATTGCATAGAAAGTTAGGTCAGAGAATTGAGCAAACCGGAGGCAAAGCTGGTCGGAATTGGATGAAACATGGTAGATAGACTCAGAAGAATGGTAAGAGGCCACATGATAACTCGCAAGTTTGTAGGATTTAAAGTCATAACTCGGCACCGAGTTAAGGCTGTAACTTGGTACCGAGTTAAGGTTATAACTCGGTACTGAGTTATGGTGCTAACTTGTGTGCACCTCTCGACTTCGTGGATGGGTAGAGCTTTCTAAGTGGAGGTTGTCTATAGCTTGGTGCAGGATATTGAGCTAACTATTGGATGTGATGACGAGTTATCTTTAGAACTAGAAGAAAGGGCTTTGGATTGGGCTGAGTTATCAAAGGTGGATGAGTCGAGGTCCAAGGCACTGGAAGAAGGGTACTAGAGACATAAATGAGAAATTAGCCATTTGTTGGCTAAGTATATAACTCGACACCAAGTTATACCTATAATTCGGTCCCAAGTTCATGACGAATGATATGGCAGTGGAACTTCTAGGGACTGTTGTTGAGGTTATGTAGATCGTGTTAGAGGTGTTGGCTCGTTCGTATCAGGTTGGATGATTATATAACCGCATGATGAAAAGCTATGGTCTTCGGATGTTGGCTTATGTTGGGAGTAGGTTTTGAAGGTGGAAGCTCGTAAAGGAGGGAGCCGTATGATCTGGGAATGTGGAAGGGTTCCTTGTGAATAATGGAAACTGGATTGAGTAAGAAGGACTCGGTATCCAAATGGAGCAAAGGTGGGCTCCGGTGTATGTGCTAAGGAATCGTTGATGACTCAGAGAGTTTTCAATTATACTCGAAGCGGGGGTATTGTAAGTGGGAATGTCCATGGGTCAATTAAGGGACCTATATACCTTGGACCTGTTGCTTTGGGTCTAGTGTCCAGCATTGGGCTGTGAGACACGTATCTAGCTTTGGGCTGCAAGATACGAGAGTACAATAGAGACTGGGATTTCCATTAGCGCATGGCTTGGCGGTCATATGAGTTATCATATATTCAGTGCACATGGAGTGATAGTCAGGATTGTTTGATGGATGCTATGGTTGCTTTGGTTGCTTTCTTTAGTAGGCTATCACTTATAGCTATCATGGGAAGTAGGTATTGGAGAAAAGAATACCCAGAAGACTGATATCCTTTATTTGGTTTTCGGTTTATCTGTATGTTGCTATAGAGTAGCATATTATAGTGTTATATGCTAACTCTTTGGTTGCAGGAACAGGTCAGGTACGGTTCATGTACTCTTGTTCCTTACCATATTTACCTGTATAGTATTTTGGGACTCATTTACTACTCACACCAGACTGTTGTTTGACCCAAGATTTTATACTTTCCTACTTATTATCTTGGGTACTCTTAAATGAGTAGACTAGATAATAGGTCTAGGTGACGTAGTAATAGTTTGGAGGACGTGTTGGATGGAACTATCTCGTATTATATACATATATGGAGTCTATGCTTATTCCGCTATGCGGCACTGGGGAGCCTTAGCAGTGGCTGCTTACTATTGTATTTGAGATAGTTGTTGAGTTAGTTTCCATGGTATAAGCTCTACTATTGATGTATAACTCTGTGGATATTATGCTCTGATAATTTGTTCACATAGCTATTACTGTCTCTTCTGTTATATGTGTGATATTATATTTTATTCATGCGCTGTAAGATATGGCAGGTTATATGCTATATTGGCTTATTTCAACCTTGATGATCGTCCTATATCGGCATGGCACAGACAACACACTATTTATATACTATTGGTGCCGGTGGCATAAGGCGGTCGTCACAAGTCGCTCCACTCTATTGACTACACGCCTGAAGACCATGAGAAAAATATTTGGCGACACACGCCCAAGAAGGACACGAGGATTGATCAAACTCAAGAGACAGTCTCTAGTATAATCACAATTAATCATCTCATGTAAGAGAATAAGTACTTGCCTATATCACAAAACACCAGAACTAGACGGGAAACTGATGGAGATAGCTACTCCAGGAGACTACACACGTAATTGGTAAACACGACACACATGCCCATCTAACACGGCTCCTACAGTCTTGGTTACCTTGATGGACATCGTGACTCCTTATCCATCACATGTCCTAAACACGCTGCAGGTCTACGCTCTGTATTGGTCACGACCCAATACGCATCCCAAACGGTAACAAACTGTTGGCCTAGGTGACACAAGGGGCTTTACCTCACTGACACGTGACTCTACAATTGTCGACACATGGCTCTATATGTTTTTGAAACATGGTTATAATTATTGTCGAAACACGGCTAGAATGATGCCAACATATGACACTAGGGTGTCACAAATCCGAGGCGCAACCACTATGATAAGGCCGCTAAGATGGGTACTAGCCAATCCGGTTCACTCCCGAAATATAAAGGAGGTTGGACAATGAAAGAAAAATACTATAAATATATATAATAGCCGACACACAGGTATATACACATACCGACACACGACATTAAATATATGCTGACACACAGCTAAATACGTATACCGACACATGGAACTATACATAACTTGACACACAGCTAAAAACATATGTCGACACACGACTTTATATATAGCCAACACACAGCTTGATACAATCACCGACACACGCCTCTCCCTAAATCAACACATGACTATAATATATTCACCGCAGCGAATATTACACTTCATATCCCCATATTGAGTGTCATCCACGAGCAGAAGATAAGCAAATATAACACAACGACGTCACATACCACTGTGTGTTACTACTCCGTTTATACAGTGCTCACACATCATATTCGCTCCTTTAATGTTCTATAATAAGAGTCCAAACAATAACAGAAAAAGTGTTACCAAAGTCCATACCAGACGGTATCACTGATCCATTTATTCTAGTTTCTCATCGCACAGAATAAAACAACATAAAATCCCATAGAAGGATGCCATCATCATATCATTTTAAAGTCATTAATCAAATCTATCTAAACAGTGAATCATTCATACAATATAATTCAATATACAAGGAAATAATGCACAAAAAAGTAATATAAGAATAGATTATTCAATTAAATATATATAACAACAAACAAATCAATCTTAATAATAAATCATTTGCAACATCTATTCTTTTGTAACAAAATAATTACTTAGAAATGGATAACAATATATATTCTCATTTCAATAAATTACTAATTTCATAACCTTTATAAATTTAAATATTGATTTAATATTCAAAAATAACTTTTGAAAGTTCATTTCCTTCTTTTAAAACCTAAAAATTATTCATAAAACTTAACATCACACATAATAATTATTTCATAATTTTCTAAAATATATTTATAAATCATTAAAATAATTCTTTTAAATTAAACCATAATTTGTAATTCAAAACCTTCACTATATATTCAAATCTCTAATATCTCATATTGAAAATCACCAAGTATTACTTTAAATTACATTTTATAATCTTCTATAATGAAACACAATTTCAAAATAAATTTATAAGTTACGATAAATTATATTTATTTCAATCCATAGAATATAATTCAAAATTATCACATTATACTCTAACAGTTAGAAATACAAAATTTTCAATTTTCAAACCAACTTTTATACATTCAGAATAATTTAAAGAAATCATTTCATTTACCAACTAATTTTATTTATTTATAATATACTTCAATTTAGTTTTAAAATATCAAAAATAATTTATCAAAGCTTTCAAAAATATTTTTAAAACCAGAAAACCAATTGAACGTCCAAAAATATGAATTATGGAGCAAAATCCTCCAAAATCAACAATAATTGCCAATTTAAATTTTATCATGTGGCCGAGTCGAAGTCCATCAAATTTCGACCATCGATAAACTGTACACACTACATAAATAAATTCCAACATTTAAAATACAAACAGACAACGTCTCCTTTGCATTTCGGACATCCAACAAACACAAATCCAATATCACACGATCAATTAAATGTCCCAATCGATAATTGATTAAAGCAATCCAAACAACATACATAATTAATCAAAACCCAAATAAACATCTCAATTATGCATGTCAACCAATATCAGGATTATACGAATATATTCAACGGATAACAAATTTTAGATACATATTGTGAGTTAGAAAACTCACATCGAATAACTCTCGAGTTCCAAAAATTAGTAAGTAGACATCGCCAACATCGCTGCCAAACCCAAACCCATCAACAATGCTTTAGCCTTCTTCCACAATCACTACTCGAACTTAAAGCACAACCCTTCTATCACAAGCCACCAACTGCTGTAGCACCAACCACCATCGTCCTCTGCCTCGCAATCTGTGACGCCCCACCTCTATACTCACACTAGCCAAGGACACTACGAGGTAATGCCGTTGACTAGCGCAAAGAATAAGGCTGTTGAGGAGCGACCATCTATGTAACTGCTTTGTGCGAGTACCGATATGTCAGATAATAAGACTTGCATTTCATTTCAAGAGGAAATCCAACGTATCAAATACAAACTCAAAGGTACTACACAGTGGCTATGTGGGCTTCGGAAACACATATAGAAATAAGCATAACACAAATCAGTCACAGATATTCATATCACAAAGGCGGAAACAGATATGAATATAACCTATAGAAGTGTACATCAAAGCAAAGCCCATACCCAAAGCCCAAACCCAAAGCCCAGTAGAAAAATAGCAAAATTCTACTCAACTCCAAACATATCGATGTTTATACTAAAAAAGGTCGCAAACATCATTTTGGACTCAATGGAAGTGGTCTCGAGTCCGGATTCGACCGTTTACGAAAAGTAGCATTTCGGACTTTAATCCGACCAACGAAGCTATATTTAAATAAAACATTTAAATATACAATCGTAAAATATGCGGGTTGTTACACAATCACCACCAGGTCATGGTCGGATACAGCACCTCATAACCATTGCACACCTCCCCGACCCACACAAACGCACGAGACCACACTCATCTCCCCCATGCCAATCTCCTACATCACGCCTCTATTAGCTCACGCTCGCCCCTAGGTCACCATTCGTGACATCTCTATACTTACGTCAATCTATTCTCGGTCGCACATAATTTTTTTTCTTTTCTAACAAATCGTGATTTCCAGGGGTTTCAGGAGAATCAGGTTTAGGCTTGGGTTAATTTTTGAACCAAGCGGGTAAGAGATAGTAAGTAAAAGAGGATGTTTTCAATTAGGCTTGGGCTAGGATTCTAGGCTCCACCATATTAATTTTTTATTTTTTTTTTCATTTCTTTTAATTAATTCTTCTTATTTGTTTATAATCAAATTTTTTAACTTGATTTGAATTGATCCATACATCGTTTACAAAGTAAATTTCATTAATTAGACATTTTCTTTCAATTCGATATTCATTTATTTCTCTATTAAATTATTCTTTGCATTATATAAAAATTATTTACATTTAAAATATTCATGGTTAATTAAAACATTTTGTTCGGTTCCAAAATATTTTTTAAAAAGAGTTTATTTATTTAATTCAACGGATTAAATCAAAATCTTATATTAAATAGAATTTGATTAACTTAAAATTATTATTATTATTATTATTATTATTATAACAATGTAGGAAGACAGGGTTGTCACAAAACGTATCATAGATAAAGTAGTAATCAAGATTTTTCAATGGATGGTTAATTCAAGGATATGGTTTCCGTTAAGAGAAGAATATGGTTAATTGCACGCATTGAGAGTGTGGAGGCAGTTTTCATAGAAAGAGGATCATGAATTTTTTGCTCAGATCTAGAGGAAGTGATAAAAGGATTCTTCTCAAACATCCCTTGGACTGAAAGAAGATTATTTTATTAAGAAAATTCATGGAAGGCTAACTTAGAATGCATAGTCGTGTGAATAACAATCGCATGTGAATGAAGTACCCCTTAATTGATTATCATCATGATTAGAATGATCTTAGATTGTAACTCTAATTAATTTTAGGGATTTTATTATTAAGTTTGAATGGGAAGATAAACCAAAATTTCACTTGTAGAACTTCGGTTAGACCTATGTAGACCATAAACATGATACCAAGGTACTATGATTTTTGAAAGATGTAGAAACAGTTTAGAAGTAAAGAGATGACTTAAGTTGAGATGAATTGGGAAAGGAATTGTGATATCCCGGATTTTTTAACATCAGATAATTGGATAATTAACTGGTTTTATCCAGTTGATTAGATAAAATTCTGGTAATAAAAAAAAAATCTGGATATGTAAATAAATATAATAAAAATTGAATTATAAATATCTGGATAAATATTTACTTAATTCATTTAAAATTGGCAAAATTGTTATTTCAAACAAAATAATAATAATAATAATAATAATATTTTGTTTATATATATATATATATAAATAGATTTTAAATAGACTTATTATTTACAAATTTAATAATGTGTTTATTTAATTATATATATATATATATTTGAGTTGATTTGTAAGTTGGATTTTAAATTAAATTTGGATTTAAATTTGAATTTAAAAGATAGATATCTTAGAAATATTTTAGATATAAAATATATATATAGAATCAACTTTAAGCAATTTTTTGGAAATTTTATACATATTTATATGTAAGGGTGGTTTGTAAATAAGTAAAGTGAAATTTAATTTAAGATTTTAAATACTTGGAAATAAATATAGTTAGTATAAATGTAAAATACAAAGCACATATGAGAATGTAAACATATGTGGATATAAAAATTTAGTAATTTATAAAATAATAAGGTTTAAAACATAGCTTGAAATAAGATTTAATAAAAAGGTTTAAATATATACTTTCTTTTTAAAATTTTATATAAGAATAAGTAAAAGGCTTTAATATATATCTTTTGAATTACATGAGATAAACATAATTAGTTTAAAACATTAAAACATAAAAATATATTAATAAAAACATAAGAAAATATTTAAGTATAGGTTGGACATTTGTAAGCTAAGTATAACTTGCAAAGACAAGTGGCAATGGTTTTCTTTTAAACTAAATATTAATAACAAATAAGTGTTTAGAGAAGGCTGTTTTACAGTTAAAACTATTCCATATTCACTTCTCAACTTCTTTCTTTCATCTTCTAAATAAAAACTGAAAACTAAATCAAAATAAGATCATCTTAGATTTAAAGCCGAAGCAAAATAGACAAGCAGATCATCTCAAAAATCAAGCTTCAGTCCAGATTCTTGTCAAAACAAAGATGATTCAACTCAAATTTATAACAGCAAGCAATCTCCAGTTTTCAAAGCAAAAGATCAACTAAGTACCAGTTTTAAATCAAAACCTGATTTCTCCGTTCAAAGCAGGTGAGTGATCTGACATAGTTTTCCTCTGTTTTTAGAAATGCCTGTGAGTAAACATTATCTAAACCTTCCTGATTACCTGGTGCATGTGATATGTTGATGGTAGTGTTGTTTAAATGGCTTGCATGGATGTATAAATGGTTTACCTGATATATATATATATATATGTTGAATGGTTGTATATATACAAGAAGTCATATCTCTATTCTCTGTTTTCAGTAAATAAACTAATTTTTAAATCTATTAAATCTGTATATGATGTTAAGTATAGTTAAGTAAGGATTTTAAAATTTGAATAGGTAGTATATGCCTATATATAAGTGTGAATGCCTGTATATGATTTTCTTCCTCTGTTTCTTGTTTTTAACTATTAGAATCAAATTTAAAATTTTACCAAGACATCTTTTCAGATTTTAAACATTGGATCCAAATAAAATCTGTTTATTATGAATATAGATTATTTTAAAAATTTATTAAGTTAAACAATATAAAGTATAGAAGGAAACTTTTATCACTGTTAATAACTCAGGTCAGATGGAAATTCGAGCATCACGATTCCTATATTGGAATACTGAGTTTGATTAGTCGGTCAAAATCTTGGAATTTAAGCCTAGTCTAGTAATTTTTAGTGTTTGGGGGGAAAGGGAATAACCAGTTGAACAGAAACTAGATTTTTGCCAAGTTTCAGCGTTGAGATGGATGGTAGAACTTGGGAATTGGCCAGGAGATGGCTGAAGGGGTGACGGGTTTGGGAAAAATAGGTTCGTATTTTTCTAGTGGAGGATTTGACCAATCAAGGTGGATCTAGGGTTTTAGGGGACGGTTGAATGAGCATTGGATTTTGAAAGATGGTGGGTTGTAGGAGGATCGAGGGGACTGTGCACATGTAGGGATAGAGGGAGAAGTTCGCGGCGATGCCTTGGGTAGTTTCCGATGATCGATGGTGGCCTGGGATGACTGCGGTGGGTGTTTGAGTGCTTTTGTTTTGCTCCAGGAGGGACGAATGTTCGAATTCGTGAAATGAGGGATGGACCACGTGATGCTGAGGGATGATGAGTCATGGGACCATGGGTGATCGGCGAGGACGGTGGGTGGCAGGATCTGATGAACGGAGTTGTTGTGCAGGTGCACGGTTGAGTGTATTGTCTCGGTGCACGTTCAAAGTTCTGATGGAAGGAGTGATTAAAGAAGAAAGGGAAATAGTAGAAGTTGGGCTGGAGGATGTTTTGGGCCGAAGTTAATAATGAAAAATAAAAGAAAGAGGTTGGGCCAAAATTTTAAGCTAATGCTTAAAGTCTATTTGAAAAGTTAAATGGTGTATTTAGGGAAGTTAATTTAAATGGTAAGATATTTTCTTAAAATTATTAATCTAAGGATCTTAAGTTAATATATAAGTAAACGATGAATTAATTTGAAGGATATTTAAATAAGGTCTTGAAGATAAATAGTTTATTCTTAAATAATGGTTTCATTAACTTAAAGGTTTAAGTTAAATTTTATATTAATTGATAATTAGAAATTAATTGATTGGTAATTAGAGATTAATTTCTTGAATGATATTTACTTAATATAGGTAATTAAGGACTAATTTTGTTAATGGTTAATTAATTTAATTAGTAATCAAAGGTTAAATTAATTAAAAATTAAAGTAAATTAATTAAGGATAATTAACCAATGGGTAATTACTTAATGGAAGTAATTATGGATGATTAATAGATAATTAAAAGATGATTAATTAATTGAGTTGTAATTAATTAATGTTAAGTAAAGGTAATCCAAGTGATTTAAGTTAATGGTTAATTTAATTTGAGATAAATTAAATTAATTTTGGAAGTGATCAATCTTGCTTATGGATAATTGAAAAATATTGAATGTCTTGGATTTCTTGATATATCTGATATGTGATTGTGATGTTCTGTGATATGAGATGCTTTGGATAAATTGTGATAATGTAAGTTTATCTATCTGTGATAAAATTTCTATATGAATATGATATACTGAATTTAAGTTAAATTGTTTAACTTAAACATCTTGGCTTAAAGGATGACATTTGATTCGAAGAGACCGGGGTCGGGTATTAGTAAATACCCAAAACCACTTCGATTCGGAATCTTCTATAATTCTTTTTAGATTGATATGTGAAATCAATAGACCGTTTTTGGATAGTATGGACCATTTAAACTAAGTTGGATACTTAGATATTGTTTTGTGAAAATAAATGTTGATATATAAGTTGTTTACTTAGTAAAGTACGAGTTACCCCGGGTTTAAATAAGTTCTATGGATTGAAATTTCATATTAGATGAGTTTACTCACGCTGGTTTCCAGCCTGACCCGGGTGTTACTTTGATGTAATGCTCGGGTCAGACCGAGTATTACAGATTTTCAGGTAAGGACGTTCTGGAGCTCAGGAGGCGAGCTGGAGAGCAGGAACGTATGGAGAGTTTCTATTGGGATATATGATAATATCTGAAACAGATTTATTTATCTGTCTTGAGTTGTAAATATGTTGTAACTCTGATATATTAAACTGTAATTTGACAAGTACAGTGTTCCTTTGTATAACTATTATTTATCTGATATTATATTTTGATCCGCTGCGAATGTGAGGTTTCTGTGTTTGGTGCTTCTGCTTCTTCTTTTTCTTCTATCTCTTCTTCTTTTTCTCTAACTATTTGGCATTTTCGGGTTCGAAAATTCCGGGTCGTTACACTTGGTATCAGAGCGAAGGTTAAGCGAGAACCTTGGCTCTGTTGGGATTACTCGTTAAGGATAGGGTCAATGGTACCCTAGAACGAGTTGAGTGTATATATATATGAGTGCGTAATTGTTATTTTCTTATATAAGGATTTTAAATGATTTTATATAAGAATATATTTTGATATATAAAATGATATTTCTTTCTAATAAATATTAAGGTAATTGATTGTTAAAATATTGGAAATAAATTAAGTGGTAATAGAAATAAAGCCAAATTAAAATTGAATGAAGATAAGTTTGAAATAAATTCAAACTGAAATTAAAATCTTGAATTTGTAGAAATGGTATCAAGAATAAAGATAATAATGAATTGGTTTCCAGATATGACAATCTTGGTTATTATCATAAATGGTAATTGTGTTTAATAATGAATGTTGTTAATGATTTAGCAAAATGAAATGTTTAGGGAAGTAAACCTTTAAGTGAGTATAACTTATAAATTGGAATTGAAGATAATTAAAAATTGTGAAATTTTAATTCTAAATCCAGAAAACTTGAAATTGTTTTAAAGAAGTTTGTTTTGAATTAAAACCAAAGGTGGTTTAAAAATTTAAAGTATAACTTGGTGTGTAAAGAAAATGTATATATGAGGAATATACATAATACCAATGATGATTTGAAATAAACACTTAGTGTTAAGTTTTAAATTGGAATGTGATGTGAAACCCAAAGTAAAGTAAGTTTTTAAACTTAAAAGGGGGAAAGACTATTAATCTGAAGTTTAAAATTTGTATGGGAATTCAAATTGTGAAAGTTGACCGGATTAAGTAAATTTAACTTGGAGGAAGTTAAATAAGTTTGAATAAATAACTTGAATTGGAAATTTCAAGATGAAATTTAAATTTAACTTGGGTAGTTAAATGGTTAATTTAAATGGGAGTTATGAGTGATCTCAAAATGGGTTTGAGATCTGGAAAATGAAGTATTGAGTCAATTTAAATGGAAGTGGAAATTTAAATTGAATTAATGGGAAATTAATTGGAAATGGAGATTGGGAAATTAAACAGTTTGGCTCTGGATTATTTTCAAATTGTTTTAATAAAAGTATATTTTCCAAACTATTTACTATACAATCTTTCTTCTTAAACCCCAAACTATCTTATACTCATTTTACAATTATTTTGGAACTATTTAACTATTTTGAAACTGTCTTATAAACTAATTATTATTTTTCAGTTACTTATATCTAATCATTATTTTAAAAACTATTTTGCAATTACCTAACTATTTTATAATACTTAACTATTTTACAGCTATTTTACAAACTAATAACTATTTTTCAACTACTTATCTATTTTAAAACTTTTTCAAGCTATTTTAAATTTAAATTGGTCAGAGTTCAAACTGTTTGTAATTAAAGTAATAACTCAATTGGAAATGGAAGCAATTGAGAATAAGTGAATGGAATTAAAAGAAATGTGAATAGAAAAGAGAATTGATTTGGCTAATAATCAATAAAGTTAAATACGTAGGATGTGCGTATATTATTCTATTCGCATAGTGATTTGATCCAGATTCGAACACAGAATTTCGAGATAATATTATCGATTCGAGTTGGGATTTTTCGCTCGATTTTCGACGGCGAACCTGGATATGGATTGTTGATTGGTTCTGGATATTCTCTATCATAGTTGTGACTATGCAAGGAGAATGACGGTTTCTGATCAAGAAACCAGATCTGAGTCCGCACTAGGAAGTCGGGTGGACGATACTAGTTCGGAAGAGAAATTGTGTGATCGAGTGAGCGATCAGATTAATATTGCGTACGGATGATATATGTACATCGTACGGGTTTGAATGAAATTGATATTGAAAATTTGTGAATAAGGAATTTGAAATGGTTTTGAAATGAAAAGTATATTGGTGAAATATAATGGAATTGGATATTTCTTTGGTTAAAATTTACTTTATGGAAGTAAGTAAAGGGTAAATAACTTTATAAAGAAATCAAACTTGAATATTTGATTTGGTAATAAATAAAGTTATATTTTGTAATATGATAAACTTCCCATATTGGATCTAGCCAGAATAAAAAGGGTTTTTGGAAGTATTTGAAGTATAAAAAGAGGTTTTATACAAGTTTGAAATAATCCAAAGATTTTCAAAGTTATATATATATCTATATATATATAAAGGATTTTATGGAAATGATTTTGGAAAAGGTTTTTGGAACCTATGGATTTTGGAAAGGGCTTTTGATTTTTGAGAAATCAATTTTGGATTTTGGAAAGCCTAGTTTGAGAATTATCGATTTTGGTAATCGATTTTGTGTAAAGGAGATTTTGATAAATCATAAAGGGTATGATTTGAAGATACTATAAGTATATAGTATAAAGTGTTTTGAGAATAGCTCTGGGGAAAAAGGCGCTTCCTTAAAATGAACTTCTCAGGAGTGCCACTGGGTGGTACTGCCTTGAGCCCCAAGGGGGGTTTCTAAAGTTGATCCTGTGAGGAGTCCGGACAAAACTAGTTCCTGAGGATTATTTGTATAGCGAAAGTCGAGGGGCTGGTGCCCACAGAGGCATTTGAGTTATGCTGTGACAACAATTTAACTCAATGTCACTGCGATCTACTGCAGACCATAGCGGAAGTCATGTGTGCCGCTGAGAGCCAACTGTCTACGTTTGATTTTATATCGGTAGACTGTGACACTATGGTAACATAGCGAAAGTCGTTTGAGCCGCTGAGAGCCAACTGTCTACGTTTGATTTTATATCGGTAGACTGTGACACTATGGTAACATAGCGAAAGTCGTTTGAGCCGCTGAGAGCCAACAGTCTGCGTTTGATTTTATATCGGTAGACTGCGACCTATGTGGGAGAAGTTTCATTTTGACAGCGAAATCGTGTGTGCCGCTGAGAGCCAACAGTTACATGGACTTTTGCTGCGACGGCAACGTAACCCTGGAATGTAACTGCGATCTGTTGTGGGTTCCATGTTGTCATCAGTTACATGGACTTTTGCTGCGATGGCAACGTAACCCGTGATGTAACTGTGACCATGGATGGGGGTGATGATTTCCAGAGCATTCTCACCAAAAATATTTCCTCAATTTCAAAAATGTTTTCTATATTTTCAAGAAAGTTTTCAAAAAAATATTTTCCTATATTTTCAATAGAATTATTTTTTAAATATTTTCGCTGGGTGTTGAAAACGGGTTTACCAAGTACTTATAGATTTTCAGTCCTACGCCTGATCAACGTATGACCGAATATCTGTAAGAACGAAGATGGACTGGTTGAGACATCGAGTTATAAAAAGTATTTTTATAAAAACTATTTTGGTAATATTATATAGAATTTTAAAGTGTTTTAAAAATGTTCAAAGATAAATTTAACTGATATTAAGTATTTTAATAAATTCTGGTTTCGTTCCTTTTCGAGGACGAAAAGATTCTAGGGGGAAGGAATGTGATATCCCGGATTTTTTAACATCAGATAATTGGATAATTAACTGGTTTTATCCAGTTGATTAGATAAAATTCTGGTAATAAAAAAAAAAATCTGGATATGTAAATAAATATAATAAAAATTGAATTATAAATATCTGGATAAATATTTACTTAATTCATTTAAAATTGGCAAAATTGTTATTTCTAACAAAATAATAATAATAATAATAATAATATTTTGTTTATATATATATATATAAATATATTTTAAATAGACTTATTATTTACAAATTTAATAATGTGTTTATTTAATTATATATATATATATATATTTGAGTTGATTTGTAAGTTGGATTTTAAATTAAATTTGGATTTAAATTTGAATTTAAAAGATAGATATCTTAAAAATATTTTAGATATAAAATATATATATAGAATCAACTTTAAGCAATTTTTTGGAAATTTTATACATATTTATATGTAAGGGTGGTTTGTAAATAAGTAAAGTGAAATTTAATTTAAGATTTTAAATACTTGGAAATAAATATAGTTAGTATAAATGTAAAATACAAAGCACATATGAGAATGTAAACATATGTGGATATAAAAATTTAGTAATTTATAAAATAATAAGGTTTAAAACATAGCTTGAAATAAGATTTAATAAAAAGGTTTAAATATATACTTTCTTTTTAAAATTTTATATAAGAATAAGTAAAAGGCTTTAATATATATCTTTTGAATTACATGAGATAAACATAATTAGTTTAAAACATTAAAACATAAAAATATATTAATAAAAACATAAGAAAATATTTAAGTATAGGTTGGACATTTGTAAGCTAAGTATAACTTGCAAAGACAAGTGGCAATGGTTTTCTTTTAAACTAAATATTAATAACAAATAAGTGTTTAGAGAAGGCTGTTTTACAGTTAAAACTATTCCATATTCACTTCTCAACTTCTTTCTTTCATCTTCTAAATAAAAACTGAAAACTAAATCAAAATAAGATCATCTTAGATTTAAAGCCGAAGCAAAATAGACAAGCAGATCATCTCAAAAATCAAGCTTCAGTCCAGATTCTTGTCAAAACAAAGATGATTCAACTCAAATTTATAACAGCAAGCAATCTCCAGTTTTCAAAGCAAAAGATCAACTAAGTACCAGTTTTAAATCAAAACCTGATTTCTCCGTTCAAAGCAGGTGAGTGATCTGACATAGTTTTCCTCTGTTTTTAGAAATGCCTGTGAGTAAACATTATCTAAACCTTCCTGATTACCTGGTGCATGTGATATGTTGATGGTAGTGTTGTTTAAATGGCTTGCATGGATGTATAAATGGTTTACCTGATATATATATATATATATATATATGTTGAATGGTTGTATATATACAAGAAGTCATATCTCTATTCTCTGTTTTCAGTAAATAAACTAATTTTTAAATCTATTAAATCTGTATATGATGTTAAGTATAGTTAAGTAAGGATTTTAAAATTTGAATAGGTAGTATATGCCTATATATAAGTGTGAATGCCTGTATATGATTTTCTTCCTCTGTTTCTTGTTTTTAACTATTAGAATCAAATTTAAAATTTTACCAAGACATCTTTTCAGATTTTAAACATTGGATCCAAATAAAATCTGTTTATTATGAATATAGATTATTTTAAAAATTTATTAAGTTAAACAATATAAAGTATAGAAGGAAACTTTTATCACTGTTAATAACTCAGGTCAGATGGAAATTCGAGCATCACGATTCCTATATTGGAATACTGAGTTTGATTAGTCGGTCAAAATCTTGGAATTTAAGCCTAGTCTAGTAATTTTTAGTGTTTGGGG
Organism: Allium fistulosum; assembly: GCA_030737815.1. Lineage (NCBI taxonomy): Eukaryota > Viridiplantae > Streptophyta > Magnoliopsida > Asparagales > Amaryllidaceae > Allium > Allium fistulosum. The sequence goes on from CM060905.1 coordinate 1,249,886,977, forward strand.
GGAAAGGGAATAACCAGTTGAACAGAAACTAGATTTTTGCCAAGTTTCAGCGTTGAGATGGATGGTAGAACTTGGGAATTGGCCAGGAGATGGCTGAAGGGGTGACGGGTTTGGGAAAAATAGGTTCGTATTTTTCTAGTGGAGGATTTGACCAATCAAGGTGGATCTAGGGTTTTAGGGGACGGTTGAATGAGCATTGGATTTTGAAAGATGGTGGGTTGTAGGAGGATCGAGGGGACTGTGCACATGTAGGGATAGAGGGAGAAGTTCGCGGCGATGCCTTGGGTAGTTTCCGATGATCGATGGTGGCCTGGGATGACTGCGGTGGGTGTTTGAGTGCTTTTGTTTTGCTCCAGGAGGGACGAATGTTCGAATTCGTGAAATGAGGGATGGACCACGTGATGCTGAGGGATGATGAGTCATGGGACCATGGGTGATCGGCGAGGACGGTGGGTGGCAGGATCTGATGAACGGAGTTGTTGTGCAGGTGCACGGTTGAGTGTATTGTCTCGGTGCACGTTCAAAGTTCTGATGGAAGGAGTGATTAAAGAAGAAAGGGAAATAGTAGAAGTTGGGCTGGAGGATGTTTTGGGCCGAAGTTAATAATGAAAAATAAAAGAAAGAGGTTGGGACAAAATTTTAAGCTAATGCTTAAAGTCTATTTGAAAAGTTAAATGGTGTATTTAGGGAAGTTAATTTAAATGGTAAGATATTTTCTTAAAATTATTAATCTAAGGATCTTAAGTTAATATATAAGTAAACGATGAATTAATTTGAAGGATATTTAAATAAGGTCTTGAAGATAAATAGTTTATTCTTAAATAATGGTTTCATTAACTTAAAGGTTTAAGTTAAATTTTATATTAATTGATAATTAGAAATTAATTGATTGGTAATTAGAGATTAATTTCTTGAATGATATTTACTTAATATAGGTAATTAAGGACTAATTTTGTTAATGGTTAATTAATTTAATTAGTAATCAAAGGTTAAATTAATTAAAAATTAAAGTAAATTAATTAAGGATAATTAACCAATGGGTAATTACTTAATGGAAGTAATTATGGATGATTAATAGATAATTAAAAGATGATTAATTAATTGAGTTGTAATTAATTAATGTTAAGTAAAGGTAATCCAAGTGATTTAAGTTAATGGTTAATTTAATTTGAGATAAATTAAATTAATTTTGGAAGTGATCAATCTTGCTTATGGATAATTGAAAAATATTGAATGTCTTGGATTTCTTGATATATCTGATATGTGATTGTGATGTTCTGTGATATGAGATGCTTTGGATAAATTGTGATAATGTAAGTTTATCTATCTGTGATAAAATTTCTATATGAATATGATATACTGAATTTAAGTTAAATTGTTTAACTTAAACATCTTGGCTTAAAGGATGACATTTGATTCGAAGAGACCGGGGTCGGGTATTAGTAAATACCCAAAACCACTTCGATTTGGAATCTTCTATAATTCTTTTTAGATTGATATGTGAAATCAATAGACCGTTTTTGGATAGTATGGACCATTTAAACTAAGTTGGATACTTAGATATTGTTTTGTGAAAATAAATGTTGATATATAAGTTGTTTACTTAGTAAAGTACGAGTTACCCCGGGTTTAAATAAGTTCTATGGATTGAAATTTCATATTAGATGAGTTTACTCACGCTGGTTTCCAGCCTGACCCGGGTGTTACTTTGATGTAATGCTCGGGTCAGACCGAGTATTACAGATTTTCAGGTAAGGACGTTCTGGAGGTCAGGAGGCGAGCTGGAGAGCAGGAACGTATGGAGAGTTTCTATTGGGATATATGATAATATCTGAAACAGATTTATTTATCTGTCTTGAGTTGTAAATATGTTGTAACTCTGATATATTAAACTGTAATTTGACAAGTACAGTGTTCCTTTGTATAACTATTATTTATCTGATATTATATTTTGATCCGCTGCGAATGTGAGGTTTCTGTGTTTGGTGCTTCTGCTTCTTCTTTTTCTTCTATCTCTTCTTCTTTTTCTCTAACTATCTGGCATTTTCGGGTTCGAAAATTCCGGGTCGTTACAGGAATTATGCTATTTTTAACATTTGGGAAATCACCAGTTTGGATAGCCATGAGAAAAATGGAGATATAACAAAAATCAATGTAGGAAGTACCATATAAGGAATCACGGTCCATATTTGAGTTGTCCCACTTAGTATATAGGAGTTAAGGTGATTAGGCATACCACTAGAAGAGTTAGGGTAGTAGATTGTGCATTGAGGATTTTATGGAGCTATAGTTAGTGAAAGCATACTTATGCTCAATTTATTTAGCATGGTGCAAGACGACATCATTTGAGTTACTAGCAAGGATTATGGAAGGTTACCGATGCATATATAATTGAATGGAAACTTTATGCCAGCGGTGAAAGTTGGTAAGGGTAGTCGGGATTCGATACATAGAAGGGAAAGGACTGCACTAGGTAGGCAGAAAGTAAGTGTTGTCAGGAGCCACACGGAGTAGTCCATGGAGTTGAGTCCATATACGGTCCATGGAGCTAAGTCCACAATAGGGAACAGACAGATAGAAAATCCCTACTACAAGATAGAATACAGCCAAATTGTTGGGAAGCTGCATTAGGTACTTATGGAAATGTCTACGTGGTGCAGCTACCGCTGTCAAGCCATGTCAGTTAGGAAAATTAAACTAGTTAGGAAAGCATATATTACCTTTGTATTTAGGTCCAGTTTAGATAGAGACCATTGGATGGTAGGAATGGCTGCAATGTGTTAGTAGGACATATTATGGATGATGGATGCTAATGGATGTATTTGGATGTATTGTTTGGATTTATTTGTTTACACTTCTAGGACATTATATCCTCAGGTAGTACACACACATTCCCATTATCTCTTATTCATTATCTAACTTGTTGGATATGATACATATGAATGTTTGATTATTAATGTTATGCATACTGATGTTGCATTTGGGTTGTATGGTTGTGCATACATACAGAATTGCAAGAATATTTATTTATTATGTTGCATATTTTGGATGCATATCATGAGCATTTGCATGACAGAAGGTCGACTGGATCAGTAGACCGCCTACTATTTTACATTGGTATAGGTTTATATGCATTTCACGTTGTATACACACACACACACATATACATATACATATTGCATTAGAAAATTTCTAAGGACAGTGATTGCTTGTGGATGATGGATGAGTAGATGGTTGTAGCTATTGATTACTGTGTGTATAAGTTACATTTTTCCATCCTTTGAAATTTTGGGGATGAAATTCTTTTAAGGAGGGAGAATGTAATACCCCGTAAATTTAATAAAAATTTAAACAGAAATTTAATAAGAAACATAATTTAAATAAAACAAGGACTTTAAGAATTTTTTTACAAACGTTCAATTTGGCTATGAAACTTGCACCATTGCGTTCGTAATGATTTTTTGGATGATTTTTATATATAACACATTGAAATCAGAGTTAGTATGGAGAAGTTACAGACGTTTGAAAATTTGAAAATAGAATAAATTTAAAAACTAAATATTCATAAAAATTTACATTACAGCTGTAGCGACCCACAAATTTATCACTTTGATAAATTTTATTTATTTTTAAATTTATTTAAATAAAAGGTTGATAATACAAATAATATTGTTTTGAGTGATAATAATTAATGGTAATCTTATTTTGAATAAATATTTATTGAAATATTTTCCTCAAAATTTATATCGAAAAGATAACATTGAATTTAAATCATTGTTTTATTTAATTTAAAATTAAGATTTAATGATTTAATAATTATTTTAAATGATGATAATTCATTTTGAATAGTTATAATGTGATAATGGATCATTTATAATAGTTTTATAAAGATATATATTTGATTTGAAAATATAAGAAAAAATTGATATCGGTTTATCGGTATAATGGCAATTTTTGTAAATAATTTTAATATTAATTTATATGGTTTTATAAATGAAATGTGATCATTTTAATTAGCTGAAAATGTTAAGAAATTTATTTTTGAATTTTGTTTACAAATATATGTATGTTTATAAATAAGTGAAAATGCGACCGATAATCGGTTCTCCGGATTTCAACGATTTAACGAACAAAAGTTGTTTGAAGACATTTGAAGTGTTATGCACCTACATATATATACATATATATGTCACATGCACATAATAACATGCACATACATTCATAAATACATATATATACCAAAATAATTAAGTATAAAAGTACAATATAAAATGTGGAAATTAGCCACAAGGGCCTCTTTAGCAAGTGCAATTAGTTTCTAGGACACACAACTGAAATAATTACTTTTAAGGACAAAATGCAAAATAATTAGTTTCTAAGGCCTAAAATCCTATGAAATTATGTCCTTGAAAGTAATTGGACTGCTGACTTTGTCCTTAAAAGTAATTATTCTGCTGACTTTGGCCTTGAAATTAATTTATATGGATGTGTGTCCTAGAAACTAATTGGACTGCAAAGTTTGTCCTTCTAGTGAAATGCCCCAATATAAAATATATAATATATTTTAAGATTTCTTACTCCTTAAGCATATATAAGTCAACATATGCATACATGAGAAGATGGAAGTGATGGGCACATGGAGGGGGGATAATTTCCGTGCCTAGGGAGGGGGGAGGTGTGTTGGAGAAGCCATGAAATGGTGATGAAGATGATGATATATGCATGGATACTTTTACACTCTTCTTTTCCTATAAATACCACCTCTCTTCTCACAAAAATCCTAATACCATTCCACTTCTTCTTCCTCTTATTTTCAAGCTTTCTAAGAGCCTCTTTAATGGATTCTTATTCATAAAAAATATTTTATAAAAGTTAGAAAAAAATATATCAAATAAAAGAGGAAAATGTATACACTAGTTTATAATATCGATCCACTTCAAAACTAGTTCTAAACACCTCCTCTTCACTTCCAAAACCCACGGCCACCACCCCACACCACCTTGGTCATGAGTACCTTCACTATTAAGGCTAGTCTGAGCTTCCATAGGTCGTAGGCTTGGTTTCGTTTACTTTGGTTCGATCATAGCGGAGCTATAGCCGATTTTATATTAGCTCGAAGAGAAAAGGAAGGTGAGAGCTTCTAAAACTATTATACTATATGTTGAATGATAATATGATGTTTAAAATGGATGTTTATTATGCTTTGACCATCAAGTTTGGATGTTTTCATGTGAATGTTGAAAATATATGCAAGTCACGGAAATACACGTCGATAAGCACAATGGAAATCACTTTCCTTTATATTAATGAATTGGCGTATATGGAATGTTAAACCTCTTTAAAAATGGTTTAAAATTAGTTTGAAATGTTTTATAAACATTTGAAAGTGTTTTAGTGAAGTTTGAATGAGAATTGAAAATTTAGTCAAAAATAGGCGCGTCGCGTAACACAGTTCGCGATTTCACGCCATAAAAGCCAAACAAGTGTAAGATGGAATATAGCATAGAATTCTTCGAGATAAGAATTTTCTGAATTATTATATCCATAATTTTTTAACGAAGAAAGAAAATTGAGATTTCGATGAGTAGGTTTTGAGATATGAGTAAAACAAGCTTTTTGAAAAATCGCGGTTTTGTAGTTCGGAATCCAAAGCATGATTTCTTTGAAAATAATATTTTAAAATTGTTTAAAATGTGGAATAAATCTTATAAATCTTTTAAAATGTTTTAAAAGTGATTTGACTAATAAAAATGAATTTTCAAATAATAAAAAGTCGTTTTGATCAATATAGCTTAAAAGAGCACTTTCCATGGCACTTTTTCTATAACTTTTGAAATATAGCTTTAAACTTAACAATTCCTTTCCAAATCTTTTATAAACGTTTTCAAATGAATAATTAAGTGTTTTGATAATGATTTGGAAGTTTTTTAGTTATTTTAAAAAAAGAATTTAAATAAATAAAAGCTATTATAGTTAAATGGTTTAATCTCAGCTCTAAAAGCCGATGAGTAGGCTGGATTTTTCTATTCATGTGATACGGACGTGAGGTGCTTAAACTAAGGAGATGTTCAGGAGCAACCAGTGTCCTAGCTTACCTGGCCTCTTCCTTGGGTGAGGGATAAATAAGGTCGAAATGTCGGAAACGAGTTAAGTATAAAAAGATTAAATTTTCCAAATTTAAATTAAATATAACTTTTATTTTATAGATATGATCTTCTTATACTTGGTGTTAAAGCCCGGAGAGGGAACTCGTACTATTTGTGGAATTTAAAAGACGATTTCACTGTTGTTCCGCCCATAGTATTTGTTGAATACGAGAATTGATATTGAGTAGAATTAGATGATTTCTATAGATTCTGCTCATTTAATATTTACTGGTTTTGGATTAACATCCTAGATAACATGGTTTTAACTCAATAAAAATTATGAGTTTTGAATTAAGAAATCTTTGTTAAAGATTTAAATGAAATGATTTTGGAAATGTTTTCCTAAGTGAAAGATGAAATTATTTGGAATTTAAAAAGGGTTTTATGTAATCAAAGAATTTAATAAGAGAGGTTTAATGATTCTGTATATACCAGAAATAATGTCTAAGAAATATATATCTCTAAAAGTGATTTTGATAAAAAGAACTTAATCAATTAAAGAATGATTCTCTATACCACTTTTTATCGATGATTGGATTGAAGGAACCGGGGTTGTTAGAATGCGGATTAAGGATCTTAAGGCTAGAATTAACACTAGAGAGGGGGGGGGGGTGAATAGTGTTTTTAGAAATTTGTTAATCTTTTTGAATTTATCTTAATTTGTTAACAATGTATACACTAATCAGACACAGATATGAACACATAATCAAACACAGATGCAAATATAAAGTAAAAGCAGTAAAGGAAAGAACACACCGGATTTTATACTGGTTCGGAGTTACCCTACATCCAGTCCCGCAACATAAGTACGGATTTCCTTTCAAAAACAATTCTTACAAATACAACCCTCGATTTCAAGGCTACGAGGTACACCGCTCCAGATTCACAATCCTCTGGGTAGAGATACTTGATTCCCGGGGCAACAAGTTCACCCAATTAATTTCCAAGGCTACAATCACACCTTTTCTCGCTTGATTGATTACAAAAAGTCTATAACTCAGATTAGCACTTGGATCTTGTAGAGATAGTGGAGAGAATCAAAACCAGAAATTATCTAGTTAGATTCGATATTGATTTCGGCAGAGTAATGGTGTAATTTGTAAATAAGAAAGTGGAGAAGAAGAAGAGAAGTTAAATCAGAGAAAAAAGTGATTAAAATTCGTTGAAAACACCCTTTATTTATAGTAGATCAATAGCCATGTCCATTGGTGAAGGGATGTGGCGAATAGACACTTCTTTTAAAAAACAATTTAACCGTCACCATGTCGACAGGGGTACATGTGACCATGTCGACATGCCCTTGTATTTTTTGGTGATTTGTTTTTCTTTGAAAATAATTTCTATATTATATTATACTTATATTTAAACTTTAAAATATACTTATATATAGTTATAATACATAAATAACTATAGAGAACAATATTAAAATATATATAATAATTTTCGATACTTTTATATTTAAATCTTAAGTATAAATATATAAAACAGCTAAATATATTAATATCAGAATTATAGTTTAAAAACTTAGGATAATAATTTAAAATCAAAGATATTTAAAATTAAGGATATTTAAAACTAAGGATATTTTTTAGGCTAAAATATATTGAAAAACCAGGACAGATGATTTTGGTTTTTAAACAGGAATATTTAAAATCATTTTAAAAAACAAGCTATATATATTTTGAAAATCATTTTGAAATAAAAGTAAGTGGATACAAAAAGATGTTCCACTAGATTTTTCGTAGGTTCCATCCTACTTAGGGTTCCATCCCTTTAACGAGCACGAAGTGGATTCCATTCCACGAATAAAATAGATTTTAAGATGTCAGTGCCTTTCTATGAGTTTTAACAATATTCCTAACTATATAACTTATCTTGGAAACTTGTACTCTTGAAATTCTTGATACTCATGAGTCTTGAATCTTGATATCTTCAATCTTTGATCTTGAATCTTTATACTGTACAGTTCTTCATTCTTTAGTACCTGCAAACATATCTATATATATCTACACAGCAATGTTAGTATTATATATTTTATAATCTAATTCTAAGTAAGGTTGTTGTCATCAAAACCAACTCCTCAGGGACTAACAGGGGTCAGATATGGGTAATTCCTATCCAAAAACCACTTCGAACCAATGTATGCGTTCGAAAATGAAGACCTGATAAAGAGAATGAAGGATGAAGACCGAAGATTTTCGAAGTGAAAGGACTGCTGTTGATAATTCTGGTTAGCTCCCAAATAATAAAGTAGTAGTGGTCCCTTCATTTCTGAAACTCTTTGGGTTACTAGAACTTTTTGCTACTATTCCTAGGGATAAATTCCCAACAGGATATGGTAAGAAAGTGAAAGTGTGCTATGGATCGTGTAATATGGATATACGATAATACAGAATGTAATAATGATAGCTATATAGTAAATAGTGCGGAATATAAGAGCAGTATAATAAAAATAACACCAGAGATTTTTATACTGGTTCGGAGCACCGTCCTATGTCCAGTCCTAGACTCCTTTTGGAATTTCACTAAAACAATAACCCTCACTTAACCCAGAGGAATAGGTCTATACATCCCTTGAGCAGCCGAACAAAGACCTAAGCAGCGGAACATGATTCGCCTCAGTAGCCGAAGAGGACTTTACACGCCTGAGCAGCAGAACACGACTTCAACAGATACAAAAGATTGTTTGACTTTTTGTGTTCTGATAACACAGATAAGTCTATTTATAGTACACCCTTCCTATGATCTTCTCCTCGAGTATAAATATATATATTTGAAGTTTATGAAGAATAGAAAGGAATAATATTGCTTAGAATATGTTAATGCTGAATATTTGAAAATACGGGCGCAAGTATATTCAAGAGAGTTGGATAAGAAAGATAAGAAAATTCGGTGATTTGGAATCAAGTTAGGATATGTATTTACAGTTGTTAAAAAGCAGCGACCATTGATGAAAAGTTCTGGTTGAAGCGTTGCGTCCAAATCTCTTTGTAGAGATTTGTAACTCTTTGCAAATGGTCGTGTCTTTTCAGAAAATATAGCTGTTATAGATATTCAGTCAACTAAGCCTCTGGGTCAGTCGACTAAATATTCAAACGAATTTTTAAATATATATTTGTATATTTGTGCACCTGTGCATGGTGCATAGAAATTTTCAGGTCAGTCGACTGACCTGGTAATTTCTGTGCAAACTGCACAGTTTTCACAAGTTTATATATATATATATATTATATGATTCTAAAAGAAAATTTTGATAATATATATATATTTCATATGCTTATATATGTATAAATCATTTGAAAGTAAGAGGATTATATATATAAGCTAATATATACGTAAACGAGGAGAGATCTTAATAAAATTAACTTAAGACTCAAAACAAAAATAATTAAAATTGATGGACCGATTTTGATGTCTTGTCTTCATGTAGTATATATTCTCTTTTTGTCGTAACAGTCGTCAAATCTGTATGTTGTAGTGATAACTTCGTGTCATTAATCAAAACCAAGTCTCAATATTCTCCCCCTTTTTGATTGATGACAACCTGTAAATAGATATATATTTTGACTGTATATAATATAATATAAATACTTACTCCCCCTGAATCTTTGACGATCTATATCCTGCATTCTTAATGTTAGTGATAATTTTTCTTCCCCTTTGTCATCGACAAAAAGGAATAAAGAGCATAAACAATAGTATGATGTAGTCATAGATATTCAAAAAGAAACGATTACAATATCACAAACAAGAGTTTTGAAATAATATGAAAACATTGGCTATTTAGTACAAGCCAAAATGTTTTGAAATAAAAGACTAATGTTTTTAGGACATAAGAGAAGCAACAACTTACTCTATTATATGCTTACCCCTATCACGATGAGAACTTTGACCACCACTATTGCCTCCATTTCCACCGTTGTCGCTACTACTCGCTTGATCATCGGAAGAGGAGGACCAAGTGAAGACGGGTTGTTTGCCTGGATCACCTAGTGTAGCCGTGGAAGTGCCGGATGAACACGAGATCGCTTTCCATAACTTTGTGAAGAATCATTTAACTTTATCAAGCTTTTGGTCAACCTTAGTGATGTGTGATTGAAGAATTTGTTGGTTACGACATATTATGGAAATAGACTCATGTGGAGGAAAGCCCGGATTAGGAATCATAATTTCGTCTTGTTGACGAATAGTTGATCTTTGGCGAGTTGGACAGGATGCTTCGCCTTGTTGTTGTGGTGGTTGATCTTGAGGTAATTGGCGTTGAGTCCATTCTTCAAAAGAAATGAAAGGAGTAGGTCGAGAAACCGGTAATTTCATCAAAGCTAGAGTACGGGAGTTTAAACATCCGACGGTAGAGACCAGTGAGTCGAGTAAAGGTGAAATTGAAGGTTAAGAAGTGAGATTGGGTGGGTAGGAGCAGTAAATTGGCTCAGATCTACGAATCAGTCGACTGAATCAGGTGGTCAGTCGACTTAACCTGAATTTCAATATTTTCGAACTTCTGGTTCAGTCAATTGAAGGCCAGGTTCAGTTGACTGAATCCAGGTCAGTAAAAATTTAACTTCTGGTTCAGTCGACTGACCCACTGGTTCAGTTGACTGACCCACTGGTTCAATCGACTGAGTCTAGTAGAATAATTTTTGGAATTCAATGTCAGTCGTCTGACCTACTGGTTCAGTCGACTGGCCTGTGCAAAATTTTTTACTCAGCCTATTTTTCTGAAGTGTTTTGCATATCTGTTTATTTTATTATTTTATAAATTAATACTTATGAAAATGTTAATTAATTTATTTGAATAATAGACCGAGTATATATGTTTTGAATATATGAAAAAAATGATTCTTTTATTAATAGTAAACAAAATTGCACATGAATTATTTGAGAAATGAAATACAAAGACACTTTTCTTATTTTGAAGGACTAGTAGTTTTGTAGCCCTGTAGCTGTTTGCGTCAAACGTTGGATGCTTCATTTCGATCCCATGAATTAGGTGAGACTGGTGGTCGTGGCGGGGATGAAGTAGAAGGTCGACGAATGGGCGAAACGGCGTGTTCGTCGATTGGATGGGATGAAGCACCACAGAATTTCATGGCAATATGTTCTATAATACCTAGACGTCTAGAATTGATTTTCTACTCGTAATATATTTCGCGCTGAAGCATCAACGACTCCTGCTGATAGTGATGTAAATCACTTATCTTTTGTTTAGTATTTGGAGAGACGTTAAACATCGTCTTCTTTCCTTTCTTTCTATCCGGAGTGTATCCAGTATGATCGTGAGAAGTAGAAGGTGGTGTAGAATGATGGACGGGAGTTTTTGTTGGTGAATCAGAAGTTATGATTTCTATGGAGTTAGTGGAATGCGAGGAATTTGACATAATGAAAGGATTTTGTATTTTTGTTAGTTTAGTTGTTTGTATGAATAACAGAGAATAAGAATGCCTATTTATAGACTATAGAGGAGAATAAAAAGGATGAAATGAATGGATTGTATTGTTTTTAGCTACAACAAAGTTGTTAGTTAGGAATGATAATTGCTATTTTGGTGTTTTTCTGTTATTGTGATTCACTTATTTAAATGTAATATGTTTGTTTATACAGCAAATATACATATAAAGGTAAGTGTTATACACAATTTAGAGTATAGTTGTAACCATAAAAAAAGCCCCGACCTGGATCGTAATGAAAATAATCAATAGCTCAGGTGGTTAAGACATTTGGACTATTCACAACAGATCATAGGTTCGAGTCTCAGCATGGTCAAAAAAATGAATTTTTGTCAAAATTTTTTATATTTGAGTTTTGGTCTAAAATTGCATATTTTATTATAGTAGAACTATTTATATATCTTTTATTGATATTATACCGAGTTCTCGACGTAGTTTTATAAATGTATTTTCTAATAGCGGTTTTGTAAAGATATCAGCTAATTGATTTTCAGATGGAACGAAATCTAAATTTATTACTCTTTTTCTATATTGTCGCGTAAAAAATGATGTCGAATATCTATGCGTTTAGTTCTGGAGTGATTTACTGGATTTTTAGATAGATTTATTGCACTGGAATTATCATAGGAAATTGTTGATTTTGATAAATTAACTCCAAAATCTTTAAGTGCCTGTTGCATGTAGATTACTTGTGCATAAGCTAATGCTGCAGATATATACTCTGCTTCATAAGTTGATAGTGAGACACAATTTTGTTTCTTGCTAAACCATGATATTAATGATTTACCAATGAAGTGACATGTACCGCTTGTACGTTTTCTATCCGTTCATGATCCTCCGAAATCAGCATCGCTATATGACACTAGCTCGAACGAGCAATCTTTTGGATAGAAAAGTCCGAAATCTTTAGAATTACTCAGATAACGTAGTATTCGCTTTACGGCTCGTAAGTGTGATTCTTTTGGGTCAGCTTGAAATCTTGCACATAGACATACACTCATCATTATATCTGGTTGACTAGCTGTTAGGTATAATAATGATCCTATCATACTACGATACAGTTTTTGGTCTACACTCTTGCCGTTTTCATTTTTATCGAGATGTGCTGTTGTGCTCATAGGCGTTGGTTTGGCAGAGGTGTTTTCCATTTCGAATCGCTTGATAAGATAATTACAGTATTTTTCATGATTTATAAATATTCCATTTGAAACTTGTTTTATTTTAAGACCTAGAAAATACGATAATTCTTCGATATGGGACATTTCGAATTCTCTAGTCATTATTTCAGAAAATTCTTTACATAATTTATTATTAGTTGAACCAAATATAATGTCGTCTACATATATTTGAACTATTAAAATATCATTTTTAGAATTTTTTATAAATAGACTCTGATTTACTTTTCCTATTTCGAGTCCTGATTCAGTTAAATAGCTTTTAAGGCGTTCATACCAAGCACGTGGTGCTTGTTTTTAAACCATATAAAGCTTTCTTAAGTTTATAGACATGATCTGGATATTTTCCATGAACAAATAAAGGTGGTTGTTCAACAAAAACATTTTCTTTAATATAACCATTTAAAAATGCACTTTTAACATCCATTTGATAGAGTTTAAAGTTATTAAAACACGCGTAAGCCAGTAAGATTCGTATTGCTTCTAGTCTAGCGACTGGAGCAAACGTTTCTTCATAGTCTATTCTTTCTTCTTGATTATACCTTTGTGCTACTAATCTGGCTTTGTTTCGAGGTATATTTCCTAATTCATCTGCTTTGTTTTTATACTCATTTAGTTCCTATAACAGTTTGATCGGTCGGTCTGGGTAGTAGTTCCCAAACTTCATTTCGTTCAAACTGATTTAGTTCTTCGCATAGCAATAATCCAATTTTCATCGGATGATGCTTCCTTAGTATTCTTAGGTTCTATAGTAGAAAGAATAGCTACATGACCCATTAAATTTAGTTGATTTCTAGTTCGAACATTTGAATCTATTTCTCCAATTATATTTTCTGTAGGATGATTTCTTAAGATTCTTGGAGGAGATCTTATTGTATTGGTGATATTTCTATTTTCTGAATTATGAATAATGTTTTCATCTTCTCTAGAATTATGAATAATGTTTTTGTCTTCTCTTAAATTATTGGTTTCTATATTCATGTTATCATTAAGTAAATCATCATCATCATTAAATCTTGAAATATGTTTAAAGTTTTCATCAAAAGATATGTGTAGTGCTTCATCAATAGTATTAGTTCGTTTATTGTAAATTCGATAAGCTTTGCTTCGATCCGAATATCCAAGAAATATTCCTTCATCACATTTTGAATCTAATATACCAAGATGATCTTTGGTATTTAACACAAAACATTTTGATCCAAATACTTTAAAATAAGATATGTTTGGTTTTCTACCAGTAAAAAGTTCATAAGATGTATTCTTAGTGAGGGGTCTAATAGAAACACGATTTAATACATAACAGGCAGTTGCAACGGATTCTGCCCAGAAATGTTTTGGTAACGTGCTTTCGTTTAGTAAGGTTCTAGCACATTCTTGTAGAGTCCGATTCTTTCGTTCTACAACTCCATTTTGTTGTGGAGTTCTAGGAAACGAAAAGTTATGAAATATTCCTTTCCTTTTACAATAGTTATCAAACAGTTCATTTTCAAATTCTCCTCCGTAATCACTTCTAATATTCTTAATTTTAGTACCTTTTAAAATTTGAATTCGTTTAACAAATGTTTTAAAATTCTCAAAAGTATCACTATTTTTCATAAAGATAGTCCACGTATATCTAGAAAAATCATCAACTATTACAAACACGTATCTATTGTGATTTATGGATTGAACTTGGGTTGGTCCAAATAAATCCATATGAAGTAATTCAAGTGGTTGTAATGTTGAAATGACTTTCTTAGATTTAAATGAAGATTTAGTTAATTTACCTAATTGACATGCGTCACGGATATTACTAACTTTAAAACTCATCTTTGGTAATCCTTTTACGAGATTATTTTTAGAAATTTTATTTATAGTTTTGAAATTGATATGACAGAATCGTTTATGCCATAGCTAGGGATCATTTTCTTTGGCTATTAAACATGTGTCTGAGTTATGATTAACTTTCATATTTAAAACGTAAATGTTTCTATCTCTATTTCCTTCGAAAATAAGATTCTGATTTTGATCGAAGATACAACATTTATTTTCAGAGAAAGATATTTTAAATCCTTTATCACATAATTGACTTATACTTAATAGATTATGTTTTAAATTCTTAACTAATAAAACGTTTGTAATAAGAGGTAAATTAGATGTACCGTAATTGCTCACATCGCCTTTGCCGATGATATATCCCTTGGAATTTTCTCCAAAAGTGACAGAACCTCCATCCGAGTATGTAATGTTAGTCATCATATTTTTGTCTCTTGTCATGTGTTTTGAGCAACCACTGTCGAGTATCCATTTTCCTCTTTTCTTGAGTGGGATCTGAAAAAATATGAGATGACATTGGCACCCACCTTTTTAATAGGGTCCTAAGAGTTAGATCTTAGGAAACCAAACCCAAGTGGATTCAATCTCCCTTTTATAAATATAATTCTTATTATTGTGTACGTTTTCTATGAATGATCTAATATACTTATTCCTTATTAACTTGTTATTTTTTTAGGAACCCATATATTGAAAGTCTTAGAAACTAATCTTTTTGAAGATTTAGACTTAACATTGTTTAAACTATTGGATTGTGAATTCTTGACTTTATTATAGCCTAGTTTGTTTTTATTGTTAGCAGGTTGTGAATTTTCAGTAATTCTAGATAAATTTTCTCTACCTTTATTAAAATTCGAGACATTTTTAGCGATTCCTTCTAGTTTGGCCTTTAGACTCGAGTTTTCTAGTTCTACCATTTTGATATTAGTTTTCAAATCATGATTTTTAGAAACAAGAACATCATTCTTTTCTTTTTGAGTTTCAATTTCTTGACTCAATAATATTAGTTGAGAATTAACATTTGAAAGTGATTCTTGAGTTTTCTCAGGTTCTTCTTCCAATATTTTCTTCTCTTCTTTAAGCATATCTCTTTTAAATTCTGCCTTGTTCTTATTTTCAACATCCTCTTTATATTTTCTTTTGAGACTTTTTAAAGTATCTAAAAATTCTGAGTTTATCTCTATCATATCATCAAAAGTTAAATCACTAACCTCATTATCTTTGGCCATAAAGCATACGTTGGCTTGTTCATTATCGCTGTCACTCTCGCTTTCTGAGGAGGAAGAGGAGTCTGAATCATCCCATGTAACTAAAAAAGCTTTCCTTCTGAATTTGTCCTTTCTTTTATTGCGATATTCTTTCTTTTGATCCAGACAATCCTTCTGTATATGCCCCTTTTTGTGACAGTTAAAGCACTCAAAAACTGATGAAGATGGTGGTTTACCGCTGTTTGAGCTTCTCTTGCCATTATTTCTGTTTCCTTTTCTATACTTCAAGAATTTATTGAAGTTTTTGGCAATAAAGGCTAGGTCGTCTTTGTCTGAATCTGATTCTTCTTGTTCTGCATGGAACGCTATATTCTTTCTATCTTGAGCTTGAACTCGTTTAGCCTGCAAATTCACTTCATAGGACATTAAATTTCCTATTAACTCTTCCGGAGTTATTTTGGAAATATCGTTTGCTTCTTCAATAGCGAGAACTTTTCTTTCCCATTCTTCCGTTAAAGAGTTAAGGATTTTGGATACGATATCAAAATCTGAATATTTTTCTCCTAGTCCTACTAATGAATGATAAATATCCTGAAATCTTGAATACATATCGTTTATAGATTCATTGTCTTTTATTCTAAAGTTTTGAAATTGACTTTTGAGCATATATATCTTGCTTTGTTTAACCTTGCTAGTTCGTTCGTGTATAACTTTGAGTGTTCGCCATATTTCATATGTAGTGTTGCACATGCTAATACGGTTAAACTCATTTTTATCTAAGGCACAAAATAACATATTCATGGCTTTTGCATTTGCTGTGGCATCTAGTTTCTGGGTATTTGTCCAAGTAAAATACTCCTCAGTAGGAATAGTGTATTCTTTCTGAGTAATATTCCATGAATCAAAACCATTTGCTTGCATATATATTCTCATTCGTGTGGCCCAATAGTTATAGTTCATGCCATTGAATAGTGGTGGACGTGCAGTGGATTGTCCTTCTATGAAGCTAGTGTTAATGCTAGTGCTAGTGTTAGTTTCCATACTATTAGAATATCAGATTACTGTGTTACAGTTATATGAAGAACCTCGCTCTGATACCAAATGAAAGTGTGCTATGGATCGTGTAATATGGATATACGATAATACAGAATGTAATGATGATAGCTATACAGTAAATAGTGCGGAATATAAGAGCAGTATAATAAAAATAACACCAGAGATTTTTATACTGGTTCGGAGCATCGTCCTACGTCCAGTCCCAGACTCCTTTTGGAATTTCACTAAAACAATAACCCTCACTTAACCCGGAGGAATAGGTCTATACAACCCTTGAGCAGCCGAACAAGGACTTGAGCAGCGGAACAGGATTTCGCCTCAACAGCCAAAGAGGACTTTACACGCCTGAGCAGCAGAACAGGACTTCAACAGATACAAAAGATTGTTAGACTTTTTGTGTTCTGATAACACAGATAAGTCTGTTTATAGTACACCCTTCCTATGATCTTCTCCTTGAGTATAAATATATACATTTGAAGTTTATGAAGAATAGAAAGGAATAATATTGCTTAGAATATGTTAATGCTGAATATTTGAAAATATGGGCGCAAGTATATTCAAGAGAGTTAGATAAGAAAGATAAGAAAATTCGGTGATTTGGAATCAAGTGAGGATATGTATTTATAGTTGTTAAAAAGCAGCGACCATTGACGAAAAGTTCTGGTTGAAGCGTTGCGTCCAAATCTCTTTGTAGAGATTGGTAACTCTTCGCAAATGGTTGTGTCTTTTCAGAAAATATAGCCGTTATAGATATCCAGTCAACTGAGCCTCTGGGTTAGTCGACTAAATATTCAAACGAATTTTTAAATATATATTTGTATATTTGTGCACCTGTGCGTGTTGCATAGAAATTTTCAGGTCAGTCGACTGACCTGGTAATTTCTGTGCAAACTGCACAGTTTTCACAGGTTTATATATATATATATATTATATGATTCTAAAAGAAATTTTTGATAATATATATATATTTCATATGCTTATATATGTATAAATCATTTGAAAGTAAGAGGATTATATATATAAGCTAATATATACGTAAACGAGGAGATATCTTAACAAAATTAACTTAAGAATCAAAACAAAAATAATTAAAATTGATGCACCGATTTTGATGTCTTGTCTCCATGTAGTATATATTCTCTTTTTGTCATAACAGTCGTCAAATCTGTATGTTGTAGTGATAACTTCGTGTCATGAATCAAAACCAAGTCTCAACAGAAAGTGCCTTCGGTTTCGTTCAGTCCCAGAGCGAACTTGTATGGAAGGAAGTCTGACATTGCATTCTTGAGATTTCATCGTTGACTTTTATAAATATACATCTATTTGGTGGCGGAGAAGGCAACTTCTCTTAGCTTAACACCCTTCTCTGAGACGTATGAGCCCGGAGGTTGTATGTTTGTGGAAGTCAATAATGATCGATGGAATGGTAGTGTGGCATTCAAAGGTTGATGATGTGAAAAGTAAAAGGTAATCGTTACCTCAAGCCTCACATCCAAAATGGCCGAAATAGGGTAGATGTGGCAAGGCTACGTGGTTCGTAACCATTAGGGTATTATCATCCTCTTCTGATATATTTCTACCCTCTATAACGTTCGGGTTTAAATTATTGTGGATGTATGCTGTGAGGGCCCTCGGATAGGTCGGTAACGACCGGGGTGACGACATATTTGGTACTATCTAGGAAGAGATAGGTCGGTCTTGTGTTGGTAGAGGACCATCAGTTGGGCCTTGGTACATTCCTCTAGTGATGTACTGCCGGAAGGTAGTCCCTTTACCTGGTCATTTGTATGGAAACCCATTCTCCAATAAGAGCCTGTATGATTTTAGATGTAGAAAGCCTTGTATTACAAGGTGGTATGCTGGAATTTAATAATGTAACAATTTCGGCTAAGATTGATAAGTTTACTTGCAAATGTTTTCGAAGATATGTCATTAAAAATAATATCAAGTGATTTTACGTAATAATGATTTGGTTATCCTAAGGTAAAAACCTGTTCCGTGTTTATGTGCGTCGTGGTCTTATGAGATACCTTTTTGGTTTTCAAAATGCATATTTTGAGTTCTCACACCAGTCACATGAGTGACCAGGAGTTTATTTTTCCCTTTCCATAAAATTTGGGTTCCCTAATTTTCCCGGGCAGCCTAGTAGTCAGGTTTGAATAGTTATGATCGAACCAAATGTCTTTCTTCATGGCTAAGTTTTTGATGTGTGATCGAGATAAAATCAAAGATTCCCTAGTCTAACGCTCCAAATCTATCTCTAACCTCTATAAGTTCAGCCCTAACCTAACCCTAAAATCAACACAACAACTTACTGTAATGAAACTCTGCCCAATTCTATGCTCTCTCGTCACCTTAAAATTCTTTAAAAATCAAAATAAAATAACCTAGAAGAACAGAAAGAATTGGATCTAGATGGAGCAAGTGAAGCTAACATATAAAAGGGCAATTCTTAAGCAAAATAAAAAGGAAGCGCTTAGGCTTAAGGTGAGTGGGAACAATTTTAGTAAGATGATTATTGCAGTTAGGTTTAAACTCTTTTATTTAATTTAGGATATTAGAAACCTAATTTAAAACATGTAAAACACTGGATTAAAATCTATAAATTGTTAAACCTAATTTGATGCAAGTACACCCTTTCTGTTAATTAAATTGTAAAACCCTAAAATTGGTAAATCCTAAATTGAACAAATTGACATTGAATTTAGAATATAGACCGATAAACTTGTAATTAGGGTTCACTGTAAATACTGGAAATAGCGATCGACATCACATAAATTAATAATTAACAATCGATAATTAAAAATGTAGAAAACCGTAATTTTAGTATGCGACTGGTCGACCCTGGAACCCTAGCGGTGGACCGGTAGCGGTCGACCGTTCGTAATGTAAATTGCAAGTTTGAACCTCGGCCTAAGGCCCAACTTAAAGAATATAAATTATATAATTTCATAAAAAGTTATATAATGGAAAATTGATTGTTTAAGCCTATTTTTGGCTAAGTACACATGCTAAATACAGTTGGGAAGTCAGTTTCCTATCAAAGGATAATAGGTCATAGCGGTTTGGGTAATAGTTAATACCCAAATAAGAGTTAAGAGTTCACTAGGGTAATGTATTTCGCAGACACTCAGGGGGTGTTCTGTAGTGGATGCGCAACAGTAATGGAGACACCATGTGAGTGAGCTTGGTGCTAATAGGGGATTCTGAAGAACAGTTAGGCTCGGCGCAACATGATAAGTGGCTATAAAATAGAAAGGAGGCCGGTACTAACGGAAGTCCTTGTATGCACAGTTCTGACACGATGTGGTACAGTTGATGCCGGCGCAGTACGATAAGAGGCATTTTGCCACTATGATCGAGAAATGAACATAGGTGCATACGATGAGTCACAAAGTGAGTTTGCATTTCTGGATTCTCCCTCTCCAAGCGTAGTGATGGTATAGGTATATATGGGAGAACAGTTTCCACAATAGCCTACAGGCGATGTTTTCATATTGGGTAGCTCTAAGAGCGTTGGCAATTCGTTAGTGTGAGATTCAATATGTAGTTCGATCCTTGTATTAGATCAGAACCCTTAGGTAATGGAACTTTGGAATTCACACACACTTGTAGCACACCTTGTCATCTAGATTAGTATTAGAGTTAACTGCACACGATCATCACATATTAAATTTGTACTCATTCACTATACTTTTTGTCTGACCCATCTTTTTTTTCCATTTTCCACCACCACAGGATGGCAGGATAACAGTTGATTGGGCATATATGTAGAGAAAGGAGCTTCACATTGGAGTTCTCATATCATTTATGGTTCATCATGTAGTTACCTTCTAACAACCCTAAATTTCAGACACTTCGTATTTAAATATCTTAATTATTTAAGTATTTGAATCTTGGATTAAATGTTATTAAAATGATTTAATAACCTTATTACCCCTTTTAATCAAAAGTAATGATGGTAAACTTGTTTTGAAAAAATGTTAACAAAAATAAATACTTTGAATAAATATCGATAATGTGACTGAAAATCGTTTTATCGATAAACAGCTTTTTAACTGTCAGAAGTTGTTCAAACTTTTTTTACATATACTTATCTGCTTAAGTGAACATTAGTTTGAGATAAAAATATTTTGCAGTAAACACTTACGAAGCTTCTTAAAGTTAACTAATTAGGTGTGAAAGGGACGATAAGATATTTTGAAAACGAGCTTTTAAGAAAAGTCTTAAGTGTTAAGTAAGAGAAGTAAAGGTGTAAAGGTAACATGTGAGTGAGAGGCTCCTTTGTGAACTTTCATGGAAGGTAGAATGTGGTAATGACCTCTTATACAAACCTATAAATACACCCTTAAGGGTTTCATAATTTAGAAAAGTTTGAAATTAATAAAAACTTGAAAATGGTGGAAGTGGATTAGCATTAATTCATTTTGTTCTTGATGTGAACGTAAATGTGCATATTTTTACCACCATATTTAATCTATTTAAATTAAATAAATGATCATATTGGGTATTTTAACTTGTTTAAACCAAAATTCAAATTATTTCAAATCGTCACATATTCATCTTCATCCAAGGGCAAAATGGTCATTTTTGTGCATATATTAATTTTCTAAAATTTAATTGAATATTTCTATGTTATTTTGTAGGAATTTAAATTCAAATACAAGTGGCTTCATGAAGATATATGCATGAACAAGAGTGAATACAAAGGAATGAAGATGGAAATAATTCATTTCATGGATCATGGAGGATCTCACCTTCCCACATACCTTCATGTACACTTAGGAGCTAATACTTATGCTAATGGAAATTAAAGCTACATGTACATTTAAGTAGGGGATTAAGACATGCTAATGATTACTTGGTGGCCACACTACCTTAAGGGTAGTTCCCAAAAAATGAATTAGGGTTTTCAAACATGTATAAATACCCCTTATGCTTCATGTAACCTCTCCTCTTCTTTAGGCTCCCTTCTCTTTAGTTTTACCTTAGAAATAAAATGAGAGCTCTCCTTCATTTCATGGCTACTTAGCCATTTTTTTATGTACTTTTTTTATGCAAGTTAATACAAGTTCTTTTCCTTTCCTTGTTTATTTCCTTTCATGTTAGTAGTGTAGATTTATTTATTCATGCAAGTAGATTAGTGTTTACTTCTTTTTACTTAGCTTTTTTTTTCATTTTGCTCTCTTTTCCTCTTGTTTTATTTCATGTTGCAAGCTACAAGTGTTGATATGATAACACAAATGAGAGGCTAAACCCCTTCAATTTAGGGGTAATGAAGCTCTCTAATCATGTAGCTTCAACATTTTAATAATTATTGCTCTCCTTTTGTGCTTAATGACAATGCTTGGAGTGGTTTACCGTGTTGTTTTTGCTTTGAATTTGATAGCCTATATTGTTGACACCAAATAGGATATGCTTAAACAATCACAAACAATAATTACCTCTTCATCTACATATGATGATGGTAATGAAGTGAATGTTGATTAAAATTTGATGGTCTATATTTCTAATTAATAGTTAATAAACCATACTTAAAATAGTTAAATGGCCTATTAACTATTAAGTATTAGCTCCTAAGTGTACATGAAGGTATGTGGGTAGGTGGGGTCCTCCATGATCCATGAAATGAATTCTTTCCATCTCCATTTCTTTGTATTCACTCTTATGCATGCATATATCTTCATGAAGCCACTTGTATTTGAATTTAAATTCCTACAAAATAACATAGAAATTTTCAATTATATTTTAGAAAATTAATATATGCACAAAAATGACCATTTTGCCCTTGGATGAAGATGAATATGTGACGATTTGAAATAATTTGAATTTTGGTTTAAACAAGTTAAAATACCCAATATGATCATTTATTTAATTTAAATAGATTAAATATGGTGGTAAAAATATGCACATTTACGTGCACATCAGTTCTTCATTAACTTTCTCTAATTAACTCAAATCTTTTTCAAACTCAACCAAATTTTAACCAACACTGTAGAACACCTTAGGAAGCTTAGATCTAAATTCAAAGTGGAAGAAGAGTGAAGAAGAGGTGGGATCTAGCTTGGACCGTGAGCATGGAAGGAGTAGAAGAGCTTGGTTTGATGATTTTGGTGCTAAAGGTTGGATCTTTGTGTGTTTGAAGATGGTAGGAAATGTTCTTGAGTTTGGTTGTGCTAGTGCATTTGTTTAACTTGGATCTAAATGAGTTGCCTTACTATCTTGTATGTATATATTGTGTATATATGTTCTATGGTTGAAATATAAAGTTAGAGTAAGCATTAACTAATTAAAGTTATAACTTTGGACCCCTCTTGCTTTTGAAAGCAAATGAAAACTTTATATTATATAACATCACTTCTATTAACCTTTTAAACATGTGGCATGGCTTTGCTTGATGTTTAAATGGTTATTTGCATTGTGCGTTGGTTTGAAGTATGTTTGAAAGTGTTTGAAGCGAGAATAGTCGCAATAAGTGCACTTCAATATCCCTTAACTTTAACTTTTGTAAATTGAAGATTTATGAACTTAACTTGGGATAATTTGATTTAGTTTTTCTGTACACATATTTTGGTGTATGGAACAGTAAATAAATGGTTGTGAACCAAAGTTGTGAAAGTTAGAAGCGAAAAAGTCGCTATGGATGCACTTTGAAAACGCCTTATGTTCGGCAATTTTCAAAGTTAACTTTGAGAGACATCCTAGAGGCTTCTTTGCATTTTTGATAAGTGCTATAAATGTAATTATTATTGGAAAAATATGGAAGTTTAAATCTTTTATTAACTTGTGAAACGAAGTTGCAAAATGTTATAGCGACAAGAAGGTCGCTACATGACCACTTTGAAAAGTTCTATTCTTAGAAATTTTTGTAATTAATTTGAAAGCCATCCTAAGGGGTTTCTTTTCATTTTTAATAAGTAATATAAGTGTAATTATTACTTGAAAAGAATTGGATTTGAAAAGGTTTTGGAACTGGTCAAACAAAATGGCTAAGTTGGAGTAAAAATGTCGTTAAACGAACATTTTAATAAATACATTGTTTTCATGAATTTTTCCAATTAATTTGGAAGACATCCTTAGAGGTTTCTTTCCATGGGTTTGAAGTACCCTAAGGGTAGTACTTACTGTAAACATTTCAAGTCTTAAATCATTTGTTTAAGTGGTTATAACTAGTCGCAAAGATCATGCTTTCCTATGTTGTTCTTTGAAAATGACTTTTAACAGCATTTATAAATGCTGTAGTAAATTGCTGATGGTTTTAAGTGTTTAAACATGATATTTAAATTTGAAATTTTTTCATAATATTTTTAGGGATGTTTTCTAACATATTTTGAAGTATTTTAAAGTTGGTTTGAAGTTTAATTATATTTTAATATTTATTTATGAATTTTCAAAGTAAAGGGTTTTAAATTATAAAACATGTTTTTCATCAAATTATAAATTAGTTATTTTCAAGTAATATTTTACATAGATATTTAAAACCTATTTACAATTATTTTTAAATTATTTATATATATATGTAAGTTTTGAAAAAGTAATAACTATGCTTAACACTAAAAGCCGACGAAGTAGGCTTATCTATTTGTGAGTGTTAAGATTGATGTTCGAGTAGGGATAGAAGCAATTGTGCTCTAACCTACAAGCTTCCCTCTTGATCGAGGAATAGTTAAGTCGGGAATTTCGAAAACGTGTTAATCGTGTTGATTTCTTACTCGTGTATAAAAGTCATTAATACTATACTTAACACTAAAAACCAACAAGGCAAATGTATCTATCTTTGAGAGTCAAGAATGAAATGTTGAGGCAAGGCTTTGATATTCAACCAGTGCTCTAACTTACCTGGCTTCACTATTGAATGAGGAAAAATATAAGTTGGAATGTCGGGTATGAGTTAAGTATACGAATCTTGATTTCTATAAGCGATCATTTTTAACTAGGTAGTTGACTAGTCAAATACCGATCATAACCAAATATTAATTTGGATCTTTAAAAGAATGTTTTTAAAGATACTATAAATATAGAATGTTTTTGGGTTGTTGTGACAATGTGTTAATAACATTCATCTTTAAACCTTTCTGATTATACTTATGAATGTAAATAGATCTTTAAAAGAAAGTTTTAAAGATAAACATAAATGAAATGGTTTTGGGTTTGTAGTTATAATGTTTAAGTAACATTAGTCTGACACCTTTTGAATGGATTTATGAAAGTACTTAGATCCTTAAAATGGATATTTTGAAGGAATTTACAAGTGTGTAATCTTTTGAAAAAAGATAGAAAAAGGTAAAGGTTTAAAGTAAGAAATCTTGTTAATGATTTGTGAATATACTTATACCATTCAAGGAAAAGTATATGAATACTTTTTGAAGTATTGAAAGAGTACAAATGAATAGTAGGGATTGATAAAGAAGTTTTACTAGTAAAAGTGTTTTTAATTGATAAAAGTATTAATTAAATAAAAGGGGATTAGAAGTCGCTTATGTGACTTAATCATGCTTTGTATGACTTGATTATGCCTTGTTTATTTACTCATTTATGAAAAGTATTTAGTGATGTACTTAACACTAAAATTGGAAGTTTGGAAACGTGATATGTACACGAGACTTAGTTTCCATATGCGATCATTCTCATTATTATTATATGACCAAATTCGTCGATTTAGTCTTGAAGATACGAGGATCGGTAAGTGTTTTAGTTATCGAAAACCACTTCAAGGCTGAGATACGTGTTCTATCTCTTGGAAGGGGATCTGTTTGAGATGTTGGAATGCATGTGTGGTTTCATAATCTGTTCGAGATGTTGGAATCCAATCGGGGATTCGTATTTATGTTCGAGTGATGCAAACTCGTGTGAAAGATGCTGAACGTAACCTCGAGATCAGATGGCAGAAAACTAAGTAGGATGCACAACCTAAGGTTTAGCCAAATCACTTCAGGTTATTATCAACTCCATATCTATAGATACTTATCGATTGATGGCCGGTCAGAGTTGATGATATTTGGTTCACGTTGTTCATGTTTATGTTCGGATGATGGGCCACTTGTATTTACCTTAATGGTATATTTTATCTAGGGATATATGGTGCTCAGATGGTACTTTCTTACCCTTATGCAAGGAGTTTGGATTCAGCTTCACCGAAGAGATCTCTGCGGAAAATCCATTATGTGAACATACCTTATCGATTTTGATTGTACCATAAATATGCCGTTGAATGTAATCAATATAACCATTTCGGCTATGTTATATATTTATTCTACACCTTAGACATTATCTAATATATCACCTTATGTACTTATTTGATGGTGGTTCTATTGAGGCGATAACCATTTTCGAACGGTCTCAAAGTACTGTTATATTTTGGCCACATATTTTCTTGAGTTTCTTATACAAGAGTTATGTCTGACCCATGATTTTTTTCTCTCTAAATACCTCGTGTGCTCTTTCGAATAGTCTGAGAAAAGCAAGTTTAAGTTGGATGCTTATTGGAGCTCGAGGAGACGAGCTGGATGTTTCACTTACCATAGTATTCTTATTTTCACTACATTAGTATACTGTATATATATTAGCATTTGTGAGGATAGGTTGTTATAACTGTCCAGGCTAATGATAATATTTAAATTTGTAACTCTAAAATGCTATGTATCTTAGAGTGACAGTTTTGTTACTGTCTTTTGATATTATATGTTATCGTTCCACTGTGAAATTCTAATATTGTGTTCCTTCTTTCTTATTCTATTTCCTTTTCTTTTTTTTACCTAAACAATTTGTCTTTCCGGCACTTGCATACTCGGTACATGAATAACATGGATATATTAGTTTCGACATTTGGGGATCAAAAAGGCAGGTCGTTACCCTTGGTATTAGAGCTAAAGGTTAAGTGAGAACCTTGGCTTTGGTTGGGTATCACCCATTAAGAGATAGGGTAATGGAACGCCATAACATGAGTTGAGTGTATTATTGACCCAAAAAATGGACCAGCACCCTGGTTTGAATTTGAAAGCACTAGCCCTGTTTTGACAGAGCAATATCATAGTTAACAGATATCAAGAACGAACGGTAAAAGAAAGTAGACAAAGAATTTTTATAGTGGTTCGGCTGTTAATAAGCCTACGTCCACTTTATTATTTTATTATAGACTGATTGCTGTTACAATAGATGTTTGATTACAAGACTTTGATTATTTTCTAGCTAGATTGAATCTCCAGAGTTGGAATCCACTAGAGAATCACAATGTCTTACTTTGGAGATTGTTGTGTAGGAGGTAGAGAGTGAAGAATAATTCCAACAGAGCTTCGGCAATCAGTCCATAGAGGATCCTTCTTATGTTGCAGGTTGGATGGTATTTATATGGATCAGAAAGCTTCTAGGCCAGGCATTGTCTTCATCAGCTCGCAGGTAGGTAGTATACGACCCATGGGGAGTTTGGCTCGCAAAACGAGCTAAAGCGATGGGTCGCTAGTGACCCATAGACTTGGCTCGTTTTGCGAGCCAATGTCTTGGCCTCTTTGTAGTATTCCTTAGTCATCCTGTTTGAAGGCTTGAGGAAAGGCATGGGTCGCTGATGATCCAACTACTTAGGATTTTTCAGGAATTTGGAACTGGAGATGTTTCCATAGCATATTATCGTAGTTGTTACATTTTAATGGCAATTCGCTAGCTATTTACGTTCAGCTGCTGATTGGACTGAAAGGATGCTGACCTCTCAGCTTTGTTGATCCCAATCGTTGTCTTAGCTGTATAGGTTGGCTATCGTTCACTCCTTGCGTTAGCCTTTCTGGTTAGGTTCTAAGCCATCTTGATGTCACAAGATTGTTCTGCTTTTTAGTGGGTCCTGTTGGGTTAAAAATCCGGATAACATTTGCCCCTCAGAGTACGTCTTCATTGGAAACAAGGCGTGCTCTAGAAGTTATTGATTATAGTATTTGTTTACTGGGTTCCAAATAATCGCATTAGAGTCTCGCGGACATGTAGTAGGTTACGCTATTGATCACCTAGTTTTGGTCTCGACTGTTACTGCTTGTCGCAACAAATCAAATTTCTCTCTATAACTTCTTGGTGTACTTTGAAGTAATGGGTAAGTATCGAGGCTACGATGCAAATTTGGCTTTGGCTCTTCAGCCATCTATTGAATTTTCAGTGTGAATCATTAGAGTCCACCTCAAGATGTTGTTTTCAACCGACTGACTTCTGATAGCCGTTCTTTTTTATATTTCGATCTGAATTTCAATTCCTGGTATTGACGATGCAATCTTTGCTTCGTAGTTTACGCAAGGGTTTAGGTCAGTAAGTGGTGCATGATGTAGGTTTGGAGTTGCCCTATACAGTTTTAATTCGACCGGCGGTGAAGCTAAGTTTGTCTCGAACGATTGTATGCCGTTCTGGAGCGAAGTCTTGCTCATTGTCTTTAGCTTTTTCTTCTTGAGAATTTGGTTAAGTTCCAATTGATGTTTTTGAATTCCAATGCGAAAATTTATTCCAAAATCTGATATAGTCGATGATTCAATCGTATCGCTCTTCCTATTTCTGTATTCCAGTGATCCTCAAAAGAAAAGCTTCCCACATCGCTTTGAACAGCGGCTCCGTTATCGATCGTTGATCGATAACGGGTAAATTTGGAAGAGATAATTTTAAAGGATGATACAGATTGTTTTTCAAATGCAAGCAAGCTAGATACACTAGATTGTTTGTTCACAGTATTCAGGATACTGGACTCTTCTCATGTAGATGACACACTACATCTGCCCCGGTCAACGCTTAGGACCTGATTGGTCAACATACGTTGACTTCCTTTGGATTCCGAGCGTTGGTTATACGAGGGTATTATTTAAAGTAAAACATACCTGATAGGGTTGAATGCCCAGTTTTGTCATTGAAAATGATTTTTCGGTCATCCAATCTTTAGTCTGGTGGAGGTTCTTCCACTTCTCCAGAAGCTGGGTCCTTCACAACTTAGGCTTCGCTTATTATTCCTATCATATTGGAAGGACTGATATCAGTTAAATTACGAGGCATAGTTGCTCTTGTAGAGTTGTAGTTGAAGTTCAATCAGGCACGGTTTTAAACTTCGGAAACTAGAACCTGAGTTGTTCGATTGCGATTATCCTTCTCTTGCGTTTTTCGGAATTCAACGCACACCTGCCTCTATCTCCGGGACTATTGGCTTAATTGCTCAATTCCGAACATTTCTTTTTCTCGCTGTTGCACTTCTTGTGCTCATGTGCAGCATACTTATTTACTTTAATTCTATACATGTAAGTAATACTTTTGCGGTCATTTCGACATATTCTATTTCATGGCTTTGTTCAGAACTATGAAGTAGCTTGGTCTAGTTAGTTCTGTAGCTAATCCCTACTAATGCTCAATTGAGTTAGTTTCAAAAAAGTGTTGGTGTAAATGCCTTAGTCCGTAGGGCTGATTACTTTGACTACCGAGCCAATATGCTTTGGGAGACTAGTTTTCCTAAGCAATAAGTTCGATTACCCCAGTTTGATTGACACGATAACTCCTTTCTTCGAGAATTAGGGACTTTTTTGCTTGATCCCAAGACCTGAGTTTTGTAATGATGTCGACATGTATTAGAAAGATGCGTTTCTAGCATCTTTTGCTAAAGTAAATTCTTCTGAGTCCTACGTTGAGATCCTAATCATGTGTTCATTTCTATCTTTGGAAACTCATACACGGATGACTCAACTCTGTTGATTTTTCCTTGATGTTGTGAATCTTCAAATAGCATGACCAAACTTCGGGTAATGGCATTATCCTGCAAGTTGGAACCAAATGATCTAGTTAGACCGTAAGTAGGTCATCGATCCATCTCGTTGTCGCCAGACTATGAGCGACGATGGATTTCTGAATGTTAAATCCTTCATTTCCTTTGTTGGCAATTTTATTTCCAGAATGCTCAGTTTTGTAATATAGAACCGTTATCTAAGCAACCTCGCGGTTGTTCACATTTGGACTTTTGAAACATTTCTTTCGATTAAGTATCTGTGCTTTTATCCCTTCTTGAGGGACTAGCTATTTTGAATGCCTGTATTTGGGTGATTGTGAGAGATGGAAATCCGTGGGGCGAATTGCTTAATTGCCCCCAGTCTGGCTCTCAATCCCATTCTGGAATTGAGGACGTTCGGGGATTTTGTTTTCGACCTTCCATGATTGCTTCCGCTTGTTCTTGGCCATGCATGCTCTCCTTGGTTATTGACGTTGTCATGGAAGTTTTGTTCACATGTCAACTCCTGTCTTTGAGAATTGATAACCTAGCTGTTTAGTTCCAAGCAACATTTCCTTGAGGCTGCCAATCTTTCGGCTGTGTCTAAATTCTTTCTAAGTTGAATTTAGAAAATTCGGTTGTGCACCAGCTTTCATCCCTAGAAACTAGTACATGGGTAATTCAATCCTGGGATTTCCTTTCAATGCTGCTTTATTCCTGTGTAGTGGCTGATTCCTGTGATGAAAGGTTGACCCATCCGGCTGACCTATAAAAGGATATGTCTTCCGGTCATTGCCTGTCATTGGGCAACAGTAGTTTTGTGAAGAGAAGGTTGAAACTCAGTTGAGGACCAACTTCTATCTCTAGAAGCTAGTGCATCGATGGTTCACTGCGATGAGTGTTTCTCATTAGCCATGTAGATTAAAGTTTTTCTGGCATTGCCGGGGCAATACCGGTACTTAGTGAGTAAAATGTTGCTCGAAGTTGCCGGGGCAACGCCGGTACTTATGAAATAGAAAGTTTCCTAGCATTGCCGTGGCAACATTGGTACATAGGAAATAGAAAATTTTTCCGGCGTTGTCAGGGCAACACCAGTACTTAAAAGTTAAAAGAAGGCCTTGGCATTGGCGAAGCAACACCAACACTCAGGAGGTTGGGATTGATTTTCCCCGTCGATTCGGCGGTGCTCTTAACCCAGTTGGGTATTAGTTTCGGCCTTCGAAAACTAGCACTTCGATGGTTGCATTGTAGAAGTGTTTTCTTAATGCTACTTGTCTTATGGGCAATGTTAAAGTCATGTTGGTGGTGGTCTTTAACGGTTTGCACTTCTCTTGCCAATTTTAGGTTGGAATTATTGGAATAGGGGGTGGTTGAAACCCACACATCGGTTCATGGTGTTTGCATTCTAGTCCGCATTCTGGGAACTTAGAGTCACTCTGTGAGCGGTCGACTCACACTCGATTTGTGTTCATACTTCGGTCCGTGCTCTAGGGACTTAGAGTTCTTTCGTGGGCGGTCGCACTTTCGCCAAATTGTTTGTACTTCAGTTCATAGCCGAGGACTGGGAGATTTCTGTGAATCGTTTATACTCTAGTCCGTGCTCCGGGGACTTCAAGTACTCTAGTCCGCACTCCGGGGACTTAGAGATTTTTGTGAATCGTTTATACTCTAGTTCGCGCTTCGGGGACTTAAAGTACTCTAGTCCGCACTCTGGTGACTTAGAGATTTTTGTAAATCGTCTATACTCTAATCCATGCTCCAGGGACTTGGAGATTTTTGTAAATCATTTATACTCTAGTCCACACTCCGGGGACATAGAGTACTCTAGTCCGCGCTCCGAGTTTATACAATAATCCGAGCTCCAGGGACTTAGAGATTTTTGTAAATCGTTTATACTCTAGTCCACGCTCCGAGGATTTAGAGTAAGTTTGGTGATGGTTGAATCATTCATCCGATCCTATAGAGTTGAGTAGATTTCCTTTAACCCAATGTGGTGGTTTTCTCAACGTTATTTAACTTCAGGATGCACCATGTTCTCTAACGATAAGAGTCCCAAGCGTTTCCGTTGCCTAGCTTTATTTATAGCCATCAAGTGTTACCCTTGGAGATGCAAGGCTGTTGCTTAACCAATTCCATAGTTATTCTTATTCATGAAAAATCAAATTTCCTCCAACCGGTTTTTGTTATGTTCTGATGACTACCTGCGGAACCCTTCATTTCCATGTGCCAAATTTTAGGTTCTTATAGAAAATTTGAAATTGAGGAGCAGGTTATCGCATTGCCCCTGGTATGACCACGTTCATTCGTATGTTGATCATGGACCAGTAGAGTTCGGTAGTGTTTGTCTTGAATCCATGGCACTTAACCTTGCTTGTTTCAGGCCATATTCATTATGCTAGGCTGATAGCATTATTACGGGTATCGACCTTACTCATTGGTTCCAATCTTTGAGAATCAATGGTTTAGCTGCTCAATTTCGAGCGTTTTCTCCTTGCCGTGGTCTCTCTTCAGATAACAGCTGGTTTTCTACAAGTTAGGGTTTGAGACCTCAGTCGAACACCTGCTTCCGTTCTTTGGAAACTGGTGCATTGATGATTTGATTCTGGAACAGCCTTCCGTCGTCGTCTATCTCTGGACGACGGCAATTTCCTCCTTTTATTGCAAGTTGGAGCAATCTTTTATCCTGACCAAGTGTTAATGTGTTCTGTGCTCCTCAGTCCATAGGCTGATTATTCTGAACAATTTATGTGAGACTTGACGTTCTGGGCGGCTCCCTGGATGCCCCCAGTCAAAGGTACGTCGCGGCTCCTATCTCCGAGAACTTGTGACTTGGATGCCTTGAATTTTGACATTTGGTACATTAACTTTGGTCAAAAATCAGAATTCTTTACCGACTTCTTAGTTTGTGAGCTTTGCGGTACTACCGAAGCAATGTCAGTTCTTTCAGGTAGCGGGAGTTGATCCCAGTTAATCGAAGTGCCCTGCTTTTGAGAGTGCGTGGCTTATGAAATTCCTCTGTGTTGCCTATCTTCGGGCAATGCAAGGGGCGTATGTTTTGGCGCGGCTTATGGAATGCGCAGATTTTGGTGCTCCTCGGCGTTGCCTATCTCCGGGCAACGTGGGGAGCGTACATTTTAGCGCGGCTTATAGAGTGCATGGCTTTTGGTGCCCATCAGCATTGCCTATCTCTAGGCAACGCAAGGAGTGTAATTTTTTATGCTCCTCGATGTTGCCTATATCCGGGCAACGTGAGGAGTTAGTTTTTGATGGTCCTCAGCGTTGCCTATCTCCGGGCAATGCGAGGAGTTAGGTTTTGATGCTCCTCGACGTTGCCTATCTCCAGGAAATGCGAGGAGTTAGTTTTTTAGTGCTCTTTGGCGTTGCCTATCTCCTGGAAATGCGAGAAGTTAGTTTTTGATGCGCGGCTTACGAGATGCGCGACTTTTGGTGCTTCCTGGCATTGCCTATCTCCGGGCAATGCAAGGAGTGTAATTTTTGATGCTCCTCGACATTGCCTATCTCCGAGCAATGCGAGGAGTTAGTTTTTGATGGTCTTTGGCGTTGCCTATCTCCGGGCAACGCAAGGAGTTAGTCTTTTAGTGCTCCCCGGCGTTGCCTATCTCCGGGCAACGCGAGGAGTTTAAGTTTTGGATGCTCCTTGGCGTTGCCAATCTCTGGGCAATGCAAGGAGTGTAATTTTTGATGCTCCTCGACGTTGCCTATCTCCGGGCAATGCGAGGAGTTAGTTTTTGATGGTCCTCGACGTTGCCTATCTCCGGGCAACGCAAGGAGTTAGTCTTTTAGTGCTCCTCGGTGTTGCCTATCTCCGGGCAACACAAGGAGTTTAAGTTTGGGCCTTCCCGATGTTGCCGGGACAAGATTGGTTTTCGAAAGGCAAGGATCGTGTTCCACCGATCCAACGGTTTGAGTCGATTTGCTTCCGTCGACCCGACGGGTATTTACTATGAACATAGCTTTATTGGTTCAAGAAGCTAGGCATGGCTTACGGGATGCGCACAGTGGTTTGGGCCTTCCTGGTGCTGGAGGAGTGATACCAGTTCATAGAAGGTAAGGATCGAGTTTTCCCATCAATCCGGTGGTTTGACTTCGCTGGAATGCTGTTTCGTCAGTTCTAAGAGATAATTAGTTTTTAGATTGGGTAGTCGTGTCTTGGACGATCCTCTCGTATTTCGGGAAGATGTGCTCGGCCAAACATATAAGATTGCCATGGCGAAGAGATCCACAGCCGACCGCATGGAGATTGTTATGAAGAAAGAGCTTATGGGAGTTCGGGGCAAGACTCTCAATTTTTGGTCCAAACTGCCTCTAGAGAATTAGTCTTTAACTGGCATATGGTCTAAGAGGAAGAGGATTGGTCACCAAGAGCGGTAAAATAATAGTTGGAAAGAAGTGGGCCAGTATTATGCTAGTATTTCATTTGTTGCACTAGCTAGGTCATTAAGTCCGCGGTTGTCAGAATGCCAGAATTTTTGATCGGGCATAACAGAACTATGGTATGATTAGTCTCGACCTTTCTTATGGCTAGTGCGGTGCCCCCATGCCATAGGGCTGTTGGCGCGCTTGAACTGTATCCACGGTCTCTCCACAACTCGTTTGGTTGCCCCCAGTCCAGTGGGAGCGGTTCTTCCGAGTTATAAGTCTTGGCTTGATTCGAGTCAAGCTCTAATTAACCACAAGGTCAGTTCAGATTTGGCTTAGTTCCTTTAAGGGACTTTGAAGCTCTGGGGTTCAGCACTGTTTGTTTCATCAGTCGTTTAATTATGCTGAGTGACTGATATGATTATCGATTTGTGGCCTTGGAGCATGGCTTTGTTGACTTCAGGGGGCTTTAGATTAGATGACAACCGATCTTCCAGTTCCCCTTCACAGATATCAATCGTACAAAAATTTCACTGATCTACCGGTTTTCCCTCACGATGCTTTAGTTCGTGAAAGACCTTCATGTTCGCGAAGGGTTTTTTGGATCAGATGACCGCTGATCTACCAGTTTACCTTCACGAGGCTTTAGTTCATGAAAGACCTTCACGTTCACGAAGGGTTTTTTGGATCAGATGTCTGCGACCAGACGACCTTGGAATGATAATTTATCGATTCCGAAAGGAGTTTTGGGTCGTGTGTCCAATGGCCCGACAGTTTTAAAGCAATGATTCGTCGACTTCAAGAGGAATATTTTGGATTCAGCTCGAGGGAACATAGTTTTATCGGTTCCTGTAAGCTAAGGTGTTAGATCTGTTTGTTCGACGATCCTTTGGATAAGACTTCTCGACGCCACCAGCAACGTCGGTTCTCAGAAGGGGGATTGACATGACCATCGAGGGCATAGAAGCATTTCTTTTGCCATGCTGTCTGTAATACCCGAAGTGTCCCGGTACAACTCGTTTGGAAAAGGAGAGTAGACAATGATGGATGAGAAGGCATCACTTTAGGTTGTTGTCACATTCCTTAGTTGCTAGCTAGCTAGAGTGTTATTTGATAATCATCATTTTGTCTGATTTTGTCAGTTAGTTAGGGCACTTTTCTCCTGGGTCTTAGTAGCCTTGCTTGGGAATAAGATCCTTGAGGTCCTGTAGCGCCTTCACTGTTTGGTACGTTCTTTGGCACACTGCCAGGTTCGCCTTCTTCTAATTGCACTACTTCTAGTCTTTAGAACCGGTTTGCCTGCTCATAGAATTCTTCCAGGGTAGCAGGTTGTTTCATCCTTTAATGATTCTCGAGGAACTTGCAGCAGATTGCATCCTTCGCCCTCGCTTTGTCCATATGGTGGACATATCATTTGAGTAGCAGTTCCTCATCCTTTGCTTAGCACCATGCTACGACATGGGTTCTAGAGCCTCTTCTAGCCTTTTGCACGTCGGAATTTTCATCCAATTTGTCTTCCTCAAATTGTTTGTCATCATCAGACCCGGAGAGAGCCATCCTTATATCCTTCCGTGGGGTTTTCACCCCTAAGTTTGGTTTTTTAGCCGGTGTTTTGCAGTAGGTGGAGTGTTAACGTTTTCTTCTATCATCATTCTTAGAGCTCCACCCATTGCATCCTTTCGATTATATCCCCTTCGAACGTCCCAGACGGCGGTCTCGCTAGCGAGCCAACCAAGAACGACACTTACGATAAGCTGATTTACTGGAGAAAACATAGCGAACCGAGCCAATTCAATGGGTCGCTAGCGATCCATAGCTTATGGATCCTTGGCGATCCAAAATGTATGCTGGAAAGCGAGCCAACTCCTTAGCATCCTTCTCCCATCTTGTTCCATGTAGGTCGTACAAATCAATGAAATGGTATGGATCGCTAGCGATCCATGTACTTAGAATATTATTGGACTTTGCTTTCTAGAGTTTATGGTGGTCTGGTGAAAAGGTATGGATCGCTAGTGATCCATAGTGCATGGATCGCTGGCGATCCATCTACTTAGTTAATTTCTAAGCTTTGCCTTTCGAATCGCCTCTACTATCTCATATTGATGTTCTCCATCTAATTTCATATCTTGTTGCCTTATTTTAATGATGATCCATATGATGGTTGCATTGGACTGCTATTGGATCATTATGCAAGGGGGTTGGTGGACCCACGAGCTAACCATATGGATCGCTAGTGATCCATAGAAGATGGATCGCTAGCGACCCATCACCTTAGCATGTGTTTGCTTGCTTTTTCTCTGATCCTTCTTGGTTGGTTCTTCTATTCTCAATAGCAAACCTTCTAAGCAGAGAATGGGGATCTAACTTCTGGACCTATGAGATCCAACGTAGATAGCTAGATCTGAACCCCGAGTTGGAGTTCTCAGTAAAAGCACAAAAATGTTGACCCAAATAAGGACCAACATCCTGGTTTGAATTTGAAAGCACCAACCATGTTCTGACAGTGCAATATCACAAATAACAGATATCAATAAATAAAAGTAAAAGAAAGCAGACGTAGAACTTTTATAGTGGTTCGGCTATTAATGAGGCCTACATCCACTTTATAGTTTTCTTATAGACTGATTGTTGTTACAATAGATGTTTGATTAGAAGGCTTTGATTATTTTCTAGCTAGATTAAATCTCCAGAGTTGGAATCCACTGGAGAATCACAGTGTCTTCCTTTGGAGATTGTTGTGTAGGAGGTAGAGAGTGAAGAATAATTCTAGCAGAGCTTCAACAACCAGTTCGGAGAGGATCCTTCTTATGTTGTAGGTTGGATGGTATTTATATGGATCAAAGAGTTTCTAGGTCAGGCCTTGTCTTCATCAGCTCGTAGGTAGGTAGTATACGACCCGGGGGGAGTTTAGCTCGCAAAACGAGCTAAAGCCATGGGTCGCTAGCGACCCATAGGCTTGGCTCGTTTTGCGAGCCAATGTCTTAGCCTTTTGTAGTTTTCCTTAGTCATTCGTTTGATGGCTTGAGGAGAGGCATGAGTCGTTGATGATCCAACTACTTAGGATTTTTCGGGAATCTGGAACTGGAGATGTTTCCATAGCCTATTATCGTAGTTGTTACGTTTTAATGGCAATATGCTAGCTATTTACGTTTAGCTGCTGATTGGACTGAAAGGATGCTGACCTCTCGACTTTATTGATCCCAATCGTTGTCTTAGCCGTATAGCTTGGCTATCGTTCACTCCTTGTCTTAGCCTTTTTGGTTAGGTTCTAAGCCATCCCGATGTCACGAGATTGTTCTGCTTTCTAGTGGGTCCTGCTGGGTTAAAAATCCGGATAACATGTATTATACATATGAGAGCGTATTTGTATTTTTTATAAACGTACACCTTATAGGTAATTACAACTACGAAAATTAAAATCTTATATAAGGTAACTTATATTAGTGTGAATTGTTAAAGTATAGTTCAATTAATATAGGGATTAATGATGTTCATTCATTACCCCTTATTAATTAGTTTAGCCATGCTCGACCAATTTATGAGCATTGCTATCCTTGGTAGAATGATTTGACTTGCTCTACCGGTTTATAAGCATTATTATAATTCGTGGAATTACTAGCTTAATGTTGCTCAGCCAGTTTATGAGCATTGACTATCATTTGTTAATTATTGAATTATGCTTAGGCAGTTTTATCATTTTACTGCACGGGTTGAGTAGACAGTAGTCGTAGATACATTAAAAAAACACCTTATGAATTGAATTGTGCAGTTTGACCATAAGATGTTCGGTGACAGTGGTGGGTTAAAAGTTGAATTTGGTAAAATATGTTTATTTTAATCTAAGAAAAGATAAGTTATTTTGGAAATAAAAATTTGTGAAGTGTTTTATATATGTATGGTTTATAAAATATGGTTCATAAACGAAAAGGATTTAAACTGATATTTTGAGAACTTAAATCCAGTGTCTTTGAAAATGTTTTTCAAGATATTGGAATAATAATAATAGGATTATGTGAAAATAAATATTTGAAAAATTGGTTTATGAAAGTGAAAACATGGTACCTAGTAATATTTATGAAGTATTTGTTACCGCTTTGAAAATGATTTCGGTTAAGTCTGAAAGGCATGATTTGGATGTACTTAACTCACTTCTGTCGCTTGAAAATAATTTTGGTGATGACGGCAGCATCACTGGCATTCATTTTCAGGTTTCTAAGTGTGGGATGCTACAAAGTTGTTTTTGGTAAAACATGTTTTGATTTAATCCCGAAGTATGGTTTGATATACAAAAAATATATGTATATAGTATTATTTCAATTGATTTGACTAAAACCCAAGTTTAGTCTAAAGTTTTTCTTTAAGGAAATTTGAGATAAAATATAGAGTAGTTTTATGAAGGTTTTGAATTAAGCTTTTTATACGAAAAAGATTTATTGCATGCTATGTTGGGTGCTCGAGTAGTAGTGGCATAACCCAAATAATTGTGAAATCTTTTATTGTTTTATCCTTGGAGTAAAGTGTGTTTAATAAATAATTGGAACTTTGTTAAGTTACTTTATGGACACACGTAGGCTACGCATTAGGATTGTACGATCTATGCATTATTTTATGATATGTTATTGGTGATTTTATATATTAAAATGAAATATGATTTTCGACGATTTTAGACAGTTGAAAACTTTCGAATCGTTATAGAACTTGAAGCTAAGTGATTTTATGAAAATATGAAAGTTGAGTTTTTGTAACTCTTGAACTTGAAAAGGTAGTAAGTTAAAACAAGTTTAAATTGTTGATCATCCTTGTTAAGTAAAATGAATTTGATGTTTTATATACACACTTAGGATGTTGTGGAGTATTATACGAGTATGAATTTAAGTTATAAAAATTTTATGAACTTGAAGTTGGGTTTTTATGAAATGATTCATAAATAATTTTTGTATTGAATGACATACTATTTGTTTAAAAGAATGAGATATAAAGAAATTGGTGTAGTTTAGAAACCAATAGGATAAATATGTAAGTTATACGTTGATCATTTTATTCACATGACTATTCTTGATCTAGTATTCGAGTACATGATTTCGAGGTGATTTACATCCGTCCAAATAAGGATTTTTCATTAGATTCTTGACGGCGAACACTTGATACAGTTTCTTGATATGGTTCCAACGTTTTCTTTCATAGTATATAGCTATGCAAGGAGAATGAAGGTTTCTAATCAAGGAACCTGATTGGAGTCCGCACTAGAGAGGTCAGATCGATACTAGTTTGAAAGTGAAATTTATAAGATCGAGCAAGCGATCAGATTTGATATTGCGTACGAATGATCGTAAGGGCTTATAATTACATAATATATCTTGTTGGCTTATGGAGAGCTTAGATGATGAATCTTCAATTTGATTTGAGATAGCATGAAAAATCGACTAAGTAATAACCTGAGGCTGTTGAGCGTAAAGTATGCTTAGTATATTGTTTATCATCCTTGCGCAATGAGAGGATTTTTGAACTTGAGCAAACCATGAGTTTTGGTTACTAATGATTTCGAATACTATATTTAACACCAGTAAAATGTAGAAAACGTGTTGATTGTGTTGATTTCTTAATCGTCTATGAAAAACATTAATATTATACTTGATACTAAAAGCTAACGAGGTAGACGTATCTATATGTGAGAATCAAGAATGAAGTTCGAAGAGAGGCTTTGATATGCAACTAGTGCTCTAACTTACCTGGCTTCACTCTTGAATAAGGAACAATATAAGTTGGAATGTTCGGAATGAATTAAGTATAGAATCTTGATTTCTATAAGCGATCGTTTTTAACTGGGTAGTTGACTAGTCAAATACCGATCATAACCAAATATTAACTTGGACCTTTAAAAGAAAGTTTTTAAAGATAATATAAGCATAGAATGGTTTTGGGTTGTTATGACAACATGTTAATAACATTCGTCTTTAAACCTTTTTGATTATACTTATGAATGTAAATAGATCTTTAAAAGAATGTTTTAAAGACAAGCATAAATGAAATGGTTTTGGGTTTGTAATGACAATGTTTAAGTAACATTAGTCTTACATCTTTTGAACGGATTTGTGAAATTACTTAGATCCTTAAAATGGATATTTTGAAGGAATTTATAGTGTGTAATCTTTTAGAAAAAGATAGAAAAAAGTAAAGGTTTAAAGTACGCAATCTTGTTAATAATTTGTGAATATATTTATACCATTCGAGAAAAAGTATATAATACTTTTTGAAGTATAGAAAGAGTACATATAAATAGTAGAGATTAATAAATGAAGTTTTATTAGATAAAATAAGTTTTACTAATAAAAGTGGTTTCAATTAATAAAAGTACTAATTAAATAAAAAGGTGATTAGAAATCACTTATGTGACTTAATTGTGTTTTGTATGACTTGATTGTGCTTTGTTTGTTTACTCGTTTATGGAAAGTATTTAGTCGTGTACTTAGCACTAAAAGTGAAAATTGAGAAGTTCAGAAAAGTGATAAGTACACAAGACTTAGTTTCCATATGTGATCATTCTTATTATTGTCTAATATGACCAAATTCATCGATTCGGTCTTGAAGAGACCGAGATTGATATGTGTTTTAGTTATCGAAAACAACTTCAAGACTAGATACAAGTTTTATCTCTTGGAAGTGGATCTGTTTGAGATGCTGAAATCCATGTGTGGTTTCATGATCAGTTCGAGATGTTGGAATCCATTTGAAAATTCATGTGCTGTTCGAGTGACGAAGACTCGTATAAAAGATGTTGAATGTAACCTCGACATCGAAAATGACAAAAAACATAGTAGGATGAACAACTTGGGGTTTAGCTAACTCGCGTCAGGGTATTAGCAACTTCATATCTAAAGATACTTATCGATTGTTGGTCAACGGGATTGATAATATTTGGTTCACGTTGTTCATGTTTATGTTCGGACGATGGTCTGCTTGTGTTTCTCTTAATGGTATATTTTATCTAGAGATATACAACGTTCGAAAGGTACTTTTTAACCCTTGTGCATGGAGTTCAGATTCGGCTTCACCGAAGAGATCTCCATAGAAAATCCATTATGCGAACGTACATTATGGGTTTTTATTGTACTCTGAATATGCTGTTGAATGTAATTAATGCGACCATTTTGGCTATGTTATATATTTATATTCTACACCCTAGATATTATCTAATATATCACCTTATGTACTTATTAGATAGTGGTTCTTTTGAGGGGATAACCATTTCTGAACGATCTCAAAACTACTGTTATATGTTGGGCGCATATTTCTTGAGTTTCTCATACCAAACTTATTCTAACATGTGGTTTTTGTTTTTTCTAAATTCCTCGTGTGCTCTTTCGAGTAGTATGAGAAAAGCAGGTTTTAGTTGGATGCTCATTGGAGCTCAAGGAGACGAGCTGGATGTTTCACTTACCATAATATTCTTATTTCCACTGCATTACTATATTATATATATCAGCATTTGTAAGGCAGGTTGTTATCACTGTCCAGGCTGATGATAGTGTCAATATTTGATGGTCGAAAAGGCGGGTCATTACATACCTACTGTATTAATATTTGTCAAACTTATATTGTATATATTTTGGAAAATAGTGTATATGTAGATCAAATATTTTGGAGATTGCTTTTTGAAATGTCTATTTTATTGTACTTATGTTTTAATTTCTTTCGTTGTGAGGCCTGAAAGTGTAGAATGTCTTGGAACTTACCCTTGTAATTTTGCTCTCTAAGGTTTTAAAATCCTAACAACTCGTATTTTCTCGGCATGACGCATGCCCGAAAGTCACATTAGACTTTGGATCGATGTGTCGGGAGGTGCGGTTTGTTACAAATAGTAAAAAGATTAGTAGAGTGATTAAGGAGAAGATATTTTAGTGAATAATATTTAGATATTTGTTTTGGTCAAAGATGAGGTGGAAAGGTTGCACATAAGATGGAGCATGCTTGGTTACCTTCCAAGGAGGTTTGGAGGTGGTAGTGACCTTTTGAATGAACTCTACAAGTACGTCCTTAAGATTAAAGCTAGTTACTTTTTAAAAAAATTAAAGAAAAGGTAGAAGCCACTTAGTGCTAATCCATTTCTATCTCCATTTATCAATCTTTAATCAATTCAAATCTTATTAGAACTTGCCCAAACATTGGCAAAGGTTTTAGAACATCAGAGGGACAAGGTAAAGAATCTCAAAAGTGGAAGAAATGGAAAAAAGATGGACACCTAAGGGAGGCTGTGAGCAATATGAAGGGAATGGAGCATGGCCAAGGTGTTCTTAGATATGTGATAGCTAGATCCTCAATAGCTTTAGGTTACATCTTCGATAGCTATTTTAGAGGCTCGATAATCCAAACCTTCGATAGCCTATGTTAAACCTTATCTATTTTAGAGGCTCGATATCCTAAACCTTCGATAACTTAGCTATTATAGAGGCTCGACAACCTAAACCTTCGATAGCCTATGTTAAACTTTCTATAGCTATCTTA
Organism: Allium fistulosum; assembly: GCA_030737815.1. Taxonomy (NCBI): domain Eukaryota; kingdom Viridiplantae; phylum Streptophyta; class Magnoliopsida; order Asparagales; family Amaryllidaceae; genus Allium; species Allium fistulosum. The sequence goes on from CM060905.1 coordinate 1,249,929,412, forward strand.
GAAGCCAAATAACTTAGATATGTGATAGTCAGAAACTAGATAGCATGGTCTTAGAAGCTCGATAGTAATACTTGCGACAGTAAGTGAAAATAATTTCTCTAATTAAACATTAGAATTATTGAAAGCATTTTGGATGCCAGTTTCCTAGACGTTTAACTTGAATTTTATAGCATGTGAATGCGTAAAAGAAAAATGACAAGTTAAAATGCAATAACTTATGTGAAGATGGAAATGACTAAGCTTAGAAAAACTAGGAAATGATAAGTTGTATCATTTAAAAAGAAATATAAAAATATTTTATCTAAAGAATTGAAAACTCTTTTATCTAAACCGGAAGATCCATGGAATGTGTAGGGTACACAATAAATGAATGAAAGAAATAGATTGAACCGAAGAGCTTAAAATATGCTCACTTGTTGAGATATTTAATGGGAGGGCGCCAAAGCTTAGTGAAGTATAAACTCAATGGTTATATGCTAGGATGCCAAGACTTAGGAAGTCTCCATTGGGTTCAATTCATAATAATTTAACTCTATTGTGAGTAATAACATCAAATAGATGTAATTAATTAATGAATCAACAATTTGAAACGAAAGTATTTCTGGGACTGTGAGGGACTATTTATGCTTAGTAGGGACGGTTGCTAGAGGGTACTCAATGTGCTTACATTCAACCTCCTAAGAGAGTCTGGGTGGCTCCCAAGGTTTATGAGTGACCATTCCACCGATGATGTTGTTCGAGGCGGATGAACTAGTCATAGATAAACATAGGGAAGATTGACACCTGAATAAGAGTCTAGGTGATGAATGTAAATGATAATTATATGACACGGTTCATAAAATGTCGATAAATATAGATATACTTATGTTGAAATGGATGAATGTATCACATGGTTCATAATTGGACATTATATATAGGGTATACTTAAGTTTAAAATGATGGCTATATGTCTATGCTCATGATTTGATGTATTGATGTTACATGATAGGATGTAATTGTTGTTAATGATCTTATGAGGGGATACCCATTCCGCTTGACAAAATAGTCTCACTATATGCTATGTTTAGTGGAAATGTTTTACTCATACCATGTTTTATGTCGACTTGTGTTTTTATTATTGTTCTCCACATAAACTTAATGATACTCATTCGAATATGTTGAGTTTATAATCTTAGTTAGATTTTTTTAAGACGAATAAAAGCCCCGAACACGAAGCAAAAGTCTTAGTAGTCAATAAAATTTATTTTAATTATGTTGCTGTAAAACTAGGTTATATAACTGGCTAAGTGCCCATGCTGGTAGGGGTGTAAATCGATCGGAGTGGACCAGACGAATGTATGTTCAGTTTTTTTCTAAATAAAATCAGACCGAACACGGACCGAATGAGATTTAAGCTCAATACAAATTTTCCTATCCTAAACGAAATTGGACGGACACAAATAGAATCAACTATATTATTATTATTATTAGTGTGTACTGAAATATAATCATTTTATGAATCTTTACTCAAATACTTAACCAAATAGTGATCATAAATATTTTTAAGAACATAGCATATATGTTGAATTATGATAATTTCGAACAATTCGAACGAACACGGATCAGACGAGATTTTTTTGCTCATACAAATTTTGTTGTAGTAATTCATGTTCTAGGTCTTCATAACTTTTTGTGGAGAGGCTTATATTTCGTCATCTTTCAATTCTGAAGAGTTGACGATCATTCCTTGATTTGTGAAATGAAAATTGAGTGCAGTTTAGGCAAATAACATAGTTGTCCTTTTATACTCAATACTATTAATGTTGTCAACAAGTTGGAGTTCACAGTTCCATTAAAAAAAGACAGAAGCATGCTCTCATTAAGTTGCAGGCTTTAATATGGCTTATTAAAATATAGAATGAATAATCGGTTAGTTTGCCGAAATCTATGTTTGTATAACATGGATTGAGCATTGATATTTTAGCAAGTTAACATGCTAGCTTTCTCCTGATCTCCCCTACGATACACAATCAATTAAAACAATCTGAAACCATTAACTTCAAAGGAAACTAAATATATTATATTGTGGCCTGGCAAATCACATACAAATATTCCTTACATCAACATGAAGCTGTACGCTGAAAACAAATATGAATCTGTACGACTGTTACAGAGTCGATCATATATACCTGAAAATTTATAAAGGAGAGACTAGATAGAAGCTTGTCGATTAAGTGGATCCATGCAAGCAGCCTGACTTTCGGAAATTCCAGCACCAGAAAGCGTAGGACCATCAGTAGCCCCAGGGCCTCTTTGCGTGTCAGAGACTGGTAAATGGCCTTGTGTGCCATATGCATTTTGCTTGTATTCTTCCAGTTCTGAGTACTTCACGTAAGGGCTGCTTTGTAATGGCAGTTCTTGTGATCTAATCACGTCGTCCTTCCTTTCCATTTGCTGCTGTTGTTGCTCGTTTGCCTGTGACATTGTCTTTCTCTTCTCTTCTGTTTCTTTTTGTTATCAGTGGTGGTGTTTTGATATGGAATATTAGTTATGACTTGCAAGGGGAATATTGATTGGTATATATAAAGGAGAAGTAGATGGAGATGAAAGGTTGATGGTGGTTGGAATGGGAGTTAATTAAGGTGAACCTCAGTTTTGGTTTGTGATGAAGAGTCGACCTCTATTTTAGATATGGACTACTTCCAATACACAAGATGAAAATTGTTAACCTTGGCCAAAACAAAAAGTAAAAAAAAAAAAAAAAACTATGTATATAATTGATGCATCAATAATTATCGATCAAAAACGATAACTATATAGTCCAATAAGACTAAAAAAATCTTAGTCGTATACTTACGTTCATAAGCACTATGTAATGATGTTTATTATATCCTATGAAAAGTGAATACATACAGTAGTCTAATCTTACAAAGAGGAATAAAGTATACACATGCTCCAAGTAACCCGTTGTTTATAACCACATTATGTCCCTTTATTTGGTCAACTACTTGCTTGTAGATTCGTTGTATAATATAATGTATACCAATTCATGCAAACTTAAAAAATTGCAGAAGTCATATATAAGAAAACTTCACAAAAACATTAGGAAAAAAAGCTCTAAGCTTTATTTATTTATTTATTAAACAGTACATCCTCCTGCAGCATCCAAGCTGCATGCATTTTACACTAGCTCTTCACGTTAACACTACTTGCACACAAACATTCAAAAGCTCGTGAAGTCCAAAATAGACTGAAGCGGTTCACTCTGCTGCTGCCTCTCCTCCCTCTCCCAACTCTTCTCCGGCCCCTTCGTAAACATCTCCTCCTGCCCTTCACCATTGAAAACTTCATCCACTATCTTGCTCGAAACACCAAACGCCAACTCCTTCGCCTCCCTCTCCATCTGACTCACTACATTATTCTTCCCCGCCACAAACGTCCTCACGTTATTCCTCGAATTCACCCCAAAGCAAACCACTTCCAAACCCTCCTCCTTCGACGCCACAACCGCAATCGGATGCCCTGCCGGCACTATAAACACCGTGTTCCTCCTCAGCTCAGATCTCACCTTCTGCGGCTTCTTCTGTTTCCATTGTTGTTGTTCTGACAAATGTGGACACGCCATTTCAAAATAACCACGGCCATTTGTCACAATGGCGATCTTGGTCGCTTCAGAGTTGTAGAACGGAACCATCATCGATCCTCTTGTAATGTTCACAAACGTCACCCGTAAGTTGAGGTCTTTCAACGCCTCGAAGTCGTCACAGCACACTTCGTAGAACTTTCCGTGCTTGTTCGAGTACGTAGGACGCTTGGTCAGAAGGTCGTAGGTACGTTTGGAAGACTCCCCTCCTCCGAAAGGCCAATGGCTACCTTGCTCCGATGATGACTGACTTAAAGATCGAACTTGCTCCTCACTGATTTTGATTATGACTCCTTGTTTTTGTCTTCCAAATAGCCTTTGCAGTTGGTCGCGTCGTGTGTTTAATGCAGCTTCCAGTATTTCTGTGCTGAACGCTCTGTAGTACGACTCTGGTTCTTCTCCTCCCACCGTGTAGAATCCCTGTACATATATCATGCAATGAGGCAAGTTTTCTTTTCTTTTCTATACGTATATGCTATATATGTATATACCTCGACTTGGCCGGGAGTGGAGATGGGTTGAAGAAGCTTGGCGATACGAAGCTTCTGGCTATTGCTTCTATTGACTATGTACACCACAGTTCCAGCTGGTACCTTTATCACCTCCCCTCGCTTTATGTTGTGCGACTCTCTCTCCTTTCTGTCCCCTGCCAACATTGTAATTGTTCCCTCCCCTATTTTCCAACAATATCGATATAATAATCAGTTTTGTGAACTCTGAACTGTTCTACTATATATGTTGATGTTATATAGTTAAACTTATACCTTCTACAACATAGAAGACGGCATCAGCATCGAAATGGTTAGGAACGATGAAAGTGTTGGGGTTTGCTTCAAGGAGAGCGACACGGTTGTTGGCAATGCCGAGAAGCAATTTGGATCCCTTAGCAAAGTTTGGAAGAAGTCCGATCCTTCCATGCTCGCTCCTCACTCTTAGGTTGAAGCTTTCACCTTCGAACACGTAAGGGTTTTGCTGCCATCTTTTTTGTTCTTCTTCTTCTTCTTGCTGGCTAGGGTTGAACTCTTGTTCTTGCCCTCTTTGCTGCTCTTTCTCGAACTGCCTTAGACATTGATGCACGCATTGTCTCTGCCTTTGCTCCTGCTGTCTTCCTTGGTAGCTTTCGCGGCAGTCTTGTTTACATTGTTCGAGCTTTCTTTGTGGGTCTCTACTGCTGAAGTCAGAGTCATCTTGTTCTTGTTCGTGTCTTCTTTGTTTCTCGTACTCCTGCTCGCACTGCTGTTTGCACCACCTTTCCTGCTCGCCCTGCCGACTTTGACTGCATTCTTGTTTGCATTTTTCGTACTTCTTTTGTAGCTCACGGCGACTAGAACCACTGCTTTCTTCTTCTTCGTACGAGCCACGACCTTGCTCACGCCTTTCTTCTTCAAACCGCTGCCTGCATTGGTGCTCGCATTTCTTTTCCTGCTGCCCTTGCTTACCTGATTAAATGCAGAAGGATAAATAAAATAAAATAAACTCTATGTATACATACGGTAAGAGATACTGTACTTTGTTGACACTGAAGACGGCACTGCTCATAGCGACGTTCAGGGCTGGTGCGACTGACTTCGTCATCAGGCTCCTGACTGCTTTGTTCTCGCTGTTGTAAGCATTTCTTGACGCACTGCCTTTGCATGCCTTGATCGTAATGGGGAAGCTGACTGCATTCTTCTTTGCACTTCTCCAACCTCCGACGCTGTTCTTCTTCTCGACGTGAAGAGAGGTCGTTGGCGAAGGTGGATGTGACTAGAAGGAAAAGAGAGAGTAAAAGCAATGCTTTGATGGCCATGTTTGTCTTCGTTTTCGGTGATGTGAGTGATGGAGAGGGAGATGGGATGAATATATAGGGGAGATGATGGGATGCATGGAAGAAGGCACGTGACGCGTGGGGAAAGAGTACAAGGAGGAGGTGGTGAAGTCACGTGATGGTAGTACACTTGGGGTGGTTGCATGCAGGGACGATGACACGTAAGTCGGAAGTGGGATCGGGATTGGGTTTCTTGGCGCCGCGTATTGTATGTGATGAGGTGGAGCTTTTGTTGTTATCGTGTTGTGCGTTGTGAATGTTTTGGCACTTTTGGTGCAGCGGTCGGGAAATATCATTGCCGCTTCTGGTTAAAAGTTTAAAACCATATTTACTTACCGAGATTAATTAAACATGAAAAAAAATATAATAATCACAAAAAAAAAAAAATCTATCATTCAACCTTTTAGTTATGAAAAATTAGCATTAGAGCATCTCCAAGGTTGCAAATTCTCGAATCCGCACCCGAAATCAATCCAACAGAGTGCGGAAATTTGCAATAGTGCAGAAAGAAGGGCCTTTGCTGAGAAAGTAGGATAGAGTGAGGCGCCTGTTGGCCAGGCGCCTGTTGAACAGGCGCCTCATTCTCAGGCGCCTGTTCAACAGGCGCCTGGCAATAGGGGCCCTGTTGCAATGAGGCGCCTGTTAAACAGGCGTCTACTCAGCTCCAACGGTCATCTTCTTTTTTGCTCCAACGGTCATTTTTCCATCTTCAAATATTACTCTCCCCTCTTCTTCCATTTTCAACCAATTTCCTTCCTCTATTGAAATTTTTTGCTGCCACTAATCTCAACTGAAAATGTACTCCGATTTCAACGTCGTTGCTGCAAGGTCCAGTTTTGAAAAATACGACTTACAAGACGTTACGATTCTGATTGGGGGAGAAGTAACTAATGCAAGTTGGAGCACTGCAGAAGACTACGATCTTTGCTACATTTACTGTGCACTCTCAGTCGATCCTATTCGAGGGACCGATCAAAGTGGTGAGTCTTTTTGGGGCAAAATTACTAATTTCTATAATCGGAAGAACATTGATCGGAAAAGAACGCTATCTTCAGTCAAAGGTCATTATGGAAAAATAAATCGTCAAACGCAAACGTTCGATTCTCAAATGTTCAAGTTGAAGCAAACGAATCCTAGTGGATTTGGGAATGAAATGCATTTAGTAAGCTTTAATATAATTTCATTGTATTTTTTTTATCATAGTTCTCTAAGTGTACTAGTTATTTTTTGAACAGAGAATGGCCGCAAACAAGTTGTTCAAACAAATCTATAAACCTGATAGTAAACAAGCACCATATTTTTATCAATTCATGCATGTTTATGACATGTTGGTCGAGCACGTTAAATGAAAATCATCGCTTTAGAAAACCGTTCAACAAGTTCAATCAAACAGTGGTCGGGGTAAAACGCCTAGAGTTGGAGAAAGTTCTAGTCCTATGGAATCCCAAGAAAGCTTCGGTTTAGGATCAGAAGAAGGCCCATCCCCAACCGAAGATCATTTTGTTAGGCCACAGGGAGCAAAAGCGGTAAAAAAGAAGAAGGCTGCTGCAGCGGATCAAGAGGAAATTAAAAACTCATGCTTGAATCTGAAGAAAGATTTAACCGGGCAATGGACACTCGAGCAATGCAACACCAAGAAAAGTTATCAAGAATGGATCAACTTATTGCTGGAAACTGGCAAAGAGATGAAGATGCAATAATGTTCATGGATACGTCACACATGTCTGCAGAACAACTGGAGTATACGGAGCAAAGAAGGAGAGAAATTATGAGGCGTAGACTTGAAGAGGGTCATTAAATGAATTACCGTTTTTACAACCATTGTATCTTTAAGTACCGTTATTTGTATTGTGTTCTTAATGCAAGCAATTATTAATATAAGTATTTTCATTGAAATTGCATTACATTGAAAAAAGATTTTAACAACATTAGGTTAATTATACATAAACAGATTACAATAACCGTAATAAGTAACAACAACAGTAAAAAACGTAAGAACAGAAATATAGTTTCACTGATTTCCAGAAAACCCCCAAAGATGATCTATGAGATCATTTTGTAGTATTCGATGAAGTTGAACACTACGGTATGACATTTGGCTTTCTACATGAAACTCGAGTTCTAGTGCGCTTCCAATCATATCGTTGCGCCAAACATGTGGTGGTGTAGGAGCACCCTCGTAAAAGTAATCTTCTTTCATGTCTCTTTCATCCTCTATAATCATATTATGTAAAATAATACAAGTGTATATTATTTTGGTCATTTTAACTGGTGACCAAAGTCTGCATGGATTACTGACTATGGCAAATCTAGACTGAAGAACCCCAAATGCTCTTTCAACATCCTTCCTCTGGCCTTCTTGCATCGCTGCAAACTTTGCTTGTTTATTGTTTTGTGGGTTAGGAATTGTCTTGACAATGGTACTCCATTTAGGATATATACCATCACCTAGATAATATCCATGATCGTACGTGTTACCTCCTAAAGTAAAGGTACAAGGAGTTGATCTACCGTTTGCTAAATCATTGAACAACGTAGATCGTTCGACTACGTTAAGATCATTGTTCGAACCTGGCATTCCAAAAAATGCATGCCATATCCATAAGTCATACGACGCTACAGCTTCAAGAATAATATAGGACCTACGAGATTTACCCTGATAAGCTCCAGCATACGCCTTTGGACAATTCTTCCACTCCCAATGCATGCAATCTATACTGCCTAACATTCCAGGCCAACCTCTACTACCATGCATATTTAATAACTTAACTATATCCGCCTCGTTTGGTCAACGTAAGTATTGATCACCGTAAATGTCCACGATAGCTTGACAGAAATGTCCAAACACTCTAATACCGTGCTTTCCGCCACTTTCAAATTTTCATCAAGCGCGTCTGCTGGTCCTGCATATGCAAGCATTCTGAGTGCAGCTATCATTTTTTAAATTCCAGTCAAACCCATTGTACGAGATGCATTGGGTTTGAAGATAAAGTATTTGTCATGCTGCTTGATACAGTGGAGGATTCTAAGAAATAGAGGACGCCGCATGCAGAATCTTCTTCTAAAATCAGCATCTGTGTAAGTAGGATTTGGAACAAAGTAGTCTTCCATCAGTCTGTCGTTGTGCCATGAATGTCTACGATTTTTATACCGACGACCAACAACTGATCCACCGTGTTGCCTGCTCGATTGACCAACCTGTAGCGCAGCCATACTTAGTAGTTCCATTTCACGGCGAAAATGATCTTCCATCATTTCATCAAATTCGTCGTCGCTATCATCAAAAAAAATATAATCTTCTGCCGCCATTTGTTATATTTGAAATTGTATGAAATAAGAATGAGCAATAATACTTCTCAGCATCTAGCAAGCCTTTTATAACTTAAATCACATGCTGGCTTTCATAACAAAACAAACAAACATCTAAACTTTATTTACTGTTGAAGCATTGTTCTTATCATACAACTGTAGCAATAATACTTTATTTACTATTGAAGCAGTGTTCTTATCATACAACTGTAGCAATAATACTTTATTTACTGTTGAAGTAGTGTTCTTATCATACAACTGTACCATCCCATCATACAACTGTTGATGCAGTGTATCATCCCATCATGCAACTGTAGCCATTTTCTTAACGCAATAATACAGAAAGAAACAAGTCAATGTTACTGAAACACCCAAACATTAATACAGTCAACGACAATACATACACTCCACAGTAATACAACCAACAAAAAATACCACAACTAGGAATTAGAACTGACACTAAGAAACTCAACGAGAATATACTCAACTTATGGATATCCAAATCGTTCTAGCCAATTTTAACGTATGATATAAGCCTCATGTCCAGTGAATGTGCTGTGATATTTGAGAAAGTAACGACCTTCAAATGTGGAACGGGTTGGTTCGAACAAATTTTCAAATATAACCTCATTGATAACTGTACTGTACCGCGTACAGGCGTTGCAGAAGTTCCCATAAGCAGTCCTCAACTCTACCTTCGTACGTCTACTTCTACACTCAACATTGTTATTGTAAAGTTCAGCAATGGTGTCCCAAAACTGAGTTGCCATTATCTCTTCATCGTCGCACATCTGATCAGTTTGTATAAAAAAATTTACTAACTGTTTCAATTCCGTAGCCGAAAATATTATGTTACACATTGATTGAATTTACCCAACTTTTAAATGTTGTGACATTAGAGTATAAAACTTTCTCTTAAATAAACAGGTCGTGATCCGCATCAATAATATGAAGCATGAGATTAACATCCACGTGTCAAACATCCATAAACTATTTGACAAACAAACACAAATGTGTTTGTTACTTCAAAATCGTCACACTTTCAGTACATATACGCTCAATAATAAACAAGCGTAAATTAAAATCAACACAATGCAATACTCAACATAAAATATAATCGCCACAATGCCATAACATATAGACAATCACATATAACAGTAAACTCATCACCACATATAGACAATCACATAATAACACAGTCTAAAACATCTAAATGCAGCACATCAGTCTATGTGATCAGAACCGCTATCAATCTCCTCATCGTCTCCACTATCATCGTCACTGTCGTCGTTAACGTCATCAAAGTCGTGAGGCTGAGGTCCGACATGGAGCTGCTCCTGAAGCTGCTGAATCTGGGTCTGTAATCCCTATATCTGCGCATCATACTGAGTCTGCTGCTGTTGGACCACAGTCTGGTAACTCTGATACATCATCCCTGTATAATCGAGCATCATACGCTCAAATGCAGCAATCATCCGTCTATCATAATCCATGTACTGAGAAAACTGATATGCGCACAAGAAAAATTATACATAGGTGGATAATATAATGACAAGTAAATTAAAGAAAATTTAAAACTCATACAAACCTGATGAGGCTGATACAATCCGACGGATGGTATACCCGTAATAGCGTCGTCTGTAGGATACTACAAAGGATACTCCACAACCTGACCGTGTACATCATACGCTCTAAACGAATGAGGGAGGGGGTCGAAAGTAGGAGGCTGCGTGTACTAAGATGATGTAGGCTCAAAGGTGGGAGGCGGTAGTGGAACTCTACCAGAAGAGGTACGCGGACCAATATGATCGGAGTTCAAACCCCGAATATAATCAGGCAAAGCGTAAGCACGTGGGGCTACTCGAGCCCAATATGAATCAAAGTCTCCCAGAACTGTAAATGGCTCACCATCCACCCATCCCGCACCCCTCATCGCATGAATATAAGCTGGTCCAACCCGAATATCACCATACATATCATCCCATGGTAGCGGATCTGATGGAATGCGAACTATACCATACAACTGTAGCCAACACCGATCCCCTAAATACCATATGAATGGACATGTAGGAACCTGAAAGCAAATCCTGCGTCGCGACATGGATAACTGAAAAGTGAGTGGATGATCAGGACCGGGCTCTAGGAACTGTAAGTACTGATCCCATGGACGAATGATAATGTTACCATGCCGCCTCATATCCATCTGCTGTCTAGCCTCCATCAACTCATTGTGCACCCCTTGTGCAACACGGGACAAATGCATAGGAGGACCCCAACGACGCAATCTAGGAAAGTAAATATAAGGTGTAGCATTCGATTCTACAATAAGTCGGGGGTGCATATTGGCAGTATACTCGTAGTACCAAAATGGAAGAATGTACCAAAAGCCATACATCTGTCTAGACTGCTGAAGCGCATATGTATCTAATGCTACGTACAAATAACCAACAATAGCGGTACCGTAATCATATATATGTAGTCCATCCACATCTACTAACCCAGCCAGGAAACCAAGTCTAATAGTACCTATTTGTACCAAAAATGGACACAACACTCTTCGGAAGTTTTTGAAGAGATAAAAGTGAAGAAATTAAACTGAAAATGAAGGTTATCTAACAAAAACTCCAATAAACAGAAATGTAAATACGCATACAAGCAATTTAGAGTGGTTCGGCGTGTTGCCTACGTCCACTATGAAGTTTTTATGATTTTATAGATTCTCTTTCAATGATTACAAGCGATTACAGCGAACAACAGCGGATTATAGCTTAGAATTCGAATTCAACAGTAAGAGTAAGATGCAAATCTCGATCCGGCAGAGTCTGGACGCTTGAGAATCAAAAGATCCTTCTTCTATAGGCTCTGGGGGGCTATTTATAGGCGTAGGAGGCCGAGATTTCGCCCAAACTTCAGGAGACTTGGTCTGGCACGTGAGGGGACCCACGCGACCGTTTCCAGAAAGTCTCGTCTCGATCTGCGATCGATACGAATCCATTTCGTATCGATCAAGATGATGTCCAATTGAGCTGAAATTTGGCAGGGATATTCTTCAGTGTGTGTGCAAGCTTCTGTGAAAATTTCATTGAATTTGGATCAGTGGATCGTGAGAAACAGCCGATACGAAGTGGAGTTTCTCGAAGGCTGTTTGGTTCGACTCCATAACTTCGAATCGATACATTCGAATCGATAGTTGCACGTGCTTCTGATATGATGTGGCGTGCGCACTTCGCTTCGATCCGGTCTTCACTCCGTGTCGACCGTTTCGACTCCATAGATCTCGCCTCGTTCGCTTCGAGGGATGACACGTCATCCAAGTTTGTTGACTCGTTGGATACGAACAAACCTCTGCTCATGGGTATGAACGTGGTCCCATGATGGATACGAAGCATTGAATCTTTGATGGATGCGAAGTTGACGTTAGGTGATCGTTACGAAGTAGACGACTTACTGATGGATTCGAACAAGTCTCTCTGGCTGAAGGCTGATCGATACGAAGTTCATTGATACGTGGACCTGGCCATTCTAATCGATATGAAATCGATGGATTCGAAACATGGCTAACTTTATCGGTACGAACCAATGCTCCTTGATGGGTACGAAATGAGACTTTCTGATGGATACGAAAATATGCTTTTCCCTTCAACTTGCATCCATCATAACTTGATCACATGAACTCGGATTGACGTGAAACTTGGAACGTTGGCTTCCTTTGCTTTTCTAGTCATGTCTTATTAATTGTAGCTCAATCCGGACTCGGACAAGAATTCATCGATATCCATGACGAGCGACATTTGGAATCTAGTCAATCCCTTGGTATCCTGGCCTTGCCAAAAGGCGGGATAACATTTGCCCCCCAAAGTACATCTTGTGGAAACGGTGCTTTGACAAACTGCGGTTTCTCTCTGAACAATTATCGTATTTCTCGGAATTTTGTTGTAGTCTGTATTGCTGTAATTGACTGCTGTGTGATAATGATTTGCTGACTCTCGTTAACGTTGCACGTTTGCGGGTCGTTGCCAGTCTAGCTCGTTATCGAATTTCGTGTTGATTCTCTCTTGAAACGATTTGAAATTCGAGTTGAAACAACGCTTGATGGTTGTTTTTGAGTAGTTCCTTCGTATCGATCCTCTCCTGAATCGACATAGAAGGTTAAAAGGCTGACTTCGCATCGATAAATGGAGGATTTGAAACCAGCGAAACGCTCGTTCGTATCGATGATTAGTAACTCCAATGGGTCTTCTTTGTGTCATTCGTATCGATGCTAATGTCTAAAATACGATGGATACGAAATCGCCTTTCATATCAACACACAGCGGATGGAGTTGTGAAATTGTTGATGCGAACAGGGGCTTTGAATTGGTGTGTTCACTTTCCATTTCGAATCGATGGGATTCATCATCTTCGGTTGTCTCCGTTGTGCGCTTCGTATTGGTGGATTCGCTGACTGTTTTGCATCGATGGGAACCCTGGTTAGATGGAAACGAACAAAGCGTTCGACTCGATCCATGGGGTTAACCGGTTGCGACCGGTCACGTGGACTGGGAGGCGAATCGACCCAGTTTCTTCCCAGGTCTCATATAAATACTCTGGACTTCGGCCATTTTCACTTTTTTACTTTTACTGTTGCCTCATACTCTCTGCGCTTTCGTATCGATCTACAAACTTGAGAGAGCAAACTGTTCTTACTTTCGAATCGATCCTATTCTTCAATTCTTCGAGCCTAAACATTAAACTCAGGTAATTAAATGATAGAATCGTGTTAAAATCGACGAGACTCGAAATCTTAGCCATCCTTCTTGCTTTTGCAACCGATTTAGATGAATCTGAGATCTGGATGTGAGAGAGCAAGATCGTGGCTGGAGCGTGGCCATGGAGTTGAGGCTCTTTGGAGAAGAAGGAGATGCGGAGGAATCACTTTAGCTCTGTTTCGTGTCGACCTGGAATGGGAGTATTCGAATCGACCTAGATGATGTGATTTCGTATCGATATGGAGACGAGAGCGGCGATCGATGCGAAGCCATCGTTTTCAGATAGATGCGAGATCGGCGAACCCGATCGATGCGAATTGGTTTGCCCTCGATCGATATGACACGTATCGATTCGAACCTGATCGATACGAAACATTCTTATCCCAACCTGATCGATACGAAACACTCCTATCCCAAGATGATCGATACGAATGTATCGATTCGAACGCGACCGGTTTGAAATGTGTGGTCCCCCTGACTCGATACGAAAACGAAATGCGGCGATCGATTCCAACCTAAATTTTGACGAACTTAGGGAAATTTTGCATACTTGCACATTTGACTCCGACGAGCTTCTGCCTTGCATAACTGAACTTGAACACAGAACTGCATATTTGACTGCCTTTTGAAGCTCGTTGATGGAACTGTAACTTAACAACGTGATAATGGACTTGAACTCGAATCGATCGCCAATATCTTGATGGTATGGTTGTGACGGTCAGCGATGACGGTCATTCCTACTGGACCTTGAAGTTTTTTCGTTTGAATATCTTCTTTAATTATGCAGAAATCTGCTTAAGTCATGCACAACACTTGCACTGCACAACACATTCATACACGTTACACCGGGGAATGCACGGGCTTTTTATCGCCTAATGATGATTTCTCGTGAGTTAGCTAGTTGTGGAACCATCAAGTTCACAGCAGCAAGAGACTCAGAGTCTAACCCCTCCCAGACTTGAAATACCAGACATCGAGGCCGAAGTCGTCGGTCCGGCCCCGGACGAGTTGCCTGACGCGTCCTTCATTAATAGTCCACCTGACTCTGTTCCGTCCAATGTTTCCGAAGATATGCTAGGGAGAATATGCTTAAGGCATGGTCTATCGCTGGACGATGTATTATTGCCGGGACCAGATGACAGACCGCATAATCCCCCGGAGGGATATACTGCATTTAATCGCCATGCGTGCGCAGCCGGGACACTTCCTCCGTTCAACGACTATATAAGAGAAGTGTTGGCTTATCTGGGGATCGCCCCATCTCAGCTACACCCGAATGGATACGCTTCGCTCAACAGCTTGTTCATTGCATTTATGGAGTACCTCTATCGACCTACTCACATGACCGATATAAGATATTTGTTCAACTTCAAAAGTCGAACTGACAGTCCATCTTTCACATTCCTGGAGTCTGTGAGAAATTGCCAAGTGGTCACAGGGTCTTGGACTAGATTAAGCTACTTCAAGTCGGAGTGGTTTTACGTCCGATGTCCTCCAGGGTTTGCCAGAAGATGGCTATTCAAACGTGAGTTCCAACATTTTTCCAAGTTGTTGGTAAGACAATCATGAATGAAACCGAACTTACATTGCCTTTTCTTTTCCTTTCAGCAATAATCCAACGACCTGAAGGTGGTTATTATAAAGAGATAGTCTAGGTTCTTCAAGAAATCCCGAGCAAAGAAAGAAACATTGACTTGATCTTGACAGACAAAAACCTTAGAATCCTTGGACTGATCAAGCGAAGATAGAGTATAAAGCTTGATAGTGTGCTAAAGACTATCTCAAAGGAGCGAGTTAGGCGTAAGAAGCCTAAAGTTATCATACTCGAGGAGGCTGATTCTGAAAGAACCCAATCCGACACTGAACCCTTGGTCGGGCCTGCTGATGTGACCCCGGAATCTGATGAAAAGAGAAAAGGCAAGGCAGTTTCTTTTAAACAACCTAAATCTAGGAAGCGGAAGTATGTGGTCATAAACCTCCCCTTTTCTGGAGTTAGAATTTTGGAGGCATCCCCCTCTGCGAGCGGAAACCTTCTTCGAAGGGCTCTCTGACCTCCCAATTCCGGACCTCACATCCGCACAGCATGATGTCGGATTGGATGAATTGCAACCTACTTTGGATGTTAGCGAGTCTCTTTCTACCAGTGTGGTCGACACTTCTGGTTGGTCTGGGGGGTAACACGTTCATACACCCTTCACGGCACTACATAATCTTTAACCGCAAACTGCATACCATAAATGGTTACTGATTCTCCTTATTTCACTTTGCAGGTACGATGTCTGGTCGGGGCTCAGTGATTGGTAGTTTGCGTAACAAGCGCTGATCTTCATCGCACTATGAACCACGCAGGAGAGAGGGAGACAGAGATTATGATACAGGATACTCCAGTCAGGAGCGGTCTGATAGAGATAGAGGATATGTACGTCGGTCTCGATCTCGCTCTCCACCTCCTCCTAGGATTTTTGTACCACCCCAGCTATAGTTATACGTCCTCCGGAAACTTCACGGCACAAGCCGTCATCTCATGTTCCTAGATCTGACCCTTCACGTGGAACCGAAATAGCCACCTCCTTACCTACTACAACAGTCGCGGCTGAACCGACCGGGGAAGGAGCAGCCAAACTTGCACAAATGAGGAAATAATTCCCCGACATTTGCTTTGATGGTTACGTCTTCCCTCCACACCTAAAGAGAATTCCGCCAACGGTCGAAAACACCGTTCACGACTATGTTGCAGATATATTCTTTCAATATAAAGAGTGGGCGAGGGCCGCGAGGAAAGAATCTAAAGTGGCATTCGATCGGGCTGCCGCCATTGAAAAGCTGGAGAAGGAGTTGGGTCAAAAATACCGAATTATGCAAGTGCTCAACGCCGAGGCCGAGTCTTCCCGTAAATCTGAAATGGAAGCTCTCAAAAAGGCCGATGATGCAAAATCAGCCATGAATAGAATGAAACAAGAGCACTACACAGCGATAGAAGACATGGGTCATAGGAACACCACCATCATTGCGGAGAGAGATGCAGCCCTCAAAGAGCTTAATGAGCTAAAATCTAAGTTCTCCGAAATTGCGAGGGAGAAGGATGCGGCTAACGTCTCCGCGCAAGAGGCCTGTGATCAGGCGGTGGTGCTTCAGAAGGAGAGGGATGCGACTATGGAAAAGGTCCGCGAGATTGAAGCCGGGGTTGATGAGAAGGTCCGACTGGCGGAAGGCAGGATTGAGGCTGAGGTAGAGGAGTTGCTAGTCACTTACAACACCCAGGTATTAAGGCACAGAGACCTTACTTGGCTCGATGATTACCCGACAAATCTTTATAATGCCTGGAATCTGCTGGTTGAGGAGGAGAAATCGGGACATCCTGATGAAGCCTTTGATGAATTTGAGCTGGAGAACCGTATACTCAATGATGATGAAAAGAAGGTTCTTCACGACTCCATGATTTCTCATGAGAAGGAGAGGCTTGGTACTCAACCTCAGGAAGTTGGAGAAGGCTCTGGCGTTGGGCACCATACTACGAGTTCCGAGCTTGTCATGTCATCTCAGTCTGAGATGACTTCGATGATCACCCCTCAGCCTGTACCAGCTTATGATCCGGACCAACCACATCTATCTCCTATTAAGGAGCATCCTTCTGAAGTCGTTCAGACAACCTTGAGCCAAACTGAGGAAGGTACTCTGAACTAATCTCTTGTACATTTGGACTGAAGAACTTGTATAGAAGTGTATACTAACAAACGCTTCTTTTCTCTGATCAGTGACCGAAATGGCACCAACAACGCTTCCTGCAGTCCAGGAATCATGCCAAGTGCAGAAGGCCATCATCTCTGAGGTGACCTCTGTTGTGACAGTTGCGCCTGTCGAAGTAACGCAGGGGAGCTCACTCTCTTTTGATGAACAGATGATAAACGAGCTTCTTGGCCGATAGAGTGACCCCTTTGCGGACTTGCCATTCGGCTTGGGTGGATTTTCATCTACTTCTGATATTTCGACACAGACCACTACGACACACAGTGAAGCCCGAGCCCTCCGAGAAGCAAATATGCTGGCTGAAATTGACGCCGAGATGGAGGCAGCAGCACATGGTGGCAGCTCAGAGAGCGGAGCAGCGGCGCATGGTCCTATGCCACTTATGATGATATCCCCTAGGGGCACGCTTGTCGACACTAGTGCGCCAATCCCGCTTCCGGCTGTAGATCCTGTTCCTCCGACTTCTCCTGCGGGAAGCATTCCCTTAGACTCTAGTTCAGAGGAGGATGTCGATATCATGCTCTCGTCCGAGGATAACCCGCTTAAAGGAAAGGGCTCAAAGCGGAAGATCGCTAGTGGATCCAGCGGCTCCTCGTCGGAGAAGAAGAAACTAAGGAAAAAGAAAGAGTAGATAGACGACTTTTAGGCATGTATTTCCTTTTGCAGTTAGGAACTTTGTCATCTTTTTTATTTCATAGGTCGTGTATAGATGCGGGTTCGACCCCCGCTAGTAGGAATTTTTTGGAAAGGCTGGTATATGAGCCATTGCGCTCGATTAGTTGAAATAAAATTTTGTCCTTTTTGTTTCAACTTTTATTTCTTTTTTGCTTAAATGTCGCAGCGTTCGAACCTCAATTCTGTGTACTTGCATTACTTTAACTCGTTTCAGGTAGTGATTAACACTTGCATCTTCCCCCAGTTCCGGGGTTGAGTTGTAAAGATCAGCTTGGGATCGCAGCAAGTGGGGATCGAGCGGTCGAACTACACTTGTTTCTTTATAGATGGTTGCATCCGCACTCTGGGGGTTTGCATTTGCATTTTTGCAATCAGTGACAGCTATCGAAAGCTTTCAAGTATTAGTCCACACTCTGGGGACACAAGTCATCTTGTGAGCGGTCGTTCTCACTCTGGGAACTTAAGGTTGACGTTAATACTCCATCCCATATTCCGGGAGATCGGAGTTAGCGTTCGCATTCCGAATCGCACTCCGGGAGTTTGAAAGGCGTATCAGGGTCATGGATGGTTAGATCGTATCCATCCTGACAACAAGCGAGATCGTTAGACGGACGGGTCCATCCCTCTCGAACTTGGTTAAGTTATGGTCGAAGTCGTTAGGTGAACGGATTCACTTTCTTCGACACTGCATTTTAACGTTTATACTCCACCTCGCACTCTGGGAGCATGGAGTTGGCCGAAAAACGGTCAGTCACGTTTGTTTGGGCACTTGGATTACGTTCGCGCTCTAGGAACGGTGGATTAATCAGGATCGAGGATGGTTGATTCGCATCCACCCTGAGTCGACAAGCGAGGTCGTTAGATAGACGGGTCCATCCTCCTCGAGCTTGTTTAAGGTACAGCCGAAGTCGTTAGGCGGATAGGTTCACCCTCTTCGGAACTGCATTTAGTCGTAATACGGTCGAGGTAGATATGTAGACGGATCCGTCCTCCTCGGGACTACATTCGTTTGATGTTTATATTCCAGCTCACACTCTGGGAGCTTGGAATCAGTTATAGGATTGTCGTGTATCAATCCTATTTATCATTGGTGTAATGACTTGCCCCCGAGCTCCGGTTTCGCTTAGCGAGTGGTCGGTCGTATCACAGCCGCTCTCTATTTGAATAAATCCCATTGCATGATGGAATTTAGCTCTCCGTGCATTGTGATGTCGTACATTGTATTCAATGAATCACAGCTCTGGCTCGAAGAGATGGCATTTTATTGCTGAAGTAAGAAAATGCGGCAAAATTAGTTGCCTTATTATAGAATTCAAACTTAAAAATGTGGAAACAAACTGTAAATGGAAAAATTGAATGAAACAAATAAAGCCTGTCAGGTATAATAGATGATCGTTCTCAAGTCAACCTGGTCGCCCCGGACGACCCCAACTCCGTTGACGGTAGGGAACTTTAAAGTTAAGCACCATGAGGAAATTACGGCCCTGAATTCAGCAAGGGCAGGTCGACCTAAAAAAGCGTTGTATGGCGAGTCTATATCCAACACAACGAACTGCAATGTCCGAATCTTCCTACGTTCTCCGGCTCCCAACTCAACTGGTAACTCCACCATCCCAACAGGTATGGTAGCGCTACCGTTGAATCCATGGAGGTGAGTTTGGCAAGGTTTTAGATCCCTGGCTTTCATCTTCATTTGATTGTAAGCATGTATAAACAGGATATTCACAGAGCTCCCACAGTCAATCAGGATCCTTTTCATCCACATCGGACCTACTTGAGTCGATATCACAAGTGGGTCAATAGTCGGGCTTCCGACGCTGTCAACATCGCTGTCTCGGAAAATGATGTCGTTAGTCATCGTTCTTTTTCGCTTGGTTGAAGGTCTATCGTCCAAGTTACCATCATACTCGAAGTTCGCACGCTTAACTAAGTTGTTATATGATTCCATTTCCTCCCAGCTTCGATCCGCTGGATGTGAGGACCACCACTTACAGCATTAATTACCAATCTTCCTCCGACACGAGCTAGTTCTTCCTGTCTTTCTTGATTTTGTGCATGATTTTGGTTTGATGGACCTGCACCACCGGACTGCGGTGCCCGCATGAATTGATCTAGCTTTCTTTCTCTGATCAATTTCTCAATGAGGTCTTGTAAATGTCGACACTCATTGGTATTGTGGCCATAACTCTCATGGAATCTACAAAACTTCCCTGTTTGAACCTGCCTCTCCGACGAGGGCTTCGGAGCAGGCTTCTTATATTGCACAGTGTTGCAAGTTTGTAGGTACACATTTTCTAATGACGTATTCAACGGCGTGTAATTATCAAATATTGGAGCCCTACGTCGTGGGCCTCGGTTCTGATCTCTTTTCTTATCTTGACCATTGTTGCCTCTCGGCTGGGTTTGTTTGTTCTGTATATTTAACTGAACTTTTTCGGAACTCTCACCGGACTGCTTAACTGCTACGTTACTTTGTATCCCTTCACTCCTTGGCCTCGCATCGTTCTGCTTCCTAGACTGTTTCGCGTCCTCTTGCCGTAAGATTTGAGCGGCTTTGGAGTAGAAACGGTCCAATGATGCGGGTGGTTTCCCAACTAGCCAATTTCCAAACTCAGAATAGGGATCAATCCCTTTGGTTAATGCCATCAAGATCGAGTTGTCGTTGGGATTACTAATCTCCACACATGCCATGTGGAACCTCTCTAAAAAACGCCTGAGTGTTTCCCCATGAGCTTGGGTGACACTAGACAGGGTGTTAACGTCTTTAGGTCTAGCAACATGCATACGAAACTGTTCGACAAATTTCTTAGCCAGTTGATCGAACGAAGAGATAGATCTAGGTGGCAACCTTGTAAACCACATTGTTGCGATTCCTCCCAGAGATATGGGGAAACTTCGGCACTTCACTGCATCATCAGCTCTTGCAGCGCTCATTGACCATTCGTATTTCAAAATATGTTGATTGGGGTCACTGCTTCCTTCGTACATTGGGAGAGTTGGCATTCTGAATCGCCGAGGGGGGTCAGCATATAAAATCTCGTCTATGAAAGGAGTATGACTACGGGAGATTCCCCAGTCGTCATTGGTAAGCCCTTGACTTTCGCGAATCATCTGACGTATCATGGTTGAAATATCGGGCATCGTCGCATTCTGTGCATGCTGAGCTAAGGTGTGGTCGGGTTCCACAGTGCGAGTTTGGACCGGATGTTGTCGACGGCCCATGTCTCGCCTCCTTGGCTCGGCATCTTCCGGGACGTATGGCTCTGGAGTACGCCCACGTTGCCGATTATTCAGATCTGACATATTTCGGGTATCAACCCTTGTTTCTACCGCGGCGGTTGCAGTGCGATTGTCCGTGGTATATTGTGGAACAGCACCTCCTCGTGATGAGGGCCCAGTCTGGAAGCTGGTTGACGGCCCAACCCTCAATTGTCCTACGGTCAAGGCAGGTTGATATCCGGTAGCTTCTGTGTGACTCACGTCTAATCGGGGACGTGTAGATCTACCGTGATAGTCAGATGAAGCAGAACTTTCAGTGGACGAGTGGGTAACATCATCTCTCCTGGTCCTCCTGCGCCTTCGGCGGTTATTATATTAAACCTTAATTAATTACATTAATTACTATAATTAATTAAGGTTTAATATAATTAAATTCAAACCCTTTTTAAATTATACTTTAAACATTTTAAAGTTGTTTAATCATTAAAATTAATTGGTTGGTCAATTCAGCGTTAGTGCGCAACTGTTCAGTCAATTGTTGCCGACTTTGAGTCAGTTCTTGGAGCAACACTTGGAACTCTTGTTTGGAGACTGGTCCTGACGGATCTGAGTGAGCAGTGTTGTCTTGATTGGATGGCGGCTGTTGTGTAGGGTTCTGTCTATCCCGACCTTCTTGATCAGCAGCTGTAGAGGCAGTTCTTGTGCTAACCATCTTGAGTGGTGGAGTCCTATCCTAGACTTTAAGGAAATCTGAATAGGATGGAAGGATTCCAGATTAGAGATCTGGATCTTCCTCTTGGATTTATGCAATCCGGTGTCGACGGTAGATCCAAGGAGCAGGAGAAAAACTGGTTTTTCTCAGTGAAAGCACCAAAGTGTTTGTACCAAAAATGGGCACAACACTCTTCGGAAGTTTTTGAAGAGATAAAAGTGAAGAAATTAAACTGAAAATGAAGGTTATCTAACAAAAAATCCAATAAACAGAAATGTAAATACGTAGACAAGCAATTTAGAGTGGTTCGGCGTGTTGCCTACGTCCACTATGAAGTTTTTATGATTTTATTGATTCTCTTTCAATGATTACAAGCGATTACAGCGAACAACAGCGGATTATAGCTTAGAATTCGAATTCAACAGTAAGAGTAAGATGCAAATCTCGATCCGGCAGAGTCTGGACGCTTGAGAATCAAAAGATCCTTCTTCTGTAGGCTCTGGGGGGCTATTTATAGGCGTAGGAGGCCGAGATTTCGCCCAAACTTTAGGAGACTTGGTCTGGCACGTGAGGGGACCCACGCGACCGTTTCCAGAAAGTTTCATCTCGATCTGCGATCGATACGAATCCATTTCGTATCGATCAAGATGATGTCCAATTGAGCTAAAATTTGGCAGGGACATTCTTCAGTGTGTGTGCAAGCTTCTGTGAAAATTTCATTGAATTTGGATCAGTGGATCGTGAGAAACATCCGATACAAAGTGGAGTTTCTCGAAGGCTGTTTGGTTCGACTCCATAGCTTCGAATCGATACATTCGAATCGATAGTTGCACGTGCTTCTGAGATGATGTGGCGCACGCACTTCGCTTCGATTCGGTCTTCACTCCATGTTGACCGTTTCAACTCCATAGATCTCGCCTCGTTCGCTTCGAGGGATGACACGTCATCCAAGTTTGTTGACTCGTTGGATACGAACAAACCTCTGCTCATGGGTACGAACGTGGTCCCATGATGGATACGAAGCATTGAATCTCTGATGGATGCAAAGTTGACGTTAGGTGATCGTTACGAAGTAGACGACTTACTGATGGATTCGAACAAGTCTCTCTGGCTGAAGGCTGATCGATACGAAGTTCATTGATACGTGGACCTGGCCATTCTGATCGATACGAAATCGATGGATTCGAAACATGGCTAACTTTATCGGTACGAACCAATGCTCCTTGATGGGTACGAAATGAGACTTTCCGATGGATACGTAAACATGCTTTTCCCTTCAACTTGCATCCATCATAACTTGATCACATGAACTCGGATTGACGTGAAACTTGGAACGTTGGCTTCCTTTGCTTTTCTAGTCATGTCTTATTAATTGTAGCTCGATCCGGACTCGGACAAGAATTCATCGATATCCATGACGAGCGACATTTGGAATCCAGTCAATCCCTTGGTATCCTGGCCTTGCCAAAAGGCGGGATAACAGTACCCTTATTGTTACTAAAAAATGTAGACCCAAAAAGGTATAATATGAATGCACGAATAACGGGAGTGTGCATATCCTCAACGGCCATGTACTGAGTAACAGCTCCTCCTCTAACCTCCTCATCGGCCAAAGTCGGTAAATAAGCTGAATATGACTCGAACTCCTCAAATGAACTATCAAATGGAACAGGGAGACGGTCGGGTCGACCAACCTCTATGCCAGTGAGCATATAAAAATCTAGAGGAGTCAGTCCTAGCTCAAAATCAGGGAAATGAAATGTGTGAGTGGTAGGCCACCATCTCTCGGTGAGGGCCTCTACCAGACAACGATCTACATGTGCAAATCTAGGTAAAGCAAGAAATTCACCAAAAGGTGACGCATGTAGCCTATCCAAAATCGGCTCCGGTAGTATCAAAATATTCAGACATACACCTATACCAACTACCTCGCATCGCTACGTGACGAACCTAAATATATGATTATTTAATGTTAAAATAAACAAAGAATTATTATACATATATATTTACATGGTCGTTCATCAAGCAATAAATAAATAAACGTATACCTGTGGCATCGCTATAGCTGTAGTAAGTCGATGCGAAACAGTAGGGGGCAAGTCGTGCAAATATCGAAGATCGTCTGGAGTCACGGTAGCATCAGGAGGGACATGAACAGGTCCAATATTGGCATCGATTGTATATCGAACGGTGCGTCTACCAGTTTTGACCGGACGGGGCGGCATTTGGACGCAAAGTTGAATTAAAAAAATTTGCTGAAAAGAGGATGGAGGAGAGAAAAATGAGGGGAATGGGAAAAAAGCGCCTCATATAGGCGTGTTAACCAAGCGCCTATTTAACAAGCGCCTGGGCATCAGGCGCCTGTTCAACAGGCGCTCGATATTTAATAAACACGGGCGCCTGTTGAACAGGCGCCTGATGCCCAAGCGCCTGTTCAACAGGCGCCTGCCTTCATTTCTGTTGTAGAAATGAGGGATCCAACATTTTGGAGTGCGGAAAATCGAATTTCCGCACTCCAAACTGTTGGAGATGCTCTTAGCTCTTTTCTATTTTTCTTTTATAAAATATATTTCTACTTTTTTTTAAAATGTGAAATTCACGGAGGTAATGAGTAATTTTACCAAACTTAACATGCACTTCTAGAATATGCGTCTGTAACTCATAACCGTCATAATACACGGCTAAACGGTCGCTTTTTAATTTGGGAATGAGAGAAGTAAAAAGAAAAAAAACTTTAAAAAAATGTAGAAAATAGTTTCTAAAAGGGAAGATTGTAAAACAAATAAGTTTAGAAAAGAGGGACGTGTCCCTAATTTCTATAAAAAAAAAGTGTTGCCAAATGCTTAATTAAGAAATTGTTGATACTTAGAAACAATATAATAAACATGTTAAAAGAAAGACAGCTGAATCAAATAAAAAGTATTGTTAAATCATAGAACAATACATCAAAAAAAGGTCATATTATGATATGAACAGGTACATTCGATTTTCTAATTCAATATAATGGTACTAGAAGTAGCATCAAAATATAGTATGTTACTCCAAATAACATTATATCATTAAATGTAATATTCAATCAATTCATGTAATGCTATAACAAGTAATATAATATATTTTTTGATAATAGATCTAAAGATTTATAACATACGAAATTTTCAAAAGCGATTAAGGCTAAAAAGCAGGAAGAAAAATAAAAACATAGCATTGTACTAACGAAAAATAAGCAAATCAAACCATGGTTAAAAAAATATAAAAAATATCAGGATAAGAGACACCAGATTTATAGTGTTTCGCATGAATTGGCCTTCAAAAGCGATATAGTAAGATAGAATTTAGGCAGAGAGTAATGGTAGAGCTTCAGAACTTCTTTACTTTTTCAAGGAGTTGCTTTTAATCTATTTCTGATATCTTTTCTTTTGTTATTAGCTTTATTATATCCTCAACTTTTGATTTCAATCCCTTTCTTTTGTTTTAAGATGATGTGCTGAAAGTGACTGACTGAAAATTTTGTACGATCCTTCTTCTCTAGTGCTCCACTTATATTTTGGGCCACTTTTTTTCGACTGAGAACTTTATATCTTTAAGACTAGAGCTCTAACAATTTTGACCGGAGCACGTGCTACGAACGATGGCCAGAGCACTTCTATCATTAATTTTTCAGTTACCGCAATTATTAAATTAATCGATGCAATGTATGTAATTGCGTATGTTCCCCAATCATATACATAGCTTTAATCATAACAAAATATGTTGTACACACAATTATATAATTGTTTGTATAAAATCATACGATTGTTATCTGATCTTGCATATATTGTTGTATATGTTGTATTCTTGTAACAGACATGACTTCCCGTGGACCTCATAATGGCGGCTGTAGTGGTTGTGAAGTTGATCATGATTTGGGGATAGTGCCAACCGTGCCCACTCAGCACAACATAATAGGACCCAACCAAGGTTATCCATGCAGCACTCCTAGACTGGCTTCACCACCTCCATCACCAAGATTTCTTTTTTTCCTTTTTGCAAGGCAAGCCGGTTTTTTTGGTGACGCATCCATTTTTATTAAAAAACTAATAACATAGGTGTGAGGCAGAATGCCTTTGAAAGTTTGGCACATTCACCTTAGGAGCAAACACTTATTACATAGTCAAGGAGCATAACTAACAGCAAAAACATAGCAACATATCACAAGTGTAGTAACCACTACAAACAATTCATATAATAGCGAACAAAAGGAACGATAAGAAGAAGAGGTGCTGTGGCAAAGCCAAATAAAGTTCATCGAAAACCAAACTAGATTATTTCCAAAGCCAAATCCAATTACAGGCAAAAAAAAAACCACAAAGATGATAAAGGTGGTCATGAATTAACAAAAGTCAATGCAAAAGCAAGATGATCATTAAAGGACCAAACATACTACACAAAACACCATCCACAACCACACACAAAGCACAACATCCACATCAAACATTCTCACAAAAGCTGCATTAAGTAGTCACCATGGAGGATAATCGACGAAGAGGGACATGCGTAGGCTTCAAGATAAGGAGTACATAGTGTTAGAACTGGGCTAGCACGCAGTGGGATAAATGGGTAAATTTAAAAAAAAATTCATTATTGGATCTTTAACAGGCCTATGAAGTCTAAATTTATTTAGAACATTTTGAAAATTTTTGTTAAATAAAATCAATATTTTATTTAAATTTATAAATAAAGTTTTATTTAATATAGTTTGTATTATATTATATATGTATTCGTATCATATACACATATGTGTGTATGTGCACATTCAACATAAAAGGATGTCCATGGTTGGATATGCCCATGTATAAATGTTGGGATATACATGTATATGTTAGCCCATCGTCTGTATAAATGGATTGCATACACACACACATGTAAAATATAATTACATAATTATTATAAAATATTGGTTGTAAGTTATTTACGCTAAGCATTTATTAAAATACATATACATATAAATAAATATAATTAAATTATAAATTATTTTAAATGTTATTCTGTAAAATAATTTAGAATATTTATAACATGAAATCTAAACTAATTTTTTCTAATATATTTATTAATTTAAATGTATATTACATATAAAAATAAAACTAGCTATAATTATATATAAAATAAAAGTTTATAATTAAATATATATTACGTTGTTGCTTTTAGCTAGAGAACAAAAATATTTTTTTAAAACTTAATTTTTGGTTTTAAAAATTTTATTAATTAAAAACTTGTAATTAATTAAAACCATACATAACTAATAAAAATATAAAAAATTCATTTTCGAAACCATAACGTATATTTTATATTGCATAAAAGTTTACAGAATTTTATATTATTAATGAATTATTTAATCTAATTTAAACATGTACCAATATCGTATATCGATCTGTATATTTATAACTATTATAAAACCACTATTTAATATTGCTTAATACATCAAATAAAATTTTATAATTAATATTTCATGAATATTAATAAATTAAATTAATTTATAATAGTTATAAATTAATTAAATTGCACCGTAAAAGGAATATTCAACTTTTCGGTAGGTGTAAATTTGGTCAGCGATTAATATCAAATAATTTGAATATTATTGTTCACACTTCACTTAGCATTGATAAAGTTAAGCATATGCACTAGTGGTAATTCTGTAATTTACTGGAAGTTAATTAACTCTGTAATTAATTCTCGTTCGTAATAAAAGTATTTCTTCTTTCTGTTATATGTTTGTTATAATATGATATAAATAATTAAATATTTAATTAAAATATATTTAATAGAAAATCCATAAATGGTGTATTTGTGATAGTAGTTATAAATAATTGTAATCATGAGTATTGTATCACATTATAATAAACACATCATTTTAAATGTTCATAGTCAAGATACATCAAGATTGGATATCGATATATCCTTTGAGAATAAGGTGCATAACGCTCTCCAATGTTAGGTAGTATATTACTCATGATTACTGGGGGCACCATGGGATTACGTACTGACATTTATTGACTAACTATGTAATGACACATCGATAGATTTCTATTGGTTAATATAACTAAGGTCAAATAGAAAATATCGATGTGACTAATTTACATAGTTCTTCTGACTTGAGAATACCATGTATTTTCAATATGAAAGCTCTGCTTCGATTATAGTCAAATCCTGGCACGATGTATATCGAGCGACTATAGTTGGGTTGAGCGGAAGTATTGGAAGTCAATCACTATTGAAGGGAGGATTCATCTTGTCAGTTATATGGGGTTAGTATCACAGCCAACTCAAGTCAATCCAAGGTCAAAATCTCTGGCCAAAGTAATTCGATTAATGATAATTGTTATTATTGAACCATGGACTTTGTATTTGAACTATAAAGTTGAATATAGACGATATTGGAATTTTGACCATTACCAAATTTCATAAGTCCAAAGTGATACAGTTTTGACGAAGAGAATTGGTGTAAGTAATAGTCACAATTGGGTAATACTTAACAAAGTAAAATTGAATTTTACCGAAACAAAGTAACCGATAAATTTGGCCAATTGTTATGCCATCTACTAAATGATGTGTGAACGTTAATATTCGAATAGTTCGATATTAACCGCTGACCAAATTTACACATAACGGGTCACACAACCGAAACGATGAATACTCCTTTGACCAAACGATTTAACTAATTTGTAATTATTATAAATTAATTAAATTAATTAATATTTATGAAATATTATTTACAAATTTTACTTTTATTTGACGAAAAAATATTATTAAATGTATTTATAATAGTTATAAATATATTAATCGATATACGATATCGATACGTGTTAAATTGGATTTAATTACAAAATGTTTTGTTCGAACTTTAAATGGATTTAAAGCTTATAAGAGAAGCAAGTTGGTTCAGCTCTAATAGTAGGTGATGGACGACCATATGATGGCATCTCAGTGGGTTAGGTTTTTGGAGATAAGGCGGAGGAGAATGGGTAAAGATTTAGATCCTAACATTTCTCCTTTTCTACTTCTATATAAACATTTCTACCCACACCTACTTCATACTTTTTGGAGCCTCTATTTAGACCTATTTTTGGATGAACCATATTCCTCCCATCCTCCATCATATCAAGTTCAAATTAAAGTAAATTAGTTCTATTCGATAGCCGGTAGTCATTAATTTAGAGACCGACAATCTACTGGATCGGAAATCGGTTCAATAAGCAAATCTCATCATTTCAAGGTGTACATTCAAGCATTGGGTGTTAGGTACATTTCTAACCAATATACGGTTATTAATGTTTAGATATAATGTTTATATATATATATATATTGTTATTTAGGTGATGATTCTGATATACAACTATATTATCATAATTGGATTGGTTGTATGTTTGCATATACTTGTACAATTAAAAAATAATTTGTCATGTATATACCCCTAACAATATGGGCCAATAATACTTTTTTTTAATTTTAATAATTTAATATATGATATATATATAGTTTATAATTTAAATATCACATCATACTATATCCCGCATATTTTATATATAAAGTACCATGGATATAATATTTTGAAAGTAGTAAAAGTATTATATATATATATTATTTAAATTAGTTAATTACATTTTTTTTAATATGCCTACATACATACATACATATTATAAATTATGTTTTATATTTTATAAAATTTGATTAACGCATAACATACACTCATCAGTAAAATAAAAAAACATTCTTTTATAATTTAAAAATATTTTAATTTAAGCCGAGAATTAAAATTTGTTTTAAATTATAAAATTATATAATAAATATGCAAAATTCAAAATATTATTTAGAATTTTACTGGAAATTTAAAATTTAGTTTCGAAAATAATTTTTTATTAATATTTTAAAATTATCCATACAAATATTGAATAAAAACATATTTTAATATTTAAAAAAAATTCTGAGCGCGCGCTTGACCATGTAATATATATTTATTAATTTTTTTTATTTTGTAAGTATTAATCTATATTTATATTTTATTATATATATAAATATTTAATATAATACATATGTTTAAAAAAATTATGTATATATCGTTTTCAGCTTTCAGCAAAAAAAAAGATTTATATTTAATATATTTTAAATAATGATTTAAATATAAATTCATACAATTATAAACATATAAAATGTTAATATGTTTTATATTTATTTTTATAAATAGATATATATTTATTTATACAAAATTATTTAAATAATAATATTTTGTGTGTGTGTGTGTATTTGCAATATTTTTTATATATAAGTAAAAGTATATAAACTTGCGTTTGAATAATATATTTATATATTAGATGAGCTAACATGTCCGTTGCGATGTAAATCCTAGCACTTATACACGAACATGTTATACCTTGCACGGATTGATTTATTACACATGTTTACACACATATATATGTGTATATGATACATGTATATGTATGATATAACATTAATTAAAATATAAAATCATTTTGTAATTTTAAATAAAATAAAGATTTTATTTCAAAGAAATTTAAAAATGTTCTAAATAAATTAGATTTCATAGGCCCAACAAAGATCCAAAATGGTAAAAAAAATTAAAATTTATCCATTACTTCCATTGTGGGTTGACCCATTTCCAACAATGGTATCAGAGCCCAACAGCCTATACTGTCTAATTTAGTCATTTTAGGGCTAACTAGGCAGGCTCACAACCCAGATAGTAGGGTGTTTAAAAAGGTAACGTCTTAAGGATTGAGATTGGATAATCATGTACTTTGCCCTACTTAGCTTGCAACCTAGCCAAAACTAATATGTGAGCCCAAAGGTTGTCCTTAATAGAAACTGCCCAATTTGGACTAGGCCTTGAGTTAATTTTCAAAATTTTTGAAGATTAAAAATTATAAAATTATAAATAAGGAATACAAATATTATAAAACTTATAATATAGTAAAAATATTCAAGTTGTTTGAAAAATAATATAAATTAATTTTGACTTTTCAAAATTCATTAATAAGATTAATAAAATAAATTAATTAAATATATTAATTAATTAATAAATGTATACATGTATTAAATATTATGACTAGTTTGTTTTAAAATGTTTAAAATAACATAAGTATACATGTATGCATATGAAATGAATTTTGAAATTAATATAATTTAATTATAATAATTTAATTATAATAGTTTAATTAAATAAATTAATTAAAAGGTTAATTAATTAAATAATTAACACATATATATGACATATGTGTTATACTATAAAGGTTATATTTAGATAATACAAAATTAATCAAAATGTTAATTAACTAAAATTAATTAAATAAAATTTAATTAATATAATATTATAAATAAGCCTATTATACAAGTAATATAAAATATAAAAGTTATATAATAATAAATCTTATATACTATGAATGTATAAACTAAAGGTAGAACATTAAGTAACCCTAAATAGACTTAAGAAATAAATACAAATGTAAATGTATGCATACTATTATTTTCAAAGTGTCCGACACTTGAATCATGACGGTATTTCATAAGAAATACATTATTTCATAAGTCGATATCACTTAATATAATATATTGAAGATATCACGTAATAGATTATTTGCATACCCTTTAGTTGTTGAGCTTCCCTCAAGCTAGGATGTTATGTGTAGTACTATTAATGTATTGAATAGGAGGTAAGATAAATGCATATATTTGTTGAGCTTTCCTCAAGGTATGTGCATTATACTTAGGTTATCGCGAAATGGTAGGTTCGAGTGAATAATCCTACTTTCTTTGTTGAGCCTGCCTAAAGGTGAGATTATGACAATGTACCACGGGTTGGGAGTTGTATATGATACAACCAATAAGGTGTTATCCATTGTATATGGAGTATGATTTGTTGAGCTTTCCTTAAGGTTAGAATTCCAAGACATACGAGTCCTAATATCTATTAGTGAAGTCGAAAGACTTCTATGTTTCGACTTAAAGTCTTTCGACTTAGGGTTTGACGAAACATAAAATACTAGTGGAAGCTTATTAGTAGATGAAACGTAAAGTTTAACCTTACTAATATTATAAGAATATCTACTATGCTAATGTCCTAGTAATTTATTCTTTAAAACTTGCAAATAATGTCGAATCCAAGACTCTTTAATAAAGAAAGCGGTCGATTAATTGGGCCAAATAACTATGTCGACTGGCTATAAGCTATAAAGATAGCTTTGAAATATGAGCTAGTTTGGTTGTTTGTAACTTGTGCTGCACTAACTAGACCCATTGACGACGATCACGAAGATATGCATGTTGCTTATAGTAAGGGGGTGGCTGACCTCAAAATTGCCCAACCTTTTGTGTTGTCTACTCTAACAAACAGTTGCAAAGGCAACACGAGTCAATGTCTTTCCATAAGATATTTGATAGTCTCAAGGCACTTTTTGGTGCGCAGTCTCATTCCATGAGGTATGAGACTACTAAGAAATTGTTCAACACCAAAATGCAAAAGGGATAGAAGGTGGATGATTATGTGCTAATGATGAAGGGTTATATTGATAAGCTTGCACCATTGGGCATGACTATAAGCAATGAGCTAGAGATTGATTTGATCCTAGGTTCATCGACCCCTCAGTATGAACCGTTCATACTGAATTATAATATGAACATATGAATGTGAATCTAATAGAGCTTCTCAATATGTTGAGGTTGGCCAAGTCAAAATCTAAGGATCAATCAAATGCACTTGCAGTTAAAAGTGGCGCATCATCTTCAAATAGTTCAAAGAACTAAAAAGGAGATGGTAAAAAGAAAAGTAAGAAAGGAAAGAAGGCCGCTGACGGCAAGGATGATTGTCACCACTGTTATAAGAAAGAAAGGACATTGGATGAGAAACTATCCCGGGTATCTTAAGATTGTGAAAGAAAAGAATAACAGTTCTACAGCTCCATTATGTACATTTATGATTTAAAATAGTTTAGTAATCGATAAAAATGTCTTTTGTTTTAGATACAGGATCTGGACATGTTTGTAATTCATTATAGTGGCTTAGGAACTAGCGTTGCATTGTCAAGGGTGAAATGAGACTCTAAGTTGCTGATGGGTCTATCATAGATTCAACGACAGTGAGGGATTTTCATTTATGTTTGCCTAGTGGTTTTGCTTTGATATTAAATAAATTCTATTATGTAAAAAACTTTTTTTGTGGAATTATTTCAATTTCTAGATTGTCTAAAACTAGATATATATATTTCATTGTGCAAATAATGTTGTGAACATTAATTTAAATGGAAATAAAGTTTGTGATGGTTCTCTTGAAAATGGCATTTTTTGATCAATACAAATTATGTATGTTCTGTGAGTAATTCTAATAGAAATATAAATGAAAACTATCTTTAGCTAGGTCATATTAGTGAGAAAAGACTATACAAACTGAAAACCGAAGGTTTTCAACCGTCAATTGATTATGAATCATTTGACACATGTGAGTCGCATCTCAAAGGAAAAATGACCAAACACCCCTTCAGTAGGAGTAATGAAAGAGTTGATTAACTCTTAGGACTAGTACGTAGTGATGTATGTGGTCCAATGCCTGTAGTAACCAAAGATAATAGTTCTTACTTTGTTACTTTTACCGATTATTTCTCGAGACTAGGATCTGAATATCTTATGAAGAACAAAGCCGATGCTTGCGGGAAATTTAAGGAGTATAAAAAATGAACTTGAAAATCAGATGAACCAAAAGGTTAAAATTATTCGATCTAATAGAAGATGTGAATACGTTGGACAAGAACTCCAACAATACTTAAAAGATAATGAGATTATCTCCTAGGTTACTCCATCTTATACTCCACAACAAAACAGTGTGTCAGAGTGAAGGAACCAAACCTTATTAGATATGGTTCATTCCATGATGAGTATAGTCAAGTTGCCTTTGTCCTATTGGGGATATGCTTTGAAAACTGTAACGCATATGTTGAACTTAGTACCCACTAAATCTGCGCCTAAGATGCTATATGAGATATGTCATTGGAAGAAACCCTACGTCAATTATTTGAAGGTGTGGGGTTGTCCAGCCTATGTTAAGAACATTGGCCCTAATGAGCTTAAGGCAAGATCAACTTTGTGTAAGTTTTTAGGATATCCCACGAATTCTATAGGATACATTTTCTATAACATAGAGGAACAAAAAACAATTGTTTCCACACATGCTGTCTTTTTAGAAAAATAATTTATGTCAAAAGAAATTAACAATGAAGTTGTAGACTCGGATGAGATTCAAGAGACTAACACTGAGACTAAAACAGTGGGAAAACCGAGTTCACCAGTATACGATAAACGCAACTTATTAGAAGTCTAGTAGGGAATCTCGATCACCAAAGAGATACTATTGTTTCCTCATGGATGGCGAGAAGGAGGACTGTATCTTAAATGACAACACTCCCATGTCTTTCCAACAAAGCACTATAAAGTAAACACTCTGCACTCTGGCTTGGAGCAATAAAATTCGAGATGGATTCAATGTAAGAGAACAAAGTATGGACCTAATCAGACGTACCTAAAGGGACAAAGCCCATCTATATGTCATGAAATGGATTTTTAAGAAAATGCGAAATGCAAATGGAGAAGTAGAGACTTATAAAGCTAAGCTAGTAACAAAAGGATTTCGTCAAATTTAAGGTGT
This sequence comes from Allium fistulosum, assembly GCA_030737815.1. NCBI lineage: Eukaryota > Viridiplantae > Streptophyta > Magnoliopsida > Asparagales > Amaryllidaceae > Allium > Allium fistulosum. The sequence continues at coordinate 1,249,963,933 of CM060905.1, forward strand.
TGATTATGATGAAACTTTTTCACATGTAGGCATGCTTAAGTCAATTCGGATTATGTCGGCAATTTCAGCATTCTATGAATATAAAATTTAGCAAATGGGAGGTGAAGACAACATTTCTAAATGTTGATTTAGAAGAGACCATCTATATGTCGCTGCTCGAGGGTTTTGTGGTCAGTGGGAGTGAGGTCAAGGCTTGTAAGTTATTAAAGTCTATTTATGGACTTAAACAAGTTTCAAGGAGTTGGAATAAGTGTTTTGATAAGGTTATCAAACAACTTGATTTTCAACAGAACACAGATGAAGCGTGCATACAAAGAAAGGAATAGGGCAAAGCCATCGTGTTTCTAGTGCTATATGTTGACAACATATTATTGATTCATCATGTTTTTCGTGTTATATATTGACAATATATTACTGATTGGTAATGACACTTCATTGTTACAATCAGTAAAAGTTTGGCTTTCCAAGAACTTCTCAATGAAGGATTTTCCAAAAACTTCACAGTAAAGGATTTGGGATAAGCAGCCAATATACTAGGTATAAAGATCTATACAGATAGATCTAAAAGGTTGTTGGGATTGTCCCAATCCCTGTATATAGATACTATGATGAAAAGGTTCAATTTGGAGAATTCCAAGCATGGAAACACTCCAACGCGGTTTGGACTTATCCTTTCTAAGAAAGACACTCTCATATCGATGAGGAGAAAGAGCATATATCGATGAGGAGAAAGAGCATATGAAGAGGATCCCTTATGCTTCAGTCGTAGGATCCACAATGTTCGCTATGCTATGTACTAGACTGGATATGGCATACACATTAGGATGCGTAAGCCAATACCAGTCTAATCCTAGACAAAAACATTGGACGGCTGTAAAATATACACTTAAGTATTTACCAAATACTTAGGACTTATTCATTATATATGGAAAATGAGTCTTCCTTATGAAGGACTATACAAATTCGAGCTTTCAAAGTGATATAGATGATAGTAAATCAGTATCCGATTATGTCTTTATGATTAAAGGCAGATCCGTTAGTTGGAAATTTCTAAACAAGAAACAATAGATAATTCGACGATGGAGGCCGAGTATATCGTCCTTAATGAAGTAGCTAAAGAGGTAGTCTGGATGCATAAGTTTTTAAGCGAGCTTGGAGTGATTCCCGATACCGAGAATCCTATGGCATTGTTTTGCGGTAACAATGCGATGATGTATAAAAAAGGAACCCAGAGTACACAAGAAATCATGAAATATTCTTTGAAAGTTCCACCTCATTAAATAATTTTTAGAAAAGAAAGAGGTCATGATAAAAAGGTTAGATACCAAGGAGAACATAGTAGATCACTAATGGTCTAGCTCGGTCAGCTCTCAAGAAACTGATTGAAGGAATGAGATTGAGATTCCATAATTGGCCTCAAATGCAAGCGGCAGATTGATGGAGTTAGGGGTATGCCCTAAGAGCAATTCTATAATTTATTGTAAACTAATTAACTCCGCAATCAATTCTCATTCGTAAAAAGGTGTTTTTTCTTTCTGTTATATATTTATTACAATACATTATAAATAACTAAATATTTAATTAACATATATCTAATAGAAAATCCATAAATGGTGTTTTTGTGATAGTAATTACAAATAGGTGTAATCATGAGTATTATATCACATTATAATAAACACATCACTTTTAGTGTTCCTAGTCAAGATACATCGAGATTGGATATCAATATATCCATTGAGATAAGAGCGCATAATGCTCTCTAAATGTTGGGCAATGTATTACTCATAACCACTGGAGGCACCAAAGGGTTATGCACTGATAGTTATTGGATAACTATGGAATAACTCGCTCGATAGTTTTCTATTGGTTAAAATAACTAAGGTCAAACAGAAAATATTGATGTGACTAATTTACATAGTTCTCCTGACTTGAGAATAACATGGACCTTCAATATGAACGCTTCGCTTTGATTATAGTCAAATCTTGGCATGGCATTACATCGAGTGAATATAGTTGGGTCGAGTGGATGTATTGGAAATGAAACATTATTCAAGAGAGGATTTCTCTTCGGTATATGACGTTAGTATCACAATCAACTCAAGTCAGTAGAAAGTCAAAATCTTTAGTCAAATAGTTCGGTTAATAATAAATGTTATTATTGAACCAAGAACTCTGTGATTGGACAATAGAATTGAAATAGATGATATTGGAATTTTGACCAATACCAAATTCCATAAGTCCAAAGTGATATAATTTTGACGAAGAGAATTAGTGTAAATAATAGTCACAATCGAGTAATTCTAAACAAAGTAAAATTGGATTTTACCAAAACTATGTAATCGATAAATTTGGCTAAAATGTCACACCACCTGCTAAGTGAAGTGTGAATGTTAATATTCGAAAAGTTCGAAATTAATCGTTGATCAAATTTACACCTAACGGGTCACACAACCAAAATAATGAATACTCCTTTATCCGAACAATTTACTTAATTTGTAATTGTTATAAATTAATTAATATTTATGAAATATTAACTATAAAATTTTATTTTGATTTGATGCACAAATATAAATAAATATATTTATAATAGTTATAAATATATTAACTGATATACGATATTGATACACGTTAAATTCGATTTAATTGCAAAATGTTTTATTCAGGCTTTAAATGGGTTTAAAGCCCATGAGAGGGGCATTATTCAGCTACAATAGGGGGTGATGGGCGGCTATACGATGTCATTTCGGAGGGCTAGGATTTTGGAAATAAGGCAGGGGAGAATGGGTAAATATTTAGATCCCAACTTTTCTCCTTTTCTACCTCTATATAAACATCTTTACCTACACCTACTTCATACTTTTTGGAGCCTCCATTTAGACCTATTTCTGGCGGAACCATATTCCTCACAAAGGTCGACCTCCTTGGTCGACCTGGTGGAAGGCAAAATCTTGCCTTGTTTCTTCGAGTGTTCGTCGTTTTCTTGCTTCTTTTGCTCCACTTATAGTTTGATTTTGTGATGTGATTTGCATGGGAGTTGTTGTATTTTGTTCTAATAGATCCTATATCCACCTACGGCTTTGTATTAAGTATTTATTGGATATGTCGATCCACTTGAGATAGAAAAAAAATAGCATTTGTTGACGTATTCAATAGATATTTAAGACAAGGCTATAGATGGTCCCTTTTAACCAGATCTATTCTTCACATTAACAGACAGTATTACCCAGTAATACTCTTTGTTAATGTGGGTCTCGGGGTGGGACGTCACAAAATATTTATAACAACTCTGGTTTTTGGAGATTACCTGTTAATCTATCATCTTGTGTTGAGGGTGAGAAATTTTAAACTCGAGCTTATCTATCTTCCTTTGATTGATGAAATAATTATGTTGAATATAATTCTTCTCTAGAATTGCGTGGATGCAGTTTTTTTAAGGGGGGAGTCTGTAACAACCCTGGTTTTGGAGATTACCTGTTAATGACAAACTCATTATTTACTTATGTTCATTGTTTTCCTGTAGTTGAATTTTCTCTGTTATGGTCAGTTTCTGTTGCTACTTTGAGACCTTGTATCTTGTGATTCCGGCAACGAAATGCTGCCGGATTTCTTGCATTTGGTAGCTTGCATATTAAATTACGTCTCTATAAATTTTTGTTGAAAACTGAGGTCCTTTGCTATGCTAAACTCAAGCTAGAAAATCAGTTCACGAGCAGGAATCGCTTGAAACAAAAATACATAGACCAGGTCGACTGCCTACCTCCTGGGTCCATTAAGCCCATTAGCTCTTTGTGACGACCACCCATGACACCTGCACTAAACATAGAAATGGTGCGCTGTAAAGTGTGCCAGGAAGCCATGGACGATTGCCAAGGTTAAGTTAAAACAGCAGAATCTATCGTATTACTCACAGCGCATGGATAAAATACAATAGAGAATATATATAGTGAAGCTTCACAAAATAGAATCTCATCAATTAAGCTTCACAATAGTTGAATACAAACATCTGAATAGTCAATACATCAAGCCTCACTACATATCACTCAGAGAATATACAAGCAGCGGAACATCCAGTACATATAGTAAGAATATAATATGCAAGCCTCCAGCTCGTCTTCGTCATCAGCATCGTCGGTAACTAAGAACAACACCTGTCACCTGCTACCTAGTCTGCCCATCCCAAAATGGATGAACAGCCCAAGGTAATAAGAGTTGAACATAAAACCTTGAGTCAGACAACAGTCTTATTGAGCGGTAAATTAACTAACAACATACCAAAAGAGCATAAAGGTAAAAGGAATAGGAATCCAACCCTCCCACTCCACCTCTTTCTACAGTGATAGCCCCCAAACACACTAAGCAGAAGTAAACATAGCAATCAGACAATTAAAGTAAAGCAATTATCACTCGAGTCAAGGTCGATGTTTTCCAAGTACAAACCCCCAAGGCCTAAACCAAGATCAGATAAGCACCCAGAAAATATCGCTCTTGAGACCGAATGACGATACAACCAAACATCCATGACTCTGGCTATCACTGTTATCATTGCTTTGATACCACCGTTAATTGAATGACCGACACATTCTTTCAGCCGTCCGTCAAGGGCCAATGGTAACCCCGGTTCTAGACAGAACTTCGCACGTCGTCGCAGCCCGTGCCTAGGACTATCGAAACTGCCCAGAGTACTCGACCACCAGCTGTAGTCTTTTGGGACTATCGAATCTGCCCAGCGTACTCTTGCTTTGAGCCTGCTAGAACCTTCAACAACGATGAAGTCTCAGCCTTCTAGTCATCCTCCTCGACGACTATTCTCATACTAGCTCAAGCGCCTCTCGAGCCAACCATTATCCTCAAACTCGAACCCTTTCACCGAGTCATCAACATGCTTGGAATGATCCCGTCTGGATTAAACCAAGGCTATCTCACATCATGCCTTGCTTCATCTCATCATAGCAAAGCCTCATCTCAAGATCATCATCAAATCTATCCATATGAGCTTCATCAACCGCCACATATGCCACGAGCAGCTTTTCCAACTCAAGAGCCTTTCCCTTAGCTTTTGAATCATCTTCGACCATCTTGTCTAAATCCAACAACTAATCAACTAATTCATAACAATCAATCAAATCAATCATTAATTCAAGTAATCAATCATGCAAGCAAGATCTAAAAGCAATTATAACTAAAATGGAAATTTTGTAAATAAAGAGTCCAAATCTAACAAGCATGAAACATGAACAATATCTCTACAACTTGATGAATGAACTTGCATAGATTAACATGTAGTAAAATGGATGTCAAATCATCATGAACAATGGATCTATACTTAAGTTTACGAAAATGCATGGAAATCACTATTTAACACAAAATCAAGCCACCAATCCGATATACTCCTTTGGATCCGTGTGAGAGATAACCACCACTCACCAAATCACCTAAACACTTCAAAAGCAACACACTTCAGATCTGGACAGTGAAGAATCTAACTCGATCTACCAAAATTCCGCTTCAAACGAGGAAATCTCTCTTCGATGGATGTAGATCTTTAACTTTAGCTCTTGGATCTTCGATTTGATCTTCGATTTGGATGGAAGGAATCACAATATTAGAGTGGAGAAAAGAAGTGAAGAAGTGCAGCACTCGAGCTCTCAAAATGGCAGGACTTCGTCGCTTCAAAATCCGGATTCCAAAAAGTGAAGAAAAACCCCGTATTTATAGGCTGGAAATTCCTTAAGTCGTTCGCCCCTTAAGTCGTCCACGACTTAAGAAAACCCCACGACCTACGACTTACGACTCAGGAAATCCTATGACTTAACAAACCTCTCCAACCTATGACTTAATCATCCCCTTCGACCTACGACTTAGCAGATCCTATGACCTACGACTTAGCAGATCCTACGACCTACGACCTAACACACAGCCGCGTTCCTACTTAAGTCGTCTAGACGACTCAACGTCCTTGCGACTTAACGACTCAACCAAGGTCGCGACCTAACTACTCAACTGCTAAACTTAGGTCGCTCACGACCTAACTAAGCACAATACCCCATAGGTCGTTCATGACCTAACTACAACAACTCCTTAAGTCGCTCGAACGACCCAAACTCCCTAGGTCGTTAACCCGCTTATTTCCTTAAGTCGCTACCCTCCTTAAGTCGCTTACTAACTTAAGCCGTTAACTCTTAAGTCGTTAACCTGCTTAACCCCCTAGGTCGTTAACTCCCCTAAGCTGCTATCTTCCATAGGTCGGTCACTGACTTAAGTCTTTAACTCGTCCAGTCCCTAAGTCGCTAACTCCCCAAAGCTAAGAACTCCTAAGTCGCTCATCTTGTTAAGTCGTTCCACTCCCTAAGTTGCTCCACCGACCTAAACTGTAACACGACTTAAGCTACTACACGACTTAAGCTCTAGTCGACCTAAACTCTGGACGACTTAACTTATGGATGATCTAACTCTGAACGAATCAACAACACTAACGTCCTAAAGACAACAGTTTTACGATCTTTTGATCCGTAAAAATACGGGTCGTTACACTCTTAAACTGGTTTGAGAAAAGAGGGAAAAGATTACAGTATGTTCATTCTTTATACTCTTCCTTCTTCTTCTTTTCTGGAAGAAAATAACTTACTGTAACAAATTCTGTCAAGTTTTATTTACAGTATATAATCTTGTTTCTGTTGCATCTTTGGGTAGTGATAACTCCTTGATATTTGATGAATTGTTGCCAAATATTTTCTAGATCATAGTTTGAATGTTGTATTACATGCATGCCAAATTTCATAGCATTTCATCTTCATTTGCTATGTCAAAATTGAGCTCAAAGTTTGAATCGCACAAGAGAAAACGACCTGGAGGAAGTAATGGAATTCGCGTATGCATGGTCGACCAGGAGGTCGACCATACACATCCTCAGGTCGACCTGGTGGTCGACCTGAGGAAGTGCAAGGTCGACCCCCTGGTCGACCTACATATGGTCCTTATATAATTCCGAGTTTTCTTCTACTTTTTCCTTCGATTCCAAGGCCTTTTGACATCATTCCTTTTGCAATTTCGAGATGATTTTGAATGTATTAGAAGGCTATGATGTCTATTAATGGACTAGCTAAGATTTGGAGGAATTTGAAATTTTAAATTTTGATTTAAATTCGAATTTAATTCGAATACGGTTTGAGTGATTTCCCTTATTTTTATATGTTTTCGAGCACGGTTTTCTCCAAATCTTTTTGAAATGATTTTTAAAATTAATAGGAATTTCAAAATAATTATTATATAATATTTTAAAGTATTTCCAAATATAAAGTCTAATTATTCTCTATAATAAGGGAATTTTCAAATGTGGCTTTCAAAATCGATTTCGAAAATTGGTTTTAAAAGCTTGTTTTCTCAAGTAAACTATTTTATATATATAATACATGTTTTTGCACTATTCGAGCGAATGAGAAGGAGAATTAAATAGTTTGGTAAAACACATGGTATGGGTCACGTGCGTTTATCTTATCGGTTAATTCCCAACTTGTCCATTTGATCGTTTTGACCTTCGGGTCGAGTTTACCAATGAGATGAGGTAAACTTTTTACTGCTTTGAGTGTGAAATTTACTAGCGGTTAGTAAACCGTTTAGTGCGAACGTATGGTATGAGACATACATTAACACTGTTCGGGTTCCTATCTAAGAGTTTGTGACACATTTGTCATTGCGGCGTGCCAGTACTGGACCTTCGGGTCATTGCCATTGCAGCGTTTGCCATTACGGCATATTTGTCTTCGAGACGTTTGCCATTGCGGCGTTTGCCATTGTGGTGTATTTGCCATTGCGGCGTATTTGTCACTGTGATGTTTTGTCTTCGGGCAAGGTACCTAAGAGATAACTGTACTTGGCAAGGCGTCGGCCACATGCACGTGCAAACACTTTTGAGATGATTTCTTTGACTTTTTCCCTAGTGTATCGCCCCTTTCCAGAATTGGTCCTTTGAACCATTCGATATATATTTGTGGCGATTACCTTTCGGGAATTTGAACTCTTGGGAGTTTTATTTTGAGATTTGAGTTGCCTACACTAGCATTATTTGAGATTTTCCTTTTGGCGTTATTATTAAGATTTCCTATCGGCGTTATTTCATGAGGTTTGACTTTTGGCGTTTATTTGGGATTATATTCTCCTATGATTGGAGAGTTGATTAATTTTTGAGATGGTGATTTCTTTGAGTTTGCCGATATGGCGGGTTTGAGATTTCTCTCTTTTAGGAGTTATATCTTCCCTAAACCACTATTGATGATTTGTGATATGCCGATGATATGAGGCTTGCTATATTTAGCGTTTTATGGATTGTCTTCTCTCTTTTGAGATTATATGTTTGTGTAAGTGATATCATCTTATCACTTAGAGTAACCGGACCATACTTATGCTCATACTATACTTATTATTGTTTCTTCTTGTTTAAGAAGAACATCACCTTTATCCTATGCTTATGTTATCGTATATTCCCTTTAACTGATTATTTTAGCTAGACTGACCCGGGTATTTTATGCTCGGGTCAGACCGAGTTGTTTCAGGTTAGGTACCCTTATGGACTTAGCATATTCTGCTTCCACATGGACTTATCTGCTATCCATTTTTTTTGTAGTCTTTTTGTCGCTACTCTGATATGTATATTATTTTGACTCGTGTATATTGTGGTCGTCATACCACTTATGATGTATTATTTGTATTGTATTGGGATGTATCAGTATATATGTATATATATATATGTATCTGTTTGCTGTTTTGTGATGTGTTATGCATTTGAGTTGTTGTATTTTGTTCTAATAGATCCTGTAGCCACCTGTAGTTTTGTATTAAGCATTTATTGGATATGTCGATCCACTTGAGAAAGGGAAAAAATATAGAGCACTAATCGACATATTCAATAGATATTTAAGACAAGACTATAGATGGTCGCTCATAACCAACCCTATTCTCCGCATTAGCAGATGGTATTACCCAGTAATACTCTTTGTTAATGTGGGTCTCGGGGTGGGGCATCACTCCATCCTAATCTAATCATTTCTACGTATACCTTTAAGCATTGGGTGTAAGGTACATTTCTAACGAATATATGATTATTAATGGATATAATGCTTATACATATATTATACTGTTACTTAGGTGATGATTCTGATATACAGTTATATTGTCACAATTGGATTGGTTGTATGTTTGCATATAATTGTATAATAAAAAAATATTTTTTTATCATGTATATACCTATAACAGTATGGCTCGACAATAAAAAACATTTTTTAATTTTAATAATTTAATATATAATATTTAAATATATATATATATATATATACACACTTTGTAATTTAAATATCACATCATACTTTATACAAATATGCTTATATAATTATATATATATAAAGTATCATGGATATAATACTTTTGGCAGTAATAAAAATATTATATATATATATTATTAATATTTAAAATCAATTAATTACATAAATTAATAACATCAATGTATATATTGTATAAACCATGTTTTATATTTTATAGAATCAGATTAAAAAATAACATACTCTTGGTACTAAAATAAAAAACATTTTTTTATTATTTAAAAATATTTAAATTTATGCCGATAATTAAAAATTAATTGTTTTAAATTATAAAATTATATAATAAATATTCCAAATACAAAATATCATGTAGAATTTTACTATGAATTCAAAATTTAGTTTCAAAAATAATTTTTTATTAATATTTTAAAATTACCTATATAGATATTCAATAAAAACACATTTTAAAATTTTAAAAAAATTTCTGAGCCGTGCGCATGACTAGGTAAACACATATTTATTAAACATATATTTTGTGTATTTGATAAGTATTAATATATATTTATATTATATAATTATATATAAGTATTTAGTATATTTGTATACATGTATATTTTGTTTTCAACTTACATAAAAAATATATTATATTTAGTATATTTTTTAAATAATTTAAATACATATTTATATAATTATAAATATATATAATGTTAATATGTTTTATATTTCTATATATATATATTTACAAAAAATTATTTAAATAAAAATATTATATATATATATGCATAACATTATATATAAGTAAAAGTACATAGACTTATATTTGGACAATATAATTGCATATTAGATGGGCTAACGTGTCCGTTGTGTAAATCGCAACACCTATACATGGGCATGTTATACCTTGCACGGATTGATATGTTACATATGCACACACATATATATGTGTATATGATACACGTATATATAATATACCATTAATTAAAATATAAATGCATTTTATAAATTTAAATAAAATAAAGACTTTATTTGAAAGAAATTTAGAAATTTTCTAAGTAAATTAGACTTCATAGACTCAACAAAGATCCAAAATGATGAAGTTTTTTGAAATTCACACATTACTTCCACTACGGGCTAACCCAGTTCCAACAAGTAGGTGTGTGACATTATGGCCAAATTTATCGCTTACTTGATATTGATAAAATACAATTTTATTTTACTAAGCGTTACTGGTAGTGACAATTATTTATACCAATTCTCTTCATCAAAACAATATCGCTTTAGACTTATGGAATTAGTTAGTGGTCAAAGTTCCAATATCGTCCATATTTGGCTCTATAGTCCAAACACAAAGTCATTGGTTTAATAATAATAATTATTATTATTAACTGAGTTGCTCTGGCCAAATATTTTAATTTTGAGTTGACGTTAATTGACCGTTATACTAACCCCATATAACTAAGAAGATGAATCCTTTCTTGAATATTGTTTCGCATACAATTCTTCCACTCAACCAACAGTAGTCGTTTGATGGACACCGTGCTACTTTTTAACTATAATAAAGTAGAGCTTCCACACCGAAGATCAACAGCATTCTCAAGTCAAGAGAATTGTGTAATTTTGTCACATCGATATTTTCTGGTTGACCTTAGTTATATTCACCCATAGAAAACTATTGAGTGACTCTTTCCATAGTTATCCAATAACTATCGGTATGTAACTCCTTAATGCCCTCAATATTCATGAGTAATACACTATCCAACATTTAAAGAGCGTTACATACTCTAGTCTCAAAGAATGTATCAATATCCAGTCTTGATACATCTTGACTATGAATATTAAAAATAGTATATTTAATTTCATTATGACAAATTACTCACGGTTACAATACTTTGTAACTAATATCACAAAACATACCATTTATGGATTTCTACCAAATATACTTTTAATTAATTAAATTAATTAATACGACACATTATATCAAGTATATAATAGAATGAAAACACCTTTTATTCCGAACAAGATTGGTTATCGAGTTAGATATATGTAACAAATTACATAATTGCACCTAGGGCATATTTCTAACTCTATCAATCTCCCACTTGCACTTGGGATCAATTATGGAATCTCTATCCATTCCTTTAAATTAGTTTGATGAGAATTGATCGAGTTAGACCCTTCGTGAATGGATCTGCTATGTTCATTTAATTATTTAATATGTCAATCAACTCTCTTCAATGCTGATAAACTACCTTTATCATGTGAAACTATTCGAAATATGTTTCTTGACTTCTAGTGAGCTCTTATCATTACATTGTTATCATATAAAAATAATGCAGTATTCTTAATACTTTGGAATTACCTCTAACTCGGTTACAAATTTATGCATTTATATTTATACATTGGTTTTATTATGGCGCTATTCAAGGTGATGTACTTAGCATTCTCATTGAATTAGCCACAACTTCCTGTTTGGAACATATCCAATTTAAGGCTCTTTGTAATGACCTACAATTTTATCGCTTCAATTTGTGAATATTTAATTTATTTTAAATATTTAATTATTGGTTTTTAACAATTAAATATCTCTCTTTTATTTCATAAATAATAATAAAAATTCATTTTTAAATTCTGTTTACATAAATAGGTAGTTCGATGAAAAGTAGAAAATGTGGTCGAAACTCGCTTTTTGGATATTCAGCTTTATTGAATAACATGTCGTAAGAGGTTGTAATACCCTTGTTTATACCTTAAAAAAAATTAAGATTAGAGAAACCATTTTCATTTAGAGAAGTAAAAGTATGCATGAAATGCTTAAATATCTTTAAATTTAAAAATGTGAAGTGATAGATTTTAAAAAGCTAAGATACCTTAAGTATTAAAATCAATTAAGTACATGATCATCTTATTATCCACCATGTTTTCTTATGCATTACATATTGGAGGCTTTGAAATGTAAATAGAAATAAAAATAAAAATAATTAAATATATTCAAATTTGAAATTTAAAGAATGATTAGATGGCTTAAGTATTTGTATGGAAGAAGGTACACCATTATATATTTATTTAGCTTGGTACTTGCATATGGAAATGATGGAAGGATAAAAAAGTGAAGCAAGGGCATTTTTGATTGTTTAAAGTCTTTATTTATTTATTTATACTTCATCCTATATAATATGCATCTTCCATTTGATAATTCATTTTATCTTCATCTTCTTAAAAACTCTATTTTTCTATCTTCTTTTTTTTTTGAGGAAAATGTGTGATCCACTACAAATAGTGGAGATCACACATGCGAGTATATATATATATCACGAATATAAAATGTTGCCAACATGCCTGGTAGGTAACAAAAACTAAATACAAAAATATCAAAACTCAGATACTCCTAAGATGAGTTCCGGCAAGGCCACCACCCATCTCACCCCAAAATCGAGCTCCGGCATGGCCACCACCCGATATTAAGGTGTTAGAAGTATCTAAAAGACTAGAGGAAAAAAAAACTACAGGATGACGCCCCCAACTAATGAGAGAGTTCCAAACAACTAAATGAAGAAAAAATCCTCCTGAAAAAAGTACTCCTAAAAGAAGAAAGCAGAAACCTAGATCTAAGGAGAAAACTGCTAGAAATCCTGGATGAAGATACTCTGCTCTGGTGACCTCTCTACCATCTGGTGTCCAGCAATCTAAAGATATGAAAATCTGCGAAGTGAAACCTGAAATCCTAAATCCCATACCTGTAACTGAAAAAAACTAAAGAAAAAATTAGACAAAATACATATATACATATATATGTATATTTATATATAAATATACATATATATGTATTAATAAGGAAGGAAATAAAAACCTAAATAAAACTAGCAGGACAATAACAGTGTAAAAAAATACCTAAAAACCAATACCAAACAGAGACTAGAACAAATATTGAGACGGTTCTATCTTAAGAACCATTAATCATAAGAAAGTTATAATTAGAAGTGAAATCAACATCTAAATTAGAAAAAATATTAATAATACTATTATTAATGTTAAAAAAATTATTGTTGTGTTTAAAAAGATTAATATTTTGATTAACCTTGTTAAGATACCTTTTGAAAAGGATATTTTTAGCTAATTTATATTTGGGATTAGAGATCCAATTAAAACAAAAAGAAGAAATTGTAAAAATCAATTTGTTTAAATGACAATTATTATTATTACAAATTCTTTGATTTCTTTCAAACCAAATAAACCAACTAATAATAATGAATAAAGTGTCAAGTAAAAATCTAATATTCTTTTTGAACTTGAATCTATAATTATTCCAGTAAAAATCACAATCCTAAATTTTAGTTGTTATATTATAGTTAAAAATTTTAAGAGTATTAATTAGAATGTAATTAGAATCCATACAATTATAGTATATATGATTAATGTCCTCAAGATACAAATTACAAAAATAACATTTATTATCATTTTGAATATATTTTCTCTTTAAAAATTCGATTGTATTAAGTTTTCCATGAAGAATTAACCACATGTGAATTTTAGATTTGGGCGGAGCATTAGATTTCCACAAATATTTAAAAGAGTTATTTATTGTACCCGAAAAATTAATGAATCTGTAGAAAGAATTAGAAGTATATTTCCTACTTTTATCCCATTCCCAACTAATAAAATCATTATCATTGTCAATATTATAAAGATTTAATCTGGGAAAAAGCAAAGAAAGTTGTCTAAACGTTGAATCAACTAAAATTCTGTTAAAACTGAAATTCCAAGGAGGGTCAATATCTGGAGAATAAACTTCATTGATTAGAGCATACTTAAAGTTACAAATATCATACAGATCCTTAAATTCTATCTTAAGAGGCAAGGTCGAAATCCAACTATCATGCCAAAATGAAGTACAATTACCAGAGTGAACAATTCTATTAATACCTAAATTAAAAATCTCATTACATTTTAAAATGTTTTTCCAAAAGTTAGATATATTATGAGTGGCTGGAGAAGCAATTTGATATAAATTGCTATTTCCATTATAGTAATATTTAGAAATGATCTCTTTCCAAATAGCGTTATCATTTATATCTTTGAACTTCCAAAGCCATGTACCTAACAAAGGCAAATTCATATTCCGCAAATTAATAACACCTAATCCACCTTCCTTTTTGGCCTTACAGACAGTTTCCCAATTTACTAGACATTTAATATTATTATTAGAGTTTTCTCCACTCCATAAGAAATCTCTTCTAATCTTATCAATTTTATCAATAACCCAATTTGGAAACAAATGCAAGGACATCCAATAAATTGGAAGACCCGATAAAACCGAATTTATTAAAACAAGTCTACCTGCTCTGGATAGAAATCTCCCATTCCAGTTAGAAATCTTATTTTTAATTTTATCAATGATAATAATCCAGTCGTCATGTTTGAGTTTGATGGGTTTGATCACAAATCCAAGGTAATCAAAAGGAAAGTTCATAGTTTTACAATTAAGAGTATTAGCAACTACGTTTTCAACTTTATCAAAATCATTTAAAACTAACACGGAACTTTTGTCAAAGTTTATTCTTAAGCCAGATAAAAGTTCAAAACTGTAAAGGATAAACTTAAGGGTAATGATGTGTCTAGGAAGATGAGAAGAAAAAAGTAAGGTATCATCAGCAAATTGAAGAACCGATAAACCATTACGCGAAATTTCATTGCCTACATGTCCAAGAGATCCATTATCCATGGTTCTTTTAATAATTTTAGCAAAAACATCAGCAGCTAAGTTAAATAATAAAGGCGATAAGGGATCCCCTTGCCTTAAACCTCTCTTAGATTGAATTTTATTACCTAATATACTGTTAACCATGATACTAGAATTTCCAGTTCTAAGCAAAGTCAAAATCCAAAAGATCCATCTATGACTAAAACCTCTAGCGTGAAAAATATCAACAAGAAAGTCCTAATCTACTGAATCAAAAGCTTTAGCAAAATTAAGTTTTAGAATCGCACAAGTTACGTTATTCTTACAACAGTAATTTATATACTCTTGAACAAATGCCACTCCATCAGTGATATTCCTCCCTTTAATAAAAGATGATTGTGAACAATCGATTAATTCGTTCATTCTTTTACTAAGTCTATTAGCTAGAACTTTAGAAATGATTTTAACTGAACAGTTTATCAAAGAAATAGGTCTAAAATCTTTTAAGTTTTTAGCTCCAACTTTTTTGTGTAACAAAATAACATTTGCGAAGTTAAATCTCCCTAATTCCAAATTACCATTGAAAAAATCATTAAACATATTAACTAAGTCGAATTTTAATACATCCCAAAAAGTATTATAAAATAAAATAGGAAAACCGTCAGGACCCAGGGATTTATCACTTGGCATGTCATTAATTGCTTTTCTAATTTCTTCTTCGGTAAAAGGATTATCTAACTCAGTTAAATCAATAATAGAATCAGATGGATACAGATCTATCCATCTAATATTGATTCTATGTTTGATTTTAGAACCAAAAATATCCTTATAATAATCAGTAAAAGCCTTGTTAAGGTCTCTTTAATCAACTAACTCTATATTGTTAACAAATATAGAGTTAATTGTATTACCACATTTTCTACCATTAGCTACATTATGAAAAAATTTGGTATTATTATCACCTTCGTTGATCCATTGAATTCTGGAACGTTGTTTCCACATAACCTCCTCCTTTTCTAAAATAGAATTTAATTCATTTTTTAAATTAGCAAGAACATTACGTTCACCTATATTTAGAGATCTAGATTCTTCTATCTTATTAATTTTATGCATTTCATTAATAATATTATCTTTATTAATTTTTAGATTGCCAAAAACATTTTTGTTCCAGTTTTTAAGAAAAATCCTAAGCTCCCTAAGTTTAGAAACAAAAGCTTTTGCAGAATTTTCCTTATTTCTGATATTAAGGTAACTCAAAGAAACCCATTTACCTTTAACAAGGTTCACAAAGTTAGATTCCAAAAGCCACATCTTCTCAAATTTAAAATTGTTAATAATTACTCTATGGTTTTCGCAAGTAAGAATAATTGGACAATGATCGGAGTATGTATAAGGTAAACCAGTGACTCTACAGATTGGGAATTTGTCACTAATCTCATCGCTAACAAAAAATCTATCAAGGAGAGCCATAGAAGGAGACTCCCTAGCATTACTCCACGTAAACTCTCTATTCAAAAGGGGGATCTCGATCAAATTAGAATTAACAATAAATTGATTGAATTCCTCCATAGCAGAGTAATCACCTTCCCTAGGAGATCGCTCTCCTATAAAGCGTGTAACATTGAAATCACCCCCCAAAATCCAAGGACTCGGAGCTAAAGCTCTAATTCTAAACATTCATCCCATAAAATTCTCCTATTAATTTTAGAATTAGGCCCATAAACAATAGAAATATTTAAAAAAGAGTTATTAGAAAGATTGATAAGAAATATATGAATAGAATGTTGCTTAGTAATGCATTGAAGCAACTTAAAAAAATTATCACGCCACCCTATCATTAAACCCCCAGAAGTGCCCACAGAAGGTAAAAAACCCATTTTCTAAAATGATAACCGCCTAACCTTCTAAAGAAACGATAGTCCGGACAGTTAATTTTAGTTTCTTGAAGTAAAGCTATATCAATAGAATAGTCTTTAAAAAACGCTCTAATCTTATCGCATTTATTCAAGTCGTTTAACCTCTAATGTTCCAACTAATGATCCTCATAAACTAACAGAATTAGCCATCTCTAATTCCTTACATCTAATATACTCCCTATCTATCTCCACATCAGAAAAGATAAAAGAAGTGTCACAGGCAAGCTGACTAAACTTAGCAGATGAGAGACTGCCTAATGCATAAGTAGAGTACGTACTACCCAAAAAAGAACTCGTACCTGAGCCTAGAATCATAGTACCACTTATGGCACTCGTTCCAGGTAACTCACCCAAAGATGAAATCCGATGATCACGAATCCTAGTACTTCGACGAACACGTCCACTAGTCACTGCTGACTTCCTGCGCTTTCTACTTTGCGATGGTGTGGAAATTGGAAAAGGACTACCGCTCTCCAAACTCTTAAACTCTAGACAAATTGCATTGTTGGAAACACAAACAGTTCCAGACTCTTTACTAACTTCTGATGTGATGCAAACATCCTCAGCAACAATTTCCCTTCCAGACTTTACTTTAGATGAATCAAACAGGTTAAAATTTTCCAAGACCCCTATAACTGAATCTTCAACAACAGCAACATGCACAACATCACAAGGAATCTTACACGCAGTATTACTAGAAGCAACCTCCTTATTAGATAAACCATCCTCCTCCAGTAATATCATCTTCTCATATAGTAATTCAACACTATTGCATACAACATCATCTGCCAAAGCTACCACGTCAAGAGAATTGAATCATTCTGAAGATATTGTATTTCAGAAACCCTAGTATCAGTGTGCATGTCTCCAGACACGGATCCTATATCCAAGCCCATACAAGGCGAAGTCATAAACAGAGACATATTGAAAACATCACTAAAATGAAACTGATCCTCAAATACCAAATTATCATTTAGCTCATCAAACAAAAGAATCTCAAAAATTGAAGTCGAAACTGCTTCTGAATCAAAAGATTTTTTACCTGATGAATTATGACTAGCGAGATTTGAATCAGCCTGCTTCGAACCAAAAATAGAATCATTTCTATCAACGTCCTCCAAACATTCAAACCTGTTGCTTGTCGAAATCCCAATATTAACCAAATTCAAAGTTTTCTTTCTTCTGCCCTTAACACATTCAAATTCCAAATCAGGAGCCTTGGTCTGAATGATAGAATCCGATGCTATCCTTTCTTTGTTAATCGCAGAATCATTAGAAATGCTTATGTATTGAATAACAGAATCATCTAAAAGCATAGGATCAAAAGCTTTTATCTCACTTTCTATAGAATTAGCTGATATGGAGAAATTCGAAATTCCATAGTGATCCAATAAATCATCAAAAATTTCAAACTTTCCATCAGATTTCTTGACAGAGTCTCTAAAATTCCCAAAGTAAAACTCTGGATCACTGAACCTTTTCCTATAACCCTTACCAATATTTGGAGAGTTGATCGCATCAAAATGTTCGAACATTTCTTCTAACAATTTGAAACCTTCATCACGCTTATTCCACAAATTATCAAGAAGAATACCCCTGATTAACAAGAACTTTAACGTGAATTGAAAACCCTGATTTGTAAGCTACGGCCCTGAATCAATAGAAGAATTTATCGCGTCAAAATGCTCGAACATTTATTCTAACAGTTTAAAACCTTCCTCACGCTTTTGCCACAGATTATCAAGAAGAATACCTCTGAACAACAAGAATTTTAAGGTGAATTGAAAAGCATGATTTATGAATTTCGGCCCTGAATCAATAGCAATCGATTTTAACAATTTGAGTCGACTACCACTTTGGAAACCAGGAGCCAAAGGCAAAACTTTCTTCGAACAAGAGAATCTCTTATCACCGAACATTCCACAATCGAAACATCTTATTGGATCTCGACAATTAGAAGCCAAATGATCACTGTCTCCACATCTGAAGCAAATTCTATTATTATTCCTAGTAATCCAGTTTTTGGAACGCTTGTGATTCCAAAAATTTACTGATGATACACCTTCTTTAACGATTTGGGCATACGATCGAATGAGAGGAACTCGATCAGAATAGAGAAAGGGAGATGTCGAGGACAAATTACAAACAGAATTCAAGAGAGGAGGGAACGATTGAGAGCAATTAAACAAGAATAGAGATTTTCTTGAGAACGACATTTTCTTGAATCCAGAAGAAGAATTTGGTATTTTTATTTTTCTATCTTCTTTGTTTTAATTCTTTTAGAAATCTCCTGTTTAAGTTTAAAAAGTTTGGGAATTTAGTGAAAATGTAGTAAGCTTGCTTTGCTTAAGGGAAAGATTTGATTTTTTCACTTCAAAGTAGAGAAAAGGTGAGATCACTAACCTTGTTTACACTTTTGAAAACACAAGTGTTGTGAATTCTTAAATCCTTGTTGAATTTGATGTTGACTAATTGGTTTTATAGTTTGGTTTAAATAGGATATACATGCTTAAGTGGTTTGTTTAAAAGGGTATTCTTACTGTAATGGAGAGTATACATTATATAGGCATACAGACACTTACAGTTCCCCTCAGTTCTTGGTTTCAAAACATGAACACACACTCACTCAATAATCAAAAATCAAGATCTCTCAAACCTTAAAGATTTAGCAAGAGCGACTAACTAGAAACTTGTTCATTATAGCTAATGGTGTTTTTTAAAAATAGTTGCTAGACATTTCATCGTCTAGGGTGGCCATGGTTGTTCGATTACAGTAAACAATTTAAAAAGTGAAAATTTTGATTTGCGTAAAATAGCGAATGAAGTATATGATCTTGTTCGTCTTGACAATTCATGATTTTTAAAACGAATCATATGATTTTAAGGCATGGGATCGAGACGAAGGAATGAGATGATTAGATTTGGTATAAATTGATTTTTCAACAAACTCATTGACGAGGGATCGAACGACCGAGAGTAGAGTAGCCTTGAGACCTAGGAAGGCATTGGCAAAGGTCGTAGGGTCTCCGGTGGGGTGTGGTGATCGATCGAGCTCTATTCATAGTTTAAGATGCTATCAATTTTGGTGCTTGGGATTCTTGTCGTAGTGGAGATGGTGGATCATCAAGCTCCACGTGGTGGGTAACAGGGGTGCATGGGACGAAGGAGAAGGGTTTGGCGGTGGTGGCATGGCCTATAGGCGTTTGGAGCGGTGGAGGTAGGTGATTGTTTGGGGTCAGGTTGTTTCCTAGGCCGAGTTCATTTTGGGGCTTTGATGGTTAGATTTTGATCCAAGGATCAGGAGTGAGTGTCGTAGTGGTCGATAGGTCGAGGACGGTGAATGAAGTTTGGTGGTAGGGTTGATGAGGTGATCAGAGGCGTTGGAGGATAGTGCACATGCACACACGTGCACGCCATTTATGGTTCCAGGAAGAAATCGATTTAGGCAAAGTATTTGAATTTGGGAAATGTGGTATAGGATGGAAGAAGAGTTTGCTTAGTTTGGGTTTGGTCGAGTTTGGGTCAAGTAGTGAAGTGTTTTTATAATTAAAATGTTTCTAAATTTAAACCAGTTTGAAACTTTAAAATTGAATAACGTGTTCAATTTAGATATGTTCAACCCACTGATTTCGACGTTAGATTCATATTGCCTAGCAGATCACATTTGTAAAGTTATTTGACAGAACTGTTGATGAGTAAAATAGTTATCATTTAATAGGCATAGAAACAATTAAATTGATTAGTAGTTATATTTTACCACTGACATCCGGATAGCAGAAATAAACAATGTTCTGTTAAAGTCAATTTAGTGGAGGTGATTTGGGCATCTTTTAGCAGAATAAATCCCCGTTTCGCTATTTTATTAATTTGGACATTTATTGTATGACAGTTGACTTGAACAAATGACGATTAATTGTCGAATGTTAATTAGGATTTTAAGTGCATATATATTGCTTATGTAATTATCAGTGATATGACTTGTGATGTTGAACTATAATAAATGGTAGCTTGTTTAAGTGCCATTGTGGTCATTAAGCCTCTTCCCAATTTTGAAAGGAAATGGATATGAAATTTTCTTTAACTTTATAATATTTTGAAGTAAAGTGTTTTTTTCAATTTTTAAAATGGTTAAGCTAATAATTATTTTAATTATAATATTTTAAAGTTAATATTTTTAAATAATGATGTTTTAGAAAGTTCATTATTTATTTATTTTTTAAGGGTATAAAGGTAAATTAATTAATTATTTATAAATGTTAAAGCTAATAAATTGTTTTATTAATGATATTATTATTTAATTGATGATGTTTAATATTAGTTAATCATTTTAGTAATAGTATTTTAAGTTAATTAATTTATTAATAAGAGTGTTTAAGTTAGTTTAATTAATTTAATAATGTATTTTAAATAAATATATTTTTTATAAATGGTGTTTAAAAATACTTAAATTGTTTTACAAAGGGAATTATTTTAGAATAAAGCAGTTTGTAGAAGATATAAATTGGGGAGAGACCTTGGATTTTGGAAAAAGTTTTGGTTTATAAAACTTTGATTTTATATGAATTGGATCTCTTATGCAAATCAAGTTTATAAAAATGAAAATAGCAATCCTTCTAAATTTTGGTGGTATGGAAGAAAATTTCCATACTTAACATCGAAGGATAAATGGTTTTGGATTCATAAGGGAACAATGTTTAGAATAACAATGTTTTGATCCAGTTAATATGATTGTGAAAAATAAGAAACGTTTCTTAGAAATGTTTTGAGAATATACATATACTAGTGAGATAAATATATGAATAATTTTGGTGAATTATTAAAGTGTTTTAAGTATTGAAAGATTTATTTATAGAAGCTTAGTGGATACCATATAGAATTAAATCTATGATTAATTGTTTGTTTATTTGATAACTAAATAATCGACTATCAATTCTTAGCCAAAAAAATAACTTTAAAAATATCCAAAAGAAACACGAGAGTTATATGGCACAGTCATCTTCGATGATGGTGTACTGCGTCTGTGTGTACAAACTCATTTTGTTCTCCTAGGAAAATTAATAATGAAATCTATCAACTTAAACTATTAGGAGGTGATCTATGCTCTTATGCATTTATTTGTTTATTTTCCAAAAGAACCAGAATTGAGTTTAACAGAAACTATCAAATGTTGGTTCGAAGAGACCGGGATCAAATAAGTATGAATTATCCGAACCACTTCGAACCAACTCAAGTGTTTGAATTGGAAGCATCTTAAAGATGTCGAGATCGAAGACGGAGCTCTTTCAAGTGCGAGGGCTACTTGCTATTAATATTGAGGGTGATTCCAAAATGGATATAGTAGAAGTAGTGCCTTCGGTTTGTTCATATCCTGAACAACTTGTATGGACGAATGCTGGCATTGCATTGACGCTTAGAGGGTAATGTTTGCATTCCCAGTGGGATTGCTATCTAAAAGGTAAAGCATAGCCTCAATCCTCATCAATCGGGAATGATTTAAAACATGGGATATGTCGTAAGGCTATATGGATCGTACCCATCAAGGTATTGCCATCACCCTTTCTAGATTATTATTTATGGATTTGGGTGTGCATGAGAGCACTCGGGAAAAGGTTGCAAAGCAACTAGGGTGATCAAATATTCGATACTATCCAGTAAGAGGTAGACCAATCTTACCATGCAGGGGTCCATGTGAGGCCCTCGATACATTTTATATATAGGTGTATTGTGGAAGGCAGTACCCTGGTAGCCTTGTCATTGAAGTAATCCATTCTCCAATAAGTGCCTTTCGGACTAATTGTATAACTATTATGCTGGAATTTAATTAATATAAAATTTCGGTTATGATTCAATATTTACTTTAAACCCTAGACACTATCATAATATCATTGGATTTTCTATAGAAATTTTTTGGTTATCGTAAGGTAAAAACCCATCCGTGTTTATGTGTGACATGGTCTTACGAGATACCTTTATTTTGAAAGGTTTTTATAAAACATTACGAATTTATTTGATTGTGTTTCTCATGCTGGTTTTACTCGATTGACCTAGACGTTATTTTTCTCATAATGCTTGGATCAGTCTGAACTTATTTTCCAAATTTAGTTGGACACTTTGGAGCTTTAGGAGACGAGTTGGATCCTTTAAGGCGTATTCTCGTATTTTATTTTCTATTGTTTGTTCTTGTTGTATTTATCAGAAATTATAAGGGCATGTTGGTATAACTGTCTAAAGGTTGATGATAGGATAATTGTACTTTGATTTATGTATGTATATAAAAGTTTTATTTTTGTAAAGTGCATTGGTATATTATAGATTACTCGTCATGCTGTGAGATTTTGTTCCATCTTTTCTTTTCTTTCATCCCAACGTTTTGTCTTTTTGGCATTTAGATGTTCAGCATGTGAATACCGTGGATGTATTAGTGTCAACTCTGAGGATTGAAAAGGTGGGTTGTTACATTTGGATTGCAAAGGCGGTAGAGAGGATGAAAATTGAAGTAAGAAGGTTGAATTTATAGGGGATTGGAATTTATGCTTATTTAGATGTTTTCGACATATCTCCTCTACTCTTTCCAATATTTTAAAAAATTGATATACTTATCTCAACTGTATAAGTATACACACAAAACATTTTACTTTCAAAGCTTAAAAAACTTTCTGTAACTTCCCTTATCTTAAGGCCCAAAGCTAAGCGCTACAGATGCTGCAATCATCTATAGTATTGACTTTCGGTGACAAAATACGGTAATGTTAATGGTATCCATAATATCAGAAGCACATGAATATGAAACAAAATCACAGATTTCAAAAACAACTTTTCTGATTACATTTCACAAAATCATGTTTCATATCCAATTACATAATCCTAAAACCTATCTCAGGTTTTGATCAAATATAATTATTACAAAATACGCCAAGAGCGACATATGAAGATGCCCCCATGGATGATCAGAGTAATAAATAGACAAAACTGTCTTAATACATCACAACGGAAATAAAAAACATAACAACTCCTAAATAGCTAACATCAGCCTCCCGCTTGTCTTCGGAAGCTTTATTCGTCCACCTACTAAAACCTATAAACCTCAACTCTCAACCAACTCAAATCAATTTTGAGCACCCGAGAGTTTAAGGGGAATAACATAAACTTCGAGTCAGACATAAAGCCTGGTATGAATAATACTATACATCTCGGTCATCTAATATTTAGTGAGACCACGCCCCTTAGTGGGTTTCCCCTCACTAATATCCCTTTTAAAACATATCTTTTGCAAATCAAAATCATGCAACCAAACTGGTTAAAGCAATAATAGCAATATCATATATGCACATAAATCAGGTAATAAATGGACTATCTGTCCGAACACTATAGTCTTGTTTGGTTGACTACTAACCTTTGGCTGACTCGGGCCTACCAGACAAAATAAACAAATAATCTAACTTCTGTTAGATACTCTTCTGGAAGGTCTGTCCCTAACTTACTTCTCCCAGGGTCAACAGATCCTAATGGTTTTGCGGGCTCACCAATAACCTATCTCTACTCTATATATTCCTTTCTGTGTGTAATATCATTTTAGTCTTACCTGTGACAAAGCCCAACACACTGGAATTTTGGACTTATATTAGATAGGGGCTACTAGCTAAAGTATAGGGCGCGACCACATACCTGTCCCATCTGGTATTCTAATATCCGAGTCATTTACTTAGGGTCAACTACCCCATCAAATTTTCCTTAAAAACATTTCTTTCAAATTGATTTAATCCTTTTAAATCATACTTACACAAGGTAAATATACTCTATACTTTTCTCAAATCACTTTGCCACGTTATATATACTTTACACAAAACATTGCTGATGAACAAAATTCGAAACCCTTGTTTAAAAGCTTTAAATAACCCCTTTCGAAACCATTGAAAGTACCTCTTTCGAATCCATTGAAAGTACCCCTTTCGATACAAGTAAACTACTTTACTTTATAACCTTAGGCCGAAAAGACAAAACATACCTTTCAAAATCATTTACAATAGACCTATCAAAAATATTAAAAGTATCCTTCCAAAAGCTTTATAAAACCTTAGACGTCCTCTTTTCAAAACACTTTAAACATGCCTTTCAAAAACATTAAAAACCCTCCATTTAAACACTAAGGTAAACCTTTCGAAAACATTGGGGAACCACCTTTCAAAACATTTCTCATATACCTTTCGAAAGCACTAAGTTCTTTACATAAATCAAACCTTTCAAAAGCATTGGGTTCAAGTAAAACATATGGAACAACCTTTCAAAACCATTCAAAACCATTCCTTTCGAAACCTTTGGGTTTAACTTTCAAAATCAAAAGGCTCTTAAAAGAACCAAGTCAAAAGCAACTCTTTCGAAAGCAATTTCCTAAGTAAAAGAAGTGGATGGTGTTGAAACCAACCCCTTCGAAAGCATTGGAGAAGCGACTCAAGGTTTAAAGCGAAAGCACCCTTTCGAAAGCATTACTTCGAAAGGTTGAATGCAGCAGTAAGGGTTACGACCCCTTCAAAAGCTTCTTTATAAACAAAGGCACAACCTCTTTCAAAACCTTTCTTTAAAACATTTGACTAAGTCGAAAGCTATCTTATTCGAAAGCATTCTTTTCGAAAGCAAAGCAGGCGCATTTCCTTTTAAAAGCAAAACAAGGTTTTGGCACCTTCGGAGTTCCTATTTCGACTCTATACCTTTCGCCTATCTCTAATCCACTACGTACCAAGGCTTTTTATACCATGTGTATTGGTTTCAACTAGGATGGTGGCAGAAGTATGAAGTCTAAATGTAGCTGCCGAAAGTAGCGAAACAATAAAACCTTATAAAAACTGATTTTTGATTTTAAAAGGTATTTTCTTTTCAACTAACCTGCTTTGTTTGTCAACATATGATTGGTTGCTAATTTCTTTTCCAAAATCTTTTCTAAAAGTGCCGCCGAAATTTTGAATTAAACAATTTAAAACATTTACAAATTACCCCTTCTCCTTTTATAAACATATAAAACATTTAAGTCCCATACCTTAAATAATTTTATATACTTATTAAAACACTTAGGAAAATTCTACAAAAATTCTTATAAATCACTTTAAAATGTTCTCTAACATATATAAATTTATGACCCAAAGCTAACATATAATAGCCGTAATTAATTTTAAACCCAATCAACCAATTTCTTCAATAGAAAATTCATAATAAATCCACATTAATTCAGAAAATTATGAAATTTGAAATCCATCTCTAAAATATTATTTCCGACCTTATCTCAAAATTGTAAGGCATTTTGATGCCATTTAATTAGTTTTTCAAGTTAAACATTATCATAAAATCTATATGAAAAAGCATATATCATTAACAATCATATTTATCAATTTAAACAATTAAACATGGAAAATCATTTGCAAAACAATTTTGGATCTCAACAAAAACCAAAAACAATAAAAATATGAGATGTAACCTATTATTCACCTTTAGCTTGTTGTTGAGGAGTTAAGATTTGATCTTGGATTAAGTTGATTATGCTTCCTTCTTTTGATTCTAGCTTTATCTTCATCTTACTTCTTATTAATGGTGGCCGTCCTCTTCTTGTATTTAATTTTTGCTTATGAACATGAGAGTGAAAGTGCATGAGGATTTAAGGTATTAGAATACAACTTATTCCTACTTTGCCCTTATCTATTTCCCTTTTAGTTCATTGTTCATTAGGCACGGCTACCCCCTATAAACACAAATCTCAATCCCTTAACCACTCACATTATTTCGTTTAATTTAACTAATTAAATGTCCTAAATAATGTTAATTAAAATTAAGGTCGTTACAAACTCCCTCCATTAAGAATTTTATCCTCGAAATTACGATAAGGTACGCATCAAATCAATCATAAAGGTAAAACATACCTTGAAACAAGTCAGGATAAGTGTCTCTAATCCTGTTCTCAGTTTCCCAAGTAAAGTCTCTCTCGTTGTCGCTCCACTAGACCTTAACTAATCTGTCTATCTTGTCCTTAGCCTCTTCTCATCTCTCCCGACTATACGAACTGGCTTTCTAACTATAGTCAAATTCGGCTCATCCGCTAAGTCATCTAATATAGTCGGTGCTATAGTAGTCTCTGGATCTCGAATATACTTTCTTAGATGAGAAACATGAAAAATATCATGGACTCTTGTCAAACTGTTTGGTAACTCTACTCTATATGCGAGTTTCCTGATCCTCTCTACAATAGGAAATGGTGCAACAAATCTCGGTGCCAATTTCCCTGATTTCCCGAATCGAATTACACCTTTCATCGGTGATACCTTGAAGAAAACATGATCTCCAACTGAGAATTCTAAGTCAATCTGTCTTCTATCGGCATAACTCTTCTGCCTAGACTAAGCTTCCTTCATTCTACCTCGAATTAACTCAATCTTCTCGGTAGCTTCTCTAACTAAGTCCAGACCAAGAACTAACCTATCCCCGGTCTCTAACCAACAAACTGTAGATTTGCATGGTCTTCCATATAAAGCTTCAAACAGTGCTATCCCTATACTAGCCTAATAAATGTTATTATATGAAAACTAGACTAAGTGTAGATGGTCTTCCCATGATCCTCAAAAATCTAGCACATAAGCTCGTAACAGATCTTCTAAGATTTTGTTAACTCTTTCCATTTGCCCATCTATCTGTGGATGGAAAGCAGTACTCATCTTGAGCTTGGTACCCAAAGTCTCCTATAGACTCTTCCTGTAACGACCCCACCGCGATACCCATATTAGCAAAGAACATTACGAATAATGTCGTCTGCTAATCTAGAGAATATGGCTTGTTAAAGGCGATCAAATGTGAATATATCTTTATACTAACACTAAAATGTCATTTATACATTTTTACTTAATATCTGAACTTAAATTTGACATGTACAGTATTAATACAAAGTAATAGACACACCGATTTCTCAAATCAGAACAATATATCATATAAGCATCAGTCATAGATCACAGCGGAATACTAATATCATATACATATACGAATTGCGAGTCTACAAAATAAAACACTAAACTCGCATAATAAACAGGTTTTACAATTCTCTAATCTCAATTATACGTTTTATATACAAGGTCCAAATTCCTAAATAGGATAAACTAAAATTCCAAATGTTTGTCTCCTTGCTAGCATAACCATTCAAAGGTCAACCTAACCTGTAACCTAAAAAGTCTCGGCCTGACCCGAGCAAAATAACACCCGGGTCAAACTATCTCTAAATATCTAATAGGGTGAGAACAAGATATAACACAAGAACGAACAGCATATAAGTAAATACAAATGTCCATGAAATAACGAGTCATAGGAATTAATTTAACTTAGAGTTCATCACAAGACACATGGTTATACATTTAAGTCACCAACACATTAGTCACTAAACACAGAATAACAGAATTAACTTAACATCCATCGCAAGACACAAGAATATATATTTATTTCACTAACACAAGACACAAGAATATATATATTTATTTCACTAACACAAGACATAAGAATATATATTTATTTCATGAACACAGAATAGTCCCAGAATACAATTATCCAGAATCCAAGAGATCTTAATCCAAACCGATCGTAATGATCGTCCAAAACAATCGCAATGGTTGTACTCAAAATCCATGGCAAACAAACAAACAAATTGGTATCACTCGAACCAATCCGATACCAAGGATCGTACTCAGACCGAGAACACAGAATCATAGAATGATTTCAAGGATAGCCATACCGATCAAGGTGATCGTAGAAACCATGACTCGATAAATCTACATTTATTTAATAGTATTATATTATTATGTTCGAAAAGAAATCTAGGAATAAACCTCTTAAGGATCTAGCAGCCACTTGCCGCACACCAAAAGAGAGTAAACTCTAAAGTGCCAAATACTATCACTTCAGTAATCACTAGAATTTAACCAATACACCCCCTACTGTATGGTGAAATTCAAGTATTTACTAAAAGCTAGTAAATATCACTTATTACTAATACCACTGGAAAACTTAAACTACATTCTCTTAAGGATCTAGCAACCACTTGTCGCACACCAGAAGAGAATACAACTCTAAAGTGTTAAGTACTTTCTCAAATACGATCACAAGAATTTAAGCAAGGCATCCCATACTACTCGGTGGAATTCGAGTATTCGCTAATTGGTTAGTAAATTCCACTTGAACATTCTATTCAATGGGTTATGCCATATTCGAAGAAGAATGATTCGAAAGCATTTAAACCAATCGATAATACTAAATCGATTATTAGTACTCTCCAAATCATAGAATTAAGGTTCTCAAAACATTTATTTAATTTTTCACTTATCAAAATATTCTGTTATTCCAAATTGTTCCAAGAGTATTTATTTTACAAAATGAGATTTTCCATATTTCCAAAATCACATTGATTCCTTAAATTCCATAAGGTTATAATGTTTACATACCGTATTTCAAAAGCCACTTATAAATGTATTCATTTATTTGTGAATCCATAAATCCATATTCAAAACCAATTTAGTATTCTAATAATTAGTTAAAACCTCGTACACTTATATTTCCAAAATTTGAAATTTCAAATCCATAAAATCATTTATAAAAGTAATTAGACTACTTTAGAAAACAAGTTTGATATTTAGAACTTGAATAAACTCTCTTTGCGGAATTATTTGTATACAAAACAAAGCACTTATATACATTTGCAAAATAGGTAGATTTAAATTTATAAATTTCCAAACTTTGAATAAAAAATGATTCAAAGTCCATAAAACACAAGAAATTCACTATTACATATCACAAGATTGTAACGACCGATAGTTGCATAAGGATTAAATTTCATATCATCTCTAAATACAATATATAACTTAACAAACCAATGAAATATATATATCAAAACGATCACGACCGAACATTCAAAGCACATTTAAACAACATCACAAACATAGCAACAAATCAGAGGTCGCGATAGATTTTCATTTTTGAAACACCATTTCGATCGTATTATCCTCAAAATTTTCGAAAACTTACAACATGAAAGTTGTTCCTTAAAGTCAGCTTTCCATTAAAAAATGTTTTGCAAAATTTGGATTTACGGTTAAAATGTTATGCTAAAACAATTCTCAGGTTTTAAATTCATTGTCGCTGTCGTTTATTCTCAAGGCAACGAAAAAGAAATATGATTTCGACTATATAAACTTCAAAATTTTACAAAACTCAAAACATGAAAGTTTTAGATAAAAGTTTAGTCTTTCAAAAAAAAGAATAATCAAATTTGGACTTATGGTTCAAAAGTTATGACCAAAATAATTTTCAGATTTAAAATTCAATATCCATGTCGTTTATGCTCAGGACAGCGACAAACAAGTGCAATTTAGACCATTTTAACTTCAGAATTTTACAAAACTCAAAACATAAAAATTATAGCACAGAGTCTATGCTTTCCAGAACATCTAAAATTATTGAATGCTGATCAAAAACATAAAAGATATGGCTAAATAAATTTCAGATTCAAACTCAGGAAATTTTGTTAAAGACGGAATTTGTACTTTTACTTTCAATTCTATTTCAGGTCAATTAAATGGCGTAATCTCAAAAAGTAATCAAAAGAGAAATTGTTTCTCATTGAATCTAGTTTTTAACCTAAAAATAATGACTCCAAATAGATTAGAAACGTGCAAGTTATCGCTGTTTTACTTCAGCGCACTCCTAATATATTTTCAATAATCATCTACACCTCCAATTTCACACATTGCATACATTCATATCATTGAAATAATATGAGAAAACTAAAGTATAGTATGAAATTAAGGTCAATGTTCGAATTGTATTCTTAGTAAAGCAATAAGCAAGCATTCAACCAAATCTCATCCAAAGAAATTCACAATCACTCAAAAAAATCAAATGCATGCCATAAGAAATTTAGAGACAGATATTGTGAGGTTTAACTCACCTTGTTTCCTTAATTCAACAGCAAATAGAACATTGTAGCTCCAATTTCTCAAAGGCACAATCCTAGCAAACATCTCAGCCCAAAACAAATAACACAAGAATTATTCACTGGAAAACTGAAATCACCCAATTAAAAGATAGAATAGGGTTTTAAAACCATTACCTTGATTTTCTCTTATTTTCTAGCAATTAGTTTCTAATTTCATTTGCTAGTTTGATTGAATTGGAAGGAATAAACCAACCCTAGTTTCCTCTTTTAGAAAATGAACGCACTGTACTCAGAAAGGAAAAAAATATGAGAAAAATGAGGAAGTAGGTTTTTTTCCCTTATGCTTAAGTGTTTGTTTGGGTTTTCAATTAGGCTCATTTAATTAAAAGAAAATATTCTTTATTTCATAATACATGAGTTTTCCAATGCTATTAATCAAACCTTGGTTCCTTCTGACTCCGCACTCCCCGAGCTTCCTTTACCTTATTTCTTTCAAGAAAAGCGAGCATCTCTTCATGCCTCAAGGCCATCTCAACAACAATATCACATGAATCCCTAATATGCGGTAATGTAGCCTTTGCAAGCTCAGGCTTCAACCCGCGAATGAACATTTCATTTCTCTTAATAACAGTATCAACGGTAGCATAGCCATATCTCACTAGCTCCTCAAACCTCGTCGCATACTCAAGCAAAATCATGTCTCCCTGCTCTAACTCAGCAAACTTCTTGAGCAGAGTAGACTTTGCAATCTTCGACATAAACCTCTCCTCAAATCTCCTTTTGAACTCAGCCCAAGTCATAGTCTCCTCATTAACTCCAATCATAACACTGTTCCACCAGTACAGGGCTGCTCCTTGTAACTGTCTAGAAGCAAGCCTTCTTTTCTGCTCATCATTGAGCCCCAGATCATCGAAAATCCTCTTGCAATGAAGCAACCAATTTTCCACTTCAATTCAATCTTTAGTTCCAATAAACGGCTTTCCTCCCAGCTGGGCATAATCTCTACTCAAAACAGCATAGTTGTTCACCACTAGAGCTTCTTGATTCCCTCCTCCAGCATTTCCTCCAACTACACCAGCAGTAACTCCCGCTTGCATCATGTTTACAAAGAATTCATACATCGCTCCCATATCAACTTGCGGGACTCCATCACCCACATTTGTAGTTTATGCCTGACCTTGGTTCCTCCTCGTATTTGGTCTGGCATTTCCATTAGTAGTGATGCTTCCCCCACCAAGGTTAACACTTCCACTTCTAGCATCCATATCTGCATTCCAGCCTTCATAATATACAGAAGAAGAGCCTAGAGAGATAGGAGAATAGAGATATAGTGTATACTTATGTATAGCAAATACAAGTACGTTACTATAGCGTTATCCCATACCCCGATCTTTTCTCTAATTCCTTAGGATTATGATTTCAAAATCATTTTAAGTTTAAAGTTTTTCATAAACTTATGCTCTGATACCAAGTTGTAACATCCCCTATCTTAAGTCCCAAAGCCAAGCGCTACAGATGCTGCAGTCATCTATAGTATTAACTTCCGATGACAAAATATAGTAACGTTAATGTTATCCATAATATCAGAAGGACATGAATATGAAACAAAATCAAAGATTTCAAAAACAACTTTTCTGATTACATTTCACAAAATCATGTTTCATATCCAATTACATAATACCAAAATGTATTCCAAGTTTTGATCAAATATAATTACTACAAAATACGCCAAGCAAGAGCGACATATGAAGATGGACCCTTTGGATGATCAGAGTACTAAATAGACAAAAACTGTCTTAATACATCACAATAGAAATAAAAAACAAAACAACTGCTAAATAGCTAACATCAGCCTTCTGCTCGTCTCCGGAAGATTTATACGTCCACCTACTAAAAATTGTAAACCTCAACTCTCAACCTACTCAAATCAATTTTGAGCACCCAAGAGTTTAAGGGGAAAAACATAAACTTCGAGTCAGACATAAAACCTAGTGTGAATAATACTATACGTCTCGGTTATCTGATATTAAGATAGACCACGTCGCTTAGTGGGTTTCCCCTCACTAATATCCCTTTTAAAACATATCTTTTGCAAATCAAAATCATGCAACCAAACTGGTTAAAGAAATAATAGCAATATCATATATGCACATAAATCAGGTAATAAATGGACTATCTGTCCGAACACTATAGTCTTGTTTGGTTGACTACTAACCTTTGGCCGACTCGGGCCTACCAGACAAAATAAACAAATAATCTAACTTCTGTTAGATACTCTTCTGTACGGTCTGTCCCTAACTTACTTCTCCCAAGGTCAACTGATCCTAATGGTTTTGCGGGCTCACCAATAACCTATCTCAACTCTATATATTCCTTTCTGTGTGTAATATCATTTTAGTCTTACCTGTGACAAAGCCCAACACACTGGAATTTTGGACTAATATTAGGTAGGGGCTACTAGATAAAGTATAGGGCGCGACCACATACCAGTCCCATCTGGTATTCTATATCCGAGTCATTTACTTAGGGTTAACTACCCCATCAAATTTTCCTTGAAAACATTTCTTTAAAATTGATTTAATCCTTTTAAATCATACTTACACAAGGTAAATATACTCTATACTTTACTCAAATCACTTTGCCATATTATATATACTTTACACAAAACATTGTTAATGAACACATTTGAAACCCTTGTTTAAAATCTTTAAACAGCCCCTTTCGAAACCATTGAAAGTATCCCTTTCGAAACCATTGAAAATAACCCTTTCGATATAAGTAAACTACTTCACTTTATAACCTTAGTCCGAAAAGCCAAATCATACCTTTCGAAATCATTTACAGTAGACCTTTCGAAAACATTAAAAGTATCCTTTCGAAAGCTTTATAAAACCTTAGACATCCTCTTTTCAAAACAATTTTAACATGCCTTTCGAAAACATTGGAAACCCTCCATTTAAACACTAAGGTAAACCTTTCGAAAACATTAGGGAACCACCCCTTCAAAACCTTTGTCATATACCTTTTGAAAGCACTAAGTCCTTTACATAAATCAAACCTTTCGAAAGCATTGGGTTCAAGTAAAACATGTGGAACAACCTTTCGTAACCATTCAAAACCATTCCTTTCGAAACCTTTGGGTTTAACTTTCACTAAGCCGGAAGAAACTATTTCAAAAAAAATTTCCTAAGTAAAAGAAGTGAATGATGTCGAAACCAACCCCTTCGAAAGCATTGGAGAAGCGGCTTAGGGTTAAAAGTGAAAGCACCCTTTCGAAGGCAATGCTTCGAAAGGTTGAATGCGGCAGCAGGGGTTACGACCCCTTCAAAAGCTTCTTTATAAAACAAAGGCACAACCTCTTTCGAAACCTTTCTTTAAAACATTTGACTAAGTCGGTCGAAAGCTATCTTATTCGAAAGCATTCTTTTCGAAAGCAAAGTAGGTGTATTTCCTTTTAAAAGAAAAACAAGGTTTCGACACCTTCGAAACCCCTATTTCCACTCTATAGCTTTCACATATCTCCAATCCACTACATACCAAGGCTTTTGATACCATGTGTATTGGTTTCGACTAGGATGGAGGCAGAAGTATGAAGGCGAAATGTAGCTGCCGAAAGTAGCGAAACCGCAAAACCTTATAAAAACTGATTTTTGACTTTAAAAAGTAATTTCTTTTCAATTAACCTGCTTTGTTTGTCAACATATGATTGGTTGCTAATTATTTTCCAAAATCTTTTCTAAAAGTGCTGCCGAATTCAGAATTAGACGATTTAAAACATTTACAAATTACCCCTTCTCCTTTTATAAATATATAAAACATTTATGTCCCATACCTTAAATAATTTTATATACTTATTAAAACACTTAGGAAAATTCTACAAAAATTCCCACAAATCGCTTTTAACATATTATCTAACATGTATAAATTTCTGTCCCAAAGCTAACATATAATAACCGTAATTAATTTTAAATCCAATTAACTAATTTCTTCACTAGAAAATTCATAATAAATCCACATTAATTCATAAAATTATGAAATTGAAACCCATCTCTAAAATATTATTTCTAACCTTACCTCAAAATCGAAAGGTATTTGGATGTCATTTAATTGGTTTTTCAGGTTAAACCTTATCATAAAATCTATATGAAAAAGCATATATCATTAACAAGCATATATACATTCATTTAAACAATTAAACATGGCTAATCATTTGCAAAACAATTTCAGATCTCAACTAAAATCGAAAACAATAAAAATATGAGATGTAACCTATTATTCACCTTTAGCTTGTTGTTAAGGAGTTGAGATTTGATCTTGGATTAAGTTGATTAAGCTTCCTTCTTTCGATTCTAGCTTTATCTTCCTCTTACTCCTTATTAATGGTTTCCGGCCTCTTCTTGTATTTAATTTTTTTTATGAACGTGAGAGTGAAAGTGCATAAGGGTTTAGGGTATTGGAATACAAATTATTCCTACTTTGCCCTTATCTATTTCCCTTTTAGTTCATAGTTCATTAGGCACAGCTACCTTCTATTAACACAATTCTCAATCCCTTAACCACTTACGTTATTTCATTTAATTTAACTAATTAAATGTCCTAAATAATGTTAATTAAAATTAAGGTCGTTACACTTTCTCATATACTTATATTAAAAGTATAAGTATATTCACAAAGCATTACGTTTTCAATACTTAGAAAATGTACTCATATACTACCTTTGCCACAATTCACTTTCTTAATTCTCAAGATAGAGACCCGATTTCCATAAATGATCATTTTAAATTATGGTGGTATGGAAAATGTTCTTTCCATACTTTACACAAAATTCCAAGATATGAAAACGAATAACCCACATATTCGATCCAAAAAAGTCGACACTGATACATCCACTGTATTCAACTATCGAAAATCCAAGTGCCAGAAAGATAGATCATTGGGGGTGAAAGGAAGAAAGATAGAACAAAGTCTCATAAAACATGATGAGTAATACATTAGAATCTCCAACTTATTTTTTAATGATAACAACTACAAAATCATATACATGGATAGACTTTATCAAAAATTGCAGGTATATACTACAAGCAAACACCATGATCGAAGAAATTATCAAAGATATGAAGACTCAAAGAGAGACAAAGATTCATTGATCATACTAAAGGTTATTCTATTGTAAAAGAGTCGTAGATAATACATTGTTAATATCTCCTTGAGTATATATGCATACACAACCTTATATACATCAAAAACACATAGGAAACTACAATTTCATCTCATAGACGTCTGAGGTATACTCACAGACGTCTGCGACAAGTTTTAGTTTAAAAATAAAAACACTGACGGACATCTGAGATATACTCACAGACGTCTAAGATAAGTTTCGGGTTAAAAAATAAAAAAGGCACAAACGTCTGTCATCAAACCATAGACGTACGTCGAGGCAAAAACTGTCATATTCGAAAAGTCACTTCTTTTTGAAACCAAAGGAAATTTTCTTTCTTGAAGAGTTGTAGCCATTAAAATGAAAAGTAATAACCTTTCATCTGCACCTCTCCAACTCTATAAATAAGCATCTTGATTGAGAACTAACTTAACTTGCTTTTGATCAATTCTATATTCTCTTGATTTATAAGCATTATCTTACAAATACATTGTTTACATATTATCAATCAATTATAACCTTTTGGTTAAATTCACCTTCTAAAAACTCAAAGCAATCATATCCTTATACTCAAAGGAGATTATAGGAAGATCCGTACTGTAAGTCAAAAACTGTGTTATTGGAACACAAGATTGTTAAAGACACCTTTTGTATTAAGCCTATTCCTCCGGGCGAAGTGAGGGTAGTTTGTTTAAAGGAAATACTGAAGAGGAGCTTCAGGACTGGAGTAGGATGGGAGGTCCGAACTAGTATAAAAATTCTAGTTTGCACGCTTGTTATATTCTACTATTTATTATCTACTGTTGCATTAATATATATATACATGCATATTATACATAAGATAAATGGTATACGATCCACTAGACTTTCAATTGGTATCAGAGCACGGTTATTTCAAATTACAGTAACACGTAATTGAAGGTTATTTAATATGGCAAGTACATTTCAAGAAGGTCAATCTACTGCACGTCCTCTAATATTCACTGGATCTAATTATGCTTACTGGTC
This sequence comes from Allium fistulosum, assembly GCA_030737815.1. NCBI lineage: Eukaryota > Viridiplantae > Streptophyta > Magnoliopsida > Asparagales > Amaryllidaceae > Allium > Allium fistulosum. The sequence goes on from CM060905.1 coordinate 1,250,000,954, forward strand.
TACATGTATGCGTATTTTTATAGAAGCTAATGGTCTATAAATTTGGTTAGCAACTCAAAATAAATATGAAACAGCTAACACTGATATAGGCACATGGACTGATGAAAAAAAAGCACAGGCATCTAACATTACCAAAGCTACGAATGTTTTATTTTGTTCACTCGATAAAAATGAATTTTCTCGAGTCATGTTGTGCACTACTGCTTATGATATATGGCGTACGTTATAAATTACTCATGAAGGCACAAAAAAAGTCAAGTAAACAAAAATTTCAATTCTACAAAATCAATTTTCATCTTTTAAAATGAAATCAAATGAGTCGATTATTGACATGTATGCTAGATTTCAAACAATATAACATGATCGTATGGCACTATGAGTTAAATTCACTGATTTTGATTTAGTCGCACAACTTTTGAACTCTTTGACAAACGAATGGGAAAGAAAAGTTTTAGCCATCGAGGAGGCTAATGATCTTTCATAACTCAAAGTAGAAGAGTTAATAGGAAATCTGATGCCATATGAAGTTAATTTATAGGCAAGAAAAGAAAAGAATCAAGAAAAGAAAAGCATCGCATTTCAGGCAAAGAACACAACTCCGACTTGGAAGAAGATGAGATTATTTTCATTAATAGAAATTACAAAAAATTCAAGAAGTTCAAAAGGAAGACGAAATTTCAAAACAACAACATTAATTCCTCAAATCAAACATCAATAAAATGCTTCGGATGTGACAAATTTGATCATATGAAGAAAGACTGTCCACTACTCAACAATGACAAAAAGAAAAACAAATTCAAAAATTTCAAGAAAAAGAGAAGAGCATTTCAAGTAACTTGGGATGACGCCGACTCTTCCTCTTCATCTGATAGTGACAGTGACTCAGAACAAGCAAATGTTTGCATAAATGAGGTACATCTTGAATTAACATATGAAGAACTTCTTGAAATTAGTATGGAATTAGATGACAAATATAGAAAAATAAAAAAAATAAAAAAAATAAATATAGGAAAATTAAACAGAGCTGAATTAGAAATTGAAATGTTAAAAGAAGAAAAATGTATTTTAGAAGAATTAGAATTAGCACAAAAAGGATGCAAAGAATTATCATCTCATAATACTCTCTAAAACGTGATATAGAGAATAACAAAATAGAGAATCATAAACCTGAAAAAGAAAAATATGAATTAAAACAAAATTTAGAATTAGCTAATATAGAAATTTTAGATCTAAGAAATAAATTAGATAAATTTACCAACAATGTTTTAAAATTTAATAAAGGAAAGAAAAATCTAGATAATTTGATAAAGATTTCAAATCCATCAGGAAGTAGAAATGGTTTAGGATTTGACAAAAATAATCATAAACATCCTAGAATCAATGTAATCTCTAATAATAAAAAGAGTTTAAAGAAGTATACTACATTATATACAAATTTTAGAAAAACAAAACTTAAAAATGAGAATAAGGAAACAAAAATGATTAAGATATGGATTCCTAAAACAAATAACAAATTGATTAGACAAAAACACATAGATATGTATCTAAAAGAAATAGTTCATAATGAAAATTACATTTCTAAAGGTTCCAAACTCTCATGGGTATGGCTACCTTCTCCTACTAACCCATAGGACCCTAAAAAGGAAATGAGTACCAATTAAAACTTTTTATTATTTTGCAGGTACCCATAAACAAAAATAAGGAGAAATGGATACTCGATAGTGGATGTTCCAAACATATGATGGGAAATGCACACATGTTATCAAATATCACTTATGTGGACGGTGGCACGATCGCTTTTAGAGATAATTCCAAAGGATATTTTATCGAAATTGGAAACGTCATCAATGTCGGTACATCTACTTCTCCTATTATTTCAAATGTTTTGTTAGTTAAAAATTTAAAACATAATTTACTTAGCATAAGCCAATTATGCGATAAAGGATTTTGAATCGATTTCAAAAAAGATAAATGCAATATCTTTGATCAAAATAAAAATAAAATTTTTGAAGGAATAAGAAATAGAAATATTTATATTCTAAACATGAATATTAATCATAGTAATGATTTATGTTTAACAGCAAATCATGATGATTCATGGATATGGCATAAAAGATTTTGTCATATAAATTTTAAATATATACACAAATTAGCTAAAAACAATTTGGTAAGAGGATTATCCAAAATAAATTTCAAAGTTAAAAATCTATGCGATGCATGTCAAGTTGGAAAATTAAAGGAAAGCTCGTTTAAATTTAAAACATAAATCTCTACTAAACAACCTCTTGAATTACTTCATTTAGACTTATTTGGTCCATCTCAAGTATGTTCAATAAATCATAATAAATATGTCTTTGTAATTGTAGATGATTTTTCAAGGTATACTTGGACACCATTTTTAAAACATAAAAATGATACATTCAAAATATTTAAAAATTTTGCTAAGCGAATTAAGACTTTAATGGATTTAAAAACAAAGAGTATAAGAAGTGATCATGGTGGAGAATTTGAAAATGAATTATTTAATAATTTTTATAATAAAAAGGGAATTTCTCATAATTTTTCATTTCCACGAACACCATAACAAAATGGAGTAGTCGAAAGAAAAAATCGCACCATACAAAAATATGCGCGAACTCTTCTAAATGGCAGTGACTTACCAAAGAATTTTTAGGTCGAAGCAATTGCTACTGCTTTTTACGTCGAGTAACCCTTACACCTGTGACCAAAAATACATTGTAACACCCCACATTTTTATATAATTAAACAAAATCAATTGAATTAACATAATTGCAAAACAGAATATAAATGTCAAATATATGCAGTTAAGAATTAAGAGGTTACATAGATTTACGCAAGCAATGAGTGTGTGATTAATTGACCCATCAATCAATTAAAAAGGGAATTAATTAAGAGACATAGAGGCATCAATTAGTCAGAGAATATGTCATTTTTATAACATTAATTAATTAAGGGATCTTCTAATAAAGGGAAATGTGTGTGGGGAATAAATTAAATGATAACATATATATATTAATTTATAATTAACACAATCAATTATTAAGAAATTAATTAAAGACATTAAGTAAGCGTCAATTAATAAAAGAGGAAAACTTATATGTCAATTAATTGGATAATGAATTAGCGGTTTAAATATATACAACTAATAAATGCATGATTGAGTGACGCATAAGAATTAATTTGGATATCGATTAAAATGGAGTCCTTTACGAGGAGGATATAGAAGGTACTGTGGGTAGTACCTAGGACCAATATGGTCACTGGGCATATAGCTACATATATATACAAGTTATTAGGTTTTAATCTACTAAGGAGTAGATGGGTACGATTCACGCACCGAGGCGAGATATTGTAAACCTAATGAACCTAATATAAAAGTAAATGGAAACAAAACGGTATATGTAGAATTAAGCTTAGAAGTGTATAATTTATCCATTCCCCAGAACTTTAGTTCTGACCCCCTCCTCATAACATCCTACAGGTTAGGTAGATGGTAGAGACTTCTCAGCTTTATGACACTTGCTTAGAAAGTGTTATTACATGGGTGAGTATTTACTTACTATTATATTTTAATTCAATTCCGCTGTTTGATAATTAATCGAGCTCTGATATATTTGTCTTTGCCTATTTACATGATACCAGATACCTAACTCGAGCTTCAATGGCACTGAAATTCGGGTTGTTACATTTGGTATCAGAGCCTAGGTTTAGGATTCCTAGGTAGATAGCGAGTGAACGTATTTGTATTTTTGAATAAAATATAAATATATTATGTACTAAAATCCAAATAGTCCTCAATTATAGATTTTAATATATGAAAAGTTTTTGGATAGTTTTCTAGTTGGGTTTAGGATGACCCAATATGTTGAGCCCTTTGTTAATTATCGATTTATAGCATACAAATAAGCCATGTTTTGAGAGAAGATCGGTATCCATATGTTATAGGAAGTGGAAAAGTTCCCCCGGGAGAGTAGGGAGAGTGTTTTTATTTTGGAAGGAATAAGAGGTTTTAGTAAGAAGAAAATCCACTTTATGTCTGACCCAATAAAAATGAAACTTTTGAATTGAAAAGTTGAAAAATATAATTGTTAATATATTTGAGGAAGTAAATATTGGGTTTTTGAAAAAAATATAAGTGGTAAGAAATTTAAATTGGTTTTTATAGGATGTAAATTTAGTTAAAAGTAAAATTATTTTTGAAGAATTATAGAGCATGTATAGCTCACTGGTTTTTTTGTTAGGTAAACAAAGATTTTAAATATAAAAACCTAGAGTGTGTTATCGAAAATGTAGGTTACAACATTTATTGTTGTAATAAATGTTTTCAGAAAAATAAAGGAAGCATAGACTATGACACTATTGTTATAGTAGGTGACTCCCAAAGTAAATGTTTTTACATAGCATACGAGATTTATTAATATTTATTTTAATTGAATCCATATATTAGTGTTTTTGGGTTATAATAACGGTGTTTTACGCAACATCTGTTTTGACCCAAATGAGTTTTAGAGATAATTTCTAAAGTGGTTTATATGTAAACTTATTATTTAAATAAGTATATGAAAATATATTTTTAGTTATAAAGAAGTTTTAAAAATGAGTTGTTTTGAAAAATAATGTACGATAAATTAATGGTTTTAGTAGGAAATATCTTATGTAAGTAAATATAGAGTAAACATACCTTAATCTATTGGAATGAAATGAAGATATAATATTCCATGAATCACAAATAAAGATGTTTTGTGCAAGCTATAAGGAATATAAGAAAGAGATGTACAAGGTATGGAAAGCACCATATTTTGTATAGTCTATTTCGATAAAATATAAAATAAATTCCTTATAATTTTACATAAACATGAAATTCTTCTTTAAAGGAATCATAGAAGGTTTTAGCGTTAATGGTATCTCATAAGAGAAAGTAATTCCAATACATTAAGGTATAAAACCATTAAGTGTAGTAAGTTAGTAACTCCTTAAAGGTTAAGTAATTGGAAGAGTAGGAAAGTTAAGAGATTTTTGATAAAATAATTATTCTTATTTACTCTAGTTTTAGTAAATTTGAAAATCTATGAAAAAAAAGAAGGATATTTTGAAAAATGTGAGGACATTTTTTCGAAGTCAAGAAAAAAGAAAAATGTTTTAAGAACAAGTAAGATATGTTTTAAAGAAAGATGGTTTGGTGGAAAAGTAAATATTTTTTTTGAAAAGATAAAATTTTAAGTAACCCAGTACCTTTGAATTTAACAGAAAAATTTAAAATAACACTTTCAAAAGCAAGAATTTTAGGATTTAATGTTTCAAAAATTTAGAAGCTTTAATTTTTGAAGTAAAATGATAAGTACCAAACCGAACTAGACTTTTAAATATGGAGTAGATAGAAATCATTTTCTAGGTGTATGGGAAAAGTACATGGCTATAGCAGTAATTACTCCTAGTAGTAAAAAAATAGTTCCCGTAAGGTGTATAGGACACTAGTGAAAATCTACAAATGTTGCTTCATGTGTGTAGACTATAGAAGAATAGTGAAGTGATATTAGTAAGATAGTAAGACACACGTGGTTGGAAAAGTAGACTTTAGTTGGGGAAAAATGAAGGGTAAAGAGAAAATTTCCCAAATCTTAGTTTCCTTTTTAGATAGAGACTGCATAGATTGAAACGCTTATCAATTGCAGTAAATGAGACTTAGTTATTCCTTTTTGAGCATGGAATAGAAGAGATGAATAGATCTTATTCGTCATGAGTAATACAACGTATGTTGGTAACAAGTAATAGGCGGCAGGAGGAGCATATGAGTTACTTGGATTCCTAGAGTAGGACCTTTCTGTGTCAAAGTGGACATGGTCCTAGACCTCCTTGCCCTAGATGATAGTTGTGTTTAGTTGCTGTGTAAAAAGAAGAGAGAGTAAAAGCAGAATAAGATAACTAAAAGGAAAATAACAAATTTAAAGAAAGCGATAGAAACATCAACAGAAAAATTTAAAAAGAGATATTTTCTTATGTAAACTGTGCTTGGGGAAGTAAATAATTTTTTTAGAATAGTAGCCTAAATCCCAAGTACGGAGGAAGATGTGCGTAAAAGAAAATCGAAGAAATATGAAGTTTTTCTGTTTTCTACCTTCTTTCTGACATAAGAGATCGAATTCAGAAAATTAGATTTTTCTGAAATTCGAATATTTAAAGTTGTATGGTAGGGTTTGGATGCAAAATTCGTTGAACTACACCCCTATTCAAAAGGAGTGTAGGAAAAATTGGATGAAAAGTATTTTTAATTTTCAAAAGATTGCATTCATATACAATTTGCAAGTATATTTAGGATGTGTGCATCATGTTTTAAAAATAAATTTTTAAGAAGCAAAACATTCATATAGGAGGTACCGCTTAGAAATTCATGTAAATGCATATATTTTGTATTGAATAACACTTTTGCACAAGAGTACGGATGGTCGAAAAATTAGATGTACACAAAATGGATGTCATTGATGCGAAGAATTACATAATTTTACCCTTATCGAATTTCGGGGACGAAATTTCCTAAAGGGTGGGAGAATGTAACATCCCGCATTTTTATGTAATTAAATAAAATCAATTGAATTAACATAATTGCAAAACAGAATATAAATGTCAAATATATGCATTTAAGAATTAAGAGGTTACATAGATTTACGCAGGCAATGAGTGTGTGATTAATTGACGTGTCAATCAATTTAAAGGGGAATTAATTAAGGGACATAGAGGCGTCAATTAGTCAGAGAATATGTCACTTTTATAACATTAATTAATTAAGGGATCTTCTAATAAAGGGAAATGTATGCGGGGAATAAATTAAATTATAACATATATATTATTTATAATTGATGCAATCAATTAATTAAGAAATTAATTAAAGATATTAAGTAAGCGTCAATTTATAAAAGAGGGAAACTTATATGTCAATTAATTGGGTAATGAATTGACGGTTTAAATATATACAACTAATAAATGCTTGCTTGAGTGACGCTTAAGAATTAATTTGGATATCGACTAAAATGGGAAAATGTTTCAGTTAATTAATTTGCAATTAGTTGAGCGTTTTAAAAAGGGTGTCAATTAATTAAAGAATATGCCCTTATTACAATAGCTAATAATGTAAATTAATTATTTAGAAAAAAGAGCCAGCTATAAGATTATTTATTTCCAAGTTAAAAAGAAAAAAAAAGAATTGGAATGCATATAAAAATCAAACGGAGTAATTAAGATTATAATGAAGGTAAGTTAATAAGAATAAATTAAAAAAGTATAACTTTTATATATAATCAATTAATAGAGGTATTAATTGACGTGTTCAAATAGGCAAGAAATTATAACATATAAGAATCAACTAATATTGGATATACATATACATATATACATATATGTATGTATGTATGTATTTATATATGTATGTATGTATGTATGTATGTATGTATGTATGTATGTATGTATAAATGAATAACATTGGAGAATTATACGTTATAAGCTAACGTAAACAAATTAATAAATGATGGTGAGGATTGTTTTTAGGGTTAATCGGATGTTTCATAGTTGTTTACTACACCTATAAATTGACCGTAACTTAACCCTAGCCCATACTATTTTCTCTGAATCAGCTGCTGTCATTTACAGCAACCTCCTCTTCTCTTCTCCCTCTTCCTTTCTCCTCTGTCAATCAAATCTTTCCCCAAACAAAAAAATAAAATTAAGCAAGGAAATACATATAAGAAAATCAAAGAATTGCGCAAACAAATCAGGGAATTTACAGCGAATTAAAAAGGGAGAAAACCGGAGAAAAGCGTAGCAATTTAAAAGGGATAGAGATTGAAGCTAAGGACTACATGTGAGTGGATTGAATTATATTTCTTTTACATTTATGATATATGATATATTATCGTTAGATTCCTGTTAAAAAATTTTATTCAGTAATTCAGTAATTACTCCTGTCAATTAGTTAAGCTGAGACTGTAAGAAATTTACAGTTATTTACATTTATTTTAAAGCTAAAATTTAGCCTAAATGCTAGCTTCTTTTTATTCCTCTTTACACTAATAAAATAGTTTAAGAAGAAAGTTCGCAATTATGGATTAAAATAGGAAAATACTAGATTTTAGGAGATTAGATGTAAAATAAGAAAAGCTGAAATAAAGCAAGAAAAATAGAATTCTGCAACAAATTTATGCTAAAACAGGAGTAATAAATTTAAGGAATATCTAATAACTTGATTTGGAAATAAGTGATAGATTAATTGGTTGGTTTAGAAAATAGGATACATTTTTGTAGTTTAATATTTAAAAAGATAATGATAAATGTATTGCAAGAATAAAAGAAAGAAAAAAGGAATTAGTGTAAAATAGAGAAACCACTGTGCTTTACACTATCCAAAAGTAAAGAAATAATAAAAGAAATATCTTGCAATTACGAATTATTGTTTATTGCATTATTTAGTATTAAAATATGAAAATGGATTTTTAGTACAGTTTTCGTAACCAATCAAATAGAATAGAACTGCTTCCTAGAATAGAAAAAGAAGAAGTAAAGAATTGAAGTTATCATGCTAATTATTAGATAAAATTAGAAGCTATAAGCATCAATGAATCGAGAACTGCATTTACTGTGCAGATAATAAAATAAGAGTAAAATAGTTATTACGATAAGTAAATTGGTGATAAGCGGACATAGTCCCAAGCTAGCTTGTCATATGATATAAGAGAATTAAAAAGAATTCAATATCATAATAAAAGAAGGCAGACTAGAATAGAAAAGAGGCGCTTTTAATTATATTTATAATATACAGATTATAAAAGAAAATAAAAGTGACAATTACAAGTAAAATTATAACATAGGTTATAATTAGGTAGAAAGAACAGAAAGACTTATTTAAGACTTAAATTAAGTTAATAAGCAAATAGAGCAGAAACAATAGAAGAGGCTTATTTTAATAAACTTAAGACTTAAATTGAGTTAATAAGCAAGATAATAGAAGTGGCCCATACCAACAGCATTCCCTTTCAGTCAGGAATCGATGCTCTCACAACAGTTAGGTGAGGCTGGGACAAGATTATGTAATTAGGGTAAATAAGTAGCCAATAGAATAAGAAAAGTAAACTAAATGCAAAATAAAAGATTAGACTTAGGGTCTAATAAAAGAGTGATATGCGTTTGGAATAGCCAAAAGGAAGAAGAGCCTAACGAAGCAGTTCATCATAGATTTCAGCAAAGGAGAAGCACGTCCAACTTAGTTACTTTGGGCTAGAAGGAAGTACGAGACTTCAACGGGACATAAGGATACTCTAGGATGGCCCTCTGGGTAGGCCTAACGAAGGTGCATCCTCGGAGGCAGGTCTGTAGGTGTTCCATCAAGGGAGTATGCCTTGACTGCTCTTTGCATGGCAGGACCATTGTTGGCAGTCGGAAGTGGTTGGTGTTCGGAGTAGGATATTCGTATGTCCCAGTACTTGCAAGTAAGTTTATTGGGCAGGACCCAAAAGGATAGTCGCATATGGATATCGGCCAGCATCAAAACCAAGAGCAAGTTCCGGAAAGACTAGAGTTAAAACCAAAAGTCCAATGATTCTTTCACTATCGAGACATTGGATGAAAGGCACCGCCAATTGGATGTCAGATAGTTTGCAGTAGGGCACGACCACTTAACTCTTTTGTGGTCTTTCGATTAGTTGAGGGGTGGCTGCGTGGGGCCATAGCCACGATGACAAAAGAGACAGCCAACTAGAATATCTGTATCGTGGGCCTAATGAAACAATCCTTTACAGATATAGAAAATCCCCGACTGAGTTCCGTACAAGGTAGACCTTGTTGGCGGGATTCAGAGAGTAGACAGAACGATTACGTATAGTCCTCAATGTATGCACTGGGTGGTACGTTGTGGATGTCCGAGCATTAGTATAGACTAGTGCAGACGCATTTTTACGTTTTCATAGTAGACGACGGAACATCTGTATTGTAGGCCTCACGAAGCTGTCCTTTATAGATGTAGTCACAGAATGCCATGGAAGTGAGACGATGGAGTCCTTTGCGAGGAGGATATGAAAGGTACTATAGGTAGTGCCTAGAACCAATATGGTCATTGGGCATATAGCTACATATATATACCAGTTATTAGGTTTTAATCTACTAAGGAGTAGATGGGTACGATTCATGCACCAGGGCGAGAGTATTATAAACTTAATGAACCTAGTATAAAAGTAAATGGAAACAAAACGGTATATGTAGAATTAAGCTTAGAAGTATAGTTTATCCATTCACCAGAACTTTAGTTCTGACCCCCTCCCCATAACATCCTACAGGTTAGGTAGATGGTAGAGACTTCTCAGCTTTATGACACTTGCTTAGAAAGTGTTATAACATGGGTGAGTATTTACTTACTATTATATTTTAAGTCAATTCCATTGTGAGATAATTAATTGAGCTCTGATATATTTGTCTTTGCTTATTTGCAGGATACCAGATACCCAGTTCGTGCTTTAGTGGGCGTGGGTTTTAGCATTTTTGCGAAAAATCCGGACCACTGGAATTCGAGTTGTTACATACATGTTATGAAATATTCTACCAAAAATAACCAAAGGTATCATATTTTCGAATATTTGGATCAAAATGCTTTATTTTAAATACAAAAGATAATCTTAGTAAATTCGATTCAAAAGCCGATGAAGGAATTTTTTTTGGTTATTCTGATAAAAGTAAAGCTTACAGAATTTTTAACAAACGAGAAAGTCTTCATGTCTCATTTGATGAAAATTTCAAAAATATAAACAATGATGATGAAGAAATTTCCGACTCTAATCAAAATAGAATCATTGAAAATAATAATAATAATCAAAATAATATAATTGATAATAATAATAATAATCAAAATAATGTGATTGAAAATAGTAATCAAAATGGCTTGAATTCACCTCCCTGCATTTGAAAAGATCAACCAATTGATAATATAATTGAAAATCTAGATAATAGAGTTTCGACTAGAAGACAGATGGATCAAACGAGTAATGTAGCATTTATAACTAATTTTGAACCAAAATATTATAAGAAAGCATCAAATGATGAATTTTGGATTTTAGCTATGCAAGAAGAACTTAATCAATTCGAAATAATGTCTGGAAATTAGTACAAAGGCCAACTGATCAATCAGTAATTGGAACAAAATGGCTTTTTAAAAATAAAGCCGACGAAAATGGAAATATCATACGTAATAAAGCTATATTAGTTGCATAGGGATATAATCAAGAAGAGGGCATTAATTAAGAAGAGACTTTTGCTCCAGTCGCTCGTCTTGAAGCCATAAGAATATTGCTTGCTTTTGCATGTCATCACAGTTTTAAGATTTTTCAAAAGGATGTTAAAAGTGCTTTCTTAAACGATTTTATAAAAGAAAATGTTTACGTAGAACAACCACCACTATTTGTTTATGAAAAATATCTGGATCATGTTTTTAAACTGAAAAAGGCTTTATATGGTTTAAAACAAGCACCCCGCGCTTGGTATGATCGATTAAAATCACATTTAATTAATTTCGATTTTCAAATTGGTAAAATAGATGTAACATTATTTATTAAAAGAGAATAGAAGGATATATTAATTGTTTAAATTTATGTTGATGACATTATTTCTGGATCTAGTAACAAAAATTTATGTAATGAATTTTGTACAATAATGACAAACGAATTTGAAATGTCTCATACGGGTGAATTAAATATCTTTTTAGGATTATAAATAAAACAATTAAACAATGGAATTTTTATAAATAAATAAAAATACTGTAAAGAACTATTAAAACATTTTGGAATGGATAATACATCAAAGAAGCCCACTCCAATGAGTACTACTACTCATCTAGAAAAAGGTGAACACGGAAAAGAGTTTGATCAAAAATAATATAGAAGCATGATAGGATTCTTACTATACTTAACTGCTAGAAGACCATATATTATGATGAGTGTTTGTTTATGTACAAGATTTCAAGCACAACCTAAAGAATCACATCATCGTGCAGTTAAATGAATTTTAAGATATTTAACCAATACTAAAGATTATGGCTTATTTTATCCAAAAGGCAGTATGTTTGAACTTGTATCTTACAGTGATGCGGATTTTGATGGATGTAAATCAGATAGAAAAGGTACAAGTGGCACATGTCATTTTATTAGCCAATCGTTAGTTTCTTGGTTTAATAAAAAGCAAAATTGTGTTTCTCTTTCAACATGTGAAGCCGAATATATTTCTGCTACCTTTGCTTGTGCTCAAGTTATTTACATGCAACAAACACTTAAAGACTATGGTAAAATAATAAATAAATCTCCAGTATATTGCGATAATATGAGTGCTATAAATTTATCTAAAAATCCAATTAATCATTCTCAGACAAAATATATAGATATTCGTCACCATTTTTTGAGAGATAATGCTAAAAAAGAGATAATAACTCTAGAATTTATAAATACCGAAAATCAAATAGCAAATATTTTTACAAAACCATTAAGCGAACAAACCTTTATGAAGTTAAGACGTGATCTAGGAATTTGTTCGTACACTGATTTGATTAACTAAAGTTATAATAGTTCACTTAAGTCTGTGATAGCCTATATGAAATTTTAACCAAAAATTAATTTTATAACTCTGAATTAATTACTACCGCATAAACTGTTTTTAATAATAACCTTTTAAAATTAAGCAATTAAATAACCACAATTTAAATCCTATAGTTTCACTAAATTACCTCAACTATTTTTTTTAATATAACTATATTTTAGCCATTAAATTCAGTTGCATATTGCTTAGAAATAAATAAACACGAGAAAATTTTATAAAAGTAAATACAAAAAATGTCTTCCGATCATGACTCCACCTATTTAGCTGTTGACTACAAATCCCCTTCATCCAGTAGCACTTATGTATCTCCAACCAAAACCACTCCTACTTCATCTCCTTCCTTAAATATCATCACTTCACCAACATACCATACTGGTTTCTCTCCAAAAGGAAAGAACGCTAAACATTCGGTTGATCTGAAATCATCATCTCTGTCCGACAAAGTCGATGAGATACATCATTATCAATAAGAGATGATTGGCGTTCTACGTGAGATGTATTATGAACAACGCCGTCAAGGTCCCATTTAAACTTTCTCGAAAAATGTATTCTCGCAATCTGTGGTCATTCACCAACAAAAGGTTGTATACATCAAAAGTCTCCATGATTACGAGAAACTCCAACACGAGCACACAACATTACTCCGAGAAACCTATTCAAACCAGGACCCTCAAACCAACCATGGATTGACTCCCCAGCTCGTCCAAGTTGGTCTCCACTCAAGCCGTTGCTTGACGGTACGAAAGTTGAACCAAATTCGTGGGATGTTCAATAACACAATAATTCTGATTCTTCTGATAAACACTAACATTATATATATATATATATATATGTATCATATATTCATTAATGGTTGATATGTATTTTGGTTCATGTATACATTGAATTTTAATAAATTGTCTTCATTAATATTGAAATTCTTCCATATATCAGAAATATGCATGTCACAGACGTTTGTTCCCAGACCACAGATGTTTTTCAGCACTTTTGAGAAATTTTCCTTGTAGTCACAGACGTCTGTCAACACTTTCGGGAAAAATTCCCTGTAGCCACAGACGTCTGTGGATACACGACAAACGTCTTTGAGAGCTCTCTGTTTAAAACTCTTTCAGCCACAGACGTTTGTTGATGCAACATAGACCTCTGTCTACCCTTTTGGACTAAATTTTACTAATGCCACAAACGTTTGTTCCCTACTGACAAATGTCTATCGCGCCTCAATCAGCTACCCTATATAAAGAATTTTACCTCTCTTTCACCATTAACTTCATTCTGACCTCAAAATTCTAAAACCCTAATTCTCAAAACTCCCGAATTTTCAAATTAATGGCTCCTAAAATGGTTTTCGTCTCTAAGAAGCCAAAACAAGGCCAATCATCTTCTTCTACTCAACCATCGGTTACCCAAACTCATATTAATCAATGGCTTCGTAATAATCCAAATGCAACTAGATGGTTTGAGTCTCTTACCAAAAAGAAGATTCACTCCGAACCTTTTTACCATCTTGCAAATGTCATGGAATATGAGATTCTTGCAATTACAACGGCTGCCAGATGCTGCAATTTGGTTAACTACGATGCTAACAAGGTAACCATTAACCCCCTTGCTATTTATCTCTTCTACTCAAATTTATGTAGTTTAGAGATTTGGAATCCTTAGAACGATGAGGGTTGGTTATGGTCTAGTGTATATGGGAAAGTCATTAAAATAGATGTGTATACTCTTGGTTGAATTTTGGGTTGTTCTTATGAAGCAGTTGATTTGACAGAAATACCGGATCATAGTCTATTGTCTAGATATGAAATTACACATCAAATATGGGAGGATAATATGCCACAATGGAAATTTATCTATCTTCGACCTCGTGCAAGGCTTTTAAATTGTATGATAATTAATACCATTATTCCTCATCTTGGTAGTCATGAGAAAATTTGCCCCAATGATCATATAGCCTTATATGCCATATATTATCAACAACGGGTTAATTGGACAAAATTTATTCATGACCAAATTAAAGGATTTTGGTCACAGCATCGTCGTTCCAGTGTGTATTATAACACCCCATATTCTTATAACATTATTTAGAATGTTTAATTAACAAAATTAAATAAAATAATGCAGAGATTAATATGTTGAGAATTGATTAGCTAAGGGTAGCCGTGCCATGTAGTGTACAAACTAAAATTAAATAACAACTTATGTGTTAGGATATGAGAGGGCAATATGGGAAATGGGAGAAGGGCTTATACCCCAAACCCTTAGGAAATAGAACTTACATTCATTTTCATTTTAGCAAATTTAAACATCTAAGGCCGGCCACCATTATTGTTCTCAAGAGAAGATTAAAGCTAGCATTCAAGTAAAGGAAGACAATCAACATAATCAACATCAAATCTCACATCTTTTAATCTCAAAGCTAAGGTGAATAATTACTACATCCCATTTTCTTATGATTTTGGTTTTAAGAATTAGATCCAAAATGGTTTTGCAAGTTTATGCCATGTTTTTGATGATTAAAGTTATATATATATATATATATATATATGCTTGTTGGTGAATTATGCATGTTCATATTAGTTTTTATAATATGTTTGATATGAAAACCATATTTAATGACATCCAAACGCCTTGAAAATTTAAATATAGGTCAGAAATGATATTTTAGAGATGATTTTCAATTTTCATAATTTTCTGAACTAATGTGGATTTTATATAAATTTTCTAGTGAAGAAAATGATTTATTTGGTTATAAGTTATTTACGGCTGAAATAATTATTATTTGGATTTGAAATTTTTATATGTTGGAAATCATATTAAAATAGATTTTTCAGATTTTTTCTAGATTTTTCCTAAGTGTTTTGATGAATATATAAAACTATTTAAGGTATGCGACTTAAATGTTTTATATATTTAATTAAGGAGAAGGGGCATTTTATAAAACAAACTGATTATTTAATTCTGAAAAATAGTGGCAGCACTTTTCTGAAAAGTATTTGTTAACCAATGAGAATTTGACAAATAAAGGCAGGTTAGTTAAAAATTATCCTTTTTAAGTTAAAAAACAAAGAAATCGTACTTTTGGCATGTTTCAGCCAATTCTAGTATTAAACCTTCTGATCCAGAACTTCCGACAAGGTCGAGAGGTTCAAAGCTTTCCACAATGTCAAACCAATGCATATAGTATCAATTTACTTGGTACATAATGAATTGGAAAGAGTCGAAGGATTTTTAATCGAAAGGTTGGTTGCCGAAGGGGTTGAAGTATGTTTGTTTTATAAGCCAAAGAATCACCTTCTTTGCTTTCGAATAAGAGCTTTCGACTTGGTTGCTTTCGACTAGGTCAAATGTTTAAAATAAAGGTTTTAAACCTTTCGACACAGTCGAAAGGTTACTGCTGTTTTATCGCTATTTTGTTTTGAAACCCTTCAACACAGTCGAAAGGTTACTGCTGTTTTATCGCTATTTTGTTTTGAAACCCTTCAACACAGTCGAAAGGTTACTACCGCTTTTGTTTGGTTTTGTTTTGAACCTTTCGACAAAGACGAAAGGTTTACTTGTTTTAAAACTAGCCGCTTCTCCATGCTTTCGAAAGGAAGCTTTTGATTTACCCTTGTTTTATAAATTGAAGAATAACCCAAGCTTTTGAAGGAGTTGTTTTAAAAGGCAGTGGCCTGTTGTTTTAAATAAAATGTTTTAAAGCTTTCGAAGCAGACCTTCGGACAAGATCGAAAGGTTGCTTCCAATGAAGTCGAAAGGTTTTAAAAGAAGGTTTTCCACTTATTTTAAATACTCAATGGCATCAACAAGAAGAAGAAAACCATGAACCTTCTACACCTAGCACTCCTCGATAAAGCTACTATCATACTTCCCGACAACCGCCTTCATCCAATCATCATGCAGAATATTTTTTCGACTCCAACTTACAAGAAGCTCATCTTGAACCAACGGCGGAAGAATCTATTTCTGATTTGGCCATCAAAAATCAAAGAATAATCACGGCAAATCAGAGAGCATTAAATAGAAAGATGATAGGATTAGAACGGTCTTTCTCCACTAGAATGACAAAGATGGAGAAGACATTAGACAAAGTTGTCTCCATATTAGGGAAGGTAATGCGTAAGGTTCGTGGTCGCTCTTCCTCCCGATCATCATCCTCACCTTCCCCAACACCTCCACCTCGGGATCAAACACTAGTCTTTCATGCACAACCCTCTCCCGCAGGTCCATCACACGGAAAAGTCCTATAAAATCCGAGGAAGAGGAAGAAGACAGCGATGAGATGTATGTGCCCAACATTCCTCATTTTCAACAACCATACATGGAATTTCACGGTCTTTCCATTCAAGAAGATGAGGAGTACAATAACTAGACATAGTGGCCAGGCTCGTATGATCAGGATCCATCTTCTTACAGGGAGTATTACAAGAATTACGGCAGATTATCTTATTCCCACAATCAATATAATTAGATTTTATTTTTCTGTTATTGTATAACTTCTATTTTTCATTCTGTGTTGAACGTTACTACTTAATGATTACGTGCTTTGATTGTTTAATATTTGTTGGTCATTTTTCCCTATATTTTTTGATAATAACAAAGGGGGAGAAAACTATGCATATACATAGGGGGAGTCAACACATAGATAAACATAATAATACTTCAATTGTTCTGATTATATGTAGTTGGTTTATGGTTGTATAGTTGTCATCATCAAAAAGGGAAAGATTGTTAGAACCTCCAACTTATGTTTTAATGATAACAAATACACAATCATATACATAGATATAATTTATCAAAAATTGCAGGTATATACAACAAGTAGACACCGCGATCGAAGAAATTATCAAAGATATGAAGATTCAAAGAGAGACGAAGATCCATTGATCATACTAAAGGTTATTCTATTGTAAAAGAGTCATAGATAATATGTTGTTAAGGTCCCCTTGAATATATATGCGTACACAACCTTATATACATCAAAAACATATAGGAAACTGCAATTTCATCTCATAGACGTCTGAGGTGTACTCACAGACGTCTGTGACAAGTTTTGGTTTAAAAATAAAAACACCGACAGACGTCTGAGGTATACTCACAGACGTCTGAGACAAGTTTCGGGTTAAAAAATAAAAAAGGCACAGATGTCTGTCATCAAACCATAGATGTCCGTCGAGGCAAAAACCGTCATATTCGAAAAGACACTTCTTTTTTAAACCAAAGAAAATTTTCTTTCTTGAAGAGTTGCAGCCATTAAAACAAAAAAAATTCTTCAAAAAGCAATAGCCTTTCATCTGCACCTCTCTAACTCTATAAATAAGCATCTTGATTGAGAACTAACTTAACTTGCTTTTGATCAGTTCTATATTCTCTTGATTTATAAGCATTATCTTAGAAATACAATGTTTATATTCTCAAACGATTATAACCTTTTGGTTAAATTCACTTCCTAAAAACTCAAAGCAATCATATTCATATACTCAAAGGAGATCATAGGAAGATCTGTACAGTAAGTCAAAAATGATGTTATTGGAACACAAGATTGTCAAAGGAACTTTTTGCATTAAGCCTATTCCTCCGGGAGAAGTGAGGTTTGTTGAAAGTAAATACCGAAGAGGAGCTTCGGGACTGGACATAGGATGGGAGGTCTGAACCAGTATAAAAATTCTGGTTTGCACGCTTGTTATATTCTACTATTTTTTATCTACTATTGCATTAATATATATGTATATACTTGCATATTATACACAAGATAAATAGTATACGATCCAGTAGACTTTCATAATATATAATATACAACAGGTCTTTACAAAAAAAGAACTTTAATACACATACACACATCAGAGTACAATTACCTTATCATTAGTTCCTGGACAGTTATAACAACCTATCCTTACAACCTATGATAAATACAACCATAAAAAAACAGCAGAAGATAAAGAAAATACGGGAATATGTCTTGGAGGCATCCAGCTCGACCACTGCAGCTCTAAATGTCTAGCTAAATTTGAAAAATATGCTCGGGCTGACTTGAATATTATAAGAAAAATAATGCTAGGAAGAAAAATAAGGGTTTTAAACAAGTTTTTAAGAATTAAAAGTGAATAATAGAAATAAATTTTTACTTTCGAAAAAAATGGAAGCCATCAAAAGAGTTTTTGAACTTAAGAAAGAAGAGGATGAACTTTGGAAAAAAGGAGCAATGGAATAAAAATGAGAGAAAATATGGAAAACAATCATACACCTATCTCACTAGTATAAGTATATTACAAACTATTATATTTTCAATACTTAGAAAATATCCATATATTTACCTTAACGGTATAAGTATATTAACAAAACTTGAGGGAGATTTCCTCTTTTCCAAAATCATATTTAAATGGGCCAAAACATATATCAACGAAACCATTACCGATTTTAACATAAGTGCATCGTTAGCAATTAGCAGCATGTTGTTTACTTATAGTGTAGAAATATCTATGTACCTTTTAGTGGTTCTTTCTTATGGACATATGCTTCCTCTACATTTTGACCGAAAATCAAACCATTTGATTTTCTATCAAAATACTTATTCAATTTTGATGCTTATAGAATGACAATGTTAGACCCATGTTTTCCAAACGTTGACAAAGTGAAATTAATAACAGCACCGAGTCTGGATGAACCACCCCCATAATAGGAGTCAAAATAGGGAAAGGAAGCAAAAACAAAATCCAGATAGTATCGTGCCCAAAATCCCTGAGCAACAGTAAAATATAAAAACTGCACCCACCCATTGAACGTAGCTTCGACACTATAGCCTGATATAGCTATAAGATGCAGGAACCAATTTGCAACCTTCACGCTCACTTCAAAAGGTAGAACTGCAGCACAGTTTCTAAGTCATAACAAGATGTAAAAACTGTGTTGCTGCACAAAGACT
This sequence comes from Allium fistulosum, assembly GCA_030737815.1. Taxonomy (NCBI): domain Eukaryota; kingdom Viridiplantae; phylum Streptophyta; class Magnoliopsida; order Asparagales; family Amaryllidaceae; genus Allium; species Allium fistulosum. The sequence continues at coordinate 1,250,020,512 of CM060905.1, forward strand.
ATACTAATGACACATAACTGCAGCACAACCCCATAAGCGACTATACGCAAAACAGGGATGTGCTGCTATCTTAAACTAACATCTAAAAGTGGTAGGTATACACCACAATTTAGCATCAAAATCTATAAGGGTGCACCTCCATTCGATGTCGATGTGATAGAACAACGCCGTAATCCTATGTCAATAATTAATAAAGAATGCACTATCATCATGATGTGACAAAATAGTGCTGTAATCCTAAAAACACCTACCATAAACATAATGACTCGAGGGATGAGGCGATAGAAAAAAGACTGCTTCGTGACTAAGAGCCAAACCTCATTCCTCAAAGGCAAGCCAAAAGATCTTAACTTCATCCCTAGGATCATCAAATCTAGTTAAAGGGCAAAGGCGATGGCTCTCTCCTCCAATGTTGAGAGCTCAAAATAGGTTCATCCAAGGCAATGCAATCACTATCCAAAACACCATCACAACCTCTTCTACTAAGCCATGCAACTCAAACTTTCCTCAACACCATGTTATGATAATATCGTAGATTGGACGCAGTACAACTTCAGAACTGTTGGTGCAGTTCAAAGGCTATACATCATCAGAACCCTAGGCATAATGAAGGCACAAACCGCAAACAAAGAAAAGCGAGGATCTAAAGTGCTAATAATGATATGGCTCTACCTGAAAAGAAAGGGCAGTTCTTCATTATAGCTTTATCTATAGGTATGTGCAGTCCATGTGCCCGTTGCTTTGCAGAATTGGGAATGCATAATCTATTCAAAATTTGGGTTTTCCTGTCTTAATTCCAAACATTCTTTCTTGAATTTCAAACTTCTCACCAAAGTTCAAAATCCAACCGCTCAAATTATAATTTCCCACCAAAAGCCATGTTAGCACTCCATGCATACTACACAAGTGAGATGGATGTTCGACACATGGCGTAATCCAACTGCAGAAATCAAGAGAGGGGAAGGATGACGATGGCAATCCATGTGAATCCGTGTGTACTAAAAATGAATAGTGCATTGTAGCAGGAAAAAAGGGAGAATTTTACTTTACTCTATTTAGACACACAAAACGAAAATTTGTACTCTCTGCCATTTTTGTTTATACTAAGAATCAAGAAAGAAGAAAGTGACATTTTACCCATGGACGTAGGATTCTTTACCATCCAAACCACATAAATTTCCTATGTCCTTTTATTATTTTCAATACTTCACTGTTTTTCATTTCATCATCACTTGAATCGAGATATTGAACCGACTCTTAATATGTCAAATATTTCCCCTTCATAATTACGTAAGCATTAAAATAATATAATTACTCCTCTTAAAAAGTAAGATTAATTTTACTTAATTTTATTGATTCATGTGTCCAGCATCGTGATTACTTATACTTGGGCGTTTCTGAGATGAAAATCTCATTAAAAAATTTAGTGCTAGAAGGTGAGTCGATTTCCCTCTCTAGTAAACTTTACCTACATTTTCTTCAAATACCATGAATCCCACCGATTACTCTACTCCCCATGTCCAAGAACACCTTCACCTAGCCTCGAAAATCCCAAAAAGGCCATTCATCCCTTCTATAGCCCAAATTGAGGTGGAAGCTTCTGCAGAGCCCACCTTAGACCCTATCCTAGCTGCTCTTCAAGCCTTAATGAACCAAATGAACCAATGCATGAAAGGATTTGAGAGATCCATGGCCCAATATACTGCTGTTAGGCCAACCTCCCTCAATCGTTCATAGCTCACCACTATTACTCATAAATTGTGCTGGCATTGCAACGTTTGAGTGATAATGGCACTCTCAGAAATGAGAACGATGAAGCTGGCCTAAAAACCAATGCCAAACTCGAAGGTAAGTGTCATATCAACCCTATGATCAAATCTTGCTAACATAAACCCACTACCACTAAAGAAGCAGCAACGAACTGCTCCAGATGATGATGAAGTTACTTTACTCTATAGAGACGGTTTATCTCAAATGGATCCTAGGGAAGACGGGATTCGACAGCTGAAAGTTCGTATAGAGCAGCTAGAAAAACTTTTTCCGTAGATGACCAAAGTAGAAGTAAGGGAAGAAGGATCTTACCCATTTAGAGAAACCATCATAGAAGCAGACTTTTCCGACAACTTCAAAGCCCCGACTATTGACAAATTCAACAAAACCGCAAGTACGGATGTAACGACCTGGAATTTCGAACACTTCGTATTTAAATACATGCATTATTTAAATATTTGTATCTAAGATTTTTAATGTGATTAAATATGATTTTATAACCTTGTTAAACACTTTTTAATTAATAACTAATGTTAGAAACCTTATTTTGAAATGTGTTTACAAAAATATACACTTTGGATAAATATTTAAAATGTGACGGGAAAATATTTTGTTAAGGATCAACTTTACGTTAAGTAAAAGTTGTTTGGATTGTTGTACACTACTAAGTTATCATATGCGCATATAAATAAGAATTAAATATTCTATCTTCCTAAGCAAATAATCAATTAAACTAAGTGTTATATTAGTACAAGTAAGTATAGACAAAAATTACTAAAGGACCCCTAAATTAAGGCGGTGATTAAGGAAGTATGGTGTGAAAGAGTATGGATGTGTAAGGGTATGGTATGCATGTTCTTTAGCTTGGAAGAAGAGTGTTTTTAACATCTTTACCACTTATTTCCTAAGTCTATAAATACACACACACATCCACTTCATATCTTCACAAATTCATATCTAAACTAATGACTCCACTTTCATATCTCCTCTCTATCTTTTTAGAAAACTATGCAAATCATATCCAATCACCACCAAACTTTGCTATTGTTATTATATCATCATCAAAACATGGTTTAGCCTCTAAAAAGTCAAAGAATGATGGAGCAAGGGGGAGCAAGGCCCATGGCCATGAGCATGATGAGGAGAGAGGAAGATGGTTGTTGTGTGCGTAAGGTAGGAGGAGGAGACCATGGATGTGATTTTTGGTGGAAGTAGGAAGATTTTGGATGATTGAATATTGATAGGAAAGTTTGGGTTGATTAAATGTGAGTTATTCTCACTTTGAATCAAGTTAATAACTTGATAATATCACTTGATAATTGCTTGGTAATTCATTTGTTAAATTGCTTGCTATATAGTAGTAATGACGGACATTAACAACTTAAAGTTAAATCCTTGATTATATGCTTTAAAAGTTGTAAATTGTTAAAGTAGCGGGCTTATAAACCATTGAATTGTGATAAGTCATTTGAACATTCAAAATGGACAACTGATGTAAATACATGTGTTGAAATATGTTATAAATGATATGGTCTGAAATTAGAAGTCATATATATGTATAAATTAAATGACACTAAATATGGAATTGAATACATAATTGTCCGTATAACGATAGTCGCTATAAACGCACTTTAAAATCCCTTAACTTGAATTTGTGAAAAATTAAAAATTAAGAAAATATTTTAATATTACTTGTTTTGGTTGATTTATACACTTATATAAGTGTTTTTAAAAGCAAAGTATATGTTTTGAAAAGTTATAGAAAATGCAAACCAAAGTTGCAAAAGTTAACACTAAAAAGGTCGCCATATTGACACTTCAAATAACTTGTTTTTGAAAAATAATGTTTATTTTTGTATAAACTTTCTTAGGGTTTTCTTTACCTTTTTAAAAAGCTAATAAAATATTATTCTTATCGAAAACAAGTTAAGTATACTTCATTAATGACATATATTTAGCAGAATATATCCCTGTTCTGCTTCTGCTATTGTATAAATTTGAACATTTATTTATATATACCAATTAATTCTAATTTACGTGTTATTATTCAATTTGTTGCAATGTTGATAATAATGCGTTGTTATTATTGTTCGTTTGACTATTTGAATTGTGCTCGGCCAGTTTATGAGCAATTAATTTCCATATGCATGGATTGGGTAGATACGAACACCTTATGACTATAATTTCACAGTTTGACTATAAGGTGTTCGACGAAAATATTTGATTAAGTAATTGCTATAATAAAAGACGTTTATTATAATTTTAAAGATGTTTATCTTTTAAATGAAATGTTTTCCTTTAAAGAAATAAAAACATTTGTGAAGTGATTTTATATAAAAGAGATTTATATAAACATGGTTCATAAAATATGTTTTCATATAAACAAAAGAGGATTTAAAGTGTTAACTGGAGAATTTAAATCTTGGTGGTTTGAAGTTGATTTCAAAATGATTTTGAGGAAGTAACTGATACTGTGTTTGAAAGTATTTGTGATTATTAGTGCAAAATGATTTTGAGGAAGTAACTGATACTGTGTTTGAAAGTATTTGTGATTATTAGTGCAAAATGATTTATCACTTCGAGGAACAAATTGATTTGTTATGTTACCAATGATTCAGGTAACTTGTAACTAAAAAATGGGCAAAGGGTGGTTTAACCCTTAGTATAGTCTACTCTTTATATAGAGGGATATACTTTGTTTATTTATCGTATAAAGACTGAGACCCAGTTGCCTTGTTATTGGGAAAAACCTCCCGATCTGATTGCATATTGTTTAATATGCTTTTATAGTATAGTATTTTTGGATTTCCAAATACATATGTCAAATGCACCACTATATTATTATACAGAGTAATTGATACCGGCTTTGAAAAGTTTTGACGTAAATCCCAAGGAAAAGTATGATTTGATATAAAAGATATATATTATTTCAAAAGGATTTGAAATGAAACTGGGAATTTGGTTCGAAGAGATTATTTTTGAAAAGGATTATATTTTGAAAATAATAAATTTAATGAGATTTTATAAATCTAAATGTGAAGATTAAGCTTAAATAGGTATTTTGGGAATTGCATATATTTTTTGTTGTATCGTAAGCTCCTGGAGTCCTATTTGTGAATAGTAGACTACGTTGGTTTGACCCTGTATCTAATTGGATACCCAGTTAGATAAGGATACATAAAGAATTACAAGTGGTAGTGACGGAGCTCCAATAATAATAATATATATTTTACCTGTTTATTATTTGCTATTTATCTTGTATTGTTGTATCTTTTCTGCTTATTATTTTTTCCGTTATTGACATATTTATTGAGTTCGCAGGTAAGGATATTGTTATCTCTCTCATCAGAGTTGTGCAGTGGTAGGTTTATTGTATTTGAATTTTCTCTGCATTAATGCACACCTAGTAGAATAAATGATTAGTACTTTGATAAGTTGTATTATATAAAAATTGTATCATATACATTTAGTTGTGTTGTATATTTATCAAATAATATTGTATGGTAAATTGGTAGTTTTCATCCATAGTTTTAGATTGGACAAATTTTTCGGTGATTTTAACTGGTCCGAAAATCAGGGTCGTCACAGCTGGTATCAGGCTTTGGTTAGTTGCCGAAATAAAATTTGTCTAGGTTAGTAAATCAACATAGGAATTTTAAAATGAAACTACCTTAATTAGATAATTAAAATGGATAGAATAAAGTACCATACCTCCGACCGGGATTATGGGTGATATTATTTTGATGTGCTTTGTTTTGTTGACGGTTTGTCTTTTGTTATATTTTTCTGTCCTTGGAATTTCGAAAATGAAATTCTTTTAAGGGGGGAGAATGTAACGACCTAGAATTTTGAACACTTCGTATTTAAATACCTGAATTATTTAAATATTTATATCTAAGATTTAATGTGATTAAATATAAGTTTATAACCTTGTTAAAAACATTTTAATTAATAACTAATGTCAGAAAACTTATTTTTGAAATGCGTTTACAAAAATATACACTTTGGATAAATATTGAAAATGTGACAGGAAAATATTTTGTTAAAAATCAACTTTACATTAAGTAAAAGTTGTTTGGATAGTTGTACACTACTAAGTTATCATATGCACATATAAACAAGAATTATATCTTCCGTCTTTCTAAGCAAATAATCAATTAAACTAAATGTTATACTAGTAAAAGTAAGTATAGACAAAAAGTACTGAAGGGTCCCTAAATTAAGGCATTGATGAAGGGAGTATGGTGTATAAGAGTATGGATGTGTAAGGGTATGGTGTGCATATTCTTTAGCTTGGAAGAAGAGGGGGTTTTAACATCTTTTCCACTCATTTCCTAGGTCTATAAATACACACACATTCACTTCATATCTTTACAAATTCATATCTAAACTAATGCCTTCACTTTCTTATCTCCTCTCTAACCTTCTAGAAAACTATGCAAATCATATCCAATCACCACCAAACTTTGCCATAGTTATTATATCATCATCCGAACATGGTTTAGCCTCTAAAAAGTCGAAGAATGATGGAGCAAGGTGGAGTAAGGCCCATGGCCATCAGCATGATGAGGAGGGAGGAAGATGGTGTCCTTGTGCATAAGGTAGCAGGAGAAGGCCATGGACGTGAGTTTTTGTGGAAGTAGGAAGTGTTTGGATGATTGAATGTTGGTAAGAAAGTTTGGGTTGATTAAATGTGAGTTATTCTCACTTTGAATCGAGTTAATAACTTGATAATACCACTTGATATTTGCTTCCTAATTCACTTGTTAAATTGCTTGCTATATATTAGTAATAACATACATTAGCTACTTAAAGTTAAAGCCTTAATTATATGCTTTAAAAGTATGTAAATTGTTAAAGTAGTTGTTTTATAAACCATCGAATTGTGATAAGTTCATTTGAACGAAGTGATCTAAATACATGTGTTGAAACATGTTATAAATGATATAGTATGAAATTGGAAGTCATATATATATGTATAAAATGTAATGACACTAAATATGGAATTGAATACAGAATTGTCCGTATAGTGATGGTCGCTATAAACGCACTTTGAAATCTCTTAACTTGAATTTGTGAAAAATGAAGATTTAAGAACATGTTTTAATAAAAATTGTTTTGGTTGATTTATACACTTATATAAGTGTTTTGAAAAGAAAAGTATACGTTTTGAAAATTTATATAAAATGCAAACCAAAGTTGTAAAAGTTAATACTAAAAGGTCGCTATATCGACACTTTTAAATAACTTATTTTTTAAATATAAGGTTTATTTTTGTAGAAACTTTCTTATGGCTTTCTTTACCTTTTTAACAAGTTAATAACAAATTATTCTTATTGTAAAAGTTTTGAAACTTAAATCATTTGATAACTAGTTAAATGGAGAGGCAAAATTTATAGCGAAATAGTCATTATATGAGCAATTCGGTAAAATTACCTTGTTTTCGCAAATTTCTATAAAATAATTAAAAGATATTATTTGGGATTTTTCTTTATGTTTTTCAAGTACCCAAAGTATACTAACTATTGTAAAAAGGATGGATCTAAAATCATTTGTTAAGGCATTGAAAACTAGATACAAATTGTAGAAAAAATGTGTTAAAACGTGTAACAGAACTTTAGACAGCATTTCTTGAAATCCTATCTTTTCTATTTAAAACTGTGAATTGTATAAAAATGATATTTAAATGAACTATTTTTTCTAATCTTTTTATTGTTGTTTTCTAACTTATATTAGAGTGTTTTAATGTTTAAATATATTTTTAGTAATTATATAAGTTTTGAAAAAGGTAATTAACTTTGTTTAACGCTAAAAGCCAACGAGTAGACTTGTCTATTTATGAGATTCAAGAATGAAGTGTCTAGGCAAGGCTTTGATGCAACCAATGCTCTAACGTACCTAGCTTCACTCTTAGGCAAGGAGTAGTATAAGTTGAAATATCGAAAATGAGTTAAGTATTCTTCATTAATGACATTTATTTAGCAGAAGAAATCCCCTTCTGCTATTATATAAATCCGAACATTTATTTACATATACCAGTTAATTCTAATTTATGTGTTATTATTCAATTTGTTGAATTGTTGATAATAATGTGTTGTTATTATTGTTTGATTGACTATTTGAATTGTGCTCGGCCAGTTTATGAGCAATTAATTTCCATGTAGGGTAGATGCGAACACTTTGTGATTATAATTTCACAGTTTGACTATAAGGTGTTCGGTGAAAATATTCGATTAAGAAATTGTGATAGTAAAAGGCGTTTATTATAATTTAAAGACGTTTATCTTTTAAATGAAATTTTTTCCTTTAAAGAAATAGAAATATTTGTGAAGTGAGTTATATAAAAGAGATTTATATAAACATGGTTTATAAAATATGTTTTCTTATAAACAAAAGAGGACTTAAAGTGTTATCTTGAGAATTTAAATCCTGGTGGTTTGAAATTGATTTCAAAAAGATTTTTAGGAAGCAAACCATACTGTGTTTGAAAATATTTGTGATTATTAGTGCAAAATGATTTGTCACTTCGGGGAACAAAATGATTTGTTATGTTACCGATGATTCGGGTAACCCGTAACTAAAAATAGGCAAAAGGGTGGTTTAACCTTAGTATAGTCTACTCTTTGTATAGAGGGATATAATTTGTTTATTTATCTTGTGAAGGCTGGGACCCAGTTGCCTTGTTATTGGGAGAAACCTCCCCATCTGGTTGCATATAGTTTGATATGCTGTTATAGTATGATATTTTTGGATTCCAAATAAATATATCAAATACACCACTATATTATTAAACAGACTAATTGATACCAGTTTTGAAAAGGTTTTGACTTAAATCCTTAAGAAATGTAAGATTTGATATAAAAGATATATATATATATATATATATATTATTTCGAAAGGATTTGAAATGGAACCAAGAATTTGGTCCAAAGGGATTATTTTTGGAAAGGATTATATTTTGAAAATAGTAAATTTAATTATATTTCATAAATCTAAATGTGAAGATTAAGCCTAACTGGGTAGTTTAGGAATTGCATATTTGTTTATTGTGTCGTAGGCTCCTTGAGTCCTATTTGTGAATAAGAGAACTATGTTGGCTTGATCCTGTATCTAACTGGGTACCCCGTTAGATAGGGGTATGTAGGCAGTCACAAGTGATAGTGTCGCAGCCCCAATAATAATATATCTATTTCCTGATTATTGTTTGCTATTTATCTTGTGTTGTTGTATCTTCTCTACTCATCATTTTATTCTTCTATTGACATGTTTATTGAGTTTGCAGGTAAGGATATTGTTGTCTCTCTCATTAGAGTTGTGCAACGGTAGATTTATTATATTTGATTTTTCTTTGCATTAAAGCACACCTAATAGAATAAATGATTAGTACTCTTATAAGTTGTATTATATAAAATTTGTATCCTATACATTTAGTTGTGTTGTATATTTATAAAATAATATTGTGTATTAATTAGTAGTTTTATATCAGATGGATTTTTCGGCAATTTTAACTAGTCCGAAAATCCGAGTCGTCACACCGAATGACCACATCTGCACCTTTGAGCAATATATGGAAATTCTAAAAGTAGGGAGGATGGCTTGGTGCAAACTTTTTCTAGTTTATCTATTTGGACATTATAAATAGGACCCTGTTCTCTCCACTTTTTAGTCATAAATATTTGGAAAATACCTTGAACCTCCGACATTCTCTTTCTTTAGTTGGATTTAGAAATTCATGTAAGGATTCTTACCCTTTCTAATTATTCTTTTAGTCTATTTTCTTCTTATCCAACCTCTCTAAATCTAAAAAATTATATATATACCTATCCTTCTCTATGTATACATATCAAAAGAAGGAAATATAGAAAAGAGTTGCTTTAGCATTGCAAATCCATACAAGAGAAGCTAAGGATAATCTATGAGTGGAAATCTTAGTATTTATTTTTCAATATTTGATTAGTATATCTATATGGATTTGAATATGCCTTAGGATTTTTGGATTGTGAAAACAAAATAGATAAAATCCCCTAAAATTCTTTTTTATTTCGATATGTCAATTCTAGATGGAGATTCTTAATTATTTATGTTAATTTGATGGAGTTTATATTGTTCCGCAATTTCTAATAATTTCATAGTTTATTCCACTTCTCCTCCTTCTTTGATTCAAATTGTGAGTTTTCAATAATGAAATAAGGGTTTGGAGTAAGAATTCTATTCATAGTTTACACCACTTACCCATACAAATTCCTTCGTTTATTTCTTTGTAAAAGAGGAGTTGAATAGAATATGAAATTAAAATTGCAATTCCTATTGTTTATGATATTCCATTTAATTGATGTCATAAGTTGGGTTTCTATTTCTATTTACAAGTCTATTAATTGCAGTTTTGGTTATGGATATTTTATCCTTATTACGAATATTAGAATCCATTGTTATGGATATTGAAATCTCAGGAATTTGAAGGAAAAGGACTTGTATTAGTATTATAGTTAAAAGTATTGATATTTAACGCTAGTTTAGGGCATATAATCTGCACATTTAGAATTTATTAGGCACGAATATATATATATATATATATATTAGTGTAATAAACATATAATTACGATGTATAATTGTGTAGTTAATAAGGTAGTAATTGTCATTAATTTCCCTATTTAGAAAGGTAATTGATATTTTAAGGCATAATAATGAAGATTCCTTATAAGGCCTTAATTATGAAACGGTGAGATGAGTATCATAATTATGAAGAGTATTTAAATCATGGCTAAGTCCTAGGGATGCGAGGCCAGTAAAGTTGCTTGACAGAAGTCTGCTCTTCACTATGAGGCTATCTATAGTTCTGTACACTTCCTATCGATATGAGACATCTCCTATATCAAAAATTTGTGATGACGCAAGGTTAGTCCCAAAATTTCTAGGATAAACCTGCCCATTTAATCTGGCTACTAGTTCCTATGAATAGTCAGACTAATGTAAGACGTCATTATGAGTATGGGCCATAATACAATGGGCCTGCTTTAGGGTCTTGAGGTATTTAGTGGTTGTTTGAGGGCCTGCCTCTTTTCTCCAAATGAAGTATTAAATGGACAAAGGGCTAGTTATTAGGCATGAGAGGTGGTATCTCGATAGGGGTCTGCTCTGGGATAAGGTATTAAGTGACTAATTGAGGGTCCGCCTTTCCATAAAAAAGTATTAAGTGGCTCAAGAGATTTCATGCGATGTCAGTTAGATAGTCACCTTTGAGGGGTCTGTCTTGGGAATGGGTATTAAATGATGAGGTCTGCCTCAATTGAGATCTTAAATGGCCAGAGTCTGTATATTTTCCAATAAAAGGTATTAAATGGCCTGGGTTATATCTCTCGCATTGTTAGATATTTATGATGTGGGATTTAGAAACCTGCTTTGGGAATGGAAGGTATTAAGTGGTTAATCATGGACCCGCCTCCTTTCCTTATAAGAAGCATTAAATGGTTTTATGTATGTAGACATATTCTTATTTTGAAATACACTATCCAAGTACTCAAAAGGTAAGACTTGAGATTTTTATTCACTAGACATTTGTTGTTCTGACTCCCTTCTCACTACAACATAGGTTAAGGATGGAGTGATGATGGTGATAATGCTTAAAGGTAGAGTGGCATAAGCTTATGGCAGTTATTATTATCTTTCATGATATTTTTATGTTGTACCCATGTATTTGGACAAATGATGTAACATATCTAATGTGACAGTTTTATGATGCTTTGTATTTTGACATTTCAAATGGTTTTGAAATAAATGGGTACTATTTGATATTATATTTTATTCCATCCATCATGAGTTTTGAAAGAATAATTATTGCTCTATACTTTTACTTCTTTTTCCAACCAATAACCAGCCTTAGAATGGATCTAAGTTTCGATAGGCCTTTGCTAGGTCGAAATTTAGGCCTGCTCCGAGGTGGATTGTTACATTTGGTATCAGATCTTAGTTTACTCGATCAATGGGAAAACTATACATATAACTGGCGTACTTGTTATTTTTGAAAAGGTTTTTCAAAAATGATTTTGAAATAATTCTTACTATGCATATACATACACACCCTTATTTCTTTAAACATACGCATACACACTAGGCAACCTTTTTTCTTTCAGCATATAATATTGCCTTGGGAATTCATCACTAAAGATTTAACCTACAAATAGTTGATATGTCTGATAATCAATCTTCTTCCGAAAATGGGATCCTTCCCTACGAAACAGCTCCCATTCGTGGAATGCCCAAATGGTTTAGATAATATCTTAGGACTGTTGAGCAATTTCCTATTCCTCATGCTGCACCGGTGGCACCTGCTTCCCCGCCTGTCAATGCAGTACCCCATTCTACTGACTTTCCTAAGTTGTGTAAGGACTTTCTTAATATGGGAGGGAAGACATACTTTGGAACGGAAGGATATCTGGAAGTTAAAGCATGGGTTAATGATAGCGAGAGGATATTTAAAGAGCTTGATTGGGAAGATTAGCTAAGAGGAGGATGGCAGCCTGACACCTCAAAGGAGAAGCTTTATATTGGTGGAACTTTGTGACTGAGGAAGACGTTGGAAGAATTTTCTCATGGGAGGAATTCAAGAATAGATTAGATATATGGTTTATATCCAAGGTAAAAGTGAGTATGCAATTGGAGAAATTTATTCAGTTTAGGCAAGGAGACTCCACTCTTAAAGTGTATATAGCTAAGTTCACAAAGTTGGCTAAATTTGGAATGAGCTTGATAGATACACCTATGAAAAAGGCCATGTAGTTTGTAAAGGGCCTAAATTCTCTGTTAAGAGAAATGTTGTTGACCCAAGTACCCATTAGTACCACGTATGAGATGTTATTGGAGATGGCAATGCTACACATAGCTAGTGTGGACGATAAGGAGGTAGAAAAGGAGAAGGCTGCACCTACCCAACAACAAGGAGGGTCCAAGAAAGGAAGCTTTTGAGCTAACAAGAAATTGAAGGGGAAATTTAAGAAGGATGGTAAGGTGTGCAAGCAATGCCAGAAGAAAGGTCATGAGGCTAAAGAATTAGGGTGAGTCTAATGAAGGAAGCTTCTAAAGGGAAGTGCTTTAATTGCCGCGAGGAAGGGCATCTCAAGAATCAATGTACTAAGTAGGAAAAGGAAAGATCAAGCGGACAAGCTTATGTTATTAAAGTCGTCACTATTGCAAGTAGACCACCGAGAGTCCAAGGGAAGGCAACATTAGAAGGTATAACTCTTATTTCCGGGGTTATAATTCGTACACTATTTGATTCAGAGGCATCACATTCCTTCGTTGCTAGGAATGTAGTTAACTTTTTAAACCTTCAAACCCAGATTGTCACCAACCCAATAGTGGTCTCTAATCCTATTCTGCCTTCGACATAGCTCTTTTTTATTTGCAAAGACGTATTGTTGGACATATGCGACGTTGATTTCATATGTAATGCATACGTTTTAAATTTTGAAGGGTATGGACTTATCTTGGATATGGATTAGTAGCATATTGTGGAGCAATTTTTGATTGTGATTGGAGGGTTATACGATTAAGAAGTTGTGGAGGCCGTGATCTAGAAATTCTTTGTACACCCTAAAATTTAGTTGAGTTAAGCTATTTATACTCACTAAGTCTATATGTTGCGGGAGAACCATCATCTATACCCGTAATTTGTGAATTTCTTGATGTCTTTGAGAAAGTATCATGTATCCCACCTTGTAGGGAGGTCGAGTTTCGAATAGATTAGAGAAGGACACAATGCCAGCCACCCTACGTTTAAGACACATGGCCCCAAAAAAAGAAAGGATTCATCTGAAGGAGTACTTCAGAGTGGGGAGCCCATGTTGTTTTCGCCACTAAGGCAGACGGTTCTTTGAGACTTTGCGTCGATGATAGTGAATTGAACACGTTGATAAGGAAGAATAGGTACCCTTTACCTAGGATATATGACTTGGTTGATGAGCTTAGATGAGCTAAAGTCTTTTCTCAATTAGACTTAGCAACTGGATTCCATCAGTTAAGTATTGTTGAAGGAAGCAAGTCGAAGACTGCATTTCGCACACTAGATGGACTTTATGAGTGCAAAATGATGACTTTTGGATTGACGAATGCCCCAGCATACTTTGCGTATTTGATGAGTAGAGTATTTATGGGTAAACTTAATAAATTAGTTGTTATGTTCGTTGATGATATTTTGGTTTTCTCCAAGAGCAAAGAGAAGCATTAGGACCAACTAAGAGAAGTATTAGGAACCTTAAGAAGGCACCAGCTTAAAGTCAAATTTGTTAAATGCCGTTTTTGGAGCAAAGAAGTTAGACTTATTAGGCATATTGTTTCTGAGTAAGGATTGGCAGTAGACCCCGCCAAAGTAGAAGTTGTTCAAGGATGGAAGACTCCTAGTAATGCATCGGTGGTTAGAAGTTTTCTTGGAATTGTAAGCTATTATAGAAAGTTCATTAAGAATTTTGCAAGAATAGTAGTCCCTTTAATGCAATTGAGTAAGAAGAACCTAGTCTTTTCTTAGGACGATAGATGCACTAAGGCAATTGAGAAGCTTAAGGAGTTATTGACTAGTGCACTGGTGATCGCTGTTCCCAATGGAACCGAATCATTTACAGTTTTCACATATGCTTATGGCACAAGGTTAGGAGCGGTTCTAATGCAAGAAGGAAAAGTAGTTGCTTATGCTAGTAGGCAACTGAAGGATCATGAGAAAAGATATTTAGTTAATGACTTGGAATTGGCAGTTATCGTCTTTGCCTTGAAGATGTAGAGACATTATCTTTTGGGAGAAAGGTTTGAGTTATTCACTGACCATAAATCACTCAAATACCTGTTTTTCCAAAAAGATTAGAATCTTAGGCAGCAGAGACGGATGTAATATATAGCATTCTTTGACTTTAGTAGTCGGTATACCCCTGGAAAAGGAAGGTAGTTCCTGATGCCCTTAGTCAGAGGCACACTACCCTAGGTGCTATATATGAATGTAGGAAGTCGGAGTTCCTTTCAAATTTTAACTTCCAACCACCAACATAACCCATCCAAGGCTTTTTAGCAGTTATGAAGAATAAACCAGCCTTGATGGACCGCATAGGGCATGAGCAAGTGAAGGACAAAAAGTTAGTAGAGATTTTAGAGAAGTTGAGGAGAGGAGAGCACTTTTCCTAGCATTCAGTTGACGAGAAGGGATGCTTAAGAAGGGATGGATGCCTTTGTGTCCCTATTGTTGATAGTTTTTTGAGGGAGGTGCATATTGAGTGTCACCACTCAAATATGATCATTCACCCTAGAGGAGATAAAATGTACACAGATATGAAGAGGATTTATTTTTGCATGGAATGAAGAAGAGTGTTGCTGAGTTTGTTGCTAAGTGCTTGACCTGTCAGAGAGTAAAAGTTGAGCAAAGGAAGCATGGTGGATTACTATTACCTTCAGAAATTCCGACTTGGAAGTGGGAACACATTTCGATGGATTTTGTAGAAGGATTACCTAGAAGTTAGATGGGTAATGAAGCTATCTGAGTTGTTGTGGATAGACTCACTAAGAATGCCTATTTTATCCTGGTAGGAACAATAGAACCACCTCTTCTCCCGTGCAGATCTACGTTAAGGTAGTAGTTCGGTTTCATGGAATTCCTATGAGCATAATTAGTGATAGGGACCTCCTGTTCACCTGTGAGTTTTGGTGAAACCTACAGGCAGCTTTGGGAACTTTGAATCTCAGCATTGCCTGCAGACTGATGGTCAAACAAAGAGGGTAAATAGGATTTTAGAGGATTTGGTGAGGTCTTGTGTTTTGGATTTCGAAGGACATTGGGAGCAACATCCACCATTGGTCGAGTTCGTGTATAATAATAGCTATCAAGCAATGATTGTATGGCCTTTTTTGAAGCACTTTATGGGAGGTCATACAAATCGTTAGTGGGAAACTACTGACAAAGTATTACTCGGACATGATTTGATCCATGATATCATAGAAAAAGTAGAGTTGATCAGACAATAAATAAAGGCAGCGCAAGACTGTCAGAAATCTTATGCGGATAGAAGAAGAAAAGAGCTTGAGTTTGAGATTGGAGATATGATATTTGTCAAAGTCTCCCCTTTTAGAAAAGTAGTTAGGTTTGTCAAGTCTGGAAAATTGGTGCCTAAATTCGTTGGGCCATTCAGAGTTTTGGAAAGAATAGGAAAAATTGCTTATCGTGTGGAGCTTCTTGACAAATTGGCAGGGATCCACAATGTTTTCCATGTTTCTCATCTTAGAAATGCCTTCATGACTCTAATATTAGAGTTAAGCCTGATCAATTGGGGGAATTAGAGATGGAGCCGGTAGTGCCCCGTGCCACCGCATGCATTATGGAACACGAAAATAGAAGACTCCGCAACAAAATAATTAGGTTGGTCCGAGTACAATAGGGAGACAACCCGATGGAAAGCATATGGGAAACCGAGGAGAAGATGAAGATCACTCATCTAGAGCTTTTCACTGGTAATTATCTTTCTAAAATTAGGATTTTGGTTGCATCGTGGTTGCTAATTGGATGGTAGGAGATGGTTGCCACACTTTTTCACAACCACTTTACACTCATGTAGAAATGCTTATGCATGTTTAGGTATTTGCCTACATAATTGCATGGTATAATTTACACACACACGCTAGGATTGAGCTCATTTTAGTATGTTTGCAGTAACTAATCACATTGCATCTTGGTTGAGTAGATATTGTGCAGATAACTTGGTTGTGTAATATGGATGTTATTGCACGTTACTCTGTTCGTCCCTTCAAAAATTTCGGGATGAAATCCTTTTTAAGGGGAGAGAATGTAACACCTTGTAAATCAACCATAAACGAATTGAGTGAATTAAATTAAATAAGCTAGGGTTGAAAAAGAAGATTTTATTAAAGATGAATTTGACAACGAAAGTTATTTCGTTGCGTTCATGGTGAAATTCTGATTTGTTTCCATATATAGCATGCTGAAAACGGAGCTCAAATGAAGAAGTTATGAGCGTTTGAAGTTTTTAGACTTAATTTAATTTAGTTTGAATTCAAATTAAAATAAGTATTTAAATTTAGGGTTTGAATTTCAAAAATTAACTATAGTTTTACTTAGGGGTTAAGTAACCGTTAAGTTAAATAATTAACGTTAAAGTTAATTAGGGAATAAAATAAATGAGCAACCGAAACAAATCAGCGCACCCTAAATAGGAGTAGAAGTCGACACCTCTGACCCCAATCGGTCGACCTTTAGCGGTTGACCGGTCTATGGGGGGTGGTCGACCCCTATTTAGGGTGCGGCTAGGGTTTTTCAACGTTTAAACGCTCCAGATTTATCTGTTTGTCCTTCCTACCGTTCTAGTGCGTTTCAACTCCTATAAATAGGACCCTATCCTCTCTACTTTTTATTCATAAATATTTGGAAAATACCTCGAACCTCTACCATTTTCTTGCTTTAGTTAGATTTAGAAATTCAATTAGAAATTTAGGTAAGAATTCTAATCCTTTTTTAATTATTCTTCTAATCTATTTTCTTCTCCTCTAACCTCTTCTAATCTAATAAAATTATACATACACCAAATCCTTCGCTATATATATACATACATACATACATACATACATATATATATCAAAAGAAGGAGATCTGGAAAAGAGTTGCTTTGGCATTGCAAATCCATACAATAGAAGCTAAGGATAATCTATGAGAAGGAGCATTATTATTTCTATTTTAGTCATTGATTAGTATGTGCATATGGATTTGAATACGCCTTAGGGATTTGGGATTGCGAAAACAAAATAGATAAAATCCCTTAAAATTCCTTTTTTATTTCAAAATATCAATTCTAGATGGAGATTCTCAATTATTTATGTTAATTTGATGGAATTTATATTGTTCTGCAATTTCTGATAATGTCGTAGACTATTCCAATTCTCCCCTTCTTTGATTCAAATTATGAGTTTTCAGTAATGAAATAAGGGTTTAGAGTACGAATTCTATTTGTAGTTTACACCATTTATTCAACACAAATTCCTTCGTTTATTTCTTTGTAAAAGAGTAGTTGAATAGAATATGAAATTATAATTGCAATTCCTATTGTTCAGGATATTTCATTTAATTGATGTAATAAATTGGGTTTTCATTTCTATTTACAAGTCTATTTATTGCAGTTTTGGTTATGGGTATTTCATCCCTATTATGAGTATTAGGATCCATTGCTATGAATATTGAAATCTCGAGAATTTGAAGGAAAATGACTTGAATTACTATTATAGTTAAAATAATTGACATTTAACGTTAGGTTATGGCGTATAATTTGCACGCTTGGAATTTATTAGGCATAAATATATAAATATATATAACATATACATATACATATATATATATATATATATATATTAGCATAATAAACGTATAATTATAGCGTAATGGAGAGTATTTAAATCATGGCTAAGTTATAGGAATGCGAGATCAGTAGAGTTGCACGATAGAAGTTTGCCCTTCACTTTGAGGCTACTAACATTGTGTACACTTCATATTGATGTGAGACATCTCCTATGATCACTATTTGTGATGATGCGAGATTAGTCCCAAATTCTATAGGATAAACCTTCCCAGTTAATCTTCCTAACAGTTTCTACGAACAGTAGTACTAATGTGAGATGTCATTATGAATATAGGCTATAATACGAAGCACCTTCTGTAACAACCCGGATATTCATAGCAATTAATGATCGTCACTAGGTGATTAAATCGTTCGCCAAATTTTATTGGAATTTTATCAAGTTAAAATTGCTTTGAAAAATCGTTCGACCCGTTCCCTTTCTTATTTTGTTCGACCTGATTTCCCCCCTTCTCGGTTCATTCTTCATTTTGATTGCAGACCCTTTCCCCTTTTAAGCCGGCCCATTTTCATTCTCTAGCCCGTTGCTTTTCTCTGGCTTGTGAAAAATGGCGGCTTTGTTAATCTCGTTCGTTCCTCTTTGCAACTGAGTTAGGGCTTGTGAAAAATTTGGGGCTTTCGTTCCTCTTGCGCTCTGAACTTTGGGCTTTTCGAAGTGCCGTCCCTACATCGATCGTTTTGTGGGTTGTTCGAGAATTGCTTGGCTCGATCGATTTCTCTTTGCTCTCTCTGGCTACTTCGACGAGTTCGATTCTTGCTTCTGGGATTGGTCTCGCGTTCGTTCCTGTGAGAATTGCTATGGCTTCGGCCTTGCTTTTGGGGTTCTTCGAATAAGGTGAGTAAACTTGTACTCACATCTAATTCAATTCTCCAGTGCGTGTTTTTGGGTTTGAGTTTATATGGGTTCGAAATCCTGTTTTCTCGTTCGTTTATTCTATGTTGAATTCGTCTTTGGCTGTTCGATATTGTTTGGATGATTGCGATGAATTCTGACCTTTTCCATATGCGTATATTTGATTTCTTCTGACTTTGCTTGGCCACCACAGTATGATATACTCGGCTTTGACATTTTTCTGGTATCATACTCGTGGACATTGCTATCCTCTTCACTGTGAGTTAAGACTTGAGTTTTTTCTGGCCCCTGTGAGCTTTGTCTCTAGCCATCTATTCTTTGTTGCACTTGTAGTTACGTTCCACTTCATGTTTGAATTCCTTACTGTCCATTTATGTTTTTGCATACCTTGTAGTTGTTGTACTTGTCTGCATTGTACTCGAGTTGATCTTGTACATTTGATAGTTGGATCCTTGTTTCCTTTTGTTGTACACTTACCTTTTGGTATGGCAGTCTTCATCCCAGGCAGTTTTCATATTGCATTTGCATTTGGGCTTATGTTTGAAACTGATTCCTTGCATATGCTCCTGTTAGGATTGGTGTAGTTGTTTCCATTTGCACTCAAGTTCAACCTGTAGCTTGCATTGTCAGTTGCACTTCATTATTCATCTGATTACTATACCCTTGTAGTTGCAGTTTTACATTTGACTTCCTTGTTTACTTTGTTGACATTGCAACTGTGTAGTCGAACATTTGAGTCCTGTAGTTGTTCACTATAGCTGCATTTAAGTTGTTACTTGATCCACTTGAACTTGAGTCTGTGGTTTTGTTGAAGTCCAGTTTTGTAAGACTATTGTACCATGATTTTGAACTTGCCTTAAGTATAATTTGGGACTAGTTTATGTGATGATTTTTGGTTGTTTTGTATATGACATTTCACTACTGTATATATATACTGTTCTCTGACCATATGACATTGGCTTCATTACCTTGTTGCTCCTGCATGTAGTTTGACCATTTGTGTTCACTGTGTATTCATGTGCATTGATACTCTAGTCTTGATTCACTGTTGCTGTGCATTCATTGTAGCTGCTTCCCTATGCACTTGTTCTTGATCATCTCTGAGTTCTTCCCTGTTTATTAGCTCATCTGGAATTTTGTCGTTGACCATGGCCTTGACATTATTTACTGTTGATCATTCTGTCTAGAGTAGGTTCTGCATTCATGCATATTGGCATTCATGCACTTGATTGCTGTACTTGATTCATCTTCTCTGTTGAACTGCATTAATGAACTTGATCATGTTGGTCTTGATTTTTCTGGTTGATGTAGAAGTTTGTAACTTGACTTGTGTACATTGATGATGTTGAGCTACTTGTAGCTTGACCATTTGTAGCTGTGCACCTCATTGTTTACTGGTTGTCTTGCTCAGTTGATTCATACATGCTTGCATCCATGTAGATGTTGACACTGGTTGTAGTCTGGTCTTTGATACCTATCTGCATTGCATACATTTGATATTGCAGTTTATTGAGGCACTGTTCTTTGAGTTGCTTGTTTATATTGCTGTATCCAATTTACTTCATATAAACTTGAGTCTGCATTTGGGTTCATCCTCATTTGTATTGTTGCAGTATCATGTTGACAGACTTGATCACTTGAGTTTGCCTGCTCGGTGGCTTTTGTTGTTGTCCATTTTGTACTTGTCTTGTTGAACTTGTACATGCATTTGCCTTGTTGCAGTTACACTTTGAATTTTGATCGAGGCCATTTGCAATATTTTGAATCGTATTTTGATTTAGTTTAAATTGATAATTTTTATTGTTAATCGCCGTTTTCAGCAATTCCATTCTTTTCTAAATCATCTTCATTTAGAAATCTTTGCATCTATCTCTGTTGATGTTTTAAATCTGCTGATTTTTGTTTAACACTGTTAAGTGTTATATCGACCATCATCCGATTTCTTTGTTTAAAGAGTCGGGTAGACGGGAATTATTTTGACTGTCGTCTATTTGATTATTATTGCTTCTATGCACTAATAGCTGAGTTTGAATTAGACTGACCCGTGTATTATTTTCTTTTGAATGTAATACTCGGGTCAGACCCGAGTTATTTCAGGTTGTAGATTTCCTGCTTTGAGTTGCTGAAGACTTTTCACTTCTTTTGGAGTAGTCGTGTCATAGTATAGGTTGATATGTATTCATGTATATTAGTCGATAATGTACTTGTATATATATATATATATATAACTTTCAGAGTCGACAGTTGTAGTTGTATCATATGTATTATGTCAAATGTATTGTAACTGATATCAGTTATTATATATATGAGACTTTTTGTTCCATCTGTGTTCCGCATTTATGTTATCTGTGTTATTTTTATATCTATTGTCCTAAACTATTATAGCCACTGTGTAGTAGCTTTGAGTTTGTATCGGTATGTCGGATTTCCTCTAAAAATGAAATGCATGTTTTACTATCTGACATATCGGTGCTCGCACAAAGCAATTACATGGATGGTCGCTCCTCAACAGCCTTATTCTCCGTGCTAGTTGACAACATTACACCGTAGTGTTCTTGGCTAGCGTGGGTATAGAGGTGGGACGTCACACCTTCTTTGAGGTCTTGAGGTATTAAGTGGTTGTTTGAGGTCCCGCCTCTTTTCCCTAAATGAAGTAGTTAATGGCCAAGGGGCTACTTATTAGGCACGATAGGTTGTGTCTCGATAGGGGTCCACTTTGGAATACAGTATTAAGTGACTGATTGAGGGCCCGTCTTTCCAAAAAGAAGTATTAAGTGGCTCAAGAGATTCCATTCGATGTCAGCTAGATAGTCGCCTTTGAGAGGTCCGCCTTGGGAATAGGCATTAAATATAGGGTCTTCCTCAATTGAGGTCTTAAATGCCCAGAGTCTGCCTATTTTCCAATAAAAAGTATTAAGTGGTCTGGGTACTATCTTTTGCATTGTTAGGTATTTATGATATGAGATTTGGGTTATGGGATTTAGAAACCTGCTTCAGGAATAGAAGGTATTAAGTGGTTAATTGTGGACCTGCACCCTTTCTTTATCAGAAGTACTAAATGGTATTATGTACGTAGACATATTCTTATTTGAAATATACTGCCCAAAACTTGAGGTTTTTATTCAACAGACATTTGTTGTTTTGACTCCCTCCTCATTACAATATAGGTTAAGGACGGAGTGATGACGACAACGATGCTTGAAGGTGGAGTGGCTTAAGCTTATGGCAGTTATTATTGTCTTTTATGATATTTTTATGTTGTACCTATGTATTTGGACAATTGATGTAACAATCTTATGTAACAGTTTTATGATGTTTTGTATAATGATATTTCAAATGGTTTTGGAATAAATGATTACAATTTTATATTTTATATTTATTCCATCCGCTGCGAGTTCTGAAAGAATAATTATTGCTCTATACTGTTACTTCCTTTTCTAACCAATAACAAGCCTTAGAATGGATCTAAGTTTTGATGGCCCATTTCTGGATCGAAGTTTAGGCCTGTTCCGAGGTCGGTTTTTACAACATGAGAGTCTACAAAACTTCATAAAATGCTTCAAATCTGAGGTGTTCCGAATTGGGGTCACTTATGAAGAAATAGTGTTAACGGCGGCGCATATCGAGATTAGAAGGGACACTACTGTGACGACCCACCCTTTCACCCTTAGAAATCGACACTAATACATCCTCGGTATTCACGTGCCGTAAAACCAAAGGACGGATGGTAATGGGTAAAAAGATAATAAAGACAGAACATAATCTTATATGAATGGAATAACATATATTATTTTAATGTATATAATCTTTACAGCGAAAATTCTAAATACATTTATCAGAGTCTATCTTATAACTCCGCTTGGACAGTTATAGATCTTTGTTCTTATAAATGCTGAATACAATCAGTAAACTAATGTAGTGAAAATGGAAATGGAGAACTATCTACAGGAACATCTTCTGCCCCAGACTTCAAGCTCCATCACAATGCTCCAAGTTAAACCTGACTACTTGGCTACCCGAAAAAATAGGGCACCTAGAGTTTAAGGGAAAAAGAAAATCTCTAGATCAGTCATGAGACTAGTGTGAGAAACTCAAAAATATGGGTATTGGAAAATAAAGGGTATTTCATAAGACCATGCCGTACATAAACATGGAACGCATTTTTACCTTATGATAAACAAAACATTTGCTATGCAAGATCAAGGATATTATCTTTAATGACATTCTTTGAAACCTTTCAAATAACATATTAATCATAGCTGGAATTGTTACATTTGTTAAATTCGACAACATAATATGTTTACAGTTAAAATCGTGAAGGTTCATATTAGAGAATGGATTCCATACAATGACATGTTAGGGGACTACCTTCCGACAGTACATCTCTATAAAAATGCATTGAGGCACCAACAGATGGTCCTCTACCAACACAGAACCGACCTACCTTTACCGTAGATAGTACCGAATATGACATCTCCCCGGTCGACCCTGACCTATCCGAGAGCTCTCATAGCATACACAACATACCCGACATAAAAGGATAATATAGAAAGTTGATGACCATATCCTAATGGGTGCGACCCACATAGCCCTGCCGCATTTACCCTGTTTAAGCCATTTCTAAGTGATGAGGCTCGAGGTAACGATTACCTTTTTCATAGCATACATTTCACTTGAATGCCACATTTCCAATTCCATCACACACTATTGATTTCCACACATGTATAACCTCTGAGCTCGTATGTCTCAAAGAAGGGTGTAAAGTATAGGAAAGTTACCTCTACACCACCAAACAGATGTATGTTTGTAAAAATCAATGGACGTGCATTTTAGAAATGCAATGTCAGACATTCGTCCATATAATTGTCCAGGAATAGGACAAATTGAATGAACTCTCCTACTACATCTTATCGGGAATCACTCTAAGGATTAGTAGTGAGAAGCCCCTGTATTGAAGATCAAATGAAGATACTACTGCCATATATATATGATATGAGAAATTTCCCCTGAAGGTCAGTGATAACCAGCCCTACATTCCATCTTCTAATTTATTATCATTCCATGTCTTCACTTCAAACGCGTATACGGGTTCAAAGTGGTTTTCGGATAGGAGTCACCCAAATCCGATCCATGTTCCTTCGAACCAATCATCGATAAAAGATGTTAAGTTTGAGGGTTATTATCATTTCGTTTATCAATATCTTTTATCAAATAAAATATCTCTTTTAGAGATAAAAATCTTTAAATCGTATTATTTTCCAATATATACGGAATCATTAAACATCTCTTTAAATTTGGAAATACCAAATCAAGATATCTCTCATAAATCACATTGCAAAACCTTATTGAGTAAAAAGAGTCTATAGAGATTATACTAATTCTACTCGATATCAATTTTCGTATTCAACATTTACTATCCATCGAATAATGGTGGAATCACCTTTTAAATTCACATGGATAGTATGGGTTCCCTCCTCAAAATTTAATACCAAATATAAGAAGATTATTTCTTCGCAATCCAAGTTGTTTTAAATTTGTAAATTTGAATCTTTTATACTTGCCTCGTTTTTGACATTTCGACCTTATATATTCCTCGCCCAGGAAAGAGGCCAGGTGATCCAGGGCACTGGTTGCTTCTGAACATCTCCTTAGTTTAAGCACCCCACTTCTGAATCTCATGAATAGAAAAATCCAGTCTACTCATTGACTTTTAGAACCAAGATTTAAATAGTTATTTATAACAGCCTTTCTTTTAACCATTTATTTAAACTCCTTTAAAAGTAATTTAAAAAATTTCAAATCATCTTTAAAATACTTAATTATTTATTAGAAAATGTTCCTAAAAGATTCGGGAAAGAATAATTAAGTTTAAAATCTATATTTCAAAAGTTATTAAAAACCTCTACAAAAAGTGTCGCGAATAGTGCTTTTAAGGCTTATTTGATCAAAACAACTTTTCTATCATTTAGAAATCAATTTTTATAACTCAAATCTATTTTAAAACATTTTAATATATTTATAGAAATTATTTTATATTTTTAAATAATTAAAATTATCCATTTTAAAAATTTACCGCTCTGGTTTTCCGAACGCCAAAACGCGACTATTTTGAAAACTTGTTTTGCTCATGTTTCAAAATATACTAAATGAAATCTTGATCTCTTTCTTTATTTGAAAACTATGATTATAAGAGTTTGGAAAATTCTTATTCCAAAGAATTCTGATTCCGAATCCATCGTATAAATGGGTTTAAACTATTACAATGCGAAATCGCAAACTGCCATTACACAACGTGCCTATTTTTAACTCCAATTTCAATTCTTTTCTAGACTTCACCAAATTGAGTTTTAGTGATTATAAACCATTTATAAACCAATTTAAAGAGGTTTAATCATCTTGTAACACTTTTATAATTCATTTTGGAAAGTAATTTCTGTTGTGTAATTTCGACGTGTATTAAACGTGAATTGTTTGCACATCCAAACAACCATATTTTCACAATCAAAACATGATGATCAAAACATAAAAACCAATCATTCCAAACATATCATATTATCATCCATATCATAATATAAAAAGAGTTTTCTCACCTTCATTGGCTACTAAACTTATGAAAATGGACTATAGCTTCGCTACGATCGAACTGGAGCTAACAGAATCGAGCCTTAGACCTTTGGAAAGGCTCGGCCTATGCTTGCAAGTGGATGTGGGCTCGGCCAAGGTTGATGGAAGTGGTGGCCATGGGTTTGCAAGGAGGAAAGGCGTGGATTTTACTTGATTTTGAAGTGGATTGCTAATGTATATATACTTATATAAATTTATTTTCTTTTTGCCAATTTTTCTTCATAAATTTCCTAAGTAGAGAAGCCATTAAAATAGCTTGAGAAAGAGGAAGAAGATGAAGAATGGTGTTAAAATTATGAAAGAATGGATGTGTATTTATAGGAAAATTTTGGAACAAAATATCTTAAGGTAGAATTAACTTTTTACCCCTCGCCCACACCCCTCCTTTCCCATCGAGGCGCATGGCTCCCCCTTCTCCTTGTCATCCTCCATGTGCAAGTGATGATGGTGTGTAAGAGTGAGGTAAGTGATGGTTAGTTTGCTTTTTAAGTGTGTAAATATCTTAGATATTTATAACTTTTACTATATGCAAATTTAAATATAAATGGTAAATATGTATATGTGTGTGTGTGTGTGTATATATATTTTCATATGTTATTTGTTATGTATATGTATATGTAATTGTATGTTTGTGCATGTCATATATGTGTACAAGTTATATAAACAATATTGCGCAACTTCTCTGCGTTAAACCGTTATGAATTCCGATTTCGATTCCCGGTCATGTTTTCACTTATAAATTAAATTACATATAAATGTAAAAAAAATTAAAAACTAATTCTTATCATTTTTAACTAATTAAAATGATACCATTTGAATTATAAAACCATATAAATCAAAATTAAACATTGTTTATAGAAAGTGCTATTATATCGATAAAGCGATATCAATTTTCCTTATAATTTCAAATCAAATATATATCTTTATAAAACTATTATAAATGATTTATTACCATTTCATGACTAACTAAAATGAATTATTATCATTTAAAAACAATTATTTTAATAACAACAATAATTATTAATCATTAAATCTCAATTTAAATTCATAAATCAATTATTAAATATGATGCCATTGTTGATGATGTCATAAATACATTTTACTTCGCAAAAATAAAATAAATAATTTTATCGCATATTCTTGTTTATATGGATAAATGAGTGTATGTGTCCAGCTTGGTGCATGATTTCTGATGATTATAGAGCTGTTTATCGATAAAATAGTTTTCCATCATTTTATCGATATTTTTCCAAAGTATATATTTTTGTAAATATTTATTCAAAATAAGATTACCATTATTATTGCTCAAAACATCATAATCTATGTTTTAAAAAGCTTATATTTGAATATTTAAAAATAAATATAATTTATCAAATTGATAAATCGGCGGGTCGTTACAGACTTCCCTCCTTAAAAGAATTTCGTCCTCGAAATTACAATGCAAAACCTAAAGGTGTTTGCCTAAAATATTTTTTTAAAACTTACACTTGTATAATGTATATAAATTATACGTACATGATAGTTGTTTTGACCTCTTTTACGAATACACAATTTTACATCCGAACTAGTATTGATCCTTCGATTCTCTAGTGCGGAACTTTGATCAGGCTTAGAAGCCTTTATTTTCCTTGCATAGCTCTCAACTATGATAGAGAATGTAAGTATCTGACTACAAATCCTTATCGATGTTTGCCATCGAGCATCAAGTGATAAATTCTTTTTGGATATCAAAGTCATATATCCAAATCTTAGGTTAAGTTATGTTGCGAAATAAGTAATGGATAATGCATTTATACTTTACCTTTTCCAAAATATTTAGTAAAATTTTGTTTTAAGTTTTTAAACATTTCATAACATACCTTTTTATCTTGAAAAAATTCTGCATTTAAATTTTGTTACCTTTATCAAGAATTCTTATTAATGTACTTAAGGGATTTGTGTAATTGCAAATTAACGAAGTCAAAATGAAAGCTCATAGTTATATTATACCACTTTATATCTTACATCCATCATTCCTATCATACTTGTATCATCCTTACGTCATCCCAATTTTACTTGGGTATATAATAGAAGTACATAATACAAATACATGACTAACCACAACACCACCTTATCACAAGCCATACATATAGGCTACTACTTAATACTTAATACTAGATAGATAGTCACAAATCTTCAATCACAATCTCAATCATCACTCAGAATCCGACGATGCACTCCATTATCAAAACTCCAATGAAACTTCCCCAACTTCCTCATCCTTACTTTCTTGTTCATTGTCGGCTTCATTTTCGTCTTCATTTTGTTGTATCTCATCCTCCACATATGGTAGACAAAGCTGATTCCATGGAACATGTCCAAGTCCGACTGGTACTCCCTGTAACATTTCCTTTTTCTCTAATTCCTCCAATCCTTGCACTCTCATCTCCCCAGGATTCTCGAATTCCTTCTCAGCTTCTTCCTCAGATTCCTCTTCATTATCTTCCATATCATCCCAATAAATGTATGAACTTAATGACTCCTTACGCCCAATAGCATGATCTCCATCCATATGCCATATGATATTGATGTCCCCGCTACTGTGGTTCGATTCATTTGATATTATACCATTCGGGTTCTCCTCTGGTTCAGACTCTTCCTCCATGAGTTCTTATTCAGGTTCGAATTCTGAAATGGTGGGGTCAGTGATCCATCTTCCTTTTGAGGTTGGAGCAGCCTCTACGTCACTAGATATTATGACCAGATCTGGAGTAAGGGAGGTATAAGCATTCCCGCTATCGGGTAATCATCTTCGTCTCTACGAGTATATAGATCATATTCTTCTTCTATGGGTTCTTCCTCATCACTTGAAAGAATGATTAGATCATCTTTCTCACCCCAATTTGCTCTTGAGGTTTCTCCTTTTGAATACTTCCCTCCGTATGGATTCTTCAAATATAAACACAAATACTTAGAAGCAGACACTAAGTATTTATCCAAACTTAACAAGTATACTACTTTTCAAACCAAGGTTTGATGAATACTTAGAAAGCAAATCAAGATCTTTATCAAGTTGTTTTATCTCTTTCCAAAAATCCTTTTGAAATTTTTTTTGCTAAAATGTTTTCCAAACATTATTGTCATCGACTTCAAAAATCCTTTCTCTAAAAAAACCATTTAGATAAAATTTCTCATTATCCAATTTATGACTTTAATATCATAACAAACTATATTTTCCAAAATACATTCTTTATATTTAAAATAGAACCTTAGGTAAAATTATTTCATTTACAATATTTTTGAAACAAATCATTTTTATATATCATTAATAGATACATGCTCTTATATAATACACTTAAACTCATTCTAAGGTGTTACTAACCCTATCTCTAATGAGTTACTCATCCCAGGGTATTACAAACCCTATCTCTGATGAGACTTTCTCTTATCAGGATTAGTTGTTCCCTCAACCTAAACTCTGATACCAAATGTGGTGACCGGGCCTTCGGCCCTCCCAGTAGTGGGTACAGCCACCATAGCTCACACTGGTACCTCATTATTTACTTTTACGACCAGCCTTTCAACTGTACCAACCTGAAGGACAAGTAGGAGTAAGAATCATCTGCTCGCCACCAAACACAAAGCGAGAACCCCCTATCATGCTACAATAGATGCCAAAGCAAATCCAATACTGGTTCCTTCGAACCAATCATCGATAAAAGATGTTAAGTTTGAGGATGATTATCATTTCATTTATCAATATCTTTTATCAAATAAATATCTCTTTTAGAGATATAATCTTTAAATCGTATCCTTTTCCACAATATACGGAATCATTAAATCTCTCTTTAACTTTGGAAATACCAAATCAAAACCATCTCTCATAAATCACATTGTAAAACATTATTGAGTAAAAAGAGTCGATAGAAATTATACTAATTCTACTCAATATCAATTTTCGTATTCAACCTTTACTATCCATCTAATAACGGTGGAATCACCTTTTAAATTCACATGGAGTGTATGAGTTTCCTCCTCGGAATTTAATACCAAGTATAAGAAGATTATTTCTACACAATCTAAGTTGTATTAAATTTGTAAATTTGAATCATTTATACTTGCCTCGTTTCTGACATTTCGACCTCATCTATTCTGCGCCCAAGAAAGAGGCCAGGTGAGCCAGGGCACTGATTGCTCCTAAACATCTCCTTAGTTTAATCATTCCACATGCGGATCTCACAAATTGAAAAATCCAGTCTACTTAATGGCTTTTAGAGCCAAGATTTAATCATTTATTTATACCAGCTTTTCTTTTAACCAATTTTTTAAACTCCTTTAAAAGTAATTTTAAAAATTCCAAATCATCTTTAAAATACTTAATTGTTTATTAGAAAATGTTCCTAAAAGATTTGGGAAAGAATAATTAAGTTTAAATATATATTTCAAAAGTTATTAAAAACCGCTGCAAAAAGTGCCGCGAAATCTCTTTGATAACATTTTAATATATTTATAGAAATTATTTCATATTTTGAAGAATTAAAATTATACATTTTAATGAATTTATCGCTTAGGTTTTTCGAACCGCCAAAGTGCAACTATTTTGAAAACTTGTTTTGCACATATTTCAAAATATACTAAATGAAATCTCAATCCCTTTCTTTTGTTTGAAAACTATGATTATAAGAGTTTGGAAAATTCTTATTCCAAAGAATTCTGACCACGAATCCATCGTATAAATGGGTTCAAACTATTACGGTACCAAATCGCGAACTAGCGTTACGCGACGGGCCTATTTTCGACTCCAACTTTAGTTCTTTTCAAGACTTCACCAAATTGAGTCTTAGTGATTATAAACCATTTATAAACCAATTTAAAGAGGTTTAATCATCTCATAACGCTTTTGTAATTCATTTTGGAAAGTGATTTCCGTTGTGTAATTTTGTCGTGTTTTAAACGTGAATTGTTTACACATCCAAACAACCATATTTTCACAATCGAAATATGATGATCAAAACATAACAACCAATCGTTCCAAACATATCATATCATTATCCATATCATAATATAAAAAGAGTTTTCTCACCTTTATTGGTTACTAAACTTATGAAAATGGACTATAACTGCGCTATGATCGAACTAGAGCTAACGAAATCGAGCCTTGGACCTTTGGAAAGGCTAGGCCTATGCTTTCAAGTGGAGGTGGGCTCATCAAGTATGATGAAGGTGATGGTCGTGGGTTTGCAAGGAGGAAAAGAGTGGATTTCGCTTGATTTTGAAGTGGATTGCTAATGTATATATACTTACATAAATTTATTTTCATTTTGCTAATTTTTCTTTATAAATTTCCTATGTAGAGAAGCCATTAAAATAGCTTCAGAAAGAGGAAGAAGAAGAATGGTGTTAAAATTATGAAAAAATGGATGGGTATTTATAGGAAAATTTTGGAACAAAATATCTTAAGGGAGAATTACCATTTTACCCCTTGCCCACAACCTTCCTTTCCCATCAAGGCTCACGGCTCCCCCTTCTTCTTGTCATCCTCCATGTGCAAGTGATGATGGTGTGTAAGAGTGGGGTGAGTGATGGATAGTTTGCTTTTTAAGTGCGAAAATATCTTAGAAATTTATAACTTTTACTATATGAAAATTTAAATATAAATGTTAAATATGTATATATATTTATATATGTTATTTGTTATGTATATGTAATTGTATGTATGTGCATGTCATATGTGTGTACAAGTTATAGAAACAATATTGCACAACTTCTCTACGTTAAACCGTTACAAATTCCGATTTAGATTCCCGGTCATATTTTCACTTATAAATTAAATTACATATAAATGTAAACAAAATTTGAAAACTAATTTCTTATCATTTTTAACTAATTAAAATGATCGCATTTGAATTATAAAATCATATAAATCAATATTGAACAATTGTTTATAGAAAGTGCTATTATATAAATACAACGATATCAATTTTCCTTATAATTTCAAGTCAAATACACACACACATCTTTATAAAACTATTATAAATGATTTATTATCACTTCATAACTAATTAAAATGAATTATTATCATTTAAAAACAATTATTTGAATAATTATAATAATATTTATTAAATCATTAAATCTCAATTTAAATTCATAAATCAATTATTAAATATGATGCCATTGTTGATGATGTCATAAATACATTTTACTTTCCAAAAATAAAATAAATAATTTTATACCATAAACTTGTTTATATGGATAAATGAGTGTATGTATCTAGCTTGGTGTGCGAATTCTGATGATTATAATGTTGTTTATTGATAAAACGGTTTTCGGTCATTTTTTCGATATTTTTTCAAATTATATATTTTTGTAAATATTTATTCAAAATAAGTTTACCATTATTATTGTTAAAAATATCATAATCTATGTTTCAAAAAGCTTATATTTGAATATTTAAAAATAAATATAATTTATCAAATTGACAAATTTGCAGATCTTACAACTACCATGTGGGAGAAGCGTAACACCCTTAATTTTTATTGACATTATTCAGGAGATTTAATTAGAATAAATTAAATAGAATAATGCACATAAGGAGATTGAGGTTGATTAATAAACTAAGTGGCCATGCTTATTTAAAGCAAATAAACTTATAAATCGTTGTGTGTTAGCTAAAATAAATATAAGGACATTAGGGTAATTGCCGCCCACATTCTCCATCCTTATACCATGTTCTTTAGGCCATACACGTTCATTTTATCACAAGTAAAATTTTAACCGTAAGAAAGAAGAGAGTCGACCATTAAGAAGATAGCAAAGAAGCAAAAATCAATCTAAAGCTTAGGATCAAGCTAGAAGAAATCAATCTCAATCAATCTTCAATGTCCTTATCCAATCTAAGGTGAATAATATTCACTACACCTCTATTTTTTATAATCACATGGTTTCAGATTTAAGTGATAAATTCATTTTTATGATATATTGGATGATGATATGCTTGGTTTATAATTTATATGGTTTAAACAAGGATGTTTAAATGGAGACATACACGTTTTTAGGGTAAAACCGAAGTGAAATGATTTTTAAATGCCATGGGAAAATTATATGTTATTGATTGACATGTAAAAGTGTTTATTTTTGCGCTCATATCTTACCTTTATTGTATATAAATAAACGTTGCATTGGGTATTTTTGGGTATTTCTACATATATACAGATTTGAGGAGCCTTCATGTTAAAATGGAGCAAAAGAGAAGAAAAAGGGAGATTTGCTTTGGATTATACCAGCTACTCTAAAAAGATTGAACAAAAGAAGTTGTAGCCGAGTGGTTAAGGCATCTCCTAAATGGCGGAAGGAGTTGAGTTCGAATCCTGGAAAGCACATTATTTTTGCATATGAAAATGGAGGATTATTGAGAAGATATACATATACATATGAACATACTTCACAATTCTTCTCCTAATCAATCACAATTCTTCTTCCAATCAAATCACAATCAATCAAAACCTTCCATTATTATGGATTTGAGTCACATCAACAAATCATCCTCAAATCTCAATCACCTATCATGCCACATGATCAAAGAGAAGATATTCATTTTTATGACAACATATTTTGTAAATTTTTGATGGGAAACAACGGGTACTCTATAAATACCCAGGTGTATTCATTGTAAAAGATATCTCATATCTCTTAATTTCTAGTGTAGAATAAATCTCTTCTTCTTCTTTTATTTTCTATTTTTTTTATTTGCACTTAGATAATTGTGGCTTCTATCAATTAGTTTTGTTAGACATAATTATCTAAGTTTTTCTTCCTTTTTCATTAGTGATAGACCATTAATTAGTTTTAGCGGCTATCCTAATTTTATTTTTTGTTTATCTGAATTTCTGTTTTTTCTGTTTTCCATTTTTTAGAACTTGTGAAGGAGTTCTGATTTAACTCTCAACAACTCTTCCATGACAAATAGTTGGAACCTTCTATGAGAAAAGGATTGGAGTTTAAATCAATATTTCTTCACTTATCTATTTTTTTGCATTTTTTGTAGTTTAGAAATCACCTCCAAATTCGTCTAACTCGTCCACGAAATTACATAAACAATAGAATTTAATTTTCCTCACCGTGTTCGACCTGCATACTACACACCTGTGCGCTTGCAGTATTATTTTTAATTTGTGCTTTCCTAATCCTATAGAAAAGTGACAAACAATTTTTTGGCGTTGTTGCTGGGAAGGCAACAATTAAATTTTATTGTTAATTTAATTTTTGATTCGTGCTAGTTTTTCTTGTATTTTGTTTCCCTTTATAATCTAAATTTTTGTTTTTGTGTATCTAATCAAAGAAAGGAAGAAAAATAGAAACAGATAAATATCAATCTGTTTACAAATTTCATAATTTATTTCTTTTTTTAGCTTACACAATCTCTTCTTATTTTTTTCCTTCTTTTTAGATTACAAAGTCTCGTCTTATTCTTTTTTTCTTCCCTTTTTTCCCTTTTTGCCTATTTTAGGCCATATATATCGCAGTATCTTTGTTCCAACAAAAAAACCCTTTTTATGCTTATTTCTCTTTTGCAACTTTTTCTCTTTTTAGATTTTTTTTGTATTCTTCTTTTTAGATTTTTTTTGTATTCTTCTTTTTAGATTTTTCTCTTTTTAGTTTTTATTTTTTCTTGTTTTTCTTTTCAAAAAAAAGTGAGAGATGTTGCCATTTGTTTTCTATTTCTTTTCTCCTTTTGCGTTCATTGTTAATTCACCGTGTTCTTTTGTTCCTTTTAGTTTGTGTCTTTTGTTCTTTTTTTAGTTGCATTTTAATTTGCATCTTAGTTTGTGTCAAATAAAAAAAAAGCTCTTGAAATTCAAACTAAGCTCACACGTGATGATAAAGGATCCAGAGGTCGAGCGATTGCAAACAGTGGAGTTTGAATCGCCAGCGCTACTCAACTTCTCTGGATGGACTGCCATAACCCAATGTAAGTTGTTCTTCCACTACAGGTGTCCACTCCGACATATAAAACTTGCTTGTAAAAATTTTCTGCATGTGCCACGGCTTGCTTGTACAAATTTTAATTTTTGCAATTATTATTGTCTGATTGTGTTTGGCTGCAAATTTCTGAATCAATCTAGTTAGGAGCAAGTTCCCATAACAAACATAAGGTGGGGGAAGTAATTACCCTTTCTTTGGCTTCAAAATAACTAAAATCATCATCTCTCATCTTTTTCAACTTTAAAAGACATTAGACGTTGGCCCTAGGACAAAAACGAGCTCATAGGAGAAAATAGTATAATTTGTAAAATTGACTGTCTCGTACAATTAGATCGCGGATATATAGTAGTTCAATTTTTTGAACTATTAGCAAAAGAGGTTGCATACTACCCGTAAAACATTGGTCGTATCCCTTAATATTTATACTATACGTGAACGGTTATAAGACCATCTTCCCCTTTCTAAATGAGACTGTCAACTAATTAAGCACAACTTAGTATTTTATACTATTTTGAAGTAGGAGCCACTTCTAAAAACTTTTCAAAATGAGTGAAAGCAACCACAATTCACCAAGGGAGTCTCGAATAAATCAAAACTTTTCACATGAGCTTGATCCACAAAATTTGATGAATCAAAACTTTCAAAATCTCAACGTCAGAGTAGAAAGACCCTTATCTCTTGGGGAGTTATGCTATCCAACAAGAACTGTCCAACCTTCGGCCATTCTCTTTCCACCGGCCGAAGGAAATAATTTCGAATTGAAAAGTTCTTTCATCCAAGGAGTTCCAAAATTCATGGGTTCGGAAAACGTGTACGAATTTCTTCAGGATTTCCAATTCTACACTTCCACATCGAAAGTGCAACAATTGTCCAATGAGTCCATCAAACTTCGATTGATTCCATTTGCGCTACAACCTAGTGCAAAAAGATGGCTGAATTCTCTACCACCACACTCTATTCGAAGTTGGAATGAGTTCAATGATATCTTTGTGAAAAAGTTTTTCCCTTTCCACAAAACTCTTAAAATCAGAAATGAAATCAATCAATTCATAGAATGAAGGAGAAACTTTTTCACAATATTTTGAACGATTTAAAGAACTCTTATATAGTTGCCTCATCATGGAATATCCAAAACGATTCCATACCAAGTTGTGTATGTAGGGCTCAACTATCCAACTCGAATCCAACTTGAAACCATTTGTCAAAACGATTTTATGAGCAAATCTACCTATGAGGCTTGGGCCTTCCTCGAAGATTTTGCCAACAAGGACCAACAATGGAAATCGATTCATGTCCCATCCCGTACGAGAGGTGTACATGCAATTGACCCCTCATTGTTTCCCGTTGACGATTCCCAGGCCGAAGGAGGAATACCCCAAGTGTACCCTACGGAACAAGCCAATGCCCTAGCCCACAATAATGCCTACACTTCTCCATACCTATCCAACTAGCGAAACCATCCAAATCTGTCGTGGTCAAACCCTAATAATTTTGCAAACCCTTCGCATTTTTATCCCACAAACCAAAACGCTCAACCTTCTCAAACTGCACCTTGATTTAAACCTTCGAATCAACCATATAGGCATCCTAACTCTTCAGCTCAACCTTCTTAAACTCCTTCACATTCTCAGTCTCCTCAACCTTCACAAGAAATTGTTCGACTAGAGAAATAAATAAGCAATCAGGATGCTAAAATTGAACAAATGATGAACATGATGAAGGAACCAATGAAAAGTAACGAGAAAGGAAAATTGCCTAGTCTACTCGAAGAAAACCTAAAGTATAATTCACGAGGCGTGCCCACTTGTAAGGATGAAAATGTAAATCCAGTTAACGCTATCAGCACATTGAGGTCTGGAAAGAAGGTAGACAACCAAGTCGGCAAAACCGACATCCCTCCAAAGTCTACATATGCTCCAAATTCTAAAACACATTCGACACCCACTCTTGTTGATCCAAACGACCCTCTTTCTTCATCCAAGGTCGGCAATCCCTACCAGTCTTCATCTTTGGATGTTGGCAACCCCAACATTCCAACTTCTATAGCTTTGTCGCCTTCACCTCGTGATGCGACATCCTCTTCCTCAAACGAAAAAACTCCTAAAAGAGTCTATAAACCCAAGGCTCCTTTTCCTCATAAACTCAACACAAAGAAGTGCGCTAATTTTGATAAAATTCTTGAAATTTTCAAACAAGTTCGAGTGAATATACCACTCCTGATACCATTGAGCAGATTCACCAATACACGAAATGTCTCAAAGAGCTTTGTACTCAAAAACGTGCCACCAATGTCCCAAAAACCGCATTTCTGACTGCAAATATTAGCTCTGTCCTTGCGAATTGTTCCCCAATCAAGTATAAGGACCCCAGTTGTCCTACAATCGGCTGTCGAATAGGTAACACTCACATTAGCCATGTCTTACTTGATCTTGGTGCTAGTGTCAATCTTCTGCCTTACACTGTTTACTGTCAACTAGGACTTGGAGAATTGAAACCCACGAACATCACGATTCAACTAGTTGATCGATCTGTCAAAAAGCCCTTGGGCGGTATTGAAGATTTTCTAATCCAAATTGAACAATTCTATTTCCCCATGGATTTCATAGTCCTAGAGACTGAACCTGTTTCAGATCCTAGTGCTCAAATCCCTTTGATATTAGGTCGTCCCTTCTTAGCAACTTTAAACGTTATCATAAATTGTAGGAATGGTCAACTCAGACTTTCCTTTGGACACCTAACCATCGATCTAAACATTTTCAATCTTAATAAACAACCAAGGGAATTCACAAACAAAGTTGATATGATCCAAACGCTTGTGGATGGAAATCTTGGTGACACATCTAACCCTCTGACGATGTGTCTCGATCACTTTAGTTCTGACTTCTATATCGATGAATACACCTCTGAACTGAATGATTTGCTAGACCTCTCTTACAATTCACAAAAATTCGACCAACTAATCTCAACCGAAGTCGCAACAGAAGACCCTCCTAAATTGGACCTCAAACCTCTTCCACACAATCTTAAATACGCATTCTTGGACCCACTTGAAAATCCCCCTGTGATTTTGGCCTCCGATCTCATAGAGGACCAAAATAACAACTTTTGGAAATACTAAGGGAAAATAAAGAGGTGTTCGGATGGGTTATCACA
Organism: Allium fistulosum; assembly: GCA_030737815.1. Taxonomy (NCBI): domain Eukaryota; kingdom Viridiplantae; phylum Streptophyta; class Magnoliopsida; order Asparagales; family Amaryllidaceae; genus Allium; species Allium fistulosum. The sequence goes on from CM060905.1 coordinate 1,250,058,264, forward strand.
GACATTAAAGGAATATGCCCCTCAATCGTTGAACATCGGATTCATCTAACCGAGGAGGCCAAACCCACTCGCCAAGCTTAAAGGCGTTTAAATCCCAACTTAAGAGATGTCATGAAGGAGGAGATCATCAAATGTTTGGATAATGACATCATCTACCCAATATCTGATAGTACGTGGGTAAGTCCGGTACAAGTTGTACCAAAGAAATCGAGGATAACTGTGGTCGCGAACGATAATAACGAACTTATTCCCACAAAAATCAAAACCAAATGGTGAGTCTATATCGATTATTGAAAACACAATTCAGCCACCAGAAAATATCACTTTCCCTTTCCTTTCATCGATCAAATGCTTGAACGTTTGGCTAGCCACAAATATTGTTGTTCCCTTGACGGTTACTCTGGCTATAACCAAATCCCTATTGCTCTAGAAGACCAACACAAAACGACTTTCACTTGTCCTTTTGGAACTTTTGCTTATCGTCTTAGGCCCTTTGGTCTTTGTAACGCTCCTGCCACTTTTCAAAGATGTATGATGAGTATATTCTCTGATATGGTGGAAGATTTTCTTGAAATATTCATTGATGATTTTTCTATCTATGGGCCATCCTTTGACCAAGGCCTCCATCGTTTAGAATGTGTTTTAAAATGATGTAAGGAAACATCACTCGTGCTTAATTGGGAAAAATGTCATTTCATGGTAAAGAGAGGAATAGTCTTAGGCCATGTTGTTTTAAAAGATGGTCTAGAGGTTGAAAAATCCAAAGCTAACTTAATTGCTAACCTACCTCTGCCTAGGTCGGTAAAGGATATTCGCTCATTTCTTGGACATGCTGGATTTTATAGGAGATTCATCAAAGATTTTTCAAAAATTTCAAAACCACTTTCAAGTCTGCTTGCCAAAGACATTAAATTTGACTTTTCCGATGAATGCAAAACGTCTTTTGAAACCTTGAAATCGATCTTGACCTCAGCACCTATAATCCAACCCTCAAATTGGACTCTGCCTTTCGAACTAATGTGTGACGCTTCTGACTATGCTGTTGGAGCCATCTTAGGCCAACATGTCAATAAACTTCCTTGTTTCATCTATTATGCTAGAAAAACTTTAAACAATGCTCGGTTGAATTACTCAACCATTGAGAAAGAGTTTCTAGCAGTTGTCTTTGCTCTTGAAAAATTCAGATCCTATCTCGTAGGTTCTAAGGTCATAGTCTACACCGATCATGCCGCATTGCTCTATCTTCTTTCGAAAAAAGATGCTAAAGCCCACTTAATCCGTTGGATAATCCTTCTTCAAGAATTTGACCTCGAGATACGAGATAAAAAGGTTTTTGAAAACGTCGTAGTTGATCATCTCTCTCGTATTGTGCATGATAATGCCAATGACACTCAAATCAATGATCACTTTCCTGATGAACAGATACTTTCCATTTCTAGTACACCTTGGTACACCGAGATCATAAATTTTCTTGTCATAAACAAAATGCCTTCCCATTGGTCGAAACAAGAGAAAAAAGAATTTCTCTCCAATGTTCAAAACTTTTATTGGGATGATCCTTATCTCTTTAAATACTGTCCTGATCAAATCATTCGTAGATGTGTTCCCGATCATGAATATCACAACATTCTCTCTTTTTCACATGACCAAGCATGTAGAGGACACTTTGGAGCAAGGAAAACCGCTGCAAAGATTTTGCAGTGCGGATTCTATTGGCCTACTCTCTTTCGTGATGCATACGAATTTTGTGCTAAATGTGCTCGATGCTAACAAATGGGTCGAATCTTCAAGCGAAACATGATGCCTCTAAACCCAATCCTTGTTATTGAAATTTTCAAGGTTTAGGGGATCGATTTCATGGGTCCATTTCCTAATTCATTTGGAAATCTTTACATCTTACTTATCGTGGACTATGTCTCTAAATGGTTGAGGCCATCCTTACCAAAACGAATGATAATAAAGTTGTTGTCAAATTTCTGAAGAAGAACATATTTTCTCATTTTGGTACACCTCGTACTATTATAAGTGACAATGGTACTCATTTTTGTAATTGTGCCTTCGAATCTCTTCTTAAGAAATACTCGATCACTCATAAACTGTCTACTCCATGTCATCCACAAACTAGCGGTCAAGTCGAAATTTCCAACAGGAAAATCAAATAAATTCTTGAAAAGACTGTCAATTCCAACAGAAAAGATTGGTCATCTAAATTAGTAGATGCCCTTTGGGCATTTCGCATAGCTTATAAGACTAACCTTGGAATGTCACCATATCACTTGATCTTTGGAAAAGTATGTCACCTCCCTGCCGAACTGGAACATCGAGCACTTTGGGCAATCAAATACCTTAATTTTGACTTGGAAAAAGCAGGATCACATCGGAAGCTGCAGTTGTCAGAAGTTGAAGAACTGAGAAACGAAGCCTACGAAAATGCAAAGATTTATAAAGAGAGAACAAAAATGTATCATGATAAATCCATACTTTGAAAGATTTTTGAAGTAGGCCAAAAGGTTCTCTTATATGATTCTAGGCTTCATTTATTTTCGGGCAAACAAAGATCTCGTTGGACTGGACCATATGTTGTAAAGACAGTGTACCCATATGACACGATCGAAATTGAAAATCCAATGGATGGCTCTATTCCAAAGGTCAATGGGCAGCGACTGAAACCATTCCTAGAATTTGAGCAATACGAGGAAGACGAATTCGTGGACCTCCACGAACCAGTCATGCTTCTTAAGACACCTCGATCATGTCAGGTTGTATATATTCTGTTTTCCTTTTTAGCATTAGCCTGATTTATACAGTAGGGACACTGCCTCATCCAAGTATGGGGGGTATCATTCATATTTCATTTTTTGCATGAAAAAAAAAATTCATCACGACTTGTTTCAAACTAGTACAATAAAGTAAGTTAACGGATTTAGTCTTTTGATGGAATTTTTTCTTGTGAATCACTAAGATCGAATGGAAAATATAATGAATAGATGAATTACGATAGATAATAGTGTAACTAGTATATAGGGAGACTCATAGGTAATGGTTATAAAATCTATTCTAAATTGTAGTCTTTATTTAAAAGTGGTTGCTTTAAAGTACTTGCGTTGACACTTGTTTTTCAGTAGAGTTAATAAGTGCTAAGATAATTTTGCATAACTCTCTCTTCAAAAAAAAACATGATAATAAAATTCCAAGGGTATCCAACATTGCTAGTACATCTAGCGTTGGTGTGCAAACCCACCAAGCTCTTTCCCAACTCTCACGTAAGCCCGCGAGGCAGTGCATGGGTTGTATGCCTTGGTCTCATTTTATGAGTTGGACACCTAAGGATTACCGATACCTTGTTGACATAGTCAACGTCGGTCTACATAATCCGCCAAGCTCTGTCCTGACTCTCACATAAGCCCGCGAGACAGTGCATGGGTGGTATACCTTAGTCTTTTAAGTAAGGTGTATAGATTTTTATTTTTGCAAATAAAGAGAGAGTAAGCAATTAAAACCAAGCACCTTCTTGACTTTATTGAATTGACTAGTTATACAAAAGGAAATAACAATACCACTTTGTAAACTGTGACAAGCAAACAAAGAATCTATTTCATGGCTGCACTATGTTGTCAATCGAACCAACTATCCAAACTATAGTTTAACGTATGAAATCTTGAATTATGTTGGAAATTTGTGACTAGTTGAGGAACAAAATTTTTTAGAAAATGACTTAGACTTGTATACATTACTGTGTTGCAACTATTTTGAAATAAGTCATGTTGTCATTTGTATATATTCGTTGCATTCATGTAGCTGCATTAGAATCATCACATATTGCATTTGGATTTTGTGGATAGTATCCACTGAAAACCCTTACGAGACACCACTCGTCCTACTAGGGACACCTAGAGGTTTAACGGCTTGTTGCATACGCTCAATGCAATCTTGATTCCTATGAAAGTGTGACCTACCTAGTTTAGTTTTTATTTCTGTTTTACTCAAGGACGAGTAAAAGATAAGTATGGGGGTATTTGATTGACATGTAAAAGTGTTTATTTTTGCGCTCATATCTTACCTTTGTTGTATATAAATAAACATTACGCTGGGTATTTTTGGGTATTTCTACAGATATACAGATTTGAGGAGCCTTCATGTTAAAATGGAGCAAAAGAGAAGAAAAGGGATATTTGCATTGGATTATACCAACTACTCTAAAAAGATTGAACAAAAGAAGTTGTAGTCGAGTGGTTAAGGCATCTCCTAAATGGCAGAAGGAGTTGAGTTCGAATCCTGGAAAGCATATTATTTTTGCATATGAAAATGGAGGATTATTGAGAAGATATACATATACATATGAACATACTTGTGATTGATTGTATACATACAAATCAATCACAATTCTTCTCCCAATCAATCACAATTCTTCTTCCAATCAAATCACAATCAATCAAAACCTTCCAATCAAATCAAGCAATCACAATCACATTCAGATGACTATGCCAATTTATCATGGATTTGATTCACATCAACAAATCATCCTCAAATATCAATCACCTATCATGCCACATGATCAAAGATAAGATATTCATTTTTATGACAACATATTTTGTAAATTTTTGATGGGAAACAACGGGTACTCTATAAATACCCAGGTGTATTCATTGTAAAAGATATCTCATATCTCTTAATTTCTAGTGTAGAATAAATCTCTTCTTCTTCTATTTTCTATTTTTTTTATTTGCACTTAGATAATTGTGGCTTCTATCAATTAGTTTTGTTAGACATAATTATCTAAGTTTTTCTTCCTTTTTCATTAGTGATAGACCATTAATTAGTTTTAGCGGCTATCCTAATTTTATTTTTTGTTTATCTGAATTTCTATTTTTTCTGTTTTTCCATTGTTTATAACTTGTGAAGGAGTTATGATTTAATTCTCAACAACTCTTCCGTGACAAATAGTTGGATCCTTCTGTGAGAATAAATTAATATTTCTTCACTTATCTATTTTTCTGCATTTTTTGTAGTTTAGAAATCACCTCCAAATTCGTCTTAGTCGCCCACGAAATTACATAAACAATAGAATTTAATTTTCCTCCCTATGTTCGACCTGCATACTACACACCTATGCGCTTTCATTATTATTTTTAATTTGTGTTTTTCTAATCCCATAGGTGTCAAACAGTTATGGAAATCATGATTTTGGAGTTGGGTTTCAATTTTTATAATTTTCCAAGCGATGGAGAATTAGTTATGAATTTTTGAAGGAAAATATGGTTATTTGAGTTTATAAATTTATTTTGGAAAATATATTAAGAATTTGGGTCTGAAATTTTGATATGCTAGATAACATGATTAAAGTGAATTTCTGTAATTTTTGGGGACTTGTACAAAGTGATTTAGTATGGAAATTAAATTATTTTGAAAAGAGGACCAAAATGATTTAATTGTTTTGTTAATAAGAAGGGCTTAATTGTTAAAAGTTAGGACGTTTTTAGATCTGAGAAAATGCGTAAAATTTTAGTAAAGTAATTTGAAAGTTTAATGTAACCAATCATATGTTTACAAGTGGGCAAGTTAGTTACAAAAAGTCTACTTTGTTTGGTAGAAACAGCCTTTTGCTCAGAAAAAGGGGTTCCGCCTTCTTTAGAAGGACCCTTCGACTCAGACCTTCCACCCCCAACCTAGTTGAAACTTTCTAGGTTGAAACCAGCAAACCAATACACATGGTATCATTTAAATGGTATGTAGTGGATTGGAGAAAGATGGAAAGTAGGGTGTTGAAAAGTAGCTTTCGAAGGGGTTGGTTCCTTTGTTTTACTTTGTTTTAAAACAAAAGCTCTTGCCTATTTTTAAAGGGGTTTTGGCATAGTCGAAACCTATGGTTTCGAAAGGGTATTTCAAAGAGGCTTTCGAAATAGAGCTGCCGCTTTTGTTTTAAAGAAGTAGCTTCCGAAGGACCTACTTTGGTTTTGTTTAAAGCTTTCGAAAGAGTAGCTTCGACCAAGTCGTAACCCTTCTGTGAATTGGTGACCTTCCAATGGCATTGAAGGCATCAATGTTGTTGAAAGGTTCAGTTGTTTTATAAATACAAGCCACTTCCTAATGCTTTCGAAAGGGGTTAGGAGTTTTAAAGACAATGGTTTTGGAAGGGGTTTCGAAGCTAACCTTCAATTGTTTTACCCAGATGTTTTAATGCTTTCGAAAGGATGGTTTCGACACAATCAACCTTCCCCAATACTTTTTGAATTAAATAATGATTTCGAAAGAGATGCTTTCGCTTATGTTCACTTTGACCCAAAAATGACGTTTTAGGTATAAACCCAATGCTTTCGAAAGAGGGACTTTCAATGGTCTCGAAGGGCAACCTTCATTGGTTTCGAAAGAGCGCTTTCAAATGGTTTTGAAGCTATGCTTCTATATTTATATGATAATACTTTGACATGGTCAAAAGGTTCGAAGGTGATGTTTTAAAGTATTCGAAAGGCCGGAGCCTTATGTTTTAAAGATGGATTTTTAGGCTTTCGAAGGAGGTCATCCTATGAGATCGAAAGTAAAGTTTTCGAAGGTGTCAAAAGGTTTTAAAACCCAAACTCAAATTTTAAAGGTAAAACTCATTGGTAAATAAAGGAGTTTTGAAATGACTTTAAGTATGTAAATTTGAAGAAGTATTGCCTTGATAAAAATATAAGTTAAAGGGATTAACTATGTTTTATATGAAATGTATTTCAAGGACCAAAAACCCATAGGAGTGATATTGTTAAATTGTTATGTTTGCTTCTTCAAATATGAATATATTCACATGCAAACCCATAACGGTATTTTGGGGATAAAGGGGTAGAAGAACTAGCTAGGTTAATCTGAAAGTGAATATAACTTGATTAAACTCCTGAATGAGTAGAATTGCATCCAAGGAGTCAGGGAGACCAAAAATATAGGATGCTTAAACTTTGAAGTTGTTCAGGAGATAGGTCCATAGTAAACCCATGAAAACTATGATAAGGTAGTTATTGGAAGTAACCAATAGGTTCATTGTAAACCCATGAAAACAATGTATTAAGGACAGTTGGCAGGGGTAATTGGTTTGTAGTGAACCCATGAAAACTATATCTGGATTAAGAATTGACATCAGTCAATAGGTTCCTAGTCAACCCATGAAAACTAGGATAAGAAAGGAGTTAATGGAAGCATCAGTAGGTTCCTAGTCAACCTATGAAAACTAGGATGAGAAGTGAGTTACTGGATAAGTCCATAGGTTCCTAGTCAACCCATGAAAACTAGGATAAGAGGATTAGTTATTGGAATGACTAATAGGTTCAGGGGGACCCACGAATTAATTAAGTTAATTGGCAGGAGCCTATAGGTTCTTTGTGATCCCATGAAAACTATGAAATAGAACAGGGTGTCCATATATAATGAAAAAGGTTATTAGTAAACCCATGAAAACTAATAGGTTAATAGCGAACCTAGAATCTATAATTATGACAGGGTGTCAATATAAACAGAGGATAGGAAATCCAAGATGTTTTATGTATGCATATCGTCATAATATTTTGAAATGTATGTTTTTAACCATTGTGGATGCAGAAGCACAGTATATGGTTTATAAAGGTTTTAGGATACTAGTGAGGGAAAGCCGTTCCACTACGACCTGGTCGCACTAGATATCTAAAAGGATTGAGATGTTAGATTGTTATTCATACCAGGTTTTATGTCTGACTCGAATTTTTTGTTTTCCCCTTAAACTCTCGGGTACTCAATTGACTTTGAGTAGTATGAGGTTTAGGATTTTCAAGTTCTCTTCTTAGATGAATAAAGCTTCTGGAGGCATGCAGGAGACAGTTAGTTATTTAGAGTTTTCCTTTTCAGCTGTGTATTTGTATGTAAAGGCTGATTTATTAACCTTATTATATATTCTGATCAACCAAGGGTGCATCTTCATATGTCGCTCTTGGCATATGTGTAATAATTATATTTTGCTGAATGTGGTTATCGTTTTTGGGATTATGTAATGAACATCAAATGTTTTGAATGGAATGTGAATATGTATTTTTAAATTGTTAATTTTTTTCCATATTCTTGTGATCTCTTTATCAATGAATCTAGCACCACCATAATTGGTCACCGAAGATTAATAACTATGGATGATTGCAGCATCCGTAACCGTTAGTTTTGGGCCTCCAAGTAGGGGGATGTTACAAGAAGAACAGTGGAAAGCTATGCCACAACATGAAGGCCTTCTATGAAATGGCAAGCGACCACATCAGAGTAGAAAATTTTGGTCCGAAGCATAGCCTGAGAGAGCTTCTGCCCCGAATAACAAGAAGAAAAAGGGGACATAAGGGTACCATCCCCCCCCCACAATGCAACAGAGGTAATTTAACCTCACAACTGAAACTCCCCTCACCTACACTCCTGGGCAGATGTACGAGATGACCCGGACCAAGCTAGCATATAATGTCCCAAGTAAAGGAAAAAAGGTGGAATAGAATAGAGGCGGTGCATAATGTCGCTTCCATAGAGTAAACGGCCACAACACTATCAACTGCTGACATTTGAAGAATGAAATAGAAAGTCTAATTTAGAAAGGATACATAGGTAGTTTCCAGAAGCAAAAAGGAGAGAGGACTAGGAACCTCACCACAGATCCGAGCGAAAACCTAGTAGGAAACACCTCTAACCTAAAAGCCTCAATCCTAGGAGGACCACACCTAGCAAGAAAAAGCAAGAAAGCACAAGAACGGTATGTACAATAAGCCATAGTGGGGAAGAGGACCATTTTCCATGTTGAAAAAACAGGCACAAGACATAGTCTTTACACCAGCTGATGCCACTGGAGAAACTTTCCTACATTAAGATCGGCTTGTTATTATGGTGTAGATCTCAAACTGCACCATGAAGAAAGTACACATTTATTCTGGGAGTTTTGTGAATGTCATCCTCAAACCTACATTCGATAAAATGAAGCTTCTAGTTTTTGTTTTCCCCTTAAACTCTCGGGTACTCAATTGATTTTGAGTAGTTTGAGGTTTAGGGTTTTCAGGTTCTCTTCTTAGACGAATAAAACTTCCGGAGGCATGCAGGAGGCAATTAGTTATTTAGAGTTATCTTTTTCCGCTGTGTATTTGGATGTAAAGGCAGATTCATTAGCCTTATTATATACTCTGATCAACTAAGGGGGCATCTTCATATGTCGCTCTTGGTGTATGTGTAATAATTGCATTTTGCTGAACGTGGTTATCATTTTTGGGATTATGTAATGAACATCAAATGTTTTGAATGGAATGTGGATACGTGTTTTTAAATTGTTAATTTTTTTTCCATATTCTTGTGATCTGTGTATCAACGAATCTAGCACCGCCGTAATTGTTCGTCGAAGATTAATAACTATGGATGACTGCAGCATACGTAGCTGTTAGTTTTGGGCCTCCAAGTAGGGGGATGTTACAAGTTGGTACCAGAGCATAGGTTTATGAAACTTTAAAAGAAAAGTTAAACCTAAAAGCTTTTTAAACATAATCCAAAGAATTTGAAAATATGATCGGATTTTGGGTTAACGCTATCGTAACGTACTTGTATTTGATATATAGGTATATATCTAAGTACGTATTCCCCTCTCTTTTAGGCCGTTCTTTTGTATCTTACTAAGGCCGTATGCGGATTTACGAGAAAGAAGATATGGAAGATGGAAACGAAAGAGGAAATCTTGTTGGAGGAAGCACCCAACTAACGAAAATGCTCGACTTAATACCCGGAGAAACCAAGGTCGACATGCTAATGCTAATCCAAATGCTGAGGCTAATATAGGTGCTGGAAATCCATCAGTAGATGCAAGGATGGTGTATCAGTTGTTGGCTAACCTTTTGCAAGCAAGAGCTGCTGGTAATGTAGGTGGAGTTAATCCTGTAGTTCCAGTTTGATATAATTATGCTAGGCTGAGCAGGGATTACACCAGTCTGGGTGGAAATCCGTTTATGGGAACGAAGGATGCTGTTGAGGTGGAGAATTGGCTTTTGAATTATGAGAGGATATTTGCCGATTTAGGCTTGGATGATGGAGAAAAGAGAAGGCTGGCCTCTAGATAGTTGCAAGGGTTAGCGCTTCACTGATGGAACAGTGTGATAGTCGGGGTTCCAGAGGAAGAGCTGACATGGGCTGATTTTAGAAGAAGGATTGAGCAGAGGTTCTTATCTGAGGTTGTCAAGTCGGCATTAATGAGGAAGTTCATGGATCTGGTTCAAGAAGAGATGTCAATGATCGAGTATGCTGCTAAGTTTAATGAGTTATCTCGATATGGATATGCTTTGGTAGACATTGATATAAGGAGGAATGAGAGATTTATTTATGGACAAAGGCCAGAGCTAGGCAGAATGACTATGACTCATGTTAGAGAGCCTTGTCATGTGGTGGTGAAGATGGCCATCCGCCATGAGGAGATGCTTGCTGTGTCAGTTAGAGAGAAGCCAGTTGAATCCTCGAGTCCTCAGGGAAAGAAAAGGAAATTCTTTAAGAAGAAGGGAGCCCAGAAAAGGGAGGGTACTAAGAAGGCAAAGGCAGATTTGGTGTGCTATAAGTGTGATAAGAAGGGCCATTATGCTCATGAGTGTCGGACGGGCAAGGGAAAGAAGCCTATAGAGAAGAAGAATGTGAAATGCTTCAACTACGACTAAGTTGGGCATTATAAGAACCAATGTCCATAGCCAGTCAGGGCGGAAAAAGGGAAGGTATTTGCTATTGGACCACCATCTTCTTTTAGACCTACTGCAGCAGAGAAAGGGAAAACTGTGATGGAAGGTATGCTTTTGATTTAGAGTATACCAGTTAGGGTACTATTTGATACCGGTGCATCACATTCATTTATATCATAATATTTGGTTGATAGGTTATGCATAGAACCAACATACCTTGTTGCTTCCTTAAGGGTTGCGAATCTAATAGGAGGGTATGCAACTCTAGGGATGAGATGTGACCAGTTAGAACTTGATTTGTTAGGTCATAAGTTTGCATGCAGTTTGTATGTTTTTGATTTCATAGATTTCAGGATCATTTTGGGTATGGATTGGTTGGGTAGGTATGAGGCTAGGATATTTTGCCAAGATAGGGAAATATCATTGAGACACCCAGATAGTCATAATCGAATCATCTTCACTGTGGAGAATTCCAGTAAGAGTGTTTGTGCTCTGTTAAGTGCCGTGGAGGTTGGAGAAGAGTAAAGTCAGGTTCGAGTGGCAAGGGAATTTGATGATATCTTTGAGCCAGTCATAGGACTACTACTGTAACGAGCTGTTGAGTTTCGGATAGATCTTGTACCGGGAGCTGAACCTGCCAGTAGACCACTTAGCAAGATGACACCGACAGAGATGAAGGAATTAAAGGTGCAGCTAGTGGATCCTGAGGGAAGGAATTTTATTAGACCAAGTAGTTCGCCTAAGGGAGCGGCCGCGGTATTCGTGAAGAAACCAGATGGGTCATTGAGGATGTGTATCGACTATCGTAAGCTGAATGAAAGGACGATAAAGAATAATTATCCTTTGCCGAGAATTGATGATCTATTTGATCAGTTGAGTGGGGCCAAAGTGTTTTCTCAGTTGGATTTGGCGACAGGGTTCCATTAGTTGATAGTGGCAGAGGATAGCATTCCTTTGACTGCATTTCAGACTAGATATGGTTCGTATGAGTGGTTAGTGATGCCATTCGGGTTGACGAATGCACATGCTTTCTTTGTGGATTTGATGAATTGAGTTTTCCGAGAGTATTTGGATAGATTCGTGTTGGTGTTTATAGATGACATTTTGGTTACTCTAAGGATGAGAAAGAGCATGAAGATCATCTTTGGGTTGTGCTAGAGACGCCAAGACAGAATCAGCTAAAGGCAAAGTTTTCCAAGTGCCATTTTTGGAAGAAAATGGTTAAGTTTCTTGGTCATGTGGTTTCGGAGAAAGGATTGTTAGTTGATCCAGATAAAATCGAAGCTGTGAACAATTGGAAGAGCCAGAGATAGTGACCGAGATCAGAAGTTTTCTTGGACTTGTTGGCTATTACCGGAGATACATCAAGGATTTCTCGCGGATAGTAGCGCCATTGACTAAGCTTACCAGGAAGGAAGTGAAGTTTGTTTGGTCTGACAAATATGAGGAAGCATTCCTTAAGTTAAAGCATTTGTTGACTAATGCTCCAGTGCTAGTAGTTCCAGATGGAAACCAAGGGCTGGTGGCATACACCGATCCGTGTGGGACTGGATTGGGAGCAGTGTTGATGCAGAAGGGCAAAGTCATTGCTTACGCATCTAGGCAGCTTAGACCGCACGAAGTAAGATATCTTACTCATGACTTAGAGTTGGCTGCGGTGATTTTTGCCTTGAAGATTTGGAGGCATTATCTTTTGAGGGAGAGATTTGAGTTATATACCGATCCTAAGTCTTATAAGATACTTATTCTCTCAGAAGGAGTTGAATATGAGGCAGCAGAGATGGTTAAATTTTTTGGCTACTTATGATTTCGGTATAGAGTATACTCCTGGGAAAGGGAATAAAGTAGCAGATGCTCTCAGTAGAAAGCATCAGAATGTGGTGTTAGCAATGTTAGCAAAATGGAAGGTCCTAGAAGCCTTGGCCAGTTATGGTGTGCAGTTGAGATCTACTGCTAGTTCTAGTCAGGGTACTACCATGTTATCTTGTTTAGAAGTTCGACCGGTATTATACGAAAGGATAGCTCTAAGCAAAGGGAGGATCCAGTTTTAGCTGAGAGGATTAGAAGGCTTGAGGTAGGATCAGAGATCGATGATCTAAAGGACTTTAGTCTTGACAAAAGAGGATGGTTGAGAAAGAAGGGACGATTATGCGTTCCGAATGTAGAGAACTTAAGGAGGGAAGTTATGGAAGAGTGTCATCAATCGAAGTTCATGATTCATCCTGGATGGACCAAGATGTATCAAGACATGAAGAGAAGCTTCTATTGGGAAGGCATGAAGAGGGATGTTGGCTTGTGGGTTAGGCAGTGTGTTAACTGTCAACAAGTGAAGGCCGAACATCAGAGCCAAGTGGATTGCTTCAGCCTTTAGATGTTCCGATCTGGAAATGGAAGTCGATACCGATGGAATATAGATGGGTTGCCAATGTCAAACCGGGGAAATGAGAGCATATGTGTTATTATGGACAGGTTGACCAAGAGTGCCCATTTCATTCCAGTAAAGTCGACCAGGATAGCACCAATTTTGGCGAAGTTGTTCATGAAGAACATAGTTAGACTTCATGGAGTTCCTAGTAGCATAGTTAGCGATAGGGATGCTTTATTCACTAGTGAATTCTAGAAAAGTCTACAGGATATGTTAGGCACTAAGTTCAAGAAGAGTACGACATACCATCCACAGACAAATGGGCAGACAGAGAGAGTCAATAAGGTGCTCGAGGATTTGTTGAGAGCTTGTGTGTTGGATTTTGGTGGATCTTTGGAGGACCACTTACATTTGGTTGAGTTTTCCTATAATAATAGTTACTAGGCTAGTATAGAAATGGCGCCTTTTGAAGCTTTGTATGAAAGGCCATGCAAATACCCCGCATGTTGGTTGGAGACTGGAGACAGATTTGTCTTAGGTCCAGATTTGGTAAGAGAGGCATCCAAAAAGATTGAGTTAATCCGAGGACGGATGAAGAAAGCTTAATCCAGGCAGAAGATTTACACAGATAAGAGGCGTAAAGACCTAGAGTTCTCAGTACGAGACAGGATTTTCATTAAGGTATCACTGATGAAGGGTGTGGTACGGTTTGGGAAATCGGGAAAGTTGTCCCTGAGATACGTTGGACCATTTCAGATTATAGAAAGGATTGGAAAGCTCGCGTACAGAATAGAGTTGTCGAGCAGTTTGGCAGGTGTCCATATTGTTTTCCATGTGTCTCATCTTTGCAAGTATGTGCATGATCCAGAGACTACTATCCCTAGACAGAGTTGGAGGACTTGGTAGTAGAGCCTGATTTGACTTTTGTTAGACAACCAGTTCAGGTTGTAGCGAGAGATGAGAAAAGATTGAGGACTAAGATAGTCAAGTTGGTGAAAGTTCAGTGGAGCGACAATGAGAAGGACCGTACTTGGAAAACAGAGGACAGGATTCGAGATACTTATCCTAATCTGCTTTAATGGAAAGTCTATATTAGATTTATATAAATTAGTTGCTAGTTGGGTAGGCTAGTATGGATGTTAGGAGTTGTTACAGATGATTGCTATGGTTGCTAGTTAGTCCTTACTGAATTTCGAGGACGAAATTCTTTAAGGAGGGGAGCCTTTAACACCCCTAATTTTTATTGACATTATTAAGAAGATTTAATTAGAGTAAATTAAATAGAATAATATAGATAAGGAGATTAAGGTTGATTAATAAACTAAGTGGTCATGTTTATTTAAAGCAAATAAACTTATAAATGGTTGAGTGTTAGCTAAAATAAATATAAGGGCATTAGGGTAATTTCCGCCCACATTCTCCACCCTTATACCATTTTCTTTAGGCCATACATGTTCATTTTATCACAAGTAAAATTTTAACCATAAGAAAGAAGAGATTCGGCCATTAAGAAGATAACAAAGAAGAGAAAATCAATCTAAAGCTTAGGATCAAGATAGAAGAAATCAATCTCAATCAATCTTTAATTTCTTTATCCAATTTAAGGTGAATAATAATCACTACATCTCTATTTTGGTTTTATAATCATATGGTTTCGGATTTAAGGGATAAATTCGTTTTTATGATATATTGAATAATGATATGCTTGGTTTATAATTTATATGGTTTAAACAAGGATGTTTAAATGGAGACATACACGGTTTTAGGGTAAAACTGAACTTAAATGATTTTTAAATGCCAAGGGAAAATTATATGTTATGGAGAATATGATTATGGAGTTGGGTTTCAATTTTTATAATTTTCCAAGCTGTGGAGAATTAGTTATGAATTTTGAAGGAATATGTGGTTATTTGGGTTTATAAATTTATTTTGGAAAATATATTAAGAAATTGGGTCTGAAATTTTGATATGTTAGATAACATGTTAAAGTGAATTTCTGGAATTTTTGGGGACTTGTACTAAGTGATTTAGTATAGAAATTAAATTATTTTGAAAGGAGGACCTAAATGATTTAATTCTTTTGTTAATAGGAAGGGCTTAATTGTTAAAAGTTAGCACGTTTTTAGATTTGAGAAAATGCGGCAAATTTTAGTAAAATAATTTAAAAGTTTAATGTAACCAATCATGTGTTTGCAAGTGGGCAAGTTAGTTACAAAAAGTTTACTTTGTTTGGTAAAAACAACCTTTTGGTCAGAAAAAGGGGTTCCGCCTTCTTTAGAAGGACCCTTCGACTCAGACTTCGGCCCCTAATCTAGTCGAAACCTTCTAAGTCGAAACCAGCAAACCAATACACATGGTATCATTTAAATGGTACGTAGTGGATTGGAGAAAGGCGAAAGGTAAGGTGTTGAAAGGCAGCTTTTGAAGGGGTTGGTTCCTTAGTTTTACTTTGTTTTAAAAGAAATGCGCTTGCCTGTATTTAAAGGGGTTTCGGCATAGTCGAAACCTATGGCTTCGAAAGGGTATTTCAAAGAGGTTTTCGAAAGAGAGCCTCCGCCTTTTTTTTAAAAGAAGTAGCTTCCGAAGTAGTTACTTAGGTTTTGTTTAAAGCTTCTGAAAGAGGTAGCTATGACCAAGTCAAAACCCTTCCGTGAATTGGTGACCTTCTGATGGCATTGAAGGCATCAATGTTGTCAAAAGGTTCAGTTGTTTTATAAATACAAGCCACTTCGTAATGCTTTCAAAAGGGGTTAGGGGTTTCGAAGACAATGGTTTCGGAAGGGGTTTCGAAGCTAACCTTCAACTATTTTACCAGATGTTTCAATGCTTTCGAAAGGATGGTTTTGACAACATCAACCTTCCCTAATACTTTATGAATTAAGGAATGGTTTCGAAAGAGATGCTTTCACTTATGTTCACTTTGACCCAAAAATGATGTTTTAAGTATAAACCCAATGCTTTCGATAGAGGGACTTTCAATGGTTTCGAAGGGTAACCTTCAATGGTTTCGAAAGAGCGCTTTCAAATGGTTTTGAAGCTATGCTTCTATATTTATACGATAATACTTTAACATGGTCGGAAGGTTTCGAAGGTGATGTTTTAAAGTATTCGAAAGGCAGGAGCCTTATGTTTTAAAGATGGATTTTTGGGCTTTCGAAGGAGGTCATCCTATGAGATCGAAAGTAAAGGTTTCGAAGGTGTCAAAAGGTTTTAAAACCCAAACTCAAATTTTAAAGGTAAAAATCATGGTTAAATAAAGGAGTTTTGAAATGACTTTAAGTATGTAAATTTGAAGAAGTATTGCCTTGATAAAAATATAAGTTAAAGATATTAACTATGTTTTATATGAAATGTATTTCAAGGACCTTAAACCCATAGGAGTGGTATTGTTAAATTGTTGTGTTTGCTTCTTCAAATATGAATATATTCACATGCCAACCCATCACGGTATTTTAGGGATAAAGGAGTAGAAGAACTAGCTAGGTTAACCCAGTAGTGAATATAAATTAATTAAACTCCTAAATGAGTAAAATGGCTTCTAGGGAGTCGGGAAGACCAAAAATATAGGATGCTTAAATTTTGAACTCGTCCAGGAGATAGGTTCATGGTAAACCCATGAAAACTATGATAAGGTAGTTATTGGTGGTAACAACCAGGTTCATAGTAAACCCATGAAAACTATGTATTAAGGACAGTTGGCAGGGGCTAATTGGTTTGTAGTGAACCCATGAAAACTATATCCGGATTAAGAATTGACATTAGTCAATAGGTTCCTAGTCAACCCATAAAAACTAGGATAAGAAAGGAGTTAATGGAGGCATTAGTAGGTTCCTAGTCAACCCATGAAAACGAGGATGAGAAGTGAGTTAATGGATAAGTCCAAAGGTTCCTAGTCAACCCATGAAAACTAGGATAAGGGGATTAGTTATTGGAATGACTAATAGGTTCAGGGGGACCCATGAATTAATTAAGTTAATTGGCAGGAGCCTGTAGGTTCTTAGTGATCCCATGAAAATTATGAAATAGGACAGGGTGTGCATGTATAATGAAAAAGGTTATTAGTAAACCCATGAAAACTAATAAGTTAATAGCGACCCTAGAATCTATAATTATGACAGGGTGTTAATGTAAACAAGGGATGGGAAATCCAAGATGTTTATATATATGCATATCATCATAAAATTTTGAAATGTATGTTTTTAACCATTATGGATGCAAGAGCACAATATATGGTTTATAAAGGTTTTAGGATACTAGTGAAGGGAAAACCCATTCCGCTAAGCGGCGTGGTCTCACTAGATATCTAAAAGGATTTAGATGTTAGATTGTTATTCATTCCAGGCTTTATGTTTGACTCATAGTTTTTGTTTTCCGCTTAAACTCTTGGGTACTCAATTGATTTTGAGTAATTTGAGGTTTAGGATTTTCAGGTTCTCTTCTTGGACGAATAAAGCTTCCGAAGGTGTGTAGGAGGCTAAACGTGGTTATCGTTTTTGGGATTATGTAATGAACATCAAATGTTTTGAATGGAAAGTGGATATGTGTTTTTAAATTGTTATTTTTTCCATATTCTTATGATTTGTGTATCAATGAATCTAGCACCACCGTGATTGGTCGTCGAAGATTAATAACTATGGATGACTGCAGCATCTGTAGCCGTTAGTTTTGGGCCTCCAAGTAGGGGGATGTTACAAGAAGAACAGTAGAAAGCTATGTCACAACACGAAGGCCTTCTATGAAATGGCAAGCAACCATATCAGAGTGGAAAATGTCGATCCAAAGCATAGCTTGAGAGAGCTTTTGCCCCGAATAACAAGAAGAAAAGGGGGACACAAGGGTACCATCTCCCCCACAAAGCGACAGAGGGAATTTAAGCTCACAACTGAAACTCCCCTCACCTACACTCATGGGCTAATGTACGAGATGACCCAGACCAAGCTAGCATATAATGGCCCAAGTAAAGGGAAAAAGGTGGAATATAATAGAGGCGGTGCATACTGCCGCTTCCATAGAGTAAACGGCCACGACACTGCACTGTCAACTGCTGACATCTGAAGAATGAAATAGAAAGTCTAATTTAGAAAGGATACGTAGGCAATTTCCAGAAGAAAAAAAAGGAGAGAGGACTAGGAACCTCACCACAGATCCGAGCGAAAACCTAGTAGGAAACACCTCTAACCTAAAAGCCTCAATCCTTGGAGGACCACAACTGGCAAGAAAAAGCAAGAAAGCACAAGGACGGTATGTGCAATAAGCCATAGTGGGGAAGAGGACCATTTTCCACATTAAAAAACCGGAACAGGAAATAATCTTTACAACAACTGATGCCACTGGAGAAATTTTCCCGCATTAGGATTTGCTCGTTATTATGGTTGTTGGCTAGAGATGTAACATCCCGCTTCTGGAGTCTCAAAACTAACTGCTACGGATGCTGCATTCATCCATAGGTGTTATTTCGGAGTGACCGAAATCGGAATCTTGAAACTATTGGCAACACAGAAACACAAGAATATGAAAAAAAAATTAAACTTCAATAAAACAAAATCTCTCATTTTTTATGAATTTCAATTTAAGATTTAATTACATAATCCCAGACGTTAACCAATTTCAGATCACATGTACATGTCAAAATACGATAAGAGTGACATATGAAGATGTCCCCTTATGATGATCAAAGAACTAATAAATATGAACTTTACAGTTCTTAGTACATCACAACGGAATACACAAAATAGCTCCTATATAGCTAACACTGCCACCTGCACGTCTCCGGAAGCTTAGTCGTCCAAAAACCTGAAAGTCTCCCACTCTCAGACAATTAATTTTGAGTACCCAAGAGTTTGTGGAGAAACACAAACTTTGAGTCGAACAATAAGTCTGGTATGAATAATCCCCTATGTTTGCGCCAAAAATGGTCACAAACCCCGAATGTTGTGAAAGCACCAGTGTATGAATACAAATCAGCAATATTCAAACACAAATCTCAGATCTAAACAAACAACAAACAGCAATCCAGAAATAATGAACAAAAACACGAGATTTATAGTGGTTCGGCTATCTCCGGCCTACGTCCACTCCAAAGTTTTTATCTTTTATTGATCGATGCTTGAAGATTACAATTTCTTATCGCGTAGTACAATGGATTTTATGATTATAATCTGAATCTAAGGCAGCAATGGTGATCTGGAGTAAATCTGGCAGAGTCTGGGCGCTCTTTAGCTCTTAGAATTGTCCGACCTCTTTTCTGAATGACCAGGGGCTCTATTTATAGGTGTAGGAGGCTGATATTTCGCCTAAATTGAGGGGAGACTAGTTCTGGCACGTGAGGGGGCCCACATGCCCGCTTTCTGGAAATCCAGGCCCACTTTGGGATCGATTCGAAGCTACGTTCGAAACGATCAAGAAATTGTCCAATCGAGCTGAAATTTGGTGTGAACATTCTTTAACATGTGCTCAAACTACTGTGAAAAATTCATAGCATTTGGACTTGTAGATCTCGAGTTATGATCGATTCAAATTGACGTTCTTCGCCCTATGGATTCGTTCGAATCGATATGGTTCGAATCCATAGGGTCGAATCCATGCTTCTGCACATGAAGATGATGACGTGGTGCATGTGCTCCGGGTCAATCCCCCTTTTTCTCCGAGTTTTCTGGGTCAAATCCATGGTTTTAGTCGCGTTTACTGGGTGGATTTGAAGAGAAGGATTTGAAGGTATACTCCTTCGATTCGATCAAACATGCGTTCCTTCGTATCGATCAAGGGATAAGTAGTTCGAATCGATCTGTTGTGCAAGACCTCGAATCGATGGTTTCGAGTGAAAAAAGGGCCTTATTCCGATCGATTCGAGGTAACAATACCCTGATTGATTTGAAGGCGTGCAATGTTGATCGATTCGAAGCTATGCACAGCTCACGGATTCGAACAACCTTTTACTCGATGGATTCGAACCAAGGTTGGGTTTATGGTTTCGAATGTAGGTTTGTTCCATAGGGTCCTCTCTGATGGATACGAAGTAGATGGAGTCGAACGTGATGGATTCGAAGCTGGTGGATCCGAACTATATGGGTGTGAGGTCTCTGGATTCGAACTGAGGTGTGGGTATGGAAATGATGGATTCGAACAGCACATTCTTCCTACCTTGTATCGATCGTTTCTCCTCCGTACAAACTCCGATTATCCTAAAACTTGAAACGTAGCCTCTCCTAGTCCTCATCATCATCTCCAATCGATTCCGTCCTGATCGGAGCCCGGTCAAATTTTGACGACATCCATCGCAGCCTTGTTTCCAATCGACTTCCAATCCTGATATCCATCCTTTCCTGTCGATTTGTTTGATATTCCGGCTTTGACCAAAAAGCGGGATAACATTTGCCCCCCAAAACATGCCTTGTGATAAGAAGGCGTGTTTTGAATAATTCTATATCCGATATCCAAAGTCCATAGCCAATCCCATGTCCATCCGAACTCGAAGATCGAGCCTTTGATCCATTCTTATCCAATAGCCAATAGCCGAATCCAGGACCTCTCCAGGTCGGTATCCAAATCCATAACCTCTCTGTGCTCTTGCCAAGCGCAATCCACACTCGACGACCGTGGTCCAGTGTCCCTGGACGTTGAGCTAACCTCTTCGGGTTCTTGCCAAGCGCAATCCACACCTGACGACCGTGGTCCAGTGTCCCTGGACGTAAGTAATGCCGTGGCTTAAGTCCTAAGCCGAATCCTGGTCGCTCCGGACCCTTGCTGAGCATAGTCCGTACTCAACGACCTGAGACAATAATCGATAATAGGGGGCCTAAGTCCTAGGCCGAACCCTGGTCACTCCGGACCCTTGCCGAGCATAGTCCATACTTGACGACCTGAAATGATAACCGATAATATAGGGCCTAAATCCTAGGCCGAATCCTGGTCTCTCCGGACCCTTTCCGAGCATAGTCCATACTCGACGATCGTTTATCAAAAACTAAAAAGAATCCAATCAACATCCAATCCAAAATCCAAATCAAATCCGAAAATCAGAAATCCAAACCAACATCCAAAACAGAAAACCCAAAACAAAAATCAGTCATCCGAACGAAAATCCAAAACAGAAAGCAAACAAAAACCAGGAGTTCAATCCAAACTCCAAAACCAAACCAGAAAACCAAGTGTCCAATCAAAAACAAAAGACAGATTTCACAAATCATGGCTTTGAGGTTTATCATCATTCAGAGCATGCCTAGGGGCTATCTCCGTCCCCATACATGTGTAAATGACTTGGTTGCTCGCCAATGGTTTGTTACTTATTTCATAATATCCTGGTCAATGGATAACCAATCGACCATCATTCCTGGGCCTCATGCCATCATGGCTTGAGGTGGGCGGTGGTTGCTCCTGCTCCACCGCTGCATTCCGAGCCCCAACATACTGCGTCAATTGTCCATTCCTCACATGCTCCTCAATTATGTCCTTTAGGTGCCTGCAGTTGTTGGTATCGTGTCCATCCAAATCATGGAAGAGACAGTGCTTTCCTGATGCCCTTTCTCGTTCAGAAGGTTCTCTCCTAGCTGGCCTTCGGTAAGGAAGGCGATTCCGGGTTTCCATGTATATCCGCTCCTGCGTCTCGTTTAATCCTGTGTATGTGGAAAACTTTGGATCCTTCCATCGCTTCCCGGCTTTTCCTGAATCGTCGTCTAGCTTCCTTTTTCCTTTGTCTTTATCCGAGCTTCCGTTGGATGGTCCTCCACCCCCAGTCACATTCACCTCCTTTAACTTTAAATCAGTACATGCGTCTTCTTGTCGAAGGAACCTTTCAGCTTCATGGAAGAATTCCCCAAGATCCAGTGGTGGGTCTCGTACTAAAGATACCTTAAAATATGAATCCTCTCTGACTCCCGATACTGCCGCCATCAAAACCATCGATGGATCCGGCCGATCCACCGAAGCAACCACCGCATTAAATCGAGTTAAAAATGCTCTAAGCGATTCATCCGTTCTTTGCTTTACCGATGTTAACGTCATCACGTTCTTAGGTCTTTTGATATGAACCCGAAACTGTCCCAAAAACCTATCCACCAGTTCCCTCCAAGTCCTGATAGATCCTTCTTCCAGCTGCCTAAACCACATTGCCGCTAGGTCTGTCAAGTATAAAGGGAAACATCTGGCCATCACTTCCTCCGATGCCCCCAGCACTTCCATGTGTCTAGTGTATCTCATCAAGTGATCAGTCGGGTCAGCCTTTCCATTATATACTTCCACGCTAGGTAACTTGAACTTAGGTGGATTCTAAGCCATCCTGATTTCCCGAGCGAACGGACTCCTGTTCACTCCTTCCAAGTCTCTATTGGTCGAACCTCCACGCATAGTCTTCCTAATGATTTCCATTAATCCAGCATTGCCTTTTAGGTGTTGCCCCCCGTGCTCCCGAGGGAACTCCGGCACATATTCTTCATGTGGCTCATTAGCCGCAACGTTGGCTCTAGCCTGCTGAACTCCTTCCAAAGGTCCTTCTGCATTGGATCCTGTGGGCCTGCCCCCAAGCCCTTGTTGATTGCCTTCCGGTTCTGTATTCTGTCCTCCATTGGGTTCCGCAACCCTAGTTCCTTGTTCCACATTTGCAGTCGTTGTAGTTGGTCCAAGGTTCTGTGTTCCTGTAGCTCTCATCTGCTCGAAGAAAGTCTGCATCATATCCTGTTGACTCTTCAGCAACCTCTCATGCAATGAATTTGCCATAGCTTCCATTTCGTCTCTCGTAATGTAAATCGAAGCTTGTCCTTCTCCAGCTCCGGAGGATGCCTCTTGACTTCCTCCCTGTTGGCTTCTCTCAGGTCTTTGTCTTGTTTGTCGAGTCATTGCCGAGTCAATCTGAATCCTTCAAACTTTCAAATCTAAACTTCAATCCGATGTAGCGGGTGCTAGTCCTTCTCAGTGAAAGCACCAAAGTGTTTGCGCCAAAAATGGTCACAAACCCCGAATGTTGTGAAAGCACCAGTGTATGAATACAAATCAGCAATATTCAAACACAAATCTCAGATCTAAACAAACAACAAACAGCAATTCAGAAATAATGAACAAAAACACGAGATTTATAGTGGTTCGGCTATCTCCGGCCTACGTCCACTCTAAAGTTTTTATCTTTTATTGATCGATGCTTGAAGATTACAATTTCTTATCGCGTAGTACATACACCCTATCATCTCTTATCATAAATAGATATCTAGTGAGACCACGCTACTTAGCAGAACGGGTTTTCCCCTCATTAGCATCCAAAACAAAACATGCAAATCATTTACTACGCTCCTGCACCCAAAATAATTTGTCTTAAAATAATATGAAATGAAGCCATAAGTCATATATATATATATTAGATATCCCATCCACCCATTCATTAGATATCCAATCTAAAATACATTTATTAGAGTTCCCCTCTAAAATCTTTAAAATGGCTATCCGTCAAAACTGAAATAGGTCTATCTGTCCCAAATTTATCAAAATAAATGCAGATTATCCATCGTACATTGTTTTATAAAAGTTGGTGTGGGTTATCCATCGCAAACTCAATAGTTTTCCTAGGATGACTATGAACGCTTGGGTGCAAAATCCCGAGGCTAACCACCTCGGGCAAAACATTATTTACTTTAGAAAATTGATGTGGGCTATCCACCGCACATTCCATGGTTTTCCCAGGTTAACCAAGAACCCAACACTTACCAATTAAAATATCATGATCTCCATGATTATTTATAAAAATTCATTATCTCCATGATTAATTATTTTCCCCAGGTATACCACCTGTTTAACCTATTCCCATTGGTAGCCCCAATTAGGTTAAATTAAATAAAAACACATTGATAGCCCCAATGTATATTTTTGAAAGCATATTTCTGTTTGTAACTCCAAACTATGTATCGAAAACATTAAACCTACCCCGGTGTCCCCAAGGTTTTATAACATTCATTTTATATAAGGATCCCTCTTACATATTCAAACAAAGATAAGTATTTTATGCTATAACCCTTCGAAATTGCCCCTTCGAATTAGCAAAACTTTACTAAAGAAAAATGGTTAAAAACAAGCCCTTTACAACCCTTCGAATGATGTCCCATTCGAAAGCAAATAACCTTCTGAATTTAGCCCCTTCGGAAGCCTTCCTTTTGAAAGCTTCACAAAATCATACCTTTCGACCTTGTCGAAAGGTCCTACCTTTTGACCTTGTCGGAAGGTTTCTTTTCGTCCTAGTCGAAAGGTTCAACCTTTCAACCTTGTCGAAAGCCTGGGGTATCCCCCTTATAAAACCATTTATAAATCTTTCAAAAGCAATGAAACTCAAAACCTTTCGCAATCATTGAAGGTAACCCCTTCAAAACCTTTTGAAATCCATTCAAAAACAATGAAGTGCTGGTGTTGGAACCAACCCTTCGAAAGTATACTTCCGACCATGTCGGAAGGTTTGCCCTTCGACTTTGTCGAAAGGTACTAAAACTTTTACTTTAAAAATAATGGGAGGTTCAGAAGTAATCCCTTCTTCTTCCCCTTCTTTCCCTTCGGCTTTGTCGAAGGAATCCCTTCGACTTAGTCGAAAGGATTAAAACACATTTTTAGAAAACATTTTAAAACCATTCTCTTGAAGGTTTAAACTTTCAAAGATCCCCTTCGAAACTCCTTCTTGAATATATAAAAAGTTTAGTCTTTTATAATATGATAGAGTCGAAGGATCCCCCTTCAACTTATTCGAAAGCAAAGGAAGCGGCCTCCCCATCCCTTCGCCTCTCTTCCCTTCGACACCGTGCCTACCTTTCGACTTAGGTGGAGGGTAATTGTTACCTTCCGTCTTAAACAAAAGGTACCTTTCGACTTCGTCAAAAGGGTAAAAGCGGGCTTGTTGGAGTCGAAGGCAGAACTGGGCCTACTGAAGTGATGTTTTATGTTACTTGTCTAATTTTGATTGGTTGAGGAGCCTTCTCATGTACTTCCAAATAGTAAAAAGTATACAAAAGTTAACCTTTTTCTTAATACACTATTCTTCTTCCCCAATTAAATTTTCAAATTGCAGCGTTCCCTCCGAATTGACTAATTCGAAGGCAATTTTGCAGTTTAGCCCTTAGGCTTAAATAATTTAATTACCTTAGTAAATCACTAAGGAAAATCCCCAAAAATCACCAAAAATATGATAATTCATAGACTTCAACATATTAAAATTTTAAAGCATATGAAGATCAAAACAACTCGGAATTTAACCAAAACCGAATAAAAACGTGTTAATTAGCCCATTAACATTTAAAAACCTATGTCTTATCCAAACAAAGGTTTAAATGGTTATATCTTAACCAAAATCACAAATATGAATCGGGTTTAACCCATAACCGATCCAAACACAGAAAAATAAGATGATAAACATGATTATTCATCTTGATTAGTTGATTGGAGAATGAGATAATTTCCTACCTTTAATTCCTTAGCTTTTTCTTCAATTTATTGCTCTTCCAAGAGCTTTTAATGGCCGGTCGAAATATAGGTGAGGAGTTATGAATGAGAAAGTAAAAGTTTACTAAAGTGGTGGAAGAGATTTATACTAAGAAATGTAGCCCATTTTCAAGTTTACCCCTTAGAAAATTCATCCTTCTTAATTTAGTCAAGTCTTATTTTAATTCCTTCATTAAGACACGGCCATTGGATTTATTAATCTCATCTCCCTAATTATTCACATTATTTATTTAATTTATCCAATTAAATATCCTAAATAATGTTAATTAAAATTCAGTGGCATTACAGACTCACCCCCATAAAGAATTTCATCCCCGAAATTTCAGTAAGGACACAACAACAAGCATATAGCCCATGCAAGAAAAGCTAGTATAACCTACTAGCCAAATTCTATATAAACCCCATATAGAACTTACCATCTAAAACAGCCCAGGAAAAGTAGTCCTAATCCTGTCTTCTGTCTCCCAAGTACAGTCCTTCACGTTGTCGCTCCACTGAACTTTCACCAACCTGACTGTCTTGTTTCTTAACCTGTTCTCATCTTTTGCCACAACACGAACTGGTTGCCTCACAAAAGTCATATCTGGTTCCACCACTAAGTCCTCTAGTGCGGTCGAAGCGATAGTAGTTTCTGGATCATGAAAATTCTTCCTAAGATGAGAAACATGAAACACATTGTGGACCCTGGCCAAACTGCTCGGTAAATCTACTCGATACGCGAGTCTCCCAATCCTCTCTGATATAGGAAATGGTCCAATATATCTCGGTGCTAGCTTCCCGGTCTTCCCGAACCACACCTTTCATCGGCGATATTTTGATGAAAACTCTATCTCCAACTGAGAATTCTAGGTCCTTATGCCTCTTGTGTGTGTAACTCTTCTACCTAGACCGATCTTCCTTCATTCTTTCCCGTATCAACTCAATCTTTTCCATCGCCTCTCTCACAAAATCTGGACCAAGGACCAATCTGTCTCCGGTCTCTAACCAACATACTGGTGATTTTCATGGCCTTCCATACAAAGCTTCAAAAGGCACCATTCCTATAGTAGTCTGATAACTATTATTATAGGAAAACTCCACTAAGTGCAAGTGATCTTCCCAAGAACCACTAAAATCCAGCACACAAGCCCTCAACAGATCTTCCAGTACCTTGTTGACTCTCTCTGTCTGCCCATCCGTCTGAGGATCATAAGCGGTACTCGACTTGAGCTTAGTGCCTAACACACTCTGCAGGCTCTTCCAGAACTCGCTGGTAAACAAAGCATCTCTATCATGATGGTACTACTAGGAATTCCATGCAGTCTAACGATGTTCTTTAGGAACAACTTAGCCAAAACAGGTGTCGTCCTGGTTGTCCTTACCGGAATGAAATGGGCACTCTTGGTCAATCTGTCCACTATGACCCATACACTTTCAATACCTCAGTTTGACCTTGGCAACCCATCAATAAAATCCATGGATATCGAGTCCCACTTCCAAATTGGAATATCCAAAGGCTGAAGCAAACCACTTTGCCTCTGATGTTTGGCTTTTACTTGCTGATAGTTCAAACACTGTTTTATCCCTAAGCCAACATCCCTCTTTATTCCTTCCCAGAAAAAACTTCTCTTCATATCCCGATACATCTTGTTTCCCTTAGGATGAATCATAAACTTCGATCGATGAAATTCCCTAAGAACTTCCTTCTTAAGGTCTCCGACATCCGGAATACATAACCGTTCCTTCTTTCTCAACCAACCCCTATGGTCAAGAATAAAATCCTTCAAATCATCAATCTCGGTTCCAACTTCTAACCTTCTAATCCTCTCGGCTGACACTGGATACTCTTTCTTCCTAGAAGCAATCCGTTCGATCAGAACTGGTCGAACTTCCAAATAAGACATCATGGTGATATTCCGACTAGATCCAGCAGTCGACCTCAACTGCACACTGCAAGCAGCCAGTGCTTCCAAGTCTTTCCATTCTGTCAACATAGCTAACACCACATTATGATGTTTCTTGCTAAGCGCATCCACCACCTTATTTCCTTTTCCCAGTGTATACTCGATGCTAAAATCATAAGCTATAACAACTCCAGCCATCTCTGTTGTCTCATATTCAGCTCCTTCTGAGAGAATAAATACCACAGAGACTTATGATCCGTAAATATCTCAAACCTTTCTCCCAAAAGATAATGTCTCCATACCTTCAATACGAAGATTACTGCTGCCAACTCCAAATCATGAGTCGAGTATCTCACTTCATGCGGTCTAAGCTGTCTAGAAGCATAGGCAATAACCTTCCCATTCTACATTAGCACAACACCTAACCCAGTACCACATGCATCGGTGTAAACTACCAACCCCGAATTTCCATCAGGAACTACTAACACGGGCGCATTGGTTAACAAATGTTTTAACTTAAGGAATGCCTCATCACATTTGTCAGACCAAACAAACTTCACGTCCTTCCTAGTTAGCATAGTCAAGGATGCCGCTATCCGCGAGAAATCCTTAATGAACCTTCAGTAGTATCCTACAAGTCCAAGAAAGCTTCTAATATCACTTATCGTCTCTGGTCTCTTCCAATTGTTAACAGCTTCGATCTTATCCGGATCAACTGCTAAACCTTCTTCGGAAACTACATGACCAAGGAACTTCACTTCCTTCTTCCAGAAATGACACTTTGAGAACTTCGTCTTTAACTAATGTTGCCTTAGCATCTCCAACACTATTCTAAGATGATTTGCATGATCCTTCTCATTCTTAGAATACACCAAAATGTCATCAATAAAAACCAACACGAACCTATCCAAGTACTCTCGGAAAACCCGGTTCATCAAATCCACGAAGGAAGATGGCGCATTAGTAAGCCCGAATGGCATAATCAACCCCTTGTAAGACCCATATCTGGTCCTAAACGCCGTCAAAGGAATACTGTCCTCTGCCACTCTTAGCTGATGGAAACCTGTCGCCAAACCCAACTGGGAAAACACTCTAGCTCCACTCAACCGATCGAATAAGTCGTCGATCCTCGGCAAAGGATACCTATTTTTGATCGTCCTCTCGTTCAGCATACGATAGTCGATACACATTCTTAACGACCCATCTGGCTTCTTCACGAATACCGCGGCCGTTCCCCAAGACGAACTACTTAGCCGGATGAAATTCTTTCCTTCCAATTCCACTAGTTGCACCTTCAATTCCTTCATCTCGGTTGGTGACATCCTGTTGGGTGGTCTACTTACGGGTTCAGCTCTTGGTATGAGATCTATTCGAAACTTGATTTCTCTCTTCGGCGACAAGCCCAAAACTAGTTCAAACACATCCGCAAACTCTCTTGCAACATAAACCCGCTTCAACTCTACTTCCGTTCCCATGGAATCTAATAACACATAAGCATTTCCGTATGAACTCCTTACTTAGTAAATAACTCGGTTACGGTTATTAAGGTGTTTCAATGATATTTCCCCCTCCTGGCAAAATATCCTAGCATCATACCTATCAAACCAATCCATACCCAATATGATCCCGAAACCCACGAAATCGAAAACATATAAACTGCATGCAAACATATGACCTAACAAATCAAATTCTAACTGGTCACATCTCATTCCCAGAGTTGCATACCCTCCCATAGGATTCACAACCCTTAAAGGAGTAATAAGGTATAAAGGTTCTAGACACAAGCAATCTGCCAAATACTGAGATATAAATGAGTGTGATGCACTAGTATCAAATAGTATCCTAATCGGAGTACTATGAATCATAAGCATACCTTCCATCACAGTTTTTCCTTTCTCAGTAGCCGTTGGTCCAGAGGATGATGGTTCCAACGCAAAGACATTTCCCTTTCCAGCCTTAGCAGCCTCGAGACACTTGTCCTTGTAATGCCCCATCTGGCCACAGTTGTAGCATTTCACATTCGGCCTCACTGCAACTGCTCTTCCATCACCCGAGCGACACTTATTAGCATAGCGCCCCTTCTCGTCACACTTGTAACAAACAATATCAACCTTGCTCTTCTTAGCTGCTAACCCCGACTGGGCACCTTTCTTCTTGAAGAACTTCCGCTTCTTACTCTGAAAATTCTAAACCTCAACTGGTTTCTCTTTTCCGAAAGTAGAAAGCATCTCTTCATTCTGAATAGCCATCTCAACAACAATATGACAAGGATCACGGAGGTTTGGCATGGTTGCTCTGGCGATCTTAGAATTCAATATCCTGATAAACTTATCATTCCTCCGAATGACATTATCCATAGTAGCATATCCGTAACGGGACAGCTCATCAAACTCTGTAGCATACTCAATCACCGATCTATCCCCTTGGACTAAATCTGCAAACTTCCTGAGCAATGCTGACTGGCAACCTCGGATATAAATCTTTCTTTGAACCTCCTTCGAAATTCAGCCCAAGCCAGGTCTTCCTCTGGCTCTCCCATGTAACTCCGTTCCACCAAAATAACACTTCTCCCTATAATTGTTTTGAAGCAAGTCTTCTGTTCTGCATATCCATCAAGCCGAGAACTATAAATATCCTCTCACAATGCAATAGCCAGTTTTTTCCACTCCTACTACATCCTCGGTTCCCAGAAAAGGCTTCCCTCCAAGACTAGCGTAATCCCTGCTCAGCTTGCAAAATTATTGCCAACTTGGGCCACCGGATTAGCTCCTCCAGCATTCCCTACAGCCACTCCCGCAGCTGCTCCAACTTGCATTATATTCACGAAGAATTGATACATTATCGCCATATCAACCGGCGGAATCTCAGCACCAACATTGGCATTTGCATTTGGGTTTGCATTTGCCTGTCGACCCTGGTTGCTCCTAGTATTGAGTCGAACATTTCCACTTGTTGCGGTGCGTCTTTCACCTTGATTCACTCTTCCATTTCCTACCTCCATAACTTACTTTCCTACCTGAAATCCAATCTTGGTGAGATACAGAAGAATGGTCTAAGAGAGTGGGGAATACATACTTAGGTATTTATAGTAAAGTACACATACGTTAGTATAACACTTACCTAAGCCCAACCATATTTTAGATTCATTAGATTATGATTTAAAAATCCTTTAAGGTATAAATTCCTTTTAAGCACATAATGCTTTGGTACCAACTTGTAATATCCCGCTTTCAGAGGCTCAAAACTAACTGCTACGGATGCTGCAGTCATCCATAGGTATTATTTTTGAGTGACCGAAATCGGAATCTTGAAACTATTAGCAACAGAGAAACACAAGAATATGAAAACAATTAAACTTCAACAAAATAGAATCTCTCATTTCTTATGAATTTCAATTTAAGATTTAATTACATAATCCCAGACCTTAACCACGTTCAGATCACATATACATGTACAAAATACGATAAGAGCGACATATGAAGATGTCCCCTTATGATGATCAAAGAACTAATAAATATGAACTTTACAATTCTTAGCACATCGCAGCGGAATACACAAAGTAGCTCCTATATAGCTAACACTGCCTCCTGCACGTCCTCGAAAACTTATTCGTCCAAAAACCTGAAAATCTCCCACTCTCAGACTACTCAAATTAATTTTCAGTACCCGAAAGTTGGTGGAGAGACACAAACTTCAAGACAGACAATAAGTATGGTATGAATAATCCCCTATCATCTCTTATCATAAATAGATATCTAGTGAGACCACGCCGCTTAGCGGAATGGGTTTTCCCCTCACTAGTATCCAAAACAAAACATGGAAATCATTTACTATGCTCCTGCACCCAAAATGATTAGTCTTAACATAATATGAAATAAAGCCATAAATCATATATATATATATATATATATATATATATATATTGGATATCCCATCCACCCATTCGTTAGATATCCCATCTAAAATTCATTTATTAGAGTTCCCCTCTAATATCTTTAAAATGAATCCGTCAAAACTTAAATAGGACTATCTGTCCCAAATTTATCAAAATTAATGCAGATTATCCATCGTACATTGTTTTATAAAAGTTGGTGTGGGCTATCCACCACACACTTCATACTTTTCCTAGGATGACTATGAACCTTTGGGTGCCAAATCCTGAGGCTACCACCTCTGGCAAAACATTCTTTACTTTAGAAAATTGATGTGGGCTATACACCGCACATTCCATAGTTTTACTAGGTTAACCAAGAACCCAACACTTGGCCAATTAAAGTATCATGATCTCCATGATTATTTATAAAAATTCATGATCCCCATGATTAATTATTTTCCCCAAGTATACCACCTGTTTAACCTATTCCCATTTGTAGCCCCAATTTGGTTAAATTAAATAAAAACACATTGATAGCCTCATTGTATATTTTTGAAAGCATGTTTCTATTTGTAACCCCAAACTATGTATCGAAAACATTAAACCTACCCCGACGTCCCCAAGGTTTTCTAACATTCATTTTATATAAGGATCCCCTTTACATATTCAAACAAAAGATAAGTATTTTATGCTAAAACCCTTCGAAGTTGCCCCTTCGAATTAGCAAAACTTTACTCAAGAAAAATAGCTAAAAACCAGCCCTTTACAACCCTTCGAATGAAGTCCCATTTGAAAGAAAATAACTCTCCGAAGTTAGCCACTTCGGAAGCCTTCCTTTTGAATGCATCACAAAATCATACCTTTCGACCTTGTCAGAAGGTCCTACCTTTTGACCTTGTCAGAAGGCTTCTTTTCGACCTTGTCGAAAGCCTTGGGTATTCCCCCTTATAAAACCATCTATAAACCTTTCAAAAGCAATGAAACTCAAAACCTTTCGCAATCATTGAAGGTAACCCCTTCAAAACCTTTCGAAATACATTCAAAAACAACGAAGTGTTGGTGTTGGAACCAACCCTTCGAAAGTATACTTCCGACCGTGTCGGAAGGTTTTCCCTTCGAATTTTTCAAAAGGTACTAAAACTTTGACATTAAAAACAATGGGAGGTTCAGAAGTAACCCTTTCTTCTTCCCCTTCTTTCCCTTTGGCTTTGTCGAAGGCATCCCTTCGACTTAGTCGAAAGGATTAAAACACCTTTTTAGAAAACATTTTAAAACCATTCTCTTGAAGGTTTAAACTTTCGAAGATCCCCTTCGAAACCCCTTCTTGAATATATAAAAAAATTAGTCTTTTATAAAATGATAGAATCGAAGGATCCCCCTTCAACTTATTCGAAAGCAATTATATTTCTATTCAAAAGTAAAGGAAGCAGCCTCCCCATCCCTTCGCTTCACTTCCCTTCGACACCATGCCTACCTTTCAACTTAGGCAGAGGGTAATTGTTTACCTTCCATCTTAGATGAAAGGTACCTTTCGACTTTGTCAAAAGGGTAAAAGCGGGCTTGATGGAGTCGAAAGCAGAACTGGGCCTACTGAAGTGATGTTTTATCCTGCTTGTCTAATTTTGATTGGCTAAGGAGCCTTATCATGTACTTCCAAATAGTAAAATGTATACAAAAGTTAACCTTTTCTTGAAACACTATTCTTCTTTCCCAATTAAATTTTCGAGTTACAGCCTTCCCTCCGAATTGACTGATTCGAAGGCAATTTTGCAGTTTAGCCCTTAGGCTTAAATAATTTAATTACCTTAGTAAATCACTAAGGAAAATCCCCAAAAATCACAAAAAATCTGATAATTCATATACTTCAACATATCAAAATTTCAAAGCATATGAAGATCAAAACAACTCGAAATTGAATCAAAACCGAATAAAAACGTGTTAATTGGCCCATTAACATTTAAAACGCCTATGTCTTATCCAAACAAAGGTTTAAATGGTTATATCCTAACCCAAATCACAAAAATGAATCGAGTATAACCCATAACTGATCCAAACACAGAAAAATGAGATGATAAACATGATTATTCACCTTGATTAGTTGATTGGAGTATGAGATAATTTCCTTGCTTTAATTCCTTAGCTTTTTCTTCAATTTATTGCTCTTCCTGGAGCTTTTAATGGCCGACCAAAATATAGGTGAGGATTCATGAATGACAAAGTAAATGTTTACTATAGTGGATGAAGAGATTTATACTGAGAAATGTAGCCTCATTTCCAAGTTTACCCCTTAGGAAATTCCTCCTTCTTAATTTAGTCAAGTCTTATTTTAATTCCATCATTAAGACACGGCCATTGGATTTATTAATCTCATCTCTCTAATTTTTCACATTATTCTATTTAATTTATCCAATTAAATATCCTGAATAATGTTAATTAAAATTCAGGGGCACTACAAGAGAATACATAATGTAAACTTCAATCCGAATAATAAAATTATTCAAAACTATTCTTTTGTCTCCTCTAGTAATGTGATGATAGTAATGAAAAATAAATTTAGCCAGTTCTAAGAACTGCATCGTTATAAGATACCAAGACTGATGCTGAAACAGGTTATTCTACGACCACGACATTAGTAAGGAAAGAAAGAGAAATTATGTGAATATGATTGGCACAGATGAGTATAAATCAGTGTAGGAGCATAACATGACACTAATTAATGGATGCATCAAGTTATGAAAATTTCATTCATATATATACCAAATATTATTTGTGAAATAATAACAGTTTCCAGTATTGATTGAAAATATATTTAGTTTTATTTTAATATGAATATTCATTATAAAATAAATCTAATAAATGATGATATATTTTTATAATAATAGTGATGCATTAGCTATAAAAATATACAAAAGTATCCAAATCTTCTACAATTATTTTGGAATTATGGACTAAGACATATCCTTGGGGAATAATTCTTTAATTATATGATTACAGACCTTATGGTAGTTATGAATAGTATCTCAAAAGATTAAGGGAAAAGCACTCATTCAATGGGAGCAACAAAAGAGTTAATGAATTCTTCGGATTGATACATATAGATGTATGAGGTCCAAGGTCTAATGATACTAAAATAAATCACTTACTTTATTAAATTCACCGATAAATTATCATAGAAATGAACATGTGTATTTGATACACATGTAGTATATCTTTGATAAGTTCATAGAATTTAAAGCAGAAGTAGAAAACATAACATGCAAAGGAAATAAAATAATTCAATTTTATCGAATAAATGAGTATATTGGAAAGGAGTTCCAAATGTACTTAAAATGAATAAGACTCAATCTCAAAGTCACTTTTCCATATGATATGTAATGATGTAACGATAAGGAGTGATCGAACTTTGTTGGATAATGTACGATGATGATGAGTGATGTCGAGTTAACTTCTTTACGTGAGGATATGTACTTAAGATTAAGTACATATGTTAAATTTAATTTCATCTAAAGAATAGTTTATGGTCTCTTATAAGATATGAGCTGACAAGAAATCACTACATGTCCTAGGTCATGGAGTTGACAGGTTATGTGAGTCAAGAGGTTGCACATAAAATTCTCTCATGGGGGATCTTGTATGGATCACCCCAAAGGAGTTTGGGACTAATAAAAAATGGTCTCCTAATTATGTTATGAACATAAGTTTCTTGAATTCAAAACTACATTAGTTTATGAAAGCTTAATTTGTCGTACTTAGAAACAATTGTTGTTTTGAGAGATGCTGCTTATTGACGAAGGAGCTTCTACTAGAAATTAGTGATAATGCAATGGACATGGATATGACACAAAGATAAAAACTGATTACATAATATAAAATAAAATTAACCAAGCTTTAAATAGATACCAGTCATTATAATGTCTAATAAGAACTCTTGTACATATAGAGAGAAACAACGAGTTTCGTATCAATGTCGAAAAAAGGAATTGTTTGTAACACAATTTCCTTAGTTGTCAATAAGTTCGGAAGATTTTAAACTTTTCCATATGGCATAATGCTTTAAATCCAAAATGTAATCCAACTACCTCGTCATCAAAATATGATTTTTATGGTTGTACTCAAACAAAAACTATCGAACGGCCATAGGTGTGTCTTTGAAAAGAAGACCGATATAGTTGGAATGTAGTAAGCAATATTGATAAGGATAACCTTGTAAATTTCAATTGTTGAGATTAACATAGCAGATTCTTCAGTCAATGTGCTTGAGTTATTTCGAATTCTACTCACAAAATTATCTCCTAACATGACTTTGAGTTTTGGTACATCTTCATTGAAACAAAAATTCTGAATAATGATTTAGAATAAACTGTTTGTATATGATTACCAAAATGTCACAATCTCTGTGGGAGCTATAACCAAGTTTGTAAGTGTTGGATAAGATCCAAAAACTGATACGATAGAATGTTTCAAACAAGCATTAAAATTTTGCAAATATTTTGATAAAGATATCACATAGTTTAATTATCAATCAAAATGTAGATGAACCGTTTGTTTATAGGAAGGAATAGTAAGAGGTACTAAACTATTTATAAAAGTGTAAGTAAGGATGTTGGGATTATCCCAAATGACATACACAGACATCATATTAAATTGTTTAAAATGGAACATATGAGATGGATTTCTTATGCATCGACAATAGGACTTATCTTATTTTCCATGACGTCTACTATATCAGTATTCTCTTATATAATTGATGCATTAGATGAGTATCAAATCCGAATTAAGATCGCTAAATGGTTGTTATGATTATTTTCAAGTATTTGTGAAATCCTAGAGAATTGTTTGCGAAAATAATGAATTCCTTATGAAGGGGTATTCGTACTAGAACTTCACATATGATGAATATAGCATGTCAAACCTAAATTCATAATTAATTAAGTAGATTTAAGTTGGAAATGTTCCAAAGAAGAGGTAGTTGTTGATTCAACCGAAAGGCTAAGTACATCATCTTGAATAACACTATGATAAAAGCAGCACACACAGAAGCTAGGGGTGATTCTAAATGTTGAGAATCCCATGACTTTGTTCTATAGAAATAATGTTGCACTATAGATCATGAAAGAACCTAGGGCTCACAAGATGTTTAGATGCATACTCCAAAACTTCAACATGATAATGCAGTTTATCAATGATGGACGAATGTTGATGATAGAGTAGATAGTAATACAATATACTAAGGGATTAGCTCAACCAGTTATGAAATGATCAGAGAAATGAGATTAATATTCCATAATTGACCCCAAGTTCAAGTGGGAGATTGAAAGAGTTAGTGATATGCACTATGGGAAATTATGTAATTTGTTAGATATATCTAACTCTATAGTCAATCTTGTTCGTAATAAAGGTGTTTGATTTCTGTTTATACTTTGTTATATTATGATATGATTAATTAAATAATTAACTTAAGGTATATTAGTAATCCTTAAATAAAATATTATGCAATTGTAGTTACAAATAGTTTAAATCGTGAATAATTAGTCACAAAATAAAATAACATTTTGTTTTAAATAGTCCCACTCAAGATGTTTCGAGAAAGGATATCGATACATCAGTTGAGATTAGAGTACGTAACACTCTCCAAAATGTTGGACACTGCATTACTCATGGCTGCTGGGGGAACTTGGGGTTGCATACTCGTATTTATTGGATAACTATGGAATGACTCATTTGAGAGTTTCCTATTGGTTTATATGTCAAACATGAAGCCTTAGTGTGATAATGTTACACAACCCCCCCTAACTTGAGAATACCATGGAAGTTAAATTCGAATACACCACTTTGATTATAGTAAATCGTATCATGGAGATCCATCGAGCGACTAGTGGGTCTGAGTTGAAGCATTCGAAGTAAAGCACTATTCAATAGAGAATTTGTCTCCTCGATTATTTGAGGTTAGTATCATAGTCAACCGTACCACTTAATGTCAAAATCTTTGATCAAAGTACAACGGTCAATAATAAATGTTATTATTGAACTAATGACTTTGTCTATGGACCGATTGAGTTAAAAATATTGGAGATTCAACCAATACGTAACTTCATACATCCTAATGTGATATAGTGTTAGCGAAGGGAATGTAGAAATTATTGTCACTAATGGTACCATTTAAAATAATATTAAATATGATTTTTTACTAAAAAGATCTACAAGTGATGAATTTGACCAAACTGTCACATCACTAGCTAAGGTGACGTGTAAACTTAATATTTGAATTGTTCAATATTAATCTCTAATGAATTCACACATCTTAGTCATGCAACCACATTTTTGAATTCTCAAAAAACCACATTATTTAATTAGGTTATAAAGTGCTTCAAATTAAATAATATTTAAGAAATATCAATCGTTAATTTATTTGATGTTTTGGGTGTTGTTAATAATTGTTTGGTGTTTATATAAAAGTTATATATACACGTATGGATATATGATATCAATTATATTTAAATGTGTTTTAAATATAGTTAGTTGCTTAAAAGCATTTGGAAATAATGATCCATTGATGGAATGATGTGGCCGATTGTACTAGAGAGAAGAAGGGATATGGATGAGATCTAATGGAGAGTTAATTAAGGAATTAAAAGAGGAAGTTTTAAAGAGAGAATGGGAAAGGTTTTCATGATCTCCTTAAAATAAAATCCTCTCGTTCATTTACTCATTCTTAATTCTCTTTTCTTCTTGCTCCTCAACTATGGCTATCACATCCTTCTCTTCCTAGGGTCGAAATATTTTTGTTATGCTATTAATGTCGATGTTGAAAAATGTATTTTCCTTTCCATTATAAAATCTCATTCGAAGTGAAATGTATTTTGCTTTCTATTATATACTTGTTATATTGAGTTATGTTAATTAATTATTTAATTTAAGTATATTAAAAAGAAAATCCTAAAATAATATATTATGTGATAGTAATTGAAATGTATTGTAATCATGAAAAATTTATTTGCTTAAAAATAACATATTATTTTAAATATTCCTAGTTAAGATGTTTCGAGACAGGAAATCGATACATTCATTGAGACTAGAGTATGTAATGCTCTCTAAATGTTGGACAGTGTATTACTCCTCACTTATGGGGGCACCAAGGGGTTATAAACTGAGAGTTATTGGATAAGTATGGAATAGCTCAAAGTGTTTTCTATTGGTTAATATAACTAAGGTCAAACAAAATCTCGAAGTAACGATATTACACGGTTCTCTCGACTTAAGAATACCGTTGAACTTCAATATGGAAAATCCACTTTAATTATAGTTAAATTATGGCATGGCCCTATTGAATGACTATAGTAGGGTATGAGTTGAAGCACTGAAAGTGAAACATTATTCAGTAGAGAATACGTCTCCTCAATTGTATGAGGTTAATATCATGATCAATTGTAGTTAACTCAAAGACAAAGTCTATAGCTAGAGCAGTACGGTTAATTATTATTATTAAATCAAGGACTTTGTTTTTGGATTAAACAGGTTGAATGTGGACGATACTGGCCAAATGTCATAAATCCTAAAGTGATATAGTTTCAACATAGAGAATCGGTGTAAATAATCATTGCTACCAGGTATCGCTTAAAATAATAAGCTTAAAATAGTGAATAGATTTTACTAAAAATGTATTAGTGATAAATTCAACAAAACTATCACACCACTAGCTAAAGTGATGTGTGAACATTAATGTTTAATTGTTCGATATTAGTTGTTGACCGAATTTACACCTTTGATTTGCACAATCGTAATATTTAATACTCCGAATTACCATATGATTTAATTAAAGTTATATTTATTATAAATTAATTAATATTTATTAATAATCAATTATTAGTTTTTATTTAACTTTTTGAAGCCATTGGTATTTAATTTTTTGAAGCCATCGGTATACAATATTGATAAGAAAATAAATTTGACTTGAAAAATTTATTCATTAAATGGGCGTAGACTTTCTGAAGGTCTATCAAGCCCTAACCATGTCCAACCATAGAAGAATAGGAGGGAGGTCTAAAATGACTCAAATTGGATTTGAGTTGGGTAGAAATGAATGAGTAAAAGTAGAAGATCTTTGCTCCAATTTTACCTCTTCCTTTTAGCTACTTAAACCACGCACCTCTCATTCATTTTTTCTTATGTTTCTTTTGCTAGCCTAGCCATGAGATCTAAGGGGTTTGGGCCAAAAATTTAAGGTGCAATTACTATATAAAAATAATATAAAACAAATCAAATGTTGTATCCTAGATTGCTACGATTGCTGGAGGTGATTCGATCAGATCTTAGGAGTGGTTCTTCATTCAAGGTGCATTTCACAGGCTACAGATTTTGGTAACATCTTATTTTGAATGTTATTTATTATCATATACACCGATCATTTCATTTATGCTATATATATGCTGATTATTATAACGACTTTATATATATGTTTATTGTCAAATCTTACACACACACACACACACACACACACATATATATATATATATATATATATAACTTTATATATCATTATAACTCATTTTTCCATTTGATCATATTTTTAAATAACTAAACTAATTTTTCAAAAATTTCAAAATGATTTTTAATCATATTTAAATTTTAAAATATGATATTTGTTATTAAATATGTATAAAATATATGTTTTATATATATTAATTCATTTAAAATTATTTTATCATTATGTAAATATATTTTCATATTAAAAAATTATTTATTTCTAAATTATGATTATAATATAAATATATTTAAAAAATTTATATAATTATGTATGTATGATGAGAAAAAAATCTTTAAATGCCAAATCTGTACGGATTTGACATTATAAAAAAAATTTAGCCAAAATCTTTTTCGGGCAAAAGTTAAAAAGCTCATTTTTTTAGACATGTATATTTATTTATTAGTAAGCTATAAATAAATATGCATTAGATTAAAATATTAAACATTTATACCTATATTTCGAATTAATAAAAAAATTAATGTAAATATATTTTGTACACATCTATATAAATGTATTTTGAAATTTGAATTTATATTTAAAATAGATATTTATCTAGATCTAAATCTGGTTTTAAAATTTAAAACTAACACAAGATATTTTAGATATTAATTCAAACCATTTTGAATTGGTCAAAATCTCTAAATAATTAAAAGTATTATTATATATATTATTATTAAATTAAACTATGAACAATAAATGTATATAAAGGGAGAAATGTGTTTGTTGCAGTGTAAATCACTGTACTTATAAACAGTAACATTAGCCACGTACGCTTCTTATATGTTGCACGTGCACTATACCTATATATGTGTATTTCATACGCACTCATATATATATATATATATATATATATTATAACCTATATAAATTAAGTAAAACATTTTATGTAAAAAAATCAAATAAAATAAAGTTTTGTTTAAAATATTTGAGATTAGATCTAAAACTAATTAGACTTCGTAGGCTCAAAAAAGATCTAAAATTGAACTCTTTTAAAATTCACTCATTAACCCACTACAACCTAGCCCAGTTCCCTCATGCACTTAGTGCAGTAAACAAGTATCAAACCTAAGTTAAAATCACCGAACATTAGTTTAGATTATTCTCATGTATTTATGAAACATTAGAGAATTGTTTATAGAAACAACAGACTATTTATGGAGTGTACGGACTCAAACTTCATAATCGACATAAAAAATAGTAAGTTAATCTTAAATTCTATTTGACCCTAATAAAATGGATTTAAATTGGAAATATTAGAAATGAAAGGTTGTGGTATATTCAACTATGAAGGCTAAATACATCGCCTTGATTAATGCCGTAATCAAAGCAGTATATGTGTGCAAATTTATAAGAAAAATTTATAATAAAGCTAGTGATGGTTCTCACCACCGAGAATCCGATAATGTATTATAGTAATAATGATGCAGTACAAATTGAAATTGGAACTGGCAACGCAATAAGAAGTCGAGATAACTTCTTTGAAATTGCCATGAAAACATTTTATCGATGATGGTACAACCAAAAAGTGGATACAAAATAATAGTATTACAGATCCACCCACTAGTGCTTCTTCTCAGTTTAGTCTAAGAAAACTAATAGAGTGTACGGTTATGAGTCACTATAATTGGCCCTAAGCAAGTGCAAGTGAAAGATTGATAGAATTAAGGGTCTTCGCAAGAATAATTATGTAATTTGATCATATAACTTAATTCCTATAGTGAATCTTACTCGAAATAAAGTAAGCTTTTTGGTTTTATTTTCTATTGTATATATTGTTGTATGGTATATAATTAATGTTTTAAATACATTAAATATATATAAGTAGAAAATCCTTTGGAAACATATTTAATTGGTTTAGTTAGGAATGCATTTATAACCATGTGTATTGAATTATATAAAATAAATATTTGTCCTTTAATTTTCATTATCAAGATGTACCAAGAATAGGATATTGTATAATATAATAGTCTATGATTTTTGTTTGGTGCTA
The DNA here is from genome assembly GCA_030737815.1 of Allium fistulosum. Lineage (NCBI taxonomy): Eukaryota > Viridiplantae > Streptophyta > Magnoliopsida > Asparagales > Amaryllidaceae > Allium > Allium fistulosum. The sequence goes on from CM060905.1 coordinate 1,250,100,032, forward strand.
ATAAATATATATATATACATTTTTAATGTGTTTGTTGTAGTACTATTACAATATCGTGGAAAGAAATAAGCAAATAAATATTTTATTTCAAAAACAAATTTAAAAGTACAATAATTACAATAATAACTCTCACAGTACTTTTAATACAATATTTAATGTACATTATTTTTATACTCCTTCATATACATCAATTTGTGCTCTCTCACTCACATCATTTTGAATATAATAGCCAATCTATAATTTATCCTCACCCACTTGAATACAATTTTTATCTTCTTGTTCCAGCCTTTGTCTAGACAGAAAATCGTTTTACCTGACAAACAACAAAGCGGTAAAATGCAAAAAGGAACAATTGAAACTGCAAAAATAAAAATATATTTAAAATTGACTTGTTGTCATATATTTAAATAGGCACCAAAAATAACAAATATGGACCAATACAACAGGTATATACAAGAACTAGTACGACATGTTCGTATAGGACCGAAATTCAAAATCAAGCTAATATGTGCACGTGAAACTTAAAACATGCACTTGTGTATCATTGTACATGCCTTAAGGCCGAGCAGTCTCAAATAAACAAGGCCACAAAGGAAAATTTGCACCACAAACCATAAACCAATAAGGGCAAGAGGAAATAAACATTAATTTCAGCCAAATAGATTGGGCAGGGCATGTACAAGGCGCACACACTAGACCAGCAAAAACAAGCGCAAAACAGGGCTCGACAAAGTGCAATTGCACAGGCCAAAACAAAAGTCCAGGTTTAAAATGCAAGTTCCCAACACACAATACATGCACAAAATAAAACCACACATGCACAATAGAGATGTACTCAAAAAGAAGACAGGCTAGCAAAGTACACACAGAAGACTAGTGCACAACCCAGAGGTACACATAGATGCACTAACTCAGCAAGGTGATGCACACAGTCTGGTTCAGAAACACACATCAAAACAAAAAAAGTTCAAATACATAATGTAAAACTTGAGGCACACAAAGGGAAGCACAAGCACATAGGCATGCATCCAAGGATAGCTACATACACAAGGGAAGCACACAATCACATACGGGAATCACATATGGCAAGTGCACACTCACACAAGGGAAGGCACACAAGGCAAATACAAGCACTCGGGCTAGGAGATAACACAACAATGCATACATATATATAAACATGTATATATGTTTATAGGTAACAAAAACATTCCAAAAAATATATGAAGAGTGTAGAAGAATTCTTAAAGTTGAAAAAGTCCAAAAGTTTAGGCCAAAGCAAATGTTGAATAGGTCAACAATACCATGCCAAAGCCATCACAAACAACAAGTATGAACAATCAATGATCTCAGGACGAAGAAAACACAAAGAATCAATCAAAATCATAGTTCCGGGTTGATAAATCAAAAGCAAGAAATAAAGCAAAACTCAGAGTTGAAATATTTAAATAATGAACCCGAAATATATGAAAATCTACAAAGATTTTTCCAAATCAACCACTATAAAAACTGAATCATCATTGGCAATTTTGAATAGTCAAGTTTGAATCAATATACATATATAATAAAAAATCAAAATCATACCAAATTTTCAACTGTAAAGCAACTCGACCAAGGAAGCAACCACAACTAGAATCGCAAAGTCATCGAAGGATTCAACTAACAAAGAAGTAAAGGCATGAATACAACAAGTTTTCAAGAAGAAAGCTTTTTGAATCAAAAGAAAAGAAATCTTTAGGAGAATAATTGAAGAAAGGGATCGGCTTATAAAAGAGAAGGTGAAGTGTTTTATTTTGGGCCGACTTTTAGATTTGGTCTTTATATTTAATTTCTGTATTTTAGTTTTAAAAATTCATAACTCTAGCTTTTAACTTGGATTAAACTACGGTTTGTACTTTAGGAAATTCTTAACTCATGGACAGAGTTAAGGCATGATTTCTAGGCATAGGGTTAGAATAATCAGGTTAGCAATAGTCGCATGTTTTTAGGGAATTTGTAAGCGGTTGATCGTTTAATCTAAGTAGAAATCTTGGTGTCAGCAATAGACAGGTCTAGTCGAAGTTTTATAAATTTGTGTACTGCTTTTATTTTTACATTTACTCTATTATTATCAGTGCTGCAATTTTTATTCTATGAATTTATAATAAACACTATTTGCCTCCCTCCCCCGTCCAGGGTTAATCGATCCTACAAGTTGTATCAGAGCAAAATAGTCAAATTCACACTTTTCAAACTATTGTTAGTTTTAGTAATGCTTTTTCAAAAGGACAATCTATAGCTAGGCCACCCATATTAAATGGCACTGATTATGCATATTGGAAAACTAGGATGAAGATTTTTTTAGATACTATTGAGGCATGGGATAAAATTGAAACTGGTTATAGTCTACCTACAATAAAAATAGATAATCAAGAAGTCCCAAGACCTAAAGATAAGTGGGATGCAAATGATCTTAGTCTTTATCATTCAAATGATAATGTTATGAACTCTATTATCTATGTCGTAGATAAATAGAATATAATCGTATTTCTCATTGTGTGGCCATATGGGAAATTTGGCATACGCTTGAGGTAACTCATGAAGATGCATCATATGTCAAGGAATCTCATTTAGCCATGCTCGGCGACGAATACGATAATTTCGTAATGAAAAAAGATGAAAATATAAAGGAGATGTATGGACGATTTTCAAATCTAATATTCAAATTGAAAACACTAGGAAAAGGTTATACTTAATTGGAGATGGTTCAAAAAATTATGAGAATCCTCCCTAAAAGTTTTGAAGAAAAACCGACAGAACTGCAGGAATCCAAAGACTTGAAACAACTTAAGGTGGAGGAATTAATACTAAATCTCATCACCTATGAAATGGAGCTGAAAGTCATGGTAGAATGAGAAAGTGGAGATTCGAAAAAGAAATCAATCTCTTTAAAGATTACAACCAATAGCTAGGAAGAAGATGAAGCTATAACTGAGCTAGAACTATTAATGAAGCAATTCAAAACATGGACTAGAAAGCATGGAGATCCACAATAAACTGATGGATGAAATCTAGCATTGTCAAAGTACTGGATGATTCTAAGAAAGAAATCACATGTCATAGATGTAAGAAGCAGTGACACATCAAACAAAACTGTCTGTTAAATCAACTTGGTAAAGGAAAGAAAAGGAAGAAGAGAAGGAGTTACATAGCCACCTAGGATAAGAGTGAAGAACAGGAGGAGGAGAACATTGATAGTGAGAAAACTAAGGCGAATTTTTGTCTGATAGGAGAATCAATTGATAGCGAGATGAACCTATTGAGGTAACACACTTATCATGTACTGATTTACTTTTTTTTATATCACAAGTTAAATGGAACAATTGATAGACTTAAACAAGATATAACAATCTAGAATATGAGAAAATAGTCTATTTGGTTTATATAACGAGTTAGAACTAATGATTCAAAACATTAGAAAACTTAACTCAGAATGTGAGAAGTGTTAATCTCTAGAAGAAGAAACAAATAGGTTTAAGACTAAAATTGAAACCCTCGAAAAAGATATTTTGACCTTGGAAAACAAAGTTGACACAAAAAGTGAAAATTCATTAAAAGATGCACCTCACTTTTATTTGAAAACATCTCTCCTAGATCTAAGGTTCAATATCTTGAATCGACAATAAGAAAATTCTCAAAAGGAGAAAAATCATTGAATATTCTATTAGGTAGTCAGACTATTGCCAAAAACAGAAAAGGACAGAGGACTTGGATATGTGAGAGTTGAACAAATTAGAGAAAAAATTTACGACAAGATCAAATTTCACAAAGAACTATCAATGTGTTCAATTTGTGAAAAAATTCGATATAAACAAAATATGTGTTGATATATGAACAAACATAAAACTAGTAAATAAATCCAGGTCCTAAAAAATACAAATGTAAATTTTCTTGGGTTCGCAAGGGAATAATTGTTAATACTAATGGTTTGCTATATAAATAAATTTGGTAACCAAAGATTCCAAACATAAATGAATGTGGTCCTACATCCTTTGCTAGGCTACTCTCTTCTAATATTTGGGGTACAAAAACAGGCTAAGGAACAACTACAATAGTGGAAGACTTCGACTTGTGCTATATATATTTAATGAGCAATAATTCCAATGTCCTTTAGCCTGGAAAATGAAGTGCAGATCTACATATTTTCGATAAAACTGATGTAAAAGAATACGACAGCAAAGGTAAGTGAAGGTGCTATCTCTAAAACCTACTTTTCAATTCTCTCTCCTTATGCTGAGATCTGATTTTCTAACACTATTATAGTAAAATTGACATATCTTGAGCTTTGAAACTCTAATTTGAAAAATTCAAGATTGAAAAATAGACAGAAAATTCTATAAGTTTTATATTTTGTTTTTTCCCAAAAATTGAACATTAACTAATGGAAAACTGCAAATCATTTAGTATATTGTTTGAAAATTGTTTTAGAACTTCTTAACATAGCTATAGTAAATCGATCATAACTTAAACATTGTTACTCCGAAATTTGAAATTATTGAAGTTCTAAAAAGCTAACTAATAATATACAACATTAATATTTTGAGTTTTTGTTGATTCATTTTATAAAATCTTGAAAAACAGTAATCATGTTAGCGCATTACTTGAAAAATGTTTCTAATTTATGTATACAAGTTGTAGTATTTCAAACATAACTTTTTCTCAATTTATCGTTTTGACTTGAAACTAGTTTTTTGATTAGCAATATTGAATATTTGAATCTTTCAAGTTTAGTGCTAAATCAAATTATAGACTTAAAGTTTTCAAATAGTGGTTTCAAAATGGATTGAAATTTCAAAACAATAATGGTAGATTGTCTGTATTTGATGATTACTTTTCTCCATTTAACCTTTAATGATGACTAACAAATCATTGGTTGGAGAATTTTTAGTTATGTGTGCCTTTGTTTGATGTAAATGACTCTGCCTTTGCTTGACACAAATGTTTTTAGTTATGTTGGGAAATTCGAATTCTTGAACCAATTCAGTTGATATTGTGAAGTAGATAGTGTACTTGTTTGATGATGCTTATATTTTACGATTATTATTGGTATTGAGAATTAATGTTGCGTTATCTACCACTGACTCGAAATATATTTGCATTGAATTAATTTCAATTGATTTTCAATTAGCATTTATTTTGATAGAACCTCTTCCAAAAGATAGATTTTCACAACTTCGATTGGATTTGGGAATTATAGAAATGATATAGATTTTTTTAATCTCCTTTTACATTTTAGTTTTTATTTTTGATTTTTAGTAAGGATTTACTCTTGAAAAGATGGTGCTTAACTGCTTGAACTTTTTGAAATCTATCAAAAAATATTAATAGTAATCGAGGAAGTGATAGGTAATGATTAAATTATATTTTATAGCTAGAGAAATGATATGTTTAACAGTCTTGCAAATTAAACAATTTTTATAGTTTTTTTTAATTAATACATATTCCATGATCTTTTATATTCTTATCTCCTTCTAATAGTCTGTACACCAAAATTTAATACAGTGTGCAGAACTTGGTATTTCAAATAATGAAGAATTATATTCTTTAACTTAATTTAAATAATTTATTCTATCCTAAAGAATTCACTCTCATTTAAAAGTTCTCACAATTATGCATGGGTAAATAACTTTTAATTTCAAGATAGGTGCTTCCACTCTCATTTAAAAGTCTTCACGGTTATGCGTGGATGAAACACTTACATAAGAGAGGAATAAATGTTTAAGCAACTTTTGAACTCATTTAAAAGTCTAAAGGTTCTGCATAGTTAGAGAGTACTAGACATTCTTTTTTTAAGTAACTACTAACCTCATTTAAAAGCCCTAGTAGTTATGCATTGTTAGAAAGTTCTTGACATTCTTTGTTTTCTCCTTTCTTAATTTAATTTTTAAGTATTTTCCTTTATCAAAAAAATAATACCATACTACTGCCATGATATAAAATTCTTCCTAAACCATAATCCGACCATCACTCTAAAATGAGATATGTGTCTAACTAATAAAATATAATGATTTATGTTTGATTGATTGAAATTTTTAACACTCTTACCTTAATAAAATTTATAATATCATTCAAAATATGTCACTGCGTCAATTAGTATTTTAGTTTTTAATGATAACCAAAGGGAAAGAGAGGTTAAGACTTTGGTGTTTGAGTAGACCTTGGTGAATTCAAATTTTTTATTTCTCTTTTAGTTTCAAAACAATTATTTTTCAAGTTTTCTCTCTCTTTGGCATTCAGACATCATTTATTTTTTTTATGCATGCATCTGCGTATGGGGAGTATCGTTGTAAGGGGAGCATCTAAATAGGGGGGCTTATGATCACAACACAATAAACATATTTCTTAGTCCACGGTAATAAAATCTTAATATATGTTTGTTATCATCGAAAGGGGGAGATTGTGGAATATAATAGTTTATGATTATTGTTTGATGCTAATAAACATACACACACACACGCTTATAGAACTATTACACTATCGTAGAAATAAATAAGCAAATAAATATTTTATTTCAGCAAAAAATTTAATAGTACAATAATTACAACAAGAACTCCACAATATTTTTAATGCAGTATTTAATATACACTATTTTTATACTCCTTTATATACATCAATTTGCACTCTCTCACTCACAAGACATTCAATACAATAGTCACCCTACAGTTTTATCCTCACTCGCTCGAATACAACTTTTATCTTCTTATTCTAGCTTTTCTCTAGACAGAAATCTGTTTTACCTAACCAACAATGAAGCAGTAAAATGCAAAAAGGAACAAATTAAAACAGCAAAAATAAAAATATATATAAACTCGCCATTGCCTCAGTTTACTGGTTTTGCTTTCATATTTTAAACAGGCACAAAAAATAATGAATATGGACAGTATAATAGGTATATACAAGGACCAGTATGACATGTTCATGTGGGATAGAAATTCAAAATCAAGCTAATATGTGCTCGAGAAACTTAAGACATGCACAGTGCATCACTGTACATGCCTTAAGGCCAACCAATCTTAAATAAAAAAGGCCACAAAGGCAAAATGTTGCCACAAACCATAAACCAGTAAGGGCCAGAAGAAATGAACATCAATTTCAGCAAAATAGATCAGGCAGGGCATGCACAAGGGACATGCACACCAGACCAGCAAAAATAAGCACAAAACAATAGGGCGCGACAAAGTGCAAGTGCATAAGCCAAAACACATGTCCAGGTTTAAAGTGCAAGTGCCCAAACACAATACATGCATAAATAAAATCCAGGTATGCACAAGCCCAACATAGATGTACTAAAAAAGAAGACGGACCAGCAATGTGCACACACAAGACTTGTGCACAACCCAGAAGTACATAAAGATGCACCAAGTTAGCAAGGTCATGCACACAGTCTTGTTCTATAACACATAGAAAAACAAAACAAAGTGCAAATACACAATGCATAATTTCAGGCACACAAAGGGAAGAAAAAGCACACAAGCATGCATTTAAGGAAAACTACACACACATAAAAGGCAAGTGCACACTCATATAAGGGAAGGCACATAAGGTAAGTACAAGCACTCAGATTAGGAGATAACACAACAACACATACATATATACATATATGTATATCTATTTACATGTATATATGTCTACAGAAAACAAAAACATTCTAGAAAAATATGAAGAGCATAGAATGTTAGTCCCTGAGAAGTTGGTTTTGATGACAACAACCTTAGAATAAGATTATAAAATATAAATACTAACATAATTGTTTAGATATATATGTATATGCAGGATATATATACATGTACCAAAGAATGAAGACTGTACAATATAGAGATTCAAGAACTGATGAACTCAAGATCGAAGATATCAAGATTCAAGACTCATGAGTATCAAGATTATCAAGAGTTCAAGATTTCAAGATAAGTAATTTAGTTAGGAATTTTGTTAAAACACCTAGAAAAGCACTGACATCTTAAAATCCATTTTATTCGTGGAATGGAATCCACTTCGAGCCCATTAAAGGGATGGAACCCTAAGTAGGATGGAACCTACGAAAAATCTAGTGGAACATTGTTTTGTATCCACTGACTTTTATTCAAATGTTTTACAAAATTATATCTTGTTTTCAAAATGATTTCAAAATCTTCCTTTTAAATCAAAAACATCTATCCTGGTTTTAAAATACTTTGAGCCTCAAAATAATCTTTATTTTCAATATCAAATTATCCTTGGTTTTAAACTATCTTTTAATTATAATATATTTAACTTTTAATATTTATACTTAGATTTAAATATAAAATTATAGTAAAATTTTATGTATACCAAAATATTATTCTCTATACTTATTTATGTATTTTAACTATAGTTAAGTATATTTATAAAGTTTAAAATAGTTTTAATACAAGCTAAAAGTTATTTTCAAAGAAAAACAAATTACCAAAAATAACTTAGGCTTGTCGACAACCCCAAGGACCCCTTGTCGACAAGGTAACAGTTTATTTCAAAAGTTTGAATTTCAAAGGAAGTGTCTATTCGTCGTATCCTTTCACGAATGGACATGGCTGTTGTTCTACTATAAATAGGGGCTGTTTTAAACGAATTTACGTTCATATTTTCTCTGATTTCACTCCTCTTCTTCTTCCACATTTCTTTATATACATTTTTACCATTACTCTGCCGAAATCACCATTGAATCTAACTAGATCATCTCTGGTTTGATTCTCTATCACTATCTCAACAAGATCCCAGTGCTATTCAGAGTTATAGACTTCTTTGTATTCAATCGAGCGAGAGAAGGTGTGATTGTAGCCTGGAAAATCAATCGGGTGAACTTGTTGCCCATAAAATCAAGTATCTCTACCCAGAGGATTGTGAATCTGGAGCGGTGTACCTCGTGGCCTTGAAATCGAGGGTGTAATTGTAAGAATTGATTTTGAAAGGAAATCTGTACTTGTGTTGCGGGACTGGATGTAGGGTAACTCTGAACCAGTATAAAATCCAGTGTGTTCTTTCCTTTATTGCTTTTACTTTATATCTACATCTGTGTTTGATTCCGTGATCATATCTGTGTCTGAATATTGCATACATTTGTGTTCAAATTAATATAAAATCAAAAAGAATTAGTAATTCCTTAAAACACTATTCACCCCCCCTCTAGTGTTAATTCTAGCCTTAAGATCAGTAATACACATTTCTCACATAGAAAAATTCCTAAAGTCAAATAAGTCCAAAAATTCAGGCCAAAGCAAATATTGAACAAGTCAACAATGTTAGGCCAAAGCCATCACAACCATAAGTATGAACAGATCTTGGGCCGAAGAACACACAAAAGACCAAGTAAAATCAAAGGGTCGGATTGAAAAATCAAAAGCCAGAAACGAAGCAGAACTCAGAGTTGAAATATTCAAACATTGAACCCGAAATATATAAAAATCTAGAAAGATTTTAACAAATCAACCACTATAAAAAACGAATCATAATTGGCCATTTTGAACAATCAAGTTTAAATCAAATATACACATATAATCAGAAATCAAAAATCATACCAAATTTTCAACTGCAAAGCAACTCGACCAAGGAAGCAACCGCAACCAGAAATCACAAAATCATCGAAGGATTCAACTGACAGAGAAGTAAAGGCATGAATACAACAACAAGTTTTCAAGGCGATAGCTTTCTGAATCAAAAGAAAAGAAGCCTTAAGGAGAATAAATGAAGAAAGGGGATTGGCTTGTAAAAGAGAAGGTGAAGTGTTTTATTTTGGGCGGACTTTTAGATTAAGGCTTCATATTCAATTTTTGTATTTTACTTTTAAAAATTCAAAACTCTAGTTTTAACTCATATTAAACTATGGTTTATAGTTTAGGAAATTCTCAACTCAGAGGCAGAGTTGAGGTAGGATTTCTAGCCATATGGTTAGAAAAATCAGGTTAGCGAGTTTACAGGGAGTTTGTAAGCTGTCAATTGTTTAATCCTTATAGAAATCTTAGAGGCAGCAGTAGGAAAGTTTTGGTATTTATTTTTACATTTACTCCATTATTATATATGCTGCGATTTTTATTTTATGGATTTATAATAAACCCTATTCACCCCCTTCCCTCTAGGGTTAATTCAATCCTATATATATCAATATTTCCATTGAAACTAGTGTACATAACACTTTCCATGTAATGGTCGGTGAATCGCTCATGACCGTTGGGGTCAAGAAGTGGATACATACATGTAGTTCTTTGGAAAAATTACAAAATGGACCAGTGAAAGTCTTCTGTAGGTTAAAGTAAAATGGAAGATCTCACATGATGATGTGTAGTAGCCTTTTAACTTGAGAAAAAAATGAATCCTAATTGTCTAAACTATACTTTGATTATGGTCAATCACATGAAACTAATGACCGTGTTAAGGTCACAGCTGGGTATAATTTGAATCACTTGAATTGAAACACTATCCATGAAAGGATTCATGTCCTTGGAATAGAAGGTTTGTATCACCATAATTGGTAGTCAACTCAAAGTCAAAGTCTTTGTCCAAAGAAAATCGATTAATCGATAATTGTAATTGAATTGAACCATGGACATTAACATAGGATTTTACAATTGCATATAGATATTATTAGAGTTTAATAATTGATTGATCTCTAGATATCTATGTGATATAACAATAATGAAGAGAAAATGTTTACAATGTATTGTGGCTTGGGTGTTACCATAAAAGATAAGAAATTAGATTTCACCTAGAATATGTAAGTAACCGAACTTATGTCTACTATTATGCTTTATCAAAGTCCGCACAAGCTTTAATATTTAAATTATTTGAATATTACTGAAGCGCTAAGTTCACACCTTGGAGTCACACGACCATAACCATAAGCTTTTGACCTGAAATAATTTAATGATATAATTTATAAAAGTTATAAATTAAGTATTATGGAAAAAATAATGTAAAGTTTATATTAATTAATTAATCGGTTAATTTTTATTATTATTCAAAGACATAAAATTAATTAATAAAATATACAATTGTTATATATTTATTTAATTATTTTTAGGCTAATATAATGATTTAATATAATAAATAATATATATATATATATTACTTTTGTAACTGAAATTTTTTAAATCATTTTAAAGTAAGGCTGGCCAAAATATAAGTGGTATGAACTATATAAATGATTTTAATTATTTAAACGAGTTAAGATCCAAATTAAAATAGGTAGTAACTTGAATAATGGATCTAGGTAAGATTTACATAGCTTATTGATGCTATGAATACACCTAGAGGCCTCATTCTAAAAATGGCACATAATTTTTCTTCTCCTCCATTAAAATTAAATTTTCTTATCCGACTTTATAACTTCATACGAAGTTAGAGATTAGTTCTCTAAAAGGAAAATATAATAGTTCAAGGTGTATTTAATCGGTAGGATCAAGGAAACAAGTCAAATTATTTTAATTAAAAATCAATTTATAAAATTGTTTTCAAGCAGTTTGTTTCAAATTTTGTTTAAAATAAAAAATATAATTATTTTCTTCTCCATGTTCACTATTCATGCACAGACTATGCACTCACCATACAGTGCATGTCGAGATTGATAACCAAACATCACCAAAGGTTGGAGCTCACCATCATGATTAGATTTGTCAACTTGGCCACTAATGATCATCTCTCGGACTCTGATGTTCTAGGCCAATGGTAGCAGTTAAGATCAACACCATGAGCACATCGACGTCTCATCGTCATAATTAGGATTTTAGAAAGGGGATCGAGTTAAACTTTGAGCATATTTGAAGAATGACTAAATCGAGTAAATCGTCGCGATGGTGTCAGAAGTGCATCTAGGGTGCTTGGCTGTGGAGATAATCACCCGAACTTTACAATAGAGGCGACTAGGGTTTCTGAGGGAGAAAGGTAAAATTATTCTAAACCCATGATTTAATAAAATTTACATATTATCCCTAAATTTCCAAACACGAACAACTCTCGCATACAAACTCCAATTTACACACAATTGCATTGATGGGCTTGTAATTAAATTTTGAATACATTGACATTATCTTACAGTAAATTATACACATATTTTTGATACTGTAAATTAGACATTATGATATTAATATTATCATTAAATATTTACATATCAACATCAATAACCATAGTTAATATATTAAGATGAGTTATAATGGTTTAAATTTATAATGAAATACTAAGTTTAAACAAGTGCTAATTGATATATTAACATTATTTTATTAATTATTATCATTCAAATTTTACTATTCAAAATTAAAATTTAATATACATCATTATGTGTAAAAATTATTTTATTAAATTTACCATTGAGTAAATGCTATTAATTTAATAATAAATTACCTTATTAAGCATTCTGAACAAATATTAACATTATAAATCAATTTAATACTGTTAATATTACGATAATACAATATCACTTAAAGTCAAAATTAAATTTATCCAATAAAAACATAAAATATGATTTAGTGTTAACAACATTATTCATTATAACACTATAAAAGATCTATTACATTATGAATTATAATATATTTTTTAAATTGACCGCTTTTACACTGTTACCCAATACACTTAATTTAACATGTAGTGTGGCTCATCGCTTGATGCATGAGTTTTTTATGTTTCATTTATGGTATGTATATTTAATGGATATTATATGTTAATGTATATGTTAGACACATGGGATGGTGACTATGGTAGAGTGTGTGATAATTGATATTTGGTAGGTAGTTGTTGGACGGTTGTGTTGCAATATTTAACATTGTATGTTTATCACATGTGTTTTGTATTGATTTATCTATCTTTATGCCATAAATAGTTGTTTTTAATGAGGTGTAATTCCATGTGAATATATTATTGATATTACCTGTTTGGCAAAGTAAATGTTGTTATATTTAAATTATTGATGTTATTGATATTATTGCTATATTAAAATTCCCTGGCGCAATTCCATGTGATGATATATATATTTGATATTCCTTGTTTGATAAATTTTCGATCTTTGATATTTTATCAAAATAAATTATATAAAATTCAAAATATATTTTTCAAATATTTTATAAAATAATTTCATGTGTTTAATGTATTTCATTACAAAAATATAGAAGTTTGAAAACAATTTAAAAGAGAATCGTTTTTCAATTTACAAGGGTATGTCGACATAACCTTCCTAGATATGTCAACATATAGACCGTTGAACATGTGTCTTTTGGATTTTGAATAGCTGTGACTTTTAACCGCATCCCTTCGCAAATAGACACAACCCTTCATACATTATATAAAGGGGACTGGAAAATAAATTCCATTAATTACTTTCTCCACTTTCTTCGTACTCCAAATTCTCGTTATATATTTCACAAAATCCACTTTCTATTCTCTTCGAATTCATTAAAATTCAATTTCTACTTTACTACATTAATTATATACAATCTACTTATTGATTTGGAAGTATTCTCTCATTAACTCAAAGATCAAACCGCTATCGGAATGGTTATAGAATATCTTGTATCCCAAGTACAACCGTTTGTATTTGGAAATCAACGACGCTACTCTTATTTGTTTCGATGTGCTTGTTACCCGTTCAAATCAAGTGGGTGTGTTGAATAGCCCGTCTAAGTCTAATTGATGATCTTGTTTCCTGTAAATCAAGAGAGGGTGTATCTCATAGCCTTGAAATCATGACTATATTCTAGTTAGCTTGCTACTTGGTTAAAGTACGCGATTGAAAAGAAAGTTGTACAGTATTATACGGGATTGGATGTAGGATTGGTTAATCCGAACCATTGTACAATTCTTGGTGTCATCTCTCTTGGTTTACCTTTTTTTTATTGCTTTTATATTTATCTGTAACAGCTTGATTGGCATAGATATGTGTTAATAATCTGTGATTTGATTTAAATCCTGAAAAAAAATTAAAAAGAAAAATGAAAAACAAAACTTTTCTGTATATGTCGACATACCTTGGAAGCATATATTGACATACATGGCAGTTTTTAGAAAACTATTTTTTCCCTCCTTATTTTGAAATTCGAAAACCACCTACATAATCACCATATTTCAATTTCAAACCCATTCTATCATCTTCTTCCTTCAGAAAACTCTAAATTAAATAAACAAAAATGGATCCATTTGATTCCAAACGTCCAAGGCAACAATCAAGCCCTTTTCGAGACTTCACTTTCTCTAAACTAGGCAATATTGAGAAAGAGTTGAAGAATATTATCACATGCTTGCTGAAATTGAGGTGTTGCAAATTTTATTCAAGAATGAACAAGACAAGCAAGGGTGAATTCTTAAGAATTTGCATAAACTTATTGAATAATGAAGCAAATCCAATAATCATCGAAGAAGGAGACTCTGATAATCTTGTGATTCATAATCCTATGAACCAAGATGACAAAGAAGAGGATGACGACGTTGAGGATGAGGATGAAGACGAAATGCATTGTGTTGGAGAAGTTTACTACGATATCCATGGCAGTTTGGTAGAATAAAAGAGAAACTTTTGTCTTCACTATCCAAATTGCTCCATTCACAAATCTACGATAATTAAACCAAAACATTCATTTGCATTTTAGGCATTTATGTATATTAGTTAGGTTTGTGTGAACTTATAGGATTTTCTTTGTTTGGTTGGTTTGGTTTGTAATTGTTATGTATGTACATTTGCTTAGTTTAAATAAAATAGCGTAGTTTGATTTGTTTGTTCTATATAAAGTTTATGATATATATCTTTAGCATACGATTGAAACAAATTAAATATATATAGTTATTTCTATTATTCCACAATTAATATTGATTTAGATTTCATGCTGAAATTCATCGTATTTCATGATATTTATCATATGTTACATTTAAGAGGAGTTTATTTATTTATCTACCCATTTTTGTTGATGACAAAGGGAGAGAAAAATATAAAATATAAACACTTGCATATACTAAGAGGGAGTTGTTTTACTCAACTGGAGTTATATTATATTTTATATACAGAAATATTTGCATGTTTGTCATTATCATAAAGGGGAAGATTGTTAAAGCCTTGGATATTTATTTTGACGACAATAACTATATAAATATAGATACTAATGTTTTACCAAGTTGGATAGTATATATTATAGAATATTACATAGGTCCATAATGATTAAACTTGAAGATGGATCAGTATAAGGTTCAAAAATTCAGAGATAATCAAGACTCGTGAGTTTAAGGACAAAGATTTGAAGAGCTTAAGACTTTAGTGTATAGTTATGAGTCACTAGAATAAATTGTTAAAATCCCTGATAATAGATTCTTATCTTTATCATAAATTTTTGATCTTTCATATTTATCAAAATAAATTATTTAAAATTCATAATATATTTTTTCAAATATTTTATTAATGTTTTTATGTGTTCAAAGTATTTAAAAAGTATGCTTAAATTATTTTACAAAAATATAGAAGTTTGAAAATAATTAAAAAGAAAATTATTTGTCAAAATTTACAAAGGTATACCGACATACCCCTCCTAGATATATCGACATATAGACCGTTGAAGAGGTGTCTTTTGGATTTTGAATAGTTGTGATTTTTAACCATATCTCTTCGAGAATAAACACATCCCTTCATACACTATATAAAGATGACTAGAAAATGAATTTTACTAACTACTTTCTCTACTTTCTTCTTACTCTAAATTCTCATAATATATTTCACAAAATCCACTTTCTATTCTCTTCGAATTCATTAAAATTCAATTTCTACTTTACTACATTAATTTTCTACAATATACTTACTAATTAAATGTAGGGCTGTAAATTTTGTACGAGTGTCCGATGTCCGTTCGTGTCCGTAACCGAAATACGTCCGTCCGAGTCCGTTCGATTTTCATTTAGGACACGAGCTAGGACAAGAAAATTTGTACGAGAAAAAATATTGTCCGGTCCGAGTTCGTTCGAATTCGTCCGAATTTCTTATAGTTCAGTATATCTGATGGAAATTCTATTAAGAAACATAAAATTTGATGTAAATAGCATTGTCCGTCCGTGTCCGTTCGGGTCCGTGTCCGAAAAATGTATGTACGAGTCTGTCCGATTTCATTTAGGACACGAGCTAGGACAACAAAATTTGTACAAACATAAATCTCGTCCGGTCCATGTCCGGTCCGATTTTATTTAGGACATAAACTGAACACACCTCCGTCCGGTCCGGTCCGACCAATTTACACCCCTGATTAAATGTATTCTCTCATCAATTCAAAGATCAATCCGCTATTAGAAGGGCAATAGGATATCTTGTATCTCAAGTACAATTGTTTGTATTTGGAAATCAACAACTATACTTTTATTGGTTTAGGTGTGCTTGTTGCCCTTTCAAATCAAGTAGATGTGCTTCGTAGCCCATCTAAATCTAAAGGGTGATCTTGTTTCCCAGTAAATCAAGAGGGTTTACCCCAGACCCATAAGAGAGGAGGGTGTATCTTGTAGCCTTGAAATCGAGACTATATTCTAGTTTGCTTACACCTGATTAAAGTAGACGATTAAAAAGAAATCTATACGGGACTGGATATATGGTTGGTTAATCCAAACCAGTATAAAATTCCTGGTGTAACTCTCTTACTTTACTTTTTGTTATTGATTTTATATTTATCTATGACTGCATCTATGACAGCTTGATTAATATTGATCTATGTTAATAATCTGTGATTTGATTTAAATCTTGAAACAAAATTAAAAAGATCCATAAAAATTATAAAAACACTATTCACTCACTTTTAGTGTAAAGTAGCTTTAAGATCCGTTACACTGTAATCCACACATATTTCTCCTTAAAGCTAGTAAGGATATTGTAGACAATTTTTTGGTTAGCAAGGTTTTTATCGTAAACCGATGTGTAGTTGACAATTTCTATAATTCATGCGTTGTATTATTTGGTAGATTCATAATTCTTTATTTTAGATTCTTCATATCCTTTTAAAACTTCATGATACAAATTTAGTATCAATAAGAGAAAGTTCAAAACATATTGTCTATTTTTTTATTAAAGCAACAATTAAAATATATAAATAGTAAAAATACATGAAATATTAAATACACAACTATCGTTACATAACTAGTAAGAGATAAACTGTAGGATCTAAATCCCAAAGACTGAGTAAAAGCAAATAAACAAAAAATAGCATACTAGCAGTAAACGGTTTCTTATGCAGAAACTTTATTTAACCAAACAAAATTTCACTCTCCCTTAAAATGAATGATCTAAAGGAACATCAGTTTACCCAGGGGCTTCAGCAATAGCCTTTTTAAGCATGTTCCAAGCATATCATGAAGTTTTAAAAATGTGGCATGTTTGAGAAGTTTAGTCATGATATCAACAGCTTGGTCTTCACTCCTACAAAACATAAGATCAACTTCACCATCTTGACACAAGAAGTGATACCTCACACCTATATGTTTATTTCTTCTATGCAAGTCTATAATTTTTGAAATTTTTATTGTGGAAGTATTATCACAGAATATCAAAGCTGGACCATCATCCTTGCAATGTAGAACATTAAGTAACCTGTGTTGCAAGTAGCTTGACAAGCGCCAGAGGCAGCCGCAACGTATTCAGCTTCTGTGATTGATAGTGTGACTATTTGCTACTTTTTAGAAAACAAAGACATGACTCTAGATCCCATTTTAAAGATAAAACCTACTATTCCCTTTCGATCATCAATATCTCCAAATAATTGCTATTAAAAAACCAATCAAGTTCGAATTCTCTCCTATTTTATATAATATTCCACAATCTGCACTTCCTTTCAAGTAACGGAATATCTTTTGCAGTTGAAAGATGACTTTCTAGACTCTCTATGTATCGACTATTTAGACTTACAACATCCATACTATCTAGACTTGTTGATGTCAAATACATTAGACTTCGGACTATCTGCTTGTACAAAGTAGGATCAACCTTTCTACAATATCCATTTTTTGTTAGTCTTAGACCAACCTCAGCATGAGTAGATAATGAATTACACCCGGCCATATTAAATTTATCAAGAATTTCTGAAATGTAGTTTCTTTGAGAAATGAATATACATGATGTTATTGGACTAGTTCAATCAAAAAAAGTAATATTCCAAAATTTGACATATCAAATTCTTTCATCATAGAATTCTTAAACTCAAGAAACAAGCCATGATCATTACCAATATATAAAAAGTCATCAACACATACATAATACGTATAGTTCCATTCTTTCTGACTTTAACATATAAAGTGTGTTCATATGGACATAAAAAATCCTTTATTAAGAAAATATGCATCTATATGATCATACCAAGCTCTAGGAGTGTTGGCGTCAAAATTGGCCACCAACACTCAATTATGTGAAAACACCAATGTCAAGTCCAATGATGTTGGCGTCAAAATTGGCCACCAATACCCAATTATGTGAAAACACCAATGTCCAGTCCAGTCATAGAAATATGAAGAGAAATAAATGAAGAACCAAATTAAAATAATCAGAAACCAAGTAAATAGAGATACAGATTTATAGTGGTTCGGCTAACTCCGGCCTACGTCCACTCCAAAGATTTTCCTTTTGTTAGTTTATACTATTGATTACAGTTACAAATCTGTGAAATTCAAGAGTAAAATTGACAGAGTATAGCCTAGGTAGAAGATGAAGAGAAGCAAAAAAGAAGATCCATTTTTCTGAAGCCATGCCTACTGTATTTATAGGTGAAACTTCGGCTACAGGACCTCCTTATCCATATGGGCTCACCATAAGGCTAGCTAGGTCCAAATCTCCATAAGGAGGGATCGGTACCGATCCCTTCCTTAGTTGATTTTTGGACAGCGATTCCTATGGTGGATTCTTCGTGATGAAATATGTTAGCCCTTCAATTCTCATCTCATTTGGACCAAAGGAGCTTGAATTATTGATTGTTGAATGCAAGAGTGCACTTGGTTCTTGACGTGTACTCATCCCTTGCCAACGAGTTAAAGTATGACTTTCCAAATCAATAAACCATACCGACCCCTCTACCTTCATCCATGCCGAACCCTCCAAGTAAGCGCATGTTGATCCCTCTCTTTTGTATGAATGTCGAACCCTCCAAGATGGCATACGCCGATCCCTCTCTTTCATATGAATGTCGAACCCTCTAAGTAAGCGCATGACGATTCCTCTCTTTCATACGATATGCCGAATGCTCTAAGATGTTGCATGCCGATCCCTCTCTTTTATATGATATGTCGAACCCTCCAAGATGCCGCATGACGATCCCTCTTTTTCATGTGGTATGCCGAACCCTCCAAGATGTTGATCCTTCCTTACTTTGACCAAGTCAATATTCATATTCCAAGCATCCTGCATCGTCTATCTACCAACTTTGTTCAATCCTGGCTTCATGTTATTACCTGTACTTGACTTCCGGGCCCTACAATCGTCGCTCTGCACTCATCAACCTTGATAATCATGAAGTCTGTTGGGTTAGATCCGCCCATACACTGCCTTGACAGAAGGCGAGTTAACAATTTGCCCCCAAAACATGCCTTACGATAGGAAGGCGTGTTTTGAATTGCCTTAAGTCTAATGTTTGAAACCCGTTGATGACTTATGAACAAATCAGTGATCTTGCCAGATTGTTAGTAATGACTGTTCGGGAACGTTAATCAAATTCGTAGTCGTCCCAAGCTGATGACCGCAGGTCCTCCAGCGTCACGATCACCCAGACCCGAGGGCATGCCCCCCAGCCTTTGGGGATCGGTACCGATCCCTCTTGGATGGCAGGGGATTGCTCTCGACTGCTCTAATCCACTCCTCTACCTATTAGCTCTATTTCCATGGTTCCAATTCTTGATTTTTTCAGCTCCCACTGCTCCAACTCCATGATCCATATTTCCAGTATTCCTTGATACTCCATTTCCTTGGTTTTGCACTCCAGCTTGTCCAATCTGTCGGAGTAGGTTCTGCATCATTTCCTCCTATTTCTTCGATATCCTTTCCTGCATAGCATCCATCATTGTCTCCATCTCGTCTCTGGTGATGAAGATTGAGGTTTGATTTGCTCCTAAGGAAGCCTCCTGACTCCCTTCATGATGGCTCCTATATGTTCTCTATCTCTTTATTAATGGCCTAGCCATTGCTTCCTAGATCCAAGTATCCAACTTCTAAATCCGAGATCCTAGCTTCCAAATCCACAGGTGCAAGTCTTTTTAGTGAAAGCACCAAAATGCTCATCAAAATTGGCCACCAACACCCAATTATATGAAAACACCAATGTCCAGTCTAAAAATGTTGGCGTCAAAATTGGCCACCAACACCCGATTTTGTGAAAACGCCAATGTCCAGTCCAGTTGCAGAAATATGAAGAGAAATACATAAAGAACCAAATTAAAACAATCATAAAGTGAGTAAATAGAGACAATATTTATAGTGGTTCGGCTAACTACGGCCTACGTCCACTCCAAAGGTTTTCCTTTTATTAGTTTATACTGTTGATTATAGTTACAAATCCATGAAATTCAGGATTAAAACTGACAGAGTATAGCCTAGGTAGAAGATGAAGAGAAGTAGAAAGAAAATCCCCTTCTCTGAAGCCATGTATGTTGTATTTATGGTGAAACTTCGGCTACAGGACATCCTTATCCATATGGGCCCACCACAGGGGTCGTTAGGCCCAAATCTCCATGAGGAGGGATCGATACCGATCCCTTCCTTAGTAGATTTTTGGGCAGCGATTCCTATGGTGGATTCTTCATGATAAATATGTTAGCCCTTCAATTCTCATCTCATTTGGACCAAAGGAGCTCGAGTTATTGATTGTTGAATGCAAGAGTGCACTTGGTTCTTGACGTGTACTAATCCCTTGCCAACGAGTGGAAGTATGACTTTCCAAACCAATAGACCATACCGACCCCTCTACCTTCATCCATGTCGAACCCTCCAAATAAGTGCATGCCAATCCTTCTCTTTTGTATGAATGTCGAACCCTCCAAGATGGCACACGCCAATCCCTCTCTTTCATATGAATGTCGAATCCTCCAAGTAAGCGCATGCTGATCTCTCTCTTTCGTACGATATGTCGAACCCTCCAAGATGCTGCATGCCGATCCCTCTCTTTCATATGATATTCTGAACCCTCCAAGATGCCGCATGTCGATCCCTCTTTATAATCAGTATAATACTCTTGTTTATAGCCTTTCACAACCAACTGTGTCTTGTATTTATCGACTTCAACATTCTTATTGAATTTAGTTCTATATACCAATTTTACTCCAGTTGATTTGTGTCCTTTAAGGAGATCAACCAATTCTCAAGTATCATTTTTCACTATTGAGTTGCTTTTTGCATCCATGGCTCTATTCCATTTTAGTTTCTTTTATTGCATTAGAAAATTTTATGGGTCATAACTTGAGAATAATGCAAAGTATATTACATCTCATCTGTGAAGTCCTCTCCACTTATATAGTTCGACTTATAATGACCTTCTTGGTGAAAGGTCCAAGGAAAATGCAGTTCATACCTTTGTTGTCAAGTTTCATTCTCCTTTGTTCTGGAATGTGCGCATAAGCTATGCATTCGAAAACCTTAAAATTATTAATAGATAGCTTAACCCCACTCCAAAAAAATTTCGAGTTTGTGTAGTTGAAGTGCTTAGCAGTTCCATATTGCTGGAGGTGCAAAAAGTTATAATGGGGATAAAGCAGGGATATAACAGAAAATAGCGGAGGTGAAAAAAGCTTCACTAAATATAACACAAAATATTTAAAGTTAATTTATTCTCAATCTCAAATCATTGTGTAGGAAAAAGAAATATTATTTAATCTTATATAACAAAACTGAAGAATATCATAATTTATGCAGTCCATATTTGGTGACTATGGTAGATTCCTAAGTTATATTAAGCACTTATGCCTTCAAATTAGGTATTTACCTTAACTTTGTTGATATGGTTCAATAGAGAACTGGTCAAATTAACTTTTTTATATTAATGTTGCTAAAGCAGGTGCTCAAAAGCTTGATTTAGTTGGTGCAGTAGAAAATAGGGACTCAAACAAACCTACTGTTTAATAGTGTTATATTGAAAAGGTATAGCGGTTGAAGAACGCTATGGGCTATAACAGGGATTGTGTGGGGTTTTAACTGCACAGCTTCAAGTGTCATGTTTCTCACTAATAGAGTAGGGTTCTAGTTGTACATAAATGCTCTATTTAATTGCCTCTAGCCAAAAAATGCCTTTATCCACTAATATGCTTCTCACCATATTTAAAATTATTCGATTTTTTCTCTCTGCTACCCCATTCTTTTGTGGAGTGTAAGCTATTGTATGTTGCCTTTCTATACCATGCATTAGATAAAAGCTTGCAAACTCGTTTGTTAAATTCTTCACCACGATCCATACGAAGAGTCTTAATAAAATTTCTGAATACCTTCTCAATTGTAGCTTTAAAGCTTTTTAAGAATAAAAAGCTTCAGATTTTTCTTGTAGAAAATAAATCCATACCTTGTGACTAAAAATATCAACGAATGGAACGAAGTATTCCATTTGAGCTTGGATTAATTGGCCTACATATATCTAAGTGTATCAGCTACAAGCTTTGCTCAGCTCTCCATGCCTTCTCTTTGGCGAAGGGGCCATGATGTTGTTTTCCAACTGCGCATGATTCGCATACTTCAGCTGGAATAGAAATTTAGGTAAACCTACTACCATTTTTTTTCTTAGAGAGCCTTCATCCATTAAACTCAAGTGACCATATGGATAATGCCACAACCTTATCGCATCATTTAATTTTATAGAGAAGCACTTTTGATCATTGGAATGAATATACAATGGAAACATTCCATTGTTTGTCATTTTTGCCTTCAGTATCAAACCTTTACTTAGATGATGAATTTGAAAAAGCCCTCCTTGAATATTGATAATGTAGCCATTCCCTTATTGTTGCCCAGTGCTTATGAGGTTATTTTTCATTTATCGAACATAAATAACATTGCAAATTTTTTGCACTATCTTGTTTTCCAAATGCCTTTTAATGATTCCTTTTCCCATTACTTCCATGCTTGTGTTGTTACCAAGTCTCATAATGTTGTTATAAGATGCATCCAAATCATAGAATAAGGACTTGTTAACTAACATATGATTACTGCAACTAGAGTCGAGATACCTTTTTTCTAACTGGAATTCCTCATGATCAATGTGTGCCATTAGTAGTATTTCTTCAACTTATTCTATGAGATTTTCTTTCTCCTCTTCGGATGTGCATTCATATTGATAATGACCATATTTCAACAGCGATAACACTAAATGTGAAACTTGTCAAACTTTGTTTCTTGATTATTCCATGATCGATCAATGAATCGACATCTTCCTCTTCCTCTACCTCGGCCACGTCCTCTAGGCGAATCCCTCCAATAATACCCTGTTTGAGATGTAACTTTAAAAGCATGTTCTTCTGGAATCAGAACAATTATTCATTGTTCATGGACCAACAATGACCTTTGTAATTCATCAATGAATAGATTATCATTATTTGCATCTTCAATGGTGCATAAAACATAGTCAAATTTTGCGAACATTGAACCTGTTGGAACTGGGCCAGCTCGCAGCAAAAGAAATGGGTGAATTTCAAAAATTTTACCGTTTTCGATCTTTAATGGGCCTATGAAGTCTAAATATATATAGAAATTTTCTAAGTTTCTTTTAAATAAAATCAATATTTTATTTAATTTCATAAATAAAGTTTCACTGTAATTTAATGTGAATATAAATTAGAGTATATCACATATACTCTTATATAAATATTTGTGTGTGAAGGTTACATATTAAATTTATTTAGAGAATGAAATTTTAATTTCCTTTCTCTTAACTTATTCAATTAATGACGGGGCATAAATTTATTTATAGAAGGAAACGCTTTATCTCCTTCCTCTTAACTTATTCAATTAATGACAGGGCATAAATTTATTTAGAGAATGAAACTTTTCATTTCCTTCTTCTTGACTTATTCAATTAAAGACGGAACATAAAATTATTCAGATGAAGAGAGAAACTGTTCGTTTCTCTCTCTTCAATCAAAATGGTTGATTATATGAATGTCATTAATTAGCAACATGTATATGGCATGAATGTAAGTATAAACAAATATATATTATAGTGTAAGTTCTGTAAGTGCAACATATTACTATCAATTGATGACAAGGAGTAGACATATAAACAAAATTAAATGGATGGATAATCACATAAAGAAAAATGGGAAATAAATAAAGGGTAATAAGAATGATTGATTCAGTTTCCCATTTCCTAAACTTAATCAATGTAGTATATAAATGATAATTAATAGGCATCATAATATATGGAAAATAAATGTATGTATATATAATTACCTCATTTTAAATTGTTTTTTTTGAAACGAAATCTAATTCATATTTTGACAATATGTAATACATATAATGAGTTTTATATATACAAACATACATATAAAATTAATTATGTGTATATAAGATTAAAATAAGTGTTTCTAATTAATACAAATTAGAGATTTATAGCAATCAATTTAAAAATAGATTTCTTGTCAAAACATTAATTGTGTGTATGTAAGATTCAATAAAATATCTCTAATTAAAACAAATTATAGACTTATAGTAATCAAATTAAAATTTAGATTTATTGCCAAAACATCTTCCGTTTCTTTTTTAATTTATAAAACAATACAAACACAAAATACATACATGTAAATTTCAAATCTGAAATTACATTTTTTATATGATTTAAAACATGAATCTTCAATAAAACACTGTAGTATTCATATACAAATTTTAGTTTAATTTGTGAAAGTAAAATCCAATCAAACAATATGAACATACAAAGTTTTAGATCTAAATGATTATACTTTGAATTGAATGTTTACAATATAGATCTATAATAAAACATTGTATTCAAACATATATAAATTTTAATTTTAATTTAACAAAATAAGAACCCAATTGATAAATTGAACATATAAAATTTCTGATCTTAAAATTAGACTTTAGATTGAATGTTTAGAACATAGTTCCAAAATAATATTGTATTTAAACATATAAAAATATTAGTTTTGATTTATTAAAATCAACTACCAGTTTATTCATTCAAGAAACAATTCAAGCTACATAAACAATTTTCAAATTAAATGAGGCAATGATATTTACATACAAATTATGATAATTAAATTTCTCTTTCAACAAACATTACGTCAAATATCATTATCTATTAAAGAAAACATACCTTATTACCCAAAGCCTTGAAGCACAACTTGAAAATGGACTCCCTTTCGAATGTTGCCTAGAGGTCACACCTTGAATAATGATATCTCCTTAAATCTTCAAGATTCCTATCCTATCCTTGCACAAGATGGATAGACCACTTTTGTTTTATTTTATTTGATGTTTTGTATGGAGTTAAAAGATTTTTGGAATTTTTTTTTGCCTTGAAAAGCTAGGAGGAGAGAAAGAAACAGATTGAATGAGAAAGACTGTATTGTACATATAGAATGAATCAGAGAACATGTTTTATTTAAAAGAATGAAACTTTACCTATTCTTTAATTAAAACTTCCCTAATTAATTCCCTTGATTGTTTCTCTCTCCTCAATCCTTTCTTTACATGCATGTCATCAAATGACATAAGATGTTCACAAATCATGTCATCAAATGACATAAAATTTTCATAAAACATTTTATGCAATTATCTTTAAATGACATCGATATCGTATATCAATATGCGCAGATATATCATTTATAAATGCATTAAAATAATTACAAAAAACTTCCAAACATCAAACAATAATAATTAATATTTCTCAAATATCATTTAATTTGATCAATTTGCAACATTTTATAAATTAATTAAATCATGTGGTTTTTCAGATAATTCATTATTACGGTTGTGCGACTTATAGGTGTAAAATCAGTCAGCGATTAATATCGAACTATTCGAATATTAACGTTCACAAGTCACTTAGCAGGTGGTGTGACATTTTGACCGAATTTATCGCTTACACATCTTTTGGTAAAATCCAACTTTACTTATTATAGCGGTACCTAATAGTGACAATTATTTACACTAATTCTCTTCGTCAAAACTATATCACTTTGGATATGGAATTTGCTAATGGTCAAAATTCCAATATCATCCACATTCAACTTTATAGTCGAAACACAAAGTCTTTGGTTCAATGATAACAATTATTATTAAACAAAATGCTCTGACCAGAGACTTTGGCTTTGAGTTGACTTCAATTGACCGTGACACTAACCTCGTATAACCGAGGAGACAAATCCTCTCTTGAATAGTGTTTCACTTCCAATGCTTTCACTCGAACCAACTATAGTCGTTCGATGGACGTCCTGCCACGATTCAACTATAATCAACGGGAGCTTCCACATTGAAGATCAACAGTATTCTCAAGTCAAGAAAACTGTGTATATTAGTCACATCGATATTCTCTGCTTGACCTTAGTTATATTAACCAACATAAGACTATCGAGTGAGTCATTCTATAGTTATCTAATAACTATCAGTAAGTAACCCCTTGGTGCCCCCAACAGTCATGAGTAATACATTGCCCAATATTTAAAGAGCATTACGTTATCTAGTCTCAACGGATACATTGATATCCAGTCTCGATGCATCTTGACTAGGAACTTTTAAAATGGTATATTTGTTTCATTGTGATAAATTACACACGGTTACAATACTTCGTAATTAATATCACAAAACATACCATTTATGAATTTTCTATTAAATATACTTTTAATTAAATTAATTAATTAATATAACCACATTATATCAAGTATATAATAGAAAGAAAATACCTTTGTTTCGAACAAGATTGGTTAACGAGTTAGATATATGTAATAAATTACATAATTGCCCTTAAGGCATACCCCCTAACTCTATCAGACTGGAGGATCTTCTCAACTATTGCAACTTCCTCCATTTTATCTTCATATAACCTCATCTTATTTGTAGTAACGAGAGTTCTTGAGAAATATTAATTTATTGACTCACTCTCTTTTATATGAAGAACTTCATACTCTTTGCATAAGGATGGAATATATAAAGAATATAAAATACATAAAAGCTAAAAATAAGCAACAACCATCACATAACTGGTAAGAGCTAACCATAAGATCAAATTTCTAAAGACCGAGTAAAAGCAAATAAACAATAAACAATATGCTACCAATAAAAGGTTTCTTATGTAAAAAAAATTCTCACCTTAAAGTGTGATTTCACAAAATTTAGCATTGCTCCAGAACTCCTCCTTAGCGTCAATTATCATGATTTAAGGAAATTTTGTATTATCGAATATACAATTTTTTGCATTTTGCATCTCTAACTCATTTAATTTAGTAATTTTATTTTCAAAGAGTACTTATATCTTATAAGATTGTGATTTCTTCTTCAGCAAAATCACCTATTCCTTCGAACTTAAATTTTTTTTATCCTTATGCTCTAATAGCCACAGCATTCTTCATTGAAACTTTGGCCCAGAGTAAGAAGATTTAAAGGTTGATTTCTCTATCTCTTGAGTAGTTTAATTTCTCACTATGATACATTTTAAATTAATTCGTTGGAAAACATATTATATCCATACATATCAACCAGTTGATTACTCCATCTCTCATATCTATTAAATAATAGTAAAGTAAAAGACTTTGAGAGCTTTCATTAGTTCTAATTCTTACATTTACCAATCTCCCCCTTAATTATCTCCAAAATTCCTATTATTTATACAATTATTTGCTTTTATCCTCTCTCATCATCGCTTCGTCTAATACCATATAAATTTTTCTTCAAAATTGATATTTCAACAATATATGTATGTATGTATGTATCTATCTATCTATATATATATATGTATGTATGGGGTATGCATCTAAGTGTGTGTGTGTTAAAAATGACCAAACACTTTTAGAACATAGATCTACTATTGTTTAGAATTCTGGGAGTGATCCTAGTTCGAGTTTCGAGAAGGTGAAATATCTATTTGTCAAATATGTTGTGCTCTTACTCTAATTCAAACCACAAGTCACAAACATATATATAAGAAAGTAGGAGATAAAATGCAAAAGAAGTAAACGACACACATAATCTTTATAGTCGTTCGATAATCTCTAGCCTACATCCACTTAATATCTTTTATCATGACTCTCTAAATTACAATTGCTACAACACTTTCTAGGTCTCTTTGGATCAGTTACAACAATCGCATGTAGTTAATTCGCTAGGTTGGAAATTTTAGGATCCTATAGTCAAAATTATTCTGTGGCTTACAATCAAAATTATTCCAATGGCTCGTAGTTAGAATTGCAGTTGAAGGGGTGAATTTGATCAACCTTTCTGACATGTAGTTGCATTTTTACATGTTCGCTTGTTGTCCGGTAGTGCTCCAAGTGCTATTAGGATCTGACTTATAAAGTACATCATCCCACAAAAATTTTCCCTGTACAAGTAATGCTAGGGGATATTTATAGGTTTAAATTGTATTTTCCAACATATTCTAATTGGCTAATTCTTTTTGGTATATTCTGTTCAATAAATTTTGTTAGGTAAATTCTATTCGACTAATTTTTTTGGCTAATTATGTTCAAATCCGAACAAATTTGGACCTACCGGACCTTTTTCACGATGCGGCATATTTCTGATCTATTATTTCTAATTGATAATTTATGTTCGGTATTATTCTATTTGGTATAATATTGTTCGGTGCCTAATAGAATCATTAAGGTTGAACTGATATTTTATATATCATAACTTCTTCATTTTAAGTCGGAATTAAGCAAAAATTGGACCGATAGATTCATATTGTTATATGGAACAACCAAATGTATTTTTATGTTTCGTTTGGGTTGTGAAGCTATTAACTCTCCTAGATGAGACCTAAAACGGTTAGGTTGAGAACCGATTTTAAAATGGTCATGTCTTTCAATTCGTAGCTTGAAATGAAATGCGGTTTCGACCAATATGCATTTTGTGACCGTAACATACTTTCCAACTGGTTTTGGTTTGTTCTGATACTGTTCCAAATTTACTCTGAACAATGTATATATATATATATACACGCATATGTATATATGCACACACACATACGTACATATATATTTATATATACATGTATGTATGTATGTATGTATATGTACGTACGTACGTATATGTATGTAAGAATGTACACATACACACATACACACAAACACACATTTATACATACACACACACAGAGAGATATATATATCTTTTGAAAATATGTTCTTTATTGATGACATATAAAGAACATTTTTGGTTTTGCCTCCTTAAAAAAGCTTACTAGAGTAGTAAGGAAAAAGAGTACAACAACCGGTCAATAATACAACACACATCACCCCTATAATACAAAGAACAAACACACAACACTGCCCTCTTAACATAATTACACCTGAACAAGCCTAAAAACAAAACAAAAAAAAACTAAAACCCTAGTTGCATCAACCAGCATCATTTAGCTCCACTCTGCAATGTTTCAAAAAACTCTTTCTTCTTCATTATACCGAGAAAATTCCTTGCAAATCACCAAAGCATACTTCCTTCTCAATAATCTTTGCTTTTTGAAGCTTTGTGCATTCTTTGTTGTCGAACACCCTGCGATTTCTCTCTAACTAGATGTGGTAAATAAGCGTTACAAGGGAAACAAAAGCAAAGCGTTATAAGACGTCTTTCTGCTGAAACGATACTTTGAACTATCGAATCTCATTGCACAGATCTCCATCGGTTGCATGCTAAAGCCCTAACTTAAGGCGGAAGTAGGATAAAAGATATACACTAGAGGAGCATTAAAAATACAAATGCTGATGCGATTCATCTTCCTTCCAACACAAGGAACACTGGTTTTCTATCTGAATCCTCCAATTAGATAGTCAATCAGTGATAATTAATCTATTCATTACTGCTTTATATGTGCATATCGACATTTTGAGTTAAACTTATACCAGATTAGTTGGTACTAGTCTACCTAGGAGATGTAATATGTATATGGTTCTAAACTGATTTGAAATTAAACTTGTGATATCCTGCAATAGGCCAGATATCATTCCGATGATGAGAGTCAACTGTAATTCCCATTATATGATGTCTAACCTCCCTTGTCTTGGGCAGCAAATCCAACCTTAACTGATGATGTTGAATAATACAAGCTATTGTGTTTACTATAGTAGTGAACACAGAGATTCTATGCCAGCCCAATCACTCTACCAAGGTTTTGTGGTTGATCCAAGGATCAAACCACAAAGAAGTTGTTGCCCCATCAACTATAACTCTGCTCATAAGTCTTATTGCAATATCTCTGTTTCGTAGCATATGTTTCATGGTGACAGAATAATTATTGTTAGCTTGCATTATCCAATAATTCATATGTTTGAGATACTTTCCTTTCATCCATTGACTCCGCAAACTTTCCTTAGTGAGTAATGACCATATTAATTTTACTATAATAGTAGTTCTTAGATCAACAATCCTCCTTAAGCCAATTCCCCCTTCCTTTTTAGGTCCACACAGCAACTACCAACTTATCATGTGAGTTCTGCCTCCTCGGAAGTAGTTAGCACATAAAGCTTCAATTTTTTTGATAACGAAACATGGTATATGGTAAATTAAAAGCCAGTAAATAAAAATAAGTACAATCATACCCTAGATTAGTTGGGCTCTCCTACCACTAGATAATAAATTACTATCTCAGCTTTTCAACTTATTAGTAACTTGTTGTAATAATGGTTGACATTATGATGCATTTATATAGACTGATGATAATAGCATACCCAATTATTTAACAGGCAGAGTACTTTCAGTCATACCCAAAATTTGTAGAATAAGATGCTTGTTTTCACATTGTCTGTTGAAATAAACTTTTGACTTGACTTGGTTAATCTGAAGAGCAGTAGTATATTTCAGATCATCCGAAATCTTTTTACATTCTTTAGCATTTTGGACAGTAGCTTCTAAGAAAAAATCACATCATCTGTGTACAATACATGTGAGATTCAGGGCTGAATGCTAGAAATAGGCTATAAAATACCTTGTGAGAAAGTGTCTTCTAATTTCAGAGATAAGTACTCCAAAGCAATACAAAGTAAATAAGGAGAAATAAGATCTCATTGCCACAAACCTCTGTTAGAATGTATGAATCTATAGGGAGAACCGTCTACCAAGATTGAGAAAGAAGGGGTACTAATGCATTCATAGATTAGAGTAATGAGAGAGTTTGGTAAACCCATAACAAAGAGCATATGACATACAAATGCCCTATTTATCATGTCATATGCCTTTTGTAAATCAATTTTAATGCACATCTTAGATTTACCTGGTCTCTTGAAATCTCTTAGCATCTCATGTGCAAGTAGAATATTATCACCAATATTTCTACTAGTTATGAATGTTGATTGATTATCTGCAATAAGATAAGACAGGAGAATTTTGATTTTATTGGATATGATTTTAGTAACAATTTTATATAGCACATTAGCACAAGCAATTAGTCTATAGTCAGCAAGGGTTTGAGCTTATCTTTTAAGGAATAATAGTTAAGAAATTGCTAAAAAGAAGTCATCTTGTAACAAGTCCCAATGAAATTTAAAGAACTTGGAGGAGAATCCATCAGGCCTAGGGCTTTTTGCATCATGTATGGAATCCAAGGTAGCTCTAATTTCCTCAATTTGTACTGGAGTAGATAAGTATCTCTTACCTATGTCGTTAATCTTCATTCTTGGTTCAATTGGAGGGAAGTCGGTCCCATTAATCTCATTGTAGAGATAAGTATAATAGTTTAGAGATTCCTGAACAATTATTTCTCTACTATAAACATAATGACCTTCAGCGTTAAGAAGAGCATGAATTGAATTTTTATGCTTTCTCATTGACATCCTTGTATGAAATTTTTTGGAGTTCATATCACCTTCCTACAGCCATAAAGTTTTACTTTTCTACAGTAGTTGCTCATATTGAAT
Source organism: Allium fistulosum (assembly GCA_030737815.1). Lineage (NCBI taxonomy): Eukaryota > Viridiplantae > Streptophyta > Magnoliopsida > Asparagales > Amaryllidaceae > Allium > Allium fistulosum. Next base: position 1,250,132,054 of record CM060905.1, read on the forward strand.
TTTAAGTGATGTTTTAACTCCATGGTAATATGCAACATTCTGTCATATAGTTCATCAGTCTTTGGGTCTGCATCTGCCAGAAAAAAAGCATTGGAGTACTCCTACTGAAGTCTTTTAACCATATTTGAGGCATGCATATTTCTATTCCATGCGTTCAGATTGATTTTAGTCTGCTTTAACTTAGTGATTAAATTATGAGTAAGATCTCCCCATGTTGATGCTCTAAAGTCTTGTATAACACATTGATCATATTCTTCTAAAGTGTGCCAAGTATTTATGTATTGAAAGGAGTATTCTTGTCTTGTCTTTTCTTGTCTTTGAAAGAATACGATATGGTATGATCACTAAGTAATGTAGGTACGGAAATTGTTAATAAATCTGGACATAATTGCATGAATTATTGGTTGATTAATACTTTATCTATGTTAGAAGCCATACCTCTTTCCCTCCATGTAAATTTAGCCCCCTACAAAGTACATTAAGCAAGACTACACTGTAACATACATTTATTAAAACCAAGGAGGTTAGAAAAGGAATGGGCAATCCTCCTTTCTTATCTCTAGGGTTTAAAGCATTATTAAAATCCGCATATGTAATCCTCCCTTCATCCCACAGTTTCTCCCTCTTCATGTAAGAATTACTAGCATAAAACAAATGTAGAAGCAAACTGAAATCCTCTACAATTTGTGAGCACAGCAGTAATTTGCTGAGTACTTTTGTTGGAGATATTGACAGTTCGGACGGTAGCATCAGTGATGATTAATATTCTCCCCTTATATTCCATGTCATTATTATGCAGACTATTCCAACGAGGTGAAATTTAGACATAAACTTTTGAATACCATTTTCACTTAACTTAGTCCCATAGAGGGCAATAACTAAAGCCTCATGAGATTGTAGAGTATTGAACACAGATAACATTTTGTTTTCTGTATACAGTCCTCTCACATTCTAAGACACGATATTCATTTAATCATAGAGGATCCGCTTGTAGTTCTTTTAGGAGGGGCTTATGGGGGTATGTACTTCTTTCCCAAGTGTTAATCCAAAAAATGGATCAACACCATGGGTTAAGTGTGAAAGCACCAGCCCTTAATCAAGGCAAATAAAATAGAAACAAGAGATAGTAACTTGCAAATAAAGTAAAGAGGCAAGGGATTTTTATAGTGGTTTGGCTGTTAATGAAGCCTACGTCCACTTTATAACTTTTATTATTGACTGGCTGCGATTACAAGTTGAATATGATTACAGTGCGATTTAATCTTGTAAGTTAGATCAAGTCACCAGTGCTAGAGTTCGTTGGAGAATCACAGTGAACCCTATAGATGACTGTTGTGTGGGAGGAGAAGAGTGAAGTGTAGTTTCTACAAAGTTTCAGCAGTTAGTCCAGAAGATCATGTTTATGTTGCAGGTATGATTGTATTTATAGGGGTTGAAGAACTATTGATCTAGGCCACTTTCCCAGAAGCCTCCACATGATGCCACGAAGAAGTTTAGAGAGTTTCATGATGACCCGAGCTAACTTGATGGATCGCTAACGATCCACGGTTGATGGATCGCTAGTAATCCATAGGTTTTGCATCGCTTACGATCCAATTACTTGGGATGCTTCTCCTTCGTCGTTTTCGAAAATTTCATAGAAATCTAACATGATCCTATGGATCACTAGCGATCCATAGGGCATGGACCAATGGCGATCCATATACTTAGGGGGTTTTTGGATTTCTTTTTTTGGGTTGCACTTCATACCTTATGTAGGTGGTCTCTATGCAATTTCGTAGCTTATAGCCTTATTTTGATGGTGTCTTGTGCACAGGTTGTAATGAACAATACTTGAAATCAGATGAATGCTCACTTCTCCCCTAGCTTGCTTGGAATATCATGAAATTTATCAAGTGTCTTTAGAAATGATAATGCTTCATGATGCAAGGAAATTGGATGGCCCACAATCAGTGTTAATGGATCATTGGCGATCCATGGGTGAAGGATCGCTAGCGATCCATACTCTTTGATTATTATTTTTTGTTTTCTCTTGAGTCCCTCTTGATTCCTTCCTTTGATCCTTCTGGTTAACCCTTGAGTCGTTTTGACTTGATGCAAATATTCTAACTTCCACTGAACTCTATTGGTTTAGAAATCCGGATAACCTTTGCCCCCAGAGTATGTCTTCATTGGAAACAGGACGTGCTCTGAAAGTAACTGCTTTTGAGTTTCTGTTTAGCGAGGTTCAATTGATTGCGTTGAGGCCATCATGCGAATCTAGCTTTAGTTGTTTAGCTGTTTGTTGAACTTTGATGCGAATTGTTATTGCTCGTTATAACAAATCAACTTCGATCCCATAACTTTCATGATGCTTGCAAATAACACATGGATCACGCTGAGCAAATTTGGAGGAGATTGGTTCCCGTTTGATGGATCGCTAGCGATCAATGGTCTCAGATCACTAGCAACCCAAAGACTTAGCGTATTTTTTGTTTAGTTTTCCTATTTAATTCAATCGAGATGATCCTTTTATCCCTTCAACATTTCTATTGTGACTCAAGCTTCATGCCTCACGACCCGATCCAACTTCGTCTAAACCCTAAATCCATTCATACCATTACTGTTGCCGACCATCCATCGCCGAATCCTCTTGCCATTGAGCATTTTGAAGTTCATCATTGCCTTAGGCCAGCTTTTAGCACCTAAGATTTCACCGATTTGGATCGCCATCGACCTACCTACCATGGCCTGCTACTGTCGCAAACTTCAACCATTCTTGTCCTTTGATTTTTGACTTGAGGTGGGTGGTTTGAAATCTAGGATTCATTTAGCAATTTGATGATGAGGTTGTATTGGTGATGATTTTGCGAAAAATTCGAGTTGATTGCGATTTTATGGAAGAAGATAGTAAATCGATTCTTGAGTTCTTCATGAAACAATACTCGGGCTTTACCCTGGTGCTTGACATGTTTTGCTATCTTCATCCATGGAATCAGATTTGACTTGCACTAAGTTACATTGTTGATCCAACACAACGTCTCGCGAATTGGTTTTAGTTCTTCCGGAGGGGAATAACAGCTTAGGGTAGCATCTCGCAGTAGCTTACATTGTTATCGCCTTTATTAGAGTTCGGATTAGTCCCATTGTTGCAAACTTGGTATGCCTGAAATGGGAAGAGCTTCCCACGTCACTTCAGACAACGGATCCGTTATCGATCGCTGATCGATAATGGATAAGTGTAGGAGAAATAACTTCAATAAATGATATGAGAAATTCTTTTCATTCTTCATTGCAAGTGTACTATCTACGTGGGATAGAGCATTTTTAGTGTTCAGGACACCGAGCCCACCCCACATAAATAACTCACTGCACTTTCCCCAGTCTATACTTGAAATCCGATGTGTCGATGTAAACCGATATTCTTTTGGAATTCAAGTGTTGTAGGGGAATTTTTAGTTAAAGATAGAATTAACTGACCACGTTAGATGCAAGTTATATTGTATAGAATGAAACATTTGTCCTCTTGCCTAAGTCCAATGGAGGTAGTCCAGCAGTTTTAGAAGTTGAATCATCATCCGTTGCACCTTCCTCTTCAGTTCCATGAGCTGAATACGATCACCTAGTTCCGATTGGCCTGGTTGTAGACCGGACTCCTTTGAATTTTATAGTTCTACTTAATCCTCCAGAGAGCTTCTTCCGTAATCTATGCTAAGGTTTTACATAACATTTTCATACAACACGGCATTCCGGAGGACGATGTGCGTCTTCCAAACAAGAATGAGTTTGCCCATATGCCACCTTGGGATACACCGCTTGCCACCGGTATATATGCTTAAATGGAGCAGTGCCCCTCTTCAATAACTTCTTGAAAGAAACTATTCTAAACTTGGAAATTGCTCCATTCCAAATTCATCCTAATGGATATGCAATATTAACTTTCCTTCACGTCCTGTTTATGTGGACATTTAACCGTGCCCCGAGTTTCGGTGAGTTAAGATATTTTCTCTCATTTAAGAAGAGAGATGAGTGCCCATCCCTTGTCGTCATCGAGGCTCAAGGGAATCGCAAGATCGTGTTGTAGCTTCAGAGCAATCTGTCTCAATTCAAGACTCGGTACTTCTTTGTTAGGTGTCCTTAAGGGTTTAACCGCTTTTGGACGACGAGGGGTAAGTTCTCTCTTTTATTTATTGAGTTTTGATATGTCGCTATGGATTTTGTGATAGATCAAATACTTATTATAGTTATTCCGATGCCGAATAAAGACCCATCACTTGATCAAATTTTCCATACGTTGATGGTCGTAGATGCCAAGTAGAGATCGATTAAATTTTTGCTAACGGACGAGAATTTGCTCTGGTATAGGCTGTTGCATCTTGGGAGATCCATGGTGGCCATTGAAGTCTCGTCTCCTTCGCATTCCAAAATACGAACACGCTCCACTTCTTCATCACATGACTCTGAAGAAGGTGGTTTCCTAGAAAAAGAAGGCCCGCCTGGCGAGTCAACCGAAGAGATTCAGCCCGATTTCTACCACGGTGACTTTTCGATCCGGTTTGTGATGTCCTTTTAGGCCCCCTAAGGCACATTACACATTTCACTAGGGTCACAGTCACTTACACATGCATTATTTAGGCCTATTTCTCATTGCAAAAACTCTTTATTTATTCTTCATATTAGGTACTATGAGTGGCCATGAACTTTACGATGATCTTGAATAATTCACCGATTCACAACGTTGGTCAAGACGATCTTCAAGCCGCTACCAGCCCTGTGAAACAGAGGAAGAGTGGAGAAGGTGGAAAGACTCAAAAGCCGAAGCTCATCTTCGGGATGACAAAGAATGGGGTCGGACAAATAAGAGTGGTTACAAGAATAGAAAAACCCCTGACGACCGAGAGGAACGGTCCAAAAAGTCGAAGGTTGATTGCAGTTCTCATCCCTCTAAGCATTAGGCTTTTGCCCCGGCCCTAGTTTCTGTCAGTCTAGAAGTTTCGGTTTCTTTTGTTTAGACTCCGTTTTCATCTCAAGCTCCATCGACTCACGCGGTGCCCGCTTCTAGTTCCTTGCGTCCTCAGAGGAGGCCAGCTTACATTCTTCTGTCTGGTCCCCTTAGACTCGAAGGTGCGCTTCCCAAGTGGTTTCTAAAGGGAGTTAAGTTTGATCGTGACCTTCGTCCAGTCCGCAAAGATACGTATATGCCCCACCTTCAGGCGATTCAAAGTGATTTAGATCAAGTTGAGGGATGGGAAAAGTTATGCAAGCAGCTGGCCGACACGAACCGCAATACTATCAAGAGATCCTCTCCTTTGAATCGGAGAAAGACAATTTTGAGAGGGCATTAATGGAACGTGACGCTAGAATTGAGCAACTAATATAAGAGAAGGACGCTGCACTACGGGAGAGTAAGAACAACGCTAGCTTGCTGAAGTAGCTGAAGGAGGCCCATGAAAAATAGAGATCGTGTTTCGAGATGAAATCAAGAAGGCCCACCGAACGAAGTTAAACTGAAAAAGGAGCTTGAAGCCCATGACATGATTATTGGAGCCAAAAAGAAGACTACTGCCGATCATGACAAAGTTGTTGAAGGGCATAAAAGACAATTGCTGAATACGTAAGAATTGTGGAATCCCATGACAAGATCGTTTCCGATCAAGCTCAGACGATTGCTTCGCTCCAAGAAAGAGTTGTGCAGCTTAGCACCAAGAAGACTCGAGTTAAAGTTGATAAGGCTGCCATAACAACGGATTACTTTTAGCTGCAGGACACTTTCGAAAAAAGATGGATGATACCACCTTAAATTTCTATGTTAATTGCTTGCTACATCAGGGGAGCCTTAGTTATTTGGGCCCTAAATTTCCGCATACTCTTGCCATGGTTTGGGAAGAAATCCTGGCCTGTTTTCAAGAAAACGGGGATGTATAATCCGAGCAAGAGTTGGAGGATGCCTACCTCAACGAGGAATCAAAGAAAGCACTAATAGAGGGTCGAGAGAACCTTCAAATTGAGAAGGAACAGGAGGCTACCGATGCTGCTTTGACTGCGACTGCCAAAACATTGCCGGAGCCTTTTATTTCTAGGTCTGGAGGATCATCAAGACAGCCTCGTGACTTGTCAACGAGTTCTGCCGGTGCTGCTTTGTCGTATGTTTCTCTAACAGCTGTCCTTGAAACTTAAGGTGGCCCCGGAACTTCTCCGAAGATCGTGCAGCCATCAAAAGAAGGAGAAGGTGAGGAATATGAGATTGACATTCTCGACCATTCCTCTGATGCAGGTAACCTTTTTGTTTCCCCCGAGTTTGAGAATTTTCAACTCACGCCGCAAAAACAAGAGGAACTTAATGCTTTCATTTTTGATCTTATAGGTCTTTCTTCTTTACCTAGTGACCCGCCAGTTTCCTCGATGCCTGGGCTTGCCGCTATTTCAACCACCTCGACGCTTATCTCCGTAACCGCTTCGATTACTGCACCTGCGTCTGGCTCACAGCCAGGGCCGGAATCCGAGAAAATTGCTGCATTGCATGTCTACAATACCCTTCTATATCTTTAGAGAGTGACTTCATGGCAGCTGAAGCTCGAGAGCATGAGGATCAGACTGGCCAGCTGCATAAATCTGAACAACAAATGGTTGTCGTTAAGAAGGAAAAGGTTGAAGCGATAAAATCTTCGAGGAGCTCTCGCAAATCCCGGAAGCGCAAGGCCAAGGGGGGGTCTTCCGAGAAGGTCGGAGAGCAGGGAGGAGATGGCGGCGTCGAGGAGATAGTTGATATTACAAGCAGCGACACTACCCCCAGGCGGAATTCTTTGGGGAAGCAGAAACTTCCAACTAAAGGTGGGAAGGGGAGCAGTGGAAAGAGGCATTGACAGGCTCGGGTAGCGGTGGAGCCAGTTTTTGGGACATTTTGTTTTGTTTGATATGTGTTTTGTTCAAGTGCAGAGTCTGCACTTACTACTTTGATTATTGTAACAACTGTATTTTTCTTTTTGTTAATCGATATTGTGTGGGTACGGCCACCACATTTTTGACTTTGTATAGAAAATGCTATAAGTAATACAATATTGACATTTTGATTGTAACTTTATATGTCTACTTATCCGCGTTTCATGCTCTTATGCCAACTTTGTTTACTGCTATTTTATTTTATCTAGTCCTGTAATTACTGCCAAAATTCTTTGTTTGGAGTAACAGAACTGTGAAGTACTTGGTTATTGTTTTATCCGTTTTTTGAGTATTTTTTTGGGTATCGGTGTGTGCCTCCCAGTTCACGGGGCTGGTTACTATAAACACTTGACAAATGACCGGTTGATTCGAATGACTTTTTTTGTGTCTATAATTGGACTTGTTTTGCCGTTCCTACCTTTGGGAACTTGTGATTTGGATGCCTTGATTCTAGAAATATTGTCTGTAATCGTAATTTTTTGCCGATTCGTTGTCGTTTGACATTGCCATATCCATACCCATTACTCTTGATAGTGGGAGTGGATCGATTTTTGTTAGTCCTATAATAGACGAGTTTCCCAGCATTATCGGGACAATATCGGTACTTAAAAATGTGCGCGGCTTATGAATTGCAGGGCTTTTGGAAGTGTGTGCGGCTTATGGGATACACGGCTTTTGGGATCGATATGACCCACCAAACCGAAATGGTTTGGAACTTCTCAACGTTACCGATCCTCGGGCAATGTGAGGAGTACATGCTTCGAGAGCGTGATTTCACGGCTCAAAAAGTAAAGCGCGGATTATGGGAATGCGCGGCTTTTAAGGTTATGCTTGTCTGGATGTGATTCCACAATCCAAGACATGATGCGTGACTTATGGAATGCACGGCTTCGATTTGGGCCTTCCCGGCATCGCCGGTGCAGCACCAGCTCTTAGAAGCCGGGGATCGGGTTCCGCTGATCCAATGGTTTGAGTAGATTTGCTTCCGTCGACTGGCGGATAAGTGGAGGGTACTTGAGCATGGTTCCACTATCTCAAGCAGCGATTGGATGGTTTTGAGCTGATTTGACCCCGTTGACTCAGCAGGTTACTTTTATAAACACAGTTTTATTATTTTAGAAAGCAAAGCAATTTTGTTAAGAAAAGTAAGGCAAGTTCTGTTTATTTACAATGCCCCCGGTATTCCAAGATGGTTTATTTGCTGAAAATAAGAAGTACATAAGATAGTTTCAAATAAAGTAACGACGCAGCGATTCGATGTTCCATGCTCGGGGAATTTGGATTCCGTCAATGGTTGTGAGTTTGAATGTTCCATCCCCTAGCTTTTGACTGATCACATACAGCCCTTCCCAGTTTAGTCCAAAGGTTCCCGGTATGGGATAAACTCATTTGAGGACAAGGTCTCCCACTTCTAAAATTCAAATTGTGAACTTTGGATTTGAAGTACCGTGAGACCCTTTTTTGATGAGTAGCAGTCCTTAACTCGGCTTCTTCCCTCTTCCCGTCGATCATATCAAGCGACTCAAGTAGGAACTGCTTGTTTTGCCTCTGATTGAAATTCTGCCTTCGTTAAGAGGGGACTTCTAGTTTGACGAGAATCATTGCTTCTGAACCATACACCATGGCGAACAGGGTATGCCCGGTTGCTGCTTTGTGTGTTGTTCTAAAGCCCATAGTGCGAGTGGAAGTTCATTGACCCAATTCCCTTTAGCTTTAGTTAGCCGCTTTTTGATGGTGGACTTGATGATCTTGTTTATTGTTTCCACTTGCTTGTTAGCTTACGGATGAGCGACCACGGAAAAGATCTTCTCAATTCGGAAGCGTTTGCAAAAGTCTTGGAACTCGTGCTTTCGAATTGGGTCTTGTTATCGGTGATGATTTTCTATGTCACATCAAACCTGTAAATAATGTTTCTAGTAACAAAGTTAATGACTTTCTTTGTGATAATGGTAGCCAGTGGTTCCTCTTCGGCCCATTTGGTGAAATAGTCACGACAACTATAGCATATTTAGCCCTTCCTTTAGCTATTGGCAATACGCCAATCAGATCAATTCCCCATATTGTGAATGGCCATGGGCTGACCATCTACGTTAGCTATGTTGAAGGAGTTCTTTTGATCTTGCTGAATCTTTGGCATCGGTCGCACCGTCTGGCGTAATCTACCGCATCGCGGTTTAATGTTGGCCAGAAATACCTGTATCGGAGGACTTTCTTTGCAAGGGTTTGCCCCCTGAGTATGGTCTATGTAGTTGCCTTCGTGAACTTCTCTCAAGATCCATTGAGCTTTGTCATCGATCGCACATCTGAGCAAGGGGTAGAGAACCCCCTTCGGTAGAGTATCCCATCATGTATTATAAATCGCGGTGCCTTCAAGAGAAGCTTTTTCCACTAGTTCCTATCTGCGGGAAGAGTTCCTGTAAGCAAGTAGTCTTTGATTAGCGTCATCCATGTTTCTGGTTCAATGGTGGTTTCAAAAATCTAGTTGATATCTATTTCACTTATGCTTGGAGTGGTCAAGGTTTCAACCAGGACTAGTCCCAACGATTGAGCTTCTACAAAACTAGCCAATTTAGCTAAGTAGTCAGCCTTTGTATTCTCTCCCTCAAGATGTGAGTGATGGTGTAATGTTCGATGTCGTTCAGAAAATCTTGCACTTTAGATAGATATGGGGCAAGGTTCTCCCCTCGAGCCGGGTATTCGCCTTTCACCTGACAGACGAATAACTGGGAGTCGTTATAGATGTGTATGGATTTTATCTCCAGCTCTTTCACAATTTTTAGCCCAGCTATCAATGTCTCATATTCTACTTTGTTATTTGTCGATGGGAATTCTAATCGTAAGGAAAACAAACGGCTCGTCCTTCAAGAGTCTCAAGCACTACCCCTGCCTTCGAGCAGAAGTTATTAGATACGCCATCGACGAAGAGCTTCCATCATGTTTCCACTTCTGGTGTAATTTCTTCTTCATCGTCCTGTATGGTAAATTCGACGATGAAATATGCCAATGCTTGCCCATTGATTGCCCTTCTAGGATGGTAAGTGATTTCATATTGACTCAATTCGATATTCCATTTGATGAGCCATCTGGAAGTCTCGGGGCGGTACAATACTTGCTTTAAGGGTTGATCGGTCAATACTTTAATCAGGTGTGCCTAGAAATACGGTCGTAACTTCCTCGATGATCGATAATACGCTAGCTTCTCCAATTTTGGATAATTTTTCTCAGCTCCAGTAAACTGTTTACTAATGCAGTATATGGGTCACTGGATCCTAGCTTCTTCACATACAAGAGCAGCACTAAATGCGTGAGGTGAGATTGCTAAGTAGATGAATAAGTACTCTACGTCTACTGGCATTTATAGGATTGGCGGGGTTTCCATATGTCGCGGCAACTCTTCAAACGTAGTTTTACAAGCCTCATTCCATTCGAAGTTCTTCTTTCCTTTCTTTAGTGCATCAAAGAACGGTATACATTTGTCGATGGCTTTTGAGATGAACCGGCTTGGCGCCGCGACTTTCCCATTCAAGTTTTGTAACCCCTTTTTGTTCTTTGGGGCTTCGACTTCTCGTATGGCATTAATTTGCTCTGGATTTGCTTCGATGCCTCTGGTGCTCACTATGAATCCTAAGAACTTTCCGGAGGCTAACTTGAAGTAACATTTAAGTGGATTGAGCTTCATCCTAAACTTTCGGAGTATTTCAAACATTTCGGCAAGATTATCCAAGTGATTGGCAGCTATTCGCGATTTAACCAACATGCCATCCACATAGACTTCCATGTTTTTCCGATCCGATGCTTGAGCATGGCATTTATTAATCTTTGGTAGGTTGCCCAGCATTCTTTAAACCGAACGGCATTACCCTGTAGCTGTATAATCCTAGGTCAGTGATGAAGCTGGTGTTTTCCTGATCAGGTTCATGCATCAGGATCTAGTTGTATCCCGAGTATGCGTCCATAAATGATAACAGTTCATGTCCAACTATCCCGTCTACAAGCTGGTCAATTCTGGGTGGAGGCAAGCTGTCTTTCGGGTAGGCTTTGTTTAAGTCTGAGTAGTCGATACAAGTCGCCATTTCCCATTAGACTTCTTGACCAAAACCGGGTTAGATACCCATTCGGGGTAAGTCGCATCACGGATAAAACCATTGACCATCAGCTTGTCTACTTCTTCTCTCAACGCCTTGGACCGCTCGGGGCCTAGGCTGCGCCTTTTCTGCTTTACCGGTGTATACTTGGGATCAATGTTGAGTGCGTGACATGCAATTTTCGGTGATAACCTACACATATAGGAATGTGTCCAAACTAACACATCCAAGTTGGCACGAAGCAATTTAGCGAGTTCCAATCGCATATTGTTTCCAAGGTGCGATCCAATTTTCAAGACCCGTGTTGGGTCCTCCATGTCAACTGGGACAGACACCGTCAATTCTGTAGGTGCTGCCCGATTTTCCCCCGAACTCTTCTTTCTAGGGTCCAAAGCCTTGTTGAATCGGCTATGATCCCCAAGCCAGGGGTGGCTCTGTAGTTCCTATTCGGCAGGTTCATGAATGTGGAGAGTTCTCCCCCACATTCTTCCCTTTTCCTTTCTTTTAGATTCGCACGGTTCTGCAATATAACATTCTCTGGCGGCACTTTGGTCTCCTTTGATTACCCCAACTCCATTCTCCGTTGGGAATTTCATGGTAAGGCACCTCTGGGCTAAAGTAATTATGAAATCCACCAGTGCGGGTCGTCCCAAGAAGGCATTGTATGCGGAAGTTTCGTCTACGATCATGAAAGTTTGGATGAGGGTGACTCTTCGGTCGCCTTTCCCAAGTTCTACAGGCAAGTCAATCATTCCGACGGGTTGTTTGGGTTCGCCGGTGAATCCTTGAATTTTGGTTTGGCAGGTGGATACGACTTTCATGTTGATCTTCATCTGATCAAAGGTGCGTTTGAAAAGGATATTCACAAAACTACCATTGTCTACCAATACTCGTCAGACTACGGTGGGTTCACTTCCTACTGTCACGAGCATGGGATCGAGAGTTGGAGCTTCTACTCCCTCCATGTCTCAATTTCTGAATACTATGTCATCGTTCAAAGTTCTTTGCTGCTTAGCGGGGGTTTCGTCTTTGATTACAAGGCATGCATCTTTCAAAGCGTGCCGTAATGAGCTTGCATAGCACTCCATTTCCCTCCAACTCTTTTGTACGGGATGGGATCCTTCGGATATTGTTCCAATGATGAGTCTCTGGTTAGTTCATCTAGATTCCTCTTCACTGGTTCTAGCTTGGTTTCCTCAATCTCTAAGAGCTTGGGGAGCCGTGGGTTGGTCAGGATTTTGTGATTTTCTCACGTATTGCTGAAGCTTGTTTTACCAGATCAGCTCCTCAATCAAGTTCTTTAGGTGACGGCACTTGTTCGTGTAATGGCCATGCATTTCATGGAAGCGACAGTACTTCCCGAAATGCTTTTGCTGTTCAGTTGCTTCCTTTTTAGGAGGTTTCTTGTACTCCTCTATCCCCTGTGTTGCGAGATAGATGTTTTCTGGAGTATCATTGAGCGGGGTGTAATCTTCGGGCTTGAAGCCTTTAAGCCGCTTATTACTTCCGTTCCGCTTGTTAGAATTTTGATTTTTCCTTTTCTGAATCCTATCTTTTCCCGCGTTTCCTTTAGTGGTCCTAGAGGTGTTTATATCTTGGTTTGCCACCACACTACTCTGTCCAACGTTTGCCTGTTGTAAGTTAGCAGATTTCCTTTCTAGTTCTTGTGCCTCTTCTAGTCTTAAGTACTGGCTTGCCTTTCGGTTGAAATCCTTCTTAGTAGTGGGTTGTTTCATTTTGATCCACTTTTCAAATTCAGTGTCGGGATGGATGGCGCGGACCAGAGCCATGTGTTTGTACCAAAAATGGGCACAACACTCTTCGGAAGTTTTTGAAGAGATAAAAGTGAAGAATGAAAATTAAAACTGGGGATTATCTAACAAAAACTCCAAATAACAAAAAGTAAATTGCAAAGACAAGCGATTTAGAGTGGTTCGGCGTTTTGCCTACGTCCACTATGAAGTTTGATGATTCTATTGCTCGATACTTGAAGATTACAATTCTTTATACTGTAGTACAACTGAATTTAAATGCTAAGTGTCAATCTAAAGCAGCGGTGGTGTTCTAGAGTAAATCTGGCAGAATCTGGGCGCTCTTCAGTACTTAGAATTGTCCGACCCCTTTTCTGAATGACCAGGGGCTCTATTTATAGGTGTAGGAGGCTGATATTTCGCCTAAAATTCGGGGAGACCGCTTCTGGCACGTGAGGGGGCCCACATGGCCGAAATCTGGAGATCCGGGCCCACTTTGGGATCGATTCGACCCTTGGTTCGAATCGATCAAGAAACTGTCCAATCGAGCTGAAATTTGGTATGGACATTCTTCAACATGTGCTCAAGCTTCTGTGAAAATTTCATAGCATTTGGATGCGTAGATCTCAAGATATGATCGATTCAATGTTGCATTTCTGGTGAATCATGGATACTTCGAATCGATCCCTTCGAATCGATAGGGTCGACTCGATGCTCATAGTGACGTGGCGCGTGCTTCTCGCATCGATCCGTTTTTTACTCCGGTTTGACTGGGTCGAATCCATGGTTTGGATTCAAGGTAATGGATGCGAAGCTGGACGTGAAGTTTGGTTTCGAAGTAATTTATGTGATGGAGTCGTAGTGTATTGATTGCCTGGATTCGAAGTGAGGAGAACCTGATGGCTCCGAATCGACTAAGACCTCATCGATTCGAAGTAGATCACGTGAGCTTGACGTGCTGGCTTCGAACGGAATTTGCTCTGGCGGATACGAAGACGATGGAGTCAACCTTGATGGATTCGAACGGAATTTGCTCTGATGGATTCGAAGACGATGGAGCTAAACTTGATGGATTCGAATGGATTCTGAGCTGATGGATTCGAAGATGATGGAGTCAACCTTGATGGATTCGAATGGAATCTTCTCTGATGGATTCGAAGACGATGGAGCTAAACTTGATGGATTCGAATGGATTCTGAGCTGATGGATTCGAACGGCATTCCTAACTCATCGATTTGAACATAGGGCTCTTTTATGGATTCGAATACAAGGCTGTCTCCTCCATTTTCCGTTGGTGATATCTTGAGTGTACGAACTCTGATTGACCCAAAACTTGGAACACTGGTTCTCACTACCCTGTTTGACGTGCCTTATCGATTGCAGCCTGATCTGGACTCGGACAAATTTCATCGACATCCATAGCGATCCTTGCGCGTAGCTGATCTTCGAGACGATCTGTCACCGGTTGCTAGTTAAGTCCTTGATGTCACGGCCTTGCCAAAAGGCGGGATAACATTTGCCCTCCAAAGTACGTCTTGTGTAAACACGACGTGCTTTGAAAAGCTGCAGTCTCTCATTGGATAGCTATAACATGCTTTACCGAAAGTTGCATTCTGTATCGCTGTAATTGACCGTCGTATAATTGTGACTGGCTGTTAGTTCTTCGAGTTATGACAAGATGAACATTTGATTCCTGTAAATGACAAAGATCGAACCTTAGTCAGAGATATGTGCATACGTGTATTATCTTGACTTTGGTTAACGTTGCGTGATCGCAAGTCGTTGTTAGTTCGGTTTGTTATCGAATTCTGCATCGGTCCTCTCCTGGACCGGTTTGAGATTCGAGCTAAAATATTGCTTTTATGATTGTCTATGATCATCCTCTCGTATCGATCCTCTCCTGAATCGGTATAAAGAGTAGACAAGCAATTTTTCACATTGAAACGGTTCATCCATTTTCATTAGTGGTTGGTGATGGATTCGAAGCTGTGTTTGCTCGAATCGATGGTTTGAATCGCTGGTATCTGATGGATTCGAAACGGTCATTCGAATCGATAGCTTTTGAATCATTGCATGCTGATGGTCGTGAAGTCAGTACTTCGAATCGATGGGACGCAACGACTCTAATTTAACTTTTGTTGAAAGCTTCGAATCGATGTAACTTCGCATCGATGAGGCTTTGTAAAGATGTAGCCTTGATGGATTCGAAGTTTTCAGGGATTCGGATGCAATGATTCAAACGTGATGGATTCGAATGCGATGGATTCGAGTGGAATAGCGCGTGACCGGCTGGAGTTGGTCATTTTGACCGGGATACGAATCGTCCCGTTTCCTTCGAGAGGCCCATATAAATACGCGATGCCGGTGTCACTTTCACTTTTTACTTTTTACTGCTGCTATAGCTTCTTCTTCGAATCGACCTCTCCAAGGCCAAGACGAACGTGCTCTCCTCGAATCGATCGAACCCCTTCACGCTCTCATAAAATCAGGTAATCAAGGGATCGATTTGAGATGTGAAAGATAGAACTTAGAATCTTTAGCAACGATTCAGTCTTCCCTTCTAAAAACTTCGAGGAGTGATGAGGTCTGAACAAAGTGGGTCGACTCGATGGAACTGGGGAATGAAATCATTCGAGTCGTATTGATTAGAGTGTCGCCTTCCATTGCTTCGCACTGCTCCAGGAATGAGTCATTCGAATCGATTTTGAATGCAGAGCTTCGAATTGATTGTCTCAAGAGAAAGAAGGAAAGAAGGTTCGCGGCGATCGATTCGAAGTAGCGATAAATCGATCGATTCGAAGGATCTCAATATTGATCGATTCAAAGTCATGCAAAGATCATGGACTCGTAGTGCTTTTCCATCCTAAGGCTTCACCGAGTCGACCTTAATGGAGTCGAGGTGTGTGGATTCGAACGCCATCGATTCGAGTCAATCGATTCGAACGTTCTGATATCTCCTCTTCTGATTTTGCTCCAACATCCGAACTACGACCAATCTTAAGTTGAACTTTGACGAACATAATGAACTTTAGCATACTTGACTCCGACGAGCTTCGGCCTTGCATAGTCGAACTTGACTGAAAGATTTGACCTCCTTTTTGAAGCTCGTTGATGGAACTGTGACTTAACCAACAATATAACTGACTTATACTTGAAGTAGTTCGTAGTGTTTGGATGGCGTGGGAGTGAGGGTCAGCGATGATGGTCATTTTCACTCTCAAATTCCCAAGTTTTGTTGCACGGACATCTTGTTTCAATCTGTAAAATCTGCTTAAGTAACGCACAACACTCGTACTGCACGACACATCCATACACACCACACTGGGGAACGCACGTGCTGTTTATGAACTTAATGTTGCTTTATGATGAATTAGTTAATTATGGAATCTTCGAGTTCCCAACAACAAGAGGTACAGAGCTCGACTCCTCCGGTGCTTGAGATTCCCGATATTCCTGCCGATGTAATCGATCCAGCTCCAGATGAATTGCCGGATGCTATATTTATTGAGGACCCCGCTGACTCTGTCCAATCTAACAATTCTGAATCCCTATTGGGCCGAATTTGCTTGAGACATAACATATCTCTAGGTGATGTATTATTGCCCAGTGCCGTTGATAGACCGCATAATCCGCCTGAAGGATATACAGCATTCTATCGCCATGCTTGCGCGGCCGGAACTCTCCCTCCTTTCAATCAATATATCAGAGGGATGCTATCCTACCTAGGAATTGCTCCTTCGCAACTTCATCCCAACGGGCACGCATTGCTGAACAGTGCCTTTGTCATATTTATGGACTGTCTCTTTCGCCCGCCAAGGCCCACCGAGATCAGACACATATTTAACTTCAAGAGTAGGGGTGATAGCCCATCTTTTACATTTCTGGAGGCAGTTAGGAATTGCCAAGTTGTAGTTGGAGCTTGGACCCAACTGAGTTATTTCAAGAACGAGTGGTTCTATGTTCGGTGCCCTCCGGGTTTCGCTAGGCGATGGTTGTCTAGACGTAAGCGCCTTAAACTGTTTTCTTGACCAATATCTCTTTGGTGTTAAAATTGACATTTCATTCCCTTTACAGCCATTATCTCCAGACCCGATGGAGGGCGTTTCAAGGGTATCGTCCGAAGTCTTCAAGAAGTTCCAAGCGAGTTGAGACATATTGACTCGGTGCTGAACGATTATAACTTAAGAATTCTTGGTTTGATCGACATCAATCAAAGTATAGTCGTCGAGGGATTGGCAAAGCCCGCCTCCAAGAAGGAAGATAAGAAGAAAACCAAGAAGATAAAGGTGAAGAAGTCATTCGGAATCAGAATAATCGAGGCGAGTGACGAAGAAAGAACCCACACGGATTCGGAGCCGATGGCTGACCTCTCGGGAAACTTGGAGGAGTCGGGAGAAAGACGGAAAGGCAAGGCCGCCGTTTCCAAAAAACTTAAGTCTAAGGGGTGGAAATCTGTGGATGTGTCTCCTCCCATTTCCGGAGTTATGATTTCTGAGGCCGCCCCTTCTCATTCGAGAGACATTTTCAAAGGGCTTGACGATATTCCCATCCCAGATTATATATCGATTTCTCATAATCCTGGGTTGGAGGAATTTCAAGATGTCCTAAACATGAGCGAGCCCTTTTCTTTTAGTGCGGTCAACATTTCCGATCGGTTTGGGGGTTTACACATTTACACACACTTCCACAGCACTTCACGACTTCTGTGTAGTAAACACTACTTTGTGGGATCTTAATCCGTAATTCTTTCTTATCGCAGGTGAGATGTCAGGACGTGGCTTTACTCTGGATAGGCTTCGAAATGTGCGCCAATCTTCTCCATTCTATGATTCCCGCAGGAGAGAGTCAGATAGGGATCGCGGGCGAGGCTATTCAAGTCAAGACCGCTATGATAGAGATAGAGATTACTCGTGTGGCCGCTCTGGCCATGATTATTCTGACAGGGATCGGGGATATCAGCACCGATCTCGATCTCGCTCTCCTCCGCCTCCTAGGGCTCTAGTAGACCTTCCAGGGCCTTCTCATCAGCAGCAGCCACCTTCTCAATCTTCTCGGCCTGATACTCAGCGGCCAAGAATAGAACCGACAGCAGCCGCTATAATAGAACAAGCTCCGGCTGAGTTGACAAGTGAGGGAGCCGCTAAACTCGCCCAAATGAAAAATGACTTCCCTGAAATTTGCATGGATGGCTATGTCTTCCCTCCTAACCTTAAAAGAATTCCCTCGGATGCTGAGACCACTGCTCATAGTTATATCCACGATTTCTACGCTCAGTATAAGGAGTGGTACAAGGCAGCCGTGAAGGCTTCTAGAGTAGCTTTTGACCGGGCGAAGATTATCGCTGAACGTGATGCTGAAATTGCTAAACAGAAACGCGTCATTGAAGTTCTTCAATCTGAAATGGAGACGTCCCGGAATTCTGAACTTCAAGCTCTCCAGAAGCACGAGGACGCCGTGGCCAAAATGGCTAGGATGCAACAAGAACATTGCGCCACGGTAGAGGAGATGGGCCACCGCAACACCACCATTGCAGCTGAGCGAGACTTAGCCGTTAAAGAGTTGAACGAGCTCAAGGCCAAATTTGCCGAAATGGTGAAGGAGAAGGATGACGCGAACGCCACTGCATAAGAGGCTTGCGACCAAGCAGTATCTCTTAGGGCCGAACTTGCTGCGGCGGCGGTCAAGACTAAGTCTGCGGAAGTAGAAATCCAAGAAAAGATTTTGGAGGAGAGGTCCAGGCTTGATGCTGAGTTTGATGATCTCTTGGTCACGTACAACGCTAATGTTCTGGAGCACAGAAATTTAGCGTGGCTGGGAGATGACTCCATGATCCTGTACAACGCCTAGACCCGGCTAGTGGATGAAAAGAGAGCAGCGCATCCAGATGAAACACTTGACGACTTTGAGTTGGAGATGCGTTTGCTCATCGAGGATGAGAGGAAGGTCCTTCATGAGGCGGTGATCTCTATGGCGAAAGAAAAGCTTGGTGTTCAATCTCTAGAGACAGGCGAAGGCTCGGGGATCGCGCATCACGAGGCAAGGGTTGAAGCTGTAATTCCAACATTGCCCGAGACCACTGGTGCGGTAGATCCCCAGTCTGTTCCTGCATATAATCCTGACCAACCGCTATTATCTTCCGCCGATGATTCTGCCCACGTTTCGGTCCAGACTAAGGAAGGTATTTGAACGCTTCCCGTATTTTAGTTGTGAAGAACCTTAAGCAACACACTTGGCTAACAACCTTCGCTTTGTCGCATTTCAGTGACTGAAGTCATTGTTTCTGCGCCTCTTGCTCTATCAGTCCCATATCAAACACAAGGGGTTGTTTTTACTGAAGCCATCACGACTTCTACCTTGGTCGGCGAAGAGGGAGAGGCAAACATGTTTTCTTTTAGCGCTCAAATGATTGAGGAGCTTCTTAATGAACCCATCAATCCCTCCATCAATCCATCCGATGCTATGAGTGGGGCTCGTCTATGCCCGCTACTGTTGCATCTGATGCGGCCCAAGCATCCCGTGAGGACGAAATTATTGCCAAGATTGATGCCGAGATGGCAGCAGGGAATGCTGGTATGAATCCGCCCGGGCCTGCCCCGTTAATGGTGATTTCACCGGGCGGTACTGTAATGATCGAAGCCGCTCCTGTCCCACTCCCTACTACTGCTCCCATGCCTTCAACTCGTCCTCTGAGAAGAATTTCCGTCGTCTCAAGCTCCGAGGAAGACGTTGATATTATGTCGCTGCCGGAGGACAAGCCTGAAAAGAGCAAGCGGTCGAGGGGAAAATCAGGCAGCGGATCTGGTGGAGCTACCCCGAAGAAGAAAATACGGAAGAAGAAAGATTGAACTCTTTCTTTAACTTTCTGTTGTGAAGGGTAGTATTTTGTTGATTTTTCTATAGCCGTGTATAGATGTGGATTCGGCTCCCACTAGCAGAATTTTTTGAAACACTTTGTAATCAGATTCTTTTTGTTGATAGTGGAAATAAAAATTTATTCCCTTTCTGTCTTCAACTTGTTATGCGTTATGGTTCTGCCCCCAGTATTGGGGATAAGTGTGGAGTTGACGTATGTTTATGCTCCGCCTCGCGCCCTGGGAGCACGGAGTTAAGTAAATGTTTATACTCCGTCTCGCGCTCTGGGAGTACGGAGTTGAATGAATGTTTGTACCCAGCTCGCGCTCTCGGAGTACTCTGGGATTTTGTAAATGTTTATACTCCGCCTCGCACTCTGGGAGTACGGAGTTAAGTAAATAGTTTATACTCCGCCTCGCGCTCTGGGAGCACGGAGTTAGGAAAATGTTTATACTCCGCCTCGCGCTCTGGGAGTACGGAGTTAAGTAAAATGTTTATACTCCTTCTCGCGCTCTGGGAGCACGGAGTTAGGAAAATGTTTATACTCCGCCTCGCCCTCTGGGAGTACGGAGTTAAGTAAAATGTTTATACTCCGCCTCGCGCTCTGGGAGTACGGAGTTAAGTAAAATTTTTATACTCTGCCTCGCGCTCTGGGAGCACGGAGTTAGGAAAATGTTTATACTCCGCCTCGCGCTCTGGAAGTACGGAGTTAAGTGAAGGGTTGTCGTGTATCAACCCGTTCGTGGCCTGATGTGATGGCTTGCCCCCGAGCTCGGGTTTCATTTAGTGAGTGGTTGATTGCTTCATAGCCACTCCCTACTTGAATAAATCCCACGATGTGATGGAATTTAGCTCTTCGTGCATCGTGATGTTGTACATTGTATTTAATGAATCACAGCTCTGGCTCGAAGAGATGGTATTTTATTGCTGAAATAAGAAAATATGGCAAGTCAGTTGCCTTATTACAAATTCTAATTTCGAAATGCAAAAGTAAATTGCTGAATAAAAAACATAATAAATAAAGTCTGTCATATGTAGTAGCGACGGAGACTCTCGCTGTTCCAGGCCCTTGGTAAAACTAGACCGTCCACGGTTGATAGTTTGAATGTGCCATCTCCAAGTCTTTGTGTAATCACGTACGGTCCTTCCCAATTTGGTTTCATGTGTGAAGGAACCAGGTAGATTCTCTTGAGGACAAGATCACCGAGTTCAAAGGTTCGGGGTCGAACTTTGGTGTTATATAACCATGCGACCCGACTTCGGTATGTGGCCGCTCTCAAATCATCTTCTTCCCGTTTCTCGTCCAACAGGTCCAAAGATTCAGCGAGTAATATAGCATTTGTTTTTGGATCGTAATAAGTTACGCGGTGAGAAAATACTTCTGTCTCAACTGGAATAATGGCCTCCGAGCCATAGGATAAGGAAAATGGGGTGTGTCCAGTTGCGGTCTTGTGAGTTGTTCGATAAGCCCATAATGCCATAGGAAGTTCATCGACCCATTTGCCCCCAGCCTTTTCCAGTCGTTTCTTTAAGATGGATTTGATAACTTTGTTAACAGCTTCGACCTGACCGTTTGCTTGTGGATGTGCGAATGCAGAGAACTTTTTATGAATATGAAACCGTTGACAGAAATTCTTGAACTCCGAACTTTCAAATTGGGTCCCATTATCGGTGATGATGGTACGCGGGAGTCCAAATCGACAAATGATATTGCGGACTACAAAGTTTATCACTTTCTTCGACGTAGTCGTTGCGAGAGCTTCGGCCTCGGCCTATTTCGTGAAGTAGTCAACTGCGACGATGGCATACTTCGCACCACCTCTTGCCAGAGGTAAAGCGCCGATGATATCGATACCCCACATAGCGAACGGCCAGGGACTGACCATTTGAGTTATCTCGGTAGGTGGGGTTTTTGGAATTCGAGCGTGTTTCCGGCACTTGTCGCACTTTCTGGCATAATTGGCTGCATCTCGGTTCACTGTCGGCCAGTAATATCCAAATCAGAGTATTTTTTTAGCAAGCGCTTGTCCACCGGTGTGATCGCCACATTCTCCTTCGTGCACGTCATGTAACACTCGTTTGACTTCGTCGTGAGCGATACACCGGAGGAGTGGAACAGAATAACCTTTTCTATACATGATCCCGTCCTGAATGATGAACCGCGAAGCTTTTCGTAGAATTTGCCTTTTCTCATTTCGGTGCTCAGGCAATATCCCATTCTCAATATAATTTTGATACGGAGTCATCCATGATTCTCTGCTGGGAGAGGTTTCCAACACATCATTCGTTTTTATTTGATCGATGCTTGGGAAGGACAAAGTCTCGACCGGGACAAGTCCCATTTGCTGTGCTTCACCTGTGCTGGCCAGCTTTGCCAAGGAGTCGGCCTTTTGATTGTGATCTCGAGTTATATAGTAAATGGCGTAATAATCAAATTTATCCAGTATTTCTAGAACTCGAACCAAGTAAGCAGCTAACCTCCGGTCTCTCGCTTGATATTCTCCCCGTACCTGGCACACAACCAACTGTGAATCACAATAAATTTCTATAGCGATAATTCTCAGATCTCTGGCAAGCTTTAACCCAGTCAATAGAGCTTCATATTCGGCTTCATTGTTGGTTGCGTGAAAATCAAACTTCAAAGCATAGCATATGGATCGACCTTCGGGGGTTTCTAGTACAACACCAGCGCCCGAACACCGATCGTTTGATGCACCGTCTGTATAAAGTTTCCAGACATATTCAGGAGATTCGCTGGTTTCGGGTAAGTCGTCTGGAACAGTAAATTCAGCTATGAAGTCAGCCAGGACTTGCCCTTGAATGGCTCTCCGCGGAGCATAAGTAATGTCAAATTGACTCAGTTCGATATTCCACTTGAGTAACCTTCCAGACGTCTCAGGCCGCGTGAGGACCTGTCGTAACGGCTGATCGGTATACACAGTAAGCGGATGAGCTTGGAAATAAGGACGAAGCTTTCTTGAGGCAATGACCAAGCAATAAGCCAGTTTCTCCAACCTGGGGTAATTTCTTTCAGCTCCGGTCAATCGTTTACTAACATAATAGACCGGTTTCTGCACTCGATCCTCTTCTCGGACCAGAGCAGCACTGATCGCATGCTCTGATACCGCCAGATAAAGGTATAATTGTTCATGATCAATCGGTTTTGACAAGATCGGTGGTGTAGAGAGATGCTGAACCAGCGATCGGAATGCGCCTTCATATTCCATGGTCCATTCAAAGTTTCGTTTTCCCTTCTGGATTAGATCAAAGAAAGGAATGCATTTATCAGTGGATTTTGAAATGAACCTGCTTAGCGCTGCTACCTTCCCGTTGAGACTCTGGACTTGCTTTATGGTCCTTGGAGTTTGCAAATTCCTTATTGCCCAGATCTTTTCGGGATTTGCTTCTATCCCACGAGCGTTGACGATGAAACCAAGGAACTTTCCGGATGCAACGCCAAAGTGGCACTTCAACGGGTTAAGCTTCATTCCATATTCACGTAGGATGCAGAACATTGAATCTAAATCCCTGACGTGATCTGTGGAAAATCAGGACTTAACTAACATGTCATCCACATAAACTTCCATGGTCTTCCCGATCTGGTCAGCGAACATTCGATACCAAGCGTTGGTAAGTTGCTCCGGCATTCTTTAAACCAAAAGGCATGACTCCGTAACAGTAGAGTCCCAGATCGGTCATGAAACTGGTATGTTCTTGATCGGGTAGATGCATAGGTATTTGATTATAACCGGAATAAGCATCCATAAAGGATAACAATTCATGGCCTGCAGTTGAGTCTACGAGTTGGTCAATTCGAGGAAGTGGAAAACTATCTTTTGGACAAGCTTTGTTTAAGTCGGAGTAGTCGACACAAGTTCTCCATTTCCCATTTGGTTTTCGAACCATTACCGGATTTGACACCCACTCCGGGTATAGAGCATCTCGGATGAAACCATTTGATCGCAACTTGTCAATTTCTTCTTTAAGGGCGGCAGATCTCTCTGGATCCATACCACGCCTCTTTTGCTTGACCGGAACATGTCGCGGATCAATATTCAAGGAGTGACTTGCAATATTCGGTGAGATTCCGCACATGTCAGAGTGCGCCCAGGCGAAGACATCGAGATTCGCTTGGAGAAATTCAACCAATTCCTGCTGTATCTGTTTTCCCAGTTGAGACCCAACTTTTAGTACTTTTGAGTCGTCATCCTCACTGACCGGGACGTCCACAGTCAGTTCGGCTGGAGACGCTTGATTCTCTTTAACTTCCTCTTTATCTTCGTTATCTCTAGGGTCAAGATCTTTAAGGAATTGGTAGTGGCGCCCGGGCCGGGACCCAGGCGCTAGTTGTCAATTATCAGTAAAACAGACGCAGAGAGATTCCTCTACGCCCTTCCCTTTTTCCTTCTTCTGTGCTTCACGCAATTCAGCAACATAACAGGCTCTTCCCGCTGCCTGATCTCCTTGAATGATTCCAATCCCATGGTCAGTTGGGAATTTCAAAGTCAAACACCACGGGGCAATGGCTGCCCTGAATTCAGCAAGGGCTGGTCGGCCCAAGAATGCATTATACGGTGAAGCGATGTCAAGAACAACGAATTGCAGCAGTCGGACTCTCCTACGTTCTCCAACCCCCAGTTCCACCAGCAGTTCCACCGGCAGTTCCACCGCCTGTACGAGCGGGTTCCTCTTGTCTTTCTTGGTCTTGCGCACGGTTTGGGTTTGATGGGCCCGCACCACCAGACTGCGGTGCCCGCACGAATTGATCTAACTTTCTCTCCCTGATCAACTTTTCTATGAGATCCTGCAAATGACGACAGTCATTAGTATTGTGGCCATAACTTTCATGAAACCTACAAAACTTTCCTGTCTGAATCTGCCTCTCTGATGACCGCTTCGGAGCGGGTTTCTTATACTGTTCAGTGTTGCAAGTTTGTAGGTACACATTTTCCAGCGATGTGTTTAATGGTGTATAACTTTCGAACATCGGAGCCCTACGCCGTGGGCCTGGATTCGGATCTCTCTTCTTATTTTGACCATTGCTACCTCTTGGCTGAGTTTGTTTGTTCTGTATGTTTAACTGAACTTTTTCAGAATTGTCACCGAACTGTTTAACTGCTACATTGCTCTGTATTCCCTCAATTCCGGGCTTTGCATCGTCCTGCTTCCTAGACTGTTTCGCGTCCTCTTGCTGTAAGAATTGAGCGGCTTTGGAATAGAAACGGTCCAACGATGCGGGTGGTTTTTCGGCTAACCAGTTTCCAAATTCGGAATCAGGATCAATTCCCTTTGTTAATGCCATTAAAATCGAGTTGTCGTTGGGATTACTAATCTCCACACATGCCGCATGAAATCTCTCCAAGTAACGCCTTAGTGTTTCCCCACGAGCTTGGGTAACACTGGACAGGGTGTTAACATCTTTGGGTCTAGCGACATGCATGCGAAATTGTTCAACAAATTTTTTAGCCAATTGGTCAAATGAAGAGATAGATCTTGGAGGTAATCTTGTAAACCACATTGTTGCAATTCCTCCCAGTGAGATGGGGAAACTTCGACATTTCACTGCATCGTCGGCCCTTGCGGCGCTCATTGACCATTCATATTTCAATATGTGCTGATTGGGATCAGAATTTCCTTCGTACATAGGGAGAGTTGGCATTCTGAATCGCCGAGGAGGTTCAGCGTATAGTATCTCGTCCGTGAAAGGAGTATGACTTCGAGAAATCCCCCAATCGTCGTTGGTAAGACCTTGGCTTTCGCGGATCATCTGACGTATCATAGTTGAGATGTCTGGCATTGCTACATTTTGAGCATGCTGAGCTAAGGTGTGGTCGGGTTCCACAGTGCGAGTTTGGACCGGGCGCTGTCGACGGTCCAAGTTTCGCCTCCTTGGCTCAGCATCTTCTAGGACGTATGGTTCAGAAGTACGTCCCTGCTGTTGATTACTTGAATCTGGAAGATGTCGGGTATCAACCCTTGTTTCTACTGTGGCAGCTGTGACATGATTGTCCGTAGTATATTGTGGAGTACGACCACCTCGTGCTGATGGCCCAGCTTGGAAGCTGGTTGACGGTCCTGCCCTCAACTGTCCGTCAGTCAGGGCGGGTTGATATCCAGCAGCTTGAGCATGACTTCCATCCAATCGGGGACGGGTAGATCTATGATGATAGTCAGATGAGGCAGAGCTTTCAGTGGATGAGCGGGAAACATCATCCCTTCTGGACCTCCTACGGCCCTGGCGGTTCAGTTGGTTTGTCAATTCAATATTAGCACGCAACTGTTCGGCCAATTGTTGCCGACTTTGAGTCAACTCTTGAAGAAACACATGGAATTCTTGTCTGGTGACTGCCCCAGACGGATCTGAATGAGCAGTATTGTCTTGGTTGGATGGCTGCTGTTGAGCAGGATTTTGTCCATCCCTACCTTCTTGTCCAGCAGCTGTAGAAGTGGTTCTTGTGCTAACCATTTTTAATGATGAATCCTTTTCCTAGACTTTATGCAAATCTGAATAGAATGGAAGGATGATGAATTAGAGATCTGAATCTTCCTCTTGGATTTGTGCAATCCGGTATCGACGGTAGATCCAAGGAGCAGGAGAAAAAAGCTGGTTTTTCTCAGTGAAAGCACCAAAGTGTTTGTACCAAAAATGGGCACAACACTCTTCGGAAGTTTTTGAAGAGATAAAAGTGAAGAATGAAAATTAAAACTGGGGATTATCTAACAAAAACTCCAAATAACAGAAAGTAAATTGCAAAGACAAGCGATTTAGAGTGGTTCGGCGTTTTGCCTACGTCCACTATGAAGTTTGATGATTCTATTGCTCGATACTTGAAGATTACAATTCTTTATACTGTAGTACAACTGAATTTAAATGCTAAGTGTCAATCTAAAGCAGCGGTGGTGTTCTGGAGTAAATCTGGCAGAATCTGGGCGCTCTTCAGTACTTAGAATTGTCCGACCCCTTTTCTGAATGACCAGGGGCTCTATTTATAGGTGTAGGAGGCTGATATTTCGCCTAAAATTTGGGGAGACCGCTTCTGGCACGTGAGGGGGCCCACATGGCCGAAATTTGGAGATCCGGGCCCACTTTGGGATCGATTCGACCCTTGGTTCGAATCGATCAAGAAACTGTCCAATCGAGCTGAAATTTGGTGTGGACATTCTTTAACATGTGCTCAAGCTTCTATGAAAATTTCATAGCATTTGGATGCGTAGATCTCAAGATATGATCGATTCAATGTTGCATTTCTGGTGAATCATGGATACTTCGAATCGATAGGGTCGACTCGATGCTCATAGTGACGTGGCGCGTGCTTCTCGCATCGATCCGTTTTTTACTCCGGTTTGACTGGGTCGAATCCATGGTTTGGATTCGAGGTAATGGATGCGAAGCTGGACGTGAAGTTTGGTTTCGAAGTAATTTATGTGATGGAGTCGTAGTGTATTGATTGCCTAGATTCGAAGTGAGGAGAACCTGATGGCTTCGAATCGACTAAGACCTCATCGATTCGAAGTAGATCACGTGAGCTTGACGTGCTGGCTTCGAACGGAATTTGCTCTGGCGGATACGAAGACGATGGAGTCAACCTTGATGGATTCGAACGGAATTTGCTCTGATGGATTCGAAGACGATGGAGCTAAACTTGATGGATTCGAATGGATTCTGAGCTGATGGATTCGAAGACGATGGAGTCAACCTTGATGGATTCGAACGGAATCTGCTCTGATGGATTCGAAGACGATGGAGCTAAACTTGATGGATTCAAATGGATTCTGAGCTGATGGATTCGAACGGCATTCCTAACTCATCGATTTGAACATAGGGCTCTTTTATGGATTCGAATACAAGGCTGTCTCCTCCATTTTCCGTTGGTGATATCTTGAGTGTACGAACTCTGATTGACCCGAAACTTGGAACACTGGTTCTCACTACCCTGTTTGACGTGCCTTATCGATTGCAGCCTGATCTGGACTCGGACAAATTTCATCGACATCCATAGCGATCCTTGCGCGTAGCTGATCTTCGAGACGATCTGTCACCGGTTGCTAGTTAAGTCCTTGATGTCACGGCCTTGCCAAAAGGCGGGATAACACCATGAAAACCATATCTTCATTTGAATTGCTTACTTCAGTTATTGAAGTGTTGAATCAGTTCATGAAAGATTTTAGGGATTTGTTCCGCCCTTGTAATAGGCCAGATAAGGACATCATGTCTTTCAGCTGTACCGTGAATATCAGGAAACATCTACATCGAATGGCATTCTAACCATTCGCTCCGTCCATGTACCAACTAAACTTATATAAGTCAGGTTTTGGGTCCCTTGTTCCGTCATAAGATGGAATAGTTGGCATAGTGAACTTTTCAGGATATCGCTCATTCAAAATTTCATTAGTGAAAAGAGTCCGACTTGAAGTGGATCCCCATTCATCATCCTTTCTATTCTTGCTCTCATCCATCAGTCACTTGACCATGCCTGCAATATATGCCTCAGATGTCCGGTAATTCAGGGGTCGGCTGTCAATAACTACACCGAGTGTTTGGCTTTGCAAACGATCTTTGTGAGTAGGCTGAAGCCTAGGCTCTCCTATCTTCGGGAGAGCCACTCCCTCGGGATTCCGTTAGCTTGCGGTTGGCCTGATTGTGGTAGTTTGGATTCCTCTGGCGTTATCAACTGCATTGGTATTCCCTTCCAACTTGCTGTCGTCAAGTTGCTCGCCATCTTATGAATCAAAGAGGTCCATGACTATATCCTCCTGTGGGGTCTTCGCCCTAGATTTAAGTTCATAGTTGGTTACCTCGCGGTTGGTAGAATGCTTGTGTTTCCTTCTATATTGATTCCTACGGTTCCACCTATCACTCCTTTCTACGGCTGCTTCCCTTTCCTTCTGTTTAGGCCAGAAATGGAAGAATTTTCTTGCTCCACGGCAACCGCGGGCTCTGTCATAGTTCTCGAAGCAGCATGAGTCTGCAAAGTCAATAGGGCATTTAGTTTGTCCATTAGAGCCCTTTGGCTGTTTTCCATTTTTTGATGATTTTCTTCAACCATTTTATTCAATTCATCTTTAGTAACAACTTCACCTTGAATGGAGGATCCTGGAATCTGATCACTGGAGTTAGCTCCTAACTGCGGATTGTTGGGATTGTTGACTTCAATTTGCTGGGGGTTTGTTTCTTCTCCAGCAAGGGTAGCTCATATGGATCTTCTGGAAGTTGTTCTCTTTCTTCCTGGTGCCATTGGTTCTCATAGCAGATCTTCCAAACAGCGTTTGATGATCTAACTTCTGAACCTATCTGATCCAATGTAGATAGCTAGATCTAAGCCCCGAGTTGGGTTTCTCAGTGAAAGCACCAAAATGTTAACCCCAAAAATGGATCAACACCCTGGGTTGAGTGTGAAAGCACCGGCCCTATTAATCAAGACAAATAAAATAGAAACAAGAGATGGTAACTTGCTAATAAAGTAAAGAGGCAAGGGATTTTTATAGTGGTTCGGCTGTTAACGAAGCCTACGGCCACTTTATAACTTTTATTATTAACTGACTGCAATTATAATTTGAATTTGATTACAATGCGATTGAATCTTGTAAGTTAGATCAAGTCACCAGTGCTAGAGTTCACTGGAGAATCACACTAAACCCTGTAGATAACTATTGTGTGGGAGGAGAAGAGTGAAGAGTAGTTTCTGCAAAGTTTCAGCAGCCAGTCCAGAAGATCATGTTTATGTTGCAGGTAGGATTGTATTTATAGGGGTTGAAGAACAATTGGGCTATGCCACTTTCCCAAAAGCTTCCACATGATGCCACGAAGAAGTTCAAAGAGTTTCATGACGACCCGAGCTTACTTGATGGATCGCTAGCGATCCATAGGTTATGGATCGCTTACGATCCAATTACTTGGGATGCTTCTCCTTCGTCCTTTCCAAAAATTTCATAGCAATCTAACATGATTCAATGGATCGCTAGCGATCCATAGGGCATGGATCGCTGGCGATCCATGTACTCAAGGGGTTTTTGGATTTCTTCTTTTGGGTTGCAGTCCTTGACTTATGTAGGTGGTCTCTATGCAATTTCGTAGCTTGTCACCTTGTTTTGATGGTGTCTTGTGCACAGGTTGTACTGAACCATGCTTGAGATCGGATGAATGCTCACTTCTCCCCCTAGCTTGCTTGGAATACCATGAAATTATCAAGCTTCTCTAGAAATGATAATGCTTCATGATGCAAGGAAGATAGATGGCTCATGATCAGTGTTAATGGATCGCTAGCGATCCATGGGTGATGGATCGCTAGCGATCCATACCCTTTGATTATTTTTTGTTGTTTTCTCTTGAGTCCCTCTTGATTCCTTCCTTTGATTATTCTGGTTAACTCTTGAGTCATTTTGACTTGATGTAGATGTTCTAACTTCCAATGAACTCTATTGGGTTAAAAACCCGGATAACACCATGCTTGTTCATGAATTTTTTCATTTGCCTCACGCATATGGGGGACATTTTTAGGAATTTTTTCTGGTTTTCCAACTTCTTCAATATGCTGACCAATTTCCTCAATAAATTGTTGCTCCTCATCTAATATATCATGCAAAAGTGTGAATTCCTCTGTTTCTAAATTTGAGTCGGGTCTATCTACATTCGTTTCTGTTGGTGCAGGCTCATAAGATGCCTGTTGCTGATATTCTTTTGGTGCAGAAGGATGATCAGAGTGTGTGCCTGAGGGATATTCTGGTTCAGTACAACTCGTAGAAGTTCCAGCTCCCTCAGTGTACAAACAAGAGAAGCGATTTGAAGTAGAAAAAGTGCTCTTCTGTTTGCCTTTTTGTGTCCGGTTTAGTGATTTACAATCTGTAGTAGGATTTGAATGAGCAGCTGTATCACTTGTAGCTTTATTTTCCGCTTGCTTAAGAGGGGAAGCAGACCTTTCAGTGGCATGTTCAGTTGTATTACTCTGTGTACTATTTGTATCAAACTTTTGATTCTTCATTTGCTAAGTTGAATGAAAAGTAACATTGCAATTCTGTGTACTATGACCATAAACTTATAGTTAAAGCATGACCTTGGTTTATATACGTACGCAATTTGAATATCAATTTCCTCTCCATCATAGTTTATGCCTCGAATAAATGAAGGAAATGTAAGTATGATGTAACTTCCACCAATACTCTAGCATAGTTCAATATAACTTCTTTTGTAGTATTGTTATGTAATCTAATAGGTTTTCTCAAGGTGCTCACAATACGGCTAATAGCATCTTTATTCTATAACTCCAACTGCAAATCTTGTAATCTAATCTAGATCAGAATGGATGAAAAGTAGTCACGTGTAAGTTTCAATCCCGGCTTCTACATCTTAAGTATAATAATTCTTGAGTTGAACATGTATGGGCCTGATCGAATAATCCTTGAGCAGTCATCTTCATGCTCAAATCGTAGAATAATAAAATCGCTATGTTTGTAGTAAATATCCACGTTACCCGTTGGTTGCCATTCTTATGCACAAACTCACTAAACTGAGCATAAAGTGGCCTACTTGCAATAACATATGCAACTAGGGAATTTTGCCGCTTTGTTTCTGCAATTCCTCTATTCGATTCTAGAATTTTGAACTTATTAACGCCTTCTTCAACTTGTGGTGGAATAAACTGCAAATCGACTTCATGCTAGTCGCCTTATGGTATGGAGATCCCTCTTACTATGTCTGCCCAAGATCGCGCCCAGGAAGTGGATGGTGGTTTCGGTGGATTAGGGGGTTTGGGTGGTGGTTCTTTTGGTGTAACATCCCCTCTCTTGTTGAAGTCGTGTCCGCCATTATTTAAAATGTATGTACACATATATGTATGTATGTATGACAACGGTAAAGCCGATGATTTTTTTGTTTATTGTTTCTTGTATTACATTAAAGACACCAATAGTTGACAATTTTCCATTCAAGTTATTTTCTTTATATTACTATCCATTGTAACCATGCCAAGGTTAAGTTTCACTACATCGAGTCACAAAAATAAGTTCATGTACTCTTTTAATC
Organism: Allium fistulosum; assembly: GCA_030737815.1. Lineage (NCBI taxonomy): Eukaryota > Viridiplantae > Streptophyta > Magnoliopsida > Asparagales > Amaryllidaceae > Allium > Allium fistulosum. The sequence continues at coordinate 1,250,163,679 of CM060905.1, forward strand.
TTTTAATCTATAATTTTTTTTACAAACTAATATTGGCGAAACAAATAAATTATACTTACTATTATTTTAGAATATTTTTTTGAATTTCTACCACAAAGAAAAATTATTGATATCTGAAATGATATGTTAAAGGTAATAAATTTAGAATTAATATTAGCAAATGTTTTTAACAAAACTAAAATAATAATATAAATTCCCAAATTGTTTCCACTTGTAGATTTTTTTTCCAATTCATAGTCTATAGCTAAAAATAATGATAATAAATTCATTGTCTCGTGCATTCATTCTTAATGAATATTATGATATTCATTTCAAAGTTTATTAATGCATAAAATATATTGATTTATTGCTATTATGATTTCAATTTCGGATTTTCTTTCATCCCAATGAATATTTAAAATCAAATTTATTGACCTTAATCAAAAGTATTACAAATGGGATATCAAATCTAAATTTATCTAAATACTTGCCTAAACATATAAAAAAATCATAGCTTTTAAATCAATTAAATCTAGTTAAGTAATATGCATTTATTTGTTCAGCGATACTGAATTGTAAAAACTAACAATATATAACTCATTTACATGAAGGAAAAATAAAATGAAAATATTGTTTTTTATCCAAAAATAAAATGAATAAATCATTTAACAAAAAGGAACTGATATGGTAAAGGAATTGATATGGTAGCACATTTATCTCAACAAATTCACCAAAAATTTCATACAGATTCTAATTTCTAATGATAAATTACCGTTACATGAAGTCTTGAACATTAATTTTCTTAAATGTACTAGACAAGCTGTTTCCATGCGCATTCATATTCAACAAATGTACACATTATACAACATGCAAAGTTTCACACAAAGCTACACGTAAACATCAATAGTGCTTCTAAGTTATGAGACAAATAATGTGCATCGAAAATTCAAAAATAAATAAATAAATAAATTTAAACATGATAAAATTGATCACACTTCGTCATCGTCGTTGGATCCACCATGAACTGAAGGACTAGATGTTGATTTTTTGATCGACGAACTAAAAAAGAAAATCCAATAAAAAATGGCAAAATTAGTAAATTAGCGAAATATCAAAGTAACGAGTAAAACATACCCATCAACTGCTCGATTGAAGGAATCAGTAACAGTAAAAGGATCAGCAACATAAGAAGCATGCGCTATTTTACTAGCCGCGGCCTCCCTCTGCGACCAATATCTGTATTCTTCATCCTCCTCTTTACTCCCAAATGCCAAAGAAGCTAAAACTAGGAATGTTATCAAAATGACACACAAAGCCTTTGAGCATTTCACCTTATAGTTCATCTTCTGTGAAATTGTAAATGTATATAGCTTTAGTAAGTTAAAAAAAAAGGAAAATAATAAAGAAAGATTCAAGTATATACTGCAAAAATAGAGGAATATGATAGAAATTTTCTACGGTTGAGAGAGAATAAAGGAGAAGAAAAAATTGAGGGAGTACATGGTTTATAGGTGGTCAAAAATTAGGCAATCAACTCTAGCCATATATAGAAATCATAGAACTGTAGAAGAGCAGAGAAACAGCAATAATTTTATTCAGATCAACCAAAAACAAATACAAGTACACAAAAAATACATCGACAGAGAGCTACATGAAGAGCACATATAAGATAGTACAACAAAGAATATGTGTATTCATATACACAAGTGTATGGTATAAATGGTCGTATAAAGATCCATGAATGGAATAAAATGGATTAAAACATAGCGAGCGAGGCGACTATAAGAATTGAAGAAAGGAGCATCGATGCAGTGGACTTATAAGAACCGCTTGTGGAGCCGGTCGGAGTGGTCTTCGAACCCGGAACTCCTGAAATATATTAATATATACTACTTAATTAGTTTCTTTTCCAAATTTAAAAATTAAAAAAAGAAATAGAAGAAATTCTAGTTATTTAAAACCTATCAGACTATCTTTTAGCAATACCTGTACATTTTAGTAGATTTAAACCTGCTAAAGTGCAATGGTTTTTGTAATTAAGTCCATCAGATTTATGATCTAATGGTTCTCAGATAACGAGAGTATTCCTACTTCGGGTTTCAACCAGAGTAGATGACCAGATGATTTATCATTTCCTCAGCGGTCAACCATTTTTCTTTATTTATTTAATTATTAACTATATCCTTATTGTTATTTTTTGAAAACTAATAAAAACTGAATATCATTTTGAAACAAGTTTAAACCTGAAGGAGTACTAGGGACTGAAGGAGTAGAATCACTTGGAGATGAAGGCGTGGATGCAGATGGTGTAGTAGATCCTGATGGAGCACTAGCTGGTGCACTTGCTCCTGCTGCAATCAAATAAATCATCCATCATTCAAAAGAAAATTATCTCCGTAAATCAATATCACAACAGTCAATGACTACCGATAGTAATAATGATACAGTTGTTCGTGTTTAGCCTTCTGTTGATTCATCTAAGCATATATAATAATCAATAATGAAAAAGTCCTCATATATTACGGAAATTTCAAACAATTTGAAAGGCTATCAAGAAAATGCTAGAGGACTTTGAAATTCTCCAAAGAAGAAAAAAAAACTGAAGTCTAGAGTTTTGTAGATATTGATCAATCTGCTCATGTTAAAAATCAAAGAACGCTTTCATCCATTGAATTTTAAATTAGGATATCTAATAATAATCAGATAGCATATGCATTTTAGTATATATTGATGTTGAAAAATAATAATACATATTTCATGTATTTCCATTAGGTGTCATTGCAGATCAAACTCCTGCGTATGGGACTGAGTACACATAGTGGGTTTGATCCATAACCCTGAGTTTCTAACCGAAGATGGGTTTTCTGGGTATTAAAAGAAAATGTTGAAAACTAATCTACAATACACTTATTGATCTAGCTATTTTGATCTAACTTCCAAATCAACAAATAAACCAACTCTATGATTTTTAGCACAAATTTTGCTGCTCCAAGTCCAAATAAAACAAATGACACGAACAACATGATGGGTGGAAAGAAATACCTTTGCATTGGCTAACAGGTGGAGTCTGAATCTTGCATGAACCAGGAAGAGTCAGAGCCTGAGTCTGGTTAATATTGATTCCAAAAGTCGACCCACCACCATTGAGCAATGTGCAAAGGCACAGTGCATTGGTCTGCACGACGCTTGAAAGCTGGGAGCAGCAGGAAGCAGAAGGAGCTGAAGAGTTGCCTGTAATAAACCCAAGGCATGGTGCTAAACTTACTATTGCAGTCGTGCATTGCCCTGTAGTGGTCTGAGAGTATGTGGTTTGGGCGAGCATGGTGAAGAAAAGAGCAGCTATGGCTAGGACTGTTTGCATTGTTTTTTGAGACATTCTGATGAAGGTTTGATATGAAAAGGTACAGAAGAGGTGGGGTTTTATATAGTTGGGGATGAGATGTTTGTATATCAGGTAAGGTTAATAATGTCCCTACACCCTTATTATTATCAATAAAGCGGTAAATTTTAGGAATGAGGCTTAACTAATTCTAGAATATATGAATATTGAAATGAGACGGTGAAGTTTTGAAAAGGATGCATCAAAGTTGAATACGTTTTCATGAATCAACATGTGAATGTAAAATTGTTAGAAGAACATCAGACTTTTGGTTGAAAATAGAGCAAAAGTTTATATTTACAATCCCAAACTTCCAATGAAAATTATACAATTCAAATGGTTGCGATAGTTTAGAAAAGTACGTGTTATACAAAGTATAAAAAAGTGGTTTATTTTTGGGAATGAGGCTTACCTTATTCTAGAATATATGAATGTTGAAAAAAGACTGAAGTTTTGTAAAAGATGCATTAAAGTTGAATAGGCTTTCATGAATCAACGCGCTAATGTAAAATATTTAGAAGTACATCAGATTATCAGTTGATACTAGAGCAAAACTTGGCATTTACATTCCAAACTTCCAACTAAAATTAACAGTACAAATATTTGTAATACGAGCAGTATAGATTAAACATCAAAATCGTCTAAACGCTATGAAAGCATTGGACGGTTCTTTGCTTTGGTTTCAACAAAAGGGAAAAGGGAAAAAAAAAGTGAATATGAAAAGAAAAGATTGTTTGTATCAGGTGGCCAACCTTGCCACACTGTCAAACATGCAACTACTCGGAAACAGAACAAAAGAGTTAGTTAATGATGGTAGATCACTGAATTAGATTGATAAGTATAGTGATAATAATAAACAATGGTTTTTGTTGGCCAACTTCATTTTATAATCATAATTCCATTAACAACTACTGAAATGCATATGATCATTTTGTCTAAGCTAATAACCAAGCTATCAAAAATTTATGCATATCAAGCAATGTGTAGTATTATTGTTTATGTTGAAAATTATTTAATAATCATTCAAATGAGATAAATGGTCAAACAAAGTTGCACCTTCGATTCTTCTTCCTTTACTTGACATCCCAGCAATACTCACATTTCAACGAACAATTCTACAAAACCACTTCCAAATCTCATCACAACATCTCAACACAAAAAGAAAATCATCAAGATGGAAGGCGCAATCACACTACGCAACTTCACAACCTCCGACGCAGACGACATCATGGTCTTCGCGTCCGACCCAAAAGTCTCCAAATTCTGCAGCTGGGAAACGTTCGAATCCAAACCCGAACTACTGACCTACATCGAAACCCGCATACTGACGCATCCGTACTGCAAAGCGATATGCTTGAACTCGAAACTGGTCGGCACGATCCTGGTTACGAGATCGAGCGACGTGTGTCGAGCGGAGATCGGTTACCACCTCGCGTCGGGGCTTTGGGGCAAAGGGATTGCGACGGAGGCTGTGAGAATTGTGTTGAGAAATGTGTTCGATGAGATGGTGGGGTTGGAAAGAGTTGAGGCTTTGGCGGAGGTGGGGAATCTGGGGAGTGCTAGGGTTTTGGAGAAAGTTGGGTTCAGAAGAGAGGGGGTTTTGAGGAAATATGTGTATATGAAAGGGAGGAGTAGGGATATGATCATGTTTAGTTTTTTGTCCGGTGATAAGTTGGAATAGATGAAGCTAGTTCTGTAATATTTTTCCAAAATCAAGAAGAATATATTCAGATAATTATTTTTGTTGCACGAATTCAAAAAAAAAATCTAGTTCAGAAATCTCAGTTCAAATTATATTAATTGTATTTTATTCTTTCTAATTGGTGTGCTTTTATCGAGTGACACTGGAATATACGACCACACTCCATTACAACAAAAAAAGAATCAGGATGTCGATAATTTTTATATTAATTGTATTTTATTCTTTCTCACTGGTGTGCTTTTATCAAGTGACACTGAGATATACGACCACACTCCATTACAATAAAAAAAGAATCAGGATATTGATAATTCTAGAAAATAGCCATTTGCAATGATCATCGATAGATTGGTAACGGTAATGATTGGTAACTTTAGCTTAATAGCAAGATGGGTACAGTAAATTTATTTGCAAAATGCCAGTGGTAACCATTACCATAAAAGTTCAACTTGCTTCTAACCAAAAATACTACAATCTAGTAGCTCGTGACAGGTAGAAATTTAATGCAAAATATATTAGACTTTGAGAAAACTTGATGATTATTAGACTTTTATTGACTATAATGATTTAGATTATTATTTTTAAACTATGTAAAAACTTTTATTATAACTAGATAAATTACATAATTGTTATCCCGCCTTTTGGCAAGGCCATGATACCAAGAACTTAACTGAAAATCGAGGACAGCCGTCCCAAAGATTGGTTATATGCAAGCTCACTATGAATATCGACGAATTTTGTCCGAGTTCGGATCGAGCTACAATTAACATGACACGACAAGCAAAGCTATGGAAGCCAATGTTCCAAATTTCAAGTCAATCCGAGGTCGTATGCTCAAGATATGATCGATGCAAACCAAGGGAATCCATCTGTTCGTCTCCATCTGTTCGTCTCCATCTGTTCGCATCCATCTGTTCACCTCCATCTATTCGTAGCCATCTGTTCGCATCCATCAAGCTTCATCTGTTCGTATCCATCAGTTCTCTGTTGTTCGTATTCATCACGTGCACTCAACTTCGTATCCATCAATTGGAGTCAATTCGTATCGATCCCAATTGCACAGCTCGTATCGATTGATCAACGATCGATACGAATAAGCCATCAAACGATCAATACGAAATGGCCCTCAGCTATCGATACGAAGAAAGCCATTAAGCAATCGATACGAACAAGGCAGAGGTGATCGATGCGAACAAGATGCACTCCAATGAAAAACTTAGTCACTCAGCATGAAAAGTGGATCGATCTGAGGAATTAGCGCCACGTCAACTTGCAAGCACGTGCGCAAAGAGCGATACGAACAGATCGATGCGAACAATATCGATACGAATTCGACAGCCTAGAGAAAACACAAGTTTGCATCTATAATAACTCACAATCTACAAGTCCAAATGCTACGAAATTTTCACAGAAGCTTGCGTACATCCTCAAGAATGTTCATGATCGATTTCGACTCGATTGGACCAAATTACAATCGATACGAAATTCGTTCGTATCGATCACAGATCGAGCGCAGACCGCATGAGATTGATTGCGTGGGCCCACCCACGTGCCAAATAGGTCTCCCGAGATCTGAGCGAGATATTTGCAGCCTACGCCTATAATAGCAGCCCAGAACCTACAGAAAAGGGATCTTTTGGCTCTTTGACATCCAGACTCTGCCGAAACCATTGTTGCACTCAAAAATCACTGTTGTACTCGAGATTTACTGTTGTAATCCGCTGTAACCAACAAGCAAAAGTTAATAAAAGTCAATCATTTCATAGTGGACGTAGGCAACACGCCGAACCACTCTAAATCTCTGTGTTCTTTTGCTGTTTTTCTGATTATTGTCTGGAGTGTTTGTTAGATAATCCTCTTTTTACATTTGCTTTCTTCATTTTATCTCTTCAAACACTTCTGAAGAGTGTTGTGCCCAATTTTGGTACAAACACTTTGGTGCTTTCACCGAGAAACGAAGTTTTTCTCCTACTCATTGGATCTACTATCAATATCGGATTGCATAAATCTAAGAAGAAGATCCAGATTTCAAGTTAAAAGTTCTTCCATCCTATTCAGATTTGCATCAAGTCTAGGAAAGAGCTTCGCTATCCACCATGGTTAACACAAGGATTATCTCAACTGCCGCAGATCCAGAAGGATGGGACAGACAAAACCCCGTACAACCACCTCCAGCTGACCAGAATGATGTCGGACCATCAGATCCGCAAGGCCCTATCAACAGGGAAGAATTCCATATGCTAATGCAAGAACTGACTCAGAGCCGCCAATAGCTCATTTAACAGCTCCGTGCTAATGCAGAACTGACCAACCAATTGAACCGTCAATGACGAAGGAGATCCAGGAGGGATCAGGTTTCCTATTCGTCCATCGAAAGTTCAGCCTCTTCTGACTACCATCATAGATCCACGCGCCCGCGACTGGACGGAAGTTACACACAGGCCACTGGGCATCAGCATACATTGAGTCTTGGGCAACCGAGAGTTGGCCCGTTAACCAACCATCAGACTGGACCCTCCTCCCGAGGAGGCACTACTCCATACTATATTACTGATAACCGTACTACCACTGCTACTGATTTGGGAGTTGACGCTCAGAACCGAACGGATCCGACCCACCGCCAATGCTACCATACTCCTGAGTCTTATGTCCCCGAAAACGAAGAACCAAGGAGGCGAGATATGGACCGTCGACAGCGACCGGCCCCTCCTCGCGTTGTGGAACCCGACCACACCTTTGCTCAACATGCTTAAAATGTCCAGATTCCCGAAATTCCGATGATGATCCGTCAAATGATTCATGAGAGTCAGGGTCTTAGCAATGACGACTGGGGAATCTCCCAGAGTCATACCCCTTTTACTGATGAGATACTCTATGCTGAACCACCTCGGCGATTCAGGATGCCGACTTTACCTGTTTATGAAGGAAGCTCTGATCCTAATCAACATATCCTGAAGTATGAATGGTTGATGAATGCTGCACGAGCTGATGATGCGGTTAAGTGCCGAAGCTTCCCGATCACTCTAGGGGGCATAGCAACTATGTGGTTTACCCATTTACCACCTCGATCTATCTCTTGTTTTGACCAGTTGGCAACAAAGTTTATTGAGCAATTTCGCATACATGTCGCAAGACCGAAAGATGTTAATACTTTGTCTAGTGCCACTCAAGAACCTGGAGAGACACTCAGATGTTATTTAGAGAGATTTCATGCTACATGCGCTGAGATCAGCAACCCTAATGATAACTCCATTCTAATGGCATTGACTAAAGGGATTGATCCCGATTCTGAGTTCGGCAACTGGTTGGCCGGAAAACCTCCTGCGTCATTAGACCATTTCTATTCCAAGACAGCCCAATTCTTGAGAAGGGAGGATGCGAAACAGTCTAGAAAAAAGGATGATGCAGGGCCTAGTATGGAAGGAATTCAGAGTAATGTTGCTGTTAAACAATCCGGGGAGAGCTCCGGAAAGGTACAATTGAACATTCAGAATAAACAAAATCAGCAGAAAGGCAATGGTAATCAAAACAGGAAATGGGATCAGAATCGTGGTCCACGACATAGGGCTCCTATGTTTGATAACTACACTCCTTTGAATACGTCGCTGGAGAATGTGTATTTATAGACCTGCAATACTATTTAGTATAAGAAACCTGCTCTGAAACAGTCATCGGAGAAACAGATTTAGACAGGGAAGTTTTGCAGATTCCACGAAAGCTACGGCCATAACACAATGAGTGCCGTCATTTGCAGGATCTCATTGAAAAGTTGATACGTGAAAGGAAGTTGGAACAGTTTGTGCGGGCGTCGTAGTCTGGAGGTGCGGGCCCATCGAATCAGAACCATACATCGAATCAGACAAGATAGGAGGAACCCGCTCGTACTGGCGGGAGGTTGGTGATAAATACCATTAGTGGTGGTCCTCATCCAGCAAACCGAAGCTGGAAGGAAATGGAGTCGTATGCCAGTTCTATTAGGCATGCGAGCTTCGAGTGTTGTAGTAGTTTGGAATATGGGGCTCCGGCCAAGCAACAAAAGATGATGACTGAAGACATCATCTTCCGAGATAGAGATGCCGATAGGATCGAAGCCCCAACCATCGATCCACTTGTCATATCAACTCAATTAGGTCCTGCTTCGATAAAGAGGATCTTGGTAGACAGTGGAAGTTCTGTGAATATATTATTCAAATGAGCCTATGACCAGATGAAAATGGAGACTAAAGATTTGAAACCTTGTCAGTACCGTATCCATGGTTTCAATGGGAGTGCAACTATACCCACTGGAGTAGTGGAATTGCCAGTGGAGTTAGGAATTGGAGAACGCTGGAGAGTCCGGATACTGCAGTTTGTTGTTTTGGATATAGACTCGCCATATAATGCTTTCTTGGGCCGACCGGCCCTGGCTGAGTTCAGGGCTGCTATTGCCCCATGGTGTTTGACTTTAAAGTTCCCCACTGATCGTGGAGTTGGAGTCGTTCAAGGAGATCAGGCTGTTGGACGAGCCTGTTATGTTGCTGAGCTGCGAGATGCGCAGCGAAGAGAAAAAGGAAAGGGCATAGAGGAATCTCTCTACGTCCACTTTGTTGAAAATTGACAATTGACGCCTGGGCCTGGGCACCCCAACCAATTCCAAAGAGATCTTGACCCGAGAGACACCGAAAGTGAAGACGAAAGTAAAGACAGTCAAGCTTCTCCGGTAGAACTAACGATCGATGTCCCGATCGATGATAGCGATGATTCTAGAATGATAAAGATTGGATCTCAGCTAAGCCAACAAATGCAAGAGGAATTGGTTGAATTTCTCCGGACAAACCTTGACATGTTTGCCTGGACACATTTTGACATGTGTGGGATCTCGCCGGACATCGCGAGCCACACATTGAACATTGACCCGCGACACGTCCCGGTCAAACAAAAAAGGCGTGGTATGGATCCAGAGAGATCTGCCGCCCTTAAGGAAGAGGTAGACAAGCTCAAATTGAATGGATTTATTCGAGATGCATTATATCCGGAATGGGTTTCAAATCCTCTACTTGTCCGAAAGCCAAATGGGAAATGGAGAACGTGCATCGATTACTCTAATCTAAATAAAGCCTGCCCTAAAGATAGTTTTCCACTTCCTCGAATTGATCAACTCGTAGATTCAACGGCTGGGCATGAACTCTTATCCTTCATGGATGCGTATTCCGGCTACAATCAAATACCAATACACTTACCCGAGTAGGAGCATACCAGCTTCGTAACCAATATGGGACTTTATTGCTACAAGGTTATGCCTTTTGGACTCAAGAATGCTGGCGCAACTTATCAACGATTAGTTAATCGAATGTTCGCCAATCAGATTGGGAAAACCATGGAGGTATACGTGGACGGCATGCTAGTCAAGTCACGATTCTCCATTGACCACGTCAAGGACCTGGAGTCAATGTTTAATATTCTCCGAGAATACAGAATGATGCTTAATCTGTTGAAATGTCACTTTGGGGTCGCATCAGGAAAATTCCTTGGGTTTATCGTCAACGCTCGAGGAATCGAAGCCAATCCCGAAAAGATCTGGGCGATTAGAAACCTTGAAACTCCAAAAACCATAAAGCAAGTCCAGAGCCTCAACGGGAAAGTAGCAGCACTGAGCAGGTTCATTTCAAAATCTACTGACAAATGAATTCCCTTCTTCGATCTGATCTGAAAAGGGAAATGAAATTTTCAATGGACTACGGAATGTGAGGGCGCATTCCGAGCACTAATTCAGCACCTCTCCACACCGCCAATTTTGTCAAAGCCTATCGATCATGAGAAATTGTACATTTATTTGGCGGTATCAGAAAACGCAATCAGTTCTGCCCTAATTCGAGAGGAAGACTGAATACAAAAGCCGGTCTACTATATTAGCAAATGGCTAACTGGAGCTGAGAGAAATTATCCGAAGCTAGAGAAGTTGGCTTATTGTCTTGTTATTGCCTCGAGGAAGCTCCGTCCGTATTTCCAGGCTCATCCTATCACCGTTTACACCGACCAGCCATTACGACAGGTCTTTACGCGGCCTGAGACGTCTGGTAGGTTACTCAAATAGAATATTGAGTTAAGTTAGTTTGACATTACCTACACTCCAAGGTGAGCCATTCAAGGACAAGTCCTAGTAGATTTCATAGCTGAATTTACCATCCTAGAGGACTTGCTCGAAACTAGTGAATCTCCCAAATATATTTGGAAGTTGTATACAGATGGTGCATCAAATACCGTTGCTTAGGTGCAGGGGTTGTGCTTGAAACTCCTGAAGGTCGATCTATATGCTATGCTTTAAAGTTCAACTTCCGTGCAACCAATAACGAAGCCGAATATGAAGCCTTACTTGCCGGACTGAGGCTTGCCAGAAATTTGAAAATCATTGCTGTGGAGATTTCTTGTGATTCGCAATTAGTCGTATGTCAAGTTCGGGGGTAATACCAGGCCAAGGACCGAAGACTGGCTGCTTACCTTTCTCGGGTTCAAGAAATATTAAATCAGTTCGATTATTATGCCATCTACTACATTCCCTGAGAGCGCAATCAAAAAGCCGATTCATTAGCAAAGTTAGCCAGCACATGTGAGGCACAACAAATGGGACTCGTTCCCGTGGAGACATTAGCTTCCCCGAGCATCGACCGAATGGAGACAGATTGGATATTTGAGGTTGTTCGCGATAAGGAGTCATGGATGATTCCGTTCAGAAATTATCTTGAGCATGGAACCCTGCCAGAGCGCAGGAGTGAAAAGAGGCAAATTCTTCGAAAAGCTTCGCGGTTCACTATTCAGAACGGAGTCATGTATAGAAGAGGATACTCTGTTCCTTTACTTCGATGTATCACTCATGACGAAATCAAACGTGTATTGCATGATGTGCACGAAGGGGAATGTGGCGATCACACCGGGGGGCAAGCCCTTGCCAAGAAATTGCTCAGATATGGATAATATTGGCCAACCGTAAATCACGATGCGTCGGACTATGCTAGAAAGTGTGACAAATGCCAGAAACACGCTCAGATTCTGAGGGCCCCACCTACCGAGATAACTCAAATGGTCAGTGCATGGCCGTTTGCAGTATGGGGCATTGACATTATTGGCTCTCTACCTCTAGCCAAAGGTGGTGAGAAGTACACCATCGTAGCAGTTGATTACTTTACCAAGTGGGCGGAAGCTGAACCCCTTACTATAATCACAACGAAGAAGGTGATCAACTTTGTAGTGTGCAACATCATCTGCTGATTTGGTCTCCCACATACTATCATCACTGATAATAGGACCCAATTCGATAGTGTTGAATTTAAGGATTTTTGTCAACGATTCCACATTCAGAAGAAATTCTCCGTAGTTGCACACCCTCAAGCGAATGGACAAGTCGAAGCTGTTAATAAAGTTATAAAGTCTATTCTGAAGAAATGATTGGAAAAGGCCGGGGGCAAATGGGTCGATGAACTTCCTATGGCTTTATGGGCTTACCGAACAACCCATAAGTCCGCAACCGACCACACTCCGTTTTCTCTTTCTTATGGTTCAGAAGCTGTTATCCCAATCAAATTAGAAGTGCCTTCTCATCGTGTGACATACTATGATCCGAAGACAAATGTTATATTACTTGCCGAATCTCTGGATTTATTGGATGAGAAGCGTGAAGAGGATGATTTGAGGGTAGGCGCATACCGTAGTCGAGTCGCCCGATTATACAATGCCAAGGTCTGACCCCGAACCTTTGAATTCGGTGATCTCGTCCTTAAGAGAATTTACCCGGTCCCTTCGCATATGAAGCTATCTTAGGAAGGGCCGTATGTTATTAAATGAAAGCTCGGAGATGGCACATTCAAATTATCGACCGTTAACGGTCTCACTCTTCCGAGAGCCTAGAACAACGAAAGTCTTCGTTGCTACTACACATGACAGGCTTGGTTTATTTATTCAGTCTATTTTTCATTTGCAATTTGTTTCTGCATTTCAAAATTTGAATTTGTAATAAGGCAACTGATTTTGCCGTATTTTCTTATTTCAGCAATAAAATGCAATCTCTTCGAGCCAAAGCTGTGATTTATTGAATGCGTCATACAACTATCACTATGCACGGAGAGCTAAATTCCACCCGATAGTGGAATTTATTCAAATAGGGAGTGACTGTGATACGATCGGTTACTCGCTAGATGATACCCGAGCTCGGGGGCAAGTCATCACACTAAAGTCAAAAAAGGATTGATACATGACAATCCTTTAACCAACTCCAGATTCCCAGAGTGTGAACTGGAGTATAAACTTACAAATAGGTTTCGAAGAGGGTAGATCCGTCCACCTAATGACTTCGCCCATACCTTAACCAAGTTTAAGGAAAATGAATCCATCCATCTAACGACCTCGCTTGTTAACTCGGGGTGGATTGAACTGACCATCCACGATCCTGATAGATTCGTCGTTCCCGAAGTGCGAACGAAATCCTCAAGCCTGAACAGATGTGGCTGACCATCTGTCGGCCAACTCCAAATTCCCAGAGCGTGAACTGGAGTATAAAAATTAACTAACTCTGGATTCCCAGAGTGTGAACCAGAGTGTTAACATAAACACCAACTCCAAATTCCTAGAGTGCGAATTGGAGTATAAACATTGACTAAAAATCCCCGGAGAGTGGATTGGAATTTGAACACAAATCGGATTGGGATTGACCGTCCGTAAAACAACTCTAAGTCCCCGGAGCGTGGTTAGAGTGTAAATGCAAATCGGGTGTGACTGACCACCCACGAATCCATCTAAAATCCCCAGAGTGTGGACATCGTTACAAACATTAAGCGAGTGTGACTGACCACCCGTGAAAATGACTTAAGTCCACGGAGCATGGACGTATCCTTGAAACTCAAGCAGGCGAGCTCGACCGCTGACGTACGAATGCAAATCCCCGGAGTGTGGATGCAATCGTCAATGGATGAGCGAGTGTGATTCGACCACCGAATTTCTTTATTTCAGCATCAATTCGACGACGTTAAGCTCAATGAGTTGAAAGCGAAGTGCAATTGCCACTTGATCTTACAATTCGTCCCTGAAACTGGGGGTAGAACTTAAGCGTCAATCACTGATTGAGACAGTGCAGCATCGGAGTCCAGCTTGACGTTCAGTCATCACTCATAGTCATGATTTCAGGACTTAACGACTAAACTTATGTCCAATCCATAGGTCAAAACTCAACAAATATACTAGACTGGAGTTCAAATGATGAAACACTTAAGTAAATGAACGAAAATTGAGTTAAAGACAAAATGGAATTTCATTTCAACTATTTGTGGAAGAAAACTAAGTACAAGTTTATCACAAAAATCCTACTAGCAGGGGCCGAACCCGCATCTATACACGGCCTGCAAAAAACTAAAGAAATTCCTATCTACTCAAAAACGAGCCCAAGAGACGTATCTACTCTTTTTTCTTCTTCGGTTTCCTCTTCGGTGTGGACTCACTGGAGCTCTTACTCGGTTTTCTTTTTGAACCCTTGCTCTTCGGCGGTCGATCTCCAGTGAGGGGCATTATATCAATTTCCTCCTCTAAACTCAGATGTATTGGAACGCTCCCTGAAGGTGGAGTCGGAGGAACAAGATCAACAGTAGGAGGCGGGATAGGCACACTCATCTCAACGACCGTTCCTCCCGAAGATATCATCCGCAAAGGGGCTGGACCAGGTCCAGCCATTCCACCACCAAAACCACTGCCCCGCGTGGCTGCCTCCATCTCAGCATTGATTTCGGCTATGATTTCCTCCTCATGAAGTGTTTGTGCATCGCTGGAGACTCCCGTAGTTGGGGTCGAGGAACTTGTCACTAGAACGCTTGCGCTCCATCAGTCGGTGCCGTGGTCGTTTTGGTGGTCGCTACAGTTATAATAGCCTCCTGCATATGATGTGGTGCTTGAGTTGCAGGAGGCACAACCGGTGTAGCTTCAATCACTAGATAAAAGCAAAAGAAGAAATGTTAATAATTACTTCAAGTGACGCTTCCGATTTTGGATAAGCATAGAGAATGTTCGGAGTACCTTCCTCAGTTTGGCTCGCGGGTGGCAGAACTGCCTCAGAGACTTGCTCGTGAGCTGGAGACATCTGCGGTTGATCTGGATTATAAGCAGGAACGGGCTGAGGATCAACCGCAGGTGTGGATTCTGGCTGAGTCAGCACAGAAGTTTTAGAATTTGTATCATGATGCTCGACGCCAAAGCCTTCTCCAACTTACAAATTCTGAGCGCCAAGCTTATCCTTCTCATATGAGATCATCGTATCGTGGAGAATTTTTTGCTCGTCTATATTTAGCATTCGGTTTTCAAGCACAAATTCATCAACTGATTCGCCCCAATGCGCAGCCTTTTCATCTCCTACTAATCGACCCCAGGTATTATACAGATGTGTCGAATAATTATCAAGCTAGGCTAGGTTTCTATGCCTCAAGACGTTGGCATTATAAGTAATGAGTAGATCCTCAATGTCAGCCTCTAGCCTGGCCTCCGCCATCTTAACCTCATCTTCAACCTTAGCCTCCACTTCCCGGACCTTAGCCGTTGCCGCATCCCGTTCGCCCCGAAGCACTACGGCATGTTCACATGCTTCCTGAGCTGCTCTATTTGCAACATCCTTCTCCTTAATGATTTCGGAAAATTTGGCTTTGAGCTCGTTAAGTTCTTTCAGAGCGTGTCCCGTTCAGCTGTGACAGTGGTGTTTCGGTGGCCCATCTTTTCCACCAAAGTGAAGTGTGTCTACCTCATCCTCTCCATAGCCAAGTTCGCCTCGTCGGCCTTTTGGGTGGCCTCTATTTCCGATTTCCGAGAGGATTCGGCTTCATCGTTAAGCACTTGGACAATGCGATCTTTCTGGGCGAGATCAGATTCTAACTTTTCAATTATTTTAGCCCGCTTGAAAGCCACCGCTGATACCTTATCTGCGGCTTTCATCCACTCCTTATACTGTGTATGAATGTCATGAATATAATCATGCATCGTTTGTTCAGCCTCCGATGGGATTTGCTTTAGGTGAGGAGGGAAGATAAAGCCATCGAAACATATGTTCGGAAAATCTTTTCTTAACCGGGCAATTCTGATATCCCCTTCCCCAGTGGGCTCAGAGATGGCTTGTTCAGCCACAATGGGAGGTTCGACCTCAGTCCTGCGACGCTAAGACTCGGGCCTTAGAGCATGAGAAGATGGTTTTTGGCGTGGAGGCTCCGGGGGATGTGAGTTGTGAATAGAAGGTTGTGTAGGGAGTCGGGGAGGTGGAGAACGCGATCGGGATCGATATCTCTGTTCTCTGTAATCTCTATCTATATCCCTCTCGTAACGTTCCTGATTAGAATAACTGCGATCGTGGTTTCTATCATCCTCCCTCCGACGGAACTCATAATATGAGCTAGATGATTGGCATGTTGAACGGAGACTGTCGAGCATAGAATCTCGCTTATTCATCGTATTTGTAAAGTAAAAGAAGAACGGAGTTAGTGAATTCTCGAAGCAGGCAATTTAAGGTTGGAAACTGTGTAGTGTCGTGAAGTGTATATGTGTGTGCAACCCCCCGACCAACCGGTAATGTCGGCCGCACTGATGGGTAAAGACTCGCTTAAATCTAGAGCACTTTGAAGCCCGTCCAATCTGGTGTCATGTTGAAGTGACACATAGTCCGGAATCAGAATATCAGCAAGTCCTTCAAAGGATTCTCTACTGGCGAGGGAGGAGCCTCCGAAATTCTAACACTGGAGTCTGGCAGGGACACTATTACGAATTTCCATCTTGAGGATTTGTGACGTTTGTGTGCAACTGCCTTGCCTTTTCTCCTTCCCTTTGAACCCTGAAAACTGTCAGAAGGCCCGACCACGGGTTCGTCGTTCGTAGGCGTGTGTTCTTCATCGCCTTCCTCAGCAATTACGACCCCGGGCGCTTTGTGCTTTACCCGCTTCGTCGGGGCCGCCCTAAGCACTCCTTCAAGCCTTATGCTTTGTTTTCGTTCGATTAACCCAAGAATTCTTAAGTTCCTTTCGGTGAGCACTGACTCGATTTCTCTCATCTCGCCTGGAACTTCTTGGAGGATCCGTACTACTTCTTTAAAGTGTGCGCCATCAGGTCGAGGAATTGCGACTGTAACGGAAAGAGAGTATTAGTCCCAATACCAGTTGCAACTATATTGTTAACTACCAGAAAAGTCGAAGCACTTACGTTTAGCCAACCATCGACTAGCATATCCTGGTGGGCATCGAACATAGAACCACTCAGTTTTAAAGTAGCTCAATCTGGTCAAAGCACCAGTCACAACTTGACAGTTCCTGACCGCCTCCAGAAATGTGAAAGAAAGGCTATCTCCCCGACTCTTAACATTAAAAAGGTATCTGATTTCGATCGGAATCGGGGGTCTGAAAAGATGCTCCATGAATACAACGAATAGACTGTTTAGCAACGCGTATCCATTGGGATGTAACTGTGATGGGGCAATTCCAAAGAAGGACAACACTTTCAGAAAATATTGATTGAATGGAGGAAGCGTCTCGGCTGTACATGAATGCCTGTTGAAGACAGTAAACCCTTCTGGGGAGCATGCGGTCTATCATTCGGTCCCGGTAATAAAACGTCGTCCAACGGTAGACCATGCCTTAGACATATTCATCCTAGCATATCTTCGGAGACGTTGGGTGGCACAGAATCTTGTGGATTCATGATAAACCTAGCACCAGGCAGCTCGTCCGGAGCTAGATCTATAACTTCGGCTGACTGTTCAGCAACGCATATCCATTGGGATGTAACTGTGATGGGGCAATTCCAAAGAAGGACAACACTTCCTGAAAATATTGATTGAATGGAGGAAGCGTCCCGACTATACATGAATGCCTGTTGAAGACAGTAAACCCTTCCGGGGGAGCATGCGGTCTATCATTCGGTCCCGGTAATAAAACATCGTCCAACGGTAGACCATGCCTTAGACATATTCGTCCCAGCATATCTTCGGAGACGTTGGACGGCACAGAATCTTGTGGATTCATGATAAAACTAGCACCAGGCAGCTCATCCGGAGCTGGATCTATAACTTCGGCTGCGATGACCGGAATCTCTATGACTAAGGAGGATGAACTCTGAAGCTCCTGCTGTTGTGAGCTTGTAGACTCCATAACTACTCAACTTATTAAAAACCATCATTAGATGATAATAAGCCCATGTGTTCCCTAGTATGAAGTGCGTGAATGTGTTGTGTAGTGCAGTGCTACATATTACTTGAGAAATTCTATGGGATTGAGAGATGTTCGAACGACAAGACTTAAAATTTCAACCAAAGTGACCATCATCGCTGACCGTCACAACTTTGCCATCCAGACTTTGGAGATCGATCCAAGTTAAAGTTCATTAAATTTTTTCAAGTTACAGTTCCATTGACGAGCTTCGAAAGGCAGTCAAGTATGCAGTGAAAAGGTTAAGTCCAATTGTGCAAGGCTAAAGCTCGTCGGAATCAAACGTTCGAGTATGCAAAGATTTCGTATCCATCAAAATTTCAAACTTGGATCGTTCCACAAGAAGCCCACTTCATATCGATCGTGGAAATTAAGGTTTCGTATCGATCACAAGAGGATCGGTTCGTATCGATCCCAAAACCCACAGATTCGTATCGGTCTGAAAAACAGTGTTCGTATCGATCGATAAATCTTCAATTCGTATCGATCGACGGTAATAATTTTGTATCGGTTGCAAGTTCCAAAATTCATATCGATCACTGTGTATTGATACAAATGCCATCGATGATCAATCGATACGAATGCTCACCCTCCATCGATACGTAGCTGCACTATATCCGGATCGATACGAACTCGTCCTTCAAACATCATCGATACAAATACTCCTTTCGTATCCATCTACACTTCTTCTTCTCTAAGCAACACAAATGCCCTTCCAACACTCCTCGACCTTGCCCTGACCTATGTCCGACCTCTTCATCACCAGAATCAACCACAAATACGAGTGGGATGGAACGAAAATTCGAGTCTCGTCATTTTAAGTTAGATTTGGTCGATTAGTTACCTAATTTGAGCAATTAGTTCGAGGGATTAAAGTTTGGTTCGATTTGGAAGCAAGAGCGGTTTCCTTTAATCGAGTTTGGATCGATACAGAAGGCTGGAAGTCAAATGAGAACAAGTGAAAAAAATTCTAAAACCTAAACCATATTTATATGGATCGAACCCAAGGAAGAAAATGATTCGCCTCCTAGTAGTAGAAACCGATTGAAACGGTCGCGAATTCTATCGACACAAAGAGACTTGTTCGCATCCATCAGTCTAGAACAAAACAATGGTTAACACTTCGTATCCATCGGCAAGTTACCCCTAGCTTCATATCCCTTAATTCAAGTTTCATCGATACGAGGCGCTATTTCGAATCCATAAGCTTGGAGGCCTAAGCTTCATATCATCGATACAAAGTGACAACTTCGCGTCCATCATTTTGAAGACCATTTAAATTCATATCCAACGATATGAAATGATTCAAAGAACCAACTAATTCGTATCGATTACCATCGATACGAAAAGCAACTTTTTTAACTCTTCACATCGATCCTGGAGAGGATCAATACGAAGGGACACTCCAAAACAACTGTCAAGAGTTGTTACAAATCAAATTCACATTGATTCAAAAGAGGGTCAATATGGAATTCGATACAAAAAAAACTGAAAAACTGACAACGAATCGTGAACGTACGAACATTAACGGGAGTCAGGCTAACCTACGCTCATGTATAATGGACTAACATCCAATCTTTAAAATTAGCAGGAGTTGAATACTTGTCTGGTGACGATTACAACAACAAACGACATATTACTATCATACAGCGATCAATTACAACAGTACACGTTACAACAATTGGCAGTCTACAGTTCATGATTTATGTTTCTATGGATCAATCAAAGGTCACAACCTTCGACGAGAAGACAACAACCGTTTAATAAGTCAGATGGAACTTTTCAGAATGAAGATGGCAGCTTTTCAAAGCACGTCGTGTTCTCAAAAGACGTACTTTGGGGGGCAAATGTTATCCCGCGTTTTGGCAAGGCCGTGATACCAAGAACTTAACTGCAAAACCGAGGACAGCCCATCCCGAAGATCGGTTATACGCAGGCTCACTATGGATATCGACGAATTTTGTCACAGTCCAGATCGAGCTACAATTAACATGACACGACAAGCAAAGCTATGGAAGCCAATATTCCAAATTTCAAGTCAATCCGAGGTCGTATGCTCAAGATATGATCGATGCAAACCTACGCCTATAAATAGGTCTCCCGAGATCTGAGCGAGATATTTGCAGCCTACGCCTATAAATAGCAGCCCAGAACCTACAGAAAAGGGATCTTTTGGCCCTTTGACATCCAGACTCTGCCGAAACCATTATTGCACTCAAAAATCACTGTTATACTCGAGATTTACTGTTGTAATCTGTTGTAACCAGCAAGCAAAAGTTAATAAAAGTCAATCATTTCATAGTGGACGTAGGCAACACGTCGAACCACTCTAAATCTCTGTGTTCTTCTGCTGTTTTTCTGATTATTGTCTGGAGTGTTTGTTAGATAATCCTCTTTTTATATTTACTTTCTTCATTTTGTCTCTTCAAACACTTCCGAAGAGTATTGTGCCCAATTTTGGTACAAACAATAATAGACCAAATCGTTAGCAATTATATGCGCAAATAGTAAATCTAAGCCTTTTTTTTCTTATGAAATAGTGGTCCTCAAATTAAAGAGAGAAGTCGTTATATTATTATTATTATTATTATAAAATATATTTAAACCATCAACACATCTAATGATTAGTGTTAAGTCAAAATTCAGTCCTAACCTATATGATTAGTCGACAAAGAGGATCAATAGTGCACGAATAAAAAGCAAGTCTCTTAGGCAAGTGTGTTTGTCTTAAGTCCACAAAAAGTCATTTATGCAAATAGGGATTTATCTAAGTCCTTCGTTACAAAGTAACAATTTGAACTTGACCTATAGGCCATTAAAGTCTTAATTTCAAGCTTTTTACTATGCTCAAGAGAAAATAAAAAATGAAAGAGAAGTCCAATTCGAAATTCACCTCTTTCAAGTAGGGGGTACATGCTTATTTATAGATAAATTGGACCCTTAGATTTTTGACATGTCACATTTGTCGGAAATGAATGACCTTGATTTGCTAACGTGGCACATTGCCGATTTGACATGTGACATAATTCTATTTTGATTCCTTCATGATTACATGGCATAGTTGGTCTAACTAAGAAATGCTAAGTGGCCAACTAGAGCATTATTTTTGTACAACTTTCTCAATATGTGATAGAGATGTGAACCGTAACTTGCAATAGCTATGTGAACCTTGTCATGTGATAACTATGCAATCTTCAACATGTGATAACTCTTTTATCTTCAATATGCGGTAGCTTTATGGTTTTAACTCATGTGATTGCTCCATAATCTTCATCATGCGATAACTATATAGACTTCAACCTACGATAACTCTATAATCTTCAATGTATGATGACTATGTAGATTTCAACATGCGATAGCTCTATGATGTTCACGATGTGATAACTATGGAGATTTCGACATGCGTTAGCTCTATAATCTTCACCATGCGATGGCTATGTGAACCGTGACATAAGATAGCTCTACGATCTACAACATGCGATAGCTATGTAGACTTCGACATGTGATAGCTCTACAATCTTTAACAATACATTATGGCTTCATTACTTTAACCTGTGATTACTTTGTATTATCATCTTGCGATAACCTATACTATCAAAATGCGATAGCCTTCAACTTACAATGGCTTTGTATTATCATCTCATGATGACCTATACCACTAACATGCAGTAGCCTTCAACCTGCATTGGCTTTTGTATTATCATCATCTTACAATAGCCTACACTATCAACATGTGATAGCCTTCAACCATGACAGCTTCGTGCTATAATCATCTTGCGATAGTCTATACTATCAACATGCGATAGCCTTCAACTTGCGAAGACTTTGTGTTATAATCTCGTGATAGCCTATACTATCAACCTGCGATGATCCCTTTTTGTTAATTTGTGGCAACTTCGTTTTGCTTCAACATTCGGTAGTTTTACACATTTTAACTTGCGATAGCTCTTAGCTATTTTCGGCCTTTAATGACATTTTCTTCACCGAGTGATATCCTTCAGTAATCTTGAGAAAATACTAGGGTGTAACACTTCCCTCCCCCTCCCCCATCACAAGAAGTTTTCTTATGATTTTACTTAAGTAAACTTCTGCTCTTACCTTGCTCTTCTTCCTTTTGAGTTGTTTCATCGCCATTATCAATCGCTCATTATTTTCATTATATACTTTCATACATGTGTGTCTATAGGATTGGAAAGTTCAATACGTATTTATTAAAGAGTTGCTCTTCAAAATTGATTCTTGAAAGTATGAAAGTTTTGCTTCTTTTTTCCTTTGTTTAAAAAGACTTTATGAAAGTGGTTTTTATTGTAATTAATTGATTTTATTGTGAAGTCTAGATTTATGTGGCCTTGTTGGAAGGTCCTTCATTCTCGTTTGTCCCATTAGTTAAGATTTTTGACTCATCCTTCGGCGACTCTTTTGTTATCTATTTTCCTTAGATGAGCGTCTTAGCTAGACCCGATGGCAGGACCAAATTCTTAATTCACCATCACTCGATGGATGCTTCGGCTGGCCCTAATGGTAGGATCGAAGTCTTTTTAACCATCACCCTTGGATGAGTGCTTTGACCGAGCCCGACGATGGGACCAAAGACTTAATTGGCCATCACTCTTTGGATAAGTTCTTTGACCGGACCCGACTGTGGGACCGAAGACTTTTTGACCATCTCCCTTGGATGGATGCTTTGGTAGGGTCCGATTATAGGACCAAAGGTTGATTAACCATAACTCTTTGAATGGGTGCTTCGGTCGGGTCCGATAATGGGACTGAAGGCTTCTCAACCATCTCCTTAGGATAGATGCTTTGGCCGTGCCCGATGGGGGGACAAAAGGCTTAATTGTCCTCTTTCAGATATAAGTATGCTTGGATTCGATGAATCTCGCCGAACTCATCAAGTTAGGAGTTTTGTTGAACATAACACATCCCATTTCAAGGGCTATTATTTCGAAAGGATAGAATCTTTGATAATCCATTCTATTCATTCAATGTCTTGAAATATGGTCTCAAGTGTTCGATGTTCGATGTCCTTGCTATTACATTTTCATCTGGTGTACTTAATCGGTAGGTTCCTAGAGGAATTACTTCATGAATGACTAGTGAACCTTCCTAATTTAGGTCTAGTGGGCCATCTGCTAGGTCCTTTGTGTTTGCCATTAGCCTTCTTAGTACCACATCTCCCTTTTTGAATCCCCTCTCTTACTTTTGAATTGTAATATTTGCAAATCCTTTGTTGGTATTCAGTTGTTCGCAAGGCGGCTTGGTCTCTTAGTCCATTAATCAAGTCGAGTGATTCCTTCTTTATTTTTTTGGTTTGACTCATAGGTGTATGCAATACTTTAGCATTGAGGGACTTCGACTTTACTAGTAGTATCGCTTCAAATCCATATATTAACGAATATAGGGTATGTCCAGTGGTCATTCTCGTGGAGGTTCTATATGACCATAACACGAGGAGAAGTTTGTCTACCTAGTTTCCCTTTGTCTTGCCTAATCGTTTCTTTAAAATATTCTTTATGGTCTTGTTTGCTGCTTCTACTGCAATATTAGCATTTGGATGAGCCGTAGATGAAAAAATTTATTATGCCATTTTTCTCACAAAAACGAGTGAATTCTTCGCTTTCAAATAGAGTTCCATTATCGGAAATGATCTTATTTGGGAGTCCAAACCAGGTAACTATGTTTTTGATGACAAACTTCAAGACTTTTCCAATGGTGATACTTGGCAGTGTTCTACTTCTACCTACTTAGTAACGTAATCAATTGCTACTACGAGACACTTCACACACCTTTTCACATAGGTTAGTATATCTTTAGTCATGCGAGGCCAATAAAAGCCTTGCCTCGTTACCTTTTTTGCTAATTTTAACCCATTAGAGTAATCCTTATAGAATCCTTCATGGGCTTCCTTTAACAGCTTTTTTCCTATTTATGGGGTAATACATTGTAAATAAAGGGTCGACTATCCTTTTCTATATAATATGCCGTCGATTATAGTGTATGAAGGGGCTTGATATCTTTGTTTTTTTGAGTCATTGTTTCCTTTGGGCGGTATCCTTTTTCTAGGTATTCAACTATGGGTATCGTCCAACCATTAGCATATTGATCCACTTCTACCCACTTAGTAATGTAATCAATTGCTACTACGAGACACTTCACACACCTTTTCACATAGGTTAGTATATCTTCAGTTATGTAAGGCCAATAAAAGCCTTACCTCGTTACCTTTTTTGCTAATTTTAGCCCATTAGAGTAATCCTTATAGAATCCTTCGTGGGCTTCCTTTAACAGCCTTTTTCCTAATTCTGGGGTAATACATTGTAAAAAGGTGTCGACTATCCCCTTCTATATAATATGTCATCGATTATAGTGTATGAAGGGGCTTGATATCTTTGTTTTCTTAAGTCATTGTTTCCTTTGGGCAGTATCCTTTTTCTAGGTATTCAACTATGGGTATCGTCCAACTATTAGCATATTGATCCTTATAGTTTTGGAAGTTTCCTCATGATTATTATCTTTTGAGAATTTTACTTGCTATATTGTGATTGTTGAGCTTGTGAACGGGTTAAAACCTAAGTTTTACTATTTGGTTTGTCTTTCTAAAGTTCAACACTAAATTTTGTTGAAATCCACCAGGAATGATTTTTACCTCTAATCCTCAATGTGAACTTGCCAATTTTTCCAACGAGTCTGTTTGTATGTTCTTTCCCCTAGTATTTAATGAATAGATAAATCCTCAAACTAGACTAGTATTTCGTGGGTCTTCTTCACATATTGGGTTAGTCAAGTATCTTTGGTTTGATATACCTATTTTAATTGGTTTACCATCAAATGTTGAATCACTATTTAACTTGATCCTCAAGATCATTAGTTGTTGGGCTAAAGTCAACCCTACAATCATGGATTCATACTTAGTTATGTTATTGGTTGCAGAAAATCCTATATTCATTGCACAATGTAGTTTACGCCCATCATGTGTAATTGTCACGTAACCAGCTCCAATTATCTGTTCATTCGAGACACCATCTATATATAGTTGCCATTTTGGTTTAAGTTTCTTTTCCTTTTTCAGTTGCTCTTCGATGAACCATGTACACTCATTTAAAAAATCGACCAAGACCCGCCCCTTGATTGATACTTGGGGTAAATATTCAATGTCATATTGGCTCAACTCCATTCCCCATTTTATTAATTTTTCGAACATTTCAAGTTTACCGAAGATTTGCTTTGGCGAGTAATTGGTCAAAACTTTTATTGGGTGTGCTTGAAAATAAGACTTTAGTTTCTGCGTTGATGGTACTAAATAGTAAGCCATCTTTTATATAGCTGGGTATCTAACTTCAGTGTCCTTTAATCTCTTGCTTGTATAATACACCGAGAATTGAATTCCATTTTCTTCTCTTACTAAAAGCAAACTAATTGCATGTTCTGGTACTATAATATATAAGAATAGATTTTCTCGTTCTATGGGACTAGAAAGTATGAGCGGCTTTTTCAATGATATTTTAGCTCTTGAAAGGCTTTCTGACATTCTTCTGTCCATTCGAAGGTTTTTCGTTTTTTTATCACATCGAAGAAAGAGATGCATTTACCGGTTGCCTTTAATATGAATCCATTGAGCACGATGACCCGACCATTCACTCACATTACTTTCTTACTTATTTTAGGTTCCACCATATCTCAAATTGCTTTGATTTGATTGATATTAGCTTCTATCCCACATGCACTCACAACGTATCCCAAGAACTTTCTAGATTGAATTCCAAAGCAACAT
Organism: Allium fistulosum; assembly: GCA_030737815.1. Lineage (NCBI taxonomy): Eukaryota > Viridiplantae > Streptophyta > Magnoliopsida > Asparagales > Amaryllidaceae > Allium > Allium fistulosum. Next base: position 1,250,189,697 of record CM060905.1, read on the forward strand.
TTTTGCATTAACTTCATTTTGTATAATACTTCAAAAAATTTATTCAGATCTCCAATGCGGTCGGTTTCTTTTCTGGACTTTACTGACATATCATTAACATACACTTCCATGCTTTTCCAAATAAGATATTTGAACGTTCTATTCACTAATCGTTGATAAGTGGCTCCAGCATTTTTCAGTCCGAGTGACATCATTTTATAACAATACATTCCCAAAAAAGTCATAAAACTCGTATGCTCCTCATCGGGTTTGAGCATAGGAATCTGATTATATCATGAATATGCATCTATAAAAGCTTATGGCTTCCTGTGGCATTAAATAGTTGATCGATCCTAGAAAGAGGATGGAAATCTTTTAGAAATGTTTTATTTAAATCTGTGTAGTCAACACATGTTCTCCATTTCTTGTTAAATTTCTTTACCAACACTTGGTTTGCCAGCCACTTCGGATAGAATACTTCTCAATAAACCCATTTTCTAATAACCTTTTTACTTCTTTCTACAATGCCGCGGTACGAACTTTGACAAATTGTCTTTTCTTTTGCCTTATGGGAGCGAACTTTTGGGTCAATGTTAAATGCATAACACACTACCGTGAGGTCAATTCCTATCATATCACAATGGGTCTGGGTGAAAACATACTTACTTGATTGCAGAAATGAAATCAGTTTTTCTTTTGTGCTCTAATCCAAACTTTTCCCTATCTTCACCATCTTAGAAGAGTCTTACGGGTCCAGGCTCACTTCTTCCTAATCTTCCATGGACTGTACATTTGCTTGATTATCTTTAGAATCCATATTTGGCACTATTTCCACTAAAGCCACTTTAAGATTTTGTCTTGGTCAATTTGATTTAACTCTTAATACTTCCTTTTCTTATTAGATGATTTGACGCTCCTATTTGCCATTCTGTGCTTTTCCATCGAAAGACTTTGCTTATTTCCCTTAGATATCCGTTCTTGATGACTGACATGCAAGGGCATAAATGTTTTAGTTTCATTTAGTTTGTTTAACATGAGTTCATAACAAGACCCATCTCCTTTATTATATTGTTTAAAGGTAGAAAATACACTTTTCGAGAGCAAAAATGCTCCCTACACACTGTTCCACAACTTTCCTTAGAAATGAACTTCATAAGTAAATGCTTTCGAGAGATAAACACGTTTATCTCATCTAGAGTAGGTCTTCCAAAATGCATTATAATAAGATGGCTTATCCATCACCACGAACAAAGTTTTAAATGTCCTAAAATGAGGTGGAATCCCCATTTGAACGTATAGTCTAATTTTCCCAATTGGCCTGGAATCCTTGTTATTGAATCCAAAGGTAGGCTCCATGCTAGGTTCAAGCTTTTCCTCTATAATGTCCATTTGGTAAAAATCACTTTTAAAGATGATGCTTACAGCACTTCTGTTGCAACTGAGCCAGCCTATAAAGGAAGTAATGGATGAATTTCATAAAAAAATTCATTTTGAATCTTTATTAGACCTATGAAGTCCAATATATTTAGAACATTTCTAAATTTTTTTAAATACTTTTTTTTAACTTTATAAAATTATTTTATATTATGTAATTAGTGTTATATCACATATATACATGTATCATATACACAGATATATGTATGTGCATGTGTAACGTAGTAATTCATGCAAGGTATAACATGTCTGTATATAAATATTGGGATTTACATTGCAACGGACACGTTAGCTCATCTAATATACAAATGTATTATCCAAATGTATATTTATATATTTCAATTTATGTAAACAAAGTATTGCAATATATATATGGATATACATCAACAATATTTTATTTTAAATAATGTTATAAATATATATATATATATATAATTATTGACGCCAGAAATGGGCATCTACACCCGTAGAATCTTATGAATATTAAGCAATGGAAGAAATAAAAATAAATGAACACGTAGATTTTTATAGTGGTACGACAATCTTGGCCTACATCCACTTCATACTATTATTAATCTTTCATTAGATTACAATTACTAGAGCATTTAGATCAACTAGGATCCATTAATACAAGTTTCAAAAAATAAAAATGGCAGAGCCTCCGGAGCAAGAAGAAGAAGATGAAGTCCCCCTTTCTAAAGTTATGCCTATTGTATTTATAGCAGAAGACGCGCACTGATCGGGCTGAAACTTTACAAGAAAACCCCCTAGGTCCAGTAGAGCCCACCATATCGATCGGCCATGTTAAATCAATGATCAATAACGATCGACACATACATAATCGATCCTTTCTATTTGCTCTAAACAACATGCGACCGTTTTTAGAGGATCCTAAAGGCTTTCTGATATTGCTTCTAGAATATGGGATCATTATGGGTTGCAGATTGCAAGTTATAGGTTATTCTAAGTCGAAGGCAGAACATACATTGAAATATACTGATCGTTTTGTCGTACCTATCAATAACGATCAGCCTATATCAATCTTCCTTCCTCTCATCTCCATTTTGGGATGCACGATAGTCATGGTATGCTCCACTTGCCACTTTGTTGATGTCCTAGAAATCTTACATGGATTGGCTTCATGGTTGTTAAGATATTGAATATTCATTGGTGACTTGAGCTATTTTCATTGATCATTCTCTAGTCGATTCAAACAAGTCGTTGTCTCATTCGTAGCTTATATACATGGACTTCAATCAATTCCAAACTTGAGATATAACTTTACGGGGCCAGGCTAGTGACTTCATATTTGTTATACTTTGATTTGGTTATGGTTCGAATCTGTTCGATTATCGTCTATAATATTATATATAACTGGCTCTTCAAGCTATCGACTATCTGTTCCTAGTCGAATCGGTAGTATCACGGCTTCGCCATAAGGCGGGATAACATTTGCCCCCCAAAGTACGTCTTATGAATAACATGACGTGCTTTGAATCGAAGTAAGCTTGAATCGCTGCAAAGAAGTCCGTTTAGCTTTCTGATTGATTACTATTTCTTTATCGTCTGTCGATAGTATAAATCCGGAGTCGTATTTTGTTTACATACACAAATTTGATCACGCAGGACCTACAAACCCTTTTTATCCGATTCAATCTCAAACATGCCTGTTCCAGGTTCGATCGTAATCTTTTATTGATTTCAAGAGGTTGAACTTTTAACCTGCTTCTGTGCATATTCATACACACGTTTATGTTGTTCGCTTTAGGTCATGTTCAAATGTCCACAGGTCGTTGCCAACTCTCACGATATTCTGAATGTTCGCGTACGTAATCGAATTTCTATGATCATTTACCATCCCTCTTCTTATTCACCACATTTTTCACTTACTTCATCATATATATATATATATATATCCAAATTTCAAACTGTTTTCGATCATGGAACCGAGTGTCATGGGTTAGGTAGTGAAACAATCATTCTAAGGTATAACTAAATGAGAAAAGCGATCGATTGGCATTAGGATGGATCGGCATAGTCATTGGGTATGAAACGATCGGTGTAGCCCTTCAAAGTGGAAATAATCGGCTAAATCCTACAAGGCAAAAATGATTGATAAAACCTATCTCTATATAGGGCTTGACACTTAGTCGCTCTCTTCACTTTACTTTTCACACTTTTGTCTTTAAGCTCTGTAACAAGACGAGTGCCTTCCCCTTTCCATTGCTGATCCTCACAGCGGTATCCTCTTCCCCCACGCTTGGACTTTGAATCATTTTCGAATCTTCCCTCTTTTAGATCTTGAACATAGGTAAAACATTACCTGAATTTGTCACATAACTGTTAAAATGATTTTGAATCTAGGACCGTTGACATGGATTATAAGTTTTCTGTTTTCTTTTTCTTTTTGTAATCATGCTCAATGGAGGCAAGGTGGCTCGCCTGGAAGAAGTGAGCGAGCTACAATCATCAGGATGATCGTGCTTGGAGGGAGATGAAGACGTGCAGATGAAAGGGTTGAAGTGGTGGAGATGAACGAGTCTTACGATCGTTCGTGGACGATCTGTGGAGTTCTGCATGGTTGGAGTTAGAGGATTGTTAGAAATGATCAGATATGATAACTTGGGGAACGTTCGGTGAGTAGGACGATCGGCTATGGTCGCTTTTTTGAACGTTTGGCATATACATGATTCCAGAATGCTCGTCCCTTAAGATATTTAAAACAATCGAACTACAACCGTCACTGGAACGTTCGGTCTATGCATGAACTCAGTGCTTTTACCTATACATAAGAACATGACTAATAGCATGGACACGAATCCGAATTAAGTAATGAGCTTTAGTTTCTCGTACACATTTAGACATGAACATATTTTCTTATAACAAGTGTCATGAATTAAAAGCTTTAATTACCATGCTAAAACATATCCATAGCTTAGGCAACAATTTGATTTCCATTGACTAATAACTATCTATGAAGCTCAAGTTGCATCTCTTTGAACAATTTTTTATGTCTTATCGTCTCTTCTCGTCTTCAGTTTAGCATAACTAGTTATTATACTGATCAGCACTTTATCACACTGCACTTTCACTCAATAGCACTGGGGGGTACAAGTTGATTTTTCTAATTATGGTTTTTACTAAGTTTGATAGCAAGGGAATTTTGGTGTTTCAGACACTCTGAAATCATGCCGGTCGGATCTTCTTCTCATAGGGCCAATTCGAACGTAGAATATAGTTCAGCAACTAAATCCGATAGCCTGCCGCTTAGTCATAATCCAGGACAGCCTGAAGGCTCGAGTTTCCAGCTTAATCTTTCCGAGATTGTTCCCGTCCTTCCACCGGAGATCATCGAGCCAACGCCTGATACTTTAGAAGACGCAATCATTCTCAAAAATTCTCTTGATTCATTGGCTTCGAAGATTAAAGAAGACGCTCTCCAGAGGATTTGCACAAGGTATGGGATTCCTTTTGGCGACGTGTTAGTTCCGTCACGAGACGCCAGAGCTCATAGACCTCCCGAAGGGTACACAACATGTAACAAATTCATGTGCTGGGCGGGATGCATCCCGCCGTTCAACTCATATATCCAGGAGATCTTGCATTATTTAAGGACCGCTCTTGCACAACTCCACCCAAATGGCTACACGCTCCTTAATTGTACATATATGGAATTTATGGGGTTTCTGCACCGTCCGCCTACTATCGAGGACATCCGATTTCTTTTCACTTCTAAACGGCGGACAAGGAGCCTATCATTCTTTTTTTTGAATCGGCGAAGAGATGCTAGATTTTGACCTGCACTTGGAACAAATTCAGTGCTTTCAAAAGCGAATGGTTCTTCGTTCGTTGTCTGATTAGCTTCGCTCGACTATGGCTAGAGAGATGTAAGTGTTTCCACTAATTCCAAAATAAGATAGGAAAATAGCATAAAGGCTGTATTCTGACGATGTTAATCATTTTCAGGCGTCGTTACCTGGCCTAGCGGCGATACTTACGAAGAGGCGGTTTCAATTTTAAAGAACGCTCCACCTGAAGATAGAAATATTATTACCTTGCTCAGGGACGAATGTCTCATCACTTTTGGCTTGATAGAAGAAGGGCTTTGTATGGGGCTCACCAAAACTACCTGGATAGCTGGGACCAGATTATGGGCCGCAACCGATCAAAGAGATAGTCAATCTGGCCCCGCGATGCCCCCAGTCATGGGCACCCAAGACTCTATGGATATCATCACTAGAGGGCGTAGTGAAGATGCACCTGGTCGTCACGATGATAGACCTGATTCTGAGGCTAATGTCGGACCCTCACAAGTTTCTCAATCTCCGACCGCAGGTAAAAGGAAAAAGAAAACGGTTACACACAGGCCTCCAAGAAGTCGTCTTTCCGACTCAACTAAGCCATCGACGAATCTACCACTGGATCCTCTGTCCGATCTACAAATTCCACATAATGTCAATGCTTATCAATTTACTGATGTGTGCATTGGAGGATCAGAGTCTCCTGTCAGAACTGGCTCGGAGGTCCCTACTTCTGGAGGAGAAGTTACACCGATGAGCAAAGCTCCTGCACCTGGTCTGTCGGGGGGTTGCATTAGGACACTTACACGTACTCGAACGTTCAACACTGCACTATACTTCCTAGTACTCAAAGTTGATTAATATCCGCTTTTCTTTGTAGAAATAATGGTGAGCAAAAGGAGCATGTTTGACTCCCTGTGGGGACGTATGACATCAATCATCTGGATTGAGATCCAACTCTTACTGCGGCAGTCGTGAATACTATGACACTAGTTATCGCCCCATTCGTGATCACGGTTATCAAGAGAGGGATGATAGGGACATGCCTGTTGGGACATTCATAGATCAAGATCAACATTCTTTCCTCCAAGAGATCCTAAAAAACCAGTAGAACGCAGGGACTTATCCACCGATCCCTCTCGTGGCCCTCCTACAGCTCCAATGCCTCCAAGATCCTTGGTCCCATCTCAATCTCAGCGGCCGAGCGATCGCTGCCACCATGGTGAATATACTGCAGTTCACAAGCCTAGTAAGGAGAGTACTGGGGTTGAAACTATTTCTGAGGATTTCCCAATTGATCCAAATGTTCGGATGGCAGAACTTCTAGAGGAATTCCCGAACTTATGCTTTGACGGATTCTACTTTCCTCCTAAACTGAAGAGGGTTCCAGATGATTTTCAAAGAATGACCATTAATTGCGTCACTGACATCCGCATGCAATATCGGGAATGGATGAAGGCTGCAGAAAAATATCAAAAGTTTCCTTCGGCGCGCGGCAAAGATCAAGAAACTAAAATGACAAGAGGCCCATGACAAGAGAATTATCAAAGCTCTGACAAAACTGGAGACCTCTAGAACTGCCTTAATCGAAACTGAAGGAAGAGCTGATGCCGCCTTGAAATCTATGGAGGAGATGAAAGCTAGCCATCTTGAAATGGTCCAAGTACTGCACCATCGGAATTAAGAAATAACGCTTGAGCGAGACGCGGCTCGAAACAACAAGTCAGCGGCCTTAAAGGAAATTGCCGAACTCAAGGCCAAGCTAGAAGACGCGATAAAAGAAAAGGATGATGCTCAAAAGTGTAGAATATGCTAGTATATGATTTTTGTTTGATGATAATAAACATATATATATTCGTTTAAATGTATTTGTTATTGTATTATTTTAGTTTTCACATAATTAAATAAATATTTGATGAATAAAATAAATAACACAGAAGTCATATTCAAACAAATATTTTATTAAAATTTTGAATAGTACAAATTTGAGCTCTCACTATATATACACAATTTCAATTACATTACAATTTCGATTACATCACAAATTTCAATTTACAATGTTCACCTCACTACATATTACTCATTCACTCGTATTTATCTTCAACTCTATTCCAGATTGAATCCAGCAACTCTATTCCAAATTGAATCTAGCATCTGAATTATCTGAAAAATAAACACTGACGCGGTAAAACTGAAAAAGAAATATTTTTGAAGTGTAAACTAAAATTTGTGTTTTTGAAAATATTATTTGCCTCAGATAGTTGGGTTGTTCGTCATCATATTTCTTTTGAATTCATCTACACGAACAACTTGTGACATGCACAGTGTATCACTGTACATGCCACAAGGCCGTGCACACCGATATACACTTAATAAAATTCCAGGGACAGGTGAGCACAAGGTCAAACCCGAGCCATTAGCTGGATTCAACTCATGTGCATAGAGTTTCGATCAAATCGATAACAACATGAACCAGAGAAAGGTGCACCAGACTCTAGAGAATAATGGACCAGACAAATATCAATCAGACCTCACAAACATACATCAAGTCAGAGGCATTTTAACTTGAAGAAGACCATCAACCAGAGAATAAAATTCGAACATGGAACAAAACAGCAAAAACCAGTTCACACTGAAGTGCAGACCACAACACACAAGTTCAAATGCAAGTACTCAAAGAGGACAGAGGATATGCATGCATTCAGACATGTATACATACATATATACATATATATATATATGGAAATGCAACAAAGGAAACAACATGTCCAGATCAATGCAAGTCTAACTAGGCCACTCAACATAACAGTTCCACATATAAAATCAGAAGCTCAAAGGCAAGTGTAGACCAAATGAACACAATGAGGCATGGATTCAAAAACAAAAAAGACTGGAAGAAACTGCACAAGCTAACATACATATATACATGTGTGAATACACATGTATACATATATACATGCAGTGACAACCAGAGCAGTTTAGTTCAAGGCAATGCTCAAAGCTACACAACAGTCATGACTCAAGTGCAATCAAAATGAAGCACAAACAATAACTCAACATAAAACAAGTAGAATTAAGGCATGAAGGCACCTCAGGCATGAACAGACTTGAAGCAACTGAACACAAAACTCAATGACTCAGTGGAACAAGACTATATTCTAAATGCATCTAAACCATACATATGCAACATGAGGACATTCGAAATATGCAGCAGTTTCCAAGAGGAAACAACATGTATACATATATGCAGTAATGAACAAGACTGCAATACCAAAGGACAATCACACACATTATATATGTATGGAGACATCACATGAAAACAGAGGCAACAACAAAGTTGTGCCTAGACTACAAGACCACATGACACTACAGCTACCAATTGAACACAACATATCAACTTGAGCCAGAGTTCATCAGTTCAGAGGTGACAACAGAGCATCAAGCAGAACAAAGCATCACAACATACATATATACATGCGTGAACACACACATGTATATGCAGTGGAAACCAGACCTCATTCCAAGCAAACAGTGAATGATGAAATACAAATGTTATAACATAAAGCAGAGTTTACAGAAAAATCAAAACAATAGTAGTTCGAACAACAAAGTCGAGAAGTTGAAAAGGCAGCAGTGTGAATATAGTCACAGAAAAAATCAAGTCAAGAGAAACGATCTGAAACAGTTGTAACATGAACAAGTCAAAGTCTCAAAAAAATTCACGATGCCAAAGTCATAGCAGAAAACTACGGAACCAAAATTCAAACACATCAGGGAAAAGAAGGAACCGACTAAAGCAAGTCAATAATGAACAAGTCAGAGTAATCATCAGCATCCAATTAAAATCGAATGGCCAAGCAAAATTATTATGAAGAATTCAAACAGTATATACGAACGTACATTTAGGGATTTCATCCCTATATAACCCGGTTACATCACCGACAATTAAGTATTCCAGTTAAAGAAAAAAATCACAGAGCCAAGATTCAAATTAAATCCCAAATCAATAACTCGAATCGAGTTCGAGCCAAAGCAAAACAACAGAGGAAGTAAATGGGAAAAATTCACATACCAAATTATATAGTTGAACTCAAGAATTTGGAGCGACCAAAAGCATATCACAGCCAGAAGTCGATTGACAAAGCAACGTAACGCAAATCCCTCAATTCAATCGATTGATTATAGTGCGGCAGCTTCAATCACGAAGCCCTAATTTTGAAAGAGGAAAACAAGAACGCAGTAGAATAGTTTTTCATGAAATAAAGAAAAGGAAAGTCGGCCGAAGTATAGAAAGGAAGTTAACCTTTTTTTTGGGCCGGCTATTTGTTATTTTGGGCTTAAACTTATAGGGCTTTGTTTTATTTTTAAATTGTAATTTTTCTTTTAAAATTTTCAAATTCTAGTGTGTTTAATTAGGTTACGAACTACGGTTTTGTAGTTCGAGAATTCACAACTCAGTGACTGAGTTGTGGCAGGGTTTTGAGCGTAGAGTTAGGTTAGTCGATAGCGGGTGTTGCAAGTTTACGTGTGTAAGCGTCTGACTACTTAATTTCTAATAGAAACCTTGGGGGCAGTACGTAGGCAGGGTTTTGCCAAAGCTGGGTAAATCTGTGTTGTTCTATTTCTGCTTCTATTATTCTGCTATTATCTGTGCTGCAATTATTATATATATATTTCCGCATTAATTTTTATTATTATTAATATCACCCTATTCACCCCCCCTCTAGGGTGAAATCGATCCTACAAGTGGTACCAGAGCTAGGAATAAAAACCATTTTTTGTTTTTAAAATTTTGATTTTTGTTTTAAAAATTTGATTTTTTAAAATGGCTTCTTTTAATAATGCTTTTGCTGAGGGTCAGTCCATAGTTAGACCACCCGTGTTCAATGGTCAATATGCTTATTGGAAAAATAGAATGAAAATCTTTCTGAAAACCATAGATGCGTGGAATATTATTGAAACGGGATATAGTACACCAACTGTAGTGGTAGATAATCAAGAAATTGAAAAACCGATGGATCAATGGACAGATATTGAAAATAAACTACAGAATGCTAATGCTAAAGCTATGAATTCTATTATATGTTCATTGGATCAAATTGAATTTAATCATGTCTCACATTGTCTAACTGCGCAGGAAATTTGGCACACGCTTAAAGTGACTCACGAAGGAACCTCTCAAGTCAAAGAATCTCGCCTTGCCATGCTTAGTAGCGAATATGAGAACTTCACAATGGCCAAGGATAAGAATGTCAAAGAGATGTACGGACGAATTTCTAATCTCGTATACAAATCAAAAGTTCTCGGAAAACCATACACATAATTGGAAATAGTCCGAAAAATTCTCAGAGTCCTTCCATGAAATTTTGATGCGAAAGTTACTGCCGTTCAAGAATCAAAGGATTTGAAACAAGTTAAAGTTGAAGAACTCATTGGAAATATCACCACCATTGATTTAGAAATGAAATTCAAGGAAGAATGCGAAGGAGGTGATACATGAAAGAAATCAATAGCTCTCAAAGGAACAACTGAAAGTGAAGATGATGATGATGGTGCAGTAGAACTGGCGCTGATAATAAAGAAATTCAAAAGGTGGAATCACAAAAATATGAAAATCCAGCTCTAAATCAACAATTGAAAAGCAGAATAGTCAAAGTACTAGACAACTCAGAAGTGCAGGAGATCATTTGTCATAAGTGCAGGAGATCATTTGTCATAAGTGCAATAAGCCCGATTACATCAAGCCCAATTGTCCTCAAAATCAATTCAGCAAAGGAAAGAAACCGAAAAGGAGAAGCTCTGCAGCAACTTGGGATAAAACTGATGAAAGCACTGGCAGTGAAAATGAAAAAGCAAAACTGTGTCTTCGAGGAGAAATAAGTGATAGCGACGATGACGAGCCAAGCGAGGTATCAAAACTCACTCACTCAGAATTACTTATATATTTTCACGAAGTAAATGGCTGTTTTGAACGACTTAGGGAAAATTACGCTAAAATTGAATCACAAAGAGATAGTTTGATGGAACTAAATAAACATCTTGATCAATTGGTTAAAAACTATCGAAATAAGAGCCCTAAGTGTGATAAGTGTCCATCATTCGAAGAAGAAATTAAGAAATCAGAAATTAATATTAAATCACTTGAAAATGAAAATTTGATTTTGAAAGAAAGTGAAAACACAAGGAGAGAAAATTCTATTAAAAAGTGCACCTTGTTATTGAATGAAAATGAATCTCTCAAAGCACAAGTCAAACAATCACTAGTACAAAAAGTGCATATTACTTCGCCTCATTTGCATCGGTTGAAGTAAAAACTGATGCAAATAAAACTATTTGCATCAGTTCTATCTTAATAATCGATGCAATTGTTACTTGGAAAGCAATAGGTAATAAAAAATCAAATTTGCATCAGTTGTCACCAACAACCGATGCAAATACGTCGATGCAAATAGTTTTAGTCGCATCGGTTTTAAAGTCAACCGATGCAACTACATGTTGATGGCAAAGATATGAAATTTAGGTGGGAAATAATGAAAAATTGGCTCCGAAGTTACTACTTTGGACAAATGTACTCCTTCCTCCTCAATAACCCACTCCGAAGCAAAAAAAGAACAACGGGACACATAAAATATTATACGGCTTCCCCTCCAATAAATCGTTGCTGCAAAACACCTGTAATCGCATTCAACCACGCATTGGTAAGTATCGCTTCACATCATCTGATTTCGAGAATTGGAGTTCGGTCGAGTTTAACGATTTCGATTACCCATTTTTAATTCAAATGAATTTCGAATCTGTTTCCTTTTTTTTCTTATTGAAACCTTTGCTTGCATCTCGATTGCGTGTTGTAAGAAATTATGAATTTGACTGATCGATTTAATGGAACTATTGTTTTGAAGAAGATGAAAATTTGATTTACCGAAATTTGTTTGCTTCTTGTAAGAAGGTAACTATTTTATTTAAACACAGTCTTTGCGATTTACGTATGAAACCTTTACCTTTTTAACGGATTTTGCAATTTGTTATCATGTCAGCAGACAACAAGGCAAAATTTCAGCTCGAAAGGGACTGATGAAAATCTTCATGGTTAGTGTTTTTTCCATTTATTTCTTAAAAGGATAAAATTTAGGCACATTTTGTAGCAAATTATTAGCATTTTTTAATAATACAATTGGTGTTTGAATAGGGAATCCATCTAATTCTGAGCCTACCACATCTTTGCCTGCCAAAAAGTTGTTGATGTTCATCCTTGATAGATTGCAGAAGTGAGTTTTCTGAGTAAACAGAGAAATGACTGGATTGCTATTGAATTCTATACACTTTTATGCATTTTGACTCAGGTACCTTATCATATTTTATGCAGGAAAGATACTTATGGTGTGTTTTTAGAACACGTTGATGCAGAAGAGGTAATAATGGATTGTTCTGTTTGATTTTTGGATGATATCATGTTACTTGAAAATTAATTAACTTTTTTCAATCAATGAAGTTGCCTGATTACCATGACATCATCAAGCATCTAAGGGATTTTTTTACTGTTCGCAAGAAACTGGATGGTGGTAGTTATGAAAATTTAGGGCAATTGGAGGTTTGCATTATGAACTACTTTACTTACGATGGATAATATATATAAATGAAGCTAATCATTACCTTATATCTAATTTTTCTTGCTTTTTGACCTAATAAGGAAATATTGTATGCTGTATTATCATTTATCTGGGTGATGGTTTGCTACTTTGCTTAAGGTGTTCATTTGATGACTGATGGATATGTGTTAGCCATTCACTTGTGTACTCTAATATATGGATGGTGTTACTCCCTTTTGAAATCGAATTGGATAATAATTACGATGACATGGATGTTGTATCTTCGAACTTATCTACTCTTTAGGAAGATAGATAAGCTTACCATGTATTTACTTGTTGCTTTATCGCTAAACTTCAATTAAAGGTTATCTAATAATTTTACTCGATTATGTTTTCCCATTTACAAATTTTGCTAGATTTCAGGTCTATGTCGGGATCAGTCCTGTTCTTTTAAAGAAAATCAAATAAACATGGATTGTTTGTATTACCTTTTTGGGTAAAGCCAATGTCTTTGGAGTAGGGAACGTATTTTGCATCAATCTTAAAAGCTTTTGTTGATTCTCCAACCACCTCCTATCACCGCCACTACAAACCTACTTTCCACACCACACAACAAACATGAAAGCCATCTATTTACCAAACCAAACACCCTCTTAGCTGATTTTCTTCTTTTTGATAATGCAGCCGACTGCGATCTTAAAAAATTTCACACACATGGTGATACATTCATGCATACATGTATGTGTGTGCATGCATGTGTTTGTATTGTGACTACCTGGCATACATTTGGTATGGTTATTGAAACTGATAGTTTGTTTATCATGAATTTCCATAGTGTTATAAAATGTATATTTCTTGTTTTATACAGGTATGAATTTAGAAGCGCAGTCGAAGCAGAGAGAGGCATTGTCTGCATATTAGACGTCTATCTCTTGAAAGACAAACAATAGTTCGAAGTCGTCTATCTGCTATTCTTGAGTCTGGCCATGCTAGTAGTTTACCTCTTCCTATTTTTTCTACATATTTCTCCTGGCAAATTTATGTTGATTTAGAATAGTTTGTCCTTATGCATATTTTGAATATGCTTTATAAAACATCTGATAGAATTGTTTAAGTTCCTGGCAGTAAACATTTATCTGTTCCTATATCTCCATAGCAATATATTACATTTGCGACAGTACTGTTGACAAAGAACATGTACTGTATGAAGTTATATATATAGCTGAACATTTCTGAGAATTAACAGAAATAAAAGATATCTTACTACTGAATTTCCACATGTAGATTTTTAGTTCAAATACCAGTTTTCATATATTTCTTACATAATATCAAATCAACCAATAAATAAGATGTTTATATCCTAGATTTGATCATTGGTATATCGTTTTGAAGAAATGCGGCAGCTGCTGCTATGCCACTCCCCAGCTTAACTGGATAGCCTATATCCTTCAGTATCATCTCCACGCCGCTTAGACAACCAAGCAATTGTAGCTGCATAACTCAAAATTCTATAGTTTACCCCCTTTGTTATAGAAACAACAGAAGAAAAATCAATGGAAAGAAGAAAAATGTACCTCATTTAGGTTACCAAGGTGGCCTATTCTAAAAACTTTTCCGGCAACTTTGTTGAGCCCTAACCCCAAACTGAGATTGTACGTCTGCCATGCCCGTCGAACAATTTCAGCACTATCAATATGAGGTGGAACAACCACTGCAGTTACTGTGTCACTGAACCACTCTTCCTTCTGCGTGCAGTTCTTCAGTCCCCATGCCTCAACCCCAAATTGAGAATAACAATGCTCACCTGTTGTTGTGGTACATTTCTTTATGTGATTTTTCCTAGTTTCATTATGGTAGATAAATTAGCACAAAACCTTGGAAATGGAGACATGGGTTGATTTGGCGACTATATATATACCAAGCTTGAGTTGTATATGGATTCAGATAGTTGTTTGGACATAGCCAAATCTGTAGAGTATTTCAATGTGACTACCTGGCATACATTTGGTATGGTTATTGAAACTGATAGTTTGTTTATCATGAATTTCCATAGTGTTATAAAATGTATATTTCTTGTTTTATACAGGTATGAATTTAGAAGCGCAGTCGAAGCAGAGAGAGGCATTGTCTGCATATTGGACGTCACTTTCTATAGAACCAGACTATGTTCCTAGCATGATTTCAATAGGAAGTATAATGATAAAAACTAGTGGAAAATCATTGCCCATAGCTAGAAGTTTCTTGATGAATGCATTGAAGATGGAACCCATGAATCATGATGCTTGGTTGAAGCTCGGACTTGTGTTTAAGAACCCATTGCCTTAAACATGTCATCGATTCGGGAATGAAATGCCTTCATCTATTCTATTTCAGGTAACCATCTAAGCTTTTGTTTGTTTATACCATTCAATTTGTTCATCTATCGGATAGCTTGGTTCTTTCTACCCAAAAGTCTTTATATTCTTTGCAAAGAGGTGTTAATATTGTTTGTTTGGGTTGTTAGCCGAGGTAAACAGGGCCAATAACGATCACTAGGCCAATAACTTTGCTACACTAAAGATACTATGGTATGCAAATTGTTTAGGTCTAAGAAAGAAACTAAGCAAAGAATAAGCTTGGCCTTTTCGTAGATGTTTCAGTCGGAAAAGGTTTGACATTGATTACAGTATTTTATAGTTTTCTATTTTGTTAACTAAAATATGTATGTGTGTGTATATATATATTTTAGTCAGCAAAATGGAAATCTATAAATTACCTTAATCAATTTCATACCTCTCTCTATGTGTGTATGTAAATATACTGCTTCTGTCTTTTCCTCCTACCATGTTCATGAAGTCGATAACGTATGCTTTTGTATTCATAGTTAGTTTTTTAAAGAAATTGGATATTAAGGTATTATATCTCGAATTAATATTGTATTTGTAGTTGGTTTATTAAAGAAATCAGATATATGTCTGCTTCCATACTAACCCATATTTGACAGGTAATATTTATGTTAGTTGTACGATTTGCTTGTGACTTGTTTTTACCCCTAAAGACCTTTTTATTCAATTTGATTAAAAAAAATTTACGCCTGTTGCAACTGGTTATACTAAATAACATATTAAGCATAGCATGTCATTGAATCTTGTTGCATTGAACAATAGATATTTTAGAATCTGATATCTGCTGTGCTCCAATATGAAGTACTGTAATTATGTTACTTCAGTTACTTAAGCATGCTTCTTTTGAGTGAAATTGAGTTATTTGATTAGTAAAGCTGAGAACGTTGTACTAATGAAAATTACACTTTGTTTGGTACTTGGTTTAACCCTAAAATATTTTTTCTTAGCTTAATTGAGTTTGTTATGCCTGATGCAACTTATTAAACCAATGTTACATAAACATAGCATGCAGCTGAATCTTGTATATACGGAAACACTAGAGATAATTTAGAGGCTGATAATATACGTTGTGTTGAATGGTGAACTGTTAGAATAAAGAAGAATTGTGACTTCAGTTAAATTGAGTCGCTTTAAGCAAATTTGAGAATGTTGAACCCTTTTTTGTCATTTATTGAACTCTACCCATTTTGGGTCTTAGTGTCATATTACCATAGTTTTCATCGGTAAATACTATTTCTTAGTAGGATATAAGCTGTAATGCAATAAATTTATTGAACCTTTTTTCCCTTTTCAATACACTAAGGACAGAAATGAATTGCACAAAATTGATTTCTTAGTAAGATATAAGATGTACTAATTTGCTTAATAATAAAATAGCATGGAAATTTATTAAATTTAACTAACAGATGATATCCGAATAACCATAGTGCACCTAGATATTTTGAATAACATTGGACAACATCAGTATGTTCATAATGCAGAATTGTGAAGTATTGCCAATTGTTAATGACATATTACCGTGTGAAATGCATTCTGCCTGAAGAACCTGTATTGAACTGAAAAACATGAAATTTCTACTATTTGATCTATATTTCACACAAGTTTCCTCCTCCACCAGAAAACTAAAACAACATAACGCACATGAACTTGTCATATCAAAATTGCTACTCTATATAAACAGACTATTGGCTTCGTTCTTACCAAAAAAGAATCAAAAGGAGAAAAAGAATCGGAAGATGAAATCGAGCTCTAGAACAGCATACCTAATTGTGCATATGCTACTGCTAATATCAAGGGGAATAGTAGTGAAGGGCCAGACAGTTGCAACTTAGGCATGTGGGACTACCTTCTTCTCGGCCCTACTGCAGTTGATGCCATGTAGGCCTGCAGTTGCCCCTTTCAGCCCTGCACCCCCTAGCGAGCTATGCTGCAATGCGGTTCATAACCTATGACAGCCCTGTTTGTGTGCTATTGCTAATGCCCCCCTTATTTCTGGTGTCGATCGTACCGGTGCCCTGGAGCTTCCTGCCAAGTGTAGCGTCAATTACGAGCAATGTTAGTCTTCTGTTCGTTTTTATTCATCACTTTTTTCATTGTTGAACTATTGCATATATTTTTCCTTCTAATGCTTAAACTCCATATACATCAAATTTTGAAGCTCAATTATCATTCTAACTTGGTTTCTAAACATATTGTAAACATGGCTTTTTCCTTTTTCTTTGATAATAAATAAGATAAAAAAATCTTTTGTATCTGATGCAAATATGGTCTAGATGATGATATGATGTACTTCTTCAAAAAAGAATTGGCTTAACTCATATTTGCATTATTAGTTCAAAAGTTGTATAAAAATGAACTAGCATAGATTACATCCCATGCTAATCTAGCTTAACTAAGCAAAACAAATTTGCAACGATTCATTTTTGAATAAAAATAGTAAAAATTTTGGGACCAAAGGAAAATATGATTTGACCTTAAGGTAATTAAAAAGTCTATATAAATTGTTTTTTTAAATCAACTTAATAGTCACATAGGAACATTATAGCTGATCCTGTTGTTTGGGTGCCTGCAGGTAGCAGTGTGCGATCCATCAAGAAGCTCAACTGAGATAATAAAATGTGCGAATTTTCTAACGTTGCACCAAAAGTGACTAATAAGAATGGTAATGTATTCTTATATGTTAGTTAATAAATTTATTGCATTACAGCTTATATCCTACTAATTTGCTTAATAATAAAATAACATGGAAATTTTACAGAATTTTGAAACCAAATTGGATACTGACTCTGTATTTTTCTCTAAATCATGTCAGACTTCAATTTTATGAATTTTGATGAAAGAGTTTGTAGACTCAAATATTGGATTTGTTATTTTATTTGGAACAAACAGGATTTCAGGTGTGCCACTTCTTGGAGGAGGCACTGGTTCTGGAATGGGTACCTTGCTTATTTCAAAGATTATCTGTACCTGATCGCATGATGCTCACTTTCATTGGTGGATAGTATTGTTGGATGTGAGTTGTTATGGTCAGGTGGTGAAATTACAAAAATGTAGAGGCAAATGATGGTCTGGATTGAAGAAATTTTTATTGTTATGAAGTGTTGTCGGAGTGGTAGAGTGTTGATGGTATATTTGCAGTGGTATAATGAAGTGGTACTGTAGATGAATGGAGAAGGGGAGGGCAGTACAGCAGTAAGCAGGTATGTCTGTTGTGAAATGTAAGTTAGTGGTCAGATGAAGGCTTATTGTGAAGTGCAGTGGGTGCTGGTGGACAATGTAGAGGTGATGGGGGATGGTTTGAATTATGGTTGTGATGGTTTGGGAAGTTAGACATTGTATTAATGTTTGTCACAACAGCAAGGCAGTTTAGTAATGATGCGGTAGAAATTAGGCAGTGGATGGAGGTGTATATGCTATGGAAATGAGGAGAAGTGCTGTTGCTTGGGTTGGGGTATGTGGTGAAGTATGGTCAGCAGCTTGATGATGGATACTGGGGGATATTTGATGTTAAGTGGTGGAGGAGTTTGGGTGTAAGTGATGTCAGTAGTTGCTGCGAAGTGTATGTGTTTTGTTTTATGGAGGAGGTGGAGGAGCAGCAAATGTTGGAGGTCGATGCTGTTACTGATGAAGGAAAGAAGGCACTGATGAAGTGAGTATGTTATGGTGAGAGATGGTAATGATATATGCAAGTTTGTATGTAAGCGATGTATGTATGCAGGCAATAACAGTTGAAATGGGAAGATGTTAATGACTGACAGGGGTTGTAGCTGAAGGAAGTTATATAGAAATGCAAGGTAGAAGTGGATGACTGATAGGGGAAATGTGGTGTTGCTGTAATTGAAGATGGTCTGAGAGGTTGGTGTGTGGTCGCTGTGGCAACTGTGAAGAAATGAAGTGTGCACAGTGATGCACAGTGGAGATGACAGAAATCAATGTTGTAAATGAAGGTGAAAATTTGTAAACCAAAGCAGAATTTGTAAATGATAATGAAATAATCTTTTATTTTTATTTTTTGTGTATGTTTTTTTTCTTTTTTTATACTTATATAAAGATTATCAATAATATATATATAGTCTATTTGAGTACTGTAATAATGGTTTCTGAGGGATTAGTTTGCATCGGTTGTTATAAAAAACCGATGCAATAGAGGGATTAGTTTGCATCGGTTTTCAACAACAACCTACGCAACAAGTTCCTTTGTTGCATCGGTTTTCATTACAACCGATGCAACATGGGGGCTGTGTTCAAGCAACCAACCATGATATTTTGCATCAGTTGTTAGTAACAACCGATGCAAAAAGAACCTTTTTGCATCGGTTTCAGAACTGATGCAAAAGTGTTAAGCCTGTTGCATCGGTTGCATATGCATCGGTTGTTGAACTGATGCAAAAGGGGGGTAAACAACCGATGCAAATTGCCTGTTTTGTAGTAGTGAATTGTCTACAACTTTAGGAGAATTTTCCAAAGGAGAAAAATCACTAAATATGTTACTGGGGAAACAAACTGTCAATACTATTAGACAAGGACTTGGGTATAATTAATTTGAACGTGTTAGAAGTGAAGTTAATCAAGTCAATTCCGAGTGCACAATTTGTAGAAAAATTGGACACAATCAAAACAATTGCTGGTATATGCCCAAACACGTGAAACCATACCAATTTGGGTTCCCAAAGGCACAAATGTAAAATTCCATAAAGTTAAACAAATCTAGGTGCCAAAAGGATCAAATATAAATTGTCTTGGGTCTACACAAACTTATTTTTCAAAATCATTTGTTACTAACAATCATGGACCTTTAAAAACAAATAGGTCACAAAAATCTTTTCTCGTGTAGGTGTGGTGGTAGGCTAAGGAACAACAATAGTGTTATCTAGATTCTGGCTGTTCCAGGCACACGATAGGCAATAAATTAAAGTTCCTTAGCCTAGTACAAAGGTGGTAGAATCACAATGGGCAACAACTAAAAATTATCGGCAAAGGTAAAATAAGTAACGGTACATTTATCTTGAACGATATATTAAATGTGAAAATCTGCACCATAATTTGATTTAATTCAGCCAGTTATGTGATATAGAAATAAATGTTGATTTTGATTCTGATTTGTGCAAAAATGTCGACTAATCATCTTTTCCTCTTTAAACTAGTCCATATAACTTTGTTTGGACTAACGATATTACAAGTTTAGGAAGTAAGAAATGTTGTTTTGTATTGATTGATGATTACTCAAGATACTCGTGGATATATTTGTTTATTCTAGACCTGTCATTATGTTCACTGTTTGTTTATTTGCACGGTTTCAATTCAAATCCAAATGAATCTCATTTTAAATGCTGTAAAATGATTATAAGGTATTTGTTGCACATCTCACAGTTTGGTCTTTGATACCCATCTGATAACTTTGAGTTAAAGCGGTATTCAGATGCAGATTATGCTGGTAGTCTAGTTGATAGTAAAATTACTAGTGGAATGTGTTTTATGTAGAGACATTCATTACTTGCATCATAGAAAATATCTGCATAATTTTCATTTTAACTGATTTTCAATTGGCAGACATTTTTTTTCATAAATCCCCTTCCAGAAAATAGTTTTTGTTTACGTCGTTTCAGATTAGCCATTTTAGAAATTTGATTTTATATTTGTTTTTGGATTTGATCTTAAATAACTACATTAACTAATCTGACTCCCTACCGATTATCGAAAAGAAAATAGTAATTGAAATAGTGATGAGTGTCGATATTAATCATATATCATGACTTGAGATAGTATATTTAGTAAATTTCCTTAAAAATTTAAACAAGATTTATAATAACTTTTGTTGGTAAAAATTCCATGACCATTTCTATTTCTATCATATTTCTAACGACCATCACTCATTAAAATCCAATATAGTATGTCAAAATGTGGTATTTTTTAAACAGGAAATTATTCGTTTTTATTTTATTTTATTTTACAATAAAAACATCCAAAGTATTCACTCTTATTTAAAAGTCCTCACGGTTATGCATGGGTGAATTACTTGGAATATTTGTGTATGTGCTTTCATGCTCATTTAAAAGTCCTTACGGTTATGCATGTATGGAACACATATCAAAATTGGTTATTAAATAGACAAGTTGGTTCTAATCCTATTTAAAAGTCCTCACGGTTATGCGTGGTTATAAGATACTTGAAATTCATTTTTTATATATAAAAATTGGGAATGCTACTAATCTCATTTAAAAGTCCTAACGGTTATGCATGGTTAGTAGATATTCAAATTCCTAATATAAATATACCATAAATAAACACAACTATATGGTTTTATATGCCGACATCATCCCTATTACTCTAAAGTGGAATATGTGCCTAACTGAGTATTTATGATTTTTGTTTGATTTTTTACTGAAATTTAACATTTATACTCGATTGGTATTAATGTTGTATTAATGTCTATCATTTTATCTCTGTTTTTCTAACACTATTACTCTTTTGCTGATAACAAAAGGGGGAGAGAGAAGTTAAGATTTTGGTTGGCAAATAATTCAAGTCGTATTTTTTATTTGCATATTCTCATCTAGGTCTATTTGCATATTTTTATTTATTTTCGTGCATATATGAAGGGGGAGCTTTGATGTAGGGGGAGCATTCTTCAAATAGAGGGATCAAATAGAGTTCATCAATGATCAAATATATTTAATAGAGTCAAAATCTTAATATATGTTTGTTATCATCAAAAGGGGGAGATTGTAGAATATGCTAGTATATGATTTTTGTTTGATGATAATAAACATATATATATTCGTTTAAATGTATTTGTTATTGTACTATTTTAGTTTTCACATAATTAAATAAATACTTGATGAATAAAATAAATAACACAGAAGTCATATTCAAACAATATTTTATTACAATTTTGAATAGTACAAATTTGAGCTCTCACTATATATACACAATTTCAATTACATTACAATTTCGATTACATCACAAATTTCAATTTACAATGTTCACCTCACTACATATTACTCATTCACTCGTATTTATCTTCAACTCTATTCCAGATTGAATCCAGCAACTCTATTCCAAATTGAATCTAGCATCTGAATTATCTGAAAAATAAACACTGATGCGGTAAAATTGAAAAAGAAATATTTTTGCAGTGTAAACTAAAATTTGTGTTTTTGAAAATATTATTTGCCTCAGATAGTTGGGTTGTTCGTCATCATATTTCTTTTGAATTCATCTACACGAACAACTTGTGACATGCACAGTGTATCACTGTACATGCCACAAGGCCGTGCACACCGATATACACTTAATAAAATTACAGGGACAGGTGAGCACAAGGTCAAACCCGAGCCATTAGCTGGATTCAACTCATGTGCATAGAGTTTCGATCAAATCGATAACAACATGAACCAAAGAAAGGTGCACCAAACTCTAGAGAATAATGGACCAGACAAATATCAATCAGACCTCACAAACATACATCAAGTCAGAGGCATTTTAACTCGAAGAAGACCATCAACCAGAGAATAAAATTCGAACATGGAACAAAACAGCAAAAACCAGTTCACACTGAAGTGCAGACCACAACACACAAGTTCAAATGCAAGTACTCAAAGAGGACAGAGGATATGCATGCATCCAGACATGTATACATACATATATACATATATATATATATATATATATATATATATATATGGAATGCAACAGAGGAAACAACATGTCCAGATCAATGCAAGTCTAACTAGGCCACTCAACATAACAGTTCCACATATAAAATCAGAAGCTCAAAGGCAAGTGTAGACCCAAAAGAACACAATGAGGCATGGATTCAAAAACAAAAAAGACTGGAAGAAACTGCACAAGCTAACATACATATATACATGTGTGAACACACATGTATACATATATACATGCAGTGACAACCAGAGCAGTTTAGTTCAAGGCAATGCTCAAAGCTACACAACAGTCATGACTCAAGTGCAATCAAAATGAAGTGCAAACAATAACTCAACATAAAACAAGCAGAATGAAGGCATGAAGGCACCTCAGGCATGAACAGACTTGAAGCAACTGAACACAAAACTCAATGACTCAGTGGAACAAGACTATATTCTACATGCATCTAAACCATACATATGCAACATGAGGACATTCGAAATATGCAGCAGTTTCCAAGAGGAAACAACATGTATACATATATGCAGTAATGAACAAGACTGCAATACCAAAGGACAATCACACACATTATATATGTATGGAGACATCACATGAAAACAGAGGCAACAACAAAGTTGTGCCTAGACTACAAGACCACATGACACTACATCTACCAATTGAACACAACATATAAACATGAACCAAAGTTCATCAGTTCAGAGGTGACAATAGAGCATCAAGCAGAACAAAGCATCACACCATACATAGATACATGCGTGAACACACACATATATATGCAGTGGAAACCAGACCTCATTCCAAGCCAACAGTGAATGATGATATACAAATGTTATAACATGAAGCATAGTTTACAGAAAAATCAAAACAGTAGTAGTTCGAACAACAAAGTCGAGGAGTTGAAAAGGCAGTAGTGTGAATATAGTCACAGAAAAAATCAAGTCAACAGAAACGATCTGAAACAGTTGTAACGTGAACAAGTCAAAGTCTCAAAAAAAATTATGATGCCAAAGTCATAGCAAAAATCTACGGAACCAAAAGTCAAGCACATCAGGGAAAAGAAGGAACCAACTAAAGCAAGTCAATAATGAACAAGTCAGAGTAATCACCAGCATCTAATCAAAATCGAATGGCCAAGCAAAATTATCATGAAGAATTCAAACAGTATATACGAACGTACATTTAGGGATTTCATCCCTATATAACCCGGTTACATCACCGACAATTAAGTATTCCAGTTAAATCAAAAAATCACAGAGCCAAAATTCAAATTAAATCCCAAATCAATAACTCGAATCGAGTTCGAGCCAAAGCAAAACAACAGAGGAAGTAAACGGGAAAAATTCACATACCAAATTATACAGTCGAACTCAAGAAATTGGAGCGACCGAAAGCATATCACAGCCAGAAGTCGATTAACAAAGCAACGCAACGCAAATCCCTCAATTCAATCGATTGATTATAGAGCGGCATCTTCAATCACGAAGCCCTAATTTTGAAAGAGGAAAACAAGAGCGCTGTAGAATAATTTTTCACGAAATAAAGAAAAGGAAAGTCGGCCGAAGTATAGAAAGGAAGTTAACCTTTTTTTTAGGCCGGCTATTTGTTGTTTTGAGCTTAAACTTATAGGGCTTTGTTTTATTTTTAAATTGTAATTTTTCTTTTAAAATTTTCAAATTATAGTGTGTTCAATTAGGTTACGAGCTACGGTTTTGTAGTTCGAGAATTTGCAACTCAGTGGCTGAGTTGTGGTAACGTTTTGAGCGTAGAGTTAGGTTAGTCGATAGCGGTGTCGTAAGTTTACGTGTGTAAGCATCTGACTACTTAATTTCTAGTAGAAACCTTGGGGACAACATGTAGGCAGGGTTTTGCCGAAGCTGGGTAAATCTGTGTTGTTCTATTTCTGCTTTTATTATTCTGCTATTATCTGTGCTGCAATTATTATATATATTTCCGTATTAATTTTTATTATTATTAGTATCACCCTATTCAACCCCCCTCTAGGGTGAAATCGATCCTACAAAAAGATCGCTCAAGATTCCTTTGAAGAGTTGGTTCGCGCCAGGCTTAAGAGAGATGCAGCTATCGAAAAAGCAAAGGATGTCTACACGCTCGTTCAGCGCAAGATAGAAATGATCACAAACAAGGTGAGAGAAGATGTGATGAATAAGCTCAACCCACTTCTCATTCTCTATAATGCCAACGTTCTCAAACATAGAAATTTAGTGTGGCTTGGCGAAGACTACTCCTACCAGCTTCATCGTGCCTGGGAGTTTCTTGTCATGGAAGAGAAAAGACTTCACGGCTCAGAAAATGTCGATGTAAGTAAACTCAAAGGCGAAGTGTTGTTGGGCGATGAACCCAAAATATTACATGACATTCAGATTTCTCTTCGAAAAGAGTTTGTGACTGCTCCTTCGCATGAGGTGGACGAAGGATCTGAATCCGCACATTCTGACATTGCAACTGAATTGCCCTCGGTGTCTCAAGTCACAACCGGTTCTGCGATGAGCTCCTCGACCATCCCCGAGTACGATCTGGACAAACCCCGACTATCTCCGATCCTTGAGCGTAGTTCTGAAGATGCTTCGGCCCAACCTGGAATCCACACCGCAGAAGGTATTCCATCGATTTTTCCCTTCTCTCGTAAAGTTGGGATGTTATTAATCAATATTTCTAATCTTTTAGCCTCTCTCTTTCTTAGCCTTGGACTCGTCAAATATCTCTTTTCTTCCTCTTGGAGGATCTCAGCTGCAGTCGCAAACAGCCGCAACAGAGTCTGCTATAATTACAACTTCGGCCGCCGCTTAGAGTGCTCGCGAAGAGGCCTTCGTTTTTGACGATTAACTCATGGAGGCATTATTCAAGAAAGGAAGGAGACGCACATCTCGAAATCCCTTTTGACGTGGAAGTGGTGATCATAGGCTCCTCTGAACCCACTGGTGGGCCCAGTATGAAAGAGAGGATCGAGTGAGAGGAGCTCGAAAAAAGGGAGATGAAGAGCGAGCTAATTGATCCAGTCCCAGCTGAACCGATACCTTCCCCTCTTTAGAGGATCCCTCCTGAAGGAATGATTCTCTCGGAAAATGTTCCTCGTACTTTTGGTGCTGAAGATGCCCCCATCCCTCCTACCACCAAAGACGATACCGCCTCGGTCCAAACAGCTGGGGAAACTCCTTCCAAGAAAAGCCGAGGCGGCAAAGGATCGAAGAGGGGGCCAAGCAGTAGTTCGAAGGGAGCCACTCCGAAGAAGCGAAAGAGGGATAAGAAATCCAAAGAGTGACCTCCAAACATGCACATAATCCAAATATCATTTCTTTTTGTCGGTTGTATTCGTTTGGGCATGACCTTACGATTTTGTCTTGTATCTTGTACAATTGATCTGATGTGAATAAAAACTCTTCCGTTCTTGCGTATGACTTTTGCATTTACTTGTTTAAATGTCCGAACTGTAGCACTTTTCACTTTATGTACCTACAACCTGTTGGTTGTCGAATCGAACACTAATTTGATTAATCCATCTCAAGGCCTCTCAACAGTCGTGGTCTTGAGTCGTTGTAAACACGGGATATGGGCCTTAGTGTTAAGCTATCATAGCCACTTCTTGGATAATCACACTTCTATCCTCGATTTTCGGGTCGATAAGTGCACTGTGTGGATGGTCGGGTCTCGCCCTAGTCACGTTTATACTCCCACATCGTTTCCAAAGGATTTAAAGTAAATCAATGAATGGTCGGTTCACATCCATCGTGTTTTTCTCTTGTGCCCCTAAGTCCGGGGCATACATTAATAAGTAAGAAGGCTGGTTATGCTTGCTTTAGCCTTACACTATTTCCCGTCGAATCGTGGGATCGAGCTAGTAGATAGAAAACTGAGTCGTGTGTATTCTGGTCTTTAGCAGTTTGTATTCCTTCTGTCAATTTCAAGTCAGAATTACAGGAATAGAGAACGGTCGAAATCCACTCATCTATTCATGGAGTTTGCATTCTAGTCTGCATTATGGGAATTCAGAGTTATTCTGCGGGCGGTTGACTCATGCCCAATTTGTGTTCATACTTCGGTCTGCGCTACGGGGACTTAGAGTTTTTCCATGGGCAGTCGCGCTTCCGCCGAATTGTTTCTACTCCAATCCGCAGTCGGGGACTTAGAGATTTTGTCATAAAGTACTCTAGTCCGCAGTCAGGGACATAGAGATTTTGTCGAATCCTTTATACTCTAGTCCGCAGTCAGGGACGTAGAGATTTGATCGAATGGTTTATACTCTTGTCCCTAGTTAGGGACGTAGAGTACTCTAGTCTGCAGTCAGGGACGTAGAGATTTTGTCGAATGGTTTATACTCTAGTCCGCAGTCAGGAACGTAGAGTACTCTAGTCCACAGTCAGGGACGTAGAGATTTTATCGAATCGTTTATACTCTAGTCCACAGTTAGGGACGTAAAGTACTCTAGTTCGCAGTCAGGGACGTAGAGATTTTTTCGAATGGTTTATACTCTAGTCCGCAGTCAGGGACGAGAGTACTCTAGTTTGCAGCTAGGGATGTAGATATTTTGCCGTGGTCAGTCGTACTTCTGCCTGTGTGATTTGTATCTCGTTTTACCGCGTCGAGGCAGGAGTTGTCGAATGAACGGTCGGATCACGTTCATCTGCGGTATGGGATTCTGCCCCCAGCATTTAGGACGAAACTTGGCAAAGAGACGATCGATTCTCGTACACTTGGTAATTGCAGCTCTTCCCATCAAGTAGAGGAGGGAAGTAGGTGATGGATGATTAGATCACATCCACGCCAGGATAAGATGATCAAGCCTTGCATAGTTTGCTTTGTATTCTTTCTAGCAAACGGAATAATGAGTAATTAAGCGGGCAATTAAGTTGCATCCGTTTCAGGCTGCAATCATGTCCATTTGTTGAAAAGGGCATTTCACCAGAAGGACAAACTTTGCAGTCCAATTAGTTTCTAGGACACACATCCATAGAAATTAATTTCAAGGCCAAAGTCAGTAGAATAATTACTTTTAAGGACAAAGTCAGCAGTCCAATTACTTTCAAGGACATAATTTCATAGGTTTTTTGGCCTTAGAAACTAATTATTTTGCATTTTGTCCTTAAAAGCAATTATTTCAACTGTGTGTCCTAGAAACTAATTCCAATTGCTAGAGAGGCCCTTGTGGCTAATTTCCACTTGTTGAAATTTAGGGTTGATCAGCAGGTAGCTTGTCGCGACTACTTCAAGTTTAATATGAAGGTTGCTGAGTGGACAGTCAGTCATATCTACTTTCTATTGGATTCTAAACTTGTCGGGTTCTTTATTCTGTGCCTCGGTGTCCTAAATCAGGGGCATATGGTAGCCGATGAACGGTCGAATCATGCTCGTGTAGATAAAAAGCTCCACATGTTCTGGCATGATCTGCGAAAATTGATTGGTGCCCAACTCTAGGCACTTAGATACATGCATTGTATGCACGTGGTTTAATTCAAGTTGATCATAGTTCACAACATAACTGAAATCGAAATTAAAAAAATTAATTAAAAAGACATTAGGATAAGTCTCATTAATATGTAAATCAGCGTCGTGTGCTCGCTATCCCATTTTGTCCATAGCTCCTCCCAGTAGGACCTTGACCTTCAACGGTCCAGTTGATAATCAGAGTTCTTTATTGATTGGGTTCGGACGTTTCGGTCATCGTCTAACCGATATGTTCTTCGGCTACATCTACTCGTTATGCTCGCGAAGAACATCTACATGTCCAAGATATGCACAAGGCTAAATGGTCCGGAATTAATGGATAGTGGTCAATCACTTAGGGTCAGACTCGGGGAAAGTCTCGAGGAAATCTGATAGTCGCTTGGAGTCAACCATGGGGTCGCCTGGAGTCAAACACTGAATCACTTAGAGTCAGAAAATTGAAAGGCTTGGTAATAGGCACTCAGGGTCTCTTTGGGATTTTCTTTCGGAAAAACCTCATCTAACCCGAGCCCTGCTTCAGGTCACAGCCAGGGTTATAAAATCTCTCTTGGACTTGTCAAAACTCCCATGCAAGTCCTTCATGCAAGCCTTTCTATAAAGATCAAAATTACAATCCCCAGCCTTGAAAAGCTCCAAGCATTTTGTCTAAGAAGGTGCTAAATCTGCTAGTTTGGAGAGGTGAAGGAAGTTCCCACTATTGCTAGATCGACCTCGAAGCATAAGGCCATGGACAGAAGTTTGTAGATGGATATGTGAATAAGAACAATCGACTATGCTTCGTGAGCTTGGAACGATCGTAGTAGATCAATCGTATAGAAGCAATAATATTTCCATCTTAATTGATTGAGAGTCTAACAAAAAATGATCGGTCAAAAGGATGAGGGTGGAACGATTGATTCGATGGGCTATTGGGATGGTCGTACAAGAACGATCATATCGGAATGTTCACATATAATCAGCTGGCTAAGGGTCTAGCTAGAATGATCGTGTAAAACGATCATATAAGGATGAAGGACCGTGTTCAGTAAGCAGAAGTATCAACATTGTACGACCGATTATACACAAATCAAAACGTTCGGTCCCAAAAATGGGGTTGAAAACGATCAGATGATGGACGACTGTGTAGGGACGATCGGAGATAAGCGATTATGTAGAAAGGCAAGTAGCCTCTATCATATTGGTAGAATGAACGATGTGGACCATTGCAAAGAACGATCGGGTAGGATGTTGGGGTGAATGAATTTGTAGTGAACAACTATTTTCCTAGTGTATATAGTTCATAGCCAACTGCCGATCGTTCCTCCTTACACTAAAACTTGAGAATGCAAAGACATTCATGAACCATATGGCTACTTGGTCACTGATCTCATCATTTCTTCCTTTGGCAAGAGTGGTAAACATGGTTTCACGGCCTTGTAAAGCAGTTTCCATTTAGACTTCTTTCAAATCTGAGTAGAATAGGAAACTTGTCAATCAAAAGCTGGATCTATCTCGCGAACACGGAAATTCGCCAATAGAAAATGAGATCCAATCAAGCTGAGAATTCATTTCTCAATGAAAGCACCAAAATGTTGACGCTAGAAATGGGCATCAACACCCGTAGAATCTTATAAATATTAAGCAATGGAAGAAATAAAAAACAAAGAATAAAAATAAATGAACACGTAGATTTTTATAGTGGTTCGGCAATCTTGGCCTACATTCACTTCATACTTTTATTAATCTTTCATTAGATTACAATTGCTAGAGCATTTACATCAGCTAGGATCCATTGATACAAGTTTCAAGAAATAAAAATGGCAGAGCCTCTAGAGCAGAAAGAAGAAGATGAAGTCCCCCTTTCTGAAGCTATGCCTGCTGTATTTATAGTAGAAGACGTGCACGGATCGGGCTGAAACTTTACAAGGAAATCCCCTAGGTCCAGTAGAGCCCACCATATCGATCGGCCATGTTACTTAATGATCAATAACGATCGGCACATATGTAGCCAATCCTTTCTATTTGCTCTAAACAACTCGTGGTCATTTTTGGAGGATCCTAAAGGCTTTCTTATATTGCTTCTAGAATATGGGATCATTCTTGGTTACAGATTGGAAGTTATAGGTTGTTCTAAGTCGAAGGCAGAACATACATCGAAATATACCGATCGTTTTGTCGTACCCACCAATAACGATCGGCCTTCCTCTCATCTCCATTTTGGGATGCTCGATCGTCATGGTATGCTCAACTTGCCACTTTGTTGATGTCCTGAAAATCTTACATGGATTGGCTTCATGGATGTCAAGTTATTGAATATTCATGGTGACTTGAGCAATTTTCCTGGGTCGTTCTCTGGTCGATCCAAACAAGTCGTCGTCTCATTCGTAGCTTGTATACATGGACTTTAATCAATTCCAAACTTGAGATATAACTTCACGGGACTAAGTTAGCGACTTCATATTTGCTATACTTCGATTTGGTTCTGGTTCGAATCTGTTTGACTATCGTCTATAGTACTATATACAGCTGGCTCTTCAAGCTATCGACTATCCGTTCCTGGTCAAATCGGTAGTATCGCGGCTTCGCTAAATGGCGGGATAACAATAATCACTACAAGAAAATCATATTTCGGTTGCAAAAATTGGTGGCGTTTGAATGTAAATGCAACTAATAATATTTCACCTCATTATATAAATGTAACAAAAAATATTTCACTTCCCACCTTTATAAAATAAATTCCACGCTTTCCCGAATAAACGTAACCCAAAAGATTACCGCCTTGTTATTCCTTTGCTACTTAGAAAAATTCAACCCTTTCCCCCAAAATAAGCAACCCTAAATCAAGTACATTAAACAATCAAAACTAGATGTTTGACTCTTGCCCCAATCCTTGTTCCCTGAATAACTTCAAACCCCATCTCATTTTTTCCACTGCAACCTCGCAAATTCATTCAGCGGCACTATTTTCATTTGACGTAGCATTCACCATAATCTTCTCCGCTTCCGCTCACTTCATGGGTATGCATTTTACGACGCGAATCTGAAGTGAATTTTTTTTTAAATTAATACGAGTCTATTTCGAAATTTGCATTTGTAGTAGAGACAAGTTTACGAAATTGAAACTTAATTTTGATGGTTAAAATTTTTGATAATCGAAATTTGTATATGTAGTAGAATTTTTGATATACGAGATAAAATCATTTGTTACAAATTGAATTACAAACTGATATGCGAGACATATTTGGCTTTCATGTGTTTGTTATTTTTCTATGTTTCAACACAGGCTTGTTGTTCTACTTATAAATCATTGTGTTTGAAATTAAATTTGGAGATGGATGTTATTATATTTTTAATTTAAGAATATGTATTACTGTGGTTGAATAACTTACCAGGTGAAGCTGGAGATAAAGCTATCCTTGCTAAACTAAAGTTTAAATTGATTTTCATGACTCTTTTTTCCAATTGAATATAAAAGTGCCTTGGTAAGCAATTTTATTATACATGTGAAAACGTTTCCATGTTTTCTTATTTTTGATTTTTGAGTTTCTATTTGTAGTTATAAAAACTGTTATATATGTACCAACTGCAGAATCGAGAGTAATAATACGTGTTAAGAGAAAAAGTGGCATAACCGAAAGCCCTATAAAAGATCACGGTACAGTTTTGAAGATTCAACTTCTATAATTTATGTTTAGATACCATTGTATGTTTCACCCATATTAAGCATTCACTGAGTTATTTGGATATATATTTTCTTTTTATTTGAGTAAATAGAAAAAAAGAAATGGCTTCACAGTTAGGCGTCTTTTGAACTTAAGAAATTATGAAGCTGGGCTGCTTCGGAATTAATAGCAAGTCACATGCTATGATTGTTGGATGTGTATGACCAAAGATAATGGCATACATAGAAGAAAGGTCAATGTGTATGAGTGAGGCTTTGTGATATTATTACCATTTCATATCTAAGAATGGACTTTACTATCTTCCTTGCTATATTTCTCTTCAATCTATGTTTGTAATATTAATTTTAGTACTAACTCTTATATCATGTACCAACTGCAGAAATATACAAGCCAATATTCACCTCCTTTTCTTTTCTGTATACATGCGATTACCCTTTGTAATTATATTATAACAGCAAAAGTTACATTTGAGATCAAGATCCAAAAACTTCTTGGCCAAAGAAGACATGGCTAAGCATTATTTCGGATGGACATTTGTGCTTTGAAAAGCATTTAGTACTGTGAGTTCTTTTGTGAATTTTGCTATTTTTATTTTTTGTCCGATAGCGACCACTTACCAGCTTCTTTTTACATGCCTTAAGTTATGAAATAGTAAGATTTTCCTTTTGCAGTCCAATAGTTTGATGAAACGACTAACAGTTATAAAAAGTTAATGTATTACAATGAATAATTGGATGATTTAGAGAGTATTAACAAGGGAACAAAATATATCCAGCTAATTGGCTTTGATTTTGTATCAATTTGATAGTGTATCCATTTCTTTGTTTCTTTAAGATCAAAAACAATAAAATTTCTCACTGAAGAGATAACATTCTCCTTCATTACATGCCTCAATTACCTCTTCGCTGTTTGAAATTGAATCCTTGATATCATTTTTGGCAACTGAGTGCATATTTGATGATCATGTTCTATATTGATTTGTCTATTTAGATCATCTTCTATTTGAACTGCAACTAATTAAACTTTTAAACTTCTCTATCTACAGAAACTGATATGCATGTATTTCTTCCTCCCTCGCGTTCCTTATTTTTTCTGTTTTTTAACTTGCGTTGATGTTGGCACTTTTATATTGGTGTGTACTAAACTCGGATACAACAATATTTCCTATCATATTCAAATCACGCGTAGAGTTATACAGTTGTGCAAACACACCTATATACTAAGACAAACACATACTGACATGCACACTCATATACGCACACACGCACTCACACCTGTCCATAAACATATGAAAAAAATCGATAAATAATAAAATTTTAATAATGCTAGAAGCATTTTCCTATGTGGCAGCAGTAGCATACTAATTTTAAAGGTGAAAAAGATTACAATAGCTACATCTACCTTCTCCTTCTAAATCAGGCTCTTGCAATCGTCAAGCTACCAGCTATTGAAATAAAATCAGAATCCACTTCAGCAAGCAATTTCTTATTATCGTCAACCACATAATCGTAAGTCAAACAGCAACTTCTTTGACGTTCCATAACTTCTGTATATTATTACAACTTCAATTACGAACCATTGAGTTCCATGTATTGTTTTCAGCTGATAGACAAGCTCAATTTGAGACACTAGAGTACACCGATGATGATTATGAGAAAGATCATGTGCACATTGTGAAGGTTGAAGAAATTAATCTTCTTTGATATCTTCCTGCTGGAAAACCTTGTTGAGTTTTATAGTTGAATCTTTCATATTCTTGTTATCAACTAAAAAGTTGTTACGTATGTCTTTGTAGCATTGACCTCTGTTTCTCTTTTCAATATTGAGCCAGGATTTCACCCCTATTAGTGGAAAAATGCAAGTAGTATGGAAGAGCACTGCACATTGGAACAAATCATGGAAGTTTATCTGATCGAATGATGAGTTACTACGGTGATTCTACTTGGGAATGGTAATTGATTATGTTTTACATAACTATTTTATTTCCTTATCTAGAATATGACGATAAAATCTATACAAATGATCATCAAACAGGTTAAATCAGCATTTGAATTTGCATTAATTTGCCGGGAATTGGATTACCATAATTTTGTTTTTTCAATGAAAGCCAGCAATCCAGTCATCATGGTTCGAGCTTATCGCTAATTAGTGGCTGAAATGTATCTAGACGGTTGGGATTATCCATTGCATCTAGGAGTTACTGAGGCTGGAGAAGGTGAAGATGGAAGAATGAAGTCTGCGATTGGAATTGGAACTCTTCTTCAGGTAATATTCTTTTCCAATATCATTGCCATGCTTCCTAGTTTTCAAGATAGCTTGGTGCAAGTTGATTTTTTAAGCCCTTCTATATCTGTCAAACCATATTTAGTCCTCTTCTCCCCTCTACTTGGTATGTTTCTATAAAAAAATATTTAGAGTAGAAGAATGCCATTATTCAATTAAGCATAATACAAGTACTTTTTGACATTGTGATGATCAAAATGTTTTATGCACTCTTTTCGACATTGAATAGCACTTTACTTGGCATCTAATAATGCATAATGTGACTTTGTCATGTGTCGTAAACTTTTACACTATAATTCATTTAAACTATCCCAGTACATATATTATATGATTCCATGTGCAAGCATGTTTGGACAAGGAAAATTTACCGTTTCTTTGTTAATTTTGGGATATAGGCTACTGGTACAAAATAGAGAGGAATGATGTAGTTTATATATATATATATATATTATTTTACAGGATGGATTAGGTGATACAATTAGAGTTTCACTCACTGGACCACATGAAGACGAAATTGTTCTTAGTAGAAAATTAGCCAACCTGGGAATGCAGGCTTCTAAATTTCAAAAAAGAGTGGTAAGTTTTTAACTCTAGTTCGTTCTACACTATTTGAGGAACATGTTATAAAAGGAATAAGAATTTAAGAATTAATCAGTTGTAATTTGTACAGTTTCCTTTTGAAGAGAAGCGTAGACGTTATTACAGTTTCCGGAGAAGAACAGAGCAACTTCCTTTACAGAAAGAAGTATACTTCAACTTTCAATACAGATGTTATATATAACTCAGTTCTAACTAAAATTTCTCGATTTATAGGGAGAAGAGGTTGATTATAGTGGAGTTCTACATAGGGATGGTTCGGTTTTTATGTCTGTATCACTCGATAAATTGGAGGTAAGTTTTAAATTAGCCTTGTTCTTAAGAAATTTTGCGATACGAAGAATGTCCCCTACTTATTTTTTCATGATAGCTAAGTTGTATTGATGATAGTTCCTCACTGTCAAACACCAGAACTTCTAGACAAGTCTCTTGCAGCTAAACTCGTGGTTGGCATGCCATTTAAGGTCTGTTTTGATAAGTTATTTTATATTTTTATTTTATTATAACAGAAGAATTTTGGACTTTTCTGGCTACTGAGAAGTCAGGATTTGGCAACGGTTGATTCAATTTTGCTCAGAGAGCTTCCTCCTTCGGAAGATGTTGATTCTGTGTGTAAATTTGATCTGTTAATCCTAACGTTAATTTCTTTAGTTTAATGATTTTCCATGAAATGGTTAAAAATTTAATCTTTTATCCCAGAGATTGGCTCTAAAAAGATCGATTTATGTCCGCATGGGAGTTTTGGTACCTTTATCCGAACTGTTTACTAAACAACTTCCCAATGTTATTGCACTGGTAAGTCTTCAAGAACTTTAAACTAGTGACTACAAGCTTTGCCTGAAGGTAAAACCTTTTAAAATCCATTGAATCATAATGTGCAAAGTATGAGACCGTTAAATTTGGTCCTTTATCAATCAAACAAAAATGTGGGTTTTCCCAACATTCTTACAAAAGGATTAAATTT
This sequence comes from Allium fistulosum, assembly GCA_030737815.1. NCBI lineage: Eukaryota > Viridiplantae > Streptophyta > Magnoliopsida > Asparagales > Amaryllidaceae > Allium > Allium fistulosum. The sequence continues at coordinate 1,250,225,511 of CM060905.1, forward strand.
TGTTTCATTTGATACTTTTTAATTTTAATTTTATTATTTTTTAATGTAGGCACTAGACTAGCTGTGACACTAAGAGGTGATGAACCCTATGAAGATGTCAATATACTTAAAGAAGTTAATGATATCATACACACACATATATAAATATATATACACACACACACACATATGTATGTATGTACACACAAATATATATATATATATATAAGAAGGAAAATATTCATATACTTATATCCCCTCCGATTCTTCTTTTATTTAATATATTACCATATATTGCTTTCCAGTTCAATGTAAAAGTAAACTTGCAATATACCATGCGTAACAAATTCTCATGGACTCATAGCAGCTCACTCTAGCCCCCAAGTTGCACTATACATAAAATACAAGGTCTCTCACACACACACAAGCAGCTGACTCTAGCCCCTAAGTTGCACTAGCATAAACCTGAATTTACGCATGCCAGTTTACAAGGTGCACATGGATGCACAAGTGCAAGTGAGTGTTTTGTTGAGTATTCAGGTGTGTGAAAGTATGGCAAGGCATGCATGAGTGAGAATATGTGTGGGGCGCGTGTGTTGTTTTGAACTGTACGGGTGAGTTTAATTTGAGCATGCTTGGATAATAAAATAGGGAACTATGATGAAATGAAAAATTATATAACAGGGAAGTTTGATCATGTAATCTTATACTTATTTAATTATATAATAGGAAAGTAGGCCAGCATCTCCAGTTAGAGAGCCCAAGAGATTGTTGAAGCTTCGGAAGGATATACTTGTATAATGTTGTAGATGTTTGATCTCATATTTGAAGTCCTACGAGTTAACGTAATTGTTTGACTATCTGTTGTGCTTTCACTTGTGTAGGCATCAGACTTTTGAAGAGAGCAAATTTGGACTTGATGATGCTAGCTTTCACTTGTGTATGCAACAAAGAATTATGGGTAATCAAACGTTTTGTTAGCACTAGTTAGATATAACATTTATTAGTACCCAATGTGTAAATTTGTATACAAATGGTTATTGTATGTGAGTTAGGTCATTTTGTCGAAAAACTATTGTATTGTAATGGTTATGGATATTTTATTTGATTATATGGTTAATGTGTTTTTAACTTATTTGAATATGATGATTATGTGAGTGATTGTTGATTGATATAATAGAACCAAAATAGACCATTAACAGAAAATAATAGCATGAAAAAATGATGTAAAATAATAAACAACTTTTAATAGCGTTTCAAAAACGCTACCGAAATATATATAGTGGCGTTGAGTAAATGCAACCGTAAAATAGGGGTAAAGTTGGAAATTCTATTAGTAGCGCCAAAAAATCTTTTGGTGGCGTTTTTTAAACGCTACAAAAAGATTTATGGTGGCGTTTGAAAAACGCTGCCAAAAATGCATTTATAGTGGCGTTAAAATAAATGCAACAAAAAATCAGGGATTTTTAGTCGCATGTTTTCTCGCGGCGTTTATCAAAACGCCACCAAAAGTTTTTGTAGCGTTTTTTGAGCGCCACAAAAAATAAAATTTCTTGTAGTGAATTATATAATGAATTCAAAAAATATATATAAATATGTTTAAAACATTTGTAAAATTAAGTTTTTTTATTGCAAAGTCAAAAGAAATACATACATATATATATTAAATATATATTTATATATATAATATGATAATAAATACATATTAATATCTTTAAAATACACAAATGTATATATATTAAAAAAAATATGTACCTATTATTGTGCACGACAAAATGTTATTTTTTTATTCTAACATGTATTTTAAATTAATATTCGTACGAACATTATTTAAAAATCTATAAAAATTAATAAAAATATTATTTTTAAACATAATTTGAAATTTATAATATTAGTAAAAAAATTGAGTGATATTTTATAACATTTAAAACTTAATTTTACAATTTTAGAACAATTTTAATTCTATTTTTAATTTCGGATAGTATTTAAAATTTAAATTAAATAATTTTTATTACCGAAAGTATATTAAGTAAAAATCTAATTTTATAAAATATAAAACATATTTATGATATATATATATTATAATTACTTTACCTAATTAATTAATTTAAATAATATTATATAGGTACAAAAATTATTTTTTATTTATGACGAAATTATTTTAGATATGAAAAATATTTATATAATATTTTAAAACTATATTTGAATAGAATAAGAAATAGAATTTGAATTACAAAGCTTCTATATAATTAAGTGTTGTATATAAAATTAATTAAAAAAATTTGTTTTTTTATTTGTATCTTGTACATCATAAGTGAATATATGTCATAATTTTTTTTTATAAATATATAAGTGTATATAAATATACAGCCAATTTAATTGTGATAATATATTCATATTATAGAATCGTTACCTAACTAACAATATAATATACATGATATAAATAATGTTAATTCCTTTATTTCAGCGACCTAAAACTTTGCGACTTAAGAGGAGTTTTGCGACCTAACGATGTCACGACTTAGGGAACTCTGCGACCTAAGGAATTCTACGACTTAAGGAGCTTAACGGCTTAAAGAACAGAATGACTTAGCGACCTAACTGCTAAAGGAAGCTCGCAACCTACGACTTAGTGAAGCTGCGACCTAAGCTACAGGAACGTCACGACCTAAGAATGGTCCGACCTAAGAATGTCACGACCTAACTCTTGAAGCAGTTCAGCGACCTACGACTTAACTATTCAGAGGACCTACAACCTACGGGCAGTAGCGACCTAACGACTTAGGGGATATTGCGACCTAGCAGTATTGCTACCTAAGCGACCTAGTAGGCTACGACTTAAGGAAGTCTCCGGCTTAACTACAGAGCCAACTCAAGGGATCTACGACTTAAGACTTGGAGAAAGTACCTGATCAGGAACAACTAATACAACTGCTTCTATCTCATCGCCGACTTAAGAGTCTACGACTTAAGAGTCTGCGACTTAAGAGTCTGCGACTTAAGAGTCTGCGACTTAAGAGTCTGCGACTTAAGAGTCTGCGACTTAAGAGTCTGCGACTTAAGAGTCTGCGACTTAAGAGTCTGCGACTTAAGAGTCTACGACTTAAAACCTACCTTAAGTCGAGACTGACCTACCACTTGTTCGAATGAAGCCAAGTGCAACTTCACCAGCTAATTTCTTAAGTCGCAAAGAGACTGCGACCTAGCTTAGGTCGCTCGCGACCTACGACCTAACTAAGGTCGTTCGCGACCTAAGACTTAGCACTTTTTCTGCCCAGAATTCAGAGCCGCTCCTATAAATACCCCACCATTTCCAACATGGGAGAGACTTTTGGGCAAATCATTTCTTCAAGCGTCCATACTCTGCTGCACTCACAATTCATTCAACAAGTAAAGATCTTCCAACACTCAAGGCACTACAACAAGCTTCGTGAAGGACTTCATTCATCCGACACAGATTTAACAAGATTCATCACCAAAGTTTGAGCTAGTAGTCGAGATTGTTGTGTGATCAAGTTGCATTGTATTTGACAAGTGATTTGTATCGAATTGTAACCGAATCAGCAATAAAAGACTATAAAGTGGACGTAGGCTCAATTACGGGCCGAACCACTATAAATCTGTTGTTCATTTACTGCTTTTCTGCTATTTTCAGCTTATATTCTGTTCCCGTACCAACGGGTGGTGCTTTCACAATTCTATTACACACACCGGGTGTTGGCGTTCACTTTTTAGCGTTAACATTTTGGTGCTTTCACTGAGAACCCAACTCAGGTGATCATCCACCGTTGCTTCGCAAAGATTCATAAAAAGAACCTCTCTTAAAAACCAGATCCGAAATAATGGCTCCTGGAAGAAGAGGTAGACCTATCAGATCCAGAAATGCTCACGAAGGGACTTCCGCTTCCCCAACAACAGACCAAGCAACTCCTACCTTTGGAGTCACCAGGGCTGAATTGGACGACGCAGTTTCTGGATTATACCAACAGATTGAAACCCAAAATGCTTTGATGATGGATAGATTAACTGCTCTGCTCGGGGCAAATCGTCAACCAGAAAACCATCAAACTACTCTTCCTGAAATGCCACCTTTCCAAGCTGATGGTTCTATGCCGCAACCAACTTGTCATGAACATATGCCTGGGCAAACTTCCGAGGGAAGAACTGATGCTTGCCCGGAGGTGTCTTTGAACAATAAAGAATACCTGTCCGAAATGGTTAGCTGCATCATGAAAGAGAGCATGCAAAGGGAAGAGGATGAGAACGACTGGGGATTTGCACCAAGCAGAACTCCGTTTACGGAAAGGATCCTGAAAGCGGAATTTCCAAGGAAATTTGCACCTCCTACTATCCAAGCCTATAGGGGAACGAGTGACCCTAATCATTTCCTATACAAATACGATTGGCATATGACCGGTGCAAGAGCATCAGACGAGATCAAATGTCGATACTTTCCAGTATACCTGGAAGGTGTGGCTTTACTTTGGTTCACAAAGCTTCCAATTCGGTCTGTTGATAAATTCTCCGACTTAACGCAAAAGTTCAAAGAACAGTTCAGATTGTATGCTTCAAAAGCTAAGGATATAATGTCACTGTCTAACCTTGAACAAGCGCCCGGAGAATCAATCAAATCTTTATTGAGCCGTCACAAAGCTCACCCATCACAAAGCTAAGCGAGCCTTACAAATCATTTATTAAAGCAAATACCAAGCAACAAAAAATTCCATATTCAAATCCTATACAAGAAGAACCTCACATAAAAAGTTGGCAACTTCACTGGGGCAAGCCTTCGTTAACCAGTTGTGATTGTCAATATGAACAGACATCCAGCTAGGTAACTCGCGTTTGTCCCATGAAGTTATTCAACAGTGAAGTCCACTTCTTCAGATAGGGCAATTTACTTACAAAAGGAACGAAGATACGCTTGGAAATGATAATAAAAGATCGCTAATGGGCAGATGATGGGAGAACATGGCCAAGCAAGCACGGAAGCAACCAAAAGGAATTTTGCTCCTCAATAAAAGGGCCGGTAGAACCACCGAAGGGACACCTTCCCAAGCAGAAGGAACAGGGCCCTTGCTAACTGATCGTGATGCATCCGATCAGGCAGCTTGCGTCCGTCCCGTGGATCTACTCGCCCCTGAGAAGCAACCTTCCTGGCACACCAACCAACCAATGCTCCTTCCCAAAGGTCAACAAAGCCCTCTAACGAGGCACGCCAATAAATGAAAGTGCTTCTCTCAATAACAAGATTGGTGGAACCACCGGAGGGGCACCTTCCCAAGCTGAAGGAACAGGGCCCTTGTTAATTGGTTGCGATCGTTTGTGCAAACGAACATCCAATCAAGCAACTTGCGTCCGCCCCGTAGATCCACTCAACCATGAGAAAGTAACTTCCAGGCAATTTCAAAAGCCCTCTTCGGAGGCACATTTCACCCGTGTAGAAGTGCAAAATGCTTCTCTTCGGAGACCCACTTCACCAGTGATGAAATGCTAAAAAGCCCTTTTCGGAGGCACATTTCACCCGTGTAGAAGTGCAAAATGCTTCTCTTCGGAGACCCACTTCACCAGAGCTGAAATGCCAAAATTGCTTCTCTTCGGAGACCAAAATTTCTTCTCTTCGGAGACCAAAATTGCTTCTCTTCGGAGACCAAAATTGCTTCTCTTCGGAGACCAAAATTGCTTCTCTTCGGAGACCAAAATTGCTTCTCTTCGGAGACCAACATTGCTTCTCTTCGGAGACCAAAAATTGCTTCTCTTCAGGGACCAAAATTGCTTCTCTTCGGAGATCAAAATCGCTTCTCTTCAGAGACCAAAAGACCTCTTCAGAGGTGTACTTCACCTTGCTTGAAGTACCAAAAATAAACCCTTTACTGGGGCACAAAATCGAAACCTTCTTCAGAAGCTCATTTCACTGTGCAGGAAAATTCACTTTTAAACAAATAAAAGTGATCATTCCCAAAAGTTGAAGTGTTCTTCAGGAAGAAAGAGAAAGTAAAAACTTCTCTGAAGACGAGATATACTCTATTAAAAGCAGAATGATTCTTCCCTTAAAAGTGAAGTAGTTATTCTCTGAAGTAAGAATATCAGTCTTAAAGAAGCTAGAAATGTTGCAATGCACTTGCGGTATGAGGGCAACACTATATAATTTAATTGTATTAATAAAAGCAACATGCCACAAGTTCATTGCAATATCATAAAAAATAGATGTGGAATAAATGTATTCCCAAACACAGACAAAAAGTTTGTACAAGTAAAAGGAATCGTTTATTCTACACCAAAAAAGAGAAACAGATGCATTCTCACATACACAAGAATTTGTACAGGTAAAATAGCTATTTTATTCAATACTATGGAAACTTTTTACATTGTGCAGATTACAAAAAGGAGCGGAGACCGATATCCGCACAATCTCCGGTCAATACATGCAAAAAGCAGAAAGGTCAAAATCAAACTCATTTCTCCTTCTTCCCACCCTTGGAGCCTTTACCCGGCCTGGTAATTAGTTTCGGAGGACGTATTGGAGAAGAAGGAGAAAGAGACTCAGCCGGATCGACTTCTGCTTCATCTCCAGCAGCAGAAGAGCTTTTCTTTCCTTTCTTCGAAACCACACGTTTCCCCTTCTTCTTGGAAGAAGACTCACTCCCCGGAGTAAGAAATGTAGAAAGCTTTGTGTCGTAGTCAAAAGACTGCTCCGGGGTCTTCTCACTATCTTCCAGATCTTCTGCTTTCTGCTCCTCGGAAGCAGGTGGTTCGTCCAAGCCTTGAAGGGCTGCTATCTGTTCTTCCTGTGAACCTGGTTGAGAAGCTGGAAGAGGAGTAACTTGAGAAGAAGGAGGAACGACAGCTGAAGAAGGAAAAATTGGTGCAGTTTCCGACGCGTCCGCTGCATAATAAAAGAAATCAAAATCAGTATTCTCCGAGAAAAAAGAAGACAGTGGATCGTCAAAGCTTAAGTAATAAGTAAGGAGTTCGTCGAACTCGGTTAAGTCGAATAAGCAATTCACTGAATTCGTCTCGTCAAAGTTACCTGGATAAGTCGGTTTGGCAAGATCAATCTCAAATTCCCGAGCCTGAAAGTCCTTCATTGCCTCTTCTTCTGTAGGAGTGGTCACAGTTTCTTGGGCAACTTTAGCTGGATGTAAAGAATGAGAGCTGGAACCCGTAATATTAACATCGGCTGAAGTTGAAGTATGAGCAGGGGCAGTTAAAGGAGCTTGCTCTTTTGGAAACTCTTCTCCCGTTGATTCAGCCCGTACTTTAGCAAGCTGCTCCTTCCCCTTAACAAGAGCGGCACGAGCCTCATCATCAAGATAAAGCTCCTCAAGTTCCGACTCATCATAGCCGGCTCCGCCAAGCATGTCAGTTGCGACTTCCCACACTTCAGCCAGTGTAATTTCATAATCAGGACCCAGAAAAGCGAGACTCCCACGACCCAGAACACTGTGTAAATAAAAGTCGAATAAGGTAGAGCTGATGTTTGCTTTCGTCGCCTCATGTGATTGCTCAGCCGCTTCCTTTTCGGCAACGGCAGCAACCCGACCAGCAATAACCGCATCACGCTCTGTCTCAGCTTTAGCGAGTCGAGACTTTAGTAATTCAATCTCTACGTTCTGGGAGGTGACCTTTTCCCGCAGTTCGGTGTTTTCTATGCGATATTTCTCAGTAATGTGCTGTTCGGCGGCAAGCTTCATTTCGACATCTCTTTTTGCAGCATGTGCATCCCGCACTTGCTTCTGAAAGACTTCTTCTTTTTGAGTGTGCGATGCAGAAGATGAGGCGAGATCTTCCTTAAGTCGCTTGACTTCAGATGCAAGCTTTGCGTTGTCGTCTGCAATGCTCGTCATCTCCGCATCATGCTGCTTACGCCATTTGTCCCATTTTGATTTATCGTTCTCCATGGTCATCATCGCCTCAAGGTTCATATGGTTGACCCTTTTAAGTTCATCAACCAGCTTCTGCCATCCAGACATTCTTTCAATATCAACCTTGACAGCATCGACATTTCTCAACATTGCCTGCTTATCAATGGGAACCAAATCTAAGTCAAAACGGACTCCTCTTAGACACCAATTCGGAAATCGGCTCTGAAGTGTTGGAGGGCCGTCTTTAACTTGATATTGTGGCCTGTTAATGATGGTTTGAATATCAGATTCTTTTAGAGGAGGAGAGCCGGCCGGAATATCAGAAGAAATGGGAGCGTTAGTCTTCTCAGAAATAGCAGACGCATCACTTGGCTTAGACCGTTTGCTCGATTCATCAGTAATATGAGTCTTCCCTTTGTCATCATAAGACTTTCGCTTATGAGAATCGTAAGTTCTGTAAGAAGAATCATATCGATCAGCATCTCTTCTTCTCTGCCGCTGCTCATAATCCCATTTTTCTTGAGCCTTCCTTTGGGCCCGTTCCTCATCTGTCTCTCTCTGGTCACCAAGATATTTCCTAAAGTCATAGGATCCACGACCTCCATGGCGCTGAAATGAGTCATAGTATGAGCCGGAGCGCCCCATCGGAGAATCTGAAAATGGAAAAGAAAGTAAAGTTTAGAAATTTCCAGAGAGAAAGAGTAAATGCTTATAAGTGCAGAAAAATCCTAAGTGTGTGCGGCGTGCGAACTACGTGCGTCAAACTACAGACCACGCTTTAGTGCGGGAACGGAGACGACAGGTGTAGAAGGCGTCGAGGTCTGTTTCAAAGAGGAAGTCGCTTCAACGACAGGAGAGTTCGCCTTTGGAATATTATCCTTGAAAAGCTCTTGAGAAGTTATCATTATGTCACTCAAGTCATCGAAGGTGTCATCATTATGATGCTCAGCAGAATTCTCCTTCTCAACTTCCACATCAATTGATTTTTCAGAAATTCGAGGATTTTCTTCCTCTTCAATAATTGGAGCAAGTGCCGACTTGCTGACTGACCCTACAACATCGGTGGATGCGGAACATTTTATCAAAACAGCCTCTACGACAGGTGCTTCTGATTCAATTTCTTCTACAGAAGCTGGGGCATTCGAGGCCTTTGCTCGAGAGCCCGAAACAGCTAACGTTTCCGCATCAGAACTAGAAATTTCATGAATCTGGGTCGATCTAGAAGGATGTAAAAGACCAAAACTGGTGCAGAAATTCATCTTTCAGCAAGAATTTGGCACTCGTCTCTTCAACATCAACGGCACTCAAAGTATCAAAAATTAACTTGTGACCGGTATCTCGAAGTGGAGGGGGAAGTGCTGCAAAAAGAAAGAAAGGAGTTAAGCATTTCACAGTTCGAGTTCTGAAAAGTCTTAAAAACAAATTGGAAAGAGGCAATCTTACTTCCGACTCTCCAGATGGCATAAAATCCCGGAGGACAGCGGACGTAAAAGAATTGAGTCAAGAACCCGTGGGCGCTTTCGGGCAAGTCCAGAATTAGCTTACGGTTCCTGGCACTCCTCACAAGTGTAATAGAGGGATGATCTTTGTTCTTTGCAAATGTGCACAAGAAGCGAATTTCAGCAAAACTGGGAAAACGATCCAACGTTCTCCTGAATAGCACACACAGTCCCAGCAGGATGGAGTATCCATTAGGGTGCAGTTGAAAAGGGGAGATAGATAGCCGAAGGAGAAGTTCTCGAAGACAATCATTAAAGGGCGGAATAGCTCCGCTCAAGCACATCTGACGATTCACAGCAACAAAGCCAAGAGGCGGCCTGTCAGCAGTGTCGCTTGACCCAGGAAGTAAAGCATCTGCTTCGACAATACCGAACTGGATGCACAATTGTCTGAAGACTTTATGACTCAGAGTAGTAGAAGTCCGTTCCGGAGGGTCGTTCAGTGGAGTAGCAATTGGAAAAGCTTCTCCAGCTATTTCCAAGTCTTCCTGTTGAGATGCCATTCTACACAAGGAACTGGACGATCAAATATTAAGGTGCACGTTTCCTAAAAAAGAGTGAAGTGTTGTGCAAAACTAACGCAATAACAAGGAAATATAAATGAAACTAACTTAGTTGATACTTGTCGATTATAAAGTTTCGGGGCTTGGTATCTTAAGTCCAAGAACAGTGTTGTGTTGATGCAAATAAATCAGCTTTAGTTGATCATTTCAATTTTGCTTTAATACTTCACTTAGATTTGTTAGTTCACAGCATTTCATTCGCGAAGTTCATTTAAGTTTGATATTCTTTGTCGACTAATCTGTCATTTGATGTGGGCAATCAATGGCAGTATATTCGTCCCATTTTTTCTGTGAATGTTGCTTTTAAACAGGTTATTAGCATTAAAGTTAAGGCAATCTGAAAAGAAGTACAACAAAGTCTAAAACAATTCAAATTCAAAAATCAGCCAAATTCTGCCTAAATTTCTAAGTCCTAGGTCGTTCACGACCTAACATAAGTCAGAGCAATTTTAAGTCGTGCTGTCCAATTTGAAGCGTTCAGGGCTTTGTGAATTTGTTTCAAGTACTAGGTCATTCAGCGACCTATCATAGGGCGGGGCATATTTAGGTCGCACAATGTAACTGTGGATCAAGGCAATGCGATTTACTCCATGTCCTAGGTCGCATACGACTTAGCATAGGTCGAGAACTCTTAGGTCGCAGAAGAGGTTGGTCAGCTTCGTTTTAGTCGCGGATGTTTTTTTTTAGATCGCAAGGCTTAGGTCGCCGAGAACCTTACGACCTAACTTTTAAAGTCGTCCGGATCTGCTAGGTCACTGGCTTCCTCTCCAAACAATCTTACTGGGTCCAATAACCCGATACTGCTAGTATAAAGAAAACGATTCATCCTCTTCTTGAATCCCATTCATCTCTACATACCACCGAATCGCCCAGTAAATCAATTTCAAGTCCTTCAATTCATTGCGAACACTACCGCGCATTCACGAATCATGTCAACGTGTCGATTGTGACAATCATTCAAAAAACGAAATTCAAATGCATGGAATTAAACTTGGGTTAGAAAACATGGACTCATGATTGGGCGGCGATTATGGTGGGATGAAAATCGAAATTCACTTACGTAGTTTGTTAGAAAGGATGAATCGTCGTTCAAACAAGTTGAATTCTCCCTTGGAGGTTCGAAGATTTGTCAATAGCAACGGGAAATTAGAGCAGAAGGATTAGGAAGAAGAAGGCGACTTAACAGTTTATATGGGCTGAGAATGGAAGGCGAGTAGGCACGAAGTTTTAGGTCGTCCACGACTTAGCAAGGTTGAATCGAAATATACGACCTATGGCATAGTCATATACTTCGAGGGGCAAATGTTAATTCCTTTATTTCAGCGACCTAAAACTTTGCGACTTAAGAGGAGTTTTGCGACCTAACGATGTCACAACTTAGGGAACTCTGCGACCTAAGGAATTCTGCGACTTAAGGAGCTTAACGGCTTAAAGAACAGAATGACTTAGCGACCTAACTGCTAAAGGAAGCTCGCAACCTACGACTTAGTGAAGCTGCGACCTAAGCTACAGGAACGTCACGACCTAAGAATGGTCCGACCTAAGAATGTCACGACCTAACTCTTGAAGCAGTTCAGCGACCTACGACTTAACTATTCAGAGGACCTACAACCTACGGGCAGTAGCGACCTAACGACTTAGGGGATATTGCGACCTAGCAGTATTGCTACCTAAGCGACCTAGCAGGCTACGACTTAAGGAAGTCTCCGGCTTAACTACAGAGCCAACTCAAGGGATCTACGACTTAAGACTTGGAGAAAGTACCTAATCAGGAACAACTAATACAACTGCTTCTATCTCATCGCCGACTTAAGAGTCTACGACTTAAGAGTCTGCGACTTAAGAGTCTGCGACTTAAGAGTCTGCGACTTAAGAGTCTGCGACTTAAGAGTCTGCGACTTAAGAGTCTGCGACTTAAGAGTCTACGACTTAAAACCTACCTTAAGTCGAGACCGACCTACCACTTGTTCGAATGAAGCCAAGTGCAACTTCACCAGCTAATTTCTTAAGTCGCAAGGAGACTACGACCTAGCTTAGGTCGCTCGCGACCTACGACCTAACTAAGGTCGTTCGCGACCTAAGACTTAGCACTTTTTCTGCCCAGAATTCAGAGCCGCTCCTATAAATACCCCACCATTTCCAACATGGGAGAGACTTTTGGGCAAATCATTTCTTCAAGCGTCCATACTCTGTTGCACTCACAATTCATTCAACAAGTAAAGATCTTCCAACACTCAAGGCACTACAACAAGCTTCGTGAAGGACTTCATTCATCCGACACGGATTTAGCAAGATTCATCACCAAAGTTTGAGCTAGTAGTCGAGATTGTTGTGTGATCAAGTTGCATTGTATTTGACAAGTGATTTGTATCGAATTGTAACCGAATCAGCAATAAAAGACTATAAAGTGGACGTAGGCTCAATTACGGGCCGAACCACTATAAATCTGTTGTTCATTTACTGCTTTTCTGCTATTTTCAGCTTATATTCTGTTCCCGTACCAACGGGTGGTGCTTTCACAATTCTATTACACACATCGGGTGTTGGCGTTTTCTTTTTAGCGTTAACAAATAATATACATACATTAATATTCATAAATACATATAATTTACCTTATATCCAATGCCTTTAAGTAAACTTGAAACGATGAGATCTACTCCTTGAAACAGTTTCCAATCCAATAGCGTGCTAGTCCTTGAACCAATGACCACTAACTATCGAATAAGATTTAATTTATTTTGATTTGACTTTGGAAATGGAAAGATGGGGAGGTGGAGAATTCAGCCAAAAGTAGGTGTAGATGGAAGCTCCAAAAGTATGAAATGAGAGTGGGTTGAGATATTTATATAGAGGAGGAATGAGGAGAGAAGTTAGGACCGAAATCCATGTTTTTTCTTTTACTCTTTTTTTCCCTCTTATCTACTCAACTGTAGACCATCTAGCCAATCATATGGTCACCCCTTATGCCCTATTAGAGCTGAACCAACCAACCAACCATATGGATTTTAAACCCATTTAAAGCCCAAAAATATATATTTTACATTTAAATTCAATTTAAATGCGTATCTATAACGTATGTCGATTAATATATTTATAACTATTATAAATATATTTAATAATATTTGTTTATCAAATCAAATTTAAATTTTATAACTAATATTTCATAAATATTAGTTAACACAAATTATTTAATTTGTTTGGTCAATGGAGTATTCATCGTTTGGTTGTGTGACCTGTTAGGTGTAAATTTGGTCGGCGATTAATATTGAACTATTTGAATGTTAACGTTCACATGTCACTTAGGTGGTGGTGTGACATTTTAGCTAAATTAATCACTTAATTAGTTTCGGTAACAATCAAATTTTACTTTGTTAAGCGTTACCCGGTTATGAAAATTATATACACCAATTCTCTATGTCAAAATTATATCATTTTAGACTTACGGAATTTGGTAATGGTCAAAATTCCAATATCATCCATATTTAACTCTATTGTCCATACACAAAGACCTTGGTTTAATAATAATAGCTATTATTAACCGAACTAGTTTGGCCAGAGATTTTGACTTTGAGTTGACTTGAGTTGACAATGATATTAAAACCATATAACCGAGGAGACGAATCCTCTCTTGAATAGTATTTTACTTCCAATACTTCCACTCGACCCAACTATAGTCACTCGATGGACGTCATGCCATGATTTGACTATAACCAAATTGGAACTTTCATGTTGAAAATCAATAGTATTCTCAAACCGAGAGAACTGTGTAAATCAGTATTTTATGTTTGACCTTAGTTATATTAACCAACGTAAAACTACCGAGTGAGTCATTCCATAGTTATCCATAACTATCAATCGGTAACCCCTAGGTGCCCCAGTAGTCATGAGTAATACACTGCCCAATATTTGAAGAGCGTTACGTACTCTAGTCTCAACGAATACATCGATATCCAATCTTCATGCATCTGGACAGGGAATATTTAAAACAATGAGTTTATTATATTATGATACAATACTCATGATTACAACTAATTGTAATTACTATCACAGATACATCATTTATGCATTTTCTGTTATATATATTTTAATTAAATATTTAATTATTTACAACACATTATAACAAATATATGATAGAAAGAAAAACACCTTTATCATGAAAAAGAATTGATTACATAGCTAATTAATTTACAATAAATTATAGAATTGACCCTAGGGCATACCTCTAACTTAATCAATCTCCCACTTGCACTTGGGGCCAATTATGGAATCTCAATCTTATCTCTTCAAGTAGCTTCTCGAGAGCCGACCGAGCTAGAACCTTAGTGAATGGATCTGCTATGTTGTCCTTGGTATATACCTTTTGTATAATGACTTCTTTCTTCTCAATGAATTTTCTAATGAGGTGGAACTTCCAAAGAATATGCCGTGAATTCGTGTGTACTCTGGGTCCCTTTACGATCTGAATCATCACATTGTTATCACAGAGCAATGCCATAGGATTCTCTGCATCGGGAATCATGTTTACTTTCTTATCAGACACACATTTATATTGCTTTCTTATAGATGCGCGTTCACTTTGCATTTTGACTAAAATTCAAACTGTTTGATTCTTCTATCAAAATATTTGCTCAACTTCGATGCTTGCTGAACGATACTTTCGTATCAGTTCTTGGATCCTATCCAATACCTATAAACTCAAAATCGCTCCCACTTACCTCGCGACACTTTGGTTATTAAGTGCAAACAACATATTCTAAATCATTATTTAGTATTTCTGTTTTAACATATGTATACAAAACTCAAAGTCGTATCGAGTGAAAATTTTACGAGTAAAATCTGAATTGACTTAAGTACGTTGAATGATGAATTTGCTATGTTAATTTCAAAAATTGGAATTTACGATATTATTCTATCAAAATAGCTTACCATATTCCGATTGCATTGGTCTTCTTCTCAGAGACATTTTGTAGTCGATGTATCATATCCTTTTGGGTACAACTATCAAAATCATATTTTGATTATATACTTTGAATCCGTTATAGATTTTTGCATCGTGTCATACTGTAGCGTCAATACTCTTAATAGCATATTGACAACTAAGGAAATTCTTTTCTTAACATTAACGAGATATTCATAATTTCTCTTCTATGTGCATGAGTTAATGTTAGACATTCTAATTATTTATTCTCGTTTAGGCTTGGTCAATTTCATTTCATCCTTTGTAATTAGTTTTAACTTTAGATCGTATCCAAATCCATTTTACTACCAATAATTTCAAAAATAAATTCCTTCCTCGGAAGTTGGTATTCTCGAAACCATAATTGTTTCTCATTGCAATGAAATAGGTATTCATAAACATTTTATGATTTTTCTTATATGTGTATAAAACTTATTTGGTTTTTAAGTTTACGAAACTTATATTCATAACATAAATTGGTTGATCAATATTGATCAGTCTCAAACTCATTTGGGGTGGTCCATACAAGATCCCTCGTAAGAAAATATTACGTGTAGCCTCTCGGCTCACACAACCTGTCAATTCATTGATTTAGGATATGTATGAGTATCTTATCAAATCTTATCTTTTATGATCTTATAAATTGTGTTTTGGATGAAATTAAATTTAACCTATGTACTTACTCTTAAATACATGACCTTACAGAAAGAAGTTAACAAAACTTCACTCATTACCAATCATTCTTTTGTCCAACAAAGTCTGATTACTTCTTATTGATACATCATTATATATCACAGAGTGTAGTGACCTTTGAGACTGTATCTTCTTCGTTTTTATGTGCATTTGGAACTCCTTTCCTATTCACTTGCCTGTTTTATCACATTAAATCATATTATTTTCTTTTGCATGTCATGTTATTTACTTCTATTTTATATTCTATGAACTTTACATAAACATACTATATGTGTATTTACACATGTTCATATCTGCAATAATTCATCGATGAATTTAACGAAGTATGTGGAACCATTTTGGTATTATTAACCTTACGGTTGCATACATCCATATGTATCAAACCTAAGACTTCACTAACTCTTATATCGCTTCCACTGGATGAGTGTTTTGCCCTCGTTTGAGATGCATTTTACCAGTACCACATGATTCATAATCATATGATAAGAGAATTATTTCTCAAAACCGTGGTTTAGTCTATAATTCCAAAATAATTATAAGATTTTAGATACTTAAATATTTCTAATGCATCAGCTTTTATGAAAACAAATAACACTATTATAGTTTTATCTTATAACAAATATTCACAATACATATACTAAAATAAAACTATGTCTATTTTCAGTCAACACTGAAAACAATTATTATTTCATAAATAATATTGGTATGTTTACGAGAATATTTTTTGTTACTTGATGCATCCACTAAGAAGCGTTATATGGCAGGCTTCCGCTCGTTCCACTATTACTATAATAGCGTACGAAATAGGGAGCTTCATTCAACCATTTTTTTTGGGATTTTATTGCATTCACTGTAACTAGTTTAAAATCACGAGTTTTATATCAATTATCCTAAACTAGAAGAAATAACTTGTACAGAAAATAATTTTATATATGAAAATACATTTGAAATAAAAATCACATTTCTCATTCCATTTTAAGCATCTTCTAGTATTTTATACAATTATTGTTTCTAATGTCTCTTTATGAAGCAGAAGTGATTGTTCGCTCTCTTCATCCCAATCGCGCCTTAAATTACATCCACTCTCTTGCATTCACATTCCTTTCCAAATGGTCGTCCCATTCAAAAGGAAACCCTTACCAAGACCATAACAAACTCTTTACAAGAGTGCATTTGGTTATCCTTAACATTTAAGGATATTGAATAAGTTGCACTTTACGTAAACTGATCAAATCGACATTTCAATGATTGAATTCCTAGGTACATCTTGTAGTTCTTGGTCTGACATCTAATACAACAGGGTCCTTATTGTAATCAATCATATTAAATACACGATCTCGCATTTTGTTTTCTTTCTTATTTTCAAATGAACTAATTTCATCGAAGTTTCATACATTATGAATTGCGACCTTCACCATATAATATTCATATGTGATTGAATATGGGTTAAATATCTTGTACTGTTTTAGAGTTTGAAACTCATAGAAGACAATACATAGTCACAAGAAAATAAACATGTAAGAGACCAAGTTACAAACATATTTAGTAGTTGTATAATTAGTTGCTTGCATGGATCTTGAATTGACAACATGCAAAAAGATTAATTGGTAAGTATGTTTTATATTTCTATGTCAATCTTTATTCAGTTCATTTGTATATTTTAACTGATAAACATTTTATCAATTATAATGTTGCAAAAATTTATCTAAGCAGATTATTTTAACTTTATAGCATATATTCTTATATAATATTAGAATAACTAAATGTATTCATTTCAATTTTTAACCAGGCTCCTACTAGATTTTTATGTTTCTCAAAACCCTAACAAAAGATATAGAACTCTTTCGATTTCTCTAGTAGGTGTTAGGACTCGCTTGCCTTGGGATTCTGGTCTTGTTGCTCAAGAAATTATCATAAGCCTATAAGCAATGGATAACACTTTATCAATTGTATCATATGCAATCCTAACCGGCAGTTTTTGTCCTAATCTCAATCTTGACCTTGAGTTTGCTCAATAAATCAAAAGACATTATTAAATCATACCCACCATTTCACGATGGCATAAATGTATGTATCTTCAGTTTTCTCAAAAAAGACATACAATTATCTTACTTCATCTAGTCAATATATTAATAATACCACACATAACATCTTTAGCTTGAGTTTGCTCAACAATTGGAGTGTATGCAAGTAATTTATTAATTTATAAATAGTAGAGGACAATATTTATATTATAGATTCATAATCTTTAACATATGTTTATTTAAGTGATATCGATTTAGGAAATAAAGTATTTCTTATTAAATACTCTCATGATTCAAGTGTTAGACATATCTGAAATCACGGCATACATAATATACGTATTTACTTATTCCCAAAACCTAATTTGGGTTTCTTATTGTTCCTCCCAATTTAATTAAATCATATTAAATAAATTTATTAAATAAATCATATTCAATTAATTTGATTAATTATTTAATTAACACTTTAATTAATTTAATTTAAATTTCAAAAATTTAATTACATTCATCTTAAATAATTTTAAAATGGATACATACTATAATATTTATTGTAATTATATATATAAATACACACACATATATCATTATACATGTATATTATTTATTAATTAACATTTAATTAATTTAATTAATTATAATGCTTTTAAATTGAATTTATTAATTTTGATAATTTATTACTAATTACCTTAAACATTTAAAGAAATTAAATACACATATATCATTATATTTTTTAATTTAATTAATTTTATTTTAATTAGTTTAATTTTAATTAATTATTATATAATTAATCTAATTAATTAAAAAATCAAAATAAAATTTTGAAAATAATTTAGTAACTTCCAAAAATAATTTTTAAATTTATTTTGTAACATTTATAAATTTCATTTTATACTTTAAACTTAACTTTTAAATATAAATTATGATTTAAAGTTTCAAACATATTTTGATAATTAGCCCAAGGCCCAAAATCAATTTGGGCTTATATATTTGGGATGGCCTTTGAGCTTTCTTTACCCTTCGGGTCAAGCCAATAGCTAAGTATAGTAGAATACTTGATTACCTAAACCCAACCTTAAACACCGCTTTTCAAGACATCCTACTAAATGAGTAGGCTTTAATAAGTTAGTCCTAATATTACTAATTTAAACAGCATAAACTATTTGTTCTTTTACACTATTGAATGAACTGTGCAGTCAGAAGTGGATGAATGTGTAGATTTCAAATAACATTCATATTTTGGATTTATTGGGCCTATGGATTCTAAAGGGATTATTAGATCCAATCTAAAATTATTTTAAATAAAATCTTATATTATTTAATTTGTTTAAAAGAAGTTTAATTTTGCTATAAAAACAAATATATTATAATGAGCGTATCAAATACACATATGTGTATAGTGCACATGAAACATATAAATATTGTACATGGTTAATCTGTACGTTTATAAGTGATGGGATTTACACAGCAATGGACATATTCGCTTATTATATATACCTTTGTGTATATAGTTCTATAATAATCACACACACACATACATACATAGTTTACTTATGCTTATATATAGTATGTTATAAAGTTACTTTAACTAATTACAATAAAAGTTTCCTTACATTTATAACATGATAATTAAAGAGTTTAAGTAGGCATTTAAGAAGAGGAAAAGGTGGAGGACTTTTCTCCTTCCTTTACCCATTCTTTTGTTACCATTTCGAAATTATATTTTGAATACTCAAAAATCCCCCTATTGAACCGTATGGCCAACCAAGGTTGTGCCTAGATAAGCGTTCAAAAATCTCAAAACCCATTTAGTAACTAATAAATTTAAATCAAATTTATACATTTATCGATATCGTATGTGATGACCTGCCTTTTCGACCCTCAAAAGTCGACACTAACACATCCATAGTATTCACGTGCCGAGCATCCGAGTGCCGGAAAGACATATTGTTGGGTGAAAGAAAAGAAAAGGCAGAACAGAATCTCACATCATGGCGAGTAATATATAATATCCAAAAGATCTTTACAAAGAAAACTTAAATATTCATCAATCAATCAGAGTCTAACCTACCATCAGCTTGGACAGTTATAACAATCTTCCCTTACAAAAGCTGATAAACACAAACAAGTAATGCAGTGGAAAAATAAAAGTATGAGAATACGTCTTGGAGGCATCCAGCTCGTGTCCTGAAGATCCAAATCATCCAAAGCTTTCTATGGATACTCGGGTCTGACATGATTATTATAAAAAAATAACAGCCGGATCAATCTGGTAAAATGGCGTGAGAAACTTAAATCGTATTAATTATTATATTTATAAAACTCTTTCAAAATTAAAGGTACCTCGTAAGACCATGCCGCACATAAACACGGATGAGTTTTTACCTTACGATAACCAAACCATTTCAAATAGAAAATCCAGTTATATCATAATAATGTCTACGGTTTAGAATAAATATTGAATCATAGTCGAAATAGTTACATTAATTACATTCTAGCATAGTAGGTATACAACTAGGTCTGTAAAGGCACATATTGGAGATTGGATTCCATATAATGACATGGTAAGGGACTACCTTCGCACAGTACATCTCTAGATAAAACGCACCGAGGTCGAACCTATCGCACCTCTACTAACATAGAATCGGCCTACCCTTTACTGGATAGTACCGAATATGATCACCCCTTGGTTGCGATCAACAATCGTCTCTATGGCCACAAGCATACATAAAACATAAATATCGATCTAGATCAGGTGACGACCATACCTTAATGGGTGTGACCCACATTGCCCTACTGCATCTCCCTTATTTTAGTCATTCCTGAGTGCAAGGCTCAAGGTAATGATTTAACTTTTCGCAAATCCCACTTGGAATGCTAACACTGCCCTCTAGGTAATAATGCAATGCTAGCATTCATCCATACAAGTTGTTTAGGATATGAACAAACCGAAAGAAGTACTTCTACTATATCCTTTTTGGAATCACCCTCAGGATTAGTAGCAAGTAGCTCTTGCACTTCAAAGAACTCTATCTTCGATTCCATCATCTTCAAGATGTCCTAATTCAAACGTTTATGCTGGTTTGAAGTGGTTTTCAGATAACCCATGCTTATCAGATTCTCTTCGAACCAACAACCACATGTTTCTGGTTGACTCAATCCCAGTTCTTTCAGAAGTAAACAGACAATATATAAGAGCGGAGAACACCTCCTAACCGTTTAAATAGACGGATTTCCTTATCATTTGTCCTAGAAGAACACAACTAGTTTATACGTACAGTACATCACTGAAGATAATTGTACCATATAATTCCCATGTTTCTTCTAGATACTTCCTAAGTGAAATTAGGTCAAGTTGTTAATAGTGGACGAACCACTATCTGGGTGTAACTTTAGTTTGTATATGAAAAATCAGACATCTTACACTCATCACCACTTTCCGATTTCAAACAATCTTATCCCTTGATTAACAATGAAGTTGGACAGGTTAGAAAACTATCTTTTCCTCGACATACATTTTTACTTCTCAAGATAGAGACAAGTTTCCATACCTCGAAATTTATTGTCAAGTATATGATGAAGTACTTTCCTTATATTTAATTAATAATCACCCATTTATTGAAATTAACCCTCTCGTACTTATCATGTTTTTGACATTCTGACTTCTCTATCCCTCGCCCAGAATCGAAGTCAGGTAAGTTAGAGCACTGGATGCTCCTGGCCTTATCTTATTCAAACACTTCGATTCTAGATCTCACAGATAAAGGAAAGTTAACCATTGGCTTTTAGTGCTAAATATAAGATGACTTACTTTCCATAAACATGTCAACGTTTTAGCACTACTTTATCATATTTGTTTTGCTACTTAATGGCACTGATAAAGAAATCCCTTGCATAAAACAAAGTCTTTTTAAAACAAACTTGAAAACCGATTCTAAGAACTTATTATTAAACCAATTTCAAAATTACTTATTTAAAACAAAGTTTGATTTAAAAAGGCAACATCCTTTCTATATAAAAATAACCACCTTTTTAATCGATGAATTCCAAACCACTTTAAAACATCTTATTAACCAAACTTCCTTTCTTATTTTACTGAAACAATTTACTATAACAAATATGTTATAGTCCATAATCTCTTTCCTTTTCTCAAAAACATTTATTAGAACAATAGCATTGTAATCCAGGATTCCTTTCTCTTATAAAAAAATACATTTTAAAACTCTTTAGAACAAGTTTGAAACTTGTATTTAAAATATCTCTTTTAAAAATAGTTGCATTTAACAAAACTTAACCTTTGAAACAAAGGAGTAAAATTTAAAATTCTTATTTAAATAGCTAAATAAATTCTTAGAAATATATTTAAAACTTCAAACTTCCTTTCTAAATAGTTCTAAACACATTTGAAAAGAATTTTCAAAATATATAAAATAGACAACTCTTTTTATTTAACAAAAATCAAAGATTTCCAAAACTGCATCCATAATGAATTTTGCTCCATGAGGCCAACACTTTTAAAACTTTTTTTGGTAAATTAAATAACTTTAAACTCTTTCTTTTTATATTTTAAACAACGTTAATACCTTTGCTAAAGAGTTTGAAAAACCAAAAGACAAGTTCAGAAACCATTTCAAAACACTTTAGAAAACAAAGCGGTGCTTAAAAGAGAGCATGGGATTCCAACGTCGCAATAAAACCAACATCAAGTAGATTAACTATACTAAAAAATATTCACTTTCACATACACAAGAATTTACATATCCAATAATGTATGTAAATAAAATCATTGAGATGAGAAATCCTTTTGGATCCTCTACAATATTTTTATTCTTTGAAGTGATTCCATAGCGACTTATTCGCTACGAAGACACTTCGACTTCCATTTCTTTGCTTTTGTCCCCTACAACACAATGGTTATTTATGCCATCCACCTTTAAGCGGGAATCAAACAATACCAAACACAACATAAATACATACATGTAACCATATAAGCAAAACTAAATTATTGCAACATTTTGTCGATTTAAAACTAACTTTAAAGTGAGAAATCTCACTTTAATTCAAACCAAACACAAATTAACCACTTCCCACATGTTTTGGCCTTGCTTCACTTCCTCTAACACCCCACTAGTGCTCGGCCACAACTGCACCAGTTAAGGTCCTTACATAACAACATAAGAGCAACAAATTATTTCAACATTTATACACAAAATATACCTAACTTAGAGGTAAGTTTTCTTACTGGTTTTTGATAAGTTTCCTCTTTGAATTTGAAAAGGAGAACAATATGAAATTTCTTCCTTATTCAATTCCCTTCGGTTTCATAAAAGAGTCACTCAATTTGGATTCTTTTGTGGAAGTTATGGCTTGAGGAAGATGAGATATTTTTAGAGTTATAAATTTTGGACAGAAAATGACCTAGATAAAAAAAGAGATTTTGAAATGTTTGCTCTAAAAATTAGAAAATGTGCTCAACATGAAATTTCTTTCTTATGAAATTCTCATCGGTTTCAAAAAAGAACCACTAAATTTGGAGTAGTTTTGTGGAAGTTATGGCTAAATGAAGAGGAGGGGAAAAGTAAAGAAATTTGGATGAAGTGAGCAATGATTTTAGAAACTTATTTATGGATTTAAAAGTGAAAAGAAGTAAGTTTGAAGTGATTTTTCCTTTTAAAAAATAGAGAAAGATGGAGGAAGATATGAGAAAAAAGAGGAAAAGAAAGAAAGCAAAAGATGGAATTGAAATAAAGTGAAAAAATGAGAGGAATGAGTTCCTTTTATAGAAATGAATAGTGAAAAATTATAAAATCTATTCTTCCTAAAATTAAGCTATTCTTTTCTTTCTAAAAAGAAACCACCCTTTTCTTTCTTATGCAACTGGTGTAGCTCAGGCCAGGGATGAAGGCATAGGTCGTACGCGACTTATGGAAGGAGCTATGAGTCGTGACCGACTCAAGGAAGCAGAAGACATAAGCGTAAGTCGTGACCGACTTAACATGATGGGAGACTTAAGTCATGACCGATTTAAGAGAGTGGAAGACCTAACTCGTGGAGAGGTGCTGATTATCAAAGATCTTAAGTCGCCAGGAAGACCTACCGGGTTACTCAGTGAGAAGGCAAAGCAAACTGATGACGAGATAGCTCGTAAACGACTTAACGAGCCAAGTGATAAATCGGAGACGAGTTACGACCTAAAGAAGACCTACCATAGGTCGCCGAAGTTTAACTCGTGAAGTCCTTAAGTCGTAAGTCGCGCAAAGATGGAAACCGTTGATTCTTCTGCCGAGTTAATCTTTGCCATTGGTTTCCTTAAGTCGTTGATCTGGGATGCCGCATGTTTTTATGTCGCTGAAGCTTGTTGCCGTTGATTCTTCTGCCAAGTTAATCTCTGCCGCTGATGGAAGCTAGAGCTGTTGATAAGTCGTTACCGACTTATAGTAAGTCGTAAGTCGGCATGTGCTTAAGTCGACAATTCGTAAGTCGTTCTGTACATATGTCTTGAGTCGTATGTTTTTTAGGTTGTACTTTTGTAAGTCTTAGGTCGTCTTTTGTGAGTCGTAAGTCGACAGGGCTTGTATTGTGTTGTAATTTTTAAGTCGTATGCCGTCTATATTTCTTGAGTCGTACGTGATAAGTCGGTTCCGACTTAGGAGTTGTGCATATTTTGTACTGCGTGAGTTGTAGCCTATAAATAGGCAAGTTGGGTCATTTGTAATGGTTGTTGATTTTTGAATAAAATTCTCTTTTGTTAGCTTTGTGCTTTCATTCAAATGGGTAGTTGAGTGTAATCTCCTATCTCCTCTTTCGGATAATCGAGTGCGCTCGATTCAACGATTGCAGAAGCCGATTCGCGGAATCAAGTGCGCTTGATCAACGCTCGAAGAATTGAAGATCTCTCCTCATGGTATCGTGCGCGATCAACGTGTCAGAGATAGCTAGAATTCGGCATCTTCGGATCAACGAATTTGGGCATTTCAGTATCTTCCAATCCACCGATTACTACATTCATCGATCTACATTGTTTTTGTAATATCCGCTGCGTCATTTGGTATCAAAGCTTGTTCTAGCCAATCATAGCTAGATCGAGACTTGGAGCCTAATCATTTTAGAGTTTTGAAGCAATCAAGTCAAGGCCGAAGTAGTTGAAGTTGTTTGCAGTTGTATTGAAGTTTGAAGTTCAGATTTGTGGTGGAGGCCGAGAATTTGTTCGTTGTGTTCATCTCGATTTGCAATAAAAGTGGAAGTTTCGATCCATTTCATCTTGGATCAAAGTTCGAATTGTGTTTGAATTCGCGCGGGGTGCTATTTTGCGCGCCAAGAAGAGTTTGAAGTTAACCGATCTACTTGAGTTGTTCTTGTTGAAGTCGAGCCGACCTAAGCCATAAGTCGTGCGACTTTGGTTCGAGACAAGAGTGTGGAAGTTTGAAGAAATTTTTTGAAGTTTGAATTTGTTGAATTTGTGGAGTTTCAAGTATGCCGCCGAGAAGAGCTAATCGTCACCAAAACGTTGAAGCTTTGTATCGAAGAGAAGAAGCTGATGAGATGGAACAGAGAATTAATGAGAACTTTAGTGAGAAGCTTAATGAAGGGATTGGACGATTAGAGAAGATGATGTTAGAAATGAATCAAAATCGGAGAAGGGTTTCACCTGAATCTAACCATGGGGGAAGTAGAGTCTCACCACAATCCAATCGAGAAAGAAGTGTTGACAATGATCAAAGGCGTGGGAGGAACGTGAATGATCGTGAATGGAGGAATGTAGATAGAAGGGATGATGGTGGTAGGCGTGATGGTAGTAGAGATGTGGGTGGACGAGATAGACAACGATATACATCTGATTTTGAAGAGGAGTATGATGGTGGTAGTGTTCGAGGACAAGGACGAGGACAAGGAAGAAATTACTCTGAGTATGATCACAAATGGGAGACGGGGATGAAGACTGAAATTCCTGAATTCAAAGGTGGTATGCAAGCGGAGGAATTTCTAGATTGGATGGCTAATGTTGAAGAGATTTTTGACTTCAAAGAAGTTCCAGAACATCGTAGAGTGAAGTTGGTTGCTACAAGGTTGAGGGGTAGAGCTTTGGCATGGTGGCAGCAAACCAAACTTACACGTGAGCGGATGGGGAAGTCAAAGGTTGAATCATGGGAAAAGATGAGGAAAATGATGAAAGCCACATTCTTACCTTATAACTATCAGTCGCTTATGTATCAGAGATTGCAAAACTTGAGACAAGGGACGAAATCTGTGAACGACTATGCTGACGAATTTTATCAACTGATAGCAAGGAATGATATTATGGAGACAGAAGAACAACTGACATCTAGATTCATTGGGGGATTGCGAATGCAGATTCAGGATATGGTTAACATGTTTGATCCCAGATCTGTAGCGGAAGCACATCAGAAAGCGTTGGCTTGGGAG
The DNA here is from genome assembly GCA_030737815.1 of Allium fistulosum. Taxonomy (NCBI): domain Eukaryota; kingdom Viridiplantae; phylum Streptophyta; class Magnoliopsida; order Asparagales; family Amaryllidaceae; genus Allium; species Allium fistulosum. The sequence continues at coordinate 1,250,251,509 of CM060905.1, forward strand.
AAACAGGGACGACGAGGAAGTGGTGTGTTTACTAATTCTAACAATCAAGCGAAGGGTGTTGGTGGAGTTCTAATGTTTCTAAACCTATTAGTAGACCAGTAGTGAAGGAGGCTGAGAAGACAAAGGTTAACAACGGTTTCAAATGTTACAATTTTCAGGAATTTGGTCACAAAAGTAGCGAATGTCCAAAGCCGAAGAAGAGAGCTATGATAGCAGAGGTTGAGGATGAGGATGAAGAAGCTGAATGTTCCAATTCACCACCTGATGAGGAGGAAGAAGAAGTGTCGGGAGACGAAGGTTATAATCTCATGATGAAGAGGTCCTGTTTAACACCAAAGCAAGAGGAGGATTGTAGTTGGTTGAGGAGCAATATTTTTCAGTCAACATGTACTATTCTGGGGAAGGTTTGCAAATTTGTTATTGATGCTGGAAGTTGTGATAATATAATTTCTTCAGAAGCTGTGAGAAAGTTGGCGTTGAAGACTGAGAAACATCCGAAACCATACAAGCTAGCTTGGTTGAGGAAAGGCGGGGAGGTGAAGGTTGGACAAAGGGCGCGTGTGAAGTTTTCAATTGGGAAGAAATATAAGGACGAAATCTGGTGCGATGTGGTAGATATGGATGTCTGTCATTTGTTGCTGGGGAGACCATGGCAGTATGATAGGGCAGTGCAACATGATGGGCGTACCAATAGTTACAGTTTCATGTTTGAAGGCACAAAGATTACTCTAGTTCCAAAGAAGCGACAACAGGAGGAAAACAAGTTGGAGGAGATTGAAGAGCTTAAAACTTTGTTATCTTTGAAGGAGTTTGTGAAGGAAGTAGAGGAGGAGCCTGAAGTATTTTTATTGATTGGGCGTGAGAGCAGAGAAGAGGTTGAAATTCCAAAAGAAGTAAAACCGGTATTGAAAGAGTTTGACGATGTATTTCCAGAGGAGTTACCAACGGAGTTGCCACCGTTGAGGGATATACAACATCAAATAGATCTTGTTCCAGGTGCTGTGTTGCCACACAGACCGCATTATCGAATGAGTCCGAAGGAACATGAAGAGTTGCGGAGGCAGGTAGAGGAATTGCTTGAACAGAGGCGTGTGCAGGAGAGTTTAAGTCCTAGTGCTGTACCAGCTTTATTGGTACCCAAAAAGGATGGAACGTGGAGGATGTGCACTGACAGTCGAGCATTGAATAAGATTACTGTGAGATATAGATTTCCAATGCCAAGGTTGGATGACTTGTTAGATCAAATAAGCGGAGCTACTATCTTTTCGAAGATTGATTTGAAGAGCAGATATCATCAAATTCGTATCAGACCAGGAGATGAGTGGAAGACTGCTTTTAAAACCAGGGAGGGTCTATACGAATGGTTGGTTATGCCATTTGGCTTATCAAATGCACCAAGTACTTTCATGAGGGTGATGAATCAGATTTTTAGACCATTCATTGGGAAGTTTGTGGTGGTGTATTTCGATGATATTCTGATTTACAGTGGGAGTCCAGAGGAACATTTGAATCATCTGAGAGAAGTGTTAATGGTACTGCGACAAGAACAATTTTATGCTGCAAAGAAGAAATGCGTGTTCATGACGCATAATGTTTTGTTTCTGGGGTATGTTGTGTCGGAAGAAGGAATACAGGTTGACCAAAGTAAAGTCGAAGCTATCAGAGATTGGCCGCAACCCAAGACGATAACGGAAGTTCGTAGTGTTCACGGGTTGGCTTCATTTTATCGGAGGTTTATTCCACACTTTAGTAGTGTGATGGCGCCGGTTACAGATTGTATGAAGGGTAAACAGTTTTCATGGTCGGAGGAAGCAGGGGATGCTTTTGGGAAGATCAAGGAGTTGCTGACGTCTGCACCAATTCTTGCATTACCAGATTTTCAGTTGTTGTTTGAGCTACACACTGATGCATCCAAGGTTGGGATTGGAGGAGTATTGAGTCAGAGGGGACGTCCAATTGCATACTTTAGCGAGAAGTTATCAGGAGCAAAGATGAGATACAGTACATATGATGTGGAATTTTATGCTGTTGTGCAATCTATTAAACACTGGAGACACTATCTATTTCAGAAAGAGTTTGTTCTTTACACTGTTCATGAGGCATTGAAGCATTTACAAGGGCAAAACAAGATTTCAGCGAGACATGCATCGTGGATTGCATATCTACAATAGTTTACTTTTGTTGTTAAACACAAGTCAGGGGTGACGAATCGAGTGGCTGATGCTTTGAGTAGGAGGAGTCATTTATTGACTACACTGAAAGTTGAGGTGACAAGGTTTGATGTATTACCGGAACTATTTGTCGAAGATCCTTACTTTGCGAAGCTTGTGGATAAAGTCAAGGAGGGAAAGTCGGATGATTTTATGATGGTGGATGTTTTTTTGTTCAAGGGAAATCGATTGTGCATACCTGATTGTAGTTTGAGAATGAAGATTGTAAAAGAGCTACATGAAGAAGGACATGTTGGGAGAGACCGTACATTACAGTTGATTTCACAGTCTTACTTTTGGCCATCGATGAGGAAAGAAGTAGAGAGGTTTGTGGAGCGTTGTCATATTTGTCAGGTTTCGAAAGGAACTGCGACTAATGCTGGTTTATATATGCCGTTACCTGTACCAACTAAACCATGGGTGGATATCAGTATGGACTTTGTGTTGGGGTTGCCGAGAACGCAGCGTGGTAATGATTCCATTTATGTAGTAGTTGACCGATTTTCGAAAATGGCACATTTTATTGCTTGTAAGAAGACGGCGGATGCTGTTCATGTTGCTCAATTATTTTTCAAGGAGATCTATCGACTTCATGGATTGCCAGAATCTATTGTGTCGGATAGAGATACTCGATTTCTGAGTCACTTTTGGTTGAGTTTATGGAAAATGGTGGGAACGAAGCTGAAATTTAGTAGTGCTTATCATCCGCAAACTGATGGACAGACTGAGGTGGTAAACAGATCATTGGGGAATTTGTTACGATGTCTTGTACAGGACAATCTGAAGAGTTGGGACATGAAGTTATGCCAAGCAGAATTTGCTCATAATCATGCAGTGAATCGTAGTACAGGGTTCAGTCCATTTCAGGTAGTATATTCAAGCTTACCAAAGGGACCGTTGGATTTAACGGTAATACCACACTCGAAAGGGACAGTTAAAAAAGCTGCTGATTTTGTTGATGGATTAGCGGAATGTCATAAAATCGTTCAGGAACGATTGGAGAAAGCGAATTATAAGTATAAACGTTCTGCAGATTTGAAACGAAGAAGTGTTAACTTTAATGAAGGTGATTTAGTTTATGCAGTGTTAACAAAAGATCGTTTTCCAATAGGCGCTTATAACAAGTTGAAAGCCAGGAAAATTGGTCCGGTGGAAGTCGTGAAACGAATTAATGAAAACGCTTATAAATTGAAGCTGCCAGAGGGTGTGTACACGTCGGATGTATTCAATGTTAAACATCTCTTACCATATCATGGGGATGAACGAACTGATGTGGAAGAATTTACAAATTCGAGGTCGAATTTCTCTCAACCTGGGGAGGATGGTGTAGCTCAGGCCAGGGATGAAGGCATAGGTCGTACGCGACTTATGGAAGGAGCTATGAGTCGTGACCGACTCAAGGAAGCAGAAGACATAAGCGTAAGTCGTGACCGACTTAACATGATGGGAGACTTAAGTCGTGACCGATTTAAGAGAGTGGAAGACCTAACTCGTGGAGAGGTGCTGATTATCAAAGATCTTAAGTCGCCAGGAAGACCTACCGGGTTACTCAGTGAGAAGGCAAAGCAAACTGATGACGAGATAGCTCGTAAACGACTTAACGAGCCAAGTGATAAATCGGAGACGAGTTACGACCTAAAGAAGACCTACCATAGGTCGCCGAAGTTTAACTCGTGAAGTCCTTAAGTCGTAAGTCGCGCAAAGATGGAAACCGTTGATTCTTCTGCCGAGTTAATCTGCCATTGGTTTCCTTAAGTCGTTGATCTGGGATGCCGCATGTTTTTATGTCGCTGAAGCTTGTTGCCGTTGATTCTTCTGCCGAGTTAATCTCTGCCACTGATGGAAGCTAGAGCTGTTGATAAGTCGTTACCGACTTATAGTAAGTCGTAAGTCGGCATGTGCTTAAGTCGACAATTCGTAAGTCGTTCTGTACATATGTCTTGAGTCGTATGTTTTTTAGGTCGTACTTTTGTAAGTCTTAGGTCGTCTTTTGTGAGTCGTAAGTCGGCAGGGCTTGTATTGTGTTGTAATTTTTAAGTCGTATGTCGTATGTATTTCTTGAGTCGTACGTGATAAGTCGGTTCCGACTTAGGAGTTGTGCATATTTTGTACTGCGTGAGTTGTAGCCTATAAATAGGCAAGTTGGGTCATTTGTAATGGTTGTTGATTTTTGAATAAAATTCTCTTTTGTTAGCTTTGTGCTTTCATTCAAATTGGTAGTTGAGTGTAATCTCCTATCTCCTCTTTCGGATAATCGAGTGCGCTCGATTCAACGATTGTAGAAGCCGATTCGCGGAATCAAGTGCGCTTGATCAACGCTCGAAGAATTGAAGATCTCTCCTCACGGTATCGTGCGCGATCAACGTGTCAGAGATAGCTAGAATTCGGCATCTTCGGATCAACGAATTAGGACATTTCAGTATCTTCCAATCCACCGATTACTACATTCATCGATCTACATTGTTTTTGTAATATCCGTTGCGTCAGCAACACACTTCCCTAAGACGTTTGTCATTTCCACCTTCTTTTACTAATGTACTTTGTCCAATATTCTGTGTTTGTTTATTTCTAATTATAAAAGAAAAGTCTTCCTTTTCTTAATACTTAAATAATTTTTTTAAACTTGTTTCATTTAAACCATTAAATTAATAAAGTTGTTGTTCTTACATGCATATATGTACACTAGTGCACACAACATGTTCTAGCAACTATTAGTCGATGAAAGGTCAAAATTCCAACAAACGATCTTCGGTCACATTTTCAGTTTTTTGTCGAACTATTTATTTTTGTGTAAATAAAATTTCAAAACAAGTTTTCCATCATTATTTATTAACAAAAAGAGGGTTATTTGACCATTTAAAACCATTAGTTGAATATTTAAAATTTATCAAATATTCAAAAATCAAAGCGGTAAAATTCTGGGTCGTTACATCATTCCCCCCTTAAAAAAATTTCAACCCCAGAATTTCATCACAAACCAACAACTAAGAAAAAAGCCATATTAATCTTAACATTTCCAAAATGTTAAATGGCTTACAAACAAACTTAGAGTTTGTCTAAGTTTACAACCTTCTCGTCACATATGGATGATAAACAATCCACTGAGCATACCTCATGCTCATCAGTCATATGTTATTACTCGATCGATTATTCAAATTACCTTATGACAAATCGAAGATTCATTAACCCAAATCCATAAAAATAAAACATTAATGACAATTGCTTAAGTTCGCATGATGTGTATAGATCATCCATACGCAATATCTGATTTGATCACTCACTCGAATACATAAGTTCTTCTTCCGAACTAGTATCGCTCACCCGACTTCCCTAGTGTGGACTCCGATCAAGATTCTTGATTAGGAATCTCCATTCTCCTCGCATAGCCATATACTATGATAGAAAACCTCTGTACCATACAAAGTACCCTCACCAAGTGTTCGCCGTCAAGAACCGAGTGATAAATCCTTATCCGAACCGATGTGAATTACTTCAAAGTCATGTACTCGAATCTTAGATCAACAACCATGCAAAGAAATAATCTATGTACAACTTACATACTTATTCTTATTGATTCATACTAATACCAATTCCTTTTTAATTATAAAATTCTTTATGAAAATATTTCATAAAAATATAACTTAGATGTTAAAACAAAAGACACGGTTTAATAAAACAAAGTTTATTAAAACCTTCTTATTAAATTTATCCCATTAAAACTTGTGTTAAATTATTTTTCTCTAACCAAGAGTGATATAAACCCATTTTCTTTTAAGGAAACTTAAGAACTAAATATCCAGTTTTTACTTCAAAATCTTTTTGAGTTGATACTATATATTTTTAGTCCATAGAAAATATACATATAGATCGGGTGAGTCGGTGACACCAAAATGATACCAAGGAACTGGATCCTACCAAATAGTATCATACATCACCTTAACAAGTAGGATAATACTTAAGAGAAGTGCTTACCATCGAAACACCTCTCCTACCCATTTTTAGTCATTTTCAAGCCACTCGAACTAGTTAACATAAAATACTTCTTCCTTTTCAAATCTCATTTTGAAACAGTATATATATATTCCTCATATATAATAAAATAGCTTTAGCGCGTCATTGACTAAAACTTGCTTTGGGTTTGTTCAGATTTGAACTCGTTTCGATCGCACAATGACAACGAGAATAATTTACCAAGTGCACTACAACGTTCGCCTAAGCAAACATCTGATCATCGCTTAGAAGATTATTCCGATCATTACAAAACTAATCGAGACGTTTTTCTCGAACTATCCAAAGAAAATATACCTTACTTAAAATTCTCTTTGAAATATTTAAACTTATAAGCACTTTCAAGTGATACTTATTATTACTTTTCTCAAAAATCATTGCAAATTTTTTTCCAAAGATACCAGGATTTAATTCTCAAAAATCCTATTATTTTATAAGACACATCTTAGAAACCAAATTATATAAAACTGTCTTTATATAATAACTTCTTTTATTATAGTAACCATTTTGTCAAAGTAAACCTTTTAAATCTACGTTATTAACGAACGCCTTATAGTCAAATCATGATTCTACAATTCATAAGGTGTTCATATTTAATTTAACCAAATAAAACAAATGCTTATAAATTGGCCAAGCATAAATAATAAATCAACAAATGATGCTAAATAAATATTGATGTGCATGTAAATGTGCATATTTTTACCACCATATTTAATCTATTTAAATTAAATAAATGATCATATTGGGTGTTTTAACATGTTTAAACCAAAATTCAAATTATTTGAAATCGTCACATATTCATCTTCATCGAAGGGCAAAATGGTCATTTTTGTGCATATATTAATTTGAGAAAATTTAATTGGAAATTTCTATATTATTTTGTAGGAATTTGGCTTCATATACAAGTGGTTTCATGAAGATATATGCATGCACAAGATTGAATACAAAGGAATGGAGATGGTAATAATTCATTTCATGGATCATGGAGGACCCCACCTACTCACCTATCTTAATGTACAAATTAGAGACTAATGCACATGCTAATAGAGTTTAAAGCTTCATGCACACTTAAATGATGATTATTTGATGCTAATGATTACTTGGCCTCCACACTTCCTAGAGGGGTAGTTTGGGCATTCCCCAAAAATATGGATTAGGATTTCTAACTTGTATAAATACCGCTTATGTTTCATGTAACCCTCCTCTCTTCTTTTAGGCTCTCTTCTCTTAGGCTTTCTTCTCTTTAGTTTAGTTTAGGATCAAAAATAAAAGAAAGCTCTCTTTCTTTTTTCCATGGCTACTTAGCCATTTTCTTTTCATGTAACTTTTCTTTTTTATGCAATTTAATACATGTTCTTTTCCTTTCCTTGTTTATTTCATTTCATGTTAATAGTGTAGATTTATTTATTAATGCAAGTAGATTAGTTTTTCTTTTCATTTTGCTCTCTTTTTCCTCTTGTTTGTTTTATGTTTCTTTCTACATTTGTTGATATGATAACAAATATGAGAGACTAAACCCCTTTAATTTAGGGGAAATGAAGCTCTCTAGTATGTAGATTCAACATTTGATGTTTATGTTCTCTTTTTATGCTTAATGGAAATATTTGAAGTGGTTTAACTTGTTGTTGTAGCTTTGAATTTGATAGTCTATATTGTTGAAACCAAATAGACTATGCTTAAACAAACAACAAACACAAATTACCTCTTCATCTACATGTGATGTTGGTAATGAAGTGAATGTTTAAATCAAAATTTGATGGTCTATATTTCTAATCAATAGTTAATAGGCCATACTTAAATAGATTTTGCTTTCAACTTTGTTGTCATATTTCATATGAGTTAGTGTAAAGGCCCGCAAATCTGTACCCCTTTGAGCCGATAATATTCCACATCAATTCAACTCAAAGTGGACGGAAATACAAATCTTTAGGGTTAAAGAAGAAAGAGGTAGAAGAAGAAGAAAATAACAACATCAGAGTCTCACGAATCGCAGCGGAATAAAATATAACATATAATAACAGCTTTTAAATACAAAAAAATCTGTACTGTTATATATACATACCATTATCAGAGTACAACAATCATCCATCACTTTGGATAGCTTATTATCTGTCCTTACACAGCAGAATTAATAATTCAAGTACGGAGATACGTCTGTCATCTAGTTCGTCTCTTGAGCTCCATAGCACATTATCCTGGATCTATTCAACTCGGTCTGACCCAAGCATCATAATAAAACAACACCCGAGTCAGTTTGGAAAACCAGCGTGAGAAAATCACATTCAATTGGATTATTATATTTTGTTTTGAAAACCCTTTGAAAACAAAGGTATCTCGTAAGACCATGCCACAAATAAATATGTCGGGTTTTTACCTTACGATAACCAAAACGATTTTTATCAAATCCTCTGATATTATAATAGTCTATAGAAAGTAAGTAGAATATAGTTGAAATGCTTGCATCTCACATTCCAGCATAGTTGGGCACAATCAAAACCGTACGGGCGCTTATTAGAGATTGGATTCCATACAATGGCAGGGCTACTGGGGTAATGCCCGTCACAGTACCCGGTCTAGATCAGCGTACCGAGGACCACTCCCGATCCCCTGCAACACAAGACCGGAGTTACCCCTTACTGGATAGTCCGAATAAGATCACCCCGTGGTTGGAGCTAACAACCGCCCACACAGCCGAAATAAAGGGACTCTAGACAGGGGAAATCTTACCCTAATTGGGTGCTACCCACTTAGCCTTGCTGCACCTTCCCTGTTTTAGCCATTCCCGGTTGATGAGGCTTGAGGCTAAGCGTTACCTTTTAAAGAGCACATTCACTTAAAATGCTCATCGTCCTCCAATGATGATGTTCTGATAACATTCGTCCATACAAGTTGCCCTGGGTCTGGACAAACCGAATCACTGTCTTTATCCTCTTCATGGTATTCATTCGTAAACGTTCAAACCAGATCGAAGTGGTTTTCGGATAATTAAATCTGATCCCGGTCTCTTCGAAACGATCAGCGCATTGGCCAATATTGATAGTCAGTTATTTAACTATCATATAACATCCACAAGCAACCATCGGGCCTTAAATAATTTTCAAAATTATTTATTTCAAAATATTAACACAAGATATCAATTCCCATGCCTCACACTTAGAATATTTTTTCCCACTTCAATTGATATTCAATACTTGGAAAATATTCATTTATTTCCTATTTCCTTTCAAAAATCATTTGCAATTTTATTTGTAAATTCCCAACACGTTTCACACGAATTCTATAACTCCAAGAATTCCTTAGTTAATTTCCTTTAATATTTCCAAAGCCGTTTATGCTTATTTAAAATTCCAGTTTCACTTCTACTTCCCTTGTGAACTTTATTTCACCTTTCGAAGTTCGCTTATCTTATGCTTTAGAAATTTATTTATATTTTCGTAATACTATTATAAGGTCTTCCCCTAAAATCTTATTCAATTTTAATTAACTTCACTTCCCATCTCGAGAGGATTCATAATTGAATTTTAAGACATTTAAAATTTTATATATGAAATAAGAAAAATGGTTTACCTTTAGACATATGGTTTTAGGTAAACTAAAATATCAACTTCCTAAAAGCATTAAAAATTCATATCCAGTTACTAATTAATTTACAAAGCTAATTATAAAATTAGAATTTATTTCAATAAATATTAAGTATTAAAATAACTAATTTCGGAATATTCTAAATCCGGATAATAGCTTTAAAAGTTATATAGTATGGTAATTTAAAATCCCATTTTAAAACAATTTCAATTTGCTCAACCAAAGTCTATTTTTTTTTTAGAAATTCCAATTTTCACCAATTCAATTCATAGGTTCCTCTGGATTCGTATCACATTGACCATATCACCTTTTCTCACATTCGAAATATACTCCACTATTTCTTTTCAAAAAAATTTCATAACTTGATATAAGTTCACGCCATAACTTATATTTAACCATATCCACTTATATCAATCTATCTCATTTATAAACCCCGTTTATAAATTTATAAACTCCCCTGAGTCTTCCATCTATTTATAAAAACAGATTCTATTTAAAAGTCTGATTTTAATTTCCTTCCTTAATAAATTCCAATTTATTTCAAATCTATTTTCAATTATTGCTTAAGTTCTTTCCCATAATTTCGAAATATCCTTCAAGTTCTTTTATATAATTTATTTCAAAATCTCTACTTAAACCAATTTTACGAATGGTTAAGTATAGCCCAAATTAGTTAATATATTTTTTCCCCACTTAGTTTTCCTTTAGAATAAATCCAATTTACAATATAAATATTTACCATTCAAATTTCCTTTTTAAATCCCTTCAAATTAATTATCTATGGTATTTAAAATGCCCATTTTACTTCCCATGCTATTTAACATTTAATAATCCAATTCACACACAATCCATATCAATCTGTCCACCATATCATATATCAATATATATGTAACAATAAATATTTTTAAGGAATCCCGTTGAATCCCTCCAACCTGTTTTCCCTGCATCCATAGATGTTAGTCAAAAAATAAAATACCAATCCAACTTCGAGGGGGATATCGCGGTACATAGGGTCATCTGCTATTATGCGGGGCGCATAGGGTCTTATCCACTATATAATGTGGGAATATCAATCACTCCAATACTACTATATATATAACATCCAACTGGAAAATTATAAATTTATCAATCAAGTCAGGCATGCAATAATTTAAATTTAACATTTAAATTTTAATAGGGTAATCCAAATGAGTGAGAAACTCTCACCTTTATTTTTGTTTGCAATCCACTTCAATCTCGACTTGGTTTCACGACTTTTGACCTTGAATAAACATTTATACGGTTTATTAACACTTGAAATAACCGAACAATCAATTACCATTTATTTAACTTAATTAACTAATGATTTAGTTCTAAACTAATAATTTTCCTTCAAAAATCTTTTAGTAACTAAAATAATTGAATAGGTTAATTAAACAAGTTACTCATCATAATACATTATTCTAAAATAAACTAGTAAATTTAAATGTGTATATGTATATTTATCTTTCTTTTGAAACTACATATATATACTTATAAAAATAAATTATAGATTTCAAAAAATCTAATTTTATATAAACTTCCAAACATTTTAAAATTCCTATTTTTCCAATCCTTATATATATATTATGTTTATCTATATACATTTGAATTAAAATAGGTAAGTGTGTGTGTGTATATATATATATATATATGTATGCATGTATTATACCTTTTCTATACTGTATAAATATATATATATATATATACATATAAATCTTTAAACTGAAAAATAAATGGCATATATACCTTACTGTGAAAATTTCCTTAAAACAGTTTATAGTTGAATTTTTTTTTCTAAATCCTATATGTATATATATATATTTATTAATCTAAAAAATATGAAACACCTATAACTCACTGCCCCCCTGCTCGATCAACGAGGACTTCGAGACGACTACAGATCGCGAGCCTGACCTTTCCTCAACGCCAAAAACTCACCTCCTCTCCTACACGCGACTTCGCCCAAAATCCATGCATCTTCCTGCCACGAAGCCGATGCCACGCCTTGCCACTGCTCCACTCAAGTACATCGCCATTTCCCTGTACTCGCTTGCAATTTGCTCGCGTCCTCCATTTTCTAAAGCTTGGCCATTAACCGATTTGAAATGAAAAGGAATGGGAGGAATGAACGATATATTATTTTATTTTATTTTCTTTGTTTGCGAACGAGTTTGAATTGAATCGATTTGCTTTGGAGAGGAAGAAGGGAAAGGCCGTGTTTATTAACATTTTTTTTCTTTCCGCGATTTGAAATGAAGGGAAAGAAAGACATGATTTTTAAAGATGAAGGTAGCGTGCTTTGAATGTGTTACGTGTTGAATGGGGAAGGCTGAGAGGATGGAATTTCAGTTGAAAGGAGATAGACTAGACAAATTTTATTATATTTATTTTTTTTCTTTTTAAATGTCTCTAATTACAAACTGTGAAGTCTCGACCTCCTATTGAGACGTGCCGCTAGGTGTTTATAATGTTATACCCCTATTCCAAATGAAATGGAAAAGGTTTCGAGTCCTAATTCGATCATATGGAGAAGATAGCTTTTTGGACCTAATGATTATATTGAATTTTCGATATTAATTTCAACACGTTTACATCTCGTACGGCTAAACGATAACTCCAAAAATTACGAAATTTGAAATCCAATAATAATACAATATTACGGATCCAATGAAACTGGTTTCGTCGAATTCCGAGACTGTGCCTCGGAAGGCTATTTTTAAATATCAATTTAAACGATATATTTTAAAACTGAACAAATCACTTTTAAATTCAATTTAAAAACTTGTATTATCTTTATTATTATCAATATAAATTTTATAAGCCTTCAAATTATTTTTAACAGGCTTAAAACTCAAGATTCAATAATTTACCCAAATTCCAATTATTAAATCCAAAAGTTGAATTGTCCAATAAATCACTATACCTGAATCCTGAATTTATTTTATTAAATAAACCCAAGTTTTCCATATTCGAAACCAATTTATAATTCAATTTCAATATTTAAAACCATTTAAATGTTCACAATTAACGCCAGAAAAACCTGGGTCGTTACATTCCTTCCCCCTTAAAAGAATTTTGTCCCCGAAATTACTAAGGCAGAAGAATGCTTCAAACCCATAACTTACTAAAACCCATTTAGTGAAAATCCCATATTCACTTTTCTAATCCTTTAGTTCCAAACTAAACAATTAGTTTCAATTCCAATTCCAAAATCCTTTTATTTCAATTCCAATTCGAAATCAATTCGTCGTTAACAAAAATTTTCCAAAAATTCTCAAAATTTTCTAACTCCCAAAATTTCCGAATTTTTTTGGCAGAGTCTCCCTTGTACAGAGGAGCTTTTTCAATTTGATAAGGGAGATAAATATATATACATCGACCCACATTGTCAGAAAAACAAAAATATAACAATATTTCATATTTTTCTTCCTTTTATTGCGTAGGCGTACCTCTATTTAGCATTTTTAAGCAAGCGGCTTATTTATTTAGCAATTAGCGCGACCCAAAATCCAGCCAAGCGGCCTCTCGGTACCTATACTTACTCAATTTAAACATGTAAGTACCAAATTATGTAACTTAATAACATCTTACATATTTAACTTGCAAAACATATGAATTGTTTTTTATAAGCAATGCATACTAAACAATTCTCATAAGCAATTATAAGATTCCGACATTAATTTTAATTGCTTTCAACCAATTCATATACTACTTCATTCAATTTAAATGGTTTACAACTCAATTGCTTAAATTTAATTCATCTTTAAACCAAACGAACTCATATTCATTTCAATTGATTCCAAAATCAATTTTACTCGCTTCTATCAATTCAAAGAATTTTATTTACTTTCGTTTACGTCAAACGACAACTTTTTCTATGCGAATCCGACGATATTCACTTAATAGAATATCCATTTTAGTTTATAACTACTTCAAATTAATTCCAACTCATTTTATGTTTAATTCCATTCCATTTCAATTTTAACTTATTCGCAACCAATATAATTTCATTCCATTCTAATTTATTCACAATCCATTTACCTGCATTTCATTCATATCTACATAGGTTTCATTCAAAACCATTTTATTAAGCTCGACAACATTCCATACTAATATTTATTAAATAACCATTCTGCAAATAAATTTAAGCCAAGCTTCTTTTAATATTAACTTAAGTTATTTATTTTCTTCAAATTATTTCACTCCATAACTTAAGTTTATTTTTCTTGTAATCAACTTCCAATTTAAATCCTTGATTTGATTTTTATTTAATCAAATCCCATCCATTTTACTAATTTATTCGACTAGTCTATTCACTTATTCCACTTCACAATTTTAACTTCCAAACTTAATTCATTCCCGAGCTCATTAAATTAATATCAAGGCTATTCAATTTATTTATGCTTGAACTGGATTTGTTTGCAACTAAAACTATTTCTATCTTAATCCAATTCCATTTCACTTGACAACATTTCCACTTATATTTAATTCACCAAAAATCTAAGTTGAATTTTATTTATAACTCGATTTCATTTCCAAACTCCATTACTAACTTACAATTCAACTAAATTAGGTTCCATTTCCATATTTCATTAACTAGTTAGTTATCTAATTAGTTCACTTCCAATTCTTAAATCAATATTTGATTTTTATTTCAAAAATCACTTTAACTATTTTACTTGAGTTCAATCTATTTTATAATTCAAGTTTGGATTTTTATTTCATTTTCCAAAATATCAAACAATCTTTATTTTGGGTTTTCTATTCCACTTTTCCATTTTTATAAGTCACCCACTTATATTTCCATCCATTTATAATCAAGCACATTCACATTTCGTTATTAACTTAAGACTATACATTTATTTATAGCCCAAGAATATCTTTATTCAATCCATCTTTTATGAGCTTTTCCAATTCATTTATTCCAATCCAATTCTTATTCAAATTACTTTTATTTATTTAAGCAAAAATTTAATTTCATTCAATATCATCTATAACTCAACTGAATTTTATTTCGATTTAATTCTATTTCAACTCAACTTCATTTAGTTTAAGTTAATTTCAATTCAATTCTTATTTCTCAAATCCAACTTAATTTTTATTTTCCCATTTCAATCACATCCAAAATTTATTCCATTTAACTAATCTACTTCACTAATTTATTTCTTTCAAATCACCATTAATTTAATTTCAAAAAAAAAATTTCTCAACTTAATCCAAGTTAAATTTCATTTTTTTTCTTTTGTAAAATTTATACTTATACATTTTCCCATATTAGTTATATGAACTATTTAAAATTTTATAATCTTGTTTGACTATAACATTATCATCCAAACACTTCTATATATAATTATTTCAGAAAATTATTTCCTTTATATCAAAATAAAATTTTGGGTAAAAATTATTTCATTCACCCACTTCAAAACCATATTGTGTCAGTTTATCACGTTCAAGTGTTTATAAACTCCTATCGGAATAACGACGTCCCCCCTACTCGACAAGAATTTATATACCACTCAACAAATAAGTCAACACAATATTAAAACATTTATATTCACTAGCAAAGACGCGCTCATATCTATTATTACACTCAAACTCATTCTAGAGTACTACTGACTCTATCTCTAATGAGTAATCCCCACCAGAGCCAAGGTTCTCGCTTAACCTTCAGCTCTGATACCAAATGTAAAGGTCGGTAGGCTTTTCAACCATCCCAACAGCGGCCACTTTCCGCCGTTGCTCTACACTGGTACCTCGAATTTGCTTTTACGGCCAGCCTCTCGACTACAACCAACCACTTCGGGACATGTAGGGGTAAGAATCTCCTGCTCGCCACCAAACACGAAGCGAGAACTCCATATCATGCTGTAATGAAGCAAACCCGATCCCGGTGTCTTCGAAACGATCAGCGCATTGGCCAATATTGATAGTCGGTTATTTAACTATCATATAACATCCACAAGCAACCATCAGGCCTTAAATAATTTTCCAAATTATTTATTTCAAAATATTCACACAAGATATCAATTCCCATGCCTCACACTTAGAATATTCAATACTTGGAAAATATTCATTTATTTCCTATTTCCTTTCAAAAATCATTTGCAATTTTATTTGTAAATTCCCAACACATTTCACACGAATTCTATAACTCCAAGAATTCCTTAGTTAATTTCCTTTAATATTTCCAAAGCCGTTTATGCTTTATTTAAAATTCCAGTTTCACTTCTACTTCCCTTATGAACTTTATTTCACCTTTCGAAGTTCGCTTATCTTATGCTCTAGAAATTTATTTAGATTTCCATAATACTATTATAAGGTCTTCATCTAAAATCTTATTCAATTTTAATTAACTTCGCTTCCCATCTCGAGAGGATTCGTAATTGAATTTTAAGACATTTAAAATTTTATATATGAAATAAGAAAAATGGTTTACCTTTAGACATATGGTTTTAGGTAAACTAAAATATCAACTTCCTAAAAGCATTAAAAATTCATATCCAGTTACTAATTAATTTACAAAGCTGATTATAAAATTAGAACCGATTTCAATAAATATTAAGTATTAAAATAACTAATTTCGGAATATTCTAAATCCGGATAATAGCTTTAAAAGTTATATAGTATGGTAATTTAAAATCCCGTTTAAAAACAATTTCAATTTGCTCAACCAAAGTCTATTTTTTTTAGAAATTCCAATATTCACCATTTCAATTCATAGGTTCCTCTGGATTCGTATCACATTGACCATATCACCATTTCTCACATTCGAAATATACTCCACTATTTCTTTTCAAAAAAAATTCATAACTTGATATAAGTTCACGCCATAACTTATATTTTACCATATCCACTGATATCAATCTATCTCATTTATAAACCCCGTTTATAAATTTACAAACTCCCCTGAGTTTTCCATCTATTTATAGAAACAGATTCTATTTAAAAGTCTAATTTTAATTTCCTTCCTTAATAAATTCCAATTTATTTCAAATCTATTTTCAATTATTGCTTAAGTTCTTTCCCATAATTTCGAAATATCCTTCAAGTTCTTTTATATAATTTATTTCAAAATCTCTACTTAAATCAATTTTACGAATGGTTAAGTATAGCCCAAATTAGTTAATATATTTTTTCCCCACTTAGTTTTCCTTTAGAATAAATCCAATTTACAATATAAATATTTACCATTCAAATTTCCTTTTTAAATTCCTTCAAATTAATCATCTATGGTATTTAAAATGCCCATTTTACTTCCTATGCTATTTAACATTTAATAATCCAATTCACACACAATCCATATCAATCTGTCCACCATATCATATATCAATATATATATAACAATAAATATTTTTGAGGAATCCTGTTGGATCCCTCCTACCTGTTTTCCCTGCATCCATAGATAAATTATAAATTTATCAATCAAGTCAGGCATGCAATAATTTAAATTTAACATCCAACTGATAAATTATAAATTTATCAATCAAGTTAGGCATGCAATAATTTAAATTTAACATTTAAATTTTAATAAGGTAATCCGTATGAGTGAGAAAATCTTATCTTTATTTTTGTTTGCAATCCACTTCAATCTCGACTTGGTTTCATGACTTTTGACCTTGAATAAACATTTATACGGTTTATTAACACTTGAAATAACCGAACAATCAATTACCATTTATTTAACTTAATTAACTAATGATTTAGTTCTAAACTAATAATTTTCCTTTAAAAATCTTTTAGTAACTAAAATAATTGAATAGGTTAATTAAACAAGTTACTCATCGTAATACATTATTCTAAAATAAACTAGTAAATTTAAAATGTGTATATGTATATTTATCTTTCTTTTGAAACTACATATATTTACTTATAAAAATAAATTATAGATTTCAAAAAATCTAATTTTATATAAACTTCCAAACATTTTAAAATTCCTATTTTCCAATCCTTATCTATATATATTTTCTGTTTATCTATATATATTTGAATTGAAATAGGGGTGTGTGTGTATGTATATATATATTTTTGTATTATACCTTTTCTATACTGTATAAATATAAATATATACATATAAATCTTTAAACTGAAAAATAAATGGCATATATACCTTACTGTGAAAATTTCCTTAAAATAGTTTATAGTTGAATTTTTTTTCTAAATCCTATATGTATATATATATATATATATATATTTTTGTATTATACCTTTTCTAAAACAGTTTCGTCAAATTCCGGGATTGTGCCTCGAAAGGCTATTTTTAAATATCAATTTAAACGATATACTTTAAAACTGAACAAATAACTTTTAAATTCAATTTAAAAACTTGTATTATCTTAATTGTTATCAATATAAATTTTATAAGCCTTTAAATTATTTTTAACAGGCTTAAAACTCAAGATTCAATAATTTACCCAAATTCCAATTATCAAATCCAAAAGTTGAATTGCCCAATAAATCACTATATCTGAATCCTGAGTCTATTTTATTAAATAAACCCAAGTTTTCCATATTCAAAACCAATTTATAATTCAATTTCAATATTTAAAACCATTTAAATGTTCACAATTAACGCTAGAAAAACCCGGGTCGTTACAATTAGTAAGTGGTTTAAGGGGTGTGTTATAGTTTGATGGCTTATGTTGAGCTAATTAATAGCACAAATAGGCCATACTTATGATAAGCACATCAATTAAACTTACTAATGACAAATAAAAAAGAGATCATAACTTCATTTTGTTGATTTATGTGATCTAGAGAGTGGAAATTACTTCTAAATTGCCTTCACGCTCTCATATTTTATCAATTTTCTTGTGTTAGTTTTCTACATTTTTAGCTAATCACACTTTCAACTTTGGTTAATTTGATTGAATAGAGATTTAAAATCTAACAATTCCTTACGGATCGACCCGCACTCGCCACGTACTATAATTGTACGCCGTGTGCTTGTGGTTATTTTTAATTTAAATTCGTTCAACAGATATCTAAACCGATAGAATTCCCGTTGATGAACAAGTTTTTGGCGCCGTTGCTGGGGAATTTGTTTTTTATTTTGATTTTCTATTTTTCGAATTATTTTTCGTTTGATTTTAGTGTGTGTTTGTTTTGTGTGTTAGTTGCATTAAAAAAAATTGTGTTATGTTTGTTGTTTGATTTTTGTTTGCATTTTTGTTTGTGTGTTATTGTTTTCTAGTGTTTTGTTCATTTGCATTTGCATATATTTTTAAAAAAAATCATACACAATTCAAAAAAAATATTTTATTCCTTCTACTTTTCGATTACAAATTTACATTTGCATTTTCTTTTCTTTTTTTACATTTACAAAAAAAAATTACTGTTAAATTTTCTTCTGTGCACAGTGATACTACACACAACTTCCTCTTGCCATTTCTAGACTCCACCATCTTAAACTCTACATAGCCATAGCCAAGCATCATCCACCATTCTCTGCAATCACCATTCACCCTCTACCATCAACTCTTGCAAACAACCTCACTCCTACAAACTGCACATACCAATCCTTCACACTTCAACCACATTCAACTTCATCTACTTCATCCCCTTCAATACATTTTGCTTCACAAACCAATACAACACTACTTCAACGACCATATAACTGAAGTTCCTCCCACCTGACCATCCCTCCTCTCTACTGATCCATCGACAAGTTCACTTTACCACTTCACCAGCTTTTCCCTGTCATCTACATCTCTGCTCCACAAACTGTAACGTCCCAGATTTTCACGTTCGAAAATCGACATCCATATTTTACATCGTACTCGAATGTCGTAGATTCGAGCGTTCAAATCCGAGTCGCCGGAGCTTATAACACAGTTAAGTAAATAACACAGCGGAAGAAATGAATAATACATTGATATACAATATCTGATACAACAGAATGATACAATGAATATCAATATACATCAGAGATATGATACAACAAATAGCAGCGGAAAAGAAAACGATAACATCAGCAGCGGATAATCTCCATCTTCAAAGCACTAATCCAGAAATAGCTTGAACTCCCAATAACGATACACCAAGATAAGCAAGTGCAGTCCGATCCAAAGATTGAACTAGCTCCAGATAACCTACTAATCTGACTATCTGAAAAACCCAACTCTAGACTGCTCGTGTAGAAAAATTTTGAGCATCCAGAGTTTAGGAAAGGAACAATAAACTCCAGATCAGTCATGGGACTGGTGTGAGCAACAAAAACAGTTTATCTTTAAAACAAATAGCAGAGAATTTTAAAGTCAATTCGCAATGCTTTTGGAAAATGAAACTACCATAAGACCTCCCACCACACACACAATGCAAGCGCAGAATTGGAGGAGATTTCTTCTTATGATAGTCAAAGATGCTTACTACGCAAAATCAAATCATTTGATATTATTACTAGTGCATAGTGTAGAAAACAATTTCGAAAGTAGAATATAAATCTTAGCCAGCATAGACATTTCGCACTTATGCCTACTATAGCTACCATGTTCAATAGAAGGTTACCACCACATTCCATGGCAGGTAATACAACTAAAACCGTACAGGGCTCGTATTGTTTTGTTTGGATTTCCAACAAATGGTCAGGCTAAGGAACTTCCTATTCCACGAAAGAAACGCCTCTGGCGGGACGTTCCGAGAACCAACTGTTCTCTGCCAAACAAGGCCGGCAACCCCTTTTCCCAAGGGATAAAAGAAACCTCAGATATGCCACCCCCGGTCCTTTGGGACCTTTATCCGAGCTCGGTATCCAACATCACACATCATAAAGAAAGTGTATCCACATGAGTAAGTATCTGGGCTCCATACCATGATACTACCCTTTTCCAGAAGGAATGGTCATACCCTAGGGGAGCTACCCCTGAAAACCTTGCCGCACGATTCCTGTTTCGACCATTACCGGGTTGTGAGGCTCGACGAAGTCTCGTCCACAAAGCTACGCTTTTTCAAAAAGCCACGCTTTGGGTCAACAGATGATCAACCTATGATCACAAAGATAAATGATCAAACAAATGATCATATCACAAATGATCAAACACTGATCATCACACAGCAACACTCAGCATGCCACATTACCAAATTGGGATATATCGCTGATAAATTTCAACTACATAACCTCTGAGCTCGTACGTCTCAGAGAAGGGTGTTAAGCTAAGAGAATAAATTCTCCGCCACCAACAGAAATGTATTTGAAAGAAATCAGCTTTATATCTCAAAGTGTAATGTCAGACATGTAACCATACAAGTCTGTTCCGGGATCGAACAGAACCGAAGGCACTTCTCACGAAGCCCTTGCAAATCCGGATAATTTCCAATCACGTCCGGACTTCCCGTCACAAAAAGAGTGATATAAATCTCTATACCGGAGCAACTCAGTGCAGAGACATTCGACAGGTTGTCCTTTCATTTTCGAAAATATCCGGTCTTCATCACCGGTCTTCAAATGCGATCCATATACGACGTATCACTATTCGGAATGGGTTATACGACCCAAAGGTCCTTTCCCGGCTAACCCGAATAATGAGCGCAATATTTAAAACATAGGGATATTGGGATTTCAATTAAGTCACAACTTATTACCCAAAAATCTTTCTTCAAATGGTTTAAACAAGTTACCATTTTAATCTTTTTAAACAAAAAGATTTAATTCACAAAGTTCCCTTAATTTCACAAAGATTCATTCACAGATTTTCCAAATCGATTTCCATTTTAGTTTAATTAATTCGTTAAATCTTTAAATCAAAGATTTAACTAATAGCTTTCAAAATAATTCCATTTCAAATGGGTTAAACAAACATCATTCTAAATCTGTTAAAAATAACAGATTTAATTCATAGCTTTCAAAACAATTTCATTCATAACTTGGAAAAATCCATTTTTCAATTCAATCTTGAAATTCCTTTAATTAAACTGGAATTTCATTTCTTATCTGAAAGCTTTTATCATTTGAAAACAAACAGTTTCATTTCAGAAAATCTGATTCATCCATACGAGTTGAAATCTTTGGGTTAAATCCAAATTCTCAAAATTTTACTTTTAAATGGTTTAACTTTATATAAACACATTTATAACATTTTTAATCCCTAGTTTCAAATCATAGGATTCAATTTCAAACTTGAATTCAAATTTAAATTCAATTATTTAAATTTTCAAAACTCGATTTAAGTTATTCAAAATAACTTTTATCTTTGAAATTCCATTTCAAATGGTTTTCACTTTAAACCCGAATTCCAATTTCAAAATCAATTGAAATTAAAATTTCAATTTCAAAAACATCAAATTTAAATTATCTGTGACTTAACCGATTTCCACGTGAAATCCATATTTGTGTGTGTAAAAGTGTGGTCCAGGGGTTTTACACACAATAGTGCAACATCAGTCATCACATATCAGAATACAGAATATAGTTGATAAGCGATATAAACTATAACGCTTATCGTACAGATCACAGATATATATCACAGATAAGTAAATTACAGATCACAACATAAATCAGGGTATATCACAAAGCATCATATATCAGGGATATCAAACAATCAAGTCATCCAATAGAATCCAAATATCCATAGGTAAGGTCAGTTAATATCTGATTATAATTAATTTATACCAGATTAATTACTTATGAATAAACTACAAATCTTGGTTAATTAATCATAAATTAATTATAAACCATTATTTATTTATTTATTAACCTTTAATCATTTATTAATTATCCTCAAATTAATTACCTTAATTTATAAATCATATAAATTAATTAACCTTAATCTATAACTTAATTAACTAACCCCTTAATTGCTTTCATTAAGTAATTAACAATTTACAATTGATTATCTTAATTAATAAGTCTTATTAATTCTAATCAAATTTAATCACATAAATTTAATTACTTAAAAATTTCTAGTTAATTTTCTTCATTAACTAATAACATTTCTTAAATTACTTTCTTAAGAAATTATCTTAGATTAATTCATCATTAATCATTTCAAATTTTAAATAAATCTAAATTTTATTTATTTATACATTAAATAAATCATTCTTTAATTACCTTATAAATTTAAATCATTTTATTACCTTCATTATCTCCTTTTGAATTTAAATTTGAATCCATTTTGAATTTAAGATTTAAAATGATTTACCATTTAACATTAACCAAATTTAAATATTAATTCATAAAGTTTTAAAAGAAATGTAAAAACATTTATTACTTATATAAGAAAAAGCTTTTAAACTAACTACTTAATTTAAAACATTCAGATTTAAAAACTGATTTGAATCACAGATTTGAATTCAAGAAAACTTGGATTCATATTTAACATTTGATTTAAACTTGGCTTTAAACTTTGATTTAAAACTTTGATTTAAATCTTGATTAAAATCCAAATTTCATTTTAAAATTTCAAAAGTTTCATTTTACTTTAAACTTTGAATTCAAACGCTGTTTAAATCCTGGTTCAAATTTTGAACTTAGATTTCAAAAGACTTTTCCATCCCGTTTCAAAAATTGAACTAAGTTAAACCTGAAACAACCAGGTTTACTAAAACCTGAAATGCTCCACTGTCTCGAACCAACCTAGGTTGCTCCGAGTCCTACTTCCTCCTGCTTCGAGTCGAGTACTCGAGTAAAATGATAATCGACTCGAGTAAAACTCGAGTGTTTCCAGCAACTTCCCCGCGTCTGTTTCTTCTTCTTTCCCCCTACTTCCAGTGCACACGAACGTGCACCGTGCACGTGTCCAATCGATCGGATGATCGCCGACCATCCTCTAGGTTCTCCACACATCACCGATGATCTCCTCGTGCCTTCCCCCTTCATGCGATTTCGAAATCGACAGTGGAACGAAATCGAGCATCCCCACCTTCAACACAAACTAACCCAGATATCTTCTTCGACCTCGAACCCAACACCTCGACCACCTGAACCTTCCTATCTCCGGCCACTGGTTCGTCAACCACCTAGCCTCCTTCTCCCAAAACCGCACGTCGCCCGATCGCCTGTAGGGGTTGAACGAGTCGAATCAACAATGGTGGCCAAAACTAGGTTTAGGAACTTCGTTCGCAACCCACCGCCACCATGACCAACTCCAGACCTCCGCGCCATTTTCCCTCGATTCCCCTCAATCTCCTCTACCCTCTTCGCGAAAACCCGGCCTCCCTAGTGCCTCCGATCATCTCGAATTGACCAAAGACCATCTTCCGATCAACTACGAACTGCTCTCGAATCACTTGCTTAAAAATCGCGAAACAAAGCTTAAAATTCCTATTTTCTAAAGCAGATTCGTATTATGTAATTGAATTCGAGAAATTAAACATTCGAATTTTGTATATATAGTGATGTTTCACAGTACTGTGTTTTATTTCCAGAGCAAAAACAATTTGCTTGATCCTTAACCAATTTTAAAACTAAACAATGATGTATCAATACATTCATTCCATCTTAGGTTTAAATCAAATCTGGAAATCAAGAGAGAAAAAGAAAAAAAAACAAATGAAGGTTTGGGGTTTTCTTTGAATCTGGAACAAGGTCAGGAACAATTCCAGACAGAGCAATGCATATACTCAGTAAAAATTTACATATAGCAATAACTTTGCAATATATTTAAAATCAGAAAACAAGCATACATCATTTAACAAATATTTAAAACGATCACTGGTGATGTTACTCACCTTGGCTTTTCAAAACAGAGAGCTTGTTCTTTTTGTTTGAAAACAGGAAACTTGAAACTGGAATTTGAACTTGTATATTTTTGTTGTTGATTCCAGAAAACTTTGAACTGGCTTTGAAACATTGGAAGCTGAAATGTTTGAACTAGAACTTGAAAGCTTGGATCTTTACATTGCTTGGAGATTTGATAAAATTGTTGTTTTGATTGAAACTTTTTCTTTTAAAACTTTGAACTGGAATTGCTAAGTCTTTTGTATACGAAATGAAATGAGGTAAGTTGATATATGAGAAAAAGAAGTGTACAGGTGATGTTTGTTTATACAATAGGTCATGGCTGAGATGGTCTTGCATTTAATGCTTTGTACAAATTACATCCTCCCTTCCTTCATTTCAGCTGCACAAGGATTTGAAGATATACATACTTGTTGACTTCGGCTGATGATATTTTGCCTTTAGTTTAGTTTATTTTGTTATGTTTTGTATGTATTTTATTTTACTTTGTTCATTTGTATACTTGAGTATATATATTTTTTTCTTTGCTTAGTTTATTTTATACATAATTATATCTAGTTATGTTATATTTTAGTTAATATATTTACCTTATTTATTTGTACATTTTTAAATGAGTTTGTATTTTCAATTACTTATATATATTTTAAACATCTATCTAAGATTCAAATCACCTATATATATAATATTTTAAATTTGAAGATTTAACAAATTTTAATTTGGATCCCGGGGAAACTCGCTTACTTAATCAATTGATTTTACAAATTTTTTATTCAAAAATTTATTTAATTACTCAATTTAATTCAAAAATTCAATAAATTATTAATTAAATTAAATTAAAATCTAGGGTCGTTACACAAACTGACCACTACATAACCACATACCACTGGTTATTAGACCACTTCACACTTCCATCCACTCTGCTGCCCTTTTCATATCATTTCAACACTGCAACTCCATTGATACAACACTGCTTGCTTCCTCCTCCAAACTTTGCATATCACCTTCAAACTCCCCTGTCAATACAACTGTCAATACATCACACAGCAATACATCACTCCACCATACCATATCCAATACAATACTTGCTGCCACATCCATCCAACCGTCTATCCTTCATCACTGCAACTCGAGCTTCAACATACCAGTAAACAAAGATTTCACCTGACCGCATCGTCCACCTCCTTGTCAACGCGGCGCGAACACAATTCATCAACATCAAACCACGATCGTCACCAACCCTAGAATCACCCAATTCAACTGTGCACCTACCCTCCCACCTTAAATCTGAAGCCGCCAAAACCAGTCATCGCCTTCCCCATCAATCGCGACCTTGTACCTTCGACCAAAACCCCAATCATCCAACAATTGAACTCCACCACATCACGAAATCATCGCAATCCCCTTAACAAAGACCCTTGATGTTGAAAACACTATCGTGAAAACAAGAACTGCTGATTTGATTAAAATTTTGAGTGGGAAGTTAAATTGGAATTTCTGCAGTTCAATCGCAATTTTTAAATTGAGATATTGGGTGATATTACAGTGCTTCTTGGAATTGAGATAGTGAGTGATATTTGTGTGGGCCGGGTTGATAGTTGTGGCCTGGTTCAAAACGTGAAATGTGCTTTGTTTTTTTTATTAGTTTTAATTTTTAAGTTATTTTTTTATCTATTTAAAAAAAGAGTGTTTAAGTTGTTTATCGGGTCGGGCATGTAGGCTTGAATTCGATTTTCTTTTTTTTAGTTTGTTCTAATTTTTTTAGTTTTCAAATTCAAAAAAAAAACAACAAGTTGTTTTCAATTGCTTTAATTTCTTATTGTTTTTCATTTGTTTTAAGTTTCATTCTCTTTTTATTTACAAAAAAATATATTGTATATATATCTTTGTTTTATTTAAAGGTTGCCAACGTAGGAAATCCAGAAGCAAAAGACTTGCTTGCTAAAAATAAATTGCTTCGCTTGCTTGCTAAATTTTTTTGCTACTTTAAAATAATTTGCTAATAATTCTACATGCTCTGGTATCGTGCTTTCATCTCTAGTTTTAATTTGCATTGTTGTTTGCTTGCATTTTTAAAAAAAATTCAAAAAGAAAAACAAGAATCAATTCGTAGTTGCATTGTTAATTCACGTTATATTTCTGCTTTGCATTTCATCTTAGATTTTGATTAATAATAACGGTTAGAAATCAATAACACTTAATTGTATATTGATAAGTTGTCTTCTTTGAACAATTTAAATTCTTGGTATCTAGGCTACGGTAGAGCAATAATCAGTTATAAATATTACGGTGATTCGTAAATATTATACTGAATTGTTTCTCTGAAGGTACTTAAACCTTCGGCTGCATTGCTACAGTGATTCGTGGTGAGTCGATAAATCCTGTCCGTTACCTGGTCGAGAACTATCTTGTTGATTTAAGACAATGTGTAATTATACAATTTTGGGTTAGGAGCTACTTAGGATTAATCATTTGTAATTAAAACCTTGCATTCATTCAGTTGCATTAGTTCACACATATTTAAAAAAAAAATTCAAATCCAAAACTAAAAAAAGGTAATATTCTTCAACTTAGTTTTTATTAAATCCTTTTCTTTTGAAAATTTTCAAAATCAAAAATTCAAAAAAAATAAATTTAAGTTAGTTTTCTCATAGAAAAACAAAAAACAAAAATCTTTTCAAAAAAAAATCGAAAATCCAAAAAAAAAACAAAAATCAAATTTCTTTTTTTTTGAAAAAAAATTCTCCTTTGTGAATACTTCTTCTTGTTAAAAAAAATCAAATTTCTTTTTGAAAAATAAATTCCTTTTTGTAAATATTTTTCCTTTATAAAAAAACAAAAAAAAACATTCTTAAAAATGTCCGAATTTCCTTACATGTCAAAATTTTACGATAGTTGTGAAAATCAATATAATCCATATAATTTCACTTTAAATTCTTATGGATATTTCAATGAAAACTATTGTTCAAACGATTCGGATTTTGCACCACAAAATTTTCAAAATAATGACCAACCCTCAACTTTTGAAAAGAGAATGAAATCTTTACTTGAACTTTCTACACAACAAAATCAAACGATAAATGAGTTGTGTAATTCATATTTGTGCGATAACCCAAATCAAAGTTTTCAAAACCATCAAAATTTGAATTCACTTCAAAATTCAAACGATTTCGAGTATAACCCATGCCAATTCAATTTCGAACTTCAAAATGAGTTTCAAATTCAAAATGAAAATTAAAACAACTTTTAAACGAATTTGGCAATGGGAATAATCTCAACTACGATGCTAGTGAAAATTTTTGTTTTCAACAATTTCAAATCGAAAATCCTCATGTGAATAATTATAAATTGGATTTTGTTGAGCAAATGGATAATATTTACAATGATCACACGGAATTGTTGTTCGAAACATATACGAAACAACGTGAAAAACAAAATCAAATCCCAACGTGTGACAAGTTAAGTGATAATCCATCTTCTACCAAAATCGACGATTTTCAAATAACAACTATTGAAATTGAAAACGACAATCTTAATGATGTTGTTGAAAAAACGATAATTGAGTTGGATTTCAATTCTTTTGAAGGTAAGAAACATGATTTGAATTTCGATCTTCCTTTTTCCAATTTCGAAAATTTGAATACAACAACTTTGGATTTTGAACACGATACATGTAGTGAAGTTGTTGATAATCCAACAAAGGAAGACGAATTTAATGAACATGAATTCTATTGACTTTTTGAAGATGAGTTGTTAAATTCCAAAGGGGAAGATTTAAATCACCATTTTGATTTTGAAATCAACAACTTTGAAGAATTCGTCAATGATGAGCTTGAATTTCAATGTGGTGAAAATGAACTTGAATTTCAATCAATTGTTTTATCGACCCTAAAAATTATTGAAAATAAAACAACTCATACGATTTTCAATAAAACGACATTCGTTTCCCAAATCAACATTCAATTTCGAAATCTTTTATGATTTGGTTTTTCGAGCTTAAGCTGTGTCTCGCATACTTGACGAGACAAATGAATTGGTCTTTGAAAGACCGTTTCATTTACTTTTTGAGGTATATTGTGAACTCTTGTAAATAATAATCTTTTCGTTTTCATGTAAATATAGGTCATCTTTTTATTTTTGTTTTATTTTTCTCCTTTCACTTGGGTTGATTGTGGGGCACAGTCAAAATCAAGTGTGGGGGGAGTCTCATCTTCATTTTTTAATTTTTCATAGTTTATTTTTACATTTTCTTTTCAAAACTCAAAAAAAAATCTCAAAAATCTTTAAAAAAATTGAATTTTTTAAGCATTTTTTATTTATTTTTAAATAAACACTATAGGATAAATATATGGTTTTGGTTTATTAAATTGAAATTTTTGAAAATTTATTTGTCTTAACAAAAATAAAAATGAAGTTTGATTATAAATAACAATGGTTTAACTAGTATATAGGAAGATTCATACGTGTTAATTATGAAATACATCCTAATTGAAAATCTTTGTTTTAAAAAGTGGTTGATTTAAAGTAAAGATATAACATTTTTTTGTCTTCTAAGTTAAATGGTGCTAAGATGAT
Organism: Allium fistulosum; assembly: GCA_030737815.1. NCBI lineage: Eukaryota > Viridiplantae > Streptophyta > Magnoliopsida > Asparagales > Amaryllidaceae > Allium > Allium fistulosum. The sequence goes on from CM060905.1 coordinate 1,250,280,573, forward strand.
GGTGCGAAACTATCTCTTCTAAAAAAACAAAAAATATTTCTTGTATATATGTATATTTTTTAATAAACACATAAAGTCATGTGTTCACACTTGTGTGTTCACTCGCCATGCTCTGTACCCTTCTCACGTAAGCCTAAAAGGCAGTGCACGATCGGTTATCTGGCCTCAGTTTATCTGAGTTAGATGTGTACATAAAAATTATTTTACTAATAACCCCTACAGTCAATTAATGTTCGCACTTGTGTGTTCACTCGCCACACTCTGTATTCCCCTCACATCAGTCCGCAAGGCAGTGCATGGGTAATATATCTGGCCTCAGTTTATCTGAGTTAGGCATATGTAAATATTGTTAATATCAATAAAATTTTCACATAAAAAATTAGAAAGAGTAAGCAATTGAAATCCAAGCACTATTTTAACTTGTTTGATTTGACTTGTTATTGAAAAGAAATGAAAATACCATTTTGATAAACTTTGATAATCAACTAAGGATCCATTTCATAGTGTTACACTGTATTATCGACCGAAACAATGAGTTAAACTATAGCCCATTTGTTACGATAACCTCGTTTTTATTGGAAATTTTGACGAGTAAATGACTTAAATTTCAAGATAATGACCAAAAACTATATTTAACTTATTTGTGTCAATTTAAAAGTAAATCCTTCGTTGTAAATATTTTCAAAAACTCGAATTCATCTCTTTGTAAATAAATCTTGCATTTTGTAAATATTTTCATATCGCATTTGGATTTTGTAGGTAGTATCCGCTGAAAACCCTCACGAGACAACACTCGTCTTACTAGGGACACCCAGAGGTTTAATGGCTTGTTGCATACGCTCAATGCAATCGTGCTTCCTACGAAAAATAGATTTATCTTAGTTTTTCTTTATTCGAGGATGAATAAAAAGATAAGTGTGGGGGTATTTGATGTGCATGTAAATGTGCATATTTTTAACACCATATTTAATATATTTAAATTAAATAAATGATCATATTGGGTGTTTTAACATGTTTAAACCAAAATTCAAATTATTTGAAATCGTTACATATTCATCTTCATCCAAGGGCAAAATGGTCATTTTTGTGCATATATTAATTTGAGAAAATTTAATTGAAAATTTCTATATTATTTTCTAGGAATTTGGCTTCATATACAAGTGGTTTCATGAAGATATATGCATGCACAAGAGTGAATACAAAGGAATGGAGATGGAAATAATTCATTTCATGGATCATGGAGGACCCCACCTACCCACCTATCTTAATGTACAAATTAGAGACTAATGCACATGCTAATAGAGTTTAAAGCTTCATGCACACTTAAATGATGATTATTTGATGCTAATGATTACTTGGCCTCCACACTTCCTAGAGGGGTAGTTTGGGCATTCCCCAAAAATATGGATTAGGGTTTCTAACTTGTATAAATACACCTTATGTTTCATGTAACCCTCCTCTCTTCTTTTAGGCTCTCTTCTCTTAGGCTCTCTTCTCTTTAGTCTAGTTTAGGATCAAAAATAAAAGAAAGCTCTCTTTCTTTTTTCCATAGCTACTTAGCCATTTTCTTTTCATGTAACTTTTCTTTTTTATGCAATTTAATACATGTTCTTTTCCTTTCCTTGTTTATTTCATTTCATGTTAGTAGTGTAGATTTATTTATTAATGCAAGTAGATTAGGTTTTATTTTCATTTTGCTATCTTTTTCCTCTTATTTGTTTTATGTTACTTTCTACATTTGTTGATATGATAACAAATATGAGAGACTAAACCCCTTTAATTTAGGGGAAATGAAGTTCTCTAGTATGTAGATTCAACATTTGATGTTTATGTTCTCTTTTTATGCTTAATAGAAATATTTGAAGTGGTTTAACTTGTTGTTGTATCTTTGAATTTGATAGTCTATATTGTTGACACCAAATAGACTATGCTTAAACAAACAACAAATAAAAATTACCTCTTCATCTACATGTGATGTTGGTAATAAAGTGAATGTTTAAATCAAAATTTGATGGTCTATATTTCTAATCAATAGTTAATAGGCCATACTTAAAATAGATTTTGCTTTCAATTTTGTTGCCATATTTCATATGAGTTAGTAAGTGGTTTAAGGGGTGTATTATAGTTTGATGGCTTATGTTGAGCTAATTAATAGCACAAATAGGCCATACTTATGATAAACACATCAATTAAACTTACTAATGACAAAAAAAGAGATCATAACTTCATTTTGTTGATTTATGTGATCTAGAGAGTGGAAATTACTTCTAAATTGCCTTCACTATCTCATATTTTTATCAATTTTCTTGTGTTCGTTTTCTACATTTTTAGCTAATTACACTTTCAACTTTGGTTAATTTGGTTGAATAGAGATTTAAAATCTAACAATTCCCTGCGGATCGACCTGTACTCGCCACGTACTATCAAATATCATCATTCCCTAACAAACAATCATACCAAAAATAACTATATAAATTTTGAAAAGTTATTTTTTATATAGAGAAAATATAATCCTAGGAAAAATAATTTCATTTACCAATTTCAAAACAATAAAAATATTTTTATAGCACTAACAAATACGCGCTCTCATATAATACACTCAACTCATTCTAGGGCGTCACTTACCCTATCTCCAATGAATTTACCCTACGAGGGATAAGATTCTCATTTAACCTTCGACTTTGATACCACATGTGATGACCCGCATTTTCAACCCTCAAAAGCCGACACCATTACATCTACGGTATTCACGTGCCGAGCATCCGAGTGCTGGAAAGACAGATTGTTGGGGTGAAAGAAAAGCAAAAATAGAATAGAATCTCACATCATGACGAGTAATATATGCTATCCAAAGGATCTTTACAAAAGAAAACTTAATTATTCATCATTCAATAAGAGTCTAACCTACCATCGGTTTGGACAGTTATAATAGCCCGCCCTTAGAAAATTTGATAAACACAAACAGGTAATACAGCAAAAAAATAAAAGTACGGGAATACCACTCGAAGGCATCTAGCTCATCTTCTAAAACTCCAAATCATCCAAAGCTAACTCTGGAAAAATACTCGGGTCTGACCCGAGTATTATAAGAAAATAACACCCGGATCAGTCTAGTAAATTAGCGTGAGAAACTCAAACCATATTAATTATCGTATTCATAAAACCCTTTCAAAATTAAAGGTATCTTATAAGACCATGCCGCACATAAACACGGACGGGTTTTACACTTACGATAATCAAACCATTTCAAATAGAAAATCTAGTGATATTATAACAATGTCTAGGGTTTAAATAAATATTGAATCATAGTCGAAATGGGTACATTAATTATATTCTAGCATAGTAGGTATACAATTAAGTCTGTAAAGGCACATATTGGAGATTGGATTCCGTACAATGATAAGGTAAGGGACTACCTTCCGTACATGACATCTCTAAATAAAATGTACCGAGGTCGAACCTATCGACCAACACATAACCGACCTACCCCTTACTGGATAATACCGAATATGATTACCCCTCTGTTGTGATCAACAACCATCTTCATGGCCATAAGCATACATAAAACATAAGTACCGATCTAGATCAGGCGATGACCATACCCTAATGGGTGCGACCCACATAGCCATACCACATCTCCTCTATTTTAGTCATTCTCGGTTTCGAAGGCTCGAGGTAAAGATTTACCTTTTTAGCAAATCCCACTTAGAATGCTAACACCGCCCTCCAAGCAACAATGCAATGCCAGCATTCGTCCATACAACTTGTTCAAGATATGAACAAACCGATGGCCTATTTTTACTATCTCCTTTTTGGAATCACCCTTAGCATTAGCAGAAAGTAGCCCTTGCTAGAGTTTGAAAAACCAAAAGTCAAGTTTATAAATCATTTTAAAACACTTTAGAAAACAAAGCGGTAAATCGCTTGAAAGCGAGCATGGGATTTCAACATCGCAATAAAATCAACAACGAGTAGATTAACTATACTACACAACATTCACTTTCACATGCACAAGCATTTACATATCCAATAATATATGTAAATAAAATCAAGAAGGCAAGGAATCCTTTTGGATCCCTCTACAATAATTTTACTCTTCATAGTGCTTCCGTAGAAACCTATTCGCTACGAAGACACTTCGACTTCCATTTCTTTGTTTTTGTCCCCTGCAACACAATGGTTATTTATGCCGTCCGTCTTCAAGCAGGACTTAAAGAATACCTAACACAACATAAACACATACATGCAACCATATAGGCAAAACTAAATTATTGCAACATTTTGTCAATTTAAAACTAACTTAAACGTGAAAAATCTCATTTTAATTCAAACCAAACTCAAAGCAACCACCTTCCCACTTGCTTTGGCCTTGCTTCACCTCCTCTAACACCCCACCAGTGCTTGGCCACAACCCCAGCCCCCAAGGTCCATGCATCACAACATAACATCAACAAATTATTTCAACATTTATATACAAAGATATAGCTAACATAAAGGTAAGTGTTCTTACTGGTTTTTGACAAGGTTCCTCTTCGAATTTAAAAAAGGAATCAACATGAAATTCTTTCTTTTTCAATTGTCTTCGATATTAAAAAATGAATCACTCAATTTGGAAGTTTTTGTGGAAGTTATGGCTTGGGGAAGAGAAGACTTTTCGGAGTTACAAATTTTGGACAGAGAATGACTGTTAAAAAAAAAAAGATTTTGACATGTTTAGTATAAAAATTAGAAAAAGTGATCAACATGAAATTCTTGTTTGTTGAATTATCTTGGGTTTCAAAAATGAATCACTCAATTTGGAATAGTTTTGTGGAAGTTATGGCCAAATGAAAAGGAGAGAAAAAGTAAAGAAATTTGGATGAAGTGAGCAATGATTTTAGAAACTTATTTATGGATTTAAAAGTGAAAAGAAGCAACTTTGAAGTGATTTTCTTTTTAGAGAAAGAAGGAGGAAGACATGGTAAAGATGAGAAGAAGAAAGAAAGCAAAAGAAGGAAATGAAATAAAGTGAAAAAATAAAAGGAAGGGGTTCTTTTATAGAAATGAAAAGTAGAAAATGACCAAATCTATCCTTCCTTAAATTAAGCTACTCCTTTCTTTTTAAAAAGCAACCACCCTGTTCTTTCTAATGAAACACACTTCCCTAGAATACTTGTTATTACCACCTTCTTTTACTAACGTACATTGTCTTATTTTTTCTGTTTTGCTAATTTTAAATTATAAAGGAAAAGTCTTCCTTTCTTAGTACTTAAGTAAGTTTTTTAAAACTTGTTTTATTTAAACCATTACATAAATAAAGTTGTTATTCTTAAATGTACATATGTACACTAGTGCACAGAACATGTTCTAATAACTTTTAGTCGATGAAAGGTCGAAATTCCGAAAAATGATCTTCGGTAACAATTTTAGTTTTTCATCGTACTATTTATTTTTGTAAACAAGATTTCAAAACAAGTTTACCATTTTTATTTATTAATTAAAAGTGGGTTATTTAACCATTTAAAAACCATTAATTGAATACTTAAAATTTATCAAATATTCACAAATTAAAGCAGTAAAATTCTAGGTCGTTATATCGTATATTCATATGTACATAAATAACTTTTGTATACACACTTTACTAAATACTAATGACATTCGAAAAAAAATTCAATAACTAATATTTCATAAATATTAATTAATTTACAACAATTGTAAAATACTTAAATCGTGTTGTATTTCGCAGTATTCATCATTACGGTTGTGTGACATATATGTGTAAATTCAGTTAGCAATTAACATCGAATAATTCAAATATTAACGTTCACACACCACCTTTGCAAGTGTTGTGACAGTTTGGTCGTTATCGCATATACATCATTTCAGTAAAATCCAATTTTACTATTTTTAGCGGTACCCTTTAGTCACGATTGTACACACCAATTTTCTTTATCAACACTATATAAAATTAGAATTTATGGAATTGGGTTTTAGTCAAAATTCAAATATCGTCCATATTCAACTTGGTTAATCCAAATCCAAAGTATTTGGTTCAATAATAACAATAATTATTAATCATACTGCTCTAGCCAGAGACTATGACTTTGAGTTGATTATAGTTGACTGTGATACTAACCTCATGCAATCGAGGAACAAATTCTCTATTGAATAGCGTTTAACTTCCAATGTTTTAACTCAGACCCAACTAAAGTTTCTCGATGGATGCCACGCCATGATTTAACTATAATCAAAGTGGAGTGTCCATATTGAAGTTCAACAGCCACATTAAAGTTCAATAGTATTCTTAAGTTGAGAGAACCGTGTAATATTGTCACTTCAAGCTTCTCCGTTTGACCTTAGTTGTATTCACTAATATAAAACTCTCGAGTGAGTCTTTTCATAGTTATCCAATAACTGTAAGTACGTAACCCCATGGTGTCCCCAACAACTATGAGTAATACAGTGCCCAATATTTGGAGAGAGTAACATAATTTGGTCTTAATATGTGTATCGATATCTTTTCTTGAAACATCTTGACTGGAATATTCAAAATAAAATGTTATTTTATTTTATGATTAATTACTCGCGATTGCAACTACAATCACATAATATTTCATTTAAGGATTTCCAATTTTATGTAATTTAAATGTATTGCTTAATTAATTAAATCACGATATAACAAAGTATATTATAGAAATCAAACACCTTTGTTACGAACAAGATTGGTTATCCAGTTAGATATATGCAACAAACTACATAATTACCCGTAGGACATAACCCTAACTCTATCACTATAAGGGTCTCTAGATGACCCACTCATGGGTGTCATGCATTAAGTTGAAAGTGTTGGGGATAGTGGGTTGGATGGGAGTTCGGTCCGCTGCTGCTAGGACCACTGGACCATAATTTATAGTTTCTTGGGCATCCATCCTTTCCCTAAGTTTGTCTAAATCATACCCAGTCTTCCCAATGCTAATAAGCTATTAACTTGATCGAGTCACGTATTGTCGCTTAAGCATGAAATGGGATGGACGACGCTAGCTTCAGTGGCATCGTTGGTGTTGCGATCGTTTGAGTTATCTCACTGTTTATTTTGCATGGTGTAATTTTTTGGAGTAAAGTAAAGTTTGAGAAGAAGAAAAGTGATGAAATTTGAGAGCTTTTTAGTTGAGGCCCTCCTTCTAGCATCAAACGTGGAATACATTTTTAGCCAACCTCAGAATTATAGGTTGAAATAGATACTAACAAAGGTAACCTGCTAATACGTTCTTAATAAATGGAAAAATAAGAGACAATCAATGATAATACGAGTAAAGAGACGTAAGATTTAGAGTGGTTGGATCAATTTGATCTACTTCCTCTATGGTAGTTGATTTTATTGCTTTTGATTTGGTTATGCAAGTTTGAATTACAAAACAACAGCGTGTGTAAGAAATTAAAATTTGATCCTTGTACAAGTGCATGCAAAGCTGTATTTATAGCTGCTGAGATTTGGTTTTGACAATTCAGAATGATGCGCCAAGCCCTAGAAGTCCTCATAGCCGATGATGGAGCTGTACGGTCTAGATGTAGGCCATATAGGACACTAAATGGAATGAATGGCTTAGATGATGGCCAATTGATCGGTCGTATAAAGGGTGCTTGTGTCAAAGAGGTCGCATGGGGATATAATGATGTTGTTAAACATTGACGTCGTCTCCATATAGACAGAGAAGAACAATGGGCGGTTGCTGCATAGTGACGCTTTGGCCAAATGAACAGTGTCGTTTTATGTTGATCTTTCTAGTGGAATAGTGTAGAGTTGTTGCTTCTTTACGCAGGGGTGACTATGCACTTTTGTCAAAGGCATGTCGAGTCAAGACAAAATAAGGTGGCTAGGGTGGTCTTGTCTTCAAGGGAGTAGAGGGCAATTAGGATTGAGGAGATCAGAAGGGCGAGTAGGAGAGAGACCTCCATGTTGCATGTAGGAACTATGGTGGTGGGGCAAGCCGAAGGATTCATGCACGAGGATCTAGATATCCTATCGAGGGTGTAATCTGGTCAGGCCGTTGTTCGATCCCATTAAGTGTCAGGGTATGCAATCCCTACGAGGGCGGCTATGAGGCACTTTCATGGATGATGGGCCGGACTGAGTGCCGTCGAGGATAAGTATTGCGAGGCAAAGTGCTAAAATCTTAGCGGGCCAGCCTATTATCTCTTGCGAGAAAATCGAGCAACACCAACTATGACCTTAACACGATCATCGGCGTCATATGATTGACCATAATCAAAGTATAGTTTTAGACACATTAAAATCTCGATATTCTTAAGTCAAAAAACTACTGTACATCATCACATGCGATCTTCTATTTGATTTTATAATTAACTACTAGAATACTCTTGATGAGTCATTATGCAACTGTTCCAAACAATCGCATGCACGTAACCACTTAGTGCCCTCAACGATTATGAGTAATTCACTGTCCATGGTATGGAAAGCGTTATGTACACTAGTCTTCATGAATGTATCAATATCTTATTCTCGATACATCTTGACTAGGAATATTTAATAAAAATTATCTATTGATATGATTTAATACTCATGGTTACAAACACATTCGTAACTGCAATCTATTGGATATTTTCCTAAACATTTTCTGCTTATATATATTTAAGATATTTAAAACATTACTTAAATCTCAATATAACAAGATTTTCTATAAAAGCTTAGTTTATTTCAAACAAGACTCGCAATAAAAGTTAAGTTATATAATCAAATTATATAATTGTCCTTGGGGAACACCCTTAACTTTATCAATCTCCCACTTGCACTTGGGGGCCTATTATGGTATATCATAAACATACTCTCGATAAGTTCTCCTAGACTAAACTGGGAAAGGGTCTTAGTGAGTGAATCTGTAATACTATTACACTATACCTACTTCTTCGATCAAACTTCATCATTACTGATAAAATGTTTTTTCACGTGGTAATTACGAAGATAATGTCTCGACCCCTTATAGCTCTTATAGAATTGTTGATTCCTTTTGCAATCAACATTGTATCATTGTTATCTCAGTATATTATTGGATTCTCGATGGTGAAAACTATTTCTCCCTTTCATATAAATTTGTGCACATATACTACTTTCATTGCAGTACTATTTAAAGCTATGTACTTAGCCTTCAAAGTTGAATTTTTCACGACCTCTCGTTTAAAACATTTCTAAGTTAACTCTTTTATTAAAGGTAAATATGAATTTAAGGTTGACTCACTACTTTCATTGTCATTTGCAAAGAGTCTGGCTACTCCTTAAATAGGAGTTCGTATTTTCACAAGCAATAATCTACCATTTCGTAAACACTTGAAAATACTCTTAACTATCATCTAGTGGTTATCACTTGGATTTGATTAATGCGTTCTTACTACAACAAGTGCATAAGTAATTTTTAGTATAGTACACATGCATTATTATTCATATGGTCGATGCATAAGCAATTTATCTCAAATTTTCCATATCAAAGCTCTTAACATGGTGTCGATGTACATTTAGTGAGTGTGACGACCCAGAATTTTGGATATTTGAAATTGGAATATTTAATTAATTTTAAATGTTTAAAAATAAATTTTTAACTTGAATTTCAAATATCACTATTTATTGGATGATTTAATTATTGAAATTAATAATCGAGAATTGGGTAAAACATGAAATCTTGGTTTTTAAGCTTGGTAAAAATAATTTGAAGGCTTGTAAAGTTTATATTAATAATACTGAAGATAATAAAAGCATTACAATTGAAATTAAAAGAGGTTTGTTCAGTTTTAAAAATATAACGTTTAAATTGACATTTAAAAATAGCCTTTCGAGGCACGGTCTCGGAATTCGACGAAACCAGTTCCATTGGATCCGTAATAGTGTATTATTATCGGATTTCAAATTTCGTGACGTTTGGAGTTACCGTCTGGCCGTACGTATATAAACGCGCTGAAATCTATATCGAAATTCAATATAATAATTGGGTCGAAAAAAGCTATCTTCTCCAAACGATCGAATTAGTACTCGGAACCTTTCCATTGCATTCGGAATAGGGGTATAACATTATGAACACCTAGTGGCACGTCTCGATAGGAGATCGAGATTTCAGGCTTCGTTTTCGAGATGATTTAAAATCTAAATAATATAATTGTATATTTTGACCAGTCAAATGATTTCACATCAGTGTTTTTCCCCTTCAATTCAAATGTCACTGTAGCATCCTTCTCACATGCCACCTTCCTTTCAAAAAGCCCACGTTCCCTCTTATTTTTCCTATCTATTTTCAGCCGAACCATCAGAGAAAAATATATATTAAATTATCGTTCAAGATAAGAATCGCTAGCTTCCACAACATCTTTCCTCTTCATTTCACCCAAACTATTATTCAAAACTATATCCTCTCCCTGTTCCCTCCTATTCGAAAGAATTTGTTCGTAGGAAAAAAAATCATCAGCCCCAAGCTGACTAAAATCGAAATGAATCGAGACGCTCGCATTTAGGGTCGTGAGGCCGAGGCGGGTGGAGTTTGGGTCGCGTTGATTTGGGGATTTGAGTCGATCGGTCTTGGCATGGGTAGCGACGATGATAGAGGTGGTAGGCATCGAGCGCCGAAGGGTCACGGTGGGAAGATATAGTCACAAGGCATCGCGATGGGCGGAGCTCTTTTGTTTGGTCGCGACTTTGAGGAGGAGGAACTGTGCCGTGCTGCTTGAAGTCGTTTTGGGTCGTGTTGTCGAAGGTCATTGGGTGGGGTGATCTCTGAGAGGGAGAAGTTGGTGTTCGTCGGAGGAGGTAGTGCCGTGTCAGGAAGGTGGGCACACATGCATGAGTGTGGGAAGCAGCAGACAGTGGTCTTTGGGGGAGATTTTGCTGTAGAGTTCTGGGCCAGGTTGTTTTCGAACAGGTACGGGATTGTTTGAAAAATAAATAAGTTAGGAAGTAAAATTTATAATTAAAATTGTATGCAAAACTGTTAATTTAATTTGTTTATCAGAAATTTAACAGTAAGGTAAAATTTGGAATTTTATTAACCCAATAAATTTAAATTTAAAATGAGAATAGTAATGGTAGTTTAAATCATGTCAAACGCTAATAAATTCGGCAATTTCATTTATACGAGGTCCTGAATCAAATGGAACTAGCCGAGTTGATTCGTTGCTGGGAATTGATGCAATAAAAAGATTCAAGGTGAGTTAATCTCACTCAAATTGGATTACTGGTTAATTTAAAAAGTTAAAATTAAATTATTGGTTGATTGTTGAATTGATAAATAATTATCAATTGATGTGATATTATATATATATATATATTGGAGTGATTGATATCCCCGAATTATATAGTGGATGAGACCCTATGCGTCCCGCATAATAGCAGATAACCCTATATACCGCGATATCCCCCTCCAAGTGGGATTGGTATTTTTATATTGTGCTAACATCTGTGGATGCAGGAAAACAGGTTGGAGGGATCCAACGGGATTCCTCAAAAATGTTGAAATTATTTATATATTCAGGGATATGATTTATTTGATTGTTCAGTGACAGATTATGTTGGAAAAATTAAATCTATTGGATGCTATGATATTGCTGGATATATTTTTGACATTTTAAAATATCAAAATTAAAATATTTGATTTTTGAAAGAAAATAAAAAGGAAATTTTTAAGTAAAGTATTTATAGTAAGTTGGATTAATTAAAAAGAAAAGAATTTGGAAAATAAATAGTTTGATTTAAAAACCCTATTTAATAAATTCCGGAATACGGAAAAATAGAGATATTGAATAAATGTGAATTAAAGGGTTTTAAAAATAAGGACTTGGGTTTTAAATATAAGAACTTAAGCAATATTGTTTTTAAGTACAAAGGAATATATTTTTAAATGTAAGATTTAAATGGTTTGGGAAAAATAAAAGGAGAATTTTGAAATAAAGTATGAAATTGATGTTCCAGATTTAAATAGGATTTTAAATCAGAAAAGGGAAGTGAATCCGAAATTAGGGGGTTTTGGAATAAATTTAGATAAATCAAGAAGTAAATTTTTATAATGGAATTTAATTCAGAAAATTGATTTGAATATCGATTAAGTGTTTTGAGACAGATTAAAGGAGAATGAGACTATGGGACTTATAAACTGGGTTTATAAATAAAGTGAAGTATTTATCGGTGGATAATTTGAAATTATAAATTCATGATGGGAATTCATAAGGGGATGGAAAATTTGTTTTAAAAGTAAATAGTTGTTTATTTTTAAAAATGTGGGAAAGGAAATTTACGGAGTTGGAACGTAAATTTAAACTGGAGATAAATCGAGAAGGATTTATAAATGGCTAGACCGGTTTTATTGAAGTGGAAATGTATTTTTCTAGAAAGTTAAGTATATTTTCAAAGAAAGATTTTAAAGTATAAATTAGAAGTTTTAAAGGTGTTTTAAAAGAATGTTTTTAGAAAAATTTATTATTTAATGGTTTTAAAACTTTTAAAGTATTTATAAATTAAGTTGGTTATAGTAGTTAACTATTTTTAAAGGTTAAATTAGTATTATGATTTAAAAAGGAAAATTCGTAGCATTAATATTTTATATAATGGCTTTATTTTAAAAGTATTTTTTGGCTAAAGTTTTACTTGAAAAATTATTATAGAATTTCATATTTATTATTTTGAATAAAGTGATTTAAGTAGCTTTACTTTAAATATTTTAAGTGTGTATTTTTGGATAAAGTGATTTAATTTATTTAAAACTAAATTTAATAAGACTTGGTGTTTTTTAGTGGAAATAAAGTATTTGTTTGAATTGATTGTTTAATTGATAGTTAAATAACCGACTATCAAATCTGGACCCAGATATAACTTTGGAAATATCTAGAAGAAGTATGAGAATTATATAGTACAGTTACCATTCGAGGTGCTATATTGTACGTGTAAACTCGTTTCGTTCTTCTAGGACGTTTATAAGGAAATCCGTCCACCAATGGTTAGGAGGTGATCTCCGATCTTATTTTCATCTGTGTATTCCCTAAAGAACCGAGGTTGGGTTTACCGGAAATAGGAATGTTGTTTCGAAGAGACTGCGATTGGATTTGTGATCCGAAAACCACTTCGATCCAACGGGTACGTTTTCAAAAGGAAGACAAGAGCTTGAAGTTGAAGATGGAGCGGTGAAGTGCAAGGGCTAATCACTACTAATCCTAAGGGTGATTCCAAAATGGATGTAGTAGGAGTAGTGCCTTCGGTTCCGTTCGGAACGGGAACTGACTTGTATGGATGAATGCTATCAGTACATTGTCATTGGAGGACAATGAGCATTCTAAGTGAATATTTCTAAAAAGGTAATCGTAGCCTCTAGCCTCATCAACCGGGAATGACTGAAAATCAGGGGGGATGCAGCAAGGCTAAGTGGGTGGCGCCCAAGTAGGGTATGTCTATCACCTTTCTAGATACTCTCGGATATTATTATTACTACGTGGAAGGAGCTCAAAGAAGGGTGGGAACACCTGGGGTGATAGCATATTCGGGCTATCCAGTAAGGGATAGTTCCGATCTTGTGTTGCAGGGGATCCCGGAGTGGTCCTTAGCACGGTGTTTCTAGACAGGTACCGTGACAGGTGGTACCCCAGTGCCTAGTCATTCAGTTGGAATCCATTCTCCATAAGCGTCGTACGGTTTTGATTGTGCCCAACTATGCTGGAACGTGAGATGCAAGCATTTCAACTATTTGAATAAGTATTTGTACTTAGATACTATTATAATACCAGAGGATTTTGATAAAAATGTTTTGGTTATCGTAAGGTAAGAACCCGACATGTTTATTTATGGCGTGGTCTTACGAGATACCTTTGATTTTCAAAGGATTTTGAAAACTTAATAATTCAATTTGAGTGCGATTTCTCACGCTGGTTTTCCAGACTGACTCGGGTGTTATTTTATTATAATGCTCGGGGTCAGACCGAGTATTATAAATTCAAGATAGGATGCTATGGAGCTCAGGAGATGAGCTGGATGACGAGACGTATCACACATACTTGGTGTATTTTTCCACTGTGCATTGTAAGTTGTATAGTCAGCTTTTGTGAGGACAAATTACTATAACTGTCCAGTATTTTGTTGTTGATGTATTTTACTCTGATGATGTAATGTATTAAAAACATTAATAGTTCCTTTTTATATAAAGATCAGTTGTTATCTATTATATATTGTTCCGCTGCGATAGTGAGATTCTGTTTTGCTATTTCTATCTTCTTCTTCTACCTCTTTCTTCTTTCCCTAACCATCTGGTATTTTCGACATTCGATTTTTCGATGTGTAATACAGTGGATGTATTGATGTCGATTTTCGGAGGTCGAAAATTCGGGTTGTGACATTTTGGTATCAGAGCAGAAGGTTAAGCGAGAACCTTGCCTCTGGTGGGGATTAGTCATTAAAGATAGAGTCAGTAGTACTCTAGAATGAGTTTGAGTGTATTAATAGATATGAGTGCGTATTTGTTAGTGAATATAAAATTGTTTTATGTTGTGTTGATTGGTTTGTTTAGTGGCTTATGGATGTTGGTCAATACGAGTAATTAACGTTATTGATAGGGATCTCAAAACACTTGAACAGAACAATTCGACACGGTATTGTTTTGAAATGGGGTAAATGAAATAATTTTACCCAAATTATTTTTATATATGAAAGAAATTGTAACATCCCACCTTTTTGTATGCTTTAAGCAGACACACGTGCCAACTCAAACCATACAGAAGGGCGGATTGTTATGGGGTAAATAAGAAAAAAGAAAGAAATAAAGCAAAACAGAATCTCACAGTGGAATGACAAAATATAATATCAAAATAACAATTCATGAAGCTGTTTACAAAACATTGATTATACTTATACAATACAGAATCAGAGTTACATAAACAGAGAATAAATATTCAAATGCAGCGGAACAGTATGAATGCAGTGGGATAATAGAATAAGTAATACTAGTACAAATCTTCACCTTCGTCCTCCAGAAAAAGCTCTTCAAATTTTGAAATGCTCAGGCTGACCCGAGTGAATTGAAAAGACAAAACACTCGAGTCAGAACTAAAAGATCTTATGTGAGTTAAATCAACGGTAAATAACTATGAGTGGAACGACGTCAGAGATGTTTACGGGGTTTGACATCTCATATCCAGTGTCTAACGTGAGTGCAGTAACTTAAGAGATGTTCGGGATTCACATCTCCTAAGAATCCATAAACAATCTACTATGTAGTACAATACGCTATTATAATATGTCTACAGCAAGATAAACTATTAAAATAGCATTAAGGCGTTACCCATTTCCCCCTTAACACATTTTTATATATTCCTATAGTCTATACAGTACCGTAATCCCGTCTGTACTGGACGTCGTCAGAGGGCACTCCATAGGTATGGTACAAAACAAACTCGTAGTGGTCTCGATAGGGTAGGTGACACGGCACAACTAGGCAATGCCAGGGTAGATATACCAATTACACTTCCAGACTGGTGGTAACGCATAGCAGCTACTACCGCCCACCTCGGAACACACTCCCAAATCAAAAATCGAGGGTGGCCACCAAATCAATCGCAAAGTCAGAATATAGTATCGAAGGAGTGTGCCCGATCGGAGGAATGACCTCACTTGGCCCGTCAATTGCTCCTATTTTAGCCACCTTAAGCTAACTCATAGGAGCCAGGTCCATGTATATACCTCATATAGGATCGTCGCCAACAATCCTACTTCATTCTGAAATCTCCACCGCGTACACAGTTGTCAAAGTGGTTTTCGGTATTGGCAGAGAGTATCACAATATCTGATCCCGGTCACTTTAACAACCAATCGCTTATTACACACCGGATGGTTCTTTTACATTTCCAAAATCATTTCATAATTGATATCAAAATATCATATTCAATTCAAATCATATCATTTTCGAAATCATTACTTACTTTTGAAATCATATTCGCCTTTGAAATCATATCACATTTGAAATCGTAGTTCGAAATTATATTTCCTTTCAAAAGCATATTTCCAAAATAGGTTAAACTCTCATTTCAAAATATCATATTAAACCAAATATGTTATTTAAATCCCAACTTAGGTTATAACATCATTAACCATATTCACTTAAAAAAATCGAGAATTTGAATATAAACCCATCCATTTTACTTAGTTTGGAATTTAGAAGAAAATAGTTATAAATAGTTATAAATGGTTAATATAGATTTAAAATAGATTAAATAGCTTCAAAATAGATTAAATAGCTTTAAAATAAATTAATTAAATTTAAAATAAGTTAAAACAGGTTAATTAGTTTAAATAAATTAAATGGTTTAAAATAGGTTAAAATGATTTAATATAATTAATGTAGGTTAAAATAGTTTAATACTTTGTAAATCTTAATAATTAGAAATTTTGAAATAATATATTTTTAAAATAGTTTATATTAAAACATGAATTTGAAATTTATATCAAATTAAACTATTCATTTCATTTCAACACATTTAGACCATTTTCAATTTCCAAGTCAACAAACCAAATTCCAAACCTTTCAATTTAACATTTTAATAAACCATTGAATTTCATATCGTTTCAATCCATGTTCAAATATCAATTCGGATTGCTCCAATTTCAAAATATTTCAAAGTTATTTTCAAACAACTTCGATAACTTAATTTCGATAGAATTTCATTTATACTTAAAAGTTTAACTTTAAACTTCCAATTTAATTTCTTAAAGCAATTCCTTTTAAACCAATTTACATTTCATCATAAACTTGATTTTTTTCAATAATACTTCAATTTACATAAATCAAATTTTATTTCAAAATATCATTTAATTAAATTCGAAAATTAAGGATTTTAAAATCATTTAATTTAACTAATCCGTTGTCCGTATATAATTCTCAACCCTAGGGTCAAGTGATACATATATTTATCATTTCAATCCGCAATTTAAAATGTTACAGTTATAAATCATTTCAAACCGCAATCCCGAATTAATAATAAAATCCATAAAATCACTCGAGTCTATCATTTCAACCCATAACGATTTTTCCCTAATCTATAGATCGTTCGGGTATGTATCATTTCAACCCATAAGGAACTTGCAGTTATAACAATATAAATACAACATCCATTCATCCAATACAACAAATCAAACATTCATCACAGTCATCATCCAAATCAATAAATAAATATCAACAAATAACAGGTTATCAATTATAGGTGATTAACTGGCAATTTAAATTCGATAATAAATTAAATGTCGATTTAATTCAAATTAACTGGAATGACGATTTAAATATATCAAACAGCCATAAATAAATTTCTAATCACATCACAAATTAATTTAACTAACATAAGAAATTTTAGAAGTTGTGTGTGGGTTAAAACACTCACCTTTGAATTTAAATCGAATTTAAATCCAATTTAAACCCAAAATTTGAACAGTCTCAGAATTCGTCCAAACCCACGTCAAAATGTCCGGCATTTCGATACGATCCCAGCAGAATAAACCGCGCGTGAATCAGACCTCGTATGTAAAAGTTATGCATATTAGAACATATGAAATTAAATATATATATATATATATAAAAGATAATTGCTTGCCACGTCATCGCACGCACATCGTCCAGTTTCTCTATTTGAAACCCTAGTTTACGATTCCTGTAGCCGCCACGCACTATCCACATTCGCGTCCCCCAAAGAGGCGCCATGCTGCCTGAGACGCTCGCCCACGCTACCAGAGAAACGTCGCGACCACCCCTCATCACTCCGACCACCAGCGATGCCAAGCACGATCACGAATTACAACAGCCGCCGCCATGTATCATCAACCTTAATTGAATTTTTACGCATGATCCAACCATTGAAACTTTGTGCGACGCGCCTAGATGAACTCCCCTTCGCCCTCTCCACGGCCCGGTATCACCGAATCAACGATCGGTCGATGTTGATCGACGATCAATGGACGGCCAAGATTTATTCTTCAATTTCTGGACAAACAGAGGTTCAAATTGGAAAACTAATTACAGATCTGAGATGTGCTCGTCGAGAGCTTCAAATCGATATATAATTCGATATAGTTTGTGGAGTTTGATTTTCAATTTGATTTTTGATTTGGACTAGAAATTTGGGAATTAGGGTTTGCAGCCATTGGGAAGAGACAAGCAAATGGAATTGTACGTACTGAAATCGGAAATAAGAAATGACCTAGGGTTTAAAATGATCTATTTATAGGTAGATCAGAAAATAGAATAAACGGATCAGATTTGATTTGGGTTTGAACGATAAACGACCCAAAAAGCTCGTTCTGTCACCGGAACGAAAATGGGTCATCCCATATATCAAAATGGATGTTTTCAATATATTTAAAATCAATGGAACATGTTTCAAGTCCTAATTCCGTCGTATGAAGAAGTTATGATAAACTCAGCTTATTTCAAATTGATTTCAATTGATTTTAATTAAATTGATTTCTAGGCGTTTCGAGTCCGTACGATCAAACGACAAGTCAGATCGCTACGAAACTTGAAATCTTACAATAATTCACTATTACGGATCCGATGAAACTGGTTTCGTCAAAATCCGAGCCAGTGGCCAAAATGGCTATTTTCAAGTTAATTAAATAAATTAATATTAAATTAATCAAATCACTTTTTAATTCAAATTTAATAGTTTACAATTTTTATTACTTTTGATAGCTTGGACATTTATAATAAATTAAACAAATCTAGATATCAATTTAAAGTTGATAAATTTACCAATTTCAGTGTTTAATTTCAATTTCAATAAATTCAGTAATTATAAATTAAATTTCCAATAATCCAATTTGTTTGACTTCCAATTTTGTTATTCAACCAATTATCATCTTATGGATATAATTATCATAGTTTACATTTTATTACACTAATATTTCCCAATTCATCTTAATTTCAATTACCGTAATACTTAATTACATTTAATTGTAATAAATCCAATTATTAATATTTTAAATTCCAAAAATTGATTAAATTTGATTTCAGTCTTTATATTTAATCATTTTATCTAATTGTAATTCTATTAAGTTGTTAATAGTTAACTTAACTTACCATTGTTACATTAATAAATTACAAATTTTTATTTCTTTCAACTCTAAATCACAAAATCTTATTAAATGAACAATTTCAATTATCAAAATTTTACGGGTCGTTACAGAAATAATTTTTCGTAAATTATTATAGGTATATATGGTTGCTTGGCTGTTAGGAAATGATAATATTAAGTTGTTATCAATGTTGTTGTGGAAATTGAGTAATAAATTGATATTATAACGAAAAGTTAAGAGAAATAATTCATATAACAAAACGAAATTTGTAAATATGAATTTATAAAGGTGATTTATAATTTGAGAAGGGATAAAATTTCAGAGGAATATTTAAATACAAATTTAAAGGGATTTTAAAGAGGTGAAAATTTGGGAATTTAAATCCTGGTTTTGGAGATGTTTTTTCAAAGTTGAAAATTAATGGTGATGTTGTTTGGAAAATATTTGAGATAAAAAGTTTTTAAAAAAGGAATAAAAGCATTGAACTCACTTCGGTCACTGGAAAATAACTCCGATGATGATCGCGACATCATCGGTGTTCATTTTCGAGTTTCCAAGGGAGGAATTGCTACCTCAATGATTTGAATTGGAATTTGTTTGCAGTAATTGGGTTTGGTTTTGAAAATTCAAAAGGATAATTTGATATACGAAGGGATGTTGGATATAGTTGATTTCAAAAGTGATTTTGAAATATTAAGTAATTGTTTAAAACTCTGGGGTTTGGTCTAAATTGTTATTTAGGGATATGATAAAATGGTTTGATAATTTATAAGAATTTGAAATTTATTTGGAATGGAATTTAACTTGAAAAGAGTTAAATAAAAGCAAGTGTCACAATAAAATAAAGTGGTAAGTAAACCAATTAAATGAAGTGAATTGGAAGAGACTAGTGAATGGAATGTAAATAAGTTGGAAAACTTATAGAAGTTTAAAATTTGAATTGGAGTGGAATTTAACTGAATTAAGTTATATAAAAGTGAACTTTGAGGAAATAAGCATAAGTATGCCAACTGGAAATAATTATTGGGATAGAAATTATTAAGTTGGAAATAAATTAGTGGATGGACAAATTAATTTAATTTGTAAGTAAATGGAAGTGAAAATGAAAATTGGAATGATGTTCAATTTGAATTATGTTGAATAAAGTGGAATTGAAAAAATATATTAGTTCGAGTGGTATAAATGAAATAAAGTTAGGGAATAAAATTTATTGGAATTTGAAATAAATTAGTAAATGAAACTAATTTAAAATAATTAGGTGGATCAGATATGATTGGGAGATAGTTGATAAAATTCAATATTTAAAATTTGAAGATAGATTGAATTCAAATAGAATTGAAATTTAATTTGAATGAAGAGGGATATAAAAGCTTAAGTGATGAAGTGGGAATAAATATAAGGAGTGGTATAAAATATTTATATTGAACTTAAGAAATGGATGGTGAAATTCTTAAGTAAATTTGGTATTAGAAATATACTGAGTTAATATTTGAATGAAGAGTAAACTGAAAGTTGTGAAAAATGGTAAGGGTGAATAAGTGTGACGACCGCCCATGACCCCTGCACCGAACCTAGAGATAGTGCACTGTAAAGTGTGCCAGGCGACCATGGACGATTGCCAGGGTAAATTTAAACAACAGAATCTATCGTATTACTCACAGCGCATGGACAAAATACAATAGAATATATATGTAGTGAAGCTTCACAGAATAGAATCTCATCAATAAAACTTCATAATAGTTGAATACAAACATCTGAACAGTCAATACATCAAGCCTCACTACATAACACTCAGAGAGTATACAAGCCGCGGAACATCCAGTACATATAATAAGAAAACAATATGCAAGCCTCCAGCTCGTCTTCGACATCAGCATCGTGGAAAGCAAGAACAGCACCTGTCACCTGCTACCTAGTCTGCCCGTCCCAAAATGGACGAACAGCCCAAGGCAATAAGAGTTAAAACATAAAGCCTTGAGTCAGACAACAGTCTTAGTGAGCGGTAAATTAACTAACAACATACCAAAAGAGCATAAAGGAAAAAGGAATAGGAATCCAACCCTCCCACTCCACCTCTTTCTACAGTGATAGCCCTCTGACTCACACTAAGCAGAAGCAAACATAGCAAAACATACAATTTAAAGTAAAGCAATTACCACTCGAGTCAAGGGCGATGTTTTCCAAGTACAAACCCCCAAGGCCTAAACCAAGATCAGATAATCACCTAGAAAATACCGCTCTTGAGACCGAATGACGATACAACCAAACATCCATGACTCTGGCTATCACTGTTATCATTGCTTCGATATCATCGTTAATTGAATGACCAGCTCTTTATTTCATCCGTCCGCCAAGGGCTAATGGAAACCCCGGTTCTAGACATAACTCTGCACGTCATCGTGACCCGTGCCTAGGACTATCGAATCTGCCCAGAGTACTTGACTACCAATCAGAAGCCTTCAAGGACTATCGAATCTGCCCAACGTACTTCTGCTTTGAGCATGCTAGAACCTTCAACAACGATGAGATCTCAGCCTTCTAGTCATCCTCCTCGACGACTATTTCCATACTAGCTCAAGCGCCTTTCGAGCAAACCATTATCCTCAAACTCGAACCATTTCACCGAGTTATCAATCTGCTTGGAATGATCCCGTCTGGATTAGACCAAGGCTATCTCATGTCATACTTCGCCTCATCATCATCATAGCAAAGCTTCATCTCAACATCATCATCAAATCTATCCATATGAGCTTCATCATCCGCCACATATGCCACGAGCAGCTTTTCCAATTCAAGAGCCTTTCCCTTAGCTTTTGAATCATCTTCGGTCTAAATCAAATCATCAATCATCTAATTCATAGCAATCAATCAAATCAAACATTAATCCAAGTAAACAAGCATTCAAATATGATCTAAATAGACAATTATAACAATAATGGCAATTTCGTAATTAAAGAGTCAAAAGTCTAACAAGCATGAAAACATGAGCAATATCTCTATAATACTGATGAATGAACTTGCATAGGTTAACATGTAGTAAAATGGATGCCAAATCATTATGAACAATGGATCTATATGGATCTATACTTAGGATAAGGAAAATGCATGGAAATCACTACTTTAGCACAAAATCAAGCCAACCATCCGATATACTCCTTTGGATCCGTGTGAGAGATAATCACCACTCACCAAATCACCTAAACACCTCAAAAGAAACCCACTTCAGATCTGGACAGCGAAGGATCTAACTTGATCTATCACCAATCCGCTTCAAACGATGAAATCTCTCTTCGATGGATGAAGATCTTCAATCTAAGCTCTTGGATCTTCGATTTGATCTTCTATTTGGATGGAAGGAATCACTAGATTAGAGTGGAGAAAAGAAGTGAAGAAGTGTAGAAGTCGAGCTCTCAAAATGGCAGCACTTCGTCGCTTCAAAATCCAGATCCCAAAAATGAAGAAGAACCCTCCTATTTATAGGCTGAAATCCACCTTAGGTCGTTCACTCGGAGTTAGGTCGTCCACGACTTACGACCTAAAACCCCACGACCTAAAATCTTCGACCTAACAGCCTCAAGCCTCTACGACCTAACCAGATGCGCTTCTTCGCGACCTACGACCTAACAAATGCGCATCCATGCGACCTAACAGATCCAACGACCTACGCGCATCCGCGACCTAAGACCTAACAAAGATGCAGCCTAGCGACCTAACACAGACCGCTTCTACGACCTAACACACCTATGACCTAACACACACACACACTTCCTCGCGACCTAACAATGCCACGACCTAACGACCTAACAAACCTACGACTTAACACACACACGCGACCTAACACTTAGCCAGGATACGACCTAACTCCTTAGGTCGTCTAACGACCTAACCATGCTAACTCGCTCACCACTAGGTCGCTCACCACTAGGTCGCTCACCACTGTAGGTCGCTAACTCCTATAGGTCGCTAACTCCTATAGGTCGCTAACTCCTATAGGTCGCTACTCACTAGCTCTCTTAGGTCGCTGCAAACCCTTAAGTTGCTCAAAACCTTAGGTCGCCAACATCCTATAGGTCGCTCCAACCGACCTAACCTACCCCACGACCTAAGCCACCACCCGACCTATCCTCTAAACGACCTAACTATCACACGACCTAACTCCTTAGGTCGTTCCAATCCTTAGGTCGCTCCATTCCACTAGGTCGTCTACTCCTTATCTCGCCATCTTCCTTAGGTCGCTCCAAACCCTCATACGACCTAAGACTTAGACTCTGGACGACTTATCAACAATGCGACCAAATGTCAACTGTTTTACGATGTTTCGATCCGTAAAAATACGGGTCGTTACATTCTCTCCCCCTTAGGAATTTCGCCCCCGAAATTCCAAACAAACAAGAGCAAACAAAGGCTATTCTGCATGCCTACCATCCATAGCAATCAACAAACCATGCATCCAATTCTAGCTTAGCATGCAGAATTCTAAAACTTGGAACAAGTTACAATGTCGTTAGATGACACGACGCCTTAGGGCCATACCTTGAAGAGTTCAGGATGAGCTGCTTTCATCCTCTCTTCTACCTCCCATGTACAGTCGTTATCATCATCACTCCATTGTATCTTGAGCAACTTAACTATCTTCCTCCTAAGTTGTTTCGTGTCGGTTTCCACAACACGAAGCGGCTTACGAGGTCTCTTATCGACTGGTTCAACTTCGAAATCTTCACAGCCATCAGCAGAAACCCATGTATTCGAGTCGTGCACATACTTCCGTAGATACGATACGTGAAAAACATTGTGCACACTCGACATCTTTTCTGGTAACTCCAATCTGTAGGCGAGCTTTCCAATTCGCTCGATGATCGGGAATGGTCCAACAAATCTCGGAGTCAATTTTCCTTTCTTCCCGAATCGAATAACATTCTTCAGAGGAGAAATCTTCACAAAAACCATATCACCTACGTCGAACTCCAAATCCTTACGATGCTTATCGGCATAACTTTTCTGACGGTCCTGGGCTGCCTTCATTCGTTGCCGAATGATCTCTATGCAATCCGAAGTCTGTCGAATCATCTCTAGCCCAAGCATCAGCTTTTCTCCTGTTTCTAACCAACATGTCGGAGAGTTACACGGTCTTCCATACAATGCCTCATACGGTGCCATACCAATGCTTGACTGGTAACTGTTGTTATACGAAAATTCCACCAAATGAAGGTGATCTTCCCATGATCCTCCGAAATCCAAACACAAGCTCTGAGGAGATCTTTCAAAACTCGGTTGACTCTCTCGGTCTGACCATCCGTTTGAGGGTGATAAGCTGTACTCAAACACAACTCGGTTCCCAAAACTTCCTGAAAGCTCTTCCAAAATCCACTAGTGAACAATGGATCTCGATCGCTCACTATACTCTTCGGAATACCATGGAATCGAACTATCCACTTAACATACAACTCAGCCAACTTTGATGCAGTCCTAGTCGATCGAACAGGAATGAATCTTGCACTCTTAGTCAGACGATCTATAATGACCCAAATCCCTTCGTTTCCCATTCTTGTTCTATGTAACCCATCAACAAAATCCATCGATATTTGCTCCCACTTCCATGTAGGAACTTCTAATGGCTGAAGCAATCCACTTGGCTTCTTCTGTTCGGCTTTTACCAACTGGCAGTTCATGCATTTGGAAATAAAATTTCCGACATCCTTCTTCATACCTTCCCAGTAGTAGGTTCTCTTCATATCCCGATACATCTTATTTCCACCTGGATGAATTGTTAGCTTCGAGTGATGACTTTCCTTTAGCACCTCATTCCTCAATTCATCCACATCGGGAACAACTAGTCGTCCTTGCTTCCGAAGCCAACCCTCTCGATCGACCTCGAATCCTTTATCCTTTTCTGGGTCCAATCCAGATTCCAAATTACGGATAACCTTGACAATCTTATCATCTCGCCAATTCTTTCCACAAGAGTTGGTCTTATCGATAAGTTTTCCAACATCTCAGGTTCCAATTCACATCTGGGCCTAAAGTCAAATCCAGCTAAATACTCGAGATTCTTCCATTTTGAAAACATGACTCCCAATCCTGCATGTCTTCGACTTAACGCATCTGCCACTGCATTACCTTTTCCTGGAGTATAAGCTATACCAAAATCATATGATGCCAAAAACTCTAGCCATCGTTGCTGCCGAAGATTCAAATCCTTTTGGGAGAAAAGATACTTCAACGACTTATGATCTGTAAACAACTCGAATCGAACTCCCAATAGATAATGTCTCCACATCTTCAGAGCAAAAACAATCGCCGCTAATTCCAAATCATGAGTCGGATAATTCCTTTCATGCGGCTTCAGTTTTCGACTTGCATACGCAACAATTTTATCCCTCTGCATCAGCACTGCTCCAAGTCCTGTACCACATGCGTCGGTGTAAACCACCATCTCATCATTCCCACTTGGAATAGTCAAAACAGGAGCACATGTCAATCGCTCTTTCAGGGTTCCGAAAGCTTGCTCACACTTAGCATCCCATCTGAATACTTGGTTCTTTTTCGTCAATCCTGTTAATGGTGCAGCTACCTTGGAGAAGTCTTTGATAAACCGTCGATAATATCCTGCTAATCCAAGAAAACTTCTCACATCAGATGCATTCTTAGGTTTAACCCAATCCTGGATTGCTGCCACCTTAGTGGGATCAACCGCTATTCCATTTCCAGAGATAACATGGCCTAAGAACATCACTTCACTCTTCCAGAATTGACACTTCGAAAACTTAGCCTTCAGCTGATGTTTCCGCAAGATTTCCAAAACAATACGCAAGTGCGTCTTGTGCTCTTCTTCAGTTCTGGAATAAATCAGAATATCATCCACGAACAATAGCACGAACTTACTCAACTGATCTCTGAACACTCTATTCATAAGATCCACAAATATGCTGGCGCATTAGTCAATCCAAACGGCATTACCAGCCACTCAAAGAAACCGGATGGTGTCCTAAAAGCAGTCTTCGGCACACTATCCTTAGCCATTCTCAACTGGTGAAATCCCGTTGCCAAATCCATCTGAGAAAACACCTTAGCTTCGTGAAGCTGATCAAACAAGTCATCTATTCTCGGCAATGGATACTTGTTCTTCTTAGTCACTTTATTCAGCTCACGATAATCCACACATAATCTCATCGATCCATCCGCTTTGGTTACAAACACAACTGGTGCACCCCATTCGGACACACTACGCCGAATGAATCCTTTCTGTAAAAGGTCATCAACCTGCACCCTCAACTCTTGCTGTTCCCTAGGCGCCATCCGCCTAAGAGGCATCACAACAGGTCTGGCTCCTTCAACTAGATCTATACGAAACTCGATCTCTCTATGCGGCGGTAACCCTTTGACCTCGTCAAAGACATCCTCAAATCCATTAGCGATTGGCAACGATGACAGTCCATCCCGTGGAACAACTAGCGAATACATGAAGCTCATGAAGACGCCTTCTTCATGCTTACATCGTATCACAATCCTTCGCCCCTCCACATTCTCGACTGTCACCTCCAACCTTTCACAATCAACCTTTGCCGCATACTTCCTAAGCCAGTCCATACCCAAAATAATTCCGAACCCCGCAAAGTTCAGAACAAAAGAGCAATCATGACTCGATACAATCAGACCACGGCATAGCATACACAAACAAGACGAACCCCCAACTGGATTAGTCACAACCAATGGCCTATCAACAATATCCGGTTCTAAACCTAACCGGCCTACAAGTTCATTACAAACAAAAGAATGCGACGCCCCAGTATCAAATAGCACTCTCATTGGAACACCACATAGGAAAAGAGTACCTTGAACCACCACGCTCTTTTCCTTCTCTTCAGTAGTAGGAGCTTTCGAAGATGATGGAACAGCTCCCAAAGCATAAGCTTGCACAATCTGCTTGTCCTTCCTCGGTTCTGGACAATTCCTCTTGATATGCCCCGGCTTGTCACAGTTGTGGCATTTCATCGGCACCTTAGGATTCTTGCAATCCCTGGAGAAATGGCCTTTCTGCTGACAATTGAAGCAAGTCACTTCGCCCTTCGGCTTCTTCTGGCCATCCTTACCCTTTTGTTGCTGCTGCTTTCTCTTCTTGTTTCCACCCTGCTGTGGTTTAGATTCTTCCTTGGTCACAGCAACAACAGTCCTTTCCTTAGGAAACAAATTCTCGTGCCTGAGAGCTTTCTCCACAAGCTTCTCAAATGGATCGTCCAAATGATCCACCAACTGCCTCCCAAGATAACTGTCCAAGCCTGTCACAAACTTCTCATTCTTCTGATACGAAGATTCAATATACGACCAAGCATACTTGGACAAAGCTTCAAACTCAGAAACATACTCAAGAACTGGTCTTCCACCTTGCTTGAGCTCCACAAACTTCCTGAACAGAACAGACTTTTGAGCTGTAGAAATGAATTAGCCTCAAATCCGGCTTGGAATTTCTCCCAAGTAATCTCTTCCTCCGGAGTATCAATGGTGATAGAGTTCCACCAATCAGAAGCTCTCCCTTGAAGCTGTCTTGACGCAAGCTTCCTTTTAGTTGCATCATCGATTCCCAAATCACCAAAGATCCTTCTACAAGCATCTATCCATCTCTGGACTTCAATAGTTGGTCTGTTCCCAAGAAAACCTTCCCTCCAAGAGCAGTATAATCCTTACACAGCTTAGCAAAATCCACCGGTCTTGGAGTTTGAACTTGAACTCCAACATCCACCGATGGCCCCGGAGCTGAAATCCTTCTTATGATCGAAGTCATCATAGCTTCGAACATAGCAGCATAATCAGCAGCCCCCTCAGTAGCACGGCCTTCCCTAGCAGCTGGTCTCCCTCTTCGACTCATTCTCAATATCTATAAAAAGGAATGATTAATACACCTTGAGAAACAACTGCATAAGAGATTCAAATCATTCTAAGCTACTATATTATATATAGTAATCATCCATCAAAATACAATTACGTCTCTCATACGTAGTTACGTCAGCGAGCGTTGGATAAAATCGATTAACCAATGCTCTGATACCAAATGTGACGACCGCCCATGACCCCTGCACCGAACCTAGAGATAGTGCGTTGTAAAGTGTGCCAGGCGACCATGGACGATTGCCAGGGTAAATTTAAACAACAGAATCTATCGTATTACTCACAGCGCATGGACAAAATACAATAGAATATATATATAGTGAAGCTTCACAGAATAGAATCTCATCAATAAAACTTCATAATAGTTGAATACGAACATCTGAACAGTCAATACATCAAGCCTCACTACATAACACTCAAAGAGTATACAAGCAGCGGAACATCCAGTACATATAATAAGAAAACAATATGCAAGCCTCCAGCTCGTCTTCGACATCAGCATCGTGGAAAGCAAGAACAGCACCTGTCACCTGCTACCTAGTCTGCCCGTCCCAAAATGGACGAACAGCCCAAGGCAATAAGAGTTAAAACATAAAGCCTTGAGTCAGACAACAGTCTTAGTGAGCGGTAAATTAACTAACAACATACCAAAAGAGCATAAAGGAAAAAGGAATAGGAATCCAACCCTCCCACTCCACCTCTTTCTACAGTGATAGCCCCCAGACTCACACTAAGCAGAAGGAAACATAGCAAAGCATACAATTTAAAGTAAAGCAATTATCACTCGAGTCAAGGGCGATGTTTTCCAAGTACAAACCCTCAAGGCCTAAACCAAGATCAGATAAGCACCCAGAAAATACCGCTCTTGAGACCGAATGACGATACAACCAAACATCCATGACTCTGGCTATCACTGTTATCATTGCTTCGATATCATCGTTAATTGAATGACCGGCTCTTTATTTCATCCGTCCGTCAAGGGCTAATGGAAACCCCGGTTCTAGACATAACTCTGCACGTCATCGTGACCCATGCCTAGGACTATCGAATCTGCCCAGAGTACTTGACTACCAATCAGTAGCCTTCAGGGACTATCGAATCTGCCCAACGTACTCCTGCTTTGAGCATGCTAGAACCTTCAACAACGATGAGATCTCAGCCTTCTAGTCATCCTCCTCGACGACTATTTCCATACTAGCTCAAGCGCCTTTTGAGCAAACCATTATCCTCAAACTCGAACCATTTCACCGAGTTATCAATCTGCTTGGAATGATCCCGTCTGGATTAGACCAAGGCTATCTCATGTCATACTTCGCCTCATCATCATCATAGCAAAGCTTCATCTCAACATCATCATCAAATCTATCCATATGAGCTTCATCATCCACCACATATGCCACGAGCAGCTTTTCCAATTCAAGAGCCTTTCCCTTAGCTTTTGAATCATCTTCGGTCTAAATCAAATCATCAATCATCTAATTCATAGCAATTAATCAAATCAAACATTAATCCAAGTAAACAAGCATTCAAATATGATCTAAATAGACAATTATAACAATAATGGCAATTTCATAATTAAAGAGTCAAAAGTCTAACAAGCATGAAAACATGAGCAATATCTCAATCTTGATGAATGAACTTGCATAGGTTAACATGTAGTAAAATGGATGCCAAATCATTATGAACAATGGATCTATATGGATCTATACTTAGGATTAGGAAAATGCATGGAAATCACTACTTTAGCACAAAATCAAGCCAACATCCGATATACTCCTTTGGATCCGTGTGAGAGATAATCACCACTCACCAAATCACCTAAACACCTCAAAAGAAACCCACTTCAGATCTGGACAGCGAAGGATATAACTTGATATATCACCAATCCGCTTCAAACGATGAAATCTCTCTTCGATGGATGAAGATCTTCAATCTAAGCTCTTGGATCTTCGATTTGATCTTCTATTTGGATGGAAGGAATCACTAGATTAGAGTGGAGAAAAGAAGTGAAGAAGTGTAGAAGTCGAGCTCTCAAAATGGCAGCACTTCGTCGCTTCAAAATCCGGATCCCAAAAATGAAGAAGAACCCTCCTATTTATAGGCTGAAATCCACCTTAGGTCGTTCGCTCGGAGTTAGGTCATCCACGACTTACGACCTAAAACCCCACGACCTAAAATCTTCGACCTAACAGCCCCAAGCCTCTACGACCTAACCAGATGTGCTTCTTCGCGACCTACGACCTAACAAATGCGCATCCATGCGACCTAACAGATCCAACGACCTACGCGCATCCGCGACCTAAGACCTAACAAAGATGCAGCCTAGCGACCTAACACAGACTGCTTCTACGACCTAACACACCTACGACCTAACACACACACTTCCTCGCGACCTAACAATGCCACGACCTAACAACCTAACAAACCTACGACTTAACACACACGCGACCTAACACTTAGCCAGGATACGACCTAACTCCTTAGGTCGTCTAACGACCTAACCATGCTAACTCGCTCACCACTAGGTCGCTCACCACTGTAGGTTACTAACCCTTAGATCGCTAACTCCTATAGGTCGCTAACTCCTATAGGTCGCTACTCACTAGCTCTCTTAGGTCACTGCAAACCCTTAAGTCGCTCAAAACCTTAGGTCACCAACATCCTATAGGTCGCTCCAACCGACCTAACCTACCCCACGACCTAAGCCACCACACGACCTATCCTCTAAACGACCTAACTATCACACGACCTAACTCCTTAGGTCGTTCCAATCCTTAGGTCGCTCCATTCCACTAGGTCGTCTACTCCTTAACTCGCCATCTTCCTTAGGTTGCTCCAAACCCTCATACGACCTAAGACTTAGACTCTGGACGACTTATCAACAATGCGACCAAATGTCAACTGTTTTACGATGTTTCGATCCGTAAAAATACGGGTCGTTACAATAAGTAAATGGAAATTGAAATAAATGTGAATAGAAAGAAATTTATATAAATATTAATCAATTAGAAATAAATACGTAAGTGTACGTATATTATTTTATTCGCATAATGATTCGATCCAAATTCGATCACAGAATTTTGAGATAGTTATATCGATCCGAGTTGGGATTTTTCACTCGATTTTCGACGGTGAACCCTGGATATGGATTTTTGATTGATCTTGAAATTCTCTATCATAGTATATGGCTATGTAAGGAGAATGACGGTTTCTGATCAAAGAACCAGATCTGAGTCCGCACAAGGGAGTCGGGTGAATGATACTAGTTCGGAAGTGAAATTGTGTGATCGAGTGAGCGATCGGATTTGATATTGCGTACGGATGATATATGTACATCGTACGGCTTAAGTAAAGAAAATATCGAAAATTTTGAAAAGAGATAAGTAAAATAATTTTGGATTGTACGAGTGAATACTATTGGTAGATAAGGTGTAGGTATTTAAAAGTAAAGGATAAATTGATATCTTCGATTTCAGAAGATAAATTTGATTGCCCGACAAAAAGGTATGTGTTTAAATTACTATATGAAATTTGATGATTTTCTGATTGAGCCACTTGGGTTTTGTTTTCTTTTGAAAATTTAGGGCCCGTAGAGGTGTTTTGTAGTTGTTTCGATCTAGCCGCGCAAAGGAGACGCTGGCGAAATTTTTCGAAAATTTAAGGAGTTAGAAAATTTTGAGAAGATTTTGATAATTTAAATTTGGTTTTAATTATAATTTGAATGGTTGAGTAAATAGTATTGATTGGGAAGTTAGTGGAAGTGATAGTGTGGTTCCAATAAATTATTTTCGGATAAGTTGTTTAAAACTGTTTGGTTTTGGGAAAATAGTTAGTGGGTTTGGACCATTCTTCTTATAGCAATTTCGAGGGCGAAATTCTTATAGGGGGGAGGAATGTGATGACCCGAAATTTTTGATGCAGCGCGGCAGAGTACAAAGAAGGAAGAAGCAACAAGAAGTACCTTAGATCGTCTCCGACCTAGCAACCGCGACCCACGACCTACCAGAAGCTCCGACCTATCTCCAGTCTCCACTACGACCTACGACCCAACCTCCATTCCACGACCTAATTCCCAAATGCCTGAATCGGTATACGACTTAACCAAACCACCCAACGATCTAAATCATCTCCGACTTAAGCCCTATGCCGACCTAAATCATCTCCGACTTAAGTCCTATGCCGACCTAAATCATCTCCGACTTAAGCCCTATGCCGATCTAAATCATCTCCGACTTAAGCCCTATGCCGACCTAAATCATCTCCGACCTAACCACCAAACCGAGCTAACTCCTTCACGACATAAACCACCATGACTTAACTCCAATTGTTTCCCACCTCTAATCACCGCCCTAACCCTGGATCGTCTCCAGACAAATTGCGAGCGAACTTGTCTAAATCGCGGCATGACTGAAGGTCGCGAACGAACGCACTTCCTTAGCTCGTGAGATCATCTGATAAGTCGCGAATCAAAGATGATAAGTCGAGAGTGTTTCTTTAAGTCGCGTGAATTTCTTTAAGTCGCGTGAATTTCTTTAAGTCGGAAGACTACTGTTTCTCTAGGTCGTCAGATGTTGTTAAGTCGGTTGCCGACTTAGGAGTTGTATTTTTTTCTGCTATTGCATGTTGTAGCCTATAAATAGGCGAGTTGTTTCATTTGTAAAGGGTTGTTGATTTTTGAATAAAATTCTCTTTTGATTGCTTTGTGCTTTCATTCAAATTGGTAGTTGAGTGTAATCTCCTATCTCCTCTTTCGGATAATCGAGTGCGCTCGATTCAACGATTGTAGAAGCCGATTCGCGGTATTAAGTACGCTTGATCAACGCTTAAAGAATTGAAGATCTTTGAACCCGGTATCGTGCGCGATCAACGAGTTCGAGATAGCTAGAGTTCGGTATCTTCGGATCAACGAATTCGGGCAATTCAGCATTCATCAATCCATCGACTGCTACATTCAACGATCTACACCATTTTGTAATATCCGCTGCGTCAGTTTGGTATCAGAGCTTGTTTTAGCCAATCATAGCTAAATCGAGTCTTGGAGCCGAGAATTTGAAGTGTTGAAGTTGTGTTCATCATATTTTTGCAACAAAGTTGGAGTTTCGATCCATTTCATTTTGGATCAAAGTTCGAAAGGTGTTTGAATCGTGAAGTGTGAATTTGTTGAAGTGTTTGTGAAGTATTCAATCATGCCGCCAAGACGAGTTCAACGTCATCGCAATATTAATGCTTTATACGGAAGAGAAGAGGCCGATGAAATGGAGCAACGAATCAATGAGAATTTCAATGAGAAGCTTACTGAAGGGATTGGTCGATTAGAGAGAATGATGCTTGAAATGAGTCAAAATCAAAGAAGGGTTTCACCTGAATCAAGCCATGGAAGAAGTAGAGTTTCACCACATTCTAATCGAGAGAGAAGTGTTGATAGTGATCATAGAAGCGTGGATCGAGATTGTGATAGAAATGTTGATGATCGAGGTCGTGATAGAAATGTGACTGATCGAGATCGGAGGAATGTGGATCGTAGGAATGTTGGTGGAAGAAATGGTGGTGGTAGAGATGTTGGTGGTCAGGATCGACATCGATATACATCGGATGGTGAAGAAGAGTATGATGGTGGTAGTGTTCATGGACGAGGACGTGGACGAGGAAGGAATCAATCGGAGTACGATCACAAGTGGGAATCGGGAATGAAAACTGAAATTCCTGAATTCAAAGGTGGTATGCAAGCCGAAGAGTTTTTGGATTGGGTGGCTAATGTTGAAGAAATTTTTGATTTCAAAGAAGTTCCAGAACGTCGTAGAGTGAAGTTGGTTGCTACGAGGTTGAGGGGTAGAGCTTTGGCATGGTGGCAGCAAACCAAACTTACACGTGAACGAATGGGGAAGTCAAAAGTTGAATCTTGGGAGAAGATGAAGAAATTGATGAAAGCAACGTTCTTACCTTACAATTATCAATCTCTGATGTATCAACGTTTGCAGAACTTGAGGCAGGGCACAAAGACTGTTAATGATTACGCAGATGAGTTTTATCAGCTTATTGCAAGGAATGATATTATGGAAACGGAAGAGCAGCTGACATCTAGATTCATTGGGGGATTGAGAATGCAGATTCAGGATATGGTTAATATGTTCGATCCAAGATCTGTGGCGGAAGCACATCAGAAAGCGTTGGCTTGGGAGAAGCAGGGACGACGAGGAGGTGGTGTGTTTACGAATTCCAATAATCAAGTGAAGGGTGTTGGTGGAAGTTCTAATGTGTCTAAACCTATCAGTAAACCAGTGGTGAAGGAGGTTGAGAAGGCAAAGGTTAACAACGGTTTCAAATGTTACAACTGTCAGGAGTTGGGTCATAAAAGCAATGAGTGTCCAAAGCCAAAGAAGAGAGCAATGATTGCTGAGGTTGAGGATGAGGATGAAGAAGCTGAATGCTCTAATTCTTTACCAGTTGAGGAGGAAGACTTACTGTCGGGAGATGACGGGTATGCATTGATGATGAGGAGAAGTTGTTTAACACCGAAGCAAGAGGAGGAAAGTAGTTGGTTGAGGAACAATATCTTTCAATCTACATGCACTATTCTGGGAAGAGTTTGTAAATTTGTTATTGATGCTGGGAGTTGTGATAATATTATCTCTACAGAAGCGGTGAAGAAGTTGGAGTTGAAAACCGAGAAACATCCTAAACCGTACAAGTTAGCTTGGTTGAGGAAGGGTGGTGAAGTGAAAGTTGGACGTAGAGCTTGTGTGAAGTTTTCAATTGGGAAGAAATACAAAGATGAAATTTGGTGTGATGTCGTAGATATGGACGTTTGTCATTTGTTGCTGGGGAGACCGTGGCAGTTTGATAGAGCAGTACAACATGATGGACGGACCAACAGTTACAGTTTCATGTTCGAAGGTACAAAGATTACTCTGGTTCCGAAGAAACGCCAACAGGAAGAAAACAAAGTGGAGGAAATCGAAGAGCTGAAAACTCTATTGACTTTGAAGGAGTTTGTTAAAGAAGTTGAAGAAGAGCCGGAAGTATTCTTGTTGATTGGACGAGAAAGCAGTGAAGAGGTTGAAATTCCAGAAGAAGTTAAACCAGTTCTGAAAGAATTTGACGATGTATTTCCAGAGGAGTTACCAACGGAGTTGCCACCGTTGAGGGATATACAACATCAGATAGATCTTGTTCCCGGTGCTGTATTGCCACACAGACCACATTATCGAATGAGTCCGAAGGAACATGAAGAATTGCGGAGGCAGGTAGAGGAATTGCTTGAACAGGGGCGTGTGCAGGAGAGTCTGAGTCCTTGTGCTGTACCAGCTTTATTGGTACCCAAGAAGGATGGGACATGGAGAATGTGCACTGACAGTCGAGCATTGAATAAGATTACCGTGAGATATAGATTTCCAATGCCGAGGTTGGATGACTTGTTGGATCAGATAAGCGGAGCTACTATCTTTTCTAAGATTGATTTGAAGAGCGGATATCATCAAATTCGTATCAGACCAGGAGATGAGTGGAAGACTGCTTTTAAAACCAGGGAGGGTCTATACGAATGGTTGGTCATGCCATTTGGTTTATCCAATGCACCAAGTACTTTCATGAGGGTGATGAATCAGATTTTTCGACCGTTCATTGGGAAATTCGTAGTGGTGTATTTCGATGATATTCTTATTTACAGTGGGAGTCCAGAGGAACATTTGAATCATCTTAGAGAAGTGCTGATGGTATTGCGACAAGAACAATTCTATGCTGCAACGAAGAAATGCGTGTTCATGACGCATAGTGTTTTATTTCTGGGGTATGTTGTTTCAGAGAAAGGAATACATGTTGACCAAAGTAAAGTTGAGGCGATCAGAAATTGGCCGCAGCCCAAGACGATAACGGAAGTTCGTAGTTTTCATGGGTTGGCTTCATTTTATCGAAGGTTTATTCCACACTTTAGTAGTGTGATGGCGCCTGTTACAGATTGCATGAAAGGTAAACAATTTGCATGGACGGAGGAAGCCGAGGTTGCTTTTGAACGAATCAAAGATCTTTTGACCTCTGCACCAATTCTAGTGCTACCTGATTTTCAGTTGGTGTTTGAACTACATACTGATGCATCCAAGGTTGGGATTGGAGGGGTGTTGAGTCAGAAGGGGCGTCCTATTGCATATTTCAGTGAGAAGTTGTCCGGAGCAAAGATGCGATACAGTACATATGATGTGGAGTTTTATGCTGTTGTACAATCTATTAAACACTGGAGACACTATCTATTTCAGAAGGAGTTCGTTCTTTACACTAATCATGAAGCATTGAAGCATTTGCAAGGGCAAGACAAGATTTCAGCAAGACATGCATCGTGGATTGCTTATTTACAGCAGTTTACCTTTGTCGTTAAGCACAAGTCAGGGGTAACCAATCGTGTGGCTGATGCTTTGAGCAGGAGGAGTCATTTGTTGACAACAATGAAAGTTGAAGTGACAGGTTTTGAATTATTGCCAGAATTGATTGAAGAAGATCCTTACTTTGTGAAATTTGCTGAAAAAGTAAAGGAAGGAAATACGGATGAATTTGTGTTGGTGGATGGTTTTCTGTTTAAGGGAAATCGTTTGTGCATCCCAGACTGTAGCTTGAGAATGAAGATTGTTAAAGAACTACATGAAGAAGGCCATGTGGGTAGAGATCGTACTTTGCAGTTAATTTCTCAATCTTATTTTTGGCCGTCAATGAGGAAAGATGTAATGACCCAAGATTTTAGGAATTCATTCTGGAAAATATAAATAAATTTAAAATAATTTTTAAATTAATTTTGGAAGGAGATTGTTGTGGCTTGATAGTGTATCAGTATGTGTGTACATGTGTGCACAGGGTATACACATGAACTAAAGCTGAAAAAAAAAATCTCTGAACTTTAAGAATAAATACATATTGATATGTATGGGAATAAATATATATATATATATATTAAAATCTTTAAAGCTGAATGCATAAGTAAATATAAATATATGTATGCTACTGAATATTTTTCTTAAGTATACATGTGCATGTGTGTGTCAATACAGAGTGATATATATATAAACATATACATGTGCTAATAAAATACCAGAGTTCAAACTAGTGAAATAAAATATATATATATAGACATATTTTAATATAAGCAGAAAATAAAAGGCAAGAAGATATAAAAAGAACTAATTCTCTTATAAATAAATGAAGGAGGTACATACCATTTACATGAAAGCTAAAAATAGGAAAATAAGATAAAAACAGAGAAGTTCTTGGTATAGGCAGAATTAGAAAAGAGTATTTAATAAATAACAAAACCAAGTCACATTTTTAGCATGATTGTAGACAAGGGGGGAAAAGTATTTTCTGAAAAGCAATCTCTGAAAGAAAAATGTGTAACCACTTTTCTTTTCACCCAAATTAAGCCGGGGAGGGGGTAAAACTTTGGGTTAAAATTCAGATAACATGATTTTCTGGTGGGCAAAAATGGCTTTAGCCAATACCCAAAACCCTAAGAGAGACCCTGCATATATATACATGTATATGCAGCAGCCTCCTCTTCTCTTCAGAAAAGAATTTTGAAAAAAAAAAGAAGAAAAACAATACCACAGAAATCATAAGACAAGGGAAGAAAGAGAGCTTGAGGATAAGAGCAGGAGTTCATCAGTTAATTAAGGAAACAAAGGAGAGAGCTAGGTGAGAAAACTCACTCAAAAATCTAAGGCAATAAGTCCTAATATAGGCAGCCAGATAAAAGTATTTTTATTAAAGAGTATTTTCATATATATATGTTTATCTGTGAATTTAAATCTGAATATGTTTTGATTTTCTTTGATTGATCATTTGTTTTATTATAACAAAGTTTTATGTGTTGAATCTGTTTATACACTCAGATCTCTGATATGTTAATATTTAGGGATATAAACAAATACCCAGAAAATAAAATGTTGAGAATAGGCAAGTAGTATTGGTTTTGGCTTAACCCAGAAAAATGCAAATAATGTTGAGCTGCAATATACTCATGTATATAGTGCTGAGGCTTGAAATAGAAAGGAATTAGGGGTGCAATAGGGTTGCCTATGTGCTGATGCTCCTGATTCAATAGAATACATAGCAAACAAAATTTTGTGATTCAGTGAAACCAGATTATTCTGAGTTTAACTCAAGCACAAATGTTTGCAAAAGAAAACTCTCCCAGAAGCTATAAGCCAATGTTAGTTGCCTAAACTCCTTCTAGAATACCAAGATGAATATATGTATATACAGAACCTTATTTTGTAATCACAAATGGTTGTTGCTTGTTTGTCTCTGTATGATTATGAATAATATGAGATGCCATGTTATGGATGTTTTAGCTAATGAAATGAATCACTGAAGGGTTTTGCCATGAACAATCAAAAGAGCTATTATTAACTTAAACCTGATTAGGAAATTGGGGTCAAGAACACTGCAGGAATGACTTGTGTGCTTGAGTAACATAAGTTGACTCATGGCTTGTTTAAGTCCTGAGATCTTTGTGTAATGGAGTGAATTAGTTCATTACAGTGTGTCCATTGATTCATAAGTATTGCAGGTGAGACCAAGGATAGATAAATATACCAAGGAAGTAATACTTGAGCAGATGAGAAAACTAGAGTTTTTCCCAGATTTGAAATATGAGTATTGAATGAGTGATTTAACTCATATTAGTTATTTTCCTGTTTGGTATGAATGATTGTTTGTCTATGATTGAATTGTATGCTTGAATGTTTGTGCTATATATATATATATGTAGTCTCTGGGAAGAAAATTTAAGTGTGCACATGCACAATGACACAGAGCATGCACACAAGTATTTACCTAATTCCAAAGGACAGAACCTTATGTATTTGTACTTAACTTGATTTTAAACTAATTAACAAATTGCTTTTGTGAATTTTCTCATACCAGACATGTGTCTGACCCTAGTGTGCTATTGGCATCTGGGGTGTCTCATTTAAAATGAGGCAGTTTCCAATGCTTTTTCAGGGATTGCAGCAACTAAATAGGAGTAGGAGCAAGGCCTTGAGAAGAAGATATAGCATGCTAAAACTTAGTTAGATAAGAGCCTAAATGTTGAAATCTGCATGTATTGACAATTTAAATTGCTACTTGTATTAAGTGTTGAATATTGGATTGATATTTTGTTAGGCATTTTGTTAAGAATTTGACTTGTATCTGGAATCTATGAACCTAGTTAAATTTCTGTTATGCTTAAAAAGGATTTTGATCAAATCTTGTAAGTAGATTTAGCAAGAACACTATGTTAAAAAAAAATTGAATGATTACATTTTATAAATGTATTAGTCAATCTTGAGACTTTAAAAAGGATTTAAGTTTTTGGAAAATCTGGAGAGTTGATTCTCAGATAATCAAACTGGTTTTATTTTCTAATATAACATATGTATGCAAAAGAAATAGACATAGGTTGAATGTTTTTATATGGCTGCAAGGTTTATTTAACTTGTTCCATACAAATGCTTCATGTCCTATTTTTAAATAAAGAAAGGATCTGTAGTAAGATAGATGGAAGCCAGATTCAAATAGTTGCAGATATATATGCACATAAACATGTTTAAGTGCAGATTTTACCTCACCTTTTCCTTTGTATTTGAAATAAGAATCTGAATTTTACTCAGATTCTAACCAAATGCATTTTAAATGCCAGACAAATCTTATAAGAAGAAATACAAACCTGGAAAATGATAAACACTCTTATCATTCAATCATGAAGCCTTCTAGGTTGTAGGAATGGAATTCAAAAATGATTAAGCAAGGATATTTGTTTTGTATGATGGATCTTAGGCAAAATAAAATATGTATATGCAGACAGGTAGATAACAAGTTTCAAATTGTACAGAAGAAAAATGCAAAAAAAAAAAATGAAAAACAAAAATTGTGTTTGAACCGACCAGCATAGCACTCGAACTCGAGACCTTGTATGTATAAGTTAGGCGCGTTTCCATTACGCCTAGATGTTGCTTGTGTTTCCTTAGGATCCACTTTATTTTATACTGATTTTGACACTATTCAGAACTTAACACAAACATCTATATTAAAAGCTTGTTTACTACTGATTATTTCTTGATCACTTCTTAGTTAGTATAAACAGACTAATGTGTTTGTTCCCAGTGGATTGTTTGATCAAAAAAAAAAATATATATGAAATAAAATAGCAATCCAACATCCTCTTGTTTTTCAAAACTCTGATTCAAACAAGAGAGGCATATACATCCTCACATGTATGTGCTTATTTTTGTAAATGTACTGATATATTTATATTGGTTGATTATTGTGATCCTGGATATATTTGATTTATTGGAAAAAGAAAGTGACCCTGAGAATGATAATTGAAATGGATGATGTATCTATATATATATATATATATCCTCTTTAAAAAAAAAAAATCCTTATGAAATTAGAGTATAATTTGGTGGGTCATTTCAGTTGGTATCAGAGCTATGTTATTCAACATAGTAGAAGTAAGGATCAAGTCCTTAGATAGAAATAAAATTAAAAGGAACTAAAATATCTAACTAACCAGCTATGTAAATTATTATTAGCAAACTATGGTAGGGAGACCACCAAATCAGGGAGCAGGATCTTCCCATGCACCACCAATGGTCAATCTGCCAGACTTGGTGAGAGCATTTAGGGATGGGGCAGGACAAAGGCAAGAAAATCCCTATGAAGAACTCTCAAAATTGCTTAAGACATATACTCATTTAGGAGGCAAAAGCTTCGAAGGGACAGAGAGTATCATGGAGATTCAAACATGGTTGAGAACATTGGAAAGAATTTTCAATGACATGCAACTTGATGATCAAAGAAAGAGGCAAGTGGCTTCAAGACAGCTGAAAGGAGTAGCTTTAGGCTGGTGGGAAGTAATCATTTTAGGAAGGAATGAGAATGAAATCACTTGGAATCAATTCAAAGAGATGTTGGAAGCAAGGTTTGTACCAGCATCAGCAAAGACTACCTTGTTAGAAGAATTCATTAGGCTTAGACAAGGGACCATGACTGTCACAGAATACACTCAAAGGTTTGAGGGGCTTTCCACATATGGAGCAATGCTTGTGGCAGATGAGGCATCTAAAAATGATAGGTACATAAAGGGTTTGAATCCAGGACTTAGCAGAGCCATGTTACCCTATGCAGACAAGACTTTTGACCATGTGATAGACTTAGCTTTGAGGTTGGAGCAGCATGACAAGGAAAGGGAGAAGTTCAGAAATTTTAAGAGCAATAATAACAAGAAAGGTAAGGGGAGGTATCACCCCTATGATAAGAAGAAAGAAGAGGCTAGTAACAAAAACACTGGAGATGTCAAGGCTAAGGAAGACAAGAAGAAAATTGTGTGCCATCAGTGTGGAAAGGAAGGGCATATCAAACCAAAATGTCCAGAATTGAAAGGAGGAGCTTTCAAATGCTATCTATGTGGGAAAGAGGGGCATATGAAGAGGAATTGTCCTGAGTATAAACAGCAAGGCAAATTGGCAAATTTGGAAGGAAAAGGCAAAGCCACAGTGGAGAGTAACACTGTAAACCATAGCCAAGTGGAAGGTACATTACTTATTTGTACCATACCCATAACAGTAGTATATGATACTGGGGCAACTCACTCCTTAATTTCTTATGAACTGGTTAGAATGCTAAAACTGAATTGCATATTGGTTGAAACCCCATTGCATATACACAGTCCATTGGGGAGTTCTAGTGTTTTAAATATGATTTGTGTGGATGTGGGATTAAACATAGGGGGAAATATTTTTATTTCCAATTTATATGTTTTGAATTACCCAAATATAGGTGTTATATTGGGGGTAGACTGGTTAAGGCAATTTAAAGCCATAATTAATTTAGACTCATCCACCATATCATTGCAAAATTCTAGAGGCCAGAGAATCACAGTTTTATGTGAGGTAGCTAAGGAAGGAAAACTATATCATTTAGTTGACTCAGAAAAAGATTTCAGTGAACTAACCATTGAAGAAATTCCCATAGTCAATGAATATTTGGATGTGTTTGGTGAGGTCAAGGGTATTCCACACCATAGACCGGTAGAATTCCAGAACAATTTAGTTCCAGGAGCAAGCCCAGTGATTAAAAAGCCAACTAGAATGGGGCCAAATGAACTAAAGGAACTAAAGAAACAGTTAGAAGAATTGGAAGAAAAGGGTTTTATAAGACCAAGTAATTCTTGCTGGGGAGCACCAGTGGTATTTGTTAAGAAGCAAGATGGTTCTTTAAGACTCTGCATAGATTATAGAGAATTAAACAAAGTAACTATTAAAAATAAATACCCATTGCCAAGAATAGATGATCTTTTTGATCAATTAGCAGGGGCAAAAGTATTTTCTAGACTAGACTTAGCATCTGGTTTTCATCAAATGAAGGTGGAAGAATCAAGCATCAAGTACACTGCCTTTAACACTAGGTATGGGTTGTATGAATTTTTGGTTATGCCATTTGGCTTGACCAATGCACCATCTTACTTTGTAGATTTAATGAACAGAACCTTTAGAGATTGTTTAGACAAGTTTGTGCTTATTTTTATAGATGACATTTTGATTTATTCTAAGACAGTGGAAGAACATAAGCATCATTTGCACCTGGTTTTGTCTAGACTAAGGGAAAAAGATTTAAAGGCAAAATTTTCAAAATGTGTGTTTTGGAAGGAGGAAGTACATTTTCTTGGCCATGTTATATCTGCCAAAGGAATTTCTGTGAACCCCAATAAAGTAGTGGCTATCCAAGCATGGAAGAGGCCAAGCACTGTGAGTGAAGTGAGGTCATTTATGGGGATGGCAGGATATTATAGAAGGTTTATAAAAGATTTTTCAAAAATTTCTACACCACTCACTAACCTAACCAGGAAAAACCAAGCTTTTGTTTGGTCAGAAAAATGTGAAAAATCTTTTGAACAATTGAAGGAGGCATTGGTGAATGCTCCAATTCTAAAGGTACCACATGGAAATGAAGAATTAGTGGTATACACTGATGCTAGTGGATTTGGCTTGGGTGCAGTGTTGATGCAACAAGGTCAAGTCATTGCATATGCATCCAGACAACTTAAACCCCATGAAGTAAGGTATGCCACACATGATCTCGAATTAGCAGCTGTGATATATGCTTTAAAACTTTGGAGACATTATTTATTAGGCACCAAGTTTGAACTCTACACTGACCACAAGTCTCTAAAATATTTGTTTTCACAAAAAGATTTGAACATGAGGCAACACAGATGGGTGGAGTTCTTAGCTGCCTATGATTTTGACATACTCTATACACCAGGCAAAGCAAACAAAGTTGCAGATGCTCTAAGTAGACAGCATGCTAAATTGGCTATGATGATGATGGCAGAATTTAAAGATTTGTCTTTGCTAACTGAGTTAGAGATTGAGGAGAATGGTTGTGTGCACATTAATGAGCAAATGCATGGTGCACAAGAAGATAAAGGGAAGTTAAGCTTAATGACACTTCAACCAGATTTAATTCTGAAGGTAGGAAAAATGCAAGAACAAGATGCTCACTTATTAGAGAAGAGAATGCTCCTCTCAAGAGGGGAGGAAGTAATGAATCACCACATTGATAAAGATGGTTATGTGAGATACCAGAATAGGATGTGTGTACCAGAGGACATAGAATTGAAGAAGGAGATATTGGATAAATATCACAGAAGTAAATACTCCATACACCCAGGTAACACAAAAATGTATCAAAATTTGAAAAGAGACTTCTGGTGGAAGGGGATGAAATCTGATATAGCTAAGTACATTGCCAAATGTATGACTTGCCAACAAGTCAAGGCTGAAACTCAAAGACCATCAGGGTTGATGCAACCTCTTAGTGTACCACAGTGGAAGTGGGAAGACATATCTATGGACTTCATAGATGGACTGCCTAGATCTAAGAGAGGTAATACAAGTATATGGGTGATAGTGGATAGGCTAACCAAGGTA
Organism: Allium fistulosum; assembly: GCA_030737815.1. NCBI lineage: Eukaryota > Viridiplantae > Streptophyta > Magnoliopsida > Asparagales > Amaryllidaceae > Allium > Allium fistulosum. Next base: position 1,250,324,481 of record CM060905.1, read on the forward strand.
GCACACTTCATCCCAGTCAAGTCAGAAAGAACAGCACCAAAACTAGCTCAAATTTTTATAAAAGAAGTGGTAAGGTTACATGGCATTCCCAAAACCATTGTGAGTGACAGGGATACCATCTTCACTTCAAAATTCTGGAGAAGCTTTCAAGAAGCAATGGGAAGTGAACTATGTTTAAGTACTGCCTACCATCCTCAATCAGATGGGCAGACTGAGGTGGTAAACAAAGTTTTGGAGGACATGTTGAGGGCATGTATATTGGATTTTGGGGGCAACTGGGAAGATTATCTTCACCTAGTTGAATTTACCTACAACAACAGCTACCAAAGCACCATAGGAATGGCTCCATTTGAAGCCTTGTATGGTAAACCCTGCTTGTCACCTGTTTGCTGGGTAGAAGCAGGAGAAAGGTCTATTTTAGGACCTGAGTACATACAAGAAACCAAGGAGAAAATTGAGTTGATAAGAAGAAGAATGACAGCAGCTCAAGATAGGCAAAAGAAATTTGCAGACATGAGAAGGAGGCAGGTAGAATATGAGGTGGGAAATTTTGTTTTCATCAAAATCTCACCCATGAAAAATGTGCTGAGGTTTGGAAAACAAGGCAAATTAACCCCAAGATATATTGGACCATACAAAATTCTGAAGAGAATTGGTCCTTTGGCATATAAGTTGGAATTACCAGAAAACATGCAAGGCATACATGATGTTTTTCATGTATCACAATTGAGAAGGTGGGTCCATGACAAGGCAGAAATTCTTGAAACCCCAACCCAAGTGCAGATAAATCCTAATTTGATTTATGAAAAGGATCCAGTGGGAATTTTAGCAAAAGATGTGAAGAAGTTGAGGAATAAATCTCTGAAACTTGTGAAGGTACAGTGGAGTCTAGATCCTAGTGATTGCACATGGGAATTAGAAGACAAAGTTAGGATGAATTATCCTAAGCTATTTTCAGATTAAGGTAATTCTGATTTTTGATTGTTTTCTTTATTTTGGATGAATATATTTTTAGTTAGTATAGAACTAAGAATCTTTTTGGTAGAGAATATACTTGTTCTCTGAATTAAGTTTAAAATTTATTTTAAGCTTAGGAAAATTGTGGGACACAATTTCTAAAAGGAGGGGTGTATGTAATGACCCAAGATTTTAGGAATTCATTCTGGAAAATATAAATAAATTTAAAATAATTTTTAAATTAATTTTGGAAGGAGATTGTTGTGGCTTGATAGTGTATCAGTATGTGTGTACATGTGTGCACAGGGTATACACATGAACTAAAGCTGGAAAAAAAAATCTCTGAACTTTAAGAATAAATACATATTGATATGTATGGGAATAAATATATATATATATATATATATTAAAATCTTTAAAGCTGAATGCATAAGTAAATATAAATATATGTATGCTACTGAATATTTTTCTTAAGTATACATGTGCATGTGTGTGTCAATACAGAGTGATATATATATAAACATATACATGTGCTAATAAAATACCAGAGTTCAAACTAGTGAAATAAAATATATATATATATATAGACATATTTTAATATAAGCAGAAAATAAAAGGCAAGAAGATATAAAAAGAACTAATTCTCTTATAAATAAATGAAGGAGGTACATACCATTTACATGAAAGCTAAAAATAGGAAAATAAGATAAAAACAGAGAAGTTCTTGGTATAGGCAGAATTAGAAAAGAGTATTTAATAAATAACAAAACCAAGTCACATTTTTAGCATGATTGTAGACAAGGGGGGAAAAGTATTTTCTGAAAAGCAATCTCTGAAAGAAAAATGTGTAACCACTTTTCTTTTCACCCAAATTAAGCCGGGGAGGGGGTAAAACTTTGGGTTAAAATTCAGATAACATGATTTTCTGGTGGGCAAAAATGGCTTTAGCCAATACCCAAAACCCTAAGAGAGACCCTGCATATATATACATGTATATGCAGCAGCCTCCTCTTCTCTTCAGAAAAGAATTTTGAAAAAAAAAAAGAAGAAAAACAATACCACAGAAATCATAAGACAAGGGAAGAAAGAGAGCTTGAGGATAAGAGCAGGAGTTCATCAGTTAATTAAGGAAACAAAGGAGAGAGCTAGGTGAGAAAACTCACTCAAAAATCTAAGGCAATAAGTCCTAATATAGGCAGCCAGATAAAAGTATTTTTATTAAAGAGTATTTTCATATATATATGTTTATCTGTGAATTTAAATCTGAATATGTTTTGATTTTCTTTGATTGATCATTTGTTTTATTATAACAAAGTTTTATGTGTTGAATCTGTTTATACACTCAGATCTCTGATATGTTAATATTTAGGGATATAAACAAATACCCAGAAAATAAAATGTTGAGAATAGGCAAGTAGTATTGGTTTTGGCTTAACCCAGAAAAATGCAAATAATGTTGAGCTGCAATATACTCATGTATATAGTGCTGAGGCTTGAAATAGAAAGGAATTAGGGGTGCAATAGGGTTGCCTATGTGCTGATGCTCCTGATTCAATAGAATACATAGCAAACAAAATTTTGTGATTCAGTGAAACCAGATTATTCTGAGTTTAACTCAAGCACAAATGTTTGCAAAAGAAAACTCTCCCAGAAGCTATAAGCCAATGTTAGTTGCCTAAACTCCTTCTAGAATACCAAGATGAATATATGTATATACAGAACCTTATTTTGTAATCACAAATGGTTGTTGCTTGTTTGTCTCTGTATGATTATGAATAATATGAGATGCCATGTTATGGATGTTTTAGCTAATGAAATGAATCACTGAAGGGTTTTGCCATGAACAATCAAAAGAGCTATTATTAACTTAAACCTGATTAGGAAATTGGGGTCAAGAACACTGCAGGAATGACTTGTGTGCTTGAGTAACATAAGTTGACACATGGCTTGTTTAAGTCCTGAGATCTTTGTGTAATGGAGTGAATTAGTTCATTACAGTGTGTCCATTGATTCATAAGTATTGCAGGTGAGACCAAGGATAGATAAATATACCAAGGAAGTAATACTTGAGCAGATGAGAAAACTAGAGTTTTTCCCAGATTTGAAATATGAGTATTGAATGAGTGATTTAACTCATATTAGTTATTTTCCTGTTTGGTATGAATGATTGTTTGTCTATGATTGAATTGTATGCTTGAATGTTTGTGCTATATATATATATGTAGTCTCTGGGAAGAAAATTTAAGTGTGCACATGCACAATGACACAGAGCATGCACACAAGTATTTACCTAATTCCAAAGGACAGAACCTTATGTATTTGTACTTAACTTGATTTTAAACTAATTAACAAATTGCTTTTGTGAATTTTCTCATACCAGACATGTGTCTGACCCTAGTGTGCTATTGGCATCTGGGGTGTCTCATTTAAAATGAGGCAGTTTCCAATGCTTTTTCAGGGATTGCAGCAACTAAATAGGAGTAGGAGCAAGGCCTTGAGAAGAAGATATAGCATGCTAAAACTTAGTTAGATAAGAGCCTAAATGTTGAAATCTGCATGTATTGACAATTTAAATTGCTACTTGTATTAAGTGTTGAATATTGGATTGATATTTTGTTAGGCATTTTGTTAAGAATTTGACTTGTATCTGGAATCTATGAACCTAGTTAAATTTCTGTTATGCTTAAAAAGGATTTTGATCAAATCTTGTAAGTAGATTTAGCAAGAACACTATGTTAAAAAAAAATTGAATGATTACATTTTATAAATGTATTAGTCAATCTTGAGACTTTAAAAAGGATTTAAGTTTTTGGAAAATCTGGAGAGTTGATTCTCAGATAATCAAACTGGTTTTATTTTCTAATATAACATATGTATGCAAAAGAAATAGACATAGGTTGAATGTTTTTATATGGCTGCAAGGTTTATTTAACTTGTTCCATACAAATGCTTCATGTCCTATTTTTAAATAAAGAAAGGATCTGTAGTAAGATAGATGGAAGCCAGATTCAAATAGTTGCAGATATATATGCACATAAACATGTTTAAGTGCAGATTTTACCTCACCTTTTCCTTTGTATTTGAAATAAGAATCTGAATTTTACTCAGATTCTAACCAAATGCATTTTAAATGCCAGACAAATCTTATAAGAAGAAATACAAACCTGGAAAATGATAAACACTCTTATCATTCAATCATGAAGCCTTCTAGGTTGTAGGAATGGAATTCAAAAATGATTAAGCAAGGATATTTGTTTTGTATGATGGATCTTAGGCAAAATAAATATGTATATGCAGACAGGTAGATAACAAGTTTCAAATTGTACAGAAGAAAAATGCAAAAAAAAAAAAATGAAAAACAAAAATTGTGTTTGAACCGACCAGCATAGCACTCGAACTCGAGACCTTGTATGTATAAGTTAGGCGCGTTTCCATTACGCCTAGATGTTGCTTGTGTTTCCTTAGGATCCACTTTATTTTATACTGATTTTGACACTATTCAGAACTTAACACAAACATCTATATTAAAAGCTTGTTTACTACTGATTATTTCTTGATCACTTCTTAGTTAGTATAAACAGACTAATGTGTTTGTTCCCAGTGGATTGTTTGATCAAAAAAAAAAAAATATATGAAATAAAATAGCAATCCAACATCCTCTTGTTTTTCAAAACTCTGATTCAAACAAGAGAGGCATATACATCCTCACATGTATGTGCTTATTTTTGTAAATGTACTGATATATTTATATTGGTTGATTATTGTGATCCTGGATATATTTGATTTATTGGAAAAAGAAAGTGACCCTGAGAATGATAATTGAAATGGATGATATATCTATATATATATATATATATCCTCTTTAAAAAAAAAAAATCCTTATGAAATTAGAGTATAATTTGGTGGGTCATTTCAAAAGAGGTCGAAAGATTTGTGGAAAGGTGTCATATTTGTCAGGTTTCGAAAGGAACAGCGACGAATGCGGAGTTATATATGCCATTACCTTTGCCTACCAAACCATGGGTTGATATCAGCATGGATTTCGTGTTAGGATTGCCGAGAACTCAGAGGGGAAACGATTCTATATTTGTTGTGGTGGAAAGGTTTTCGAAGATGGCACATTTTATAGCCTGTAAGAAGACAGCGGATGCAGTTCGAGTGGCACAGTTATTCTTTAAAGAAATATATCGTTTACATGGTTTACCCGAATCTATTGTTTCTGACCGAGATACTCGATTTCTGAGTCACTTTTGGTTGAGTCTATGGAAGATGGTGGGAACGAAGTTGAAATTTAGTAGTGCATATCATCCTCAGACAGATGGACAAACTGAAGTTGTGAATAGATCGTTGGGAAATTTGTTGCGATGTCTTGTGCAGGACAATTTGAAGAGTTGGGACTTAAAGTTGTGTCAAGCTGAATTTGCTCACAATCATGCAAATAACCGAAGTACAGGTTTCAGTCCATTTCAGATTGTATATTCTAGTATGCCAAAAGGACCGTTGGATTTAACGGTAATACCACACTCGAAGGGGACAGTTAAGAAAGCTGCTGATTTTGTTGAAAGACTGACGGAATGTCATCAAATTGTTCAGGAACGATTGAAGAAAGCAAATGAGAAGTACAAACAATTGGCAGATTTGAAACGAAGAAACGTTGAATTTAACGAAGGTGATTTGGTTTATGCTGTATTAACAAAGGATCGTTTTCCAGTGGGTGCATATAACAAATTGAAAGCCCGAAAGATTGGTCCAGTAGAAATTATAAAACGGATCAATGAAAATGCTTATAAGTTGAAGCTGCCTAAGGATGTTTACACTTCTGACGTGTTTAATGTTAAACATCTTATACCTTATTTTGGAGATGAACAATCTAAGGGGAAAGAACTTTTAAATTCGAGGACGAATTCGTTTCAACAGGGGGAGGATGATGCAGCGCGGCAGAGTACAAAGAAGGAAGAAGCAACAAGAAGTACCTTAGATCGTCTCCGACCTAGCAACCGCGACCCACGACCTACCAGAAGCTCCGACCTATCTCCAGTCTCCACTACGACCTACGACCCAACCTCCATTCCACGACCTAATTCCCAAATGCCTGAATCGGTATACGACTTAACCAAACCACCCAACGATCTAAATCATCTCCGACTTAAGCCCTATGTCGACCTAAATCATCTCCGATTAAGCCCTATGCCGACCTAAATCATCTCCGACTTAAGCCCTATGCCGATCTAAATCATCTCCGACTTAAGCCCTATGCCGACCTAAATCATCTCCGACCTAACCACCAAACCGAGCTAACTCCTTCACGACATAAACCACCACGACTTAACTCCAATTGTTTCCCACCTCTAATCACCGCCCTAACCCTGGATCGTCTCCAGACAAATTGCGAGCGAACTTGTCTAAATCGCGGCATGACTGAAGGTCGCGAACGAACGCACTTCCTTAGCTCGTGAGATCATCTGATAAGTCGCGAATCAAAGATGATAAGTCGAGAGTGTTTCTTTAAGTCGCGTGAATTTCTTTAAGTCGGAAGACTACTGTTTCTCTAGGTCGTCAGATGTTGTTAAGTCGGTTGCCGACTTAGGAGTTGTATTTTTTTCTGCTATTGCGTGTTGTAGCCTATAAATAGGCGAGTTGTTTCATTTGTAAAGGGTTGTTGATTTTTGAATAAAATTCTCTTTTGATTGCTTTGTGCTTTCATTCAAATTGGTAGTTGAGTGTAATCTCCTATCTCCTCTTTCGGATAATCGAGTGCGCTCGATTCAACGATTGTAGAAGCCGATTCGCGGAATTAAGTACGCTTGATCAACGCTTGAAGAATTGAAGATCTTTGAACCCGGTATCGTGCGCGATCAACGAGTTCGAGATAGCTAGAGTTCGGTATCTTCGGATCAACGAATTCGGGCAATTCAGTATTCATCAATCCATCGACTGCTACATTCAACGATCTACACCATTTTGTAATATCCGCTGCGTCAATTTTGGATATTTGAAACTGGAATATTTAATTGATTTTAAATGTTTAAAAATAATTTTTTAACTTGAATTTCAAATATCACTATTTATTGGATGATTTAATTATTGAAATTAATAATCGGGAATTGGGTAAAACATGAACTCTTGGTTTTTAAGCTTGGTAAAAATAATTTGAAGGCTTGTAAAATTTATATTAATAATACTGAAGAAAATAAAAGCTTTACAATTGAAATTAAAAGTGGTTTTTTCAGTTTTAAAAATATATCTTTTAAATTGACATTTAAAAATAGCCTTTCAGGGCACAGTCTCGGAATTCGACGAAACCAGTTCCATTAGATCCGTAATAGTGTATTATTATCGGATTTCAATTTTCGTGACGTTTGGAGTAATCGTTTGGCCGTATGGTATATAAACGCGCTGAAATCTATATCGAAATTCAATATAATAATTGGGTCCAAAAAGCTATCTTCTCCATACGATCGAATTAGGACTCAGAACCTTTTCCATTGCTTTCGAAATAGAGGTATAACAATATAAACGCCTAGCGGCACGCCTTGATAGGAGATCGAGATTTTAGGCTTCGTTTTCGAGACGATTTCAAATTTAAATAATATAATTGTATATTTTGACCAGTCAACTGATTTCACATCAGTGTCTTTCCCCTTCAATTCAAATGTCACTGTAGCATCCTTCTCACATGCCACCTTCCTTTCAAAAGCTCATGTTCCCTCTTATTTTTCCTATCTATTTTCAACCGAACCATCAGAGAAAATAAATAAATAAATTATCGTTCGAGATAAGAATCGCCGGCTTCCACAACATCTTTCCTCTTCATTTCACCCAAACTATTCTTCAAAACCGTATCCTCTCCCTGTTCCCTCCTATTCGAACGAATTCATTCGTAGGAAATATATATATATATATATATATAAATCATCAGCCCTAAGCCGACTAAAATCGAAATGAATCGAGACGCTCGCATTCAGGGTCGTGGGGCCGAGGTGGGTGGAGTTTGGGTCGCGTTGATTTGAGGATTCGAGTCGATCAGTCTTGGCATGGGTAGCGACGATGATAGAGGTGGTAGATGTCGAGCGCCGAAGGGTCGCGGTGGGAAGATATAGTCGCAAGGCATCGCGATGGGGCAAAGCTCTTTTGTTTGGTCGCGACTTTGAGGAGGGGGAACTGTGTTTTGCTGCTCGAAGTTCTTTTGGGTCGTGTTGTCGAAGGTCATTGGGTGGGGTGATCTCTAAGAGGGCGAAGTTGTTGTTCGTCGGAGGAGGAGGTAGTGCCGTGTCAGGAAAGTGAGCACGCGTGCACGAGCGTGGGAAGCAGCAGGCAGTGGTCTTTGGGGAAGATTTTGCTGTAGAGTTCTGGGCCGGGTTGTTTTCGAACAGGTACGGGCTTGTTTGAAAAATAAATAAGTTAGGAAGTAAAATTTATAATTAAAATTGTATGAAAAATTGTTAATTTAATTTGTTTATCATAAATTTAATAGTAAGGTAAAATTTGGGATTTTATTAACCCAATAAATTTAAATTTAAAATGAGAATAGTAATGGTAGTTTAAATCATGTCAAATGCTAATAAATTCGGCAATTTCATTTATACGAGATCTTGAATCAAATGGGACCATCCGAGTTGGTTCGTTGTTGGGAATTGATGCAATAAAAAGATTCAAGGTGAGTTAATCTCACTCAAATTGGATTACTGGTTAATTTATAATGTTAAAATTAAATTATTGGTTGATTGTTGAATTGATAAATAATTATCAGTTGATGTGATATTATATATATATATTAGAAAAATAGGCACAGGGAAGAAGTTACAAAAAAATTTAGTCTCAGAGATAGCAAGTTTGTTTTTTAGTCGGAAGGACACTTTATAGTGTAAACAGAAAATGATAGTTGCAACTATCATTCTGTACTTTACATTATAAAGTGTCCATCAGACTAAAAATCAAACTTGTTGTCCCTGAGACTAAATTTTCTTGCAACTTCTTCCTTGTGCCTAAATACCCCTATATATATTGAGTGATTGATATCCCCGCATTATATAGCGGATGAGACCCTATGCGCCCCGTATAATAGCAGATGGCCCTATATACCACGATATCCCCTCGAAGTGGGATTGGTATTTTTATATTGTGCTAACATCTGTGGATGCAGGGAAACAGGTTGGTGGGATCCAACGAGATTCCTCAAAAATGTTGAAATTATCTTACGAGATACCTTTGATTTTTAAAGGATTTTGAAAACTTAATAATTCAATTTGAGTGTGATTTCTCACGCTGGTTTTCCAGACTGACTCGGGCGTTATTTTATTATAATGCTCGAGTCAGACCGAGTATTACAGATTCAGGAGGATGCTATGGAGCTCAGAAGACGAGCTGGATGACGAGACATATCACACGTACTTTGTGTATTTTTCCGCTGTGCATTGTAAGCTGTATAGTCAGCTTTTGTGAGGACAAATTACTATAACTGTCCAGTATTGTGTTGTTAATGTATTGTACTCTGATGATGTAATGTATTAAAAACAGTAGTAGTTCCTTTTTGTATAAAGATAAGTTGTTATCTATTATATATTGTTCCGCTGCGATAGTGAGATTCTGTGTTGTTATTTCTATCTTCTTCTTCTACCTCTTTCTTTTTTCCCTAACGATCTGGTATTTCCGGCATTCGATTTTTCGGCGTGTAATACAGTGGATGTATTGATGTCGATTTTCGGAGGTCGAAAATTCGGGTCGTGACAGTGAGAATATCCCAAACTCTCTTACAATGAGCATAAAGTATGCTCCTTTCAAACCCTTTATGTAATATTGAATAACCAAACTTTTTCTAACAACCAAGCTTTAACTAATTGTAATTAATATGAGTATATTTTAGATCCAATTCTCTAAATTTTGATATTTCGACAAACACCATTGTCCAAGTGGTTAAGTGATTCTGCTTTGGTGTGAGAGGTCACAAGTTCGAAACTTGCGTAGCGTGATTCAAATGTTTATTGACATGTGATATGTTGTATATAAAGTACTATTTCAAAAAAAAAACCTTTGATATTTCTCTTTCTCTCCGATTCACCCAAATATATGATCTGCAGTTTATCTCGTACATGTAATTCCATCCTAACTATAACTTCGATTTTTTTCACTTGTCATCGATATTATTACAGCTTTTTTTTTAAAAGAAAATGCATGAATTTTGCATTTTAAATGTTAAAAAGTTATTTCTGCAACTGCATATATTTTGCATTTTTAATGTCAAAAAGTTATTTCTGCAACTTCATATATTTTGCATTTTTAATGTCAAAAAGTTATTTCTGCAACTACATATATTTTGCACTTTGGTTTTATTTTTGTCAACATAATTTGCACTCTTTAGATTTTTCTTTTTCTTTTTTTTATTCTTTAGTAAAGTGCGTAATACATATACATATGCATACAAACATATGTGTGTGTATCATTGTAACTTTTTTTTACGTTGTGGATTTATAGTCTCATAGTCAATTTATATATACATATATGTATTTGTGTGTATAATTGTAACTTTTTTGTAAGTGTAAAATGTGGATTTATAGTCCATAACAATTTATACATATTTGTATGTGGGTGTATCATTAAAACTTTTTCTATACGTGCAAAATGTAGATTTGCAGTATTCTAATCAATTTTTTTTTTTTGAAATGCTAGTTAGATGCAACATGTCACTGGTACAACAAAACACAAATTATGTGTCAATCACTTAACCACTGAAACAATGGTGTTTGTCATAATCAATTCATTTTAGCAAATTCGCATTTTTTTTTTGTTACTTTTAAATTTTGAAAATGAGTAAAGATTATACTTTTCATCGTAAATATCCCAAACTTTGTTGTTTTGTGGTTTTAGTGTAAAACATTTTATTATACTGATCTTATCAACTGGTATTAATCTAGATTTCATCCTTCTCTCTCTCATTTTTCTTTGTTCTTTTTTACTTTTTTTTAGTGGATTTCATGTGTTTGTACAGAATTGGAGAAAGAGGACGACGAGTGGACAATCCAATAAAACATAATTATGTAACTCTACCACAATATAAAACTCGTCGGTCAAACTAGGCTGCTGCATCTCCATTCCTTGACATCCAAGCAACAAATCACCTTCCAACCCTCTTCCTCCTCCCTATAAACCCACCCCTAAAATCATTCCGTAACCCCAAATCCAAACTAATGGAAAACAGAACCATCACGCTGCGGAAATTCACCACATCCGACGTCGACGACTACATGACCTGGGCATCCGACCCAGCCGTAACCAACTTCTGCAGATTCGACCCCTACACTTCCAAATCCGACCTCCTCACCTTCATAACCACCACAGTGCTACCCCACCCCTACTTCAAAGCCATCTGCGTCGACTCCAAGCCAATCGGCGGCATCTCCGTTTCCAGAACGGGCGACATATGCAGAGGTGAACTCGGGTACGTGCTTGCTAAAGAGTATTGGGGTAAGGGCATCGCTTCTGATGCGGTTAGGTTGGTACTTAAGGAAGTGTTCGATGAAATGCCTGAATTAGAAAGAGTCGAAGCTTTGGTCGATGTGGAGAATTTAGCAAGTCAGAGGGTTTTGGAGAAGGTTGGGTTTCTAAAGGAAGGTGTTTTGAGGAAATATGGTTTTACGAAGGGGAAGAGCAGTGATATGGTTATCTTCAGTTTCCTGAACACTGATGTTTTGTCTTAGTTCTATTTCAATCTATAAGGCTATGGTAACACACTTCTTCAACTTCTTCTTTCCTATCAAACGAAGACATGGAAACTCTCTTCGCCCATTTACGGTATGGATTATGGATTTTATGAAACTGCAAATATGTTATCCTCTTCTTCTAGGTTCAAAATGTGTTTTTGATTGCTGAAATCGGATGAGTACAGTGGGCATTTGAAGGCTAGAAATGAATTGTTTTTCTTCTTCTATGTTAGCTATATTCAAGAGTTGATCAATCATAAAGAGTGTGATTATCTGCAGGTGTGGTACGTGTATGATTCTTGAAAATAAATTGATTGTCTAAATATTTTGAGTACAAACATTTATATGATTGATTACAACATCTATATGTATTCTTACTTTTCATTTTTCAGATGGCAGCTCAGCATTTATGAGGTTTTAAATAAAATGTCTTTTAGTTTTTGGATCCATGTTTTGTCTTAGTCCGGTTTTAATGAAGTGTGTGGTCATGGTGCTGTACAAGAAAATGAATTGTCCACAATAGTGACTGTTATTTGAATATGGTCATGTATGAAGTCTAACGGTTGCTTAGTAAAACACTCCTAAATTTCATGTCAATCCTTCATACTGCATGGAGAAAAACTTTAATTCTGTATCAATTCGTACAACCATATTTAGTTACTGTCATATTTAATAACAAATTATCTACATCTAATGAAAATGCATATTATAAACTGGTTTGTCATGTAGTACACATGACAATCAATGATGAGAATCGTATCAAGTTTATGATACAGATATCTGTATCATAGTTTTTCCTACTGCATGTCTTCACCAAGGGTAGGGATCTACTCTTGCTTTCCACGATGCTTGGAAATTTGTTTTAATTTTGGACGTGTTATCTACACAACATTACAAAACAAGATAGATAAATTTATACATCGCTTATGATAGAGTACCTCCGTTCGTTTTCTTTTATCATCAGATGTTGTGAGAGTACGACGTGGTTTGTCGTATTTATAAAAAAACAAGGAATGTTATCCATTTAACATGTTTTATTTAAGTGTGGGTGCATACGTGCATATGTGCATATATGTATGTGTGTATGCATGGAGCAAACATGGTTGCCTCGGCTATTTTTTTTCAGATGATGTAGTTTCTGCAATGATGATCCCGGCAATAAATACAATAAATTAGAAAAATTCATTTCAATCAAAAATTTTGTGGCAGAAAAATATAAATGGAGGATGGGAAGGGAATGCACAAGTAGATGGCCTTGATCCTTACCCACCCACAGACACTCATGCACCTACGCTCCTGCCTGCACATGCAAACAAAGGAAAGGGTTTGCGACGATCCTCTTTGTTTACAATCCATTCTACAACCTAGTGGTTTTTTGTGCTACGATATTCAAAATCAAATGAAGCATTGGACATGTTTAGTCTACACTTATGAACATCATGTCTACAAAAGATAGAACATCTTGAAACTTCTAACACGTTCAAATATCAAACTAACGTCAACCACTAAAAACATTTATTTTAATCATCAATTTATAATATTATTTTAGAATATGTTAATATTATTCAAATTAATTGAAGTTTTGTGAAGAGGATGTTGAAGCATGTAATAACATGATGACAAATTTTTATTCAATTTTAAATTGTCTTGCTCAAAAAATCGAAGGGCTATAAATGAGGCATAGCGAAAACCTTCCCATATATACAAGGTTGTTATGGTATTGATAAATTTACCATTTTCGTATAATTCGTAATCAATATTAAGTTGCATCGATCAATTTATCATTGATAACGGTAAATTTAGCGATAAAGAATTATCAAAATCAGTGGTACCGATAAATTTACCAGTCATATTTGTTTATTAATCATAATCAAGGACTTTCGTAAATATAAATCAAATTTTTAAGAAGATGTTTGTGATAGAATTAAGGTTGTGCTCTATGAGCAATTATGTAATTTGATTATACAATTGAACTCTTACATCAAATCTTGTTCGAAATAAAGTAAGCTTTTGGTTTTATTTTCTACTGTGCATATTGCTATATTGAGATATAATTAATGTTTTAGATACATTATACATATAAGTAAAAAATCTTTAGGAATAATATTTAATTGATTGCAATCGTGAATGTGTTTATAACCAATTGTATTGAATCATATAAAATAAATATTTGTCCATAAATGTTCCATGAGCTCATTGGTTCGTAGTCTGCTACTCATCGTGATTGAAATATTCTTGGTCATATCCCTTATCTGTTGAATGAGTTCGATGGCTTGATCTTATCTATCATTCCCTCTCTCGAGGAGGTCAGGTCCGCTGTCATTACGCTCGGACAAAGCCAGTGTTGCTGACCCTGATGGGTTTAATGACTGCTTCTTTCGGAAGTGCTAGGATATCATAGGTTTGGATTTCACTTTTGCTATGCAAGCCTTCTTTGTAGGTAGCCCATTTCCTTAAAGATGGACATCTACTAACATTGTGCTAATTCACAAAATTGAAAACCCCAAGGCCTTTGACCTATAAGTCTCGGTAACTTCACTAATAAAGTTACTTTTAAGATTCTGGCAACTAGATTAGTCCCTATTCTTCATAAAATCATCTCCTCCTCATAAGCTGGATTCGTCAATGGTATACTCATCACCAATAGTATTCTTCTTGCTTAAGAACTCGTCTTCCAAATAAATTGTAAAGTCTTAGGATCTAACATTATCATCAGACTGGAAATGGCTAATGTTTATGATCGAATATCTTGGTTATTTATCATTAAAGTGCTTATGGCCTTTGGATTCTAAGAACCATTCATCGATATGATTTGGAGATCAACTTCTAATGGTTGGTATTATGTTCTTCTAAATGGTGTGCCCAAAAGCTACTTCAAATCTAAAAGGGGAGTTAGGTGGGGGTCCCTTATCCCCTGCTCTTTTCGTTACCGTGACAGAAGCTTTAAATCGTGGTATGCATAACCTTTCGATTAATGGGAGCATCCGATGAAGGAACATGCACAGTCGGAAGTGGGTGAAATAAGTAGATTCCAAAAAAGTTTCCTTTTTAGATCTGTTGGTCCTATGAAGTCTAAAGTGGATTTTAGATTCAATCTAAAATATTTTTGATAAAATCTTTATTTTATTTTATTTGTTTAAAAAAATTTTCTGTAAGTTTTAATTTTGTAAATGTATTAAACACACTTATATGTGTATAATGCACGTGCTACAAATATGAAGTGTACATGGCTAATGTGACAGTATGCAGGTGTTGAGATTTACACCGCAATGGACCCATTTGTCCATAATAGATATATAATTAATGAAAGGTTTAAAAATGAATTTTATAGTTTTACAAAAAAGCCCATTTTATAAAATTTGAGTTAAAATAACATACACATAGATATGTCCATATATAAGTAATCATAAACTATGTTTTAATATTTAAAACAACACATGTATGTAAATGTTGCAATTTAATATTTACATATATAAATTTAAATTTAACAAATTTAAATCCAACTTTCAACTTAGTAAGGAATCAAATGATTTAAGAATTTATATAAATGTCGACTTATGAATTTTAAATTGAAATAACTTTTACACTTACGTAAACAACAACCAAAAAATTATATTCAAACAACAACCATGTAGCATATGTATTCATTTTAAATGTGAGTTTAAACAATTAAAGTTGTTTATAATAAAAAATTAAAAATTTATCAAAAAAATTTCAAGCAAAATTGTTTAAATAACCATGTAATATATATATATATATATATATATATATATATATATATATATAATTAAAGGCTTTCAATAAAGAATGATTCCAAAGCAATAAAAAATAGGTCAGACAATTTAGGCCATATAAATTCGTTATAAAAATTCAGAACCAAACTATATAAACAACATGAACAAATCATCATATGAGATGAATGATCTAAGCTATATTAACATAATGATCATATAATCAGTTGAATAGTACAAAAGGGGATGTATATTTAAATTAACAAAATGAACAATTAAGCAACTGAAGTGTGGCAAAAGGGATTTGTATTATATTACAAGATGAATATACAAACATTTGATACGTGGTATGTAAAGGATTCAAACCATATGAACATAATTAATATATGAATAAATAAAATTGAAAATTACCATAGGATTTAGCCAAAAGTTGCATCTTGAATGATGAACAAACCTCTAAGATTCAACTGAATCAACCTCTGGATTTTGCAAGAATCAAGGGACAACAACCACCTTTTATTTTTTTGATTTTATTTTGATATTGTTTTGGGATTTTAAAGCCATGGAGGCCAAGAATTTCGGCCATGATAGCAGAGGAAGAGAGAAGAAAAATAATTGTTAGGAAGATTTATGGAATGAATGAAAGAGGATACGATTTAAAAGAAATATTGAAACCTTTTGATTTTCTCCTTTAAAACCTTCCATATTTAACTCCTCATTAAATCTCATCAAATTATCCCTCCTTTCATCATGCACGGTATGCCATAAAAGTGGCATATGGGCCTCAAAAGTTTCTTAAAACTACTTAGCAATCAATTTATACAAATCCAATTTAAATATTATATCTATATCGTATATCAATACACGCATCTATAATCTTTATGTACGCACTTTATTAAATACTAATGGTATTCAAACAAATCAAATAAAATTTAACAATTCATAAATATCAATTAATTTAATTGATTTACAACGATTATAAATTATTAAATCGTTTTGTTTTTCGGAGTATTCATCATTACGTTTGTGCGACTCAAAGGTGTAAATTCGTTAAGCGATTAATATCAAACAATTCGAATATTGACGTTCACAGTTCACCGTAATTAATTTTGTGTGACATTTTGGCTAAATTTATTGCTTCTACTTCTTTTCAGTAAAATCCTATTTTACTTATTATACTCGATAGCAACGATTATTTACACTAATTCTCTTCGTCAACACTATACCACTTTAGTACTTACAAAATTTTGTTTGGATCAGAATTTCAATATCATCTTCATTCAAATTGGTTAGTCTTTAAACAAGTATGTGTTCAATAATAACATTTTTTTACTAACCGCACTGCTCTGGCTAGAGACTTTGACTTGACTACAATTGACCATGATACTAACCTCATATAACTGAGGCGATGAATTCTCTATTGAACAGTGTTTCACTTCCAGTGCTTCAACTCAGACCCAACTGTAGTCGTTCGTTGGACATCATGTCACGGTTTAACTATAATCAAAGTGGAGTGTCCACATTAAAGCTCAATAGTATTCTCAAGTCGAGATAACTGTATAATATTGTCATTTCAAGATTCTCTGTTTGACCATAGTTATATTAACCAACAGAAAACTCTCGAGTGAGTCATTTCATAGTTATCCAATAACTATCAGTAAGTAACCCCTTGGTGTCCATAGTAGCCATGAGTCATACATTGCTCGACATTTGGAGAGTGTTACTTACTCTAGTCTTAACAGATATATCGATATCCTATCTCAAAATATCTTAATTAGGAATATCTAAAATAATACATTAACGTTCTCATGATTATAACACATTGTAGTTACAATCACATAATATATCATTTAAGGATTTTCTGTTTAATATACTTTAAAGTAATCACTTAATTAATTATATCATAATATAACAAGTATATAATAAAAAGAAAACACATTTTATTTTGAAAAAGATTGACTATCGAGTTACATATATAAAATAAATTACATAACTGCCGCTAAAGCATACCCCTAACTCTATCATTCTCCCACCTGCACTTTGCGGTTAATTATGGAATCTTTGGTAGAGTTAGGGGTATGACCTAGGGCAATTATGTAATTTGTTACATATATCTAACTTGATAACTAATCTTGTTCAAAATAAAATATATTTTCTTTCTACTATATATACTTGATATAATATGTTATATTAATTAATTTAATTAAAAATATATTTAATAGAAAATCCATAAATGGTATGTTTTATGATAGTAGTTACAATGTGCTACAATCATGAGTGATTTATCGTAATAAAATAAACATGCCATTTTAAATATTCCTAGTCAAGATGTATCGAGACCGGATATCGATACATCCGTTGAGACTAGAGTATGTAACACTCTCCAAATGTTTGGAAGTGTATTACTCATGGCTGCAAGGGGCACCAAGGAATACGTACTTATAGTTATTAGATAACAATGGAATGACTCACTCGATGGTTTTCTATTGGTTAATATAATTAAGGTGACAAGGTCAAACAGAAAATATCGATGTGACAAAATTACACAGTTTTCTTGACTTGAGAATACATTGATCTTCAATGTGGAAGCTCCACTTTGATTATAGTTAAATCGTGGCATGACGTCCATCGAATGACTATAGTTAGGTCGAGTGGAAGCTTTGGAAGTGAAACACTATTCAAGAAATGATTCGTCTCCTTAGTTATATGAGGCTAGTATCACGATCCACTAAAGTCAACTCAAAGTCAAAGTCTCTGGCCAGAGCAGTGCGGTTAATAGTAATTGTTACTATTGAACCAATGACTTTGTGTTTGGACCGTTGAGTTGTATATGGATGATATTGGAATTTGATTATTACCAAATTTCATAAGTCCAAAGTGATATAGTTTCTATGAAGAGAATTGGTGTAAATAATTGTCACTACTGAGAAATGCTTAATAAAGTAAGATTGAATTTTACCGAAACCAAGTAAGCGATAAATTTGGTCAAAATGTTACGCCAGCTGCTAAATGACGTGTGAACATTAATATTCGAATTGTTCAATATTTATCGCTGATCATATTTACACCTAAGAGTTATACAACTAAAATGTTAAATACTCCTTTTACCACCCGATTTAATTAATATTTTTTTTTTTATAAATTAATTAATATTTGTGAAATATTAATTGTAAAATTTTATTTGATGTGTAGTGAATAGTATTAAACAGTGTGCATGTAATAGTTATATAAACACTAATCGATATACGATATCGATAAGCGTTTAAATTAGATTTAAATGCAACGAATATTATTCGGGATTTGAATATTTTTTGAGGCTTGGAAAGAGGCTTTGATACCCGTTATAGATAGCCATTGTGAGGCTAGCCATATATTGATATTGTAAGTGCTTTTCGAATGAAAAATAAAGGAGAGAATGGGTAAGAGAAAAAAAGGATCTAGATACACCTTTCGCTCTCTTATCTTTCCTTTATATGAGCCACCTCTCCCTCACTTAAGCTATGAGTTTTTACACTTCCACAACGGCAAAAGGGATGTCGGCCATGGGTTCTAACAGCCCCAAAAATCCTAGTGCAAAATCATATCAAATTACTTTGATTCGCTCGTTGGTAGTAAGGCAATTCGAAAGCTAGCAACTTTAGGACTGGAATTGGATTCAAGGAGTTTACTTCTTCGTTTCAACATGTGAACTTTGGGCTTTGGTAAAAGGTACTTTGCCGGTATATTATTATATACCAATGTTTATATACTTAACATTCCATACGTTGCGTAGTTAGAAATATCACGAATTGGTATATCGATTGATGCCAGGGATATCGCTTGTATTGGCACAAAAGATTATTATATATTGGTATATTATCGCTTGTATTGACACAAAATATTAAATCATATAATAAATATATTTTAAATTATGTAAAAAAAGTTGTTCATACCAGAAATGCTTTCAGCCTTAAAATAATTTTTTCTCCTATATATATGATTATATAGTTTAATTATTTACTTGATTACAAATTGGTTAAATAAATAAAATAAATGTGTACACATTTATAAATGATATAAAATTCTATAAAAAGTTTATATTATGTAAAATACATTATGGTTTCGAAAATAATTTTTTAATCTTTTTTAATTATTTCCGTATGGATTTTAATTTATTATAAATTAATTAATCAATTATTCAAAATAGAAATTAAAAAAATAATAATAATTTTTTTGGTCGAAAGAAGAAGCAATATATATATATATATATTTATAACTTATTATATGTTTGTATGTAATATGTATTTAAATTAATTTAAAAAATTAATATATATATATATATATAATAATTTTAGTTCAGATTTCGTACTATAAATATTCTAAATTATTTTACAAATTAATATTTAAATTTATTTATAATTTAGTTGAATATATATATATATATATATATATCTGTGTGTGTGTGTTTTAATAAATTATTTTTGTAAATAATTTACAACCAATATTCTATAATACTTATCCAATTATATTTTACATACACGCACACATAAAAAAATATTTTAACACACACACACTTGTTTAGACAATCCATTTGTATATATGAGGGGCTAACATGTCCGTTGCGCTGTAAATCGCAACATCTATACACAGACGTGTTAAACCATATACACATTATCCTGTTGCATGCACACACATATGTGTAAATATAATATAAAACTTTATTTATAAATTTTGAATAAAATATTAATTTTATTTAATAGAAATTTAGAAAAGTTCTAAATAAATCTAGACTACATGGGCCCAGTAAAGATCCAAAAGGGTATTTTTTTTGGAATTTACCCAACTAATATGATGCAAGCTGGCCCAGTTCCAACAATGGTATCAGAGCCAAACAACATATATGGTCTAAATTAGCAGTATTAGGGCTAACTTATTAAAGTCTACCCATATAGCAGGGTATCTAGAGTAGTATTGTCTAAGGTTGGGTTTGGGTAATCTAATACTTTGCTCTACCTGACTACTGGCCTAGCTCGAAGGATGAGGTAAACCCAAAGATTATCCTCGATGTAAATGCCTAAACTGATTTGGGCATTGGGCTGATTTTCAAAAATGTTCGGATAAAATAATTTTTTTTAAATTTAAAAGTTAAATTTAAAATAAGTGAATATTATTAAAGTTATAATATAGATTTTCAAATTGTTTGAAAGTTAAAATAAATGTTTTAAATTTTAAAGTTAAATTTAAAATACATATATTATAAAAATTATAATATTATTTTTCAAAATGATTGAAAATGTTATCAAATTAATTTTAAAAATATTATTATTAATAAGTTTTAAAAAATAAACTAATTAATTAAATAAGTGAATTAATTAAATACATACATGTATAATATATATAATGATATATGTTATGTTTTCTTGAATTGTTATAAGACAATATGAGTATACATACGTGTATAAAAGAATTTTTGTAATTCATAAAATTTATTTAAAATTGTTTAATTAAATAAATAATTAAAAGTTAATAATAAATTAAAATATATATATATATATAGGATATATGTGTATTACTATAAAGGTTATAGATATATGTTTAATATAATATGTTTTTTTTAAAGGCTGCGGGCATTTATCCTGGATCCCTACCAATTATTATTAATGAACAGAAAAATAGTACATGAGAATAGAAGATAGAAAAAGGAAAAACAACAAGAAAAAGAAAGAAAGAACATGCACCAAGATAAAATGTAGACAACATAAGGGAAAATACTGTTAGGAAATAGCAGAATCGTCTTCTCTGTCAATACAAGCGATATCCCTGGCATGACTGATAGAAATTTTATCTTGTGAAAGAGAGCAGCATCAGTACACATTTCTGAGTTGAAGGTTCACTTATTTCTTTCATGCCAAATCTCAACCGCAAATTTTTTAAGGATCAATAAAATCTCCTATTGTTGGCATCCGTGTATCTAGATATTTTGAAATCGATAACCATTCATTGTTCGAGAGTCTGTGAGGTTGGAGGAAATTGAATTCAGACAGGGGCTTAGCCCATAAGTTATATACACAGGAACATTCAAAGTATATGTGGGACATTTTTTTCTAAATCCGTTTGGCATAAGACACAACACCATTAGTGAGAAGGTCAAGAGAGTGCAGCCTGTCACAAGTAAGAATAGCATTATTCATGATTTTCCAAAGATGAATATTATCCTTGTTGTTCCATATCTGGTCCATATCATTTTGCACCACAGATCGAGATTAGAGATACTAACCAAGGCATTGTAAACAACACTAATGGAGTGATGTTTATTCAATTGAGTCCGAGATATACCTTCCTTGAGCATGTCATAGTGCATGATCATTAGTGTATTCCATAGCAGTCCAACCCTGGAGCAACTAGAATAGGGTAATATAATTCGACCATTTTGAATGTAGTCAATGGCTATAACATTGTTAGGTATTCCTGTTGCCAATTTTTCATTGTATGTGAGGATATTATTAAGATTGACACCATGATTGACCCAAGGAGTGTGCCAGAAAAGGTCTGTCTGTGAGTTTGCAGCATTATGTCTAATGAGGGGAAGGATCATATGTCTTAGGTTAAGCAAACTCCTTCATACCTAGCTAGTAAGCAAGCTCTTCCATAACTAACCGGTGGAAACTGGAATGTCCATTATCCATAATCTTTTATTCTTCAGTTGGTATTTGAGCATCCAGAGAACCCATAAGGAGGATCTATCAGCAAGGAAAGTAATCAAGTGCTTTGAAGCATGAGCCATGTTCAATGTTCTAAGATTGATAATTCCTAGGCCTCCACGTGATTTAGGAAATTTTTTTTTTGTATGACATAGGTATAAGTTTCCTAGGGTGATAATCACCATGCCAAAGAAAATGGTTGAAAGATCTACTTAAATTAGACATGAGTTTCTTTGGAAGAATAAATGTTCTCAAATAATATGAGATCATAGCAGTGCCTATGGAGGAAATAATTGTCAGTCTTCCAGCCTGTGATATAAGATGAGATGGCCATGATGAAAGTTTGGATATAATATTTCCAAAGAGAGGAACACACTGATTAGTAGTTATTCTTGAAGAAGTGAGAGGGATGCCAAGATAAACTGAGTTAGGAGGCATTATGGCAAGTTCAGAGAGTTGAAGCAAGTTAGTGTACTAACTTTCAGTGAGACCGGCATATATGATATTGGATTTTGAGTAGTTTATAGCAAGACTAGAAAAATGATGAAAGGTGGAGAGAGTGCTTTTAATGGTGGAGATATTTTGAGGGTCAGGCTTGGAGAAAATTAATAGATCATCAGCAAACATCAGACAACAAACTTTTGGATCCCTACACTTTGGGTGTAGAGTGAGAGTTTTCAGTTGAATTTGTTTTTGAAGAAAGCAAGTGAGAAGCTCCATGATTATGATAAATAAGTATGCAGACATAGGATCACCCTGCCTGATCCCATGGGAGGAAGAGAAATAATAGCTTTCTGGAATGCCATTAATAATCAAGGAGAAGTTGACAATGGATATACGTGTGAAAATCCAGGCAACCAAGGGCTCAGGAAAATGCATTTTGGTCATAATACCAATGAGTGATAACCAGCTAACAGGGTCAAATGCTCTCTGAATGTTTAGCTTCATCATTCATCTCGGTGATATATTCTTGGTATTATATCCTTTAAGAAGCTCATGGGTCAAGAGAATATTATGAAGTATATCTGACGCAGCTTTGACTAGGCTCGAACAGTTTTTTTTTGATACCAAACTGTCACAACCTATCCAGGATCTTCCTCATGAAATGATGATTTCGTGTCAAATAAACCGATAGAACGATAAATGCTCAATTCCGTTGATCGTGATGACTAGCTATCTCCAACCCGTTGATCTCGCAAGATACCGTGTTGAAAGATCTACAATTCGATCGTTGATCACTCGTAAGTGATACCGAGAATTGGCTTCAAATTCGTTGGTTCGCTCACAAATAACCCGAAGATGGAAAGAAGAAGGAGATCACACTCAACTTCCAACAATGGTGGCCAAAGCTCACACAAAAATTTATTTTCAAAATCCACCCCTACAATGTACATCACACCCCTTATTTATAGGAAAACATAGTACACACACACGACTTAACAAATGCGACTCAACACAAGCGACATAACAGAACTGGCTCACGACTCACGACTCACGACATAACATGCGACACGACTTAAGAAAAGCGGCACAACAAATACAACACAAACGACTTAAGAAAAGCGGCACAACAAACACAAACGACTTAAGAAAAGCGGCACAGCAGTTCAAGGCGACATGGTTTGTAGCGACATAAAAGCTTGCGGCATAATGGAGGCGACATAAGGCAGAGGCGGCATAGCGACATAAGAGAACAATGCGGAATAGCTGACTGACTTTGAGAAATGCGGCATAAGTGAACGAATTATAAAGATGCGGCATAACTGAGCGACTTATAGGATGAGCGACTCAAGGAAGGTGACATAAGATGGTTGGCATACGATTGACATAACTCGCTATGTCGAGTTTGTTCCGCCCGCTTATCATGGTGCGCTGCATCATCCTTCCCCGGTTGAAAAGAATTCGACCCCGAATTCACACTTTCCTCTTCTTCGACATGCTTATTCTCATGATATGGAATCAAGTGTTTGACGTTGAAAACGTCAGCAGTATGGATATGATCCGGCAATCTTAACCGATAAGCATTCTCCTTAATCTTCTTTACGATTTCCAAAGGGCATATCTTTCTAGCAACCAGTTTGTTGTAAGTACCAATAGGAAATCGATCCTTAGTCAATACTGCATATACAAAATCTCCTTCTTTGAACTCAACATTTCGTCGCTTAATATCCGCAGATTGCTTATATTTCTCATTCGCCTTAAGCAATCGTTCCTGCACAACCTTATGGCACTCTTGCAATTCATTCACAAAATCACTAGCTCGTTTGATCACTCCTTTCTGCGTGGTACTGTAGATAAATCTAATGGTCCCTTAGGCATTGTTGAGTAAATGACCTGGAATGGAATGAACCCAGTGCTACGATTAACTGCATGGTTGTGTGTAAACTCAGCTTGACACAGCTTGGAATCCTAACTCTTCAAATTGTCATTCACGAGGCATCTCAATAGATTACCTAGGGATCTATTCACAACTTCTGTCTGTCCATCCGTCTGTGGATGATAAGCACTACTGAATTTCAGCTTTGTCCCGACCATTCTCCATAGACTCATCCAAAAATGACTCAGAAAACTAGTGTCTCTATCCGATACAATAGATTCAGGCAACCCATGAAGGCGATAGATCTCTCTGAAATATAACTGTGCGACTTTAACTGCATCTGCCGTCTTCTTGCATGCGATAAAATGTACCATTTTTGAAAACCGATCAACCACCACGTAGATAGAATCATTGCCACGTTGCGTTCTCGGCAATCCCAATACAAAGTCCATACTAACATCCACCCATGGTTTAGTAGATATAGGCAACGACATATATAAACCTGCATTTGTTGCGGTCCCCTTTGAAACTTGATAAATATGGCACCTCTGAACGAACTTTTCAACCTCCTTCCTCATTGACGGCCAAAAATAAGACTTTGAGATCAACTGCATAGTACGGTCGCGGCCCACGTGTCCTTCTTCATGTAATTATTTGATGATTTTCATTCGCAGACGGCAATCTGGAATACACAACCGATTTCCTTTGAATAGAAAACTATCAACCAGCATATATCCATCCATGTTTCCCTGCTTGACTTTGTCTAGGATCTTGGAAAAATATGAATCGGAAGTAAGCAAATCTGGAAGTAAGTCAAAACCCATCACCTCTACTCGCATGGTTGTTAGTAAATTATTCCTCCGACTCAATGCATCGGCGACGCGATTAGTTACTCCAGACTTGTGCTTTACGATGAATGTAAATTGCTGCAAATAAGCTATCCACGATGCATTCCTAGCTACAATTTTATTCTGCCCTTGTAAATGTTTCAATGCTTCATGATCCATATACAAAACAAATTCTTTGTGGAACAAGTAATGTCTCCAATGCTTCACGGCCTGCACAATAGCATAAAACTCCACATCATAAGTACTGTATCTCATCTTTGCTCCAGAAAGTTTTTCACTGAAATAGGCAATTGGACGACCCTTTTGACTCAACACTCCTCCAATTCCAACTTTGGACGCATCTGTATGTAACTCAAATAGTAACTGAAAATCTGGCAACACTAGAATCGGTGCTGATGTTAAAAGTTCCTTGATCTGTTCAAAAGCAGATCCTGCCTCTTTCGTCCATGAAAACTGCTTTCCTTTCATACAATAAGTAACAAGAGCCATCACACTACTAAAGTGCGGTATAAATCTTCGATAAAATGAAGCTAACCCATGAAAACTTCTGACTTCTGTTATAGTTTTGGGCTGTGGCCAATTTCTGATTGCGGCTACTTTACTCTGGTCCACTTGTATCCTTTCCTTGGACACGACGTAACCCAGAAATAAAACACTCGGCGTCATGAACACGCATTTCTTCGTCGCTGCATAGAACTGTTCTTGACAAAGAATAGTTAACACCTTTTGCAAGTGTTGAATGTGCTCCTCTGTGCTAGCACTATATATCAAGATATCATCAAAGTAGACTACATCAAACTTCTCGATGTAAGGTCTGAAAATTTGATTCATCACCCTCATAAATGTACTTGGTGTATTAGATAGACCAAATGGCATGACCAGCCATTCATATAATCCTTCCCGAGTCTTGAATGTTGGCTTCCATTCATCACCTGGTCTTATGCGAATCTGATGATAACCACTCTTAAGGTTAATCTTAGAAAAGATTACAGACCCACTGAGTTGATCCAATAGATCATCAAGTCTTGGCATAGGAAATCTGTATCTGACAGTTATTTTGTTGAGTGCCCTGCTGTCTGTACACATTCTCCACGAACCATCTTTCTTTGGCACCAATAGAGCTGGTACAGCACAAGGACTGAGACTCTCTCAAACACGCCCTTGCTCAAGCAACTCCTCAACTTGTCTCCTCAACTCTTCATGCTCTTTTGGACTCATACGATAATGCGGCCTATGCGGTAAAACAACACCTGGCACTAGATCAATTTGATGTTGTATGTCCCTTAGTGGTGGTAAATCCTTGGGTAATTCTGCAGGAAAGACATCTTCAAATTCATTTAACACCGGTCTAACCTCCGCAGGAATTTCAAGATATTCACTTGTTTCATACCCAATCAACATAAACAATTCAACACTATCTTCCACTTCTTTAACAAATTCTCTC
Source organism: Allium fistulosum (assembly GCA_030737815.1). NCBI lineage: Eukaryota > Viridiplantae > Streptophyta > Magnoliopsida > Asparagales > Amaryllidaceae > Allium > Allium fistulosum. The sequence continues at coordinate 1,250,351,155 of CM060905.1, forward strand.
GAAGATAATAGACTAGTTGGTTCAACTTTCTTCTCTGACTTGCTTTCACTTTGTTCACGCTTCTTAGGAACTAAGGTGATTTGAGTACCTTCGAACATGAAACTGTAGCTGTTGGTGCGACCATTATGTTGTACAGCTCTATCATATTGCCATGGTCTTCCCAATAGTAGATGACACACATCCATATCAACAACATCACACCATATATCATCTTTGTATTTCTTCCCAATAGAAAATGTAACAAATGCTCGTCTTCCCACTGTCACTTCTCCACCTTTCTTTAGCCATGCCAGTTTATAAGGTCTAGGGTGTTTTTCAGTCTTCAACCCTAACTTCTTGACGGCTTCTTCAGAAATAATGTTACCGCAGCTTCCCGCATCAATAACAAATTGACAAACCTTTCCCAAGATAGTACATGTAGACTGAAAGATATTGCTTCTCAGCCAACTATAATCATTCTCATGCTTTGGCGTTAAACAATACCTCCTCATCATCAAGTTACACCCTTCGTCTCCTTACACAACTTCTTCATCTTCATCAAACTTCGATGGTTGAGAATAATCAATTTCAGCTTCCACATCCTCATACTCACATTCCTCTGCAACTAATGCTCTCTTCTTTGGCTTTGTACATTCATTACTTTTATGGCCAAACTCATGACAATTATAGCACTTGATACTGTTATTGACCTTTGCTTTAGCGGCTTCATTGACAATTGGTTTATTAACTGCCTTGGAAACATTAGCACTGCTATTAGCACCCTTATTCTTGTTGTTGGAACTGGTAAACACACCACTTCCTCGTCTCCCTTGTTTCTCCCAAGCTAGAGCTTTCTGGTGTGCTTCAGCAATAGACATTGGATCAAACATATTAACCATGTCTTGAATTTGCATTCGTAACCCTCTAACATATCTAGCCGTTAGCTGTTCCTTAGTTTCCATAATATCATTCCTTGCAATCAATTGATAGAATTCATCTGCATAGTCATTCACTATCTTCGTCCCTTGTCTCAAATTCTGAAAACGTTGATACATAAGAGATTGATAATTGTACGGCAAGAAAGTCGCTTTCATCATCTTTCTCATCTTCTCCCAAGTGACAAATTTTGATTTTCCCATTCTCTCCCGAGTTAGTTTAGTTTGTTGCCACCAAGCCATAGCTCTTCCCCTTAGTCTTGTAGCAACTAATTGGACTCTGCGATTCTCAGGCACATCCTTGAATTCCAAAATTTCTTCAACATTCGACAACTAATCAAGAAATTCTTCTGCTTGCATACCACCTTTGAATTCTGGAATTTCCATCCTCATACCTGACTCCCATTTACGATCATTTTCTGAATCCCAATATTGATTTCGCACTTGGCCTTGATTTCGATAATGAATACTACCTCCATCACCATCTTCCTCAAAATCAGATGTATTTCGATATCAATCCTGACCATCTACATCCCTACGACCACGCATGTCCCTTCTACCCTGTCTTTCAGCATCACGATATGGTTCATTTTCAAAACCACGTTGAGTTCTTCCCTCTTCGTTTCGGTACCCATGGTGGTCTCGCATCATTGAAACTGATGATTCTCTCCTATCTCGATAAGACTGGGGTGACATCCTCCTTTCTTCCGAAACCGATGGCGAAACCCTATTTCCACCCTAGTTCGAAACTGGTGACGTTCTCCTTTGATTTTGATTCATGTCGATCATCAATTTCTCCAATTTTTCAATACCCTCATTGAACTTTTCATTGATATGCTGCTCCATCTGCTCAGCTTCTTGTCTTCTATACAAATCTTCAACATTTTGATGGCGATTAGCACGTCTCGGAGGCATGATCATTAAAACAATCTCGTTTTCGTCTCTGATTTGGCTCTGATACCAATTGACGCAGCTTTGACTAGGCTCGAATAGTTTTTTTTTGATACCAAACTGTCGCAACCTATCCAGGATCTTCCTTACGAAATGATGATTTCGTGTCAAATAAACCGATAGAACGATAAATGCTCAATTCCGTTGATCGTGATGATGCCGGAATCTAGCTATCTCCAACCCGTTGATCTCGCAAGATACCGTGTTGAAAGATCTACAATTCGATCGTTGATCACTCGTAAGTGATACCGAGAATTGGCTTCAAATTCGTTGATTCGCTCACGAATAACCCGAAGATGGAAAGAAGAAGGAGATCACACTCAACTTCCAACAATGGTGGCCAAATCTCACACACAAATTTATTTTCAAAATCCACCCCTACAATGTACATCACACCCCTTATTTATAGGAAAACATAGTACACACACACGACTTAACAAATGCGACTCAACACAAGCGACATAACAGAACTGGCTCACGACTCACGACATAACATGCGACACGACTTAAGAAAAGCGGCACAACAAATACAGCACAAACGACTTAAGAAAAGCGGCACAACAAACACAAACGACTTAAGAAAAGTGGCACAGCAGTTCAAGGCGGCATGGTTTGCAGCGACATAAAAGCTTGCGGCATAATGGAGGCGACATAAAACAGAGGCGGCATAGCGACATAAGAGAACAATGCGGCATAGCTGACTGACTTTGAGAAATGCGGCATAAGTGAACGAATTATAAAGATGCGGCATAACTGAGCGACTTATAGGATGAGCGACTCAAGGCAGGCGACATAAGATGGTTGGCATACGATTGACATAACTCGCTATGTCGAGTTTGTTCCGCCCGCTTATCATGGTGCGCTGCATCATCCTTCCCCGGTTGAAAAGAATTCGACCCCGAATTCACACTTTCCTCTTCTTCGACATGCTTATTCTCATGATATGGAATCAAGTGTTTGACGTTGAAAACGTCAGCAGTATGGATATGATCCGGCAGTATGGATATGATCCACCATATTTCAGAAGCAAAGATGATTAGAGATGAAATAAAGGAAGTTGGAGGGGAAGGGACAGGAATACTAGGACCAGGATCGGCTGGTATTGTGATGGGAAGGGTTACATGGTTGAGCCGGGGAGGTGGTTAGATAACATCGGAGGTAAAGGTCAACGAGGAGGTGGTCTGGGCATTGGGAAGGGCTGAGGCAGATGAATGGATGGATGGAACGTTGAATATAAGGGAAGGTATAAAAGGTAAGGCTGGCAGTAGGGAAGGGATGGTGGACATTAATAAAAAGGTTCAAATTGAAAATTGCATTAAAAGCTTATTCAATAATATAATATGTTATAGTTGAATAATATAATACTTAATTAAAATGTTAACTAATTAAATTAATTAAATAATATTTAATTAATATAATGTTGTACATAAAATATTATATAAGTTAAATAAAGTATAAAAGTTATATAATAATAAAACTTATATAATATAAATGTATAAGCTAAATGTGGAACGGTAAGAAATTCAAAATAAACTTAAGAAATTAAATACATACGTATAGTACGTATATCGTGATTTCAGATGTGTTCACACTTGAATCACGAGGGTATTTCATAAGAAATATATTATTCTATAAGTCGGTATCACTCAATTAAATATCTTAAAGATTATGAATCTTCAATATAAAGTTGTCCTCTACCATTTATATATTAATAGATTACTTGCATACTCCTTAGTTGTTGAGCTTTCCTCAAGCTAGAGATGTTATGTGTAGTTAGAATAGAAGAAGTAAGATATCTATACATATTTGTTGAGCTATCCTCAAGGTATATGCATTATACTTAGGCTGTCGTAAAATAGTAGGTACGAGTGAATAATCTCTCTTTACTTGTTGAGCTTTCCTCAAGGTAAAGATGATATCACGACAAGGACTACAAAGTTAGGAGTTGTATGTGATACAACCGATAATAATTTATCCATCGTATGCGGGCCTATGATTTGTTGAGCTTTCCTCAAGGCCAGAATCCCAAGGCATACGAGTAATAACACCCATTAGAGAAGTTGAAAGACTTCTATGTTTCATCTTAGGGTTTTGAGAAACATAAAACTCTAGTAGGAGCCTTATTAGAAAAATGAAATGGTAACATTTAACTTTTCTAACATCGTAAGAACATCTGCTATGCATAAATTAAACTAATCTACATTGATATATTTGTTCAATTAATATAATTGATAAAATATTTATCAATTAAAATATACAGATGAATTGAATTTATATTGACAAATAGAAATATAAAATATACTTGCCAATAAATTTTTGCACGTTGACCTATGCAACTACCTAATTATACAACCACTAAATACATTCGTAACTTGGTTATTTACGAGTTTACTTGCCTGAGACTGTGTATTGTCTTCAATGAGTTTTGAACTCTAAAAGAAATATAAGAATATGGATATTTGATCCATATATGATCACATATAAATGTTATATGGTGAATGGTCAGAATTCATAATGTACGAAACCTCGATGAAATTTGTTCATTAAAATAAGCATGTAAATTGTAGTGTGAGATCGTCTATTCAATATGATTGATTACAATAATGGTCTTGTTGTGTTAAATGTAACACTAGACCAAATGCCACAAGATAGATATAATAATTTGATCATTGAAATGTTAGTTTGATCAGTTTATGTAAAGTGTAATTTGTTTGATGTCCTTAAATATTAAGGATGACCAAATGCACTTTTGTAAAAAGTTCATTATGATATTGTAGTAAGGATTCCTTTGAATGGTTCGACCGGTCAAAAAGAAAATCGAATATATAAGAGTAGATGTAACCTAAGATACGATTGGGATGAAGAGAGTGAATGGCCATTTCTGCTTTATGGAAAGACATTGGAAACGAGAATTGTAAAATAATAAATGATATTTAACATTGGAATAAAAAATATAATTTCTATTCCAAATATATTTTTATATAGAAAATTGTTTTCTATGATTTTTATTTCTACGTGTTCAAGATATTTGATTTGAAAAAAAATCTTGATTGTAAACTGGTTAAAGTAGATGGAATAAATATCTTACATGAAGTGGTTGAATGGAGCTCTATATTACGAATGCTATTATAGTAATGTCAGAAATAGTAGAGCATGCCATATAGCACTTATTAATCGCATCAAGTTATGAAAATTGTTTTCAAAAAATTTCCAAACATTATTTATGAAATAATGACTGTATTTTAGCGTTGACTAAAAAATAACATATTTTGTTTCAATATGAGTATTATGAATATTCGTTATAAAATTAAACTATAATAGTGGTATTCGAGATGCATTAGAAAATACAAAAGTATCTAAATTTAATTACAATTATTTTGAAATTATGGACTAAGCCACAGTTTGAAGAAATAATTCTTTAAGTATATGATTATTGATCATATGGTACTAGTAATTATATCTCAAACAATAATTGGCAAAGCACTCATTCAAGGGAGCGACATAATAGTTGATGAACTCTTCGGATTGATACACATAGACGTATGCAATCGTAAGTCTATTAATACCAAAGCGGTTCCATGTATTTTGTTGTATTCACTAATGAGTTATCCAGACATGAACATGTGTATTTGATACACATGTAGTATGTCTATGATAAGTTCATATAATATATAACAAAAGTAAATAAAATAGCATGCAATAGAAAATAAAATTGCTTCGATTTGATCGAATTAGTGAGTGTATTGGAAAGAGTTCCGAACGTACCTAAAAATGAATGAAGATTCATTCTTAAAAGTCACTCCTTCCTATGATACATAATGCTGTATCGATAAGGACCCCTCGAAACTTTGTTGAACAAAGTATGATTAATGGTGAGTGAAGTTGAGTTAACTTCTTTTAATAAAGTCGTATACTTAAGAGTAGTGAAAGAGGTTAAAATTAATTTCATCTAGAGAATAGTTTAAAAAATCATATAAGATAAGGGTTTATAAGAAACCGCAACATTTTCTAGGCCAAGGAGTTGACAGGTATTGTGAGTCGAAAGACTACACGTAATAATTATATGTAAGGGATCTTGTATGAATCGCCCCAAAAAGAGTTTGGAAAGATACTTATTGGATGACCAATTTTTGTTTTGAACATAAGTATTGTAAACTAAAACCAAAATTAATTTTATATAAGGCAATTCATAAAGTGTTTATGAATATCCATGTCATTGCACTGCGAAACAATTGTTGTTTCAAGAAATACTAACTTCGTAGTGAAGGAATTTCTTTTAGGAATCATTGGTAGTGAAATGGATTTGGATACAATCCAAAGATGAAACTAATTATGTGGGATATAATGAAATTAACCAAACCTAAATGAACATAACGCATTAGAATGTCTAATAAATGTTCTTATACATTGAAGATAAGCTATATTGGATTTGTAAATTATATCTTTTATAATAAGTATAAAAGATGTTGGGAATGTCCAGAACAATATACAAAAACACCTTATTAAATGTTTAATATGTAACATGTAAGATGAATTCTTTATGTATTGACAATATAAATTATCATACATGTTGTATTGTAGACAATATCGTATTTGGCTCATGTATTTAATGCATGAAGCAGATATCAAATCCAAATTAAGATTACTAAATGGTAATTTGGAGTGTTCTCGAGTATTCACGAAACACTAGAGATCTGGTTAGGCAAACAACGTACTCCTTATGAAGGAGTATACAGACTCAAATTTCATGAGTGATATTGAGTATAATATGTCGATATTAAATTCATGTTCAAACTTTAGTTAAGGAACTTTAAGTTGGAAATGTTCCTAACAAGAGGTTGTGGTTGATTTAACGAAAAGACTAAGTACACCGCCTTGAGTAGCACCACGATAAAAGCAATGTATAAATATAAATCCATAAATTTATAACTGAGCTAGGGGTGATTCCAAGTATTAAGAATACTGCATTATTATATGATAACAACGTAATGATAAGAGCTTACTAGAAGTCGAGAAACATACTTTGACTAGTTCCACATGATAAAGATATTTTATCACCATCAGAGGGAGTTGATTGACAGAGTAGATAATTAAAACAACATAGAAGATACATTCACGAAGCATCTAACTCTATCAATTCTCATCAAACCGATCGAAGGGATGGGATTGAGATTCCATAATTGGCTCCAAGTGCAAGTTGTAGATTGATAGAGTTAGGAGTATGCCCCAGGGGCGATTATGTAAATCTACGTTGATAACCAATCATGAGTGATTTATCCCAATAAAATAAACATACCATTTTAAATATTCCCAGTCAAGAGGTATCGAGACTGGATATCAATACATCCATTAAGACTAGAGTACGTAACACTCTCTAAATGTTGAGCAGTGTATTACTCTTGGCTGTCGAGGACACTAAGGGGTTACGTACTAATAGTTATTGGATAACTATGGAATGATTCGCTTGATAGTTTTCTGTTGGTTAATATAACTAAGGTCAAACAGAAAATATCGATGTGACAGAATTGCACAACTCTGTTGACTTGAGAATAAATTTGATCTTCAATGTGGAAACTCCGCTGTAATTATAGTTAAATCGTAGCATGACGTCCATCGAACGACTATAGTTGGGTCGAGTGGAAGCATTGGAAGTGAAACACTATTCAAGAGAGGATTCATCTCTTCAGTTATGTGAGGTTGGTATCACAGTCAACTGAAGTCAACTCAAAGTCAAAGTCTCTGGCCAGAGCAATACAGTTAATGATAATTGTTATTATTGAACCAAAGATCTTATGTTTGGACTATAGAGTTGAATATGGACGATATTGGAATTTTGGTCATTACCAAATTCCATAAGTCTAAAGTGATATAGTTTTGATGAAGAGAATTGGTATAAATAAATTTCATTGTTGAGTAACGCATAATAAAGTAAAATTGGATTTTACCAAAACTACGTATGCAATAAATTTGGCTAAAATGTCACACCACCTACTAAGTGACGTGTGAACATTAATATTTGAATTGTTCGATATTAATCGCCGACCATATTTACAACTAAGAGTTCCAAAACGTTGAATACTCCTTTTACCACATGATTTAATTAATTTATAATTGTTATAAATTAATTATATTAATTATTATTCATGAAATATTAATTATAAAATTTTACTTGATGCATGTTGAAAAATATTAAATAGTGTTCATATAATAGTTATATAAACACTTATCGGTATACAATATCTATACGTGTGACGCCCAACCTCTATGCTCATAATAACAAAGAGTATTAAAAGAAATAATGTCTGTTATTACGAAGAATAAGGCTGGATAGGAGTGGCCATCCATAGTTAGGCCTTACACTAGTATTCGTTACCTCGATAGGAGTGGTATATTTATTTCTTTAATCTTTATTACTCCCATCGACATACCAATTCCAATATAAAACGAACTACGATGGTTCATAATAGTTTAGGACACCATATATAATAATAACACAGATAAGCTAAATGCGGAACACAGCTAATATAACATCTCATATATATATAACTGAAGGCAGTTATAATACATGTGATACAATACATATGATACAACTACAACTGTCGACACTGGAAGTTACATATACAAGTACATTATTGTAAATATTATACATGAATACATATCATCCTATACTATGACAACGACTACTCCAAAAGGTATGAAAAGGCTTCATAGCTCAAGCAGCAACCCAAAGCAAGATATCAACAACTTGAAAAACTCGGTCTGACCCGAGTATTAAATTCAAAAGAAAATAATACACGGGCCAGTCTAATTCTAACTTAGTTATTAATGCACAGAAGCAATAATAATTAAATAACCAAATAGACGACAGTCACAGAAATCTCGTCTATCCAATCCTTTAACAAGGAAATCGGATAACGGTAGATATAACATGACACAGTGTTGAATAACAAATCAGCAAATTCAAATCATCAACAAGGATAAATAAAAAGATTATCAATGAAGATAATATGAAAACCACAGAATTGCCTAAACATCAATTAACAACAAAATCTAATTATTAAATAAATAATTAGAAACTCATAATCTAATTATCAATTAGATAATTTGACAATCTCAAAATGATAAAATCAAACCAATTCAAAATACAATTTCAAATATTGAATTGAACACAAAACAATTCAAACAATTGAAATATCAATTAAAACGTCACTTCTGTTTGGCTGCAGTACACGCACGCGTGCACTGCCTCGCCACTACAGTGATGAATTACACGAAAGCTCAGGGAATCAAAATGCAAATGAATTCAGTGGTCAGTGCAATGCACGACCTAATCTTAACCATCTGCCCAGGTTCAAAGATGAATGATGCATCAGTACACATGAGGATTAACTCAGTGCAATACAAACCAACAAGAGCAAAACTGCAAACAAAATGAAACTGCAGCCACCACATGAATACAAGGGCAACTGCAACAAAATGAAACTGCAGCCACCACATGAATACAAGGGCAACTGCAACAAAATGAACAGAGTTCAACTTGACTTGAAGTAAATGAAAACAAATGCAAAGACTAGTGATGCAACTCGATACACCAAATCCCAGGCACCAAGCATCATGTGGCAGTTTTGATCAAAGGACAGCATAACATGGACAAAGTACATAAAACAGTGAAACAACAATGGTGCAACACATGATGAAGTCAGTGCCAACAGTAAATGGCAGCAACTCAATCAATATGATATGCAATGCACAACATACGTGAGGTTCAAGTTCAAAAATATCAAGAGGAGATGACAACAGTGGTGCAGTAGACCACATGAAACCAACCCAATATGCATATACAACTACAAACAAGAACAGTGCACATAGGAGCTGCAAGGGCAAATAAAACAAGTGACACTGCAAGCACAGCCTCAACAATGAAGGGGCTCAACAACATCAAAATGCACAGAAGAATCAGTACACAACAGAGGCAACCTGCAACAGCAAGTATACATATACATAAACCAGCTGCACTCAACAGCAGATTGTGCATGAACAAAGCAGTTCAATAATGCATCGAGTTCAAGTAAACAAAATCAGATGAAGCAAATAAAGGCCAGACAGATTCAAATTGCATTCATGTATACCAAAGACTGGAAACAAAGGTAACTCGACACAAATGCAAAGCACAAAGGCTCGAGTGACCAAGGGCACCAAAGATCAAGCTACAACATGGCAATAATGCAACTGATCAGAGGTGGTAACTTGGAGCATCAGACCAATAGAAGCACAAGGGCAGTTGTACCAAAACAAATGCAACAGTAAAAAGAAACAAACTCAGAAATGCTCAAAGACCAAGACACAGTTCACAACAGTGGCACAACACAAAAAACTGCATATACAACCAAGCCATCACCAAATTAATCTCCAGTGCAATGCCGATTATCAAAGGAAAACCAGACTACATCATATATACAACAAACTTACAGCATAACACAATTGCCCAAAGCAACTCAAAGTCACTAATACCAGATAAAAAGGTACGTAGGTATGCAGTAGACAACTACATATATGCAGTTTTGATCAAAGACCAGAAGTCGAACAGCGAACTGCATATGTATGTAGTATGACCAAACTTTCATAAACAAGAGTGGTACTAACAATCCAAAGAATGTAAAACAATGTCAAACAGCTAAACACATTTTCATGATATCAAGTGAAGCAGAAACCGTAAACAAAATTAAGGGGTGAGATTCAAAATCAAAGTTAAAGCCGAAATCAAAGTACCAGAGAATTCCAAGCCGATACACAAAATTATATGACCGAAGTCAAAGTGAAAGTCAAGCCGTAATGGCCAAGGAGTTCGAACATTTCCAAAAATCATCAAAGGCGTATAAATGAACCAGTCACGAATCGCAAGTATCATTTTATACGAATTTGATTAAGTCAGAGAAAACAACAACATCCCAGCAACAGCGAGGAACTCAAGTAAGAATTAGAAAGTGAGTGAATAAAATCACTCACCTGAATCGAAGCAAAGGCGAGCTCAATCAAGCAGCCGCGAGCATCTCAAGAGACGATCGATCAATAGAGCAAGAGAATCGAATTCAATCGAGCATTTAAAGTCGCCATCTTCGAATTTCTTGTAAACCCTAATTTTTGATCGAACAAAGAAAAGGAACAGAGCCGCCATTTTTTTTCCGTTGGTTTCGTTAGGGTTTGCAAATGAAAAACTTAAGGGAGAAAGTGGGACGGGTCTCTCCTTATGATACAGCATAGCACCATAAAAACTTGGGCCAAGATTTAATATTTAAGGTCCACACAACACTTAACAAATTTATAAAAGAAATTCAACCCGATTACAAACTCCTAACAGCAATTAGCTAGCACATTAATCGTTTAATGACGATTATAAATTGGTGCTAAAACCCTGGTTGTTACAATACGCGTTTAAATTAGATTTAAATGTAACGAATATTGTTCGGTCCTGGAATATTTTTTGAGGCCTGGAAAGAGGCTTTGATGGTTGACTATAAATGGCCATAGTGAGGCTGGCCATATATTGATATGGTAAGTGGTATCTGAATGAAAAATAAAGGAGAGAATGGGTAAGATAAAAAAAAGAGGATCTAGATCCATATTTTGATCTCTTATCTTTCCTTTATATAAGCCATGTTTCTCTCACTTAAGTATTTTTTCACCTATACAACAGAAAAATGAGAGGTCAGCCATGGCTTCTAATAGTCTAAGTACAAAATTATATCAAATTACTTCAATCCGATTGTTGGTGGTAAGGCAATTCAGAAGCTAGCGACTTCAGGATTGGAATTAAACTCAAGGAGTTTACTTCTTCATTTCAACATGTGAGCTTTGGGCTTTGGTGGAAGGTATTTTGCCAGTCTATTATTATATACCAATGTTCATACACTTATCATTCCATACGTTACTTAGTTAGAAATATCATGAATCGGTATATTAATGGATTGTCACATGCTAATGTTTATGTATATAAGGTGATATATATATATATATTATTAATAATAATAATTTATCTATGTTTGCTTGCTGCTTACGGCTTATAATTTTTTTTTGATTAAAATAATATTATTAAATGATTTTAATGAATTAAATTAAACACAAAAGATTAAATCATATAATAAACATATTTTAAATTATGTATTAAAATGTTTTCATACAAGGAAAGCTTTTGGCATTAAAATAAATATTTTTCGTATATATATATATATAGCTTAATTATTTAATTGATTAAAAATTGGTTAAATAAATAAAATAAATGTACACATTTATAAATATTATAAAATGCTATAATTTTTTTTATATAATATATAAAATATACATTATGGTTTCGAAAATAATTTCAATTTTTTTAATTATTTCCATATGGTTTTTAATTTATTATAAATATTTAATTAATAAATTATTTAAAATCAAAATTAAAATTGATTTTTTTAAAGAAGTTGCAAAATATATATTTATTTATAATTATATATATATATATATAAGTTGTTATATGTTTATATGTAATATGTATTTAAACTAATTAAAAAAATTAATATATGTATATTTAATAATTTCAGTTCAGATTTCATATTATAAATATTCTAAATTATTTTACAAATTAATATTCAAAATAATTTTACAATTTAATTATATATAGGTATGTATTTTAATGAATACTTTATGTAAATATTTTACAACCAATAATTTATAATAATAATTATACAATTATATTTTACATACATATATATATATATATATATATATATATATTATACAATATTTTGATACACAAACACATAGACACACACATAGATATATACATACACACATACATACATTTAGATAGACCTTTTGTATATATAAGGGGCTAACATGTCCATTGCTATGTAAATCCCATCATATATACACTGACATGTCAAACCATGTACACATTATCATGTTAGACCAACGCGCGCACATATGTGTACATGATACCTATATACAAAAATAATATATATTATATAAAATAAAATTTTATTTATAAATTTAAGTAAAATATTGATTTTATTTAGTAGAAAATTTAGAGAAGTTCTAGATGAATTTAGGTTAAATAGCCCTAATGAAGATCGAAAAAGGTAAAATTTTTGAAATTTACCCAATTACACCATTGCGAATTGGCCTAGTTCCTAGAATCTTATTGTGAGGACCCGTTTTTCGACTCTCGAAAATTGATACTAATACATCCTCGGTATTCACGTGCCGTAAATCCAAGTGTTGGAGAAGCGGATTCTTAAGGGTAAGAAAGAAAAATAAAGACAGAACATAATCTCACATATATTATTTCAACAAAAACTTTACTGCGGAAATTTAAAACACATTTTTTAGAGTTAAAAACATGGACAGTTATAAATTTCTGTCCTTACAAATGCGGGATACTATAGTACAAGAGTGTGGTGGAAATAGTTAAAAATCTTCAGAAAAATCTTCTGACTATGCTTCGAGCTCCATCCAGATTTCTTCTAAACTAAACCGGACTACTAGGCTACCCGGGAAAACTAGGGCACCCAGAGTTTAAGGAAAGGGAAAAATAAACTCCGGGTCAGTCATGAGACTGGTGTGAGAACTCAAAATACGCATTTTGAAAACAAAAGGGTATCTCATAAGACCACGCCGCACATAAACACAGAACGGGTTTTTACCTTATGATACCCAAATCATTATTACGTAAAAATAAGGGATATTATTTTTAATAACATTCCTTTAAAAACATTTGCAAGTACTTACTAATCTTAGCCAAAATTGTTACATTATTAAATTCCAACATACTAGCCACAAACGCGGGTTCTACAAACATAATGGTAGGCACTTATTGGAGAATGGATTTCCATACAAATGACCAGGTGAATGGACTACCTTTCGGCAGTACATCTCTAGAGGAATGTACCGAGGCATAGAACATTTGCCCTCTACCAACACAAGACCGGCCTACCTTTCTCATTCGATAGTACCGAATATGTCATCATCTCGGTCGTTACGACCTATCTAAGGGCGCTTATAGCATACATCCACAACAATTTAAACCCGAACATCATAGTGGGTAGAAATATATCTAGAAGGGGATGATCATGTCCTAATGGTTGCGAACCACATAGCCTTGTTGCATCTACCCTATTTCGTCCATTTCTGAGTGTAAGGCCTGAGGTAACGATTACCTTTTACTTTGCACATCATCTTCCTTTGAATGCCACACTACCATTTCATCGATCAATATAAACTTCCACAAACATACAACCTCCGAGCTCATATGTCTCAGAGAAGGGTGTTAAGCCAAGAGAAGTTACCTTCTCTGTCACCAAACAGATGTATGGTTATAAAAGTCAATGATGAAATCTCAATAATGCAATGTCAGACATTCGTCCATACAAGTATGTTTTGGGACTGAATGAAACTGAAGGTACTCACCTACCACATCCTATCGGGAATTAACCCAAGGATTAATAGCGAGAAGTCCTTGCAACCCAAAGAGTTTCAAAAATGAAGGGACCACTGCTACTTTAGTATTTAGGAACTAACCATAATTATCAACAAGCAGTCCTTTCACCCCGAAAAACCTCGGCCTTCATCCTTCAATTTCTTTATCATGTCTTTACTTTTCAAATGCATACATCGATTCGAAGTGGTTTTCGGATAGGGATTTACCCAAACCCGACCCCTGTTCCTTCGAACCAATCATCGATAAAAAGATGTCTTGTGAATAGGGGATCATTCTTTAATTGATTAAGCTCTTTTTGTCAAAATCTCTTTAGGAGATATATATTTCTAAAACATTATTCCCGATATATACGGAATCATTAAACCTCTCTTATTAAATCCTTTTATTTCATAAAACCTTTTTTTAAACTCGAAATAATTCAAAATCATTTTATTTTTCACTTAGGAAAACATTTCCAAAATCATTTCATTTAAATCTTTAACAAAGATTTCTTAATTCAAAACTCATAATTTTGATTGAGTTGAAACCATATTATCTAGGATGTTAATCCAAAACCAATAAATATTAAGTGAGCAGAATCTATAGAAATCATCTAATTCTACTTAATATCAATTCCCGTGTTCAACAAATACTATGGGTGAAATAACGTCAAAATCACCTTTTAAATTCTACGAATAGTACGAGTTCCCTCTTTAGGATTTAACACCAACTATAATAAGATCATCTCTATAAAATCAAGGTTGTGTTTAATTTAAATTGGAAAATTTAATCTTTTTATACTTAACTCGTTTCCGACATTTCGACCTTATCTATCCCTCGCCCAAGGAAGAGGCCAGGTGAGCCAGGGCACTGGTTGCTCCTTAACATCTCCTTAGTTTAAGCACCTCACATCTGAATCTCATGAATAGAAAAATCCAGTCTACTCGTCGGCTTTTAGAGCCAATATTAAACCACTTAATTATAATAGATTTTCTTTAAACATTTATTTAAACTCTTTTAAATAAGTTATAAAAACCTCAAATCATAATTAAAACACTTAATTATCCATTTAAAAACATTTATAAAAGATTTGGAAAAGAATTGTTAAGTTTAAAGCTATATTTCAAAAGTTATAGAAAAGTGCCGCGGATAAGTGCTGGGGAAAGTGCTCTTTTAAGCTATATTGATTGAAACGACTGTTTATTATTTGAAAATTCATTTTTATTACTCAAATCTCTTTTAAAACATTTTAAAAAATTTATTCCACATTTTTAAACAATTTTAAAACATCATTTTCTAATAAATCCAATTTTGGATTCCAAACTGCAAAACCGCGATTTTTCAAAAAGCTTGTCTTACTCATATCTCAAAATCTACTCATCGAAATTTCGATTTTATTTTTTCATTGGAAAATTATGTTTATAATAGTTCGGAAAATTCTTATCTTGAAGAATTCCAGCTATATTCCAACTTTTACACTTGTTTAACTTTTATAGCGCGAAATCGCGAACTACCGTTACGCGAGGCGCTTATTTTTAACTAGATTTTCCATTTCTTTTCAAACTTCACCAAAACACTTCTAAGTGTTCATAAAACATTTCAAACTCATTTTAAACCATTTTAAAGAGGTTTAACAATTCCATATACACCATTTTATTAAATCAAGGAAAATGATTTCTTTTGTGCTTATTGACGTGATTTTTGTGACTTGCATATATAATCAACATTCATATTAAAACAACCAAACTTGATGATCAAAGCATATTATAAATCCATTTGCAAACATCATATCATCATCCAACATATAGTATAATAGTTTAGGAGTTCTCACCATAGATTTGAACGATCTAACATTAAATCGGCTATAGCTCCGCTACCGTCGCACTGGAGCTTATGGAATCGATCCTAAGACCTCTAGGTATGCACGACCAAGCTTGGAAAAGGTGGAAGAGTTCGGCCATGGTGGTGATGGTGGATGGTCGTGGGTTTGCAAGAGGAAGAGGAGGTGTTTTAGCTAGGTTTTGAAGTGGATCTATAACATATACATGTGTATATATTTTAGCCAATATTTTGCCATAACTTCTTCTCATTATTTTATTTAGAGGAGGAGGTCATTAAAGAGGCCATTAGAGCTTGAAAAAGAAGAGGAAGAAGAAGACGGAAAGTTGTGTGAAAATGTGAATGAAGGTACGCATGTATTTATAGCCTTGGAAGCCTTAAGAGCTAAGCAACTTCTAAAAAATATCTTTATTTCATTATCCATCACATCACACGTTACTACCTCCTCCTCTATATGCTCCATCACTTCATTCACTTCAAGTATGCATGTGTTGACTTATGTAAGCTTAAGGAAGAAGCTTGCTTAAAATATCTTATATATTTTATATTATGTATGTATTTTTAAGTATATATATATATGTATAAATATGTTCATGTGCATGTTAGTGGATGCATTTGTATGTTATATATGTGTACATGACATATAAACAATGTTGCATTGATTCCGAACAACTTTCGTTCGATAAACCATTGCCAATCGGAGAACCGATTCCCGGTCACATTTTCACTTATTTATTAACGTACATATATTTGTTAACAAAATTCAAAAATAAATTTCTTATCATTTTAAACTAATTAAAACGATCTTATTTGTATTTTAAAACCATATAAATTAATATTAAAAATTATTTATGATAATTGCTATTATACCGACAAAGCGATATCGATTTTTTTTCTTATATTTTCAAATCAATTATATCGGTTTATAAAGCTATAATAAATGATTTATTATCACTTTATAACTATTAAAAATGAATTATCCTTATTTAAAATAATTATTTGGATAATTAAATAATTATTAAATCATTAAATCTCAATTTAAATTAAACAAATCAATTATTTAAATTCAATGCTATCTTATCGATATAAATTTCGAGGAAAATATTTATCTAAATATTTATTCAAAATAAGATTATTATTACTTATTATCACTTGGAACAACATTATCCTTTTATTTGTATAAATTTAAAAATAAGTACAATTTATCAAAGTGATAAATTGGCGGGTCGTTACAGACTCCCCCCTTAAAAGAATTTCGTCTCCGAAATTACCCAAACAAAAAATCCAAAGGTTTGCCAAAAATATTTATTTTTAAACTTATACCCGTTCGATGTATATAGATCACTTGTACACAATATCTGATTCGATCTTCTATTCGAATCCACAACTTTACTTCCGAACTAGTATTGAACCCCGATCCTTTAGTGCGGACTCTGACCAGGCTTTCTGATCAGAACTTTGGTTTTCCTTACATAGCTCTCAACTTTGATAGAAAACTCAAGCATCTAATACGTGTTTTGAAAACAAAAGGGTATGTCATAAGACCATGCTGAACATAAATATGGAACAGGGTTTTACCTTACGATAACCAAATCATTATTACGTAAAAATAAGGGAAAGACATTCCTTTAAAAACATTTGCAAGTAAAATTATTAATCTTAGCCGAAATTGTTACATTATTAAATTCCAACACACTAGCCACAAACGCGCGTTCTACAAACAAAATGGTAGGCACTTATTGGAGAATGGATTTTCATACAAATAACCAGTTGAAGGGACTGGCTTCCGGCAGTACATCTCTAGAGGAATATACCGAGGCATAGAACATCTACCCTCTACCAACACAAGACCGACCAACCTTTCTCACTAGATAGTACCGAATATGTCATCACCCCAGTCGTTACTAACCTATCCGAGGGCCCTCACAGCGTACATCCACAATAATTTAAACCCGAACGTCATAGCGGGTAGAATATATCTAGAAGGGGATGATCATATCCTAATGGTTGCGAACCACATAGCCTTACTGCATCTACCCTGTTTTGGGCATTTTTGAGTGTGAGGTCTAAGGTAACGATTACCTTTTGCTTTGCACATCATCTTCCTTTGAATGCCACACTGTCATTCTATCGATTATTATTGACTTCCACAAACATACAACCTCCGAGCTCATACGTCTCAGAGAAGGGTATTAAGCTAAGAGAAGTTGCCTTCTCCACCATCAAACAGATGTATGGTTATAAAAGTCAATGATGAAATCTCAAGAATGCAATATCAGACATTCGTCCATACAAGTTCATTCTAGGACTGAACGAAACCGAAGGTACTCTCCTACCATATCCTATTGGGAATTAACTCTAGGATTAATAGTGAGAAGTCCTTGCAACCTAAAGAGTTTCAGAAATGAAGGGACCACTGCTACTTTAGTATTTGGTAGCTAACCATAATTATCAACAAGCAGTCCTTTCACCTCGAATTCCTCGGTCTTTATCCTTTAGTTTCTTTATCATGTCTTCATTTTTCAAACGCATACATCGTTCGAAGTGGTTTTCAGATAGGGATTTACCCAAATCCGACCCCGGTTCCTTCGATCTAATCATCGATAAAAAGATGTCTTGTGAATAAGGGATCATTCTTTAATTAATTAAGTTCTTTTTATCAAAATCTCTTTTGGAGATATATATTTCTAAAAAAATTCTTCCCGGTATATACAGAATCATTAAACCTCTCTTATTAAATCCTTTGATGTCATAAAACCTTTTTTTAAACTCGAAATAATTCGAAATCATTTTATTTTTCACTTAGGAAAACATTTCCAAAATCATTTCAATTAAATCTTTAACAAAGATTTCTTAATTCAAAACTAATAATTTTTATTGAGTTAAAACCATGTTATCTAGGATGTTAATCCAAAACCAATAAATATTAAGTGAGCAGAATCTATAGAAATCATCTAATTCTACTCAATATCAATTCCCGTATTCAACAAATACTATGGGTGGAATAACGGCGAAATCACCTTTTAAATTCCACGAATAGTACGAGTTCCATCTTTGGGATTTAACACCAAGTATAAGAAGATCATCTCTATAAAATTAAGGTTGTGTTTAATTTAAATTTGTAAAATTTAATCTTTTTGTACTTAACTCGTTTTCGACATTTCGACCTTATCTATCCCTCGCCCAGGGAAGAGGCCAGGTGAGCGAGGGCACTGGTTGCTCCTGAACATCTTCTTAGTTTAAGCATCTTACATCCGGATCTCACGAATGGAAAAATCCAGTCTACTCGTCGGCTTTTAGAGCTAAGATTAAACTACTTAATTATAATAGCTTTTCTTTAAACATTTATCTAAACTCTTTTACATAAGTTATAAAATCCTCAAATCATTATTAAAACACTTAATTATCCATTTAATAACATTTATAAAATATTTGGAAAATAATTGTTAAGTTTAAAGCTATATTTCAAAAGTTATAGAAAAGTGCTACGGATAAGTGCCGTGGAAAGTGCTCTTTTAAGCTATATTGATCAAAACGACATTTTATTATTTGAAAATTCATTTTTATTACTCAAATATATTTTAAAAAAAATTAAAAGATTTATAATATTTATTCCACATTTTTAAACAATTTTAAAACATCATTTTCTAAGAAATCCAGTTTTGGATTCCGAACTACAAAACCGCGATTTTTCAAAAAGCTTATTTTAGTCATATCTCAAAATCTACTCATCGAAATCTCGACTTTATTTCTTCATTGGAAAAATATGGATATAATAGTTTCGAAAATTCTTATCTCGAAGAATTCTAGCTACATTCCAACTTTTACACTTATTTGACTTTTATAGCGCGAAATCACGAACTGCCATTATGCGATGCACTTATTTTTAACTAAATTTTCTATTTCTTTTCAAACTTCACCAAAACACTTTTAAATGTTCATAAAACATTTCAAACTCATTTTAAACCATTTTAAAGAGGTTTAACAATTCCATATACACCATTTCATTAAATCAAGGAAAGTGATTTCCTTTGTGCTTATCGACGTGTATTTTCGTGACTTGCATATATAATCAACATTCATATGAAAACAACCAAACTTGATGATAAAATCATATTAAAAATTCATTTTCAAACATCGTATCATCATCCAACATAGAGTATAATAGTTTAGGAGTTCTCATCTTAGATTCGAACGATCTAACTTTAAATCGGCTATAGTCCGCTACCGTCGCACCGGAGCTTATGGAATTGATCCTAAGACCTCTAGATATGCACGAACAAGCTTGGAAGAGGTGGAAGTGCTCAGCCATGGTGGTGATGGTGGATGACCGTGGGTTTACAAGAGGAAGAGGAGGTGTTTTAGCTTGGTTTTGAAGTGGATCGATAACATTTTTTTTTGAAAAATAATAATAATATGTTATCGATAAAATATACATGTGTATATATTTTAACCAATATTTTACCATAGCGTTTTCTCATTATTTTATTTAGAGGAGGAGGCCATTAAAGAGGCCATTAGAGCTTGAAAATGAAAAGGAAGAAAAAGATGGAAAGTTGTGTGAAAATGTGAATGACGGTATGCATGTATTTATAGCCTTGGAAGCCATAAGGGTTAAGCAACTTCTAAAAAATATCTTTATTTCATTATCCATCACATCTCCACTTTTCTACCCATCATTCCACACGTTACTACCTCCCCCCATGTGCTCTGTCACTTCATTCACTTCATGTATGCATATGTTGACTTATGTACGCTCAAGGAGGAAGATTGCTTAAAATATCATATACATTTTATATTATTTATGTAATTTTAAGTGTATAAGTATATATGTATGTATATATATGTTCATGTGCATGGTAGTGGATGCGTTTGTATGATATATATGTATACATGACATATAAACAACGTTGCATTGATTCCGAACAACTTTCATTCGATATACCATTGCCAATCGGAGAACCGATTCTCGGTCACATTTTCACTTATTTATTAACATACATATATTTGTAAATAAATTCAAAAATTAATTTCCTATCATTTTAAACTAATTAAAATGATCTTATCTGAATTATAAAACCATATAAATTAATATTAAAAATTATTTATGTTAATTGTTATTATTTCGACAAAGCGATATCGATTTTTTTCTTATATTTTCAAATCAATTATATCTCTTTATAAAACTATTATAAATGATTTATTATCACTTTATAACTATTAAAAATGAATTATCCTTATTTAAAATAATTATTGGATAACTAAAATAATTGTAAAATCATTAAATCTCAATTTAAATTAAATAAATCAATTATTTAAATTTAATGCTATCTTATCGATATAAATTTCGAGGAAAATATTTATTTAAATATTTATTCAAAATAAGATTATTATTACTTATTATCAATTGGAACAACATTATCCTTTTATTAGTATAAATTTAAAAATAAATACAATTTATCAAAATGACAAATTTGCGGGTCGTTAAAGTTATTCCAACTCATTCGATCTGTTTTTTTAAAATTTGATCGAACTAGTCCCTTAGTGAACAAGTATGCTATATCGTTTCAATTATCTACTCTATCAATCAACTCTCTCTGATATTGATAAACTGCCTTTATCACATGAAACTTTATGGAATATGTCTCTCGGCTTCTAATAAGCTTTATGTTATTTTACGAATTGTTTCGCAACATCATTATCATATAACGATGTCATAGTATTCTCAACATTTGGAATCACCCCTAGCTTAGTTATAATTTGTGCATTTATATATACTTCTTTTATTATAGTACCATTTAAGACAATGTACTTAGTCTTTGGTTAAATCAGCAACTACTTATTATTTGGAACATTTCCAACTTTTCTTAACTTAAGATTGAACATGAAGTTAGGATTGACAAACTATACTCGATATCACTTATGAAATTCGATTTCGCGCACTCCTTCATAAGTAGATTTTTGTTTCTATAAATGATTCTATATTATTTCTAAAATACTTAAGAATGATATCAATTATCTTATAGTAATCTTAGTTCAGATTTGATACTTGCTTTATGTGACAAATAAATATGCGAATGCGACATTGTTGACAATATAGTATGTGAAATAATTCATACTGCCACTGCATAAGGAATCCATCTTACATGTTATATATTAAACATTTTAATATGGTGTTTGTATATATCATTTGGGACATTTCCAACATTCTTCTATACTGATTATAAAAGTTGTTATTTTCAAATCCAATGTTGAGTATTTAAATAACCGAAGTGAAATGGTTTAACACAAGTACATCATCAACAAACATATAACTCAATCACGTTAAATGATGAATTTATTATGTTAATTTAAACAATTAAAATTTATGATATTATTTTATCAATGTTGCTTACTATATTCTAACTGCATTGGTCTTCTTCTCGAAGAGACATTTGCTGTTGATGGATCATATCCCTTCTGGTATAACTGCAAAATCATATTTTGATACCGTGCTTAGAATCTATTTAGGATTTGCACATCGTAACATATGTCAGAGTGAATACTTTTTATGGCAACTGAGGAAATTCTATTCTCGACGTTGGTAAGAAAATCATTGTTCCTTTAATCTGTGAGAATTCTTATTAGCCATTCTAATTAGTTGTGTCCATTTAAGCTTGATCAATTTCATTTTGTCATTATAATTAGTTGTATCTTTGGATCGTATCCAAATCCATTTTACTACAAATAATTTCTAAAAGAAATTCCTTCATCATGAAGTTGATGTCTCTTGAAACCACAATTGTTTCTCGATGCAACATAATAGGAATTTGTAAAGAATTTATTAATTTCCTTTACATATGTGTAAAACTAATTTGGTTTTTAAGTTTATGAAACAAATGTTCATAACATAAATTGATCCATCATAATTGACCATGTCTCAAACCCCTTTTAGGTTAGTCCACACAAGATCCCTCACGAACAAGTGTTATGTATAGTCTCTCGACTCACATAACTTGTCAACTCCTTGATCTAGGATGTGTGCATTTCTTATAAACTCTTATCTTGTATGACCTCGTAAACTATGCTTTAGATGAAATCAATTTTAACTTTATGTACTTACCCTTAAATAGATGACCAAACGAAAAGAAGCTAACTCAACTTCCCTCCATCATCAATTTTTCTTTGTCAAACGAAGTTTGATTACACCTTATTGATACATCATTATGTATCACTGGCAGGAGTGACTTTTGAGATATATATTTTAGGTACATAAGGAACTCTTTTCAATATACCCACTTATTCGATCAAATCGAATTAATTTATTTACTTTGCATGTTATGTTTTCTATTTTCATTATATATTCAATAAAATTATCATAAATACATTACTTACGTATCAAATACACATCTTTGTTTATATGGTAATTCATTTATGAATTAATTGAATTAGGTGGATTCATTTTGGTAATCATTAGACTATTGACTACATACATCTTTATGTATCAATATGAAGAGTTCACCAAATCTTTTGTCACTCCAACCGAATGAGTGCTTAGCCCTTAATCTTCTAAGATATAATTCAGCAGCACCATATGATTCATAATCGTATAATCAAAGAATTATTTCTCAAATATATAGCCTAGTCTATAATTCCAAAATAATTGTAAAAAATTCAGATACTTCTGTATTTTCTAATGCATCACTTTGTTATAAATACCATTATTATAGGTTTATTCTAAAATGAAAATTCATAAAATTCATATTTAAAATAAACGTATGTCTATTTTCAATCAATATTGAAAATAGTTATCAATTAATGAATAATATTTGGTATATTTATAAGAATAATTTTCATAATTTGATGCATCCACTAAGAAGTGTTATATGATGTGCTCCTACTATTTACGCCATTACTATGATAGCTTATGAAATATGAAGCTCCATTCAACCACTTATTACAGGATTTTATTTTATTCATTGTAACTAATTTATAATCATGACTTACAGATAAACTATTTTAAACTCGAAGAAATAACTTCTATAGAAAACATTTTTCTATACGAAAATCACATTTCTCATTCCATATTGAGGATCCAATGGTATTTTATACAATTCTCGTTTTTGATGTCTCTTCATGAAGCGGAAGTGACCATTCGCTCTCTTCATCCCAATTGTGCCTAAGTTACATCTACTCTTGTACATTAGTTTTACTTTTCAAAATAGTGGAACCACTCGAATGTGTTCCTTATTGCAATCGATCGTAATGAACACATATTTTGCATTATGGTTTATTTGCTTATTTCCAATAAACTAATTTCATCGAGGTTTCATACATTACAAACCATGGCTATTCACCATATAACATTTATATGTGGTCGAATATATATCAAATACCCATATTCTTGTATTACTTAAGAGTGCAAAACTTATAAAAGACAATACACAGTTTCGAACTAGTAAATTATTATGCGATGTATGAAAGTTTTAGTGGTTTTTTAAATTGGTTCTTGGATGAGTTTTGAAGTGACAACATGTCAAAAGATTTATTGGCAAGTGTATTTTATATTTCTATGTCAATCTTAATTCGTTGCATTTGTATAGTTTAACTGATAAACATTTTTTTTTCAATTTTAAAAGTTGCACAAATTTGTCAATGTAGATTATTTTAACTTTATATAGCATATGTTCTTACACTATTAGAAATGTTAAATGTTACCATTTCATTTTTCTAATAAAGCTCCCATTAGATTTTTATGTTTCTCAAAACCTTAGGAAAAACATTGAAATCTTTTGATTACTTTAGCGGGTGTTAGGACTCGCTTGCCATGGGATTTTGACCTTGAGGAATATCAACAATTCATAGGCCCACAATCAATGGGTAGCACTTTATTGGTTGTATTAATATACAACTTATAACCCATGGTCTTTGTCCAATCCTATTTCGACCTAGAGGAATATCAACAAATCGAAAGATATTATTCGCTCTGCGACAACCCACCTTAAAACAGGCCTAAATTCCGACCTACAAAAACGCCTATTGAAACTTAGACCTATTCCAAAGCTAGCTGTTAGTTGGTAAAAAGAACAATACATAGCTGTTTATGTACTCATTTTTTTTGAGAAAAATGTGTGATCCTCTATAAATAGAGGAGAGCACACATGCAATTATAGATGTTTATCTATTTATTCAAAACCCACAGCGGAAGGATAAAATATAATAACATAAACGGTACCCATTTTATTTAAAATTCCAAATCGTAAAACTACAACACAATATCAATAGTAACCGTTACATAACTGAGATACAACATGTTCAAAATACATTGTCATCTTTAAGTGGGCACATCATGAAATAGCATAAATAGATAAATAAACTACTGCCACAAACTCCTCTCATTGTCATCTCCATCTAGATCATCGTTTCCTTCCCTAACCTACGTTGTAATGAGGAGGGAGTCAGAACAACAATGTCTGGTGAATAAAAATCCCAAGCCTTTCTATATTAGTAATTGGGCAGTATAATTTAAATAAGGATATGTTTTATGCATTTTAGTTATATTCAAAGTCTTTCCAATTATAAGCCCCAAGGCTTATCCAATTCCATAACCATTTCAACCCAATAACCCATAACCATCGTTATTAATGTCCCACCAATGCGAGAGATAGTACCCAAGACACATAATACCTCTTTAACGGGAATTGGGCAGACTCTGGACATTTAAGACCACATTTGAGTTAGGCCTCCATCATTTAATACCTAACCCCAAGGCGAACTCCTCATAGGTACCTATCTAGCTAACATTGCATGGAAATCTCCTCGAACGTTTAATACTTCCTATTGAAGCGAACCATTCCGAGATATCTTCTACCGAATACCGACCATTTAATACTTTAAACATAGGGAAGAGGAAGGCCCTCAAACAACCACTTAATACCTTCAACCCTCGAAGCATGTCCTTCCTATTATGACCCGTACCCCACGGAGACGTCTCACATTAGTCCGACTATTCGTAGATACTGGTAACCAGATTAGCTATGCAGATTTACCCTATAGAATTAATAACTAACCTCACATCATCCATACTTACTTATTATAGATGATGTCTCACATCAGCCCCAAAGTCACACTGTTGGTAGCCAGTTTAGCTAGGCAGACTTTTATGTGCTTTTGACTGACCTAGCATCCCTATAACTTAGTCATAATTCATAACACTCCCAAAATATATTATCATGCATCTCACCATATTCATTATAGGCCTTATAAAAGATCCTTCTTATGCCTCTACAATTAATTACTTTCCTAAGGGGGATTTAATGAAAATTATTAACTTAATTAACTATGCAATTAATATGTTATAATTGTACGTTGTTTACGCTAGTTTAAACAAACACACACACACATACACACACACACACACATACGCACTTATTGATTTCTATGTGTGTGGAGAATACGTCCTAAACTAACGTTTAAATGTCAATTCTTCCAAAGTTATACAAGTCCCATTTCCACAATAACATATATGCCATAAATCCAATATCCTAAAATCAAATCAATAGACTTGTATATAGAACCCAAATCCAACTTATTTTATATTAAAAAAATGGAATAAATCGATAATAGGAACTTACAATTTAATTAATTTTACGCTCTATTCAACTTATTTTACATGAAATTAGATAAGGAAAATTCTGTTCAATTTAAAGAAATAGGTGGTGTAAACTACGAATAGGAATTCATACTTGCACACCATTTCCTAATCAAATCCCTTAATCATATCCAAAGAAAAAGAACAAGAAATGGACACGAACTCCGTTATTTCAGTACAAAACAACTAAGATTCCGAACTAAGAATTGACATTTTGTTTGGGGAAATTTTGGGGGTATTAATGTGATGTTATCGTAAACCAAAATTCCTTAAGGCATATATCAAATCCAAACCACGCTATTTGATTACTAAGACAAACAAATTTGAGATTTCCACTCACCGTATGTCCTTAGCTTTGCTCCTTTTTGGATTTGACATGCCTATAATATTCTCCTTTAGATCTCTCTTTTTAGATATATGCAACAAGAGAATTGCATATGAATTAGATTCAGAAATTAAGTGGTTGGAGGAGAAAAAAGATTAAAAATTGAATAAGAACATCTGAAATTTCTTACTTGAAATCCTAGAGAATTTCTTAAATCTTTTTAGAAGAGAGTTTGACAAAGTTCCGTTGCATACCCAAATAATTGTGAATTAAAGTAAGAGAGATAGACTCTTATTTATAGTGGTTGAAATGAACAGAACCGTCGGATTAAGGTCGGTTAAAAATAACAAAATCTGGTACGATTAAACACACAAAACCCTCACTACCATTCAATAGCATCGGTCGACCGCCACTTCCCAGTGGTTGATCGCTAGTGGTCGACCAGTCCTAGATAAGGGGTCGATCGGTCCTTCTATTTTGGGAAGATTTCTTTAGATGTTGTTTTTAACTATCTTCTTCCTTAATTACCATTTAACGTTTACTTACCCTCCTAGTATAATTACCATTTACTTTTGAATTTCAAATTTTGGAATTAATTATTTATGTGAATTTGAATTCTATTTAAATTAATCTGAATCCAAAACTTCAAACGTCCATAACTTTCTCGTTTGAGTTCCGTTTCCAACATATTATATATGGAAATTGATCAGAAAATCGCCATGAATGCAACGACATAACTTTCGTGATCAAATTCTGAATTTTATAAAATTTCCATTTTAGCGCTGCTTTATTTAAATTGACTTATCCAATTTATTAATTTACGGTTGATTTACGTGGTGTTACATTCTCCTCCTTAAAAGGATTTCATCCCCGAAATGTTTCCAAGTGGAAAATAGTGTAACATGCAATAAACGTCCATGCTATACAACCAAGTTATCTACACAACCATCTATTCAACCAAAAGTGCAATGTGTTTATGTACTGCAAACATACTATAAGTGAGCTTAATCCTAGCGTGGGTGTATGATTGTGATATATAATTATGTATGCAAACACCCTAAACATGCATAAAAATTTCTACATGAGTGCAAAGTGATAGTGAAAAGTTTCACAACCATCTCCTACCATCTAATCTGGCAACCACAATGCAACCAAAAACCTAATTTTAGCGAGAGAAAATTATTAGTGAAAAACTCAGGACAAGAGATCCTCATCTTCTCTTTCAGTCTCCCATGTGCTTCCACCGGGTTGTCTTCCCATTATGCTCGGACCAGCCTAATTTCTTTGTTGCGGAGTTTCCTAGTTCTGTGCTCCATAATGCATGCGGTGGTACGGGATGCTATTGGCTTCATCTCAGTATCCCCAGCTGATCAGGCTCTACCACAATAGCCGTGTGATGAAGGAATTTCCTTAAATGCGAAACGTGAAAAATGTCATGGGCTCCTACTAACCTAATCGGTAGCTCCATACGATAAGAAAGACTTCCTATCTTTTCCAAAACCCGGATAGGCCCAACAAATCTTGATGCTATTTTTTCTGACTTTCCAAACCTTATGACTTTTCTAAAAGGGAAGACTTTGATAAATACCGTGTCTCTAACCTCAAACTCTAACTCTCTCCTTCTCTTATTTGCGTAAGATTTCTGATGGTCTTACGCTGCCTTCATACGTTGCTTGATCAACTCTACCTTTTCGAAGTATCGCGAATCAGATTTGGTCCAAGCAGAATTTTGTCTATGGTTTCCCACCAACAATTTGGCAATTTGCATGGCCTCCCATAAAGTGCTTTAAAGTGGGCCATACCAATCGTCGTTTTGTACTATTGTTATACGCGAACTCAACAAATGGTAGGGGTTGCTCCCGGTGTCCTCCGAAGTCCATGATGCAAGCCCTCAACAGTTCCTCCAAGATCCTATTCACCCTTTCAGTTGGACCGTCGGTCTATGGGTGGTAAGCAGTACTAAGATTCAACGAAGTTCCCAAAGCTGCATGCGAACTCTTCCAAAACTCATTAGTGAACAAGGAGTCTCTATTACTAAGGATGCTCACTAGAATTCCATATAGTCGAACCACCTCCTTAATATAAACCTGTGCTAGAGACACTACGGTCTTATTGTTCCTAACCGAAATAAAATTGGCACTCTTAGTGAGACTATCTATTATGAACCAAATAGCTTTATTGCCCTTCTGACTCCTAGGCAATCCTTCTATGAAGTACATCGAAATGTGCTCCCATTTCCAAGTCGGAATCTCCAATGGCAACAATAATCCTCGGGGTTTCCCTTGCTCGGCCTTCATTCTTTGACATGTCAAATACCTTGCAACAAACTCAACTACCCTCTTCTTCATTCCCGTCCAAAAGAAAATTCTCTTCATATCCCTATACATCTTATCTCCTCCGGGATAAATGGCCATCTTTGAGTGCTAACACTTTGCTAGCAATTCCTCTAACACACAATCAATCACTAGGACACAAAGGCATCCATCTCTTCTCAAGCATCCCTTCTCGTCAACTGCATATTTACTGATGTGGGGAAAATGTTCTCCTCTTCTCAACTTATACATAACCTCCACTATCTTCTCATCCTTCTTTTGCTCAACCCCAATGCAGTCCATCAATGCTGGCCTAACCTCCATTACTGTTAAAAATCCATCGATGGGTTCGATTGGCGGTTGGAAGTTGAAATTTAAGTGGAACTCCAACAGTCTCCATTTATATATAGCATCAAAGACAACGTTCCTCCGACTGAGAGTGTCGACGACGAGATTCCGTTTTCCGGGGGTATATTGTATACCAAAGTACAACGATGTTATATACTCCATCCACCTCTGCTGCCTATGGCTTAAATCCTTTTGGGAAAATAGGTATTTGAGTGATTTATGTTAGTGAACAACCCAAACCTTTCTCCCAAAAGATAGTACCTTCACATCCTCAAGGAAAAAATAACAACTGCCAACCCAAGTCGTGAACTGGGTATCTCTTTTGATGGTCCTTCAGTTGCCTACCAGCATAAGCTACTACCTTCCTTCTTGCATGAGAACTGCTCCCAATCCTGTGCTGCATGCATAAGGGAAAATTGAAAAAGGCTTTGTCCCATCGAGAATAGTAAGCACAAGTGCACTTGTTAATAGTTCCTAAAGCTTCTCGAACGCCTCGGTGCATTTATCATCCCAACTAAAGACTAGATTCTTCTTAGTCAAGCGGGTTAGGGACTGCTATTTTTGCGAAGTTATTTACGAACTTCCTATAATATCCTTCTAGCCCGAGAAAACTCCTAACCTCTGTTGCACTCCTTGGAACTTCCCATTCTTGAATAGCTTCCACTTTTGTGGGGTCCACTGCCAATCCATGCTCAGAAACAATGTATCCAAGAAACCTTGCCTCCTTCTTCCAAAAGTGGCATTTTGTGAATTTGGCTTTAAATTGGTGCCTTCTCAAAGTCCCTAGTATCTCCCATAAGTAATCATCATGCTCTCCTTTACTATGGGAGAGTATTAAGATATCATTAACCAATACCACGATGAGTTTATTAAGTTGTCCCATAAATACTCTACTCATCAAATCTACAAAGTATGCGAGGGCATTCGCCAATCCAAAAGCCATTACTTCCCACTTATAGAGTCCATCTGGTGTACAGAATGTGGTCTTCAATTTACTGTCCTCTACGATCCTCAACTGATAAAATCCAATAGCCAAATCCAATTGAGAGAAGACTTTGGCTCCCACAAGCTGATCGAACAAATCATCTATCCTAGATAATGGATACATATTCTTTCTTGTTAACTTGTTAAGTTCCCTATAGTCAACACATAGTCTCAATGAGCCGTCTATCTTAGTGGTAGAAACAACAGGGCTTCCCATTTCGAGGTGCTCCGTCGGATGAATCCTTTCTACAATAGCTTCAAGATCTGCTTGTCCAATACTCATCTTTCTTTGGGGGCTATGTGTCTTAATGGCAGAGCGACTGGTCTATCATCCTTCTTCAAATCAATTCTAAACTCGATCTACCTCAGGGGTGGGGGACCTGATTTTTCCTCAAAGACATCGAGAAATTCTCAGACAACGGGTACGGAAGAGTGCTCATTACGAGATAGACTCAGCAAGTGTAACTAGCTTGACTCGATTGAGTCTTGGGGTATA
The DNA here is from genome assembly GCA_030737815.1 of Allium fistulosum. Classification (NCBI taxonomy): domain Eukaryota; kingdom Viridiplantae; phylum Streptophyta; class Magnoliopsida; order Asparagales; family Amaryllidaceae; genus Allium; species Allium fistulosum. Next base: position 1,250,382,408 of record CM060905.1, read on the forward strand.
CAATGAACCTCTAAATCTCGTCCTTTACAACTCTTTAATCATAGATCCCTTCTATCACAATCAAAAATTGCCCTGTAGTATGATAACAAATCCATCCCCGAAATATCCTCTCGTAGTAATTTATCCATGTCTTTTCCTCCACGAAACCTTCTGTTCCAGAGTATACGCTTCCTTCCATATCAAGAAACTCCCTGCACATTTTGGGAAAATCAATGGGATGGGGTACTGCATCAGCAGGTAGGGCAGTGGATGCCGCCGGTGCAAATTGCTGAAGAACAGGGACTTGACCTACTTGCCTGAGGTATTGTTTAAACCATTCAGGCATCCCTCGAATGGTGGGTCTTCCTCTTGCAGGGTTCCCAGCCTCAGAAGAAGAATAATTACCAGCTATATCAACTATCTGTAGGTTGAGCTTTTAGTTATAACTTCCTAAAATAGTACTATATGCTAAAAGAAAGATTTGCCTAGTGTGGTATGTTCAAAAATAGTAGGTGTGTAAATATGCATACAGGGCTTTATTTTTGAAAAATAACAAATATGTCACCGTACCTATACTTTTCCCCATTGATCGGGTAACCTAAGCTCTGATAACAAATGTAACAGTCAACCTAAATAGTGGTGGGTACAAATGGTAACCTCAGTAACTGGTTTTATGGCTAGCCTCTCGACACCTAGGCTGGTCCTCTGATTGTCTGACCAACCCATCTTGGGACATGTAGAGGTAAGAGACAAAGCTTTGCCACAGTTCACAATACGAGAACCCCCCATCATGCTTCAACCAGCTCTGATACCAAATGTAACAACCCGCCACAAAACAGGCCTTAATACCGACCCAGTAATGCCCATCGAAACCTATACTCATTCCAAAACTGTCTATTGGTTGGTAAAAAGAACAATGCAGAGCTACTTACCTACTCATTTAGAACTCACATTGGAAGAATAAAATACAATAACATAAACGGTACCCATTTTATTTAAAATTCCAAATGTCATAAAATGATAACACAATGTCAATGATAACCATTACATAATCGAGATAGAACATGTTCAAAATACATTGTCATTTTTAAATGGGTACATCAGAAAATAACATAAATAGATAAATAAACTACTGCCACATGCTCCTCTCATCGTCATCTCCATCTGGATCATCATCTCCTTCCTTAAACCATGTTGTAATGAGGAGGAAGTCATAACAACAATGTATGAGGAATAAAAATATCAAGTCTTTCTATATTAGTACTTGGGCAGTATAATTTAAATAAGGATATGCCTTACATAAGTTAGTTATATTCAAAGTTTTTCCAATTATAAGCCCTAAGGCTTATCCAATTTCATAGCCATTTCAACCCAATAACCCATAACCGTCGTTATTAATGTCCTACCAATGCGAGAGATGGTACCCAAGCTACTTAATACCTCATTAACAGAAATTAGGCAGACTCTAGCCATTTAAGACCTCATTTAAGGTAGGCCCCCATCATTTAATACCTAACCCCAAGGCGGACTCCTCACATGTACCTATCTAGCTGACATTGCACGAAAATCTCTATAGACACTTAATATTTCATACATGGGCAAGAGTTGGGCCTTCAAACAACAACTTAATACCTTTAACCCTCGAAGCATGTCCTTCCTATTATGACCCGTACCCCATGGAGATGTCTCACATTAGTTCGATTATTCGTAGGTACCAGTAGCCAAATTAGCCATGCAGATTTACCCTATAGAATTTAGGACTAACCTCGTGTCATCCGTGCTTACTTATTATAGATGATGTCTCACATCAGCCCCAAAGTCACACTGTTGGCAGCCAGTTTAGCAAGGCAGACTTCTGTGTGCTTTTGACTGACCTAGCATCTCTATAACTTAGTCATAATTCATAGCTGTCAAAATATATTATCACGCATCTCACCATATTCATTATTTAGGCTGTATAAGAAATCCTTCTTATTTTGCCTCTACAATTAATTACTTTCCTAGGGGGATTTAATAAAAAAATTAACCTAATTAACTACGCAATTAATATGTTATAATTGTACGTTTTTTACGCTAGCTTGTTTATATATATATATATATATATATATATATGTATGTGTGTATGTATGTATGTATGTGTGTGTGTGTGTGTATGTGTGTGTATGTATATATATGCACTTATTGATTTCTATGCGTGCGGAGATTACGCCCTAAACTAATTTTTAAATGTCAAATCTTCCAAAACTATACAAGTCTCATTTCCACAATTACATATATGGCGTAAATCCAATATCAAAAAATCAAATCAATAGACTTGTATATAGAATCTGAATCCAACTTATTTTATATTAGAATAATGGAATAAATTAATAATAGGAACTTATAATTTAATTAATTTTACACTCTAATCAACTTCTTTTACATGAAATTAGACAAGGGAAATTTTATTCGATTTGCAAAAATATGTGGTGTTAACTACGAATAAGAATTCATACCTTACACAACATTTCCTAATTATATCCCTTAATCAGATCCGAAGAAAAAGAATAAGAAATAGAACTGAAGATATAAACACTTAAATTACAAAATCCACACTAACTCCATTATTTCAATACAAAACAATTAAGATTCTAACCTAAGATTTGACATTTCACTTTGGGGGAATTTTGGGGGTTTTAATGTGATGTTTTCGTAAACCAAAATTTCCCAAGGCGTATATCAAATCCAAACTACACTATTCAATTACTAAAATAGAAAAATTAAGATTTCCACTCACTACAAGTCCTTAGCTTTGCTCCTCTTTGGATTTGACACGCCTAATCTCCTTTAGATCTCTCTTTTTAGATATATGCAATAAGAGAATTGCATATGAATTAGATTTAGAAATTAAGAGGTTGAAGGAGAAAAGGGATTAGAAATTAAATAAAAGCATCTAAAATTCCTTACTTGAAATCCTAGAGAATTTCTTAAATCTTTTTAGAAGAGTGTCTGACACAGTTCTGTTGCATTACCAAATAATTTGTGAATAAATGTGAGGGGGCTAAGCTTTTATTTATAGTGGTTAAAATGCACTAGAATCGTCAGATTAAGGTTAGTTAAAGATAATAAAATCTGGTATATCAAAACACACAAAACCCCAGCCGCCATTCAACAACACCGGTCGACCGCCGCTTCCCATCGGTCGACCGGTCCTAGATAAGCGGTCGACCGGTCCCTCTATTTTAGGGAGATTTCTTTGGCCATTCTTTTTAATTATTTATCCCTTAATTTCCGTTTAATGTTTATGCTAGTTTTAATGTTTACTTAATCCCTAACTATAATTACCGTTAACTTTTGAATTTTAAATTTTGGAATTAATTATTTATGTGAATTTGAATTCTATTTAAATAAATTTGAATCTGAAACTTCAAATGTCCATAGCTTTCTCGTTTGAGCTCCGTTTCCAACATATTATATATGAAAATTAATCAGCAAATCGCCACAAACACAACGGTTGTACTTTCGTAGTCAAATTATGACTTTTACAAAATTTCCATTTTTAACCCTACCTTATTTAAATTAGTTTATCCTATTTATTTATGGTTGATTTTACAAGGTGTTACACACTCTACTCACTATTTCATGATGACCTACGTATAATACACATACCTTAAGGAATATCAACAAATACGGGCATGTATCTTGCCTCGTTTAGTTAATATATTAATAGTATTGCACATAACATCTCTAGCTTGAGCAATATCCAAATTTATATAGTATGCAAGTAATCTATTAATACATAAATGATAGATGACAAATTATATTAAAGATCCATAATCTTTAATACGTATATTTTGAGTGATATCGATTTAGGGAACAATATATCTCTTATGAACTGCCCTCATGATGCAAGTGTTAGACACTTCTAAAATCACGGTAAATGTACCATATGTATGTATTTATGCCTTAAATCTAGTTTTGGTTTCTTTCCAGTTCCACTTGATTTTATACATATATAGTAATATAAGTATTAACTTATTTATAACTGTTATAATTTAGTTTATTTATACGATATATACATGTAACTTGTTAGTTAAATCTTATTTATTTAATTTTAAATTAATTAATTAAATCGTATTTAATCAATTTAATTTATTCATATATAATTTCTAAAATTTTATATTACTCATCTTAAACTATTTAAGATAGTTAATCAACTACAATGTTATAATTTGTTTATATGTACAATCAATATGTATACATCTTAATTAACTAACCTTTAACTATTTTTTTTAAATAAATTTTATTTAATTAACAATTTAATTAAATATTTTAATCAATTTGAAATTTTAATTTAATTTATCATAAACAATATTAAGAAAAATAGATAACTACAACAATTATAATCATACACGTATATCAATACATATGTGTTTCCTGGAGATTTGACCAGGCAACTGAGTGCTCGGCATTGGCCACTACTTGGCATGAAGGACTGGTCGGCATCCAGGAGTACTCGGCATACAAGAGCGCTCGGCATCAGCTGGAACTCGGCATGAAGGACTGTTCGGCATCCAGGAGGGCTCGGCGAAGCGCACGGCATCCAGTGGGACTCAGCATCCACAGCGTTCGGCATCCGTAGTGCTCGGCGATCAGGAGAACTCGGCAGCATCTGGAGTACTCGGCATCTAGAAGAGCGTTCGGCTTCGACAGACAAACTTCCTGCACTTCCCACGACACCAACACACCGTTCGGCATAGAAGGAATGGTTCGGCGTAGCGGCGTTCGACACACGTGGTTCGGCATACAGCGACCACTGCACTAGGGCTTGAGCGTTCGGCTATCCAGCCCACTTGGGAAGTCCAGCCCATATTTGCCTATAAATAGAGGGGCAGGGTCACAGTGAAATGGATCCTTTTTTGGGAGAGAAAACACCGGGGAGACTCTGCCATTTTCAAGACTCATCTTCTCTACTCAACAACTTCACTTAAGCATTTGATTCACGAATTGTATTTGTAATCAACCATAAAGGAAATCAATAAAGTTGAACAAAGTGGACGTAGGCAATTACGCTGAACCACTATAAATTTGGTGTTCTTACTTTCTGCATTTAAATTAGCATTGTCTTCTCTGTTTAATTTACTTTCATCACTTATATCTCTACACAATCTTTCTGAACGAGGTTAGTGACCACTTTTGGTGCTAACACTTTGGTGCTTTCACTGAGAATTGAATTCTCAGACCTCAAGGATCTGCTTTGAAGCTACTGGATTGAACAAATCCCCCAAAGAAGATCCGACTCACTGGTAGGACATCCGTTGATTATACTCAGAGTTCATACCAATAACTCTACAATGGCAAGACCACGTACCAGGTCAGCTTCTCACAATGCGGATGCCCACGAGACTGCTAGCGTGCAACAAGCAGGGCCTAGCAATCAACCAGCAATTCCAAATACAGGAGTTGCCACTCAGGACCAAACTCCAGTTGTCACCAGAATAGAGTTCAACGACTTGATGAGAGAGCTCAGGGAAAGTAGGAGACAACTAGGAGAGCAGATGCAAGCCAATGCCAACCTGATGGCACAACTTACTCAACAGCAGCAACAGAATGCTGGGGGCAATCCCGCTGCTTACTCCTCATCTGACAGCTCTACTTCCCCTGATGAACCTCCTAGGCGCAGACGCCGTAAGACTGATGCTGCGCGAGCAGATGCTGCTGTTCGAACAGCTGGAGACCGCGACCAAGCAAGAGCTGGAAGCTTCAGGACCGGGATACAGATGGAAGATAGAGGCCCAGATCATCAAAATGCTAACGATGTCGAACCTCAAGACGCACAATTGGCAGATCGCCAAGTGAGGAGGCATCAGCATGGACAGGCGCGTAGAACAGACTCCAACCTTCCGCCTTCCATATAGACACCCGATCTGACAGCCATGATCAGGCAACTGATGAAAGAGAATCAGGGCTTATCAAATGATGATTGGGGAGTGTCGAGAAGTCATACTCCGTTCACGGATGTTGTGTTGCAAGCGGCATACCCCAGGAAGTTTAGTATGCCTACTATTCCTGCATATAAAGGAAAGACTGACCCTAGACAACATGTCATGAGGTACGAATGGATGATGGATTCAGCCAGAGCGAATGATGCCACCAAGTGTAGGTGCTTTCCGATTACTCTATCTGGGATCGCTACTATGTGGTTCACCCGACTTCCTCCGCGATCCGTATCAAATTTCGAGGAGTTGGCAAAGAAGTTCATTGAGCAGTTCAGGATACACACGACGCGCCCAAAGGACGTGATGTCTCTGTCAAGTGTAATCCAAAATCCTGGGGAATCGTTGAAGGAATATTTGCAAAGATTCCACGTAGCAGCAACTGAAGTCAGTAATCCCAATGACCATGCAATTCTGATGGCTGTAATGAGAGGTGTGGAGCCAGACTCTGAGTTTGGAGACTGGCTGGCAGGAAAACCTCCAGCTACGCTAGAGCGTTTCTACTCTAAGGCACACCAGTTCATAAGAAGAGAGGAAGCTAGGTGGGTACGACGAGATAAGGCGCCAGGGCCTGTCCCAGAGTCAATAAAGAGCAACATCGCTTTTGAGCAATCTGGAGAAAGCTCGGGAAAGGTCCAAGTCAATGTCCAGAACAAGCCTGGGCAACCCAAGGAGTCCGGAGGAAGGAGTCAAGGGAAAAGAAAAGAAGCAGGAAAGTGGAAGTCGAGAATTCCAAGTTACAGCGAGTACACTCCGCTAAACGCCCCACTTGAAAACATTTACCTATCCACCTGCAATACTTTTCAGTACAGAAAACCACGTCCAAAAGAATCAACCGAAGAACAGAAGCGGACCGGGAAATATTGTCGCTTCCATGAGACTTATGGACACAATACGGAAGAATGTAAACACTTGCACGACGCTATCGAGAAGTTGATCAAGCAGAAGAAATTGCAAGAATTTGTGAAGGATCCACAAGAAGGAGGACAGGGAACGTCCAACCCAGGTCGTGCACCAGCTCCACATCATCCCGAGGAGCCTGCCCGGACCGTTGGTAGACTGGTCATAAATACAATTATCGGCGGGCCTCACCCCGCGGACAAGAATTGGCAGGAGATGGAGCGATGTGCAAGTTCCTTGAAACATGCAGATTTTGAGTGTTGTTCGAACATGGAGGACGGAGCCCCTGCTAAGCAGCAGCGCGTAATGACAGACGATATTGTGTTCAGAAGCAAAGACGCTGATCAGGTAAAGGCTCCGACCATCGACCCCATGGTCATATCTGCAACGATCGGACCAGCATATGTAAAAAGGATTCTGATTGATTCTGGAAGTTCAGTCAACATCATCTTCAAGAAGGCCTACGATCAAATGAAGCTAGAAACAAAAGACTTGAAACCATCCAAAGCTCGTATTCACGGCTTTAACGGCGCTACAACTGATGCAGTGGGATATGTCGAGTTACCAGTTGAACTGGGACAAGGCGAGCGTCGGAGAGTGCGAATTCTACCCTTTGTAGTTTTGGATGTGGACTCTCCGTATAACGTTTTCTTGGGCCGGCCGGCCCTGGCAGAGTTTAGGGCAGCGTTAGCCCCGTGGTGTTTAAATTTGAAGTTCCCGACTGACAAAAGAGTAGGCATTGTTCACGGCGACTAAGCAGCTGGTCGTTCCTGTTATGTGGCCGAGCTCCGAGAGGACCACCGGAGGGAGAAGGGAAAGGTTGCGGACAATCCCGTCCGCATCCTCAATACGGATAATTGACAAGTTGCGCCCGAGCCCTGGCTTGGGCATAGTTCTCGGATCTACGGAGATATAGATCCGAGAGACGACGATGAGAAACCCAGGGAAGAGAAGGCGGCACCGGCTGAATTAAAAATTGACATTTCAGTTAGCCGTGACGACCCTTCGCGAATACTGAAGATCGGATCACAGCTAGGCCCCGCAATGACTGAAGACCTTAGCAACTTCCTCCGGGCGAACCTTGATGTTTTCGCCTGGACGCATTCTGATATGTGTGGGATTTCTCCCGCCATCACGAGTCATATGTTGAACATAGACCTGAAATACGTCCCAGTCAAGCAAAAAAGGAGAGGAATGGATCCGGAGAGATCCGCCGCTCTTGGAGAGGAGGTGGACAAACTCAAAGCGAATGGGTTCGTCCGCGACGCCCTCTACCCTGAATGGGTATCCAACCCCGTGCTAGTAAAGAAGGCGAATGGGAAATGGAGGACTTGCATAGATTATTCCGACTTGAACAAAGCATGCCCTAAGGACAGTTTCCCGTTGCCTAGGATCGATCAGTTGGTCGATTCCACCGTAGGACACGAGTTACTGTCATTCATGGATGCGTACTCAGGATACAACCAAATCCCAATGCATATTCCGGACCAAGAACACACCAGCTTCGTTACAAATGTCGGACTGTATTGCTACGTAGTGATGCCCTTTGGATTGAAGAATGCTGGAGCAACTTACCAACGTCTGGTGAATCGAATGTTCAAGGACCAGCTGGGTAAAACCATGGAAGTCTATGTGGATGACATGCTCGTGAAGTCACGACGGTCAAACGACCACATTCAAGACTTGGCTGAAATGTTCGACATACTTAGGTTTTATGGCATGAAGATCAACCCGTTGAAGTGTTCTTTCGGCGTTGCATCAGGGAAGTTTTTGGGATTCATCGTCAACGCTAGGGGAATCGAGGCCAACCCAGAAAAGATCCAAGCTATTCGAGATGCACAAGCGCCCAGGACTATAAAGCAGGTACAGAGCTTGAACGAAAAAGTAGCTGCGCTGAGTCGATTTATATCCAAGGCAACTGACAAGTGCATCCCGTTCTTTGACATAATAAAGAAAGGAAAGAGAAATTTTGAATGGACGTCTAGCTGTGAGGAAGCATTCCGGAATCTGGTGAGGCATCTGGAGAGCCCACCAATGCTATCAAAACCAGTTGACCATGAAATGTTGTACGTATACTTGGCCGTATCCCCACATGCGATAAGTGCGGCTTTGGTTCGAGAGGAGGATCGAGTCCAAAAGCCGGTGTATTATGTTAGCAAACGTTTAACAGGGGCCGAGAGGAATTACCCTAAAATAGAGAAATTGGCTTATTGCTTGGTGATTGCATCACGAAAGCTTCGCTCGTACTTTCAAGCACATTCAGTCGGTGTTTATTCCGATCAACCCCTGAGGCAGGTACTCCAACGGCCGGAAACTTCTGGAAGATTGCTAAGATGGAACATCGAGTTGAGCCAATTCGATATCGCGTACTTACCACGGAGATCCATCTGAGGGCAAGCGTTAGCAGACTTCATCGCTGAATTTACCATACCCATCAAACCGGACGATCACGACATCATTCCCCCCGTTCGATGGAAATTATACACTGACGGTGCATCAAACGACCGTTGCTCCGGCGCGGGCGTAGTTCTTGTAACTCCGAAAAACCGATCGATCTGTTATGCCCTGAAGCTCGATTTCCCGGCTACAAATAACGAAGCCGAATATGAAGCACTGATCGCTGGCTTAAAGCCCATCAGGGAACTCGGGATCGAATCAGTCGAAATCTTTTGTGACTCGCAGTTGGTGGTTTACCAAGTACGGGGAGACTACCAAGCAAAGGGACGAAAGCTTGCTCCGTACCTCATTCAGGTCCAAGAACTACTATCAAATCTTAAGCGTTATGACATCTCACATATCCCGCGCGAACAGAACAAAGAAGCCGACTTATTGGCTAAGTTCGCGAGTACCGACGATACGCAACAAATGGGATTGTATCCCGTCGAAGTCTTGCATGCCCCGAGCATAGACAAAATGAAAGTCGATCGCGTGTTGGGAACAGAAATCGAGAAGGAATCGTGGATAACCCCATTCAAACTGTACCTGACGACCGGGGCTCTACCAGGAAAAAGAAGCGAAAGACGGCAGGTCCTTCGAAAGGCCGCGCGATACATAATGCAGGATGGATCAATGTATCGAAAAGGATTCTCAGTCCCGTTATTATGATGCATCGTTCATGATGAAACAAAGCGAGTCTTGAGAGAGGTTCACGAAGGGGAATGTGGCGACCATACTGGGGGGCAAACGCTAGCAAAGAAAATCCTCCGCTATGGATATTACTGGCCCACCGTAAACTGGGATGCCGCGGACTACGCAAGAAAATGCAACAAGTGTCAAAGATATGCGAAAATCCCGAGGGCTCCATCAACGGAACTCACACAAATGATCAGTCCCTGGCCATTTGCGATCTGGGGAATCGACATAATCGGCCCTTTGCCTCTATCCAAAGGTGGTGCGAAATACGCAATAGTTGCAGTCGACTATTTCACGAAATGGGCTGAGGCAGAACCTTTGGCCACTATCACCTCTAAGAAGGTCATTAACTTCGTTGTACGAAACATTATATGCCGCTTTGGCCTTCCACGCACCATCATTACAGACAACGTAACGCAATTCGAAAGTAGAGAGTTCAAAGAGTTCTGTTTAAAGTACGGCATCGAGAAAAAGTTCGCCGCCGTTGCATACCCAAAAGCTAACGGACAAGTCGAGGTCGTTAACAAAATAATCAAGTCCATACTGAAGAAGCGTCTGGAGAAGGTTGGAGGCAAGTGGGTAGATGAACTCCCGACAGCATTATGGGCGTATAGAACTACCCACAAGTCCGCGACCGGCCACACTCCGTTCGCCTTGGCATACGGCTCTGAAGCCGTTATACCCGTGGAACTTGAAGTTCCATCGCACCGAGTGACATACTATGACCCCAAGACGAACCAAAACCTCTTGCTGGAATCACTGGACTGCATCGACGAAAAGCGTGAAGAAGCTGAATTAAGGGTGGCGGCGCACAGACATCGAGTCAAGCGTTACTACGACGGCAGAGTCTGCCCAAGAATCTTTGATGTGGGTGATCTCGTTCTGAAACGAGTCTTCCCGATACCATCACGCATGAATCCCAGCTGGGAAGGTCCATACGCCATTGAACGGAAGCTTGGAGAAGGAACATTCAAGCTAGCGACCGTTGATGGCGCGACACTCCCCCGAGCATGGAACAGTGAACATTTGCGGCACTATTACATTTAGCATGTTTTCCTTTCTTGTTGTAGGCACTGTTATTTCCTGCATGTTTCCATTCAATAATGACTTAGTTTCCTTTTAAAAGTTGTAATCAAGCAATTTAGTTGATTTTCATTAATAAAGGCTTGAAGCCATATTTTCTATGAAGTTTCTATATCTCTTAATTGGATGATAAATTACATTATCCTGCACGACATACAGACTCGTACGAACGATTTCAAATCTCCAAATCCCCATAGTGCGGAGTGGAGTACTCTAAGTCCCCAGAGTGCGGACTAGAGTATAAAACGACTTCAAATCTCCAAATCCCTAGAGTGCGGAACGGAGTACTCTAAGTCCCCAGAGTGCGGACTAGAGTATAAAACGACTTCAAATCTCCGAATCCCCAGAGTGCGGAGCGGAGTACTCTAAGTCCCCAGAGTGCGGACTAGAGTATAAACGACTTCAAATCTCCAAATCCCCAGAGTGCGGAACGGAGTACTCTAAGTCCCCAGAGTGCGGACTAGAGTATAAAACGACTTCAAATCTCCGAATCCCCAGAGTGCGGAGCGGAGTACTCTAAGTCCCCAGAGCGCGGACTAGAGTATAAACGACTTCAAATCTCCGAATCCCCAGAGTGCGGAGCGGAGTACTCTAAGTCCCCAGAGTGCGGACTAGAGTATAAAACGACTTCAAATCTCCAAATCCTCAGAGTGCGGAGCGGAGTACTCTAAGTCCCCAGAGCGCGGACTAGAGTATAAACGACTTCAAATCTCCGAATCCCCAGAGTGCGGAGCGGAGTACTCTAAGTCCCCAGAGAGCGGACTAGAGTATAAACGAATACAAATCTCCGAATCCCCAGAGTGCGGAGCGGAGTACTCTAAGTCCCCAGAGCGCGGACTAGAGTATAACGAATACAAATCTCCGAATCCCCAGAGTGCGGAGCGGAGTACTCTAAGTCCCCAGAGAGCGGACTAGAGTATAAACGAATACGAATCTCCGAATCTCCAGAGTGCGGAGCAGAGTACTCTAAGTCCCCAGAGCGCGGACTAGAGTATAAACGATTTCAAATCTCTGAATCCCCAAAGCGCGGATCGGAGTACTCCAAGCCCCCGGAGCGCGGACTAGAGCATAAACAGTCTCAAGTCTCCAAGTCCCCGGAGCACAGTGTCAGCAAACAAAATAAAGACAAGAGAATTATTCAAACAAAAAGAAACTAAATTTTATTCGATAAGTCCAAAATGGGGATACATGATCACTCCTACAAAATTCAGACCTCTCTATACAAACTGCAAGTTGTGGAAGATAAAAGCAATTACAAGACTTAAGCAAAAAACTCGTTGAACGAGTGTATCGATTATTTCTTCGACTTCCTTCTTTTTGTCTTCCTTCGTTGTTTCCGACGACTCCTCTCCCTCACGCTTTTTCTTGGACTTTTTGCTTGCTAGAGAAACGGAGTCGGGAGTAGGAGACGGAACATCTAGTGGTTTGGACCTGCCCGGGAGAATGATTTTCAAAGGTCTGTTCCGTGGGTCAGTGAGTTCCAGTATTTCAGACTCAACCTTGACTTTGACTTTTCTCTTCTCCTCGTCGGCAAGACGGTCCTTCATGCTCATCTCTGAAGTATGCTCAGAGGCACCAGTGATTTCAATTTCATCGCTTCCTTCGGCAGGAGACGAAGTATCAAGTTTGTCATCATCTAGCGCCGCGATCACTTGAGCGTCTGGACCGGGAGTTACTCCTGCGTGAGCAACGTCGCTTGTTTTCTCTGCTTCCTCCTTGGCGTCATCGCTCCTCGGAGTTGGCTCGGCGTCAGAGCAACCTGCACGAAAACATAAGGAATGAGCATTAGAACGAGTAGCCACTACTGAAAAATGACGGGATCTCTTCAATTTCTAGAGAAAGAAGAATTTCCTACCAGGGTCCGGTTGGCTATCGGTGGCACGAGGGGTTTCACCCTCCAGGATAGGTGACAGCACATGAACACCAAGCCCAGGATCTTTGGTATCATAACTAGCATGCTGCTCGAATGGATCAAGTGTTGGCCGACCGGCCGATTGAGCAGCGTAAGGAGCGGCAATGTGAGGAGTAGTAGCATCGGCCCCAGACGGGCCAGCTTCGTCATTCTTCTCTTTCGGAGGGGAAGAGCCTTTGCCATTAAGTGCCAATGCTGCGGATAAGTCCGATGGCTCATTCCCCCTTAGGAACTCCTTCACCAAGACATCCTCATCGACCTCGTTGGAGCCCGACTCGACTTTCCTGATCCTTATCAGAGTTTCCCATGCCTCAGCCAGGGATTCAAGGTAGCCGTCACCCAGAAATGTTAAGTCGCGGTGCATAAGGACGCGGGCTCCATACTCGGCGATCAACGGGTCAAACATACTTTTGACCTCTTCCCTGCCGGCTTCTGCGGCCGCCTCGAGGCGAGAATCAAGCTCTTCCACAGCCATTCTCTTGCCCTCCTCACGGGCCTCGTCCTTCATTTTCTCGACCCCGGCGAGTTCGTCATCGAACTTTGTCTTCAGAAGTCGGGTAGCAACAATCTCATCACAGTATCGCTGTGATTCTTCTTGAGCGGCTACTTTGTCTTCCTTCTCCTTGGAAATTAATTCCTTCAGCTCCTTGACTTGAGTAGCAAGTGCGTCCCTTTCCTTTTGGACAGAGTCTTTTTCTAGGGCGAAGGCACCGCTGCGCTGGACTGCTTCGTCAAGCTCTTTTTTGTGAGCCGCCTCTAAACGAGTAACTGCCTCGGCAGTATTTTTTGCGCTTTGTTCAGCGGCTTCTAGCTTTGACTTATACGAAGCGAGCTCTTCATCTTGGAGTTTGATGATTTTCTTATCGCTGTCAGCCTCCAGATTCAAACGGTCAATCTCGTGTTGACGCTCAACAGATACTTCCGAGACCTTCTCCACCAAGTGCACAAACGCGTCATGTTGAACATAAACGTCGTTATTGCAGGCAATGACACTCTGCTTCACATGCCCGGGAATATGATGAATGGCCGGGAGGAACTTCAAGCCGTCAAAACAGATTTTCGGAAACTTGGCCTTAAGGTCGACCATCTTTTCCGCAACAGTTGGGTCCACCGCAGGAATAGGAGGAGGAGGCTTTGATAATTCCGTTCTTTTCCGTTGCTCTCGAACTTGCCTTGTACTCGATGAACTGGAATGTTGTTCTCGAGGAGCATCAGATTGATAACCCTTCTGTAAAGACTTCTCCCTATCCGTTTCAGTTGGAGGAGGAAGATCACGGGACTGGGAAGATTGAGAGTGTGACTTCTTGCGGTGAGACGACTCGCGGGGGCGATTGTCCCTATCTTCATAGTCACCTCTGTCCCTGCGTCTGCCTGAACCAGAATCTCGTCCAGAGTGATGAAATATTGAAGAGCCCTGAAGGCGATCGAGTTCGTGAGAATGCCCCATATCACCTGCAAAGAATGGAGATAACAACGAGTTAAGGGAAATTCACGAGATAGGAAAAAAGACTTGAAGTATATTATGAAATGCGCATGTGCGTGTGTGTCCTAGTGTTCCCCCCAACGGACCCGTTCGTTTATCTTTGCTAATCGGAGTGGTATCTCCTTGGGCCGGGAGTCGAGCTCCTGCATTTCCTTTCGCGGGTGAAGAGAATTTGAGGGCTTCAGGATCATCGAACCCGTAATTAAGTAAATCATCGGGGATGGACAGGTTGGACAGACCCCTCAGAGAACTTTCCAGATGCTGTGAGGAAGCCTCTTTCTCAGGCGGAATAAGTGTGACCTTTGAAGTGCCACCAACTTTCTCCTTCTGAACTTTATATTTTAGCTTCTTCTTTCCCTTCGAAGGGGAGGACGACGTCTCAATGTCGTGAACTTCGACTGCCGGATTCTGAGCGGGACCCGCATTCTCACCCTGAGTTTCAAGGGCATCATCCTCTTTGCGCTCGCCTTCTTTGTGCGTGTCGGGAGCGCGGCGCGACGACGATCCGGCAAGTTTTTTTCCTTTACCGGACGGAGGTTTGGGAATGGTAACACCTTCTGGAAGGCTGATCCGACGACCAGGAGCCAGCAAGCCGAACCCCGACAGTGATTCATTTGAAATGATAACTCGGATGTCTCGATCCTCGGCAGGAAGAGCTCTAATGGCATCGACAGCCTCAGAATATCCTCGGCCTTCCGGGCGCGGGTTGATACCTGAAAAGATGAAATGAAGAATTAGGAAAAGCATGACTCCGATCAAATACGAATAGTGACTCGGCAGAGAGACTTACTGCCTTCAACCCATCTCCTAGCGAAACCAGAAGGGCAGCGCACATAGAACCATTCCTGTTTGTACAGGGCGAATTTGCTACAGGCCCCTGTCAAGATCTGGCATTTGTGGTATGGCTCGAGGAACATAAAAGAAGGACTGTCTTTCCGTCTCTTGAACATGTAAATATATCTGATATCACCGGCGGTTGGAGGTCTGGAGAAGACATCCATGAAAAGTAGATAAGTCCCATATAGAAATGCATGGCCGTTCGGGTGCAGCTGCGACGGAGCTATGTCTATGTACTGCAGTACATCCCGGAGAAATAAGTTGAATGGAGGCACGCTGCCCATCCAACACATGAACTTGTTGCAGGTAGTGTACCCGACTGGGGGCAAATGAGGGCGATCGTGTCTTGAAGGAACTAACACGTCGGCAAAAGGAATCCCATGAATGGAGCATATCCGTCGCAGAGCAGCTTCGTTGATCTTCGAGGCTTGAGAATCGATCGGATTGTCTAGTAAGATGGTTGCCTCCAGAGCATCAGGCGCCAAGTTATGAGCAGGAGAAGTCGATGGGTTAGAAGTATCAGCAGCTCCTTGCCTTGATGACGGCCCAGGCCTGTCGGATATAGTGGCGGAGCTAGATTTTCTCGACATCCCAAATAAATAACGAACCTGGTTAAGTGCTTGAGAAAACTGTACTTAAAAAACGTTGAACGTTAGAATTAGCAACACGAGTTTCCCCCCACCCCCCACGTGGTGTGTGAACTAGTGCAAGCAATTGTGTACAAGCAATAAGATTTCAAGGATATAAAAATGAGTTTCGAATCGTTGCCTTCAAAGACCGTCATCGCTGACCGTCTCGAAGAGCCCGCCTGGTGGTGGTTACAGTTCCAGATTTAGAAAACATGTAATTTACGAAGTATCCGGCTTAAGTCTAATTTGACATTTATATCGTTCGGCATTTAAATGTTGTTCGGCAATTGCATTGTTCGTCCTGAGAAGAGTTCGGCATGTATCTTGGTTCAGTTAAGTCATTGTCAAGTGTTCGGCTAAAGTCCTTGTTCGGCTAAAGGCCTCATTCGGTTAAAGACATTGTCCAGTCAAAGGTTCTATTCGGCATTGAAATTGTTCGGCATGTATATGTTTGTTCGGGTTAAAGACATTGTCCAGTCAAAGGTTCTATTCGGCATTGAAATTGTTCGGCATGTATATGTTTGTTCGGCATTTGAATGTTGTTCGGCATTGAGATTGTTCGGTCTAAGTTCTGTTCGGCAATCGTACTGTTCGGCCTCGATACTGTTCGGCATCTAAGAATGTTCGGCTTGAGTTTTTGTTCGGCTAAGTTATTGTTTGACATTTTAGTAAGTGTTCAGCTTTAGTTCGTTCGGCTAAGTTGTTGGTCGGCATTCTAGCGAGTGTTCGGCCTCATTCAGACGAAATACTACTCGGTAGCCTCTATCGTTCGGCGCATGACAACATACGCCGAACCATAACTATGCCATCCAACACCCTTACCACCTCCAACGTTTTCCTTTTCCTCCTTTTTTGACTTCGGTTCGGCGCAATGGAGCTAAAACCACGTGCGCAAACACCACAAATCCTTCCTCCTCGCCTCGCATTATCGTTCGGCAATGAAGGCAACCCACTAGAAAGCTTTTTACATGGCAGACCTGACCATCTCATTTGGAACCCATTCAAATTAATAGAGGAGCAGTACCTAGATTGTAGTTAGGAGCTTAGGAAGGAAGGTTCAAGTTGTAAATCTGTTCGGCTAAAGAAAGTTGTAAATCTTGGAAGAGTGACAGGAATGAAAGCATAAAGGAGAAGGGACGAAAAGGACCTGGTTATATAGAGGGAGGTAGAAGTTGAAGAGGCTATACCCGGTAGAACCTGTCAACACCGGAGCGTTCGGCATCATAGCAGAGTGACGTTCGGCACACGAGGTACGTTCGGCTTCGAACGTATCGTTCGGTGTCCAAACCTTGCTCGTCTTGCACCTCCTTCGCTAACATTCTCAAGAAGGCATCATCAAAGGAAGTTGGACCAGATTCAAAGCGCATCACGTTCGGTCACGCGATACACTTTGGGGGGCAAGTGTTTCCTGGAGATTTGACCAGGCAACTGAGTGCTCGGCATTGGCCACTACTCGGCATGAAGGACTGGTCGGCATCCAGGAGTACTCGGCATACAAGAGCGCTCGGCATCAGGTGGAACTCGGCATGAAGGACTGTTCGGCATCCAGGAGGGCTCGGCGAAGCGCACGACATCCAGTGGGACTCGGCATCCACAGCGTTCGGCATCCGTAGTGCTCGACGATCAGGAGAACTCGGCAGCATCTGGAGTACTCGGCAATAGGAGTACTCGGCATCTAGAAGAGCGTTCGGCTTCGACAGACAAACTTCCTGCACTTCCCACGACACCAACACACCGTTCGGCATAGAAGGAATGGTTCGGCGTAGCGGCGTTCGGCACACGTGGTTCGGCATACAGCGACCACTGCACTAGGGCTTGAGCGTTCGGCTATCCATCCCACTTGGGAAGTCCAGCCCATATTTGCCTATAAATAGAGGGGCAGGGTCACAGTGAAATGGATCCTTTTTTGGGAGAGAAAACACCGGGGAGACTCTGCCATTTTCAAGACTCATCTTCTCTACTCCACAACTTCACTTAAGCATTTGATTCACGAATTGTATTTGTAATCAACCATAAAGGAAATCAATAAAGTTGAACAAAGTGGACGTAGGCAATTACGCTGAACCACTATAAATTTGGTGTTCTTACTTTCTGCATTTAAATTAGCATTGTCTTCTCTGTTTTATTTACTTTCATCACTTATATCTCTACACAATCTTTCTGAATGAGGTTAGTGACCAATTTTGGTGATAACAATATGTTTTCATCAATTTTATTTTAATTAATTATACAATTCAATTTACTTAATAATATTAATTAAATTTCAAGTTTCAAAATCAATTATTTAATTTCTCGAATTTTTTTTGAAAATTTTGAATGCATTCTATAACTCTTATAAAAAAATTATTTTATATTTTAAACTCAACTTTTAAATCTAAAATATAATTTTAAATTTTCAAACAAAATTTGAAAATTAGCCCAAGACCCAAAATAATGTGGGCCTTTAAAATCGGGATAACCTTTGGACTTACTTCATCCTTCGGTCCAGGTCAATAGCCAGTAGGGCAGAGTACTTGTTACCCACTTCCATCCTTAGACGCTACCTTTCTAGACAACCTACTAAATGGGTAGGCTTTAAATAGTTAGCCCTAACATTGTTAATTTAGACCGCATAGACCATTTGGCTCTGATAACATTGAAGGTCCGACCCAAACTCCATTGGAATGACCCAACTAGGTACCTCACAAGTGAGCTTTACATGTAGCCCTTCGACTAGCACAACCATTACAAGAGGTTTAGGGGTAAAATGCAATGCTTCATCATATATTACAATTAGGGAACCCCTTATCATGCTAGTTTCAAGGATCGAACCTGGGAAATCCAGCGTACCAGGTGAACACCTCAACCAACCTCACACTGATGTCATTGTTAGTCCAGCCCAAACTCTATAGGGGTGACCCAACTAGTTACCTCATAATGAGTTTTAAATGAAGCCTTTCGACTAGCACAACAACAACAGGATATGTAAAGATAAGAGAAAATTCTTCGTCGCATATCATAATGTGAGAACCCTCCATCATGCTAGTTGTAGGGATCGAACCTAGGACATCCAATGTACTAGTTAAACGCCTAAACAATCCTCGCTCTACTGCCATTGAAGGAACCATGCCGGTTGGAAGTGGGTGAAATTGGTAGATTTCAAACATAAATTCCTACTTTGGATCTATTAGTTTTATGAATTCTAAAGTGGATTTTAGATCCAATCTAAAATAATTTAAATAAAAAATATATTTTATTTAATTTGTTTAAATTTTTTTATAAGTTTTTGTTTTGTAAGTGTATCAAATACACTTATATGTATATAGTGCACGTGCTACAAACGTGAAGTGTACACGGCTAATGTGACCATATGTAGGTGCTAGATTTACACCGACGGACTCATTTTCCCCTTTATATATGTGTTTGTTGTTCATAGTTTTGATTTATAATACATATAAATATGATGATAGATATATAATTAATGAAAGGTTTAAAATTGAATTTTATGATTTACACAAAAGTCCATTTTATAAAATTTGAGTTAAAATAACATATACATACATATATCCATATAGAAGTAATTGTAAACTATGTTTTAATGTTTAAAACGACATATGTATGTAAAGATTCTAATCTAATATTTACATATATAAATTTAAAGGTAACAAATTTAAATCCAACTTTCAACTTTGGAAGGAATAAAATGATTTAAGATTTTACATAAAGTCCACTTTAGATTTTAATTTGAAATAACTTTTACACTTATGTAAACAACAAGCAAACATAATATATTCAAACAAAAACCATGTAGCCATGTATTCATTTTAAAGGCAATCAAAATTAATTAAAAATTAATCAAAATTGTTTAAATCACCATGTAACACATACACACGTGTGTGTGTTAATTAAAAAATATTTAATTAAAAATGATTCCAAAACAATGTCAAAATAGATTGGACAACTTAGGAATATATAAATTCATTATGAAAGATTAAGATCCAAACTATACAAGCAATATGAACAAATAATCATATGAGGTAAAGGGTCTAAACTATTTTAACATATTGATCATCAATTGAGGAATAATACAAAAGTGGATCCATATTAAACTAACATAATAAACAATTAATTAATTGAGGTGTGGCAAAGGAGATCTGAATTATATTATAAGATGAATATACAAACATTTGATATGTGGCATGTAA
This sequence comes from Allium fistulosum, assembly GCA_030737815.1. Taxonomy (NCBI): domain Eukaryota; kingdom Viridiplantae; phylum Streptophyta; class Magnoliopsida; order Asparagales; family Amaryllidaceae; genus Allium; species Allium fistulosum. Next base: position 1,250,402,522 of record CM060905.1, read on the forward strand.
AGAATTCAAGGCATACGAACATGATCATATAAATAAATAAAATTGAAAATCACCTTAGGATGTAGCCAAAAAAATGTACCTTAAATGATGAACAAAGCTCCCGTATTCGACTGAATCAGCCTCTGGATTTTGAAAGAATCAAGTGACAATGACCACCTTTTATTTTTTGATTTTATTTTGATTTATCTTGGGTTTTTTCAAGCCATGGAGGCCATGAATTTCGACCATGATAGGTGTGGAAGAGAGAAGAAAAATAATTGTTAGGAAGAATTATGGAATGAATGAAAGAGAATATGTTTTAAATGAAACTTTGAAACCTTTCGAATTCCTCTTTTAAAACCTTTCCTATTTGATTCCTTATTGAGTCTCATCAAGTCCTCTCTCCCATTTCATCATGCTTGGCCGACCATAAAAGAGGCATGTCGGCCTCAAACGTCCCCAAACCATTTGAATCCAATTTAAATATTCTCTCGATGTCATATATTAATATGCACGTTTAAATCCAATTTAAATATTCTCTCGATGTCATATATTCACTTAGGAAAAAACCAATTATACTTGTTATAAGCGGTTCCCAGTAGCAACGTTTATTTACACCAATTCTCTTCGTCAACACTATATCGCGTTACGACTTATGGAATTTGGTTTTGATCAAAATTCCAATATCGTCCACATTCAACTATATTAGTCCAAACAAAAAAATCCTAGATTTAATAATAACATTGTTATTAATCATATTGCTCTGGTTAGAGAATTTGACTTTTAGTTGACTATAGTTGATCGTGCTACTAACATCATAAAACTAGGGAGACTAATCTCTATTGAATAGTGTTTCACTTTCAATCTTCAACTTAGATCCAAATATAGTCATTTGATGGAATCCATGCTATGGTTTAACTATAATCAAAGTGGAGTGTCCAAATTGAAGTCAATAGTATTTTAAAGTCAAGAGAATTGTGTAATATCGTCACTTTGAGATTCTCTGTTTGACCTTAGTTATATTAACCAGCTGAAAACTCTCAAGTGAGTCATTCGATAATTATCTAATAACTATTAGTATGTAACCTCTTGGTAAACCTAGAGTATTATACTGCCTAACATTTTGAGAGCGCTACATAATCTAGTCTCAATGGATGTATCGATATCCTGTCTAGAAACTTCTTAACTGGGAATATTTAAAATAATATGTTATTTTTAATGTAATAAATCTCTCAAGATTATAATACATTGTAATTACTATTACATAACATATCATTTAAGAATTTTCTATTAAATATGCTCTAAATCAATCAGTTTATTAATTATATTGTAATATAACAAGTATATAATATAAAGAAAATATCTTTTATTTTGAACAAGATTGGTTATCAAGTTAGATTTATGTAACAAACTACACAGTTGGCCATAGAGCATACCCCTAACTCTATCAGTCAACATTTTGCGCACCCCAATGGTGCTCCTTTAGTTTCCTCTTTATCCTTTGCTAATGACATTCTTGTATTTATGAATGGCCAACTTTGATCTGTTCATAGTCTTGTGCACTTTATTCATGCTTATAAGCGTAATTTTGGCCAAAAGTTTAACATCGACAAAACTTTGATCATCACCCCATCCCTCTCTACCCCAACACATAAAGCTAGACTCCATAACGTCACTCGCTTTTCTATTATGTACCTTCCCATCACCAATCGTGGAATCTAATTTACAGGGGTAGGAAATTAATCTCTACTTTCACAACCTAACTACCAAAGCTAGTAGAGTTATTAGGAAATGGATATCCTTTGTCATCTCCTAAGCGGGCAAGCTGGTCCTTACCAGCTTCATCTTGATATCTCTTTTCTCTCGTATAGGGCTCTCAATTGGACCTGACCTAACCTGGTCTGCCCCGATATCGATTCTCGGGTTTGATCGGGTCTAGTCTAATCGAGTACAACCTAGTAAAATTTTCCACCTAAAATCGAGCCTAACCTACAGCGATTTCGGTCCAAACTAGGTACGATTCAGGTCTAATCGACATAGACTAGTTTCCTTCCAATGTAAGATAACTAAAGGTCAAACTTTTGATGACAGTGAATGGATACCGGTATATAAATCGCTTAATATAAGTTTTTTCAAGCAATATGGGACTAAAAGAATTTCCAAACTAGTAATTTTATTGTCCCACATCGCCAATTTTTTTTGGCATTTTAGTAAATAAATACCAACTTAAGCACCCACCCATCAAAGTATGTTTCCATATTGAGTCAAAAATAGAAGCATGTGGGTTTGCCACTGGGTCTTAGTATTACTCGTCTTAGGTCTTGGGTCTATGTTCGGGTCAGAATAGCTATAATTGGAAACCATACAAGACCTGCTACTGGACAGGCTCGGGTCATGGCTGGATTTTGGTGGTTCAGGTTGGATGGTTTTACAGGTCTCAAGTAAAATTGCTAGCCCTACTTCCATATCATTGCCGCTACGACTCCAACTAAAGAATCCTTTCTTGAAGACCAAAAGCTATGCACTATTTTTTAGGCACGTTTGATAATCAAAATAAACACCATTGAGTTTCATACGACCGCATTTGCCGGCCCAAGCTAGAACGTGGTCTTAGTATCTGTAATCTTCAAGATGTTTGTAAAGCTTACACATATAAGTTATGGGTTAGGCTCCTCCAAAACGATTTCCTTTGGGCCAACTCCCTCAACCATAAAAACCATAGGCTTGCGTTCCGAGATTTCCACATAATTCTTGCTATTTTCAGTGAAACTTGGAAATGAGTGCAAAAAGTAAAGACCTACTTTGATCTTGACTCATCTCTAGAACCCAATAATTGGGATGGGTGGAGGGTTTTAGCATAAACTTGCATGGAACGCCATCTAACAATACCAAACTATTAGTCTTCCTTTTTCCTTAGTTCGGGACTCTCATTTTCTACCGAAAGTCTATCTCCTTATGTGGAAACTACTACATAATGCCCTTTCACTTGACCTCAATCTTCTCAAAGTCAAAGTTCCTATTGTCTTGAAGTACCGATGTTGTACACACAATTCGATTGTGTCTAACCCTCATCCTTTTGAAGATATTGAGGTGGCCTTAAAAGTATGCACTCATTTTGAAGGCCTTATGAGAATAAGGCATGCATCTTCAGGCTTAAGGTGCTGGCTCCTTTTTTAGTGGTCCCATGCTCAAGGCAAATCCATTCATGCCATTCTCCTTCGCATCATTACCTGCTACATATTCTAGAATATTTAGTGCATTCTAAACCAATTCATCTATGACAACAAATGGTAAAGTGCTCCTAACATATACATCTCGTCCTTGATGACAATAAGCTTGTATTTATGGAAAAGCCTTACACGGGTTCTCGTAAAGATTTCCTAAAATCATATATCTCTGACTTTAGCATACAACCACTTGATGTTTACACACTACTCTATTCACGACACTACATTCTTTACTCTATTTACTTTGGCTTTTACCTTCTATATTTTAGATGATGCTCTTGTCCTCGTGTTTTTATAGGTCCCTTGGATCAACAGCTGGGATTACTAATGTGGATTTAGGATGGAGAGCACCGCCGCATCACTTGTGATGGTCTCATGACATGCACTTTTTGCCTTCTAACTACCTATACTGATTCATTTTGGGCTTGTGTTCAGCCGACTTATTTTTCTGAGAGCATCTTCAAGGCTATTGTACGCTATTATGACATGTCTTACATTACACACACTTTTAGCTGGAGATTTGGCCATTTTATTAGTGCTTTCAGATTTTTGTACTCACTTACGTTATCCTTTTGTATGCTTTAGTTATGAGAGCTTATATCTTGACTGCTTTTGATTTTCTTTAGGTACCCATTGAAGGAAGACTATTTTTTTCCTTATGGATTTTTATATACCACTACCTCATCTCCTTTCTAGTTCCATGTGACGACTCACCTTTTTAGATGATTTTTGTCAACAAAAACCACACATGTCTAACTCAAACCATTCAAAGGGGTAGATTGTCATGGGGGTTTAATAAGAAAATAAAATAAAAGAAGGGAAGAAATACACATAATCTCATAGTGAAATCATAAAATATAGTAATCAAATAAACAGTTCATGAAGCTGTTTTACAACATACATTTGATTTCAATTTTTACAACATAATCAAAGTACAATCAACAAACATACCAAAATAATGCAGCAGAATAATAATAGTAAATATGGTCTAGCAAACTCCATCTTCATCTTCAAGGAATAATGTCTTCAAACACTGAACTACTCAGGCTCACTCCAGTGTAATGAAAAGACAAAACACTCGAGTCAGAACTAAAATTTCTTATGTAAGTTAAATCAATAACAAATAAAATATGAGTGTAATAGCTTCAGAGATGTTTACAGGATTTTCAATCTCCTATCAAGTGTAGAACATGATTGTAATAACTTAAGAGATGTTACGGGATTTTCCATCTTCTAAGGATCTGTTTAACTTTCTATACGTAGTAAGATACGCTATATATGTAGTGTCTATCAGTAAAGTAAAGTATTAAAATAGCGTTAAGGCTTTACATTGATCCCCGTAACATATTTTTAAGCAGGTAGTCTATGCAGGTCCTGTAACACAACCAGTAACGTCGGTAGCCAATGAGTCCCCTATAGGTACCATACTAAAACAAAATCGTAGTGGTCGCGAATAAGGATAAAGAATATGACAAGGCACGTGAGGCGATGCCCAAGGAGCACTAATGGAGTCCAAAAATCAAGTTGGAAGTAAGAAGAACAGATGTCGCTAGAGGTAGCTAGCCTCTTTGGTCAGTTATGGCTCTTGTTTTAGTCATTTCAAATTAACACAAGTGTCGGGGTATATCCATTATCGTTCACTTTATTCAATCCAGCAAATGTCGCCAATTCAACCTCTACATTCTGGATAACATCCACCGTGTACACAGTTGTTAAAGTAGTTCCGGCATTGACAAAGAGTATGCAATATTCGGCCCCGGTCTATTTAACAACCAAATGTCATTTTCCACACCGGTTGGTTCTTTTAAATTTCAAGAACAAGTCATATTTCATATCGCACATTCACTTTCAAAATCATTTTGAATCCAAAATAGGTTATAACTTCATACCAAAACATTCGTATTTAAATCAACGATTTAAATCTAAATAGTTCCCCTTTAAAACAGTTTGAATATTGGATATGGTTTTGAATAATTAAAATAGTTTGAATATTGAAATTAGTTTGGATAATTAAAATAGTTTGGAATAATTAAAATAGTTTAAAGATTGGAAATAGTTTTGAATATAAAATAGTTTTAATATTGAAAATAGTTTAGATAATTAAAATAGTTTGTATATTAAAATAATTTGATTATTAAAAAATTTATATATTAAAATAGTTTATAATAAAACTGTTTCTTTCTTCACAACAATTTGAACCCATGTTCCAATTCCAAATCATAACAAATTCAATTTTCCGACTTCCGGTTTAAGTCAACTTCATTTTCAAATTTCAATTTAAATCAGCCACAATCCAAAACGATTTCAAACTTTACTTCAAATTCAATTTAAACGGTTCTATTCAATGGCTGAAAGTTTCAATTTTTCTCATTTTTAAACAATTTAGTTTAAATCCATTTCACATTCCAAAATTTGAAATACCAATTTGAACCACTTTAATTAAAGTAAATTCAAAGTTTAAATTAAAATTTAAACCTTTAAAATAATTCACTTTCAATAAATTCAAATCATATCTCAATTTCAACTTTAAAATTTCAAATCAAATCTTTAAACAGTTTCATTTAAATAGTTTCAATTTCAACATTTCAAATCTCGAATTAGAAAATAATTCAATTCATAAATCAAAGTTTTATTTTTTTTTAAATAATATCACTTAAAAAAATCTAAATTCAAGAATTTCAAACCATTTAATTTAACCAAATTTGCTGTCCAGATATAATTTTCTACCATATGGCTAAGTGATCCGTCTTTAAATTTTTATTACATGGATGGATATATATCATTTCAACCCATATTAAATGACATAGGTATATATCATTTCAACCTATTTCTTAGTTCATTTCAAATAATACGAATGACAATTTATATAATGCCAAATAATAAATAGGGTAATAACAGGGATATATCCAAAATAAATAAACAACCATACATCCAACACCAATCAATAGGCGTACAATAACAATCAACATCCAAATCAACCAATATATCACAACAGTTACTAGTTATCAATTGTCGGTGTTTAACTAGCCATTAAACTCAATATTAATTAAAAGTCAAATTAATTCAATATAAAATTCAAATTAATTTAAATGTAACTTTAAACTACCAAACGACAATCAATAAAAAATTTATCGCTACATGATTTCAATTTAACTAGCATCAGAAATTTTAGTATTGCGTGAGTGGATTTAATCACTCACCGTTGATTTATAGCCCACTAAAGATCCAACAAAAGCCCAAAATCTCAACGGTCTCCAAATTCAACCAAACAAGTTTCATATTGTTTTGAATTTCAATACGAGCCCAATGAAAGAAACCGCTGGTGAATCGTAGCTCGTATACAAAAGTTATTCACGTTAAAAGTTTTAAATTTTAAATTTTAATTTAAAACAATAAGGGAAAAATGGCAATTAACATTACCTCTCTCAAACCCTACGATTAACGAAACCCACACAGCCACCTCTCTTCATTTGCTTGCCGCTGCGCCTATACGCCACTACGCCACGATCGATCGCCACCATCGCATTCGCCAGGACCAGTCGCACCTGACCTTGGCCACGCGACCACCTCCGGTCTCCCCACGTGCTCCGCCGCCACCGCCGCCTATACACCTGCCAATTCTAGTGATCTCGTGTCGATCCAAGGTGATCAACCACAGTGGATCGCCCCTATTGTCGTCCTCTACGTTGCAGCAACTTCCGATCATCAATTGGTCCCAAATCCACCATTAAATCCAAACCCTAAAATGAACGATTGAGACTTCTTTGCCAATTTCTGATCAAACCAATGCTCGATTGCAAAAACAAATTACAGTCGCTGATTCCATTCTTCGAGAGCTTCGTGATGATATATAATTTGATAGGGTTTGAGAATTTGAATTTTTTAAATTGGATTTTAAATTAGAATTTAGGGTTTTTGGATATTCATCATTGAAAGGGACAAGTTAGATCAAAAAATACGTACAGAAAAAAATAGAACAGAAGGTTGCCAAAATTTCATAACAGCATATATATAGACCAAGATGTAACAGAAATAGATGGAACAGACATCGATTGGGCCAATATGATAACAAAGGCCCGAAAAGCCCGTTTTGTTCCAAAAACGAAAATAGGTCATCTTATATATATCGACATGTAGGTTTTTAATAATTTTAAACTCAATGAAACTAATTTCAAACCCTAATTCTATTGTATGTAGAAGTTAGGTTTAAAATCAAATGGTATTTATTTTTAAACGTTAACTAAAACGAATTATTATTAAACTGATTTAATCACTTTTAAGTTCCAAATTAAAGTTTTCTATCATCATTCTTGGTTAAACAGGAATTAATAATTTTTTTAAAATTAAATTTCCATATTAAATCCAAGATTTAAATATTAAGTTAATTCCAACATTTAATTACAACAGTAATAAAATCCTAGTTCTTTATATTTTTAATTTCAAACAAATTATTTTATTTTGATTTACCTGTTCTTTATATTAAATCAACAATTCCCTTATGTATAAATTAAATATAAGTTTTCATTTATTACACTCATTACTCTATAGTTGACGTCTTTTCTCATATTAATTGAAATATTTAATTACATCAAATTCCATTGATTTCCAAATTAATTACAAACGGATTTAATAATGAGATAAGAAATAAAACATTTGTTACATCTTAGTAATGCAAATATATTAACTTATTGTTTACAATACGCCAATACGGGTTATAAATTTACTTACCAAATAATTGATTTCTTATTCTATGCTAAAACCAATTTCAATTAATAACATATGATTTCACCATTTAATACATCATTGATTTTATTCCTTATTTAACTTTATTATTACTATTGATTGAAATTACATTAAAACAATTGTCAATTACATTCAAATAATATTATTAAATTATATTCTAATACGCGTTACCGCCTTCCATTTCATTAAAATCGGTTGTTTTAGGATTTTATCTTAAGGTCAAAATTTATACTCTAATAAAATTCACGTTAATAAATGATAAATATTAAATTCTGACAATATTAAATTCCAACGTCTTATTTAATTTAATATTTCTAATTGTAAAAAATATGGGTCGTTACAATCTTTCCTACTCAAAACTTTTTGTCCTCGAAAAGGAACAAGAAAGAATCAAGAAATTTGATATATTTTATTTAAAATAGTCAATTTATGAATGATTTAACTTACTTAGTTAGTTTTAATATAACTTTGCAAATAACCCAATTTCCACGAAAAAATTTCTAAGTCCTAAATTTATGAAAAATTTCGGCAACATCTCCTTTGCGCGGCTAGGTCTTGAAAAATTAACAATATCAATAATTACATTGTATATATCTTATTTCAATAATAAAACATCCCAAACTATGGGGAAAACAATAAAATACCGCTACAAACCCGTAATCCAAAAACGTACCTATTTGTCGGGCAACAAAACTCTATTTATGAAACCAAAAGCAAAAGCTATTGCTTCCATAAACCTATATCTTATTTACATAATCCAAAAGAGAGTTAAACCATATAAAAGAGCAATATTTTAGTTGTTCCAATTAATAGCACAAGCTACCCAACATATATAATAATCATATGCAAACAAAAGCAGCACGACCATTATATGCAACCAAAGAATCCATCACACAACCATAGCAATCAAAACTAATGGTTTGTCCAGGCTCAGAAACTTTTCATCATATAAGGGCGATAAATAAACTATCAAGTGTACCTTACGCTCAACAGCCTTATGTAATTACTCAATAGATTATTCATACAACCTCAAACGATTTGAAGTGTCATTTCCCAAACTTCTCATAAGCCAAACAACATAGAATTTAAATATTATTTAAGTTTGTACGATGTACATATATCATTCGTACACAATATCAATTCTGATCACTTGCTTGAATACACAAATTTCACTTTCGAACTAGTATTGTTAACTGACTACTTTAGTGTGGACTCCGATCCGGTTCCTTGATTATAAATCTCCGTTCTCCTTACATAGCCAAAAACTACAATAGAAAACTTCAAAATCATATCAAAAATACATATCAAGCGTTCGCCGTCAAGAATCGAGCGAAAAATCCTAATTCGGACTGGTGTGAATTACTACAAATCGTGTATTCGAATCTGCATCAAAACTGTTATGTGAATAAAATGATCTATGCACAACTTAAATATTTTATTCTATTTGTTTCTTTAACACATCTTTTACTTTTCATTTATTTTAATTCTTATTCATTCCAAGATCATCTTTTATTAATTTATATTCATTTACTTACATAAAAAAATTTCACTCAATATTTAAAAACATCAGAAAATCAATTCTTAAAATATTTCTTATGTTTCTTTGCAGTTTAATTCACATTTATTTACATATATAACTTGATTCTATTTAATATTAATATTCATTAATGCATCATTTCATACTTAAGTTTCTCTACTATTTGATTCACATTTATTCCTTCATATATAGTATTATTTAATATTAAATATATTTATGAATCATTTCAACATTTTCTTAAGTTTATAATCATTTACTTAAATAGTATTTTTTTTCAATTTGATTATAAAGCATTTCAAAGCATTAACTTAAGTTTATAACATTTCTTGTAACATCTTAATTCTTTATTTATAACGTAATTTCATTTTGAAACATTTTTATTTCTTAAGTTTTTTTTATTTTTACTTGTATAATATTCCATTAAATCCTAGAAGCATATACAAGTAATCTTATTCATTCTACTTAACAAAAATGTTCAATAGTTTAAATCTTCTTAATTTTCATTATCTTCTAATTTAAGAGTTACAAAACTTCCTCTTTCATATATTCATTAAATACTTAGCTTTTAATTACAGATTTCAATTTGGAAGTTTCCGACCATTTAAAATCGTCGAAAATTCCATTTCATTTTAGTAATTGAAAATCATTGATTAATAGAAACTCAAGAACTAAATACCGAGTTTCATTTCAAATCATCTTGAAATAATATACACTTATATTTTTTGTATATCAAATCATACTTAGGAAATTAAAATTAAAATTTGTTTATCAAAACAAATGTGTAGCAAAGCTACTATAGTAGTCTTCCCACTTTGAAACTCGAAAATGAACGTCGATGATGCCGTAATCATCACTGAAATTATTTTCCAGCGACAAAAGAGGAGAGTACATCACTTATTTTCTTTAAACTTCTTTTAAAAACATTTCTTTCAAATCTCATTGAAAATATTTCTATCCGAAAATGCTTCCAAATAATACTAATATTAATTTTCCAAAAATCTTTGTAAACCAATTTTAAAACACTGGAATTTAAGTCCTCAAATTTCCATTTAAATTCATTTATTTAGTAAATCCTATTTTATAAACCATCTTTACAAAATTACATTTTCTTATAACATACAATAGTTAATAGTTTAACCTTGACAAATCAAACAATAAATGATAGTAATCAAAAATTATCATTTCGTAACAAATAACACAATAAAAATAACACTATCAATTTATGAAAAGTTATTATTTTAAATAAAAAATATAATACTAGGTAAAATTATTTCATTTACCTATTTTCAAAACAATATTGTGTCGGCTTACCCTGTTCAAATGTTTAGAAATCTCTATCGATGTCATAGCATTCTATGTACCGACCGGAATTCATAAATACTCAACATAACAAATTAACACAATACAAAACATTTATATAGCACTAACAAATATGCTCTCTTGTATGTATACACACTCAGACTCGTTCTAGAGTATTACTAACCCTATCTCTAATCAGTTTATCCTTAACAGGCTAAGGTATCTCTAAACCAAAGCTCCGATACCAACTGTGATGACCCACCTTTTTGGAAGATTTTAGTCGACAATAAACCACGCATGTCTGACTCAAACCATTCAAAAGGGCAGATTATCATTGGGGTTTAATAAGAAATGAAAAGAAAAGAAGGGAAGCAATACACAGAATCTCGCAATGGAATGATAAAATATAATAATCAAATAAACAGTTCATAAAGCTGTTTTACAATATACATTTGATTTCAATTTTTACAACATAATCAGAGTATAATCAACAAACATACCAAAATAACATAGTGGAATAATAATAGTAAATATGGTCTAGCAAACTCCATCTTCATCTTCAGGGAATAATGTCTTCAAATACTGAAATACTCAGGTTGACCCAAGCATAATGAAAAGACAAAACACTCGAGTCAGAACTAAAAGTTCTTATGTAAGTTAAATCAATGACAAGTAAAATATGAGTGTAATAGCTTCAGGGATGTTTACGGGATTTTCCATCTCCTATTAAGTGTACAACGTGAGTGCAATAACTTAAGAGATGTTACAGGATTTTCCATCTGCTAAGGATCCGTTAAACTATCTATATGTAATAAGATACACTATATATGCAGTGTCTATCAGTAAAGTAAAATATTAAAATAGCATTAAGGCTTTGCATTGGTCCCCCTTAGCACATTTTTAAGCAGGTGGTCTATGTAGGTCCTGTAACACAACTAGTAACATCGGTAGCCAGTTAGTCCCCTATAGGTACCATACTAAAATAAAACCGTAGTGGTCACGAATAAGGATAAAGAGTATGACAAGGCATGTGAGGCGATGACCAAGGTAGGATACTACCGTTTTGCGTTTCCTGACTGGTGGTAACCCCTAACGGCCCACCGCAAACATCCAACCCAAAATCAAATCAAGGTGCACCAATCGAGTCTAAAAAATCAAGATGGAAATAAGAAGAATAGATGTCGCTAGAGGTAGCTAGCCTTATTGGTCAGGTATGGCTCCTGCTTTAGTCATTTCAAATTGACACAAGTGTCGGGGTCTATCCATCATCATTCTCTTTCTTCAATCCAGAAAACGTCGCCAATTCAACCTCTACATTCTAGATAACATCCACCGCGTACATAGTTGTTAAAGTGGTTCCGGCATTGACAAAGAGCATGCCAATATTCAACCCCAGTCTCTTTAACAATCAAATGTCATTTTCACACCGGTTGGTACTTTTAAATTTCAATGACAAGTCATATTTCATATCAAAATATCAGATTCACTTTAAAAATCATTTTGAATCCAAAATAGGTTATACCTTCATACCATAACATTCGTATTTAAATTAACGATTTAAATCTAAATAGTTCCCCTTTAAAACGGTTTGAATATTGAAAATGGTTTTGAATAATTAAAATAGTTTGAATATTGAAATTAGTTTGGATAATTAAAATAGTTTTAGTAATGAAAAATTGTTTTAAAGAGTGGAAATAGTTTTGAATATAAAATAGTCTTAATATTGAAAATAGTTTAGATAATTAAAATAGTTTGTATATTAAAATAATTTGATTATTAAAAAGTTTATATATTAATAATAAATTGATTTTTATAATTTCTTCATTTTTTTAATTGGATCTCAAATTCTAAATACAAACTAGCTAAAAATAATCATTTTAAAGAATATCTTAATATGGTAAGTAATAATATTAAGTTATTTAAACATAAAAATAATATTTTTGACATTAATAATTGTAGTGTTAACATTTTTCAGACTTAAATAATGATTTCACTATTTATAATAATATCCTTTTGATCAAAGGACCATAAGGATAAGTTTTAATTTGTTTTAGTTTTTGTTTTAGTTTATAGATATTTAATTTCTTTTGATCATGGATTCTTATTAGTTTTTTATTTTATTCTGTCCTATTAGCTTAGCTTTTGTATCTTTACTTTTATTTCATTAATACATATATATGTATATAAATTTCATTTATATACATATATGTGTATTAATTTTATTATTTTCTTTAGTTCCTTTTCAGATACAGATTTGGGCTAAAAATGGTGTTAGATTCTTTTTGCAGGTTCACAAGATTGTTGATGGCAGGATTGCTGTTTGCAGTAAGGAGTTCTTATCAGTTCTTCTACATCTTCATTGTGGCATTCTACTTTCTGGAGGATTTACTTTTTAGCGAGGCGCACCCTCCAGCTATACTGAGTCTACAAGGTGGGGATTTCCATTCTAGATCATCCACATTCCCTTTTCTTCCGACTTTGCAGCATAGCGTTACCTTCTCAGTTGGAGCTGGCTTCTAGTAACTTTGGCTCTGAGATGTTCTATAGTTTTTTTAGGTACTTCTAACACCTCAATACCGGGCTTTAGCCTTGCCGAAGCCCGATATTGGGGTGTAATGGACGGTGGCTTTGTCGGAGCTCATTATATGGGTACCTGAGTCATCTTCTTTGTTATTTGTATTTTGATTTGCTACCTGCAAGGTATGTTGGCAGCACCTTGTCTTCTATGATATATACATATTTACATTTGTGCACTCTTCTATTCTAGAGGATCACACATTTTTCTCAATTTCTTTTTTATATTAAAATAGTTTATATTAAAACTGTTTTGTAACGACCCGCCATTTTGACCATCGAAAGTCGACACCGAACACTACCACTGTGTTTCAATGTCGTGCATCCAATCGACAAAAGGACAGATTGTTAGGTTAATAAAAAGAAAAGAACGGAGAACAGAGGAAAACAGAATCTCATAACGGAATCGACAACATATAATATAACAAAGACAGTAGAAATTGTCTCTTAAAATATACTAAGTATATCAAAGTTAAAACAAATCTTATCAGTTGGACAGTTATAAAATCCTGACCTTACAAATACCGACAGGTAAACTATATAATACAGCGGAAAATAAAATACTACGATAGGTGAATCTTCAGCTCCCCACCATGATTTCCTTAACACCAAAGGCAATCTGGGAAAATACTCGGTCTGACCCTAGCATTATAAATAAATAAAACTCGGATCAGTCTGGAAGTACCAGCACAAGATAGCTCAAATAATGGGGAACATATATAAACTTCCGTGAGACCACGTCGCTAACGCGGAATGGGTTTTTACCTCATAAGAATAACATCCATACATGCAAAAGCAAAAATAAATATTTGGAAATAAATTCAAATATGAACGAGGATAAATAAAATTACACCATAATTGAAAGAATGGAAATAAACCGAGTAAAATCTAAACTGGACAGAATGGATAGAACAAGGAAAACAATCTAACTTGATAGAATGGACGAAATAAGGTAACAGTCCAAACTCGGTAGAATGGGCTAAATAAAGTGACAGTTCAAACTCAATAGAATGGGCTAAATAAAGTAATAGTCCAAACTCGATAGAATGGACTAAATAAACACTAAAATGCCGTGATGATGAGTTGGCTCTACTCGTGGCAATTTAAAGCTAAATAAGATTTAGGGATACGAATCAAATAAGGAAGGAAAGTTTTCCGACAAATGAGCAGGAGGGTGCTCCCCCCTCACTGTAAGTATACCTCTAGAAATATACTTGAGAACTCTGATGTCTCTAGGAAACCTCCAAGTCGGACCCTGCCAACTGTTACCGAGTATCCGAGTATTTCACATCTAAATGCGCAACACCGAATCCAATCTAGAGTGGATGTGAAAATACCCTAATGGGAGCAACCCCACATAGCTTAGCCCCCACTCGCTCTTTGGTTTTAGTCATTTCCGACAAAGGATAACAAAGCTCAAATGAGAAACACATAGTCTTAGAGTGACGAAATAAAGTGGCTGAAGTAACCGATAGCTGAGATACCAACTATCGAGGAAATAAAACGATCGTATATGGAAATTAATTCTTGTATACTTATCACCACTCATTGAATTCAAACTTGTACTATTTCTGGGTCAACAATAATACCGGACAAGCCAAGGTAGTGCTACCTCAAAGTCATGTCACATGATTATTCTTAACTTTCGAAATAGCGACAAGTCTACTTCTTCGATGTTTAGTGCTAATTATACAAATAAATCTTTTCCATATAAGGGATTCGCTTTACGGAAATAATTTATTTCCATAAACGAATCAAACTTTTACTTTTAAAAACGAACTGAACATTTTGGCTTGATTTCCATATTGGTAAAACGCTTTTAGAATTAGTTCCTGATTGTTAAAACGTTAAGAGAATAAAAAATTTCCAAGCGTGCGACCCCGAAGGCCTAAACCAACATCAGACTGAACACCCAGAAGATTATCCAACTTAACATCCCAATAATCGATTTCCAATTCCTTTTTATAATTTTAAGTCAATATTAATTATCCCAAAAAATAATTAATCACATTTACAATCCCTTTAAATAAACAATTCATTATCTATAATAAAATAGATAATTATTTCCAAACACTTATACAACATTGGTAAATTAACTTTAAAAATCTTTATTAAATCAGTTTATTAACATTAAATCGGTTTATTAAAGCAATTTTATCGTATTAGATAATTTACTTCATCACTTTTATTTAATAAATTAATTGACTTTAAATATCATTAATTAAAAGATTTATTAAATTCAAATAATCATTAATTAAATTAATAATTAATGTTAAATTACATCATTAATTAAAATGATAAATAATTTTAAATTCCACTAATTAAAACGGTTAATGAAATTTAAAATTACCATAAATTAATCGGATTAATTAAATTCAAACTTCATTAGTTAAACCGATTAATTAAAACATCATTTGTTAAAAATGATTTATTTAATTATAAAACATCATTAATTAAAATGATTTAACTAAATTTCAAATATCATTAGTTAAAACAATTAATTAAATTTAAAACAATCATTAATTAAAATACTTAATAAAATTCCAATATTATTATTTAAAATGATTTATTACTTTTAAATAACATTGATTAAAATGATTATTAATTTCAATTATCATTAATTAATTAATTCAACTCCATTATCATTAATTAAATTAATTAATTAACAAATTAACTCAAATAATCAATAGTTAAAACGATTAACTAGGTATAAAACATCATTAACAAAAATGGTTAATTAAACCTAAAGATAAACCAATTTTTAATCATCATTTATTAAATTGGTTAATTAATCTAAAATTAATTAATTAAAAAGATTAATTAATTTTAAATTATCATTAATCAAAATGATTAATAAATTTTCAATATTCTTTTTAGCGTAAATACAAGCTCAAGTTCATACGATAGGGATTTGGGGATGAAATTCAATAAATGATGGTATAGCGGAAATCACTATAATGACATTTAAACTATAAAAGGGAATATCGGTAATTAATTTCAATCAACCATCAATAAAGCATATGGATGTAAATAAAATAATTTATGGCCGAGAAACTCCCTTTGGGTCTCTCTATAGATTTTCCCTGCAAAACAATGGTTATGTATAATAAATAGATAATTATATGGGTTTATAACGATCAATTTAATATGGCATCCATTTTCCAAACGGAAATTCAACAAACAAGCAATCAAACAATTTAACTAACATCCAAATGATCAATAAACGTTTATAACATCACTAATATGATTTAATAAAATTTTATGTAAGTTAAACTCACCAAAGGTTTTGAAATACTTTAGCGCTCGAAAAGCTTGGAAAACCACAAATTCTTCTCGAAAATGGGTCATTTTGCACTCGACTTTTGGACCCTTTTCTCTCCGATTATGGAAAATTGGTCAAAAGGAAAGTTTTAGATAATTCTTTTCTCTATCATTTAAAAAAGTGAATTACTCAAAAATATTAAATTTTGAGGAAGTTATGGCCAAAACAGTTAGGGGTATTTTCAGACATCAAATTCTAGGTTAAAAAACGCTCTTGCAATAAATAAAATTTGGAGCATCTAAGCTCCAAATCAGAAAATGAGGTAAACTAAAAAGTTGTAGCAACTATAAATATACATTGTTTAAAAAAATAAAATATGGTTTTGGGTTATTTTATAAGAAGTTATGGCCGAAATCATTTCAGGTAAAATGGAAGAAATTTAAATGGAAAAGAAGGAACCTTTAAACAAGTTTTTAAAACATCTAAAGGTTAATTTTTTAAACCTTAAAACATAAAAGTTATTTTGGAAGCCATTAAAAGGTTTCATGAAGCTTTAAGGAAGATAAGAGATGAGAAAATGAAAATAAAATGAGTAAGAAATGTGAAAAATTAGTTTTATATGAAATAGAAATAGCAAATTACCTTTTTACCCTCATGTACTCTACCCTCCACACATGCATGCCATGTCACACCCTCTCCTCTATCACACCCATTTCAGCCCACATCTAGTCACCTTCCCATAAAATCAAAGTCCACATACATAAGTACTCTAATGTACTTATGTCTCCTAATGATGTGAAATTCTCTTTTTATTTTTTTATTATAGTTGCCAAAGTGTCACATCATCATTTTCTTTACTTAATTAATTACACTTAAACCTAATTACATTACTAATCTATGTTTATTACATTTCATATATTTGAATATATATATACACACAAATGTGTACACAACATTTCAAACAACTTTTATACGACGAAACGTCGAAAATTCGGAAAACGGTTTCCGGTCACATTTTCTGTTTTTCATCAAACTATATACTTTTGTAAAAAAAATTTAAAAACTATTTCACCATTATTATTTATTATTGAAGAGAGTTTTATTTTCATTATAAAATCATTTATTTGAATATTTAAAATTAATTAAATATTCGCAAATCAAAGCAGTGAAATTCCGGGTTGTTTTATTATAATTTGATTTTTCTTATTTATTATATTCGAACAATTTGTTATTGTAATAAATTTGCAAAATGATTTACCATTATCATTTATTAATTAAAAGAAGTTAAATGTCACTATTAAATCTATTTAATTCATATTTGGTTCACTATTCAAATATTTAATCGATCACTATTATTGAATTCCAAGTATTAAAGTCCAAAATCCAAATATTTAAATATCTAAATTAATTAAATATTTAAAATCAATTGACCAGAATTTTGGGTTGTTACATGTTTCTTTCTTCATAACAATTTGAACTCATGTTCCAATTCCTAATCACAATCCTTCCAATTTAAGTCAACTTCATATTCAAATTTCAATTTAAATCAGCCTCAATTCAAAACGATTTCAAACTGTACTTCAAATTCAATTTAAACGGTTCTATTCAAATGGCTGAAATTTTCAATTCAAATTCTCATTTTTAAACAATTTAGTTTAAATCCATTTCACATTCCAAAATTTGAAATACCAATTTGAACCACTTTAATTAAAGTAAATTCAAAGTTTAAATTAAAATTTAAACCTTTAAAATAATTCACTTTCAATAAATTCAAATCATATCAACTTTAAGATTTCAAATTAAATCTTTAAACAATTTCATTTAAACAGTTTCAATTTCAACATTTCAAATCTCGAATTAGAAAATAATTCAATTCATATAAATCAAAGCTTTTTTTTAAATAATAGCATTTAAACAAATCTAAATTCAAGATTTTAAAGCCATTTAATTTAACCAAATCTGGTGTCCGTATAAAATTTTCTACCCTATGGCCAAACGATCTGTAACGACCCACTTTTCCGTACAGTTTAAGTTGACAATTAACTACACATGTCTAACCAAATTGAACGGAAAGGCGGATAATTAGGGAAAAGAAATAAGAAAGAAGACAAGAGGAAACTAAACAACACAGAATCTCACAGCGGAACGAATAATCTATAATATATAAAAAATCTTTACACAAAAACAAAACTGTAATTTATAAGTATATACAGACATCAATCAGAGTTTACTAATCTATTTCAGCCGGACAGTTGTAACAATCTGTCCTCACAATTGCTGAATAATATACAATAATTTATGCAATGGAAATATAATCATTTACGTGAATACATCTCTGGGCCTCCAGCTCCTCTCTTGAAGCTCCAAAATATCCATCTAAACCTGGAAATATGCTCGGTCTGACCCGAGCATTATAGGAAAACAACTACCGGGTCAGTCTGGTAAAACTAGCGTGAGAAACTCAAGTCATAATTTATTTATTTTAACTTGTAGAATTCTTTAAAATCAAAGGCATCTCGTAAGACCAGGCCGCACATAAACACGAACGGGTTTTTATCTTATGATAACCAAAACCGTTATATCAGAAAATCCAATGATATTATAATAATGTCTAAGGGCGAAAATAATAATAATAATAATCAAGTAGTTGTGATGCTTATCAGTGTACATCACAACAATACTGTTATATAATCAAAAATCGATAAGGCTCGTTCGCTAATTGTGTAGGATTTCCATGGAGGTGCCATCAGTACTTTGAGAAACGGTTCTCCTGCACAAGTATCGGAGATATCCTTCCGAAGCAGCATACATCCCTAGGATGTACCATAGCAAAAACATGGCGGATCTCGCTAAGACCAAGTGCATCGCCCCATTCATGCATAACAACTTTAGGTAACGTCTAGGTGGGGCCGACTACACCCTATGTGTTTGCCGACCCTACTGGCCATGCCTCCTATCTCAGGTTTTAGTCATTCTCGTTGATGAGGCTACATCTGGCATTCCAGCTTACGCACCGCCACCAAATAGATCACGGAATCCCACATGGATTCCAATACCCCAACGGGTCTCGGAATCACACATGGATTTCCACATCTCAAATAGATCTTGGAATTCCACACAGAATCCCATACCCCAACGGGTCTCAAAATCAACATGGATCCCAACATCTCAATATGTCACGAAACTCCTTCATAGAACGTATATGGTTTTCGGAGTGGTTATGGGTTCGAGTCATCTCTTAAAAGTACACTCTTCCATTTCTTGGGTGCTCCACAAAACCAAACATCGATTTCCAGAATGCTCAATACCGGTTCTTTAGGAAATAATCAAACAATGCATAAGAGCGGGGATCACCCCCTAACCATTTAAGTGGACGGATCTCCTTATCTTTTGTCCTAGAAGAACGAAACGAGTTTATACATACAGTATAGCACCACTGATGGTAACTGTACCATATAATCCCCGTGTTTCCCTTATATATTTCCAGAGTTAAAATTCTTCGGTGTTAAGTAGAAAATATTTCTGTACCACCAAAATTAAGAAGAATTGCATATTTAGGCCAAGATTTGATAGTCGGTTATTTAACTATCAAATGAACAAACATTCAAACAAGATTACGTTTCCCACGGAAATCACTAAGCCTCATAAAGTAATCTTTCATTAGTTTAATATCACATTTTAAATACTTGGAAATCAATTCCATATATTTATCTCAACAGGATAAGTATATTCACAAACCGCTGTATTTTCAATACTTAGAAAATATAACCATATACTTATCTCAATGGTATAAGTATATTAACAAACCATTTCGATTTCAAAACTTAGAAACTTGAAAGCTTCTAAAAATAGATATGGAAAGTACCGTTCAATATCGATTATGGATCGTAGCTTACACAATGGTTACGTCGCTATCCCAGCGAATTTATAGTAAACTATAGGCAATCCCTGCCCCTCGAATTACGCCATGGATATCAACCGCCTCTTCCTAAATTTCTTAATCTTATAAATATTCCCAAATCTATTTATAAAGTTCCTTTATAAATCTCCAATTTATTTATAAACATTCTTTATAAATCTTAAACTCTATTTATAAACTTTTTCTTTCCAAACCTTTAAACCTCATTTATAAGTTCTTTTAAAAATATCCAGACTCATTTATAAACTCTTCTCAGATTTAAATAAACTTAATTTAATAGACTCCTTAAATCAGAAGAGTTCCTTTGATAATCCATAAAATATTTAAAATAATTTTAAATAACTTAAAGCAATAAGTTATTATTTAAACACCCTTTTATTTCACTTTAATTGAATACCACTTAAAATAATAACTTTAAAATCTCATTAATAATGTATTTAATAAATTTTAACACTATTATTATATTAATAAGTTAACTCCAAATTATTATAATATAATAATAATAATTAATTAACTTTAAAACGTTATTAATACAAAGATTAATCAACTTTAAATTAATATTAATATGATAATTAATTAACTTATTAATATAATTTTATAACTTAAATCAAGACAATTAAATAACTTTAATTAAAAATTAAAGTTAGTTAGACCACTTTAATAAATAATTAAATTAAACATTTTAAAACAATAATTAAATAACTTTAAAATAATAATTAAATAAGTTTAAAATAACTTTTAAGAATTATATTAATAAAATAATTAACTTAAAACCATTATTAAAACAATTATAAATTAGTTATTTCCTTTTAAAATATTATTACTAAATAATAATTATCTTTAAATCTTAAAATAAAAATAATTATTAAAATAACTTTCAAATCAATAATTAGCTTTTCAGATTCAAAGAAGGCTTAACGATCACCATGGTACTTAAACAAGCTACCATATTATTTAATTTAACATTTCAAGTTAATAACAGATATTTACGTAATCCACGACTATGTAAATAAATCCAACACTTAACCAACATTAGTTAAAATATCACTTATTCAAAGCGGAATATCAATTAACGATATATAATCGAATGTTCCAATCTATAGAATAGCAGAACGGGGATTTATTCTACTAATTAAATGTCAAATTAATTTAATTAGCGGAATGGGGTTTTATTCTGCTAAACCAATGTCCAATTACCATATTCAATCCAGTTTAACTCAATGGTAATTTATTTGGCCAAATAAATATCAATAATTAAGATATATAAATTTTAATCGACGTTATTATTAAAATAACGTGATTTAAATCTCGTCCGTTTAAATATTTCATAAATTTATATTTGTCTAAAGCTATCAATAAATTACACTATGATGTTGTTCTCATTCATACGAACCCATCACAAAAATCCGCGGAATAAACGGGTTTTATATGAGCGAGATATGGATTTTCAAAATTAACATGTTGACATAAACAATTAAAACAAAACAATGGATATATATTCTCACCCCACTAAAGCTTGGCCCAAAGCCCATAAATACCAGCCCGCACCTTCAATAGTGCTTTCTTCCTCTTCCCATCGATTTGCGGTTCAAATAGAGGGAATCATTGCGCACGTCTCCGCCGTGCACGTGCACCGAGCATCCAACCACCTACCTACCGAATCGAGACCACCAGCATACCCCACTTCGTCCCTCCATCTGCTCGCCACCCTCACCCAAGCCCTCGGCCCTCCCTAACAATATCCGATCGACTAACTCCCTTATCCAGGCAGAAAGAACGCGACACTTATAGTCACGAAAACCCACCAAAATTCGCCATGTGGTGATGCTCTCCACCCTGAATAAAACCCTACCTCCCATTTCTCCCATCGTCGACCAAAGCTAGTTAAAAACTGAACCCTAGTTTAGGACCTCCATCGATGGCCATCGCCAAAAGCTACCAAACTCACCCTAAAAATCCTACTTCTTCCTGCGACTCCAACGGCACAAATGGCAACGAACAATTCTTTCAAAATTGAGAGAAGTCGATTGTTGAAGTTCGACGTCAATTTCCTCCCTTTTACCGATTTAGGCAAATTCTCTCTTGTCTCTCGATGGAAATTCGAGCGGTTATTTTCCAAAAATAGTGTGAATCGAAACAAAAACATTTCATGTTGGAAGGTTTTGCTAACTGTAAATGGATTTAGAGAAATGGATTTTTGAATAAAGGAGATAGGGTTGTTTTCACTCATAGGAAAAAATTTAAAAAAATATATATAAATGAAAGAGAGAGCAAATGTCAGGAATGTGAAATCGCTGCTTTACTTTGATCTTTGTATATTACTATGCCAAAGAAGAAAAGAAAGAGTATGGGTAGCAGAACAATTAAACTTCCATGGCAGAATTTTTGTTCAAATATATAGAAGAAAAGTTTCTTAAGGCTAAGGAGATAAGCATGACAAATGATGAATTTTAAATGCTTAGCCACCAGAGATGTTGGTTGAGGTACATAGCAAGTCACCAGACAAGCCGCCAAAAGGTTTTCCAAAGGAGATGCCGGATCAAATGGAAGAGATTTGAAAAGATGCCGCCTTGTGTACTTGAACACATTAATATGTTTTAAAAGGTTTGAAGAAAAATAGACTTAGGTACCCCGCTACACAATATTGAATCCGTATACGAGCCGTGAATGACAGTAAATAAAATACGATCGCATACAGCATTGTAACATGGTCTCAAAACAACAATAAAATAAACCGATTATCAAATTCAGTTAAAGTTCAAAAGTACCAACGTTTGGCGTAAAATACGTCAAACGAAAATTCAATTATTTTCCAATTTAAAAATTATGGAAAAATTCTCTAAATTAAATTAAAATGACATCATCAGAAATCAAGTCTACATTTGAAACATAGATTTTATTACAATTTAAAATCAAATCCGAATATTTAAACAAATTAAATATTCAAATTCGAAGACCCAAAAATACAGGTCGTTACATGATCCGTCATTTCAATTTTTATTACATGGATGGATATATGTCATTTCAACCTATTTCCTAGTTCATTTCAAATAATACGAATGACAATTTATATAATGTCAAATAATAAATAGGGTAATAACAGGGATATATCCAAAATAAATAAACAACCATACATCCAACACCAATCAATAGGCGTACAATAACAATCAGCATCCAAATCAACCAATATATCACAACAGTTACTAGTTATCATTGTCGATGTTTAACTAGCCACTAAATTCAATATTAATTTAAAAGTCAATTTAATTCAATATAAAATTCAAATTAATATAAATGCCAATTTCAACTACCAAACAATAATCAATAAAATTTTTATCACTTCATGATTTCAATTTAACTAACATCAGAAAATTTAGTATTGCGTGAGTGGGTTTAATCACTCACCTTTGATTTATAGCCCATTAAAGATCCAACAAAATCCCAAAATCTCAACTGTCTCCAAATTCAACCAAACCAGTTTCATACTATCAGGAATTTCAATACGAGTCCAAAGGGAGAAACCGCGTGTGAATCGGAGCTCGTATGCAAAAGTTATTCACGTTAGGAGTTTTAAATTTTAATTGAAAATAACAAGGGCAAAATGGTAATTAACAATACCTCTCCCAAACCCTATGATTAACGAAACCCACACAGCTGCCTCTCTTCATTCACTTGCGGGCGTGCCTACATGCCACTGTGCCACAATCAGTCGCCACCATCACACTCGCCAGGACCAGCCGCCTCTCTTCATTCCAGTCTCCCCACGTGCTCCGCCGCCTATACACCTGCCAATTCTGGCGATCTCGTGCCGATCCAAGGTGATTGGCCATAGTGGATTGCCCCTACTTGTCATCCTCTATGTTGCAGCAACTTTCTATCGTCAATTGGTCGCAAATCCACCGTTAAATCCAATCCCTAAAATGAAAGGCCATAGACTTCTTCGCTAATTTCTGATCAAACCGATGCTCGATTGCAAAAATGAATTACAAATGCAGGTTTCATTTGGCGAGAGCTTCACGATGATATATAATTTGATAGGGTTAGAGCAGTTTGAATTTTTTGAATTGGATTTAAAATTGGAATTTAGGGTTTTGGGATACTCAACATTGAAAGGGAAAAGTTAGATCAGAAAATACGTATAGAAAAAAATAGATGAAGGCTGCTAAGGTTTCATAACAGCATATATATAGACCAAGATGAAACAGAAATAGATGGAACGAACACCGATTGGGCCAAAGCAATAACAAAGGCCCGAAAAGCCCGTTTCGTTCCCAAAACGAAAATAGGTCATCCCATATATCGAAATGTAGGTTTTTAATAATTTTAAACTCAATGAAACTAATTTCAAACCTTAATTCTATTGTATGTAGAAGTTA
Source organism: Allium fistulosum (assembly GCA_030737815.1). NCBI lineage: Eukaryota > Viridiplantae > Streptophyta > Magnoliopsida > Asparagales > Amaryllidaceae > Allium > Allium fistulosum. The sequence goes on from CM060905.1 coordinate 1,250,427,438, forward strand.
ACTTTAAAATCAAATTATATTTATTTTTACACGTTAATTAAAATGAATTATTATTAAACTGATTTAATCACTTTTAAATTCCAAATTAAAAGTTTTCTATCATCATTCTTGGTTAAACAGGAATTAATAATATTTTAAAATTAAATTTCCATATTAAATCCAAGATTTAAATATTAAGTTAATTCCAACATTTAATTACAACAGTAATAAAATCATAGTTCGTTATCTTTTAAATTTCAAACAAATTATTTTATTTTGATTTACCTGTTCTTTATATTAAATCAACAATTCCCTTATGTATAAATTAAATATAAGTTTCCATTTATTACACTCATTACTCTATAGTTGACGTCTTTTCTCATATTAATTGAAATATTTAATTACATTAAATTCCATTGATTTTCAAATTAATTACAAATGGATTTAATAATGAGATGAGAAATAAAACAACTGTTACGTCTTAGTAATGCCAATATATTAACTTATTGTTTACAATATGGGTTATAAATTTACTTACCAAATAATTGATTTCTTATTCTATGCTAAAACCAATTTCAATTAATAACATATGATTTCACCATTTAATACATCATTGATTTTATTCCTTATTAAACTTTATTATTACAATTAATTGAAATTACAATAAAACAGTTGTCAATTACATTCAAACAATATTATTAAATTTTATTCTAAAACGAGTTATCGTCTTCCATTTCATTAAAATCGGTTGTTTTAGGATTTTATCTTATGGTCAAAATTTATAATCTAATAAAATTCACGTTAATAAATCATAAATTTTAAATTCTGACAATATTAAATTCAAACGTCTTATTTCATTTAATATTTTTAATTGTCAAAAATACTGGTCGTTACATTCCACATCGGAACAAGGGATGGTTTTTGTGAAGTAGACCCTTTGAAAAAAATGGAATACCAATGTATGTAATGCTCTATATGATTGATGGTAAATTACTCATTACTATTAGGGGCACTAAGGAGTTACAAACGTGTAGTTGTTTGTAACAATTATAGAATGGCTCACAAAGAGTCTTAATAGGTTAAAAGTTAAATAGAAGATCTCATATGATGATGTGCAATTGGCTTTTGACTTGAGAATACCGTGAATTTCAAGTATCTAAACTATATTTTGATTATGGTCAATCACACGATAATGATGATCACATTAATGGGTTTAAGTTTAACCACTTGAAGTGAAACAAAATTCAATAAAGGGATTCGTCTCCTTTGAATAGGACGTTAATATCATGGTAATTGGCAGCCAATTTAAAGTCAAAGTCTTTAGTCAAAATAAATCGGTTAATTGAAAAACGTTATCAAATTAACCATGACTTTAATATTGGGCTTCGCAATTAACTACAGATATTAATAGAGTTTTGACCATTTGCAAAACTCTAGATATTCGTGTGATATAGTGATGATGAAAAGAAAACATGGACAATATATCGTTGCTTGAGGGCATCGCTTTAAAAGATAAGAAACTGGATTTTACTTAGATAGTATGTAAGCAACTTAACTCGTGCCCACTACCGTGCTTCGGCAAAGTTTTGTACATGCTATAATGTTTAAATTGTTTAAATATAGCCGAGGGCTGAGTTCACACCTGGGAATCACACAACTGCAACTCTCAACTTTTAACCCAAAAGTCGAATGAAATAATTAATGAAATTTATAGATTATTGTGTAAAAACTAATAATTGTTATATTAATCTATTTATTACTTTAATATTACTAAAGGAATGAATAAATAATTAATAAAATGTATAATTATTATATATTTATTTTATTATTTATGTAGGTAGAAAATGATATTTCTTAAATAATAAATATTGCATGGTTGTAAAAATAATTAATATCGATTAATAATTAGAGGACAAGCCATATTAATAATATTTAAATGGTTTATTATTTAATTTGGTTGATTGGCCTATTTAATAATTAAAGTCTAACCTATGGAAGTATATTAATAAGACTCTTTTTTAGCATCTGGTACTATATATAGAACATGGAGCCTCCAATTAACATATACTACTTTCCTTCCTCTTCATAAAAAATTATATCTTAATAGTGGACTTTGCATCTCCATCATTAAGTTAGAGAAGTGTTCTCTTTGAAGCGAAGTTGGTGGTTCGAGGTGTTATCATCCGGCTAGATTATTAAGTAAACCATATTTTCATTATTGTTTCCTAATATCTATATATAATGAGAATACCTTCATTTGAAGCTTTAGAAATTACGTTAATACCCTTGCTATACATTAATTAAAAACAAGACAACAGGAGGATGTTTTCGTTCTTGCTAAAAATAAAACTAATGCATTTTTTCTTTTACACGTCCAATCGGACGTATCATACGTACTGGTATATATATACACATATATATATATACATATATATACATATATATATACATATACATATACATATACATATATATATATATATATCTGTGTGTGTAATGTTTATATTTACAAAAAATGATATTTTGATTTAAACTTATTTAGACATATTTCACTATGTTTTAAATTTTGTAAATAATAATAATAATTCTCTATTATTCATGTTTATGCACGTACATTGTGCACATCATCCACAGCACCACCGACATGATCACTAAACACCGTCAGAGCTCCAAACGACTATGAGAATTTACTCGGCATAGGGAGGTTGACCAGTTGCTACAGTCTCGATGAATGGGAGTAAGTGCGATGGCGATAAAAAAAATCAGGGTTTCGGTAGTCGATGTTGATTGTCGGTTCAATGGTATGGAAAGGAGCATCATAAAGAGAGGAATATGGCAGTGGTGGTTTCATCTCCTTTGATGAACAAGCGTCGACTAGATAATTGAGCGAATTATTAAAGGCGACTAGGGTTTCTTTTATAAAATGAGGACGAAGGTAATATTATTTAAATGTCCTCGTTAAATTAAAAATTATAGTTTTAACCCTGAATTTTCAAAACTAAATAACTCTCACATATAAACTTTGTTTGACATGCAACTAGGTTGTTGAGTTTATATTACAATTTTGAACGCGTTAATATTATTAAATTGTATATTGTACACTTGTATATGACATCAAAAATAAGACATAAGTATGTTAAATTATTAGTCACATAATTGTATATTAACATAGATAACGTTATATATATATATTGATATTATTTGTCTTATTCGGACATTTATTATTTGGAGTTAAAAATTTACACACACACACAGATATATATATATATATATGTATATATATATCATTATATATGATAGTTATTTTATCACTAAATTTACATTTGAATACATGTTATTCAAATTGATAATTTCATTAAATATTTTGAATAAACAATAACATCGTAAATCAAATTAATATAATGACGGTATAACTAAAATTAAATTGAAATCATATCCAAACAGTAGAGACTAAATATGATTTAATATAAATTATATTATTCATGAACCAATTTTAGTTGGGATTGCACTACACTCCTCCGTTGTTTTGTAGAACCTGATGTTAGCTGATGTGATTGCTCCTTGGTCTTGTGTTGATGTTGGGTACAATAGCATTTTTGAGAATTCTGAAGCCCTTCCGGAATTGGATGTTAATGTTGGTTGTGAAAATGTTGGTTGCAATAGCATTTTAGGTGCGCTTTTTTTTGTGGGAGAGTTTGTGGAATAGATTCCTATTTTAGTTAGTGGCAATGCCACTAAAGATGTTCGACATAATGCTCCAATCAGCTCCTTCTCCCCTAGTTCTAAATCTTCTACTCCTGTGCTTATCAATGATCCATCTCTTGGTGCTAGGAATAATGGGCTTGCCTTTAAGTCTATTAGCGGACCAAGCTACGAACTCCTTCTTTCTATAATAAGAGAAGGCAGCAGATTAATGAAAATAAAGGAAGATGAAGGTTTGAGTTAAATTTTCAATTAAAGGTTTGATTTAACTTTTCAATTAACCATAGTATTTGTGTATATATTAAAGGAGTAGTAAATTTGATTTCTAAGTCACTATATCTATCATTCAAAAAACACTAGTTCATTTTATATAAATGATACAAATAACTAACATTAGTAAGTATGTTATAAACAAGGTTGGGTACTGTTGTAAATGATATGTATGACTATCCAAAATGTTCTTGTAGATTCTTGAAAAATTCCCTAACTACACTAGAAAAAAGGCAAACAACTATTAGTATACCATCATATTTGGCCAAATAATAAAATAAACTTGCTAATTTTCAGAAGTAGTAGTTTCCACTTGAAAAAAAAATTGTTTTCTCCTAAATCTTCTAGTGTTTGCATAATGGTACCACTATATAGCCAATCTCTTAAACACGGTAATGCTTCCACAACATCTTCTTTTAGTTAATTTCGATAATCTTCGAGTACTCTACCACCTATGCTAATAGCACTTTCTTAAGCTATGGTAGTAATCGATACTACCAAATTATATGTTGCCATCATAGATAAAATATGATACTAATACTATTGTGATTTCCATAACGAGAGTGTAACATCCCTGTTCAAATTAGAAATATTAATTTAAATAATTTATTGAACTTAATTCAATAAATTGAAATTTTGAATTTATTTGAGAAAATTGATTTAAGAACTCAAAATTGAAATTGGAATAGTAACTTTAAAAATCCAAATTTATCTTAAAATTATTTTGGTAAAAGCAAATTATTATTGTGGTATTTTTGAAATAAAACAATTAAATTATAATTGTTTAAAATTGAAAAGTGATACTTTAATAAAAGTAAAAATGTTATAGGATTGAAATAAATTTTTAACAAAACGCATCGAATGGATTTATAAACGAATGTAAAATGTTGTTTTAAAGTGGTTAGATTTAATAATAGGTTAAGGTTAGAAATTTGTAAATAAAAAAAATGAAATTAAACGGGGATAAACTTAAACTAAATCCTATCCTAAGTATACTATTGTTAATTTAATTCATTCATATTTTTAACCTACACCTGGATTTCATCTTTCACCACCTAAAGACTATAAATACCAAAACCCTTTCATAATCCACCTCCTTCATCCCATCAAAAGAAAATTGCATGTACTTCTTTATCATTCATTAGCAACTACGGCATTAATTTCCTTTCCTAAATCAAAAGGGGATCAAACAACATTGTGAATATAGATTTCTTCACCTATATTCTTTCAAGTTCAAGCCTTAGAACATGTTTTAGTGACTAAATAGATTCTAAACATAAATCCAATTTAGCTAATTTGAGTTTTGATTTATTCTTTAGTGTTCTAAAGTAGAATTATTAAGTTTAAGCCTAATAATGAAAATACAATGCTCATATGGATTTTATTTTGTTTTCTTGGTATATTTTATTTCTGGACAGCAATGAAATTTAATATGTTTGGGTTGAATTATGATGTCATGGAGTTATACTCTTGATTAGAAGCTTTAATATGATGTATAGGTTGAATTAAATCATTTTAATGTTATGCTTAAACATACCTTAAATTTTGGATGGAATTTAAGACGGTCCTTGTGGTGCAAAAATTAAGAAGAAACTAGTCATTGATCATATTAACTTGAAGTGGTGCAATATTTGGGATAATATGCAATGAAGTGTTATTAAGATAGAATATATTTATATTTAGAAAATATTTATTTTGATTTCATATGGGGATTAAAAATATAACAAAGAATAGAATTTTTATTTGGCCACTTGAAAACTATGATTATTTGAACAACAAGTTTTAATATTGAACGAAGTAAAGGTTTTTAAAAAAACTATCAGTAGTGATGTGCCAAAAACATCCCAAAACCAAGCCACAAGTTCTAGTAGAGGTCCCTTAAGTCGAGGAGGCAATCTAACTTGTTGCCAAGGGATTTACTGCCCCTGGCACAGCAGGTCAGACGTCTAACCTGGTAGGTCAAACGTCTGAGCTGCTACTGTTAGGGGCGGTGAACCCCTGGCAGCAGCCAGTCGAGCCAGTTTCGATCTCTCTTCATTTGTTTTGCTTCTTCGTTTAGTTTTTAAGTATTATGGCAACATTTTGATGTGAATTTGCAATCATTTTGAAGTTAGTTTGAAATCCTTTCCAATAGCCAAAAAGAAAGAAAAAAGACCTATACAAGTATTCAAATGGAAATGGATTTAGTTAGTGGAGCGCGCTTCGACCAGTTGGAACCCATTTTGCTTTTGTGTTGTGTGTTAAGGTCTTAAGGCATAGCATGGTACTAATTTGGAATCATTTTTGAATTAAAATGTAATTCATAATCCATATTCAAAACAGAATAAAAATGAAGATGTGTATGCCAAAGATTCAAAAGGAAATAGAAATGAAGATGGTGCGCATGAATGAAATCAATATAGGTCGATGTTGAAATCACCATATCATCTGAAAAATTATGATTTAGCAATCAAAATTAGTTTAAAACAAAGAACAAAGGAGATGTATTTTAATAATGAATATAAAACTATAAAACATTTAATCCAAAACTTGAATTAAATGAAATGATACAGGGCTTGAAATGAACCCAAGTTGAAGCCTTAAAAGCGACATGAAGAATCCAGAACGAACCGGAGTTGAAGGAGTAGCCTCATCGAACTGTACCAGGGAAAACCACCCTTATTTGCATCTGGTCAGATGTTTGACCTGACGGTTCAGACGTTTTAACCTGAGCTACCAAGGGCAGTAAACCCCAGCAATGATCTGATGTATCGATTCCCCTAACTCGCCCGTTTCGCTTGATTTCTTCTTCGCTTGATGTTGTGATCTCTTAACATGAAATTTAGTGATGGTTTAAAATTATTATGAAATTAATTTGAAATTATTTTAATTTCAAAGAAGAAATCAAAAGAAAGAAAAAGTGGGAAGTCGGACATTTGAAAATTCAACCAGACATCTGAATTTCCAATCAAATGTCTGACTTTTCAGGTCAGACGTCTAAAGTATAATTTAGACATCTGAATGAAATTTGATGTATAAATACAAGTTAATATTTGAATTTAAATAAAATTTGAATTTTTTAAATAAAATAAATAAAGGTGTTTAAATTGAAATTTTATTTAAACACCACTCGATCAATGATTTAGCTATATGAATGAAGTTTATATGAAGTGAATGCTTGTTTGACTTTGATACAAGAAAAGTTATCTTTAAATATTCCATTTACCTTTTTTATGTCATGCTTATAAAAATATATTTCATGCATTGATGCTATAGTTTGATGATGCACGTACAAGGCCTTTATTTGATCAAAATAGGATAAAAGTCATTTGGGAATAATTGACATTAGAGAAGGCAAATATTTTGAAAGATATAAAATTATCATTTGAACGAGAAAGGCGTAGGAATTTTTATGACTACTAGTGTGACGAAAGCCATATACCTTCGATGCTCATATAACCGAATAGTGCGTTGATGGAGCATCCAGTCGATGTAGATTAATTGTCCAAGGAAAGAAAAAGAAGTAAAGAAGAGGAATAGAAAAGAGGGGAAGAGAATAGAAGAGAAAGAAATACAACATCAAACAATCACAGAATCTGCCATATACCTCACATCGCTTCGAATAAAGTATAATAATCATCATAAATATAAAACAGGCAAGATAGTAGTAACTACATAAACCACAGAATTAGAGTACTGATATGCACGTAAATGTGCATATTTTTACCACCATATTTAATCTATCTAAATTAAATAAATGATCATATCAGGCATTATAACTTGTTTAAACCAAAATTCATATTATTTTCAAATCGTCACATATTCATCTTCATCCAAGGGCAAAATGGTCATTTTTGTGCATATATTAATTCGAAAAAAATTAATTGGAAATTTATATATATTTGTGTAAGAATTTGATCTCAAATAGGAGTGGTTTCATGAAGACACATGCATGCACAAGAGTGAAGAGAACAAATGAAGATGGAAATAATTCAAAGTGAAGATAATGGAGGACCCCACCTACCCACCTACCTTAATGTACAAATTAGAGGCTAATGCACATGCTTATGGAATTAATGGCTTCATGTACATTTAAGTGAGGGATTATTGAAGCTAATGATAACTTGGCCACCACACTTCCTACAAGGGCATTTTGGGCATTCCCCAAAATTATGAATTAGGGTTTAACACTTGTATAAATACCCCATATCTTCATGTAACCTTCCTCTCCTCCCTTAGTCTCTCTTTAGTTTAATTTAGGCTCACAAATAAAAGAAAGCTTCTCTTTTCTTTTCATGGCTACTTAGCCATTTTCTCTTTATGTATTTTTTTTATGCAACTTTAATACATTGCTCTTTTCTTTTCTTGTTTATTTCATTTCATGCTAGTAGTGTAGTTTGATTTTAATGCAAGTAGATTAGTTTTATTTCTTGTTAATTAGCTCTCCTTTTCTCTTCTTTCTCATTCATGTTGCAAGCTACTTGTGTTGTTATGATAACACAAATGAGAGGCTAATCCCTTCAATTTAGGGGTAATGAAGCCTCTAATCATGTAGCTTCAACATTTTGATAATTATTGCTCTCTTTTGTGCTTAAATGAATGTTGATGTGATTTATTGTTTCATATTGAATTTGATAGTCTATGTTGTTCATAACAAAAAGGCTATGCTTAAACAATCACAAACAAAAATTGCCTCTTCATCTAAATATGATTATGACAAAGAAGTGAATGTTGAAATTGAAATTTGATGGTCTATATTTCTAATTAATAGTTAATAGACCATACTTAAAATAGATTTTGCTTTCAACTTGTTGTCATTTTTCATGAGAATTAAAAATGGTTTAAAGGTTGTGTTATAGTTTGATGGCTTATGTTGAGCTAATTAATAGCACAAATGAGCCATACTTATGATAAACGCATCATTTAAACTCATTTATGACCAAAGAAGAGAGATCATAATTTCATAAATTGTTGAACTATATGATCTAGAGAGTGGAATTATCTCTAAATTGTCATTTAACTCTCATTTTTCTATCAATTTTCTTTTGCTAGTTTTTTACATTTTTAGCTTCACACTTTTCAACTTTGGTTAATTTAATTGAGTAGAAAATTTAAATCATCAATTCCCTGCGGATTGACCCGTATTCGCCACGTGCTACATTCGTACACCGTGCGCTTGCGGTTATTTTTAATTTAAATTCGTTCGACGATTTTCTAAACCGATAGAATTTCCGTCGACGAACAAGTACACATGCTTATACAGTCATAAAATAGTAATAGAGTTTATACAACCGATAAATAAACTCAACTGATATATTGTCTCAAATAATAGTAAGTTAACACAGTCAAGGCTCTACAGTGTCACACAGCAGAATAAACAATAATAAGCCCAAAATATAAATATGAGGAAGTGTCACCTTCTTCCAGTCCATGTGAACAGCTCCAAGTGCTGTTTATATCTGCTATGTAGTCTACTCATTTAAGAGTACCCGAGATAATAAGAAGCAAAGCATAAAACCTCGAGTCAGACAATAATTTGGTGTAAGCGATAAATAATCTCAAAACACCATAAAAGTTGGTATAGTATATGGAACAGAGGGTATAGAGAATCATACCTGACTCGTTCATGCATCCAAAGAGTTAGCACATGACCTTAAATATATGCTACTCTACATCATAGTCATCATGGATGTATTATACATTAAATTACTAAGGGTGTCTAGATATCTGCATCAATAATACCTACATCGTGTGTCATCCCTATGGTGATAAATAATCAAGCAAACATAGCATCCATCATGCATCCTCACATTCACTCACTCAGTGCGTTGGATATATGATACTCGTACAACCCCATCGCAATAGTTAGGGACTACTCAACATCCCCGATTTCTCAGTACTCGGATCCATACCACTCGTAGGCCAGGAACTAGACTACCGTCTGATAGTCCAGGGTACAACAGATCTAAACATCATGCGATCCAGGGGTCATTGTATCCTCAAGTGAAGTATCCAGGGGCCATCGTGTCCCCAACGGACATCATCACACATACCATTGCTTTACGAGTACACCTCAAAACCTATGAATATCAATGATCCCTTTGCACACGTCATCCATAGTAGAGCTCATCTTGGAACTATCCATACAGCTCCCGTCTGAAGTCGTCGCGGTTGGAAACTATTCTAGACAACCATCGTTAGTCATAGAATGTCATCGTGCATCCCATAACCTTCCTCCAACAGTTCCTTCCATCTGGCTACTCTGCATCTCAAAGTGTAGCTATCCATCATTGAAGCCATCACTTCCCATCATGGAATCATCATCGTCGAATCATGTAGTCATCGCATCGAAGCGTCACGTCTTCACTTCACCACCGAAACCACTCGTCGTAGAGCCATAACATCAAAATCGAAAGTTAAGCGAACCACTGCATCATGCTCATCAAAACCTTTTCCATCGTCCACGTCAAAATTGGCCTAATCGACCATCATCAATAGTAGTAGATATCGACTACTCCAGAGTAGTCGATAATGACCACTTTGGTCATATACTTAGCCAAAAATGGCTAAGCACAAACCAAATGAAAACGTCTGACATCTATTTCGAAAACCGAAGCACATCTCGAAATCCATCTTCCATCTTTAGATCAATCGGCATGAACGAAACTCTATGCACGAAATTCTACCATATGGGATATTTCTAACACTATACCGCCTTCGATCAGCATTTTCAACCAAACGAAGCAAACAAGCATACATGCAACCTACAAGCATCAAACATCTATAATTTCCTGCATATATCTACAATAACATAATACAATGCATCCAAGCAACCAATGTGGTATTAATACCAAAAACGGCCTAAGTCTATAAATATCGTCATAATAGTGCGTTAATGGAAAATATGTGTTATTTAATTTAAAATTATTTGAAAACACTTTTAAATTCTTTTATAAAATAAGATGTAGATTTAAGAATTTTAGAAATCATATTTTAAAGTTAGAAATCATTTCAAAACGTCGTTTTATACTATACTAACAATCATAGTACAGTGAGGGGAATATCACCCATCTTAACAAAAACTGACCAATCCGACGTCAAGTCGTAGAGCTCTCCATCACGAGCACAACGCAAGAAAGTGCGTCCAAAACGGACCTCGTTTGCAAAAGATATGGATTGTATAAAAAAACCAATATATAATTAATTCATCAACCTAACTAGTAGTTAATTAATACTAATATACTTTCATAATTACCTTTGCCAATTTCATAATTCATGCTGAGACATATCATTCTTCACCAACCCTCTTTCTCTCTCTTGTAAACACTTTTATTTATTTCCCTGAATGCGGCTTTCCTCCAACTTCAACTTACCATGCTCACTCGACTTTCATCCAACTTCACTTCGCCGACTGCCAAGCACCACCGCCTACTCCATCACTGCACTGTCCAGCTCAGCCAGCCACTGCCCTAGCCTCCAATTCCGGCCACCGCCTCTGATTTTCTACGTCAGTTTTCATGTTTCATTTTTTTTCGCTTCACTAACACGTGAACCACACTAGGATGCACCGCACTGCCTGGACACCACGCACACCTCCTAATGCCTCAACACTGCTCATCCTTGTCTACTCCGCCATCGCATTAGCCGCCACCACCAGCCGCCGGCTCCGGCCCCACTTCGGTGATAAAAATGTAAATAAAACCCATTTTATCTCCTACCTTCTCATCCTTGCCACCTCCTGCACGGTTATTTCCAGTCCCCACCTTCTACATTTTCGGACTCCTCTCGCCGACACAAACAAACCTATACGAACAATTTCCCATTCGGTTCTCCTCCAAAACCTCTCTCTTCACCGGATTCACCATTTCCGACCACCACAATTAGAGCTAAGTTAATCCATGGCCATGGATGCATAGTCCTTGGAAAAATATAAAGATTCGAATTTTATTTTATCGACGGTGCTTGTTTGACTGAGAAAGAAGAGGAGAAATATGAGTGGGGAAGTGGGTTCCCATGGAAAAGAGAAAATAACATGAAGGAATGAGATAATGCGGCCACAAAGGAGATGTGAATATTTATAATGTAGGGGTCGGGTTAAGGATGGTGTGTACCCCTTTTTCCCCAATTTTTGAAATTCTAACGCATGTTTTATGCTTGTACGGTTTATAGGAATTTCCGATTGCGACGATTCTTCGAGCACGTGAATGGTTACATTTTTTCCCATTCCAATGGCACAAGTTTCATCGAAATCTAAGACTATTCCCCAGGATGCTATTTTTAGACCTTTTTAAGTCGCATGTGTCGTCGGAACTTCCGATCTCGAAAATTTTCCACTACATAGCCCATGCACTTTCTCTTTGACCCCGACACCTTTTTCCATTTGTCCGAATTCTTCGGTGCGTCGGTGCACGTATATCGACATAATACGTGTAACTACTGAAAAACACCAAAAAATAAATCAGGGTCAAAATCGTCCAATAGTATTTTACGATCCTCCGATATGTAAAATACGGATCATTACAACTAGATGCTAGCTCAATCCTAAAGAACTGATTGGAGGATTGACACCGAAATTGTGATGGCCTTGTACCTCGTTACTCTATCCAGAAGATCTGTTGCATGGACATTTGCTGAAATTTTAAAATTTTCGAAGGCGTAGAGAAAAAGAAGGGAAATAACACCATAGATGGAAACTTGAACTAGGCTATAGCACGGGTAAGATATATCACATCTCTATATGCCAGAAGGGCAGGTGCAACTAAGGGGTCATGTAAAGTGCACTCACATTTGGTTGGAAGTAGTGGGTGAAAAGGACCATATGAGATTTCCGAGGTAGATAGTCTAGTAGAGGGTAAATCCACCTACGAAGTTTAGCAACGTGAAATCCTACTAGGATTCACAATAGAGAGGATGATTTAACCCTCTTATAAGAAAATGAACAATGTAGAGGATGATTTTTCCCTCTCATAAGAAAAGTACAACAAGGAGGATGATTTAGCCCTCTCGTAGGAAAAAGTAGAAAATGCCATATCTTGATAATGAATGTTTTGAGCAATGGTTTGTATCTATAAAATGAAAAGAAACTCATATAATGTGGATAGATTGTGTTATTCCAGTTGAGTAGAGTTGCAGCTGTGAGACATGATGAATAGAGCCATGACACATGTGTTATTACGAATTTATTGAAATGGGTTATGGGTGTGAGTGACCATATGTGTAACTTTTTTGAAACATAAACCCAATATGACACTTTTACTCATCTTTTCTTTTGACTATACTCATAGATAGATTTCTAGACTGACTTGAGGTTTTGTTTTGCAACATTTCCTTAGGTCAGACCGAGTTTTGTTGTTCTAGGATGATCATTCTAGCATGATTTACCATTAACACTTTGGGAGAAGTAGTAGACGAGATTTCCCATAGCATTTGTTTTGTCAACCTTACATTTGTATAGGAGGACCACACCTGCACTATTCAGCTTGACCTGCATTGCATTGTCAGGAATATATGGAATAGGAATGTCACCAAGGTGTATTTGGAGTCTGTTGAGCTAGAGTAGTCTTATTTGTATCATTGTGTGTGTGTAACTCTTTAGTCAGGCATTGTTTTTATTAGCAGAAATATTTGTCTGTTGAGTTCTATTGATGTAGATAGTGTGACATCTTGGAAACGCATATGCATGTATTTTAGTTTGTTATGTGTAAATATGTGTGTGTGTGTGTGTGCATTGTTTTGTTGTGTTATGATATGAGACCATTATTTATGTGTTCCTGAAATGTAACCAATACAAATTCTTGAACTCGTGTACATTGCTTTGTGTTGAGATGAGAAACACATTATTTCAGACATGTTCAGGTATTATGACGTACTCGTGTTGACTCAAAGTAGTGTATGCTAGAGATCGCTCCTTCTGTGCCCCTTGATCCGAGCTATCGGACGGTAAACTCTCCCATATAATTAAGTCCGTGGAGCTAAGGCATTACAGCTTGGTATCGAAGCCAATATTCATTGAGGTTGAAAAGAATTTGCATAAATCAGAAATTAGAACACATTTGACTATGGAAGAGTAAGATTGGGTTAATACCCAGTCTGTATGACCTAAGTAGAATTGGGGATAACTCGTGTATGTGATATACGAGTTTCAATAAGTGTTCCAAGGAGAAACACTAGGATAATATTTAATTAAATATTTGAATTATATACGTAATTGCTAGAAAAAATTTCATAATATATTACCTAACATTTATTTAATGAAGTGGTAGATGTTGATTAGCATAAATTGGTAGGACCAGAAAGACCAAGGGTTAATGCATCGGCTGATCCATCTAGTGGTTAGGCAAATGATTCCGGCAATCCTAGAGTTCTTCTGACCATGGACCAATGGATGGAGGTCATGAGACATGTATAAAAAATATGGGAGCCATCGAAGCTTAGAATCTGAATTCAAATCCTCAATAGGAATTCACTAAAATCCGCAGTGATTATAAAGGTCTTGGAGGCAAACTATTTTTAGGAAATGAAGGAGAGTACATGCATGGTTGAGAACGTGTGGAAGAATGTTTAGAGATTTAGATCTGTTAGACTAAGAAAAAAGGAGGCTGGCATCACGTCAGTTACAAGCCAGCGCATTAGACTAGTACGATGCCATAACCACGACAATGCTAAAATAAGACATTAAGTGGCAAGATTTTAAAGATCTCTTTAAAGTACACTTTTTACCAGAAGCTGTAACGACCCATATTTTTCGATAACTAAAAATATTAAATTAAATAATATTTTGAAATTCAATATTTAAGAGAAATTAAAATTTATAATTTATTAATGAGAAAATTAACTTGAATATGATTTAATAATGTTGTTTGAATGTTATTGACAATTATTTTAATGCAATTTCAATCAATTGAAATTATCGCAAAGTTAATTTGGTTATAATTATAAACAAGGAATTAAAATTTGTAATTAATGGAATTAAGGAAATTGAAATATTATAACTAATATGGATAAGATGATAACTGAAGAAAATGAATGCAATAAAATGTAAACTAGTGTTAATTATATCCATAAGGTTATAGTTGATTTAATAAAAAGAGTGTAAATCAAATTTAAAGATTAATTGAAATTAAATTATTATTAACTAGGCTTATTTTAGTTGTAATTGGAGGCTAACATTTATTTAATGTTAACTTTTGAATTTGACATGGAAATTTTATGTTAAAAGATTATAAATGTCTAGGTAATCAATAATGATAAAATTGTTAACTTTTAAAATTTGAATTTAAAATGGTTAAGCCAATTTAATAATAATTTATTTATTTTACGTGAAAATTTACCATTTTGGCCACTGTCTTGGATTCGACGAAACTAGTTTCATCGGATCTGTAACATTGAATTATTGTAGGATTTCAAGTTTCGTAGCGATCAGAATTGTCGTTTGATCGTGTGGGCTCGAAAAGCGTAGAAATCAATTTAATGAATTCAATTAAAATCATCTGATTTTAAATGCTAACTTCTGTATAGAATGGAAGTAGGATTTGAAACTAGTTCCATTGAGTTTAAAACTATCAAAAACCTATATTTTAATATATTAGATGACGCATTTTCGTTTCGGAAATGAAATGGGCTTTCGGGTCGTTATTATCGTTTCGAACCAATTCGATATGTCCATTTCATTCTTATCTATCTTTTCCCATATAAATAGTTTCTTCCTAACCCTAGCAGCATTTTTATTCCTTACTCATGTACGTACAAATTCTATCTGTTTGTTCCTTTCCTCTTTCTTAATTGCAGAACGTCAAAACCCTAAAATTTAATTTCAAATTCAATTTCAAAATTCAAGCTCTCCAAACCCTAGCAAATTATATATCATTGAAAAGCTCTCAACGAGCGCAATCTAATGCTGCAATTCATTTCTCGATTTGAATCATGGTTTGGCTAAAAATCGACAATCTTTCTCAGCCGTCCGTTTCTAGGGTTTTTGATCCAACGGTGGATCGTCGATTTTACGACGATCAGAGGGTATGGGGTTGTAGAGATCGTCAAGTAGTGTGCATCGGTGTGGTTCATTTGGGTTGCAGGCTGTCAGATCACCAGAAATTGGCGAAGTTATAGGGGCGGTGACATGGTTCCTGGAGGCAACCAGAGGTGGTCGCACCACCATAGACAGGCGCGCCTCGGATGGAGGATGTGGCGGCAGTCCCTGATTGAGGCGTAGATGTGCGAGCAGGCAATGATTATTGCTTGAAGACTGGTGGCATGTTTCGTGCTGTGCGGCATGGTTAGGGTTAGTAGAGGTGATCGTGTTTTATTTTTATTTATTTTATAATATAAATCGTATAACTTCTTATATCTATAACTTTTTCATACGTGCTCAGATTCATGCGCGGTTTTCTCCGTTGCGATCGTATCTAAATTCTCAGAGATTATAGAATTGGTTTGGCTGCATTCTGAGACTGTTAGAATTTTGGACTATATTTGGTTTTTAAATCGACTAAAAATCAAAGGTGAGTGTTTTAACCCACTCACAACTACTAAATCATCCTATGTTAGTTAAATTAAATTTATGATGTGATTAGAAATTTATTGGTTGTTGTTTGGTATTTTAAATTGTCATATAAGTTTAATTTGAGTTTATTTGAATTTAACTGAATTAATATTGAAATTAATTGCCAGTGAAATGCCTGATAATGATGACCAGTTTATTTGTTGTGATTTATTGGTTGATTTGAATATCGTTTATGTAAAGAAAAGAAATATCGTTTATGTAAAGAAATTAATTTGTTCTCATTTTCACATCATTTATGTAAAGAAAAGAAATATCGTTTAATCTTATATAACAAAACCAAAGAATATCATGATTTTGCACAGTCCAGGTTTGGTGATTACAATAGATTTTCAACTTATATTGAGCACTTATGACTTAAAATTAGGTCTTTACCCTAATTTTGTTGATTTGGTTCAAAAGAAAACTAATCAAATCTACCTTTTATATTAATGTTGCTAAAGTAGGTTCTAAAATGCCTTGATTTAGCTGTTGTAGCGGAAACAGCAGCGCTTAAAGCATATATATTATTTAAAAGCGCTATATTAAAAAAGTGTAGCGATCGAAGAGCGCTATGTACTATAACTGGGATTTTGCAGGGCTTTAGCGTGGCATTAACTTCATAGGATAAAACAATTAAGAAACAAGTGTGTTCCGTTGGTAAAAATTCAGTGGTCAAGTAACTCCAAGGACTGTATTTAGGAAATAGAAAAGTAGATTAGAAAAACACATCCCGAGTTATTCTAGACACGATGGGTATGTGTTTAATTTATTTAAAATATCTTGTTTGTTTTATTTGGCAAAATTTTCATGCGTGCTTGATATGCATTGCATCATTGCATTTGGTTAATCATGTGACTAGAATTGCTATAATACCCTCCAATAAATTGCGATGATGCAATTTCTTCAAGGAGGGGAACCTTTAACATCCTTGTTTAAAATTAGAAATATTAATTTGAATAATTTATTGAACTTAAATTATATTTTTTATTTATTTGAGAAAATTGGTTTAAAAATTCAAATTTGAAATTGAAATAGTACTTTAAAAATCCAATTTTCATCTGAAAATTATTTTGGTAAAATAAATTGTAGCTTTTATATTTTGGAATTTTTTTGAAAATAAAACAATTAAATTATAATTGTTTAAAACTTAAAAGTGATATTTTAATAAAAGAAAAATCATTGTAAGAATGAAATGACATTTAAATTAAACGCCTCGAATGGATTTTAAAATGAATGTAAAACATAGTTTTAAAGTGGTTAGATTTAATAACAGTTAATGATATAAATTTATAAATAAAAAGAAAATGAAAATAAAAGGGGATAAACTTAAACTAAATCCTTCCTAAGTGTACTCATGTTAATTTAACTCATTCATATTTTTAACCTGCACCTACCTTTCATCTTTCACCACCTAAAGCCAATAAAATTCAAAACCCTTTCGTAATCCTCCTCCTTCATCACCTCAAAAGCAAACTATGTATACTTCTTTATCATTCTTAGCAACTAGGGAATCAATTTTCTTTCCCAAATCAAAAGAGGATCAAACAAGGATGCGAGTATAGATTTCTAGTACACCTATATTCTATCAATTTTAAGCCTAAGAACATGTTCTAATGACTAAATAAATTCTAGATAGAAATCTAATTTAGCTAATTTGAGTTATTTTTTGATGTTATAAAGTAGAATCATTAAGTATAAGCTTGCTAATGAATATACAATGCTCATATGGATTTTATTCTATTTTTTTGGCATATTTTATTTCTAGTTTCTAGACAGTAATGAAATTTAATATGTTTTGAGCTGAATTATGATGTTATGGAGTTATACTCTTGATTAGAAGTTTTGATAAGACATATATGTTGAATTAAATCATTTTAATGTTGTGTTTAGACATACCTTAAATTCTGGATAGAATTTACGAAGGTTCTTGTGATGCAAAAATTAAGAAGAAACTAGACATTGATCATACTAACTTGAAGTGGTGAAAAATATGGGATGATATGCAATCATGTGTTGTTAAGATAGAATATATTTCTACCTGTAAATATTTCTATTGATTTTGTATGGAGATGGAAAATATAAATAATGAATAGAACTTATATTTGACCACTTGAAAACTATAATTATTTGAACATCTAGTTTTAAGATGGAATGAAGCAAGGTTTAAGCAAACTATCACTAATGATGTGTCAAAAACATCCAAGACCTAAGCCAAAAGTTCCGGCAGAGGTCCCTCAGCAATAGGTCAAACGTCTGAGCTGCTACTGTCAGGAGCAGTGAACCCTTAGCAGCAACCAATCGAGACCATTTTAACCCTTCTTCATTTGCTTTGTTTCTTTGTTTAGTGTTTAAGTATTATGGCAACACTTTTGCAATCATTTGAGGTTAGTTTAAACTCCTTACCAAGATTCAAAAGAAAAGAAAAAATGAAGTTGTGTTTGCAAATATTCAAAAGGAAATGGTTGCAGCTAGTCGAGCACGCTTCGACCAATTCGAACCCGTCTTGCTTTTGTGTTGTGTGTTAAGGTTTTAAGGCATACAGTGGTACTAATCTGGAATCATTTTTGAATTGAAATTAAATTCATTATCCATATTCAAAAGAAAATAAAAATGACGATGTGCATGCCAATGATTCAAAAGGAAATGGAAATTAAGACGGTGTGTGTGTGTGTATGAAATCAATATTGGTTGATGTTGAAATCTCCATATCATCTGAAAGCTTATGATTTAGCAAGCAAGATTGGTTTGAAATGAAGAAAAAAGGAGATGTATTTTAATACGAATACTAAACTATGAAATATTTAATCTAAAACTCGAATTAAATGAAAGGATATAGTGGATGAAATGAACCGAATTTGAAGCCTCAAAAGTGAAACGAAGAAGCTTGAACAAGCCAGAGTTGAAGGAGCGGCTTCACCTGCCTATGCAAGAAATTTATCATCCCTATATGTATTCGGTCATATGTCTGAACCAAATGCTTTAGTCATCCGAACCTGAGCTGCAAGTGGCAGTAAACCCCTGCTAGTGATCTGATGTATTGATTTGCCTGTTTCATTTCATTTTTTATTCCTTTGTTGTGATCTCTTGATATGAACTTCGCTGATGATTTGAAATTATATTGAAATTAATTTAAATCAATATGAAATTATTTTAATTTCAAAAAAGAAGAAAGAAGAAAGAAGAAGGAGGAAGTCAAATGTTTGAAAATTCAACCCAACGTCTGAATTTCCAATCTAATGTCTGACTTTTGAGGTTAGACGTCTGAATTATAATTTAGAAGTCTGAATAAATTTTTTGATGTCTAAATGCATGTTAATATTTGAATTTATTTTAGATAAAAGAAATAAAGGTGTTTAATTTGAAATTGAATTTAAACACTACCCTATAATTGATTTAGCTATATGAATGAAGTTTATATGAAGTGAATGCTTGTTGGACTTTGATACAAGCAAAGTTATCTTTAATCCATGTAACATTACATGTTGTGCTTATAAAAATATATTTCTTGTATTGGTGTTATAGTTTGTTGATGCACGTACAGGGCCTTTATTTGATGAAAATGGGGTAAATGTTAATTTGGAATGATTGACGTTAGAAAAGTCAAATATTTTAAAAGATATAAAATTATCATTTCAAAGAGAATGACATGGGAATTTTTATGACTATTAGATGTTAGCTCATCCTAGCGGACTAATTCTAGGGTCATAACCCGCATCGTGATGAAATTGTCCCTCGTTACTCTGTGCAAACGATTTGTTGCTTGGACATTTTCTAAAATATTTTTGGAGGCATAGTACAATGAAGGGAAATAGCACCAAAAGTAGAAATTTAAAGTGAGATATAGCACAGGTAAGATGTATCACATCTCTAGATGCTAAGAGAGTGTGACGACCCACATTTCGGAGGGTTTGAATTGACAAATATCCACATATGTCCAACCCAAACAATCCGAAACATAGATAGTCAATAAGGTTAATTAAGAAAAATAAAAGAAGAAGAAAACAAACACAGAATCTTACAGTGGAACGATAAAATATAATAATCAAATAAACAGTTCATGAAGCTGTTTATATTATACATTTGATTATAATTTATACAACATTTATCAGAGTTATATATATACAACAGGAATAAATAAATAATGCAGCAAACAACATGATGCAGGAATTATAATAGTAATAATATACCAAGTCTTCGTCCTCCAAAAGAATGAACTTCAATGCGCTTAAAAACTCAGGGCGGACCCAAGCGTAATGAAAAGACAAAACACTCGAGTAAGGACTAAAATATTCTTATGTGAGTCAAATAAATATCGCATATAACATGAGCGTAATAGCGTCAGAGATGTTTACGGAATTTCACATCTCATATCCAGTGTATAACGTGCGTGCAATAACTCAGGAGATGTTACAGGATTTTCCATCTCTTAAGAATCCGTCAAAATATTTATATGTAGTAATATACGCTATATATGTAGTGTCTATCAGTAAAGTATAATATTGAAAATAGCGTTTAAGCATTACCCATATCCCCATTAACACATTTTTTATAGGCATCGCAGTCTATACAGTACTGTAAACTCCACCGTAAACTGGTGGGCTATCAAGGAGCACTCCATAGGTACGACACAAATCAAAGTCGTAGTGGGCGCGATTAGGGATAATATGACAAGGGACACGAGGCTATACCCACGGTAGGATTCTACCGAATTGCGGAACCAAGCTGGTGGTAACGCATAGCCGCAGCTACCGCCCACCTCGAACAACACTCCCATAATCAAAGGTGGCCACCAATCCATCATAAAAGTAAGAGATATGGTATCGAAGAGATGTAACGATCCATAATTTAATCACTTTGAACTTGAATAGTCGGTATGTTTTTAAATGATTAAATAATGGATTTTATATCTAGAATAAAAATTTGGATAAAACGTCTCAAATGGATTTTTTAAACTGATGTAAAATGTTAGTTTAAAGATGGTTCGAGTTATAAGGCGGTTAGGGGTACCAATTTATTTAAGAATAAGTTTTCCTAATAAAACAGAATAGTATAATTACTTGCCTAATAAAACAAGAAAGAAATATTAATCCTGCCTAATAAAACATAATAGTATAATTACTTGCCTAATAAAACAAGAGAGAGTTATTAGCCTTGCCTAATAAAACATAATGGTATAATTACTTGCCTAATAAAACAGAACAGTATAATTACTTGCCTAATGAAACAAAATAGCATAATGATTATTATATTCCATGCGGATGGTTGCCATTGAATCAAAATTTGGTCGAATCAGGTTCTGCCATGCGGATGGTTGCCATTGGACCAAAATCTAGTCAAATCATGTTATGCCATAGTTGATAAGGAGGATTCCTATTGGACCAAAATGTGGTCGAATCAAATTAAGCGATCAAGATGTTTTCTATTGGACCAAAATGTGGTCGAATCAAATTAGCCATCAAGATGTTTTCTATTGGACCAAAAAGTGATCGAATCAAATTAGGCCATAAGGATGGTTTCTATTGGACCAAAATCTGGTCGAATTTGGTTAAGCTATAGGAAATGACTAAAGTACCCTTCTCTTCACCTATAAATAGCCAAGTCCATATCTCATTTTAATTCATTCACAAACTAGAGAAAAGAACTAAAATTCATTATCAAAGGTGAAGTATTCCAAGTCTCCATAAAAGCAAATAGGATGTGAGTATATTCCTTGTTTTCATAGTTTAACGGGTATAACTTATTTTGTGAGTATATTCCTTGTTTTCATAGTTTAGTGGGTAAAACTTATTTTGTGAGTATAATTCAATTATTTTACGATGAGTGTAATCCTAATCTCTTTCCTTTGACTCATTCACATTTTAATAAATGTTGTGTTAAATATTGATTGTAAATTGTTAATAATAATGTGTCTGTTATTATTCTTGCTTGGTTGTTTGATTTGTGCTCGGCCAGTTTATGAGCAATAACCTTGACATTTAGTTAAAGGCAACTTACACCACCTTTTAACTTAGGATTGACATATAGTGACTTTTTGGTTAAAAGGAAATAACACCCCTTTTAGCTATCTCATTTGATTAAGAGGGAGCTTCAC
The DNA here is from genome assembly GCA_030737815.1 of Allium fistulosum. NCBI lineage: Eukaryota > Viridiplantae > Streptophyta > Magnoliopsida > Asparagales > Amaryllidaceae > Allium > Allium fistulosum. The sequence continues at coordinate 1,250,450,000 of CM060905.1, forward strand.
CCCTCTTGGTCGTATTCTTCTTTAACGATGATGGGTTTAAGTTATGATTTGAATGGAAGTTTTAAATCTTGGTTTAAAGTATTTTAAAGGAGCCTAGAAATTTATATAATTATTAAATGGGTTATTTTTGGAAAGTAAGTAGCCCTATACTTGGCACTAAAAGCCGATGAGTAGGTTGATCCTCTATTTATAAGATCTAGAACCGAAGTGTCTAGGAAAGGCTAGGAGCAACCAGTGCCCTGACTTACCTGGCTTTGTTTCTGGGCGAGGGATAGAGTGAGTCGAGAATATCGGAATCGTGACAAGTGTAGGAGATTTGATTTCCATAAATGGTCTTTATAATTATGATGGTATAAAAAACATTCGCCTTTCTTGTAGACAATTGTTTTTGGAACATTTAAGTATGCTTTTGAAATATGAAATCTCCCAAATGTTTTGTGAATATACTTATACCGATGAGATAAGTATATGTATATTTTCCAAGCAATGAAAAAGTATAAGATTTAATTTCCATATATAATCGTTTTGTTATCCCCGATAGTTGATATCTTGACTATCAATTTCGATACCCTTCTTCCTTTTGTTTTGTTTCGTTAATCTAAGACGATTTGTTGCTCATTTAGAGCACCAATATCCTTTATTGGAATGACTAAATAAAGAGCGAGTGGAGGCCAAGCTATGTGGGGTTGCTCCCATTAGGGTATTGTCACATCTACTCTAGATTGGTTTCGGTTGTATGCGCACGGAGATGTGAAATACTCGATACTCGGTAAGGTTGGCGGGGTCCGGCTTGGAGGTTTCCGAGAGCCATCGTAGTTCTCATGTACATTTTCTAGAGGTATACTTTCGATAAGGAGGGCGCACTCTCCTAGTCATTGTTGGAAATATTCCTTTTCCTTATTTTTGATTCAAATCTTTGGACGATTCTTTCTTAATTGCATCGGGAAGCGTCGTGCGCTCTTCGCGATGTTTAATTATTTGTGTCCATTCTTTTATGCTTGGATGTTGTCCTTCTGAGGGGAAACCCGTTCTGCATTTTTGCGACGTGGTCTCATCGGTTATTTTGTGTGTTCTATTTTTTTTATTTGGAGTTTACTCATACCAGACTTATTGTCTGACCCAAATTGTTTGTTTTCCCTAAACTCTCGAGTACTCATTTATATTTGAGTAGTCCGAAAATAAAAGGTTTCTTTGGGCTCTTTTGGATGGTGGACGAGCAGGAGGCTCCTTATCTATCTAGCTATTTATTTCCCCTGTTATGAGATGTTGGCTCTATGTATGTATATTTAAAGGCAGGTTGTTATAACTAACTAGACTGATAGTAGTACTTTTGTTGTATCTTTGATAACTCCATGTTGGGAGTAACCTTATGTACTGTCTTATTTTATGCTATATATTTCACCGTTCCATTGTGAGATTATTGTTCTGTTCTTATATTTTACCCTATGACAACTCGTCTTTCATATACTTGGGCAATGACACATGAATACCATGGATGTATTAAGTGTCGTTCTCAGGGTTCAGAAAGGTGGGTCGTCACAGTTGGTATCAGAGCTTCGGTTGAGCGAACACCTTGGCCTGATTGGGGTACAACTCACTAGAGATAAGGTAAGTGATGCCCTAGAATGAGTTAATCTTGAGAGAGCGTATTTGTAATTTTTATAATAATAATATGTATCCTCTAAAGTCTAGTTTTAGATCCTCTTGTGTTATTTTCTTAAACCAGTTTAATCCAATTTTTGTATTCTAAAGAAACCTGTTATTTGTTCAGATAATAGAAAATGAATACAAGAAAAGGAGGAAGGAGAGGATCTGGAACTAGCACGGCTACCAATGGTAGGGTACCTATAAATGCTACTATGTCAGCTGTAGATCTGGTAGAGGAAATGTTAGTGCAAGTTCAGACCCCTATGAACTTTGCAGCTTTATGTAAGAATTTTACCACTTTGGGTGGGAAAACATTCTATGGGACTGAAGACATTCTTGGAGTGTAGATGTGGCTTCGAACTTGTGAAAGAATATTTGGAGATCTTCGGTTGGAAGATGAGGAGAAACAGCTGTTGGCATCGCGACAACTTCAAAAGTCGACGATGGATTGGTGGGATTCAGAAACAGCTAGTACTCCGGAGGGGGAGTTTTCTTGGGCCCAGTTCAAGGAAGTTTTTGAAGCACAGTTTATTCCAGAAGTCGAAAGAACTCAGTTATTTAGAAGTTTCATTGACTTAAAGCAGGGTGATATGACGGTGTCGCAGTATGAGCATAAGTTCAATGCTTTGTCCCGTTTTGGACTTGGATTGATAGACACACCGCTTAAGAAAAATGAAATGTTTGTGAATGGAATGCGACCAGAGTTTCATCGTGAAATGACCAATCATCTTATGAGTACATTCACCAACATAATTAGCATGGCTTTGAGGTTTGAGGCTGTTGATATTAAGGAAGGAGTCCAGAAGGGTGCATTTCCAGTAGTAAGTGCCAAGCCTTTATCGGTTATACCAGTTGAAGGAAAACTAAACTTTAAGCATAAGTTTAAGGGAAAGAAGCAGGGTGCAGGGAAGAAACCCAAAGATGGCGCTCAAGCACAGAAGAAGCAGACCAACTTGGCCAACATTCTTTGTTTCAAGTGCAATAAAATGGGCCACTTTGCAAATCATTCCCCAACTGCCACATGTTTTAATTGCGGCCAGCCAGGACATATGAAGAATGAGTGCCCTTTTCCTAAAAAGGGATCTCAAGGACAGACTTTTACCATTGAAGAGATACCATCCACTTCTTCAGATCAAAAAGGGAATCAAGTGTTGCAAGGTACATTATCCATCTATGATATTGCTGTAAGGATGTTATTTGATACAGGAACTTCCCATAGTTTTATTTCCTTTGATCTAATGAACAAAGTAAACCTTAAATATGTAATCATAAGGAATCATCTTTGTGTGTCAAACCCAATTGGAGGTCCGACAAATCTTGACACTGTGTCTAAATGTACCTATTTCTTGTCAAAATCATCTCTTTCCTTTTGACTTATTTGTTCTTGGGTTTATGGGTTTTGGAGTGTTGCTGGAAATGGATTGGTTATCTAAGTTTAAAGCTGTCTTGGATTGTGGTAGAAGGCTCGTTAGAGTTAGTGATGCAGGAGATGTTGGTGTTGATAGTAGTTGTGAAGAGCCTCAGAAGTTAATGAGCGGTTTTCTCTATTCACTCGAAGTGGCTAAAGCGGAGCTAGAAGATGTGCTGGTTGTTTGAGATTTTACAGATATTTTTGATAAGGTGCAAGGTTTACCTCCTCACCGTGAAGTCGAGTTCTGTATTGATTTGGTTCCAGGAACTAGACCTGTTGTACAACCCTTATGAAGGATGGCTCCAAAAGAGAAGAGGGAGTTAGAAAGGCAGACTTATGACTTGTTGCAGAAGGGCTTGATTTGACATAGTCACTCGAGTTGGGGATCGCTAGTCGTCTTTGTTACAAAGGCGGACGGTTCTCTAAGGTTATGCATAGACTATTAGGAGTTGAACAAAAGGACTATCAAGAATAAATATCCTTTGCCAAGAATCGAAGATATGTTTGATCAACTCCACAGTGCTTGGATATTTTCTTAATTAGATCTTGCCACCGGTTTCCACCAATTAAGAGTGGCAGAGGAGAGTGTTCCTTTAACAGCTTTTCGAACTCCTGAAAAATTCTACAAGTGGTTAGTTATGCCGTTTGGATTGACTAATGCACCCGCTTATTTTGTGGAATTAATGAATTGAGTATTTCGAGATATTCTTAATAAATTTGTTCTCGTCTTTATTGATGACATTCTTATCTATTCCAAGACAGAGGAGGAACACAAATATCATCTCCGTGTTGTACTCGATACCTTAAGAAGCCATGTGTTGAAGGCTAAGTTTTCCAAGTGCCATTTCTAGAAATCCAAAGTTAGGTTTCTAGGGCATGTTATTTCGGGAGAAGGCATATCGGTGGACCCAGCTAAAGTTATGGCGGTTCAAGACTGGAAGAAGCCCGAAAGTGCGATGGAAGTTAGAAGTTTCTTGGGATTGGCTAGTTTTTACCGTAGGTTTATCAAGGACTTCTCGAAGATTGCTTCTCATCTGACGAAGTTAACAAAGAAAGATGTTAAGTTCTTTTGGACTTCTAAGTGTGATCAAGCATTCAACGAATTAAAAGAGAAGTTGACTAGCGCTCCTATATTAACCATTCCAAATGGGAGCAAAGGTTTAACCGTGTATACAGATGCTTGTGGAACTGGATTGGGAGCAGTTCTGATGCAGCATGGGAAAGTTATTGCCTATGCGAGTCGACAGCTAAAGCCGCATGAGAAAAATTATGCTACACACGATTTGGAGCTTTTAGCTGTTGTCTTTGCACTAAATATGTGGAGGAATTATCTTTTAGGTGAAAGGTTCAAGTTATACACGGACCACAAATCCTTAAAATACCTTTTTACCTAGAAAGATTTGAATTTGAGGCAGTAGAGATGGCTGGAGTTTCTCGCCTCTTATGATCTAGAGGTTCCTTATACCCTGGAAAAGCAAATGTCGTTGTTGATGCATTGAGTAGGAATGTAGCAATGGTTGCAAATCTAGAAGTTAAGCCAATATTGTTAGAGAGAATTGCATCCAGTCAAGAGGCAGATGCTATTTTGGCTCGACTGAAGAAGGATGTTGAAGAAGGTCTTGTTTCTAGCTTTGAGATTGATCTTCGAGGCATATTGAAAATGAATGGGCATATTTGTGTTCCAGACTGTGATGGACTTAGGCAAGAAGTGTTAGCCAAATGCCACCATTCAAAGTTATCTTTTCATCTTGGAGTGACCAAGATGTTCAAAGATATGAAGAGGGTATTCTGATGAAAGGGGATAAAGCGAGATATTTCAATCTTTGTGAGTCGTTGTGCAAACTGCCAGCAGATTAAGAGTGACCGGCAGAAGACAACCGAACTACTTCAACCACTTGAGATCCCAAAGTGGAAGTGGGAACAGATCTCTATGGACTTCATTGATGGGCTTCCTAGGTCAAAAAGAGGCAACAATGGCATTTGGGTTATAGTCGATCGACTGACCAAGAGTGCCCATTTCATTCCTTTTAAGCTGACTAGGACTGCTACGAGTCTGGCGAGTTTGTATGTGAAGGAGATTGTGAGACTTCATGGGATTCCTCGTAGTATTATAAGTCACCGAGACCCAATATTCACTAGTAGGTTCTGGGAGGGACTATAGACTGCTTTAGGGACTGAGCTAAGTCTAAGTACAGCTTACCATCCCCAAACAGATGGCAGACGGAGAGAGTGAACCGGATCTTGGAAAATTTATTGCGAGCATGCATTTTAGACTTCGGGGGTTCTTGGGAAGATCATTTACCGTTAGTTGACTTCACTTATAACAACAGCTATCAAGCAAGCATTGGTATGGCCCCTTTCGAAGCTCTTTATGGTTGTCCATGTCGTTCTCCTTCGTGTTGGGTTGAATCTGGAGATAGACTTGTTCTTGGACCCGACATGATCTTAGAAGCCAATAAGAAGGTAGCTGATATTAGAAGAAAGATGAAGGAGGCGCAAGATCATAAAAAGTGTTATGCAAATCAAAGGCGTAGGGCTCTAGAGTTCTTAGTCGGGGACTTGGTATTTGTAAAAGTCTCTCCTTTGAGAAGTGTCGTGAGGTTTGGGAAGACAGGGAAGTTAGCCCCTCGATATATTGGCCCTTTTCCCATACTGGACTGGATTGGTAAACTTGCATATAAAGTGGAGTTACCAGATCGACTATCAGATGCGCACAATGTATTTAACGTATCTCATTTACGTAATTATGTACACGACCCTTCGATGATAATAGAACCGGGATAATAAGTTGATTTAGAGGTTCAGCCTAACATAACCATTCTTAGGCGGCCTATTCATATTGTTGCTCGAGACATAAAGCGATCAAGGAAGAAGGTTGTGAATCTTGTTAAGGTTCAGTGGAGTGAAGATTTTAGAGATTGTACTTGGAAAACTGAGGACTATATTAGGAATTCTTATCCCGGGTTGATGTAGTTGTTGTTTGTATTTAGTTATTTCTTTTTAGTGTACTCACCAATTGTGTTGAGATCACTTTCCTTGTATCTTTGTGTGGTATATATGATATCATTTGGGTTTCTTTGATATCTTGAGTTTATGTGATTAATTTCGAGAACAAAATTTCCTTTAAGGAGGGGAAGATGTAACGATCCATAATTTAATCACTTTGAACTTGAATAGTCAGTATGTTTTTAGATGATTAAATAATGGATTTTATATCCAGAATAAAAATTTGGATAAAACGTCTCGAATGGATTTTCTTAAACTGATGTAAAATGTAAGTTTAAAGATGTTTCGAGTTATAAGGTGGTTAGGGTTACCAATTTATTTAAGAATAAGTTTGCCTAATAAAACAAAATAGTATAATTACTTTCCTAATAAAACAAGAAAGAATTATTAACCATGCCTAATAAAACAAAATAGTATAATTACTTGCCTCATAAAACAAGAGAGAATTATCAACCTTGCCTATTAAACAGAATAGTATAATTACTTGTCTAATAAAACAGAACAGTATAATAACTTGCCTAATGAAACAAAATAACATAATGATTATTATAGTCCATGCAGATGGTTGCTATTGGACCAAAATCTGGTCGAATCAGGTTCTGCCATGCGGATGGTTGCCATTGGACCAAAATCTGGTCGAATCATGTTATGCCATAGTTGATAAGGAGGATTCCTATTGGACCAAAATGTGATCGAATCAAATTAAGCCATCAAGATGTTTTCTATTGGACCAAAATATGGTCAAATCAAATTAGGTCATCAAAATGTTTTCTATTGGACCAAAATATGGTCAAATCAAATTAGGTCATGGACCAAAATGTGGTCGAATCAAATTAGGCCATAAGGCTGGTTTCTATTGGACCAAAATCTGGTCGAATCTGGTTAGGCTATAGGAAATGACTAAAGTACCCTTCTCTTCACCTATAAATATCCAAGTCCGTATCTCATTTTAATTCATTCACAAACTAAAGAAAAGAACTAAAATTCATTATCAAAGGTGAAGTATTCCAAGTCTCCATTAAAGCAAATAGGATGTGAGTATATTCCTTGTTTTCATAGTTTAGTGGGTATAACTTATTCTGTGAGTATATTCCTTGTTTTCATAGTTTAGTGAGTATAACTTATTTTGTGAGTATAATTCAATTATTTTACAGTGAGTGTAATCCTAATCTCTTTCCTTTGACTCATTCACATTTTAATAAATGTTGTGTTAAATATTGATTGTAAATTGTTAATGATAATGGGTCTATTATTATTCTTGTTATAATTCTTGCTTGGTAGTTTGATTTATGCTCGGCCAGTTTATGAGCAATAACCTTGACATTTTGTTAAAGGAAACTTACACCACCTTTTAACTTAAGATTGACATTTAGTGACTTTTTGGTTAAAAGGAAATAACACCCCCTGTTAGTTATCTCATTTGATTAAGAGGGAGCTTCACCCCTCTTGGTCGTATTCTTCTTTAAAGATGATGGGTTTAAGTTATGATTTGAATGGAAGTTTTAAATCTTGGTTTAAAGTATTTTAAAGGAGCTTAGAAATTTATATAATTATTAAATGGGTTATTTATGGAAAGTAAGTAGCCCTATACTTGGCACTAAAAGCCGTTGAGTAGATTGATCCTCTATTTGTGAGATCTAGAACCGAAGTGTCTAAGCAAGGCTAGGAGCAACCAGTGCCTTGACTTACCTGGCTTTGTTTCTGAGCGAGGGATAGAGTAAGTCGAGAATATTGGAAACGTGACAAGTGTAGGAGATTTGATTTCCATAAATGATCTTTACAATTATGATGGTATAGAAAACATTCGCCTTTCTTGTAGACAATTGTTTTTGGAACATTTAGGTATGCTTTTGAAATATGAAATCCTCCCTAATGTTTTGTGAATATACTTATACAGATGAGATATGTATATAGATATTTTCCAAGCATTGAAAACGTATAAGATTTAATTTCCATACATAATCGATTTGTTATTCCCGATAGTTGATATCTTGCTATCAATTTCGATACCCTTCTTCTTTTTGTTTTGTTTCGTCAATCTAAGACGATTTGTTGCTCATTTAGAGCACCAATATCCTTTATCGGAAATGACTAAATAAAGAGCGAGTGGGGGCCAAGCTATGTGGGGTTGCTCCCATTAGGATATTGTCACATCTACTCTAGATTGGTTTTGGTTGTATGCGCACGGAGATGTGAAATACTCAGATACTCGGTAAGGTTGGCGGGGTCCAGCTTGGAGGTTTCCGAGAGCCATCGTAGTTCTCAAGTATATTTTCTAGAGGTATACTTTCGGTAAGGGGGGTGCGCCCTCATAGTCATTGTTGGAAAATTTCCTTTTCCTTATTTTTGATTCAAATCTTTGGATGATTCTTTCTTAATTGCATCGGGAAGCGTCTTGCGCTCTTCGTGGTGTTTAATTATTTGTGTTCATTCTTTTATGCTTGGATGTTATCCTTAAGAGGGGAAACTCGTTCTGCATTTTTGCGACGCGGTCGCATCGATTATTTTATGTGTTCTATTTTTTATTTGGAGTTTACTCATACCCGACTTATTGTCTGACCCGAATTGTTTGTTTTCCCTAAACTCTCGGGTACTCATTTATACTTAAGTAGTCCGAAAATGACAGGTTTCTTTGGGCTCTTTTGAAGATAGTGGACGAGCAGGAGGCTCCTTATCTATCTAGCTATTTATTTCCGCTGTTATGAGATGTTGGCTCTATGTATGTATATTTAAAAGCAAGTTGTTATAACTACCTAGACTAGTAGTAGTACTTTTGTTGTAACTCTGATAACTCCATGTTGGCAGTAACCTTATGTACTGTCTTATTTTATGTTATATATTTAACCGTTCCATTGTGAGATTATTGTTCTGTTCTTATATTTTACCCCATGACAACTCGTCTTTCAGCTACTTGGGCAATGGCACATGAATACCATGGATGTTTTAAGTGTCGTTCTCGGGGTCAGAAAGGCGGGTCGTCACAAGAAGTATGTCCGATCGGAGTAGCGACCTCACTTGGCCTGGTTATGGTTCCTATTTTATCCATCATCGTTCTCTTACTTCATTCCAGCAGCATTCACCAATCCATTCTACTTTATTCTGGATTCTCCACCATGTACACGGTTGTTAAAGTAGTTCCGGTATTGACAGAGAGTATGCTAATATTCGGCCCCGGTCTCTTTAACAACCAATCGTTATATTTTTCACACCGTGGTTATTTTATAAAACATACTCAAATAATTTAAGTTACATCAAAATCTAAATATTAACTTCAAATATATTTACCATTGAGATCACTTAGCTTAAACAATTAAATTTATTGATATTAACAAAATCAAGTTATTAAGTTTTATTTCTCAAATCAATTTATTAAATGACATAATTATATCCTTGAAATTACATAATAATAAAACTTAATAAAATCCTAAACCTAAACTTAGCTTTCTTAGAATATATTTATTAAAGTTATAAAATAAATCTTTATATAATTAAATTTAAATTTTAAAAAAATTCTAAATAAATTTTAAACTTATATTAAAAACTAAATTTTAAAGTTAAATTATTTATTAAATTAAGTATTTATGTTATATTAAATAAAAATATTTTAAATTAAACTTTTATGTTAAATTTAATTTAAACCTAATTATTTTATTAATAAATTAAATTATATTAAAATTATTTTTTAAAACTAATAAGATATCTAAGTTAAATTTTTAAAATTTAAATTCTAAAATCCATATATATATTTAAACTTTAAATACATAATTAAATCTTAAACTTAAATTTAAAAAAACTTTTTATTTGAGAAAATTAAATATAAATTGAAAATTAATTCTTTAAAAAAATCAAAATTTTATTTATCAAAACATTTTATATAGACGAACGTGTTCGTATATATTTTTTACCTTATGGTCAAGTGATACGGATATATATCATTTTGACCCGCAATAATTTAAATTTTCTGGGTATATATCATTTCAACCCGTATCCCAAATCAATAATTTCCAAATTAACAAAATCGCTCGGGTATGTATATATTCAACCCATAACGATTTCCCCTAATCTATAAGATCATTCGGGTATGTATCATTTCAACCCATTTATTAATTTATTCGAAATAATTCAAGTTACAGTTTATATACTGTAAATAATTTACAGGGTGATAACATGACATATATAAAATAAATAAACATTCAAATCATCCAAATATCAATCAATAGCATCCACCACAATCAACATACCCAAAACAGTCAATATATCACAACAATTAACCAATTATCAATAATTGGGAATTTAACTATCATTTTAATTCCAGTTTCAATTTAAATGTTAGTTCAAAATTCCTAACACATAAATTTCTATGTCGATTTCCATGTCAGTTAAATTCACCAAACAACAATCAATAATTTAAATCACTTCAGAATTTCAATTTAACTAACATAAAAATATTTTAGTCTATCGTGAGCGTATAAAACACTCACCTTTATTTGAAACTGAAATTTTTTCCAACTTCAAATAAATTCCAGATCCACACTACGCTATAGACAACGTCGATACGGTCGCAACGCGACTTGTTTAACTCAAATCGGGACCTCGTATACAAAAGTTATGAATTTTATTAGCATACGATTTATTTAACTTATTATAACAAAATTAATGATAAATAAATAAATAAGAGAAAAGACCTTCATCCCTACAGCCGCACGCAAGCTATAGCCAACCCAAATATCGCGATCGAGACCAAGATGCACGCACAACCCAAGACGACCGGACGATGATCAGAGCACACCCTCGCGAGCGCCTACGCCACCACCACCTACGCCAGCCGCCATGCCTCCAACGCGCACACAAATCGAGGCGAACTGAGCCCAAACAGTCACGACTTCAGAGCCAGATCTGTGGCGCCTCGATCCGCCTACGACGATCACCACCGTTGGATGTGTAGAACTCGTCGAGCTCTACAACCTTGCTTTTGGAAGATTTTGATTTCGATGAACGGATGAAGAGAAATCGAAGGAGGAAGGTAGCGAATTTTCGCCCATTAAACGATTTAAAAGAAAACGGTCGTGGTTATAAGCTAGGGTTTGAACGAAATGAACGACTTATTATATAAGTTCTGATCCAAATGACCCGTGAAATTTCTGAACTCCAAACGAAGCATGCCGCTTGGAGTTCATAATGTTTTACCTCCATTCCAAACTCAATGGAACTAGTTTCGAGGCCTAATTCGATTGTGTGCAGAAGATAGCTTTTCAAAATCAATTAATTTTAATCGAATTCCTTTAATTAATTTCTACGCGTTTCAAGCTTGCACGGCCAAACGACAAGTCTGATCGCTACGAAACTTGAAATCTTACAATAATTCACTATTACGGATCCGATGAAAGTGGTTTCATCGAAATCCGAGACAGTGGCCAAAATGGCTATTTTATACGTTAACTAAAACTAGAAATTTCCAAATTTTAATTTAATCACTTTTAGTTCAATTTTTAAGTTTAACAATCTTTATTATTGTTTAAAAAAAAATTAAATCAACTTTTATAATCATTTTTATTCATATTAAATTAATAATTCAATTATTCAAATAATTTCCAATATTAAATTTAAACAATTTAATTATCCAATAAATCACTATAATTGAAATATAAGTCATTTAACTTATAAAATTTACTTTTACAACAAATTCAAATAATAAAACAACTATTTCCATTTCACAGTAATTCAACATTATTATTCAATTCAAGCTATTGATTACAACACATTAAATGCATAATATTTCATTTCAATATTTATTATTTCCTAAACCTTCGAAATTGTTTATTTCAAAACTTTATCTAAGTTCATATTCAATGAACTACATTAATAATTCATTAATTTTTTTTGAAAAATGGGTTCCTTTATTAATAACAATATAATACATGCATTAGTACAATGCAACAAGAGTACACACCGCATACAATCAAAAATCCCTATATCTACCAGTCTACCCAATTCAGCCCAGTTACTAAAAGCCTAATTAGCCATACAAATACACTATATAAAAGTACATATCACAATCAAAAAACAGTAAACTAAATCCCGCCCTTTTATCTCGAGTGTACATTTCCTATGCATCATGCTCCAAGATATCCCATCTTTAGCAAACTTAAGGAACCGCATCACTAAGATTATCAGCCAAACCCAACTCCATCGATATATCAACCGATTGATATGATTCCATAAATACAGAAGGAAATTCATAAATTTTCACATAGAGTAGGTATGAATGTACTTTCAACTGCATATCTCAACACTCGAATTCGGAATGTCATTCAGAAACAAACTGTTTGCAATCCTATGATTCTAAAACCATCGCATATAATAATCTATCAACTATTCCAGATGTAAGACCGTATTATGAAGCTCTAGGCACTGTTAAATCGAAAGTTGCTATGCTTATTATACAGCAAATAAACATATATATACATATACACTAATACATCCCAGTATAATACAAAATGATACATCATAAGTGGTACTAAGACCACACTATATATAACGAGTCAAAAATATCGTTACATATCAGAGTTTGATTACAAAACTACAAAAAGAGATAAGCAGACATCCAAGGCAGAAGCAGCAAAGCAAAGTCCAATAACAGGTATCTAACCTGAAATAACTCGGTTTGACCCGAGTATATAAAAATACACGGGTCAGTCTAGCTTAAACAACTGATTAGTAAATGATAGGAGTAATACATATGGATAAAAGATAACAAATCTTCTCGAAGAGAAGAAGCAACGCTAAGACTAAGTAAATAGGGTTTCTAAATAGAGATAAGTTCAACTCAAACTCAAATATCCACAAATGTGCCTCATATTATCGGCAATATAATAGCTTAGTTAAACAACAACAACATCTATTATCCACAAATATACGCCTCATCTCATCGGCATATACAAATCTCAAAAAGGCCAAAGAATGGCGATATGAATCACAATATAAATAGAACTTGACTAAGAGTTTGAAACTCCAAATGTAATCACCATATAGTCAATACTATAGCGCTCAGCCTAAATAAATAACTCAACAAGGCGACTATGGTGAAAACATATATAAATCATCAAAACTCTAAAAATCAGCATGGAGAAATCTAAAAAACATCAATATAAGAAATAGGACCCAACAGCTATATGAAAATAGGACCCGACGGTCCAATAAAAGCCCAACAGCTATACGAAAATAGGACCCAACAGTCCAATAAAAGCCTAACAGCTATATGAAAATAGGACCCAACATTCCAAAAGGTGGCCCAACAGCCTGCCATGTACCGTGTATAAGAGACCCAACAGTCTCAATAGGACCCACCAGTCCATGATTAGCCCAATAGCTATATATACACATAAGACCCAACAGTCCGATAAGCGGCCCAATAGCCTAAGTACTGGCAATAACTCGTGAATGTGTCACAAACTCTCAGATAGGAACCCGAAAAGTGGTAACAGTGCGTTCCATGCCACACGTTCTCACTTATCGATTTACTAATCGCTACTCAATGCCACGCTGGAAAACAAAATCAGTAATCACAAATATTTGCCTCATCTCATCGGCAAATATGACCCGAAGGTCAAAACATTCAAACGGACAAGTCAGAAATTAACCGAAAAGGTAAACGCATATGTCCCATACCACGTGTTTTACCAAATCGTTTAATTCTCCTTCTCATTCACTCGAATAGTGCAAAACGTGTATTTAATATAGAAAGTAATTTGTTTGAGAAAACAAGCTTTTAAAACAATTTTCGAAATCGTTTTTGGAAAACAATCTTTGAAATTCCCTTATTATAGAGAATATATAGTTTTTGTATCTTAAAATAATTCCGATAAGAAATGAAAGAATCGATGACTTCCGACAAGAAATGAAAGAGATACGCTGTCTCAAACATGAACTCAGACCATGTTTGCAGCAGCTTAGAAAATGGGAATGTGCCCAGGCCAGAAAACCATCTCGGGTTCTACTTACAGACATGAAACAGATGACCAAACGACCTCAGATTGAACTGAAAATTGGTATGCACATAGTAGAACACTTTAAATTTCAAATAAAAAAAGAATCGATGAATTCTGATAAGGAATGAAAGGGATACGCTGTCTCAAACATGAACTCAAGCCATGTTTGTAGCAGCTCAGAAAACAGGAATGTGCACAGGCCTGAAAACAATCTCGGTTTCAGCTTACAGGCATGAAACAGATGACCAAACGACCTCAGATTAAACTGAAAATAGGCATACACATAGTAGAACACTTTAACTTTTAAATATAAAAAAAGAATCAATGAATTTGGACAGGAAATGAAAGAGATAAGATTACCCAAAGATGCAACCAGAAACAGTTTTATACTGTAAACTAAAATAACAAGCAAATTTTGTTACATCACGCGATTCTATGCAATTTACAGCCTGCATTTCATTGCTTCAGCTAGATAATGTGAGTTTGGAACTCACCTTTGCAAATCGAAGAATAAACTTGAGAAAACTTGAAGGAAGTTGAGAGCTTCAGGCTTGAGATAGCTTCAACAATCTGAATAGAAGCAGTACAAAGACATGCAAACCAAAAATACAAATTAAGACAATCAACTTCCTCAAAATATGAAATTGATGGATTAGAATTGGTTTATGTAGTGATTACTTGTGAAAAATAGCTTTAATTCGATTAAAAACAGCAAAGGATTAATTTAATTTGGAGATTGAAGCCTAGGTTTGAAAAGAGGAAAAGTTTCTTCTTTCTTTTGTTTTGTTTACTGTCAAGAAAAATGAACGTACTAAGCTTTTTGAAAGAAGAACTTCTCTTCAGGTTAGAACAGGTTAATGGGCTTAGGCCCAAAAGAATTAATTAACCAAATAAAATCAATTTATCACTTAAAACACTAATATACACTTATATTATTACTAAAACAACATATTTTTACAAGATTTCTTCACAATAAAATTACACAAACATATTTTCATGTGTAACAAAACATTTTACAACTAATAGAAAGATAATTTAGTTATAAAATATTTTTATTATAAAAACTCTTATTTTTAAATAAATACACAATTTACACAATAATTTACAAAACACTATTTTTAACTCCAAAAATTACATAAAAATTATTTGCTTGTGTAATAAAATACAATAAACCTTTTTAACATCAATTTTATATCCAAAACTTATTTTTAACCAAAATTCCATCTTTTTATTTATAATATACACATATAAAAATCAAATTCTTCATTTAAAAATCAATAAAAGTCAAAGTTGGCAATAATTACTAAAATTATTGTATTCCTCTAAATTAAAACCATATTTCAATCATTTTTATTACAACAACAAAAAAGTTTCTAAAACTTTATTTTCACATTTTATATTTAAAATCCATTGTTTATTCAAAATAAACAATTTTAAATCTCCAATTTATTTTATTTCGCAATAATATTACAGGTAATCTTAACCATTTTTAATCAATAATCATATTAAATTCTATAATTTAAAATAGTGCAACGAAGGGAAATAGCACCAAAATTAGAAACTTAAAGTGAGATATAACACAAGTAAGATGTATCATGTCTCTAGATGCTAAGAGAGCATGTGCAACTAAGGGTTGGTGTGAAGTGCACTCATATATGGTCGGAAGTAGCAGGTGAAAAAGAACGTATGAGCTTACCGAGGCAAATAGTCTAATAGAGGGTATAGTTTACCAACGTGAAATCCTACTAAGATTCATAGTAGAGAGGGTGATTTAGCCCTCGCAAAAGAAAAATACAAACATAGAGGATGATTTAGCCCTCTCTTAAGAAAAGTACAACATAGAGGATGAGTTAGCCCTCTTGTAAGAAAATGTAGAAAATGTCAAATCTTAAAAAATGAATATTTTGAATAATGGTTTGTATCTATACAACAAAAAGGAACTCTTATAATGTAGATAGATTATGCTATTCCAATTGACTATAGTTGCAGCTGTGAGACACGATGAATAGAGTCGTGATACGTGTGTTATCTTGAATTTGTTGAAATGGGTTATGTGTATGGTGTGAGTGACCCAAAGTGTAGCTATTTTGACACATAAATAAGGTATGACACATTCACTTGTCTTTTCTTTTGACTATATTCCAACTAGATCTCTAGCTTGACTCGAGTTTTTGTTTCTTAACATTTCCTCGGGTCAAACTGAGGTTTGTTGTTTCAAGATGATCACTCTAGCACACTATACCATTACCACTTTGGAAGAAGTAATAGACAAGATTTCCCAAAGCATTTGTTTTTTCAACCTTACATTTGTAGTGGAGGACCTCACCGCACTGTGCAGCTTGACCTACGTTACACTGTCTGGGTTATATGGAATTGGACCGTCACTTAGGTGTATCTGGAGTATGTTGAGCTAGAGCAGTCTTTCTTGTATTTTATATATATATATGACTCGGTAGTCAGGCATTGTTTTGATTAGAAGAAATTTTTGCCTATATAGCTATGCTGATGCAGATAGTGTGACGTTTTGGATACACCTATGCATGTACTTTAGTTTGGCAGAAATTTTTGCCTATATAGCTTTGCTGATGCAGATAGTGTGACGTTTTGGATACACTTATGCATGTACTTTAGTTTGGTACACACACACACACACATATATATATATATATATGTATATATAGGTATATGTATATATATGTATATATAGGTATATGTATATATATGTATATATATGTATGTATATGTATGTATATATACGCACACCGTTACGTTGTGGTATGAGACCTTTATTTATATGTTCCTGAAATGTGACCAATACAAATCTTTGAACTCATGCACATTGCTTTGTGTTGAGATGAAATTTTTATTATTTCAGAGATGTTCAGGTATTATAACGTACTCGTGTTGACCCAAAGTAGTGTAAATGAAAGATCGCTCCTTCGGTGACCTTTGATCCAAGCTATCGGGCGGTAAACTCCCTCGGATAATTTGGTTACTTGAGCCAGGGTATTAAAGGGAGTATATCAAGCTCTTTTTTATGATCAACTAATTCATCATTTAAAAATGAATAAAGCTCTTGTCTACTTGAATTGCTAGAAAATTTTGAATCTTGATAAGAATTGAATTATTCCAACATATCTTCATGTTCTTGTGAATAAGGGCCCATAAATGAATATAGAGGTTCCAATATCTCTTGTTGCACTTATTTTCAATAGGTGGCTCCTTTTGCTCTTTCTTTATGTACGCAAAAAGCAATTTATTCTTATTTTTTTCTATACTTTGGAAAACTTTATGTTATTTCCATATAGTCTTTTATAAGAAAAACGAACAAAATTTAATTTGCACCATCGATCGAAAATACAAGTGATAGAAAGAAACACACTAAACTCTTTCCAATATTTATTGCACTTTTTAAACACATCACTTGCCTTATGAGACATAAAATTATCACCCTCCAAATTATTTTTTAAAGTATAATGCACCGTGATTTTTTTTGGAAAAAACAAATTAACAGTCGGGTAATTTGTGCTTGAAAATAACCACGTGGCATTATGAAAAACTTCCAAAAAACATGTGGTTCTCTTTGCTTTCTCCCATTCCTCAAATGATGGGCAATAAATATAACTAGAATCTACAAGTTTCAAGCGATAAAGAGCTTGCTCATAATGTATTGCACTTTTAAGCATAATGAATATAGAATTCCATCTTGTAGGAACATCTTTAAGTAATTCCTTTTTGTTACTATCTAATGAAAGAGTAGATATTCACTAAAAAGCTTTTTTCCTAGATTGAAATCCCCTAAAATATTTTATACTTTCTCGTATGTTACTCAAGCAAGAAGTAATGGATTTTAAATCATCTTAAACTAGTAAATTCAATATATATGTAGCACATCTTACATGTAAATATTGACCAACTACAACCAATGATTTCCTATAACGGAGATATGATTATAATAATTCAACGAACTTACCATAGGAAGATGCATTATCCAATGTACATGCAAATATTTTGTCAACTATTCCCCAACTAAGTAGCAAGCTTGGTATCTTTCCAAAAATGGCTGAACCTGAATGAGGAGGTGACATTAAATAAAATTATGTAATCTTTTTTGCAAATTCCATTCACTATCAATAAAATGTGCAGTCAAAGTTATGTATCTATTCGTATTGATTGAAGTCCATATATCAGAGGTTATACTCACTCTCCCACTACATGATTTAAGAAGTTTCTAAGTTTAATTTTCTCGTTCTTACGAAATTTATAACATTGGAACGTGAAATATTTTTGGATAAATGTATAGCTTCTTCATATAAATAAGAAATCAATTGACGAACACTTACATATCATTTGCAATTAAATGGCAAGTTATGTCGAATAATTGCTTTAGAAATTAATCTATATACTTCATTTGACTAAAATTACCTCTGTGGTTGTCTTCCACATTTAAACCATAACATTTTTAAAATGTATTCTCAAATTATTAATGTCATAGTTATCTCTACATTTACATTTCTTTTATATATTTTTTGCAAAATCATATAGGTTATTCACCGTTAAAAAATTTATTTTTCTCAAAATATTACCAAATATCAGAATTTTTTTTTTTCATTTACTTCCTATGAAACTACTCACTTAATTTTGATTACCATCCAATTGGGGTGCCTCGCATCGTATGTAGGTAATGGGCACATATTGAAAAAAGAATAGTTCTACATCGTGAAAAATAATGGAGGTGGAGTGATATGTATATGAGTTTGGTCGCATGTAACAACAAAGGATTCCTTTTGTTAAAAGGCATTGACCAAAATCTGTGTTGCCCCCACGGAGGGATGTGCGAACAGATCCTAAAACTTCAACATAGTATCGGAGTTGATAGTATCACCTAGGGCAATGGAAAATTTGCAAGAGATCTATAAATCATGGTGGTTAACAGTGTAGGCTTAAGTAGTAGACTTAAGATAGAGCTATACCATGTTACATATGGTCTGGTAGAATGGCACGTGAACAAAGCCTCAATATGGTGCAAACATCAACTTTAGCGTATCGGAAGATGCATGAATGGATACAAACCAACATGGAGATTTGTTGAGGTGTCTTACATTATATAAGGGTAATGGGCGCATATTAAAACGAAGAATAGCCCCACATTGTGAAACATAATGGAAGTGGAACTGTATATATATGAGTTTGGTCGCATGTAACAACAAGGGATTTCTTTTGTTAAAAGATGTTGATCAAACTTTATGTTGCTCCCACGGAGGGATGTGCGGACGGAACTAGGAATTTCAACATGGTATCAGAGTCGATGGTAACACCTGGGACAATGGAAAATGCACAAGAGATCTATAAATCATAGTGGTTAGCCGTGTAGACTTAAGTAGTCAAACTTAAGGTGGAGCTATACCATGGTATGTAAGGTCTGGTAGAATGGCACATGAACAAATTCTTAATATGGTGCAGGCATCAATGTTGGCGTAGCGGTAGATGCACGAATGGATGCGAGCCAAGGTGGAGATTTGTTGGGGTGTCTGGCATTGCATGTGGGTAATGAGTACATATTGAAAAAAGAATAATCCATATTGAGGAAAGATAATGGAGAAGGAGTGGTATATATATGTGTTTGGTTGCATGCAATAACAAGAGATTCTTTTTGTTAAAGGGTGTTGACCAAGCTTTATGTTGCATCCACGGAGGGATTTGCAGACGGGTCCTAGAACTTCAACATCTTCTATGTCTCTTACTTGATTATCATGTTCATCAGTATCCATAGTCTACAAAATTAATGCAAAAATAAAATGGTAAGTGTTTTTATAATTAAATGGTAAATAAAATAAAATTCAATCAGTAATAGTATTATAATTATGGTAAGTGTTTTTATAATATGCTATACCAAATGTATGACCATTAAATTCAGTTTTGATCCTTATATACTAATAAACACTAAAATTGTATCAACCAAGGAAACAAATTGCACAATTGCATCATCCTAAATTATCAAGCTCATTCATGATGACTCCATTATAGTCTTATATATGAACATACCTTTACTCGATGACTCTTACTCTCTATACATCTACAATGCATATTAAAACTCTTAAATGTCATTAAGAACTTCATTTAACCTTTGGTTCAAATGATATAAATACATTATAAATAAATTACATTTATCTTATGCAAAAGCATTAAATCATACCTTATTCAAACGTATAAATGGAGCAAAATTCCAATAAAGTTTAGTTTATGTGTTGATTAGATGCATATACCACTTCGATGATTATTTCTCACTCCAAACAAATAAACGAAGCTTTAAAGTGACTTGGAGAGTGCCATATGATTCCTTTTTCATTAAAACTAGTTATATATACAACTCCATAAAAGCATGAGAAAAATGCTCAAGTTCAATGCTTACTTATCATTGAGTAAACATTAAAAGAATTGATAGTGCATCCATTGATATTGAGTTTAAAAAATGAATAATTAAAAAAAGTTACTCAAATCACAATAATTTTATGTTTTCCTTGTATTTAATTTCCATCATCTCTAATGGCATGTCCATAAGGAAATCTAAAATAATAAAACCAATGTCAGAAACATAAACACAAACAATAGCAATGCACAAATTCTCAGCAAAAAAGTTACAGTCGATGGAAAAAAATACAAAAACTATACTCCAATTTTTATTCAATAAAAATAAGTGGATTATCTCATTCAAATTCAACCACCAAATTGAATATAATAAGGGTGTGTAGTGTGATGCTTTAATGTAATTTTATTTGGGTTAGGAGTTCGACACTTCCACTATTATATTCCATAGCCTATGATATATATATAGCACTTGAAATATTATGCTATATTGCAATATAAATCTGGATTGACCTGTATAAAATATTAAGAGCGGTACTTTGTTCACTCGTTAAATCTATTATCTTTATATGTCTAAGATAAAATTACATAATATCTTACTACTAACATAGTAACTTAGTAAGATCATAAAATTACATAATAACCCTAATGATTTGCGATTTAATATGATCTTGAATCAAATAGTGAATGAACTACAAAATACCTTAAACATGTTAATTTGATGAAACAAACAATAGCTTACTTTAATATCAAGCAATTTGTCAACAGGCTTAACTAGATACTGAGAAATGAAGCAAACCCAATTCAAATAAGAAAACCATATTTTAAATCCAGAAATTTACAAATAAAAATTCATACCATTTTGATTGTCAATAGATTTTCGTTTTTAGGGCTAGAGCTACTTCAAGATGATGTAAAATCGAATGAATTTCTGAACGAAAATTCATGGTCAAGAAAATAGGTTTACAATTGGTATATGTTTCGAGAAAATTGCCTTTCAGAAGAATGAATTTTGAGAAGAGTTGTTAAAGTTAGATTAGAGTTTTAAAGGGTTAGGGGTAATTTGGGTCGGCATATGTTTAATGTTGGACTAAATGGGCCTTGACGCAATATAAAATAACAGAAATTGGATTTGACCAAGCCTTGTTAAACATTGTTATAAGGGCAGGGTTAAAGAATCATGCAACATTTGACCAGCCTAGGTGCGGCACTGTAACAATCTACCTTTCTTACACCTAAAGAAGACACTTAAAACATCTTCGGTATTCGTGTGTTGATCATGTAAGTGTCCGAAAGATGGGTCATTTGGGATGAAAGAAAGAAAAGACAAAACAAAATCTAATAACGCATCAAATAATATATAATATAACAATGACCTTTACAAAATAAATATTATTTATTATACACAACGTCAGAGTACACTAGCCTATTATCAGCCTAGACAGTTATAACAGCACGTCCTTACAATTGCTGATGAATATAAACAAGAAAAAAATAGAATACAGTGGAAGAATATAAGATACATGAATATGTCCTGAAGAATCCAGCTCGCCTCCTGAAGCTCTAAAGCATCCAGCTAAATCTAGGAAAATGCTCGGCTGACCTAAGCATCATAAGAAAATAACGTCCGGATCAGTCTGGTAAAACCAGCGTGAGAAAACTCAATCAAATCATATTGATTTCTATATTTGAAAACTCTTTTCAAAATAAAAGGTATCTCGTAAGACCACGCCCCACATAAACACGGATGGGTTTTTACCTTACGATAACCAAACCAATTTCATTATAAAATCCAGTTATATTATAATAATGTCAATGGGTTTAAAGTATTCAATAATCAAGTAGCTATAATGTATGTACATCACAACAATAATAGGTATATAATCAAAAACGAAGGCGCTTATTGGAGAATAGATTCCAACAATGGAAGGTAAGGGACTACCTTCCGTATAGTTCACCTCTAGATAAATGTACCAAGAGATCGAAAACCTTTCGACCCCAGCATGATAAGGCCAGTCCATCCCTGACTGGATAGTACCGAATATGATCATCCCTAGGTTGCGATCAACAACCAAAATGGGCCCTGAAGCATACATAAAAGAGATAATCTCAATCAAGATAAGGGCTGACCATACCCTAATGGGAGTGACACACATAGCCTTGTGGCTTCCCCTGTTTTAACCATTTTCGGGTTATGATGATGTGCTCTTACCGTTTCCTCGTAGCAATTCACTCTTGGAATGCTAACACTACCCTCCAAGCAGAAATGCAATGCCAACATTCATCCATACAAGTTCGTTCTGGATCTGAACGAAACCAAAGGCACAACCTCTACTAAATCCATTTTGGAATCACCCTCAGGATTAGTAGCAAGTAGCCATTGCACTTCAAAGAGCTCCGCCTTCAATCATCTTTAAGATATCTTCCATTCGAACGCATATATTGGTTCGAAGTGGTTTTCGGATAACATATCTGATCTCGGTCTCTTCGAACCAACAACCGATAATTCTGGTTACTCATTCCTGGTTCTTTCAGAAGTATGAACCAAATATTCGAACCCTCATCAGGGAACTCGAATATACACGACGTACTTCCGGAGTCAAAACTATCCAACATTTGATAGTTGGTTATTTAACTATCAAATAAACTAACAAATAACAATCTAAGATTAAATTACTCATAGCAACCACTAAGCCTTAAAAACAAATATTTTCATTTATTTAAATCTCTTTCCAAAATATTTATCAAAATATTCATATACTTATCTCACTGGCATAGGTATATCACAAAACATTGTGAAAGATTTCTTACTTCAAAATCATATTAAAAGGATCAAAACAAATGTTATTTAAATTGGAGATAAAGATAGCCTCAAACACTATTCCTTCGGTGTTAATTGTGGAATGAATGTCCATACCACCATAATTAAAAAGGCCAGTTTAAGGAAATCCAATCTCAAATTATTTTATAATTTACTTCTATAAATCCTTTGAATAAATCTCTTTCATTTATGAAATCTCCTTTACTTAAATTTCAAATCCATCTATAAAGCACTTTATAAATCTCTTTTAAAAATACCCAAAATCATTTACAAATTCTTTTACAAATATCCAAAATTATTTATAAAACTTCTTTCTAAATTTCAAGATCTCTTTTCAATTTATAAAACTCTTTTTTTTTAATTTCCTTATTTAAAACAAACTTTTTAATGAACTTTATTAAAAAGGTTCTTTTTTATAACAATCAATGATTTAAAACAACTTTGAATAAACCAGTTATTATTTAAAACATCCTTTTTATTTAAACCTCATTCAAAATAATAACTTTAGAATACCATTAATAATATATTAAATTAACTTTAAACAATATTATTATACCAATAAATTAACTTCAAAACAATATTAATATAATAATTAATTAACTTCAAAACATTTTTAATATAATAATCAATTAATTTTAAAACATTATTAATATAATAATTAATTAATTTCAAAACATTATTAATATAATAATTAATTAAACTTTAAAACAATATAAATATAGTAATTAATTAACTTTTAAAATAATATTAATAAAATATATTTAAATAACTTAAAGTTATATAATTGAGTAACTTTAATTAATAATTAAAATATAATTAAATGACTTCAAATAAATAATTAAAACATTTTAAAATAATAATTAAATAAATTTTAAACAATAATTAAATATTCTCAAATAGCTTTAAGAAATAATTAAATAACTTTAAAGAATCATATGAATAAAATAATTAACCTTAAATCATTATTAAACAATAATGAACTATTTTTAAAAACATTATTAATAAGTAATAATTATCCTTTAAAACCTTATTAATAACTAATAATTAACCTTAAAATAACATTGATTTAATAATTAAAATATAATTAAGTAATTTAAAACAATAGTTAAAATATAATAATGAATTTATTTTAAAACAATATTAATATACTTAACATACTTTAAGATATAATTAAAGTAAAATTAAATAGCTTTAAAGACCAATTAAATATAATTAAGTACCTTAAATAAATGATTAAAGTATGATATAATAACTTTAAACAAATAGATAATTTACTTTAAATAATAGTTAACTTATCGAATTCAGAAAGAGGCTTAATGATCACTATGGTACTCAAACAAGGTAATTTTATTCCATTTAGCTTTCCAAGTTTATTTATTGGAATTTACATAATCAACATCCATGTAAATAAATACAACACTTAACTATAACTAGTTAACACATCAACCATTCAATAATGATTAATTGTCATATCAATTCACAACATATAATTAGGTATCCAAATATAATCTCTTCAGTTAATTATAGCAGAATGGTGATTTATTCTGCTAAATAAGTGTCCAATTAATTTAATTAGCAGAATGGTGTTTTATTCCGCTTAAATAATTGGCCAATTACCCTATTCAATTAACATAACAGAATGGTGTTTATTTGGCCAAATAGATAACACCTAGGGAGTATAATTAATTAAACTACGTAATTAACGTAATTAAAATGAGTCAGTATTAATTTACCATTAAATTATACTACACCAAAACCATCAACAATTTATAACAAAATGTTGTGCTTGTCAATACGAACCCAATGCAAAAATACATGGGTTAATCGGATTTCATATGAGTAGGTTATTCCATTTTCAATTCAACATGCTTGTTTAATGTTTAAAACAATTTAAACATAAAAGATTTCTTACCACACATAGACAAAGCCCGGCCTAAACCAAATTAAACCCGCCCGCATGAATAGTGTTCAACTTACTCAAATCACAATGCAAGCTTCCAGGAACACCCAATTTTGTGCACGCATGCACGTGTATGTGCACACACACGCTCCGACCAACTAACCATCGCACTGATGCCACCTGCAGACTCTAATTACCTCGCTGATCACAACTGCCTCGCCCATCACAACCACCAACTCGTCTGTGCCTCCTGTCCCACTGGTCGAAATCCGACCGAATGCTTGCTCCCAAAAATCGCACCCCTCCTTTTAACACCAACCACTACCAAACTCGGCCACAAGTTAGCACTCTCCAAGCTAGAGCCGATGTCGCTTTTCGTTCCCCTCGACGCTCCTATCTTCGATGAACCTTAACCCTAAATCCGACCATCGTCGATGACCATCACGAAACTCTGCCAAAGCTTCACCAAAAATAGTACTCCTCCATACGACTCCAACAACATTAACGACACCTTCCAATTCAGAGCGGATCAAGAGGATTTTAATTTTGAAGTTTTGTACAATATTTTCCCGCTTATTGATTTTTTGTGATAGCTCCCTCATCTCTCAACGAAATCGAGTGCAATCAATTTCTAAAAATACTAGAGACTGACACGAACAACTTTCATGTGGGGGCCTTAGGCTAAAAGTGGATAGATTGGGATGTTTTGATTTTTTAATGAAAATGGAGGCATTGTTTTCGAGTTACATGAAAACAAAATTGAACCCGAACCTAAGGAAACCCATCTCCTTCCTGCATATTTGTATTTATAACCAGAGCAGAGTGGTAATTTCTAAAAAGAAGAGCCCACAATCAAGTCCAAATCAAGGGGTGACAAGGAAGACAAAGGGGACAAAACCAGGTATGGTGAAGGGAAACAAGAGGGGCAAGGATGTTGCTAGTTCTTTGAATTTGCATAGAAGTGAAAATGTATTGTGTAATAATTTTGTTTTATGAAAAGTTTTGATTTAAAAGTTTTGGGGTATACCGCTACACTATATCACGTTCGCGTATAAGCTGCAAACAATAGAAAATAGAATACGACTGCGCATAACAATGTGACACGATCACAAAACAAAAATAAAACATACTGGTTATCAAGTTCTGTAAGGATCAAAAATGTTAATGTTTGCCGTAAGATATGTCAAACAAAAATTCAATTATTTTCCAAATTAAAATTATGGAAAAATCCTACAAATTAAATTAAAATTACGTCACCAAAAATCAAGTCATTTTATTTAAAATTGATTTCTTTATTATTTATTACTCTTGAATCGAATCTGAATATTTAAATAAATTAAATATTCTCATTCGAAACGGTGAAAATTTTGGATCCTTACATTCTCCATCCTTAAAAGAATTTCGTCACCGAAATTCTAAGGATGGAAAATATAATGAAATTTAGACTGAACCATAACTTAATCATTTTATAAAGACATTCCTTTATTTGTAAAACATTTCAAAATTTTACTTAACTTTATTTTAACTATATAATACTCTCCTAAATCCTGTGAGTGTATACAAAAGAATAATTTCAATTTACTTTCCCAAATTTATTTATGAAACATTTTCATAAAACACTACTTGAGTTCACAAATTAGTATAATACCCTACTATATCTTGATGGCATATAAAATTGTCTGATCTGGTTTTACTTAGCTAGAATGTTTAACAAAATTAAAATAGGTTTAAATTCTTACCATCTTTCCATTCTAGAGTTTTAGAATCTCAACTTTTATATGTTCACATAAACACTTTGCTTAAATTTCTTATGTCGACTTGGAAATTTCTGACTGTTCAAAATCGTTGAAAATTCCGTTTTATTTTACTGAATGAAAACTACTGAAAAATGGATCAACCAGGATGCACAACCAACTATCCTAATGTATGAGTCCATATAATAACTTACTGAAACTAAAGAAATAAATACCCAGTTTTTATTTTCAATCCTTTATGAAATGATCCTATATACTTTAATCCATATAAAATATATATAGCCTGAGAAACCCAAAAATGATACCAAGGAACCGGGTACTACCAAATAGTACATACATTCCCTTACCAAGAAGGGTAATACTTAAGAGAAGTGTTTACCATCTGAACACATCTCCTGCCCATTTTTAGTTATCGAGCCACTCAAACTAGTTAACTTGAAAATAGTTTTCTTCTTTTCAAAGTTCCCCTTTGAAACAATAATTTACCAATTTCCAAACAAATAGTTTTAACCAAATATCTATTACCAATTGCTTTGGATTCGTTCGGATTTGAACTTGTTTCGATCGTACAATGATAAAGAGAATAATTTAATAAGTGTTCTAGAACGTTCACCTAAGAAAACATTCGATTATCACTTAGAAGATTATTCAGATCATCACAGAATAAATCGAGACCCATTCCCTAATCAAATCCAAAGAAAACACACCTTTCTTTAATATTTTCTTTTCAAAGATATTTATACTTCAAAACACTCTCAAGAAAAACTATTATTTCTTTTTCCATAAATCATTTGAAATGATAATATGCAGATTTGTAAATCAAATCAAACTCTATTTTATCAAAACACTTCTATAGCAAAATCCTAATGGTAGCAATCCCCCACTTAGAAACTTGAAAATGGACAACGATGATGCTGCAATCAACATTAGAATTATTTTCCAACGACCGAAGTGAGTTAATTGCTTTATATCTCCTTGAAATCCTTAGAAATATTTTTATCCCAAAAATATTTTCAATTAATACTATTATTATTTTCTAAACCTTGAAAACCATTTTCCAAAATCACCGGGATTTAGATTCTCAAATTCCTTTATTTATAAAAACACATTTTTTATAAATCAATTCTTCTAAAATTGGCTCCTTATATAAATCATTTTTCAAGTATTTATCTCAGAAATATTCTAGTTTTCTTTTAATAAATCTCTTTTATTAAAACCTAATTTTTAATGATCATTTCTCAAATATTTATTTCAAAATATTCTAACCTTTTCTTTTAATGAACAACCCTTATTAAAACCAATTTAATCCAACATTATCAACGAACGCCTTATAGTCAAACTATGAAACTTAATTCATATGGTATTCATTTCAATGTTCTCAAAAATTCGTATCTGCCTAACCTATGTTTTGAAAAGAAAAATTACAGATAGATTAACCAACAATAGTCAATGCTCAAAACTGGACGAGCCCGACTAATCAAACCCTAATTGATAATAATTGAATATTATCATTTCCTAACAAACAAACACAATTAAGAATAACTATATTAACTTTTTGAAAATTATCCTTTTATATATATAAAATATATTCCTAGGTAAAATTATTTCATTTACCAATTTTAAAACAATATTGTATTAATTTGGCCTTGTTCAAGTGTTTTGAGATTCCTATCAATAACATTAGCCACTCGTATTGACCAGAATCCAAAATTCAGACTTAACAGATCAAACAACAAAATATAAAATATTTTTATACACTAAAAAATACGCGCTCATATATAAAATCAGACTCATTATAGGGTCTCACTTATCCTATATCAAATGAGTTTACCCCCACCAAGGCCTAGGTGTTCGCTCAACCTAAGCTCTGGTACCACGTTGTAACGATCTGCCTTTCTTACACCTAAAGACGACACTTAACACATCCTCGATATTCATGTTCCAATCATTTAAGTGTTCAAAAGACAGGTCATTTGGGTGAAAGAAAGAAAAGATAGAATAGAATCTCACAACGCAGCGAATAATATATAGTATAACAATGATCTTTACAAAAGAAATCATCTTTATTTTGCACAACATCAAATTACACTAGCCTATTATCAACCTAGACAGTTATAACAGTCTGTCCTTACAATTACTGATAAATATATACAAGAACAAAACAGAATACAACGAAAGAATATAAGATACGTGAATACATCCTGAAGAATCCAACCCGCCTCCTAAAGCTCCAAAGCATCCAGCTAAATCTAGGAAAATATGCTTGGGCTGACTCGAGCATTATAAGAAAATAACGTCCGGATCAGTTTGGTAAAACTAGCATGAGAAAACTCAATCAAATCATATTGATTTTTACATTTGAAAACCCTTTTCAAAATAAAAGGTATCTCATAAGACCACGATGTATATAAACACAGACGGGTTTTTACCTTGCGATAACCAAACCATTTTTATTATAAAATCCAGTGATATTATAATAATGTCTATGAGTTTAATGTATTCAATAATCATGTAGCAATGATGCGCATACATCACAACAATAATAGGTATACAATCAAAAACGAAGGCACTTATTGAAGAATGGATTCCAACAATGGCAAGGTAAGGGACTACTATTCGTACAGTACACCTCTAAATAAATGTGCCAAGAGATCGAAAACCTTTCAACCCCAGCATGACAAGACCAGCCTACCCCTCACTGGATAGTACCGAATATGATCATCCCTAGGTTGTGATCAACAACCAAAATGGGCGTTAAAGCATACATAAAAGAGATAATCTCAATCTAGATAAGGGATGACCATACCCTAATAGGAGTACCCACAAAACCTTACGGCTTCCCCTGTTTTAACCATTTTCGGGTTGTGAGGCTTGAGAGCTACGCTTTTACCGTTTCCTCATAGCAATTCCCACTTGGAACGCTAACACTGCCCTCCAGGCAGAAATGCAATGCCAACATTCATCCATATAAGTTCATTCTGAGTTCGAACGAAGCCGAAGGCACTACCTCTACTACATCTATTTTGGAATCACCCTCGGGATTAGTAGTAAGTAGCCATGTCACTTCAAAGAGCTCCGTCTTCAATCATCTTCAAGAGGTCTTTCATTCGAATGCATATGTTAGTTCGTAGTGGTTTTCAGATAATATATCCGATCCCGGTCTCTCCAAACCAACAACCGATAATTCCAATTGACTCATTCCCAGTTCTTTTAGAAATATGCTAGGGTTGGGCGCGGTCGGTTAATCGACTCAATCGGTTAAAGTTTTCGGTTAACCTCTATAGGGGCTTCACTTCGGTTAACTACTATAGGGGCTTCGGTTTGGTTAGCCGGTTTCGGTTAATATTGCCTCTGGCCTACCGACCGAACCGGTCAAAAGTAACCATGGTTAACCGGTTAACCGACTAATTTGAACGGTTCGATTAACCAGCAAAATTAGTCATTTAACCGGTTAACCGACCAAAACAACATGGCAAGTGCCAACAAGGCAACAACTATAAAGTCAATTACAATGCATTGAAACACTGAATCAATCACTACCATTCTATCGATACATACTTAAGTTCCCACTTTTTCACTCGCAGTTCATAGTTGCTTCATAGTTCATAGCATTACAAGTTCATATCATTACTATAGTAACTTAAATTCAAATTACATTACAATAATACTTCATGTCAAGTGCAACAACTACAAAGTCAAACTCCTAGTCTATAGTTTTTGCTCTCCATTCTTCAGCTTAATACTTTAGTCTCCAATGACCCAGTTTCCACTTTCGGACCTAGTCTTTCCAAATAAAAATAATTATTTAATATTTATATTAGCAATCCTGCACTGTAACTAAATATGAATTTCAACATATTAATTATTAATATGAGTAATATGCACTGTAACTAAATATGAGTAATATGCACTATAACTTTATATAAGCAAGCTATTATATTCAATGAACATGAATACTGACTTGAATATGAATAATAATGAATATATTAACGAACTGAATAATATGTATATAATTATTTATATTAGCAAGTGACATATTTAATGAATTGAATATTAATGAACATATTTAATGAACTGAGACTGCTTGAAATGAATCTTTCATGTTGTACTAGCTGGATGTTTTGAATTGGTACGTGATTTTCCCCTTTTCGATTTTGATTATGCTCAACTTGATTCGAGTTTTGGATTTGTTTTTAGTTTGTTCTAAGTAAGCCCTTCAGAATTTTTTCTCGAACTCGAATGATTTTTTGTCGATGATGATTTTGGTATTCATAGGGATTGAAACCCTATAATCTCGTTCATATATTTTGGTTTGAATTTGTCAGTGAGTTTGGTGCTTGTGTTGATTTCTGATCGAACGATTGTGTGATTTTTTGACTTGTTCATTGATCGAATTTACTTGAATTGATTGAGTCGGTCCCGTTCTTTTCGGTCACTATTTATCTTTTTGATAATCAATAGGGTGTCAGATTAGTTAATATAGGCATTTAAGATCAAATAAAATCACATTTCTAAAATGCCTAAACTGAGACGAAGTCGATAAAAACTATTTTCTCGAAGGAGTTTTCTAAAAATGTCTGCCAACTGAAAATCAGTTGAAATGAAGTTTATGCAGATATTTTCTCTGGAAATGTGATCTCTAATGAAATGATGTCTAACATCTATATGCTTGGTGCGAGAATGATGTGTAACGACCCACTATTTTGGACCATTCAAATCGACAATAATCCACACATGTCGGACTTGAATAATTCAAAATAACAGATTGTAAATAAATTTGGAGCAAATGAAATCAAATACACAGAATCACAGACACAGAACATATCAGAATAACTCGCAGCGGAATATAAAAACCATAGTAGTTCATGAAGCTACTACAACAAACTCTCAAAACATAATACATAATATCTGTTTGAAAACATATACAATAGAAATCTCAAATAAATAGAAGTTTATGAACACCAGAACTGAAATAGAACAACTGAACTGAAAGGAACAGATAACTAGACAAGCAGAATCTCCAGTGATTCCTAGCTCCAGAAAGAGATCCAAAGCTAAGCTGTAAATACTCAGGCTGACCCGAGCGTAAAGTAAGACACAAAACACTCGAGTCAGGACAATATATACTTATATAATGTAAACCAACTCAAGTGAACTGTAGTAGAATTGCACCATAACTCAAAGGATGCTTGGGATCGCCCATCCTTTAAGGATCAGTTAAACTATAAATTAAATACATCCCATGGTTAAAATTTCTAAATAGTATTTTATACTTCTAAATCAAATATCATTTCAAAATTCAATATCATTCAAAATCCATTTCAAAATATCAAAATATCGTATCTTCCAAACCACATTCATTTATCTAAAATACCACTCCAACACACATTTCAAAATAGTTTATATTTCAAAACAAATTACTTCATTTTAAATCATAAAATGAAGTTATTATATTTAATAATTAAATTTCCAAAATTTTAAATCTTTTCAAAATTCATTCGTTCACTTAAATTAATTAAAACAATGAAAATTCAACCTTCGTAGCATTTAGAAAATGCTATGGAAAGTCACATTTAAAACAGTTCAATTTAACAAAAGACAGCATTTAAAATGCTGTAATAGGGTTACACAAGTTTCAAATAAACTTAGTTAAATTCAACTATTATAACATTTACAAAAATGCTATAATAGCCTTTAATTAATTTTAGCCATTTGGTTCATTATTATCAACTACAGCATTTACAAATGTTGTATTATCATTTACATTGGAATTAATAGCATTTCAGAAATGCGGTTAATTAACTTCAAATATTCAGTATAATTTCACAAACAATTATATTTTTATATAAATCATTTTTAACTTATAAAATCATATAATTTCACTTTTAAAACAATCATTCAAATACACTTATACTCATGATTTTATAAAGTTAAACCTCCATTCAAAAATCAAAATTCAATAATAATTCACTTTTTAAATACCAATATTAAATTTTAAATTCATTAAATTAAATTAACTTAACACTTAAGTTTAAATTTTCAAATATAATGTGATTCCATTTTTATTTACTTAACTTAAAATTCACTTTTAAGCCAATTTCACAAATTTCCAATTTTAGTTGTATTTCAAAATTTCAACTTAAATATTTATTCATTTCACATTTTTAACTTTATTCAAAATCATTAATATATTACAAAATCATTTTAAATTCATTTTTATCCAAATTATCATAACTTTATCATATTTTCATATTTAATTTAAATTCCATTTAAAAATTAAATCAAAATTTCCAAAATAACTTACATTCAAATTTCTAACCTTTCGATAATTTATTTCACTTATAAATTTTGAGAAAATCAATAATACTTTACAAAAATAATTTTTAATTAGGTTTAAATCAAAATATTATAATATTTACATTTCTAAAATATTTAAAAAAAAATAAGAAAACATATTTTAACAACGGGTCTGTATTTCATTTCTAGCCTAGATAAAGTGATACGGGTAATATATCATTTCAACCCGTAATTTACAAAGAAAACCCGGGTTTGATCATTTCAAACCCGCAATCCCAAGTATATGAAATAATTTGAAAACCGCTTAGGCCTATCATTTCAGCCCATAACGATTTTCCCTTATTCTAAAGTCCGTTCGGGTATGTATCATTTCAACCCATAGTGATTCTAATCTAAAGGGAACTTGCAGTGTGATAAACTGATAAAAATAGCAGAACAGCATAATATAACAGTAAAATATGATATAACTGGTGTTTAAGCATGTGTGAACATCATATAATAGTGACATAGCAAATATAATATGGTGATGCAATTTACAGATTCACATGTGATCGATTTACTATTAATATAAGTATAAAACTGTCTGGTGAGAATAACTCACTGGTTTGAGATAAAGACACAACGACGAATTGCAAAAATGGGATCTACACAAGCACAAAAGCACGACACAGATTCGAATGGAGGAGCCAAATGTCAAATTCTTTGGATACACATCAAACAAAAACAATATAACAACGATGAGTTTCAAAACCAAAATACGATAAACTGCGCTAGAATAAACTGCACAGAATCAAATAGAAATGCTTGCACTTGCTTTTAACCTTTACTAGGCTCAGCCATAAGGGGTAATACAAGGCCATGGCAGGTGTTTGGGTCAGGTTTGGGTGAGTATGGGTTCGGCCTAAATGGTGGAATGATGGTGCAAAAGTGGTAGAGGGAAAATACAACACAAGCATTCATTCACATGGATTGGGTCAAGGATTTGGGCTCGGCCAAGGCTCTAATGGTCACGGCCAGAGAGGTGGGGTCCACTGGAGTGATGTGGCAGAGGTTTCTGGAGGAGCTGGAGGTGATGGTGGTGTCGTAGGTGGCGGCTAGGGGGTTGGTGAGGTGATAGAGATGAGGTGGTGGTGGTTAGGCTAGGAATTTGGATGGTTTTTGAAACTTTTGTGCAATTGCATCACCAAGGGGTTCATGGCTTGGATTTTTTGTGAGGAGGAGGTGGTGATGATGTGCCATCAGGTGGTGGAGGCGGCTAGGCAGCAAGGGAAGCATGGCCGAACGTATAGAGAAGGAGCAAGTGCAACCAAAATCAACAAGAATTAGATAATATAATAGAAAAAGGAGATAAAAGAAACAAAGTTTTTACCAATTCCTTCAAGATGATGGCCGAAAGTTTTTGTTCAGGAAATAAGAAAAAAAATATGCGTGAATGATAAGGGAGTGGTCGGCTGTAGATGTGGGGAGTTATGTCAAAAGATATGAAGAGTTAGGTTGAAAATGAAGAGGTGGAATGCAAAAAGGCAATGGGCAAATCAAAAGTCAAAACCTCTTCACATTTCTTTAATTCATTTTTATAAATTTATATTTCTGGTAATAACAATAATTCCAGTTAAAAATTCGAAAATTTATCAAAATAGAAGAATATATATAATATTTATTAATTATATAAAGTTAAATTAAGAAAAATAGCTCAAAATGGTGAACTAGCCTAGAAAATTTGAAATTAAATGAAATAAAATTTGGAAAAATTCATATGAGCTTGTAAAATATTTTTAGACATAAATAATAACATAAAAAAATGCATTCACAAAATAAATATATAACCTTTAATTTAAATATAATTTTAATGAAGAAAATAGCAGAAAATTAGGAAACAGCCTTTTAAAAATAGGAAATCAATACAGTAAATTTTGGAAAAATTGTATTATCACCTTAAAAATAATACAAGATAAAATATACATAAAATATACATAAAATAACATATTGACACATATTAAAATAAAATATAACAAAGAAAAATATGATTTATATAATTTAAAATAGGCAAAATTGCAAAATAAAACAAATTATACTAAAAATTGAAATGTACATAACTTTTACATTTTAACTCTGTTTTTAACGAAATGAAAAGCAGTATTCATGTTATTACATCTATTTTCATAATAAAAGATAAAATTTAAGAATTTAAATAATTTAAATTTAAAATTTAAAAGTCAAAGTTTGACCAGTTTGAACAGAAATCCACTTTTCAGTAAAATATTCAATTTACCAGTTTGAAATTATAATTCACATAATAATCAACATTTATATTTAAAATGAAATATTTGAAATAAAACAAGTTTAAAAAGAATTTCAAAATAAATATAAAGTCAAAATTTTAAAATATATACAAAAATCTAGGGTTGTTACATGATGTATGGGATTATTTGAGAGATCAATTGCACTTTTGCTATCACACATAAGTGGAACTCGTTTAAAATTTAGACCATATTCTTGCAAAGTTTGTATCATCCATAAAATTTAAGCAGAGCGACCGCTTAGAGCAATATACTCTGCCTCAGTGGTAGATAGTGCAGTACAATTTTGTTTTCGACTTGACCATGCAACTAACGAATGTCCCAACATAAAGCACGTTCCACTAGTACTTTTTCTATCAACTAGACTACCAGCATAATCTGCATCTGAATACCTTTTTAACTCAAAGTTATCATTAGTTGGATACCATAGACCCAACCGTGAGGTGTGCAACAGATACCTTATAATCCTTTTTACAGCTTTTAAATGAGATTCCTTTGGATTTGACTGAAACCGTTCACAGAAAAAAATAGAGAACATAATGTTTGGTCTAGAAGCAGTAAGATAAAGAAGTATACCCACGTAGATCTAAAGTAATCATCAACCAATACAAAACAATATCTCTTACACCCTAAGCTTGCAATATCGTTAGGTCCAAATAGATCCATATAAACTAGTTCAAGGACTCTAGAATTATTTACAATGTTCTTGGCATGAAAAAATGATTTTTCAAATTTTCCCAGTTGATCACTGGCTGATTGAAATCAGATTATGGTGCAGATTTTCAACATATAATACATCATTGTTGCCCATTGTGACTCTGCCGCCTTTGTATTTCTCTAGGCTAAGGAACTTTGATTTGTCGCCCGTCATGTGCCTGGAACAGCCAAAATCCAGGTACCACTCTTGTTGTTCCTTAGCCTGCTAACACACCTACACGAGAAAAGATTTTTGTGACCTATTTGTTTTCATAGGTCCATGATTGTTAGTGACAAGAAATTTTGAAAAACAAGTTTGCGTAGAACCAAGACATTCTATGTTTGTTCCTTTTGGCACCCAGAATTTGTTTGATTTTAAGGGATTTTATATTCGTGCCTTTAGGAACCCAAATTGGTATGATTTTCGTGTGTTTGGGTCTATACCAGCAATTATTTTGATTGTGTCCAATTTTTCCACAAATCGTGAACTTGGAGTTGACATGATTAGTTTCACTTCTACCTTTTTCAGATTGAGTATACTCAAGTCCTTGTCTAATAGTATTAACAGTTTGTTTCCCTAATAGCATGTTTAGTGATTTCTCTCCTTTGGAGAATTTTCCTAAAGTTGTAGACAATTGTTGGACTTGTGATTTGAGAGATTTATTTTTATTCAATAACAAAGTGCACTTTTTAATAGAATTTTCTCTCCTAGTATTTTAACTTTCTTTCAAAATCAGAATCTCATTTTCAAGCGATTTAATTTTAGTTTTTGATTTTTTTTATTTCCTCTTTTAATGATGGACACTTATCACACTTAGGGCTTTTATTTCTATAGTTTTGAACCATTTGATCAAGCTGCTTATTTAGTTCTATCAAACTATCTCTTTGTGATTCAATTTTAGCATACTTCTCCCTAAGTCTTTCAAAACAGCCATTTACTTCATGAAAATATATAAGTAATTGTGAGTGAGTAAGTTTTGATACCTCGCTTGGCTCGTCATCATCGTTGTCACTTGTTTCTCCTAGGAAACACAGTTTTGCTTTTTCACTCTTACTACCTGTGCTTTCATCTTCATCACTTTCATCCCAAGTGGCTAAAAAACTTCTTCTTTTCGGTTTCTTTCCTTTGCTGAATCGATTTTGAGGACAATTTGGCTTGATATGACTAGGTTTATTGCACTTGTGACAAATTACCTCCTGCTTTTCTGAGTTGTCTAGAACTTTGACGATTCTTCTCTTCAGTTGTTGATTTAGGGCAGGATTTCCATATTTGTGGCTCCACCTTTTGAATCTCTTTATTATCAGTGCCAGTTCAACTGCTCCTTCATCATCACCATCTTCACTTTCCAGCATTCCTTTGAGAGCTATTGATTTCTTTCGCGTATCTCCTCCTTCACATTCTTCCTTGAATTTGATTTCTAGCTCATAAGTGGTGAGATTTCCGATGAATTCTTTAACTTTAACTTGTTTCGGATCCTTTGATTCTTGGATAACAGTCACTTTTGCTTCAAAATTTTGTGGAAGAATTCTGAGGATCTTTCAGACTTCCGGTTCTGTGTATGGTGTTCCAAGGGATTTTGATTTGTATACTAGATTAGAAAGTCGTCCATACATTTCTTTGACACTTTCTTCCTTTGCCATTGTGAAGTTCTCGTACTCACTACTAAGCATGGCAAGGCAAGATTCTTTAACCTGGGAGGTTCCTTTATGAGTCACTTCAAGTGTGTGCCAGATTTCCTGCGCAGTTAGACAATGTGAGACACGATTAAATTCAATTTGATCTAATGAGCAGATAATAGAATTCATAGCCTTAGCGTTAGCAGTTTGTAGTTTATTTTCAAGATTTGTCCATTGATCCATCGGTTTTTCAACTTCTTGATTACCTACCATTACTATTGGTGTGCTATATCCTGTTTCAACTATATTCAATGAATATATGGTTTTCAAAAAAAAATTCATTCTATTTTTCCAATATGCATATTCACCATTGAACATGGGTGGTCTAACTATGGACTGACCCTCAGCAAAAGCATTATTAAAATAAACCATTGAAAGAAAAAATTTAACAAAAAAATTGGTTTTTGTTCCTAGCTCCGATACCACATGTAGGATCGTTTTC
This sequence comes from Allium fistulosum, assembly GCA_030737815.1. Lineage (NCBI taxonomy): Eukaryota > Viridiplantae > Streptophyta > Magnoliopsida > Asparagales > Amaryllidaceae > Allium > Allium fistulosum. The sequence continues at coordinate 1,250,488,305 of CM060905.1, forward strand.
ACCCTAGAAGGGGGTGAATAGGGTGATATTAAAAATTAATGCGGAAATAAAAATAGAAAGTAATGTAGTAAAGATCACACACGGTTTAACCCAGCTTCGGTAATAACCTACCTATGTGTTGCCCCCAAGGTTTCTACTAGAAATTAGGTAATCAGACGCTTACAAAAACAAGTAAACTCGCGACACCCGCTAGCTCAAAACCCTGCCACAACTCAGCCACTGAGTTGCGAATTCTCAAACTACGCCCCGTAGTTTGTACCTAGTTACACAACTAGAAATTTACAAAGTTTTTTTAAAATAGAAAATTACCAATGAAAATAACTAAAACCAAAACCCTAAATTTAAAAATGAAGCCCAATAAAAATGACCGGCCCAAGTAGTAATTAATTAAAGAAAACTTGTTTTCCCCTTTTCTTTTATGTAATGTCTTCGGCCGCTTTCTTGGTTACTCTTTCAAAAACTAGGTTTTTGTTAGAATTGAGGCTGCCGCTTGAAATCGATCGATTGAAGTGAAGATTTTGCTTTGATTTGCTTTGTCAATTGTCTCCCTGGCTTTGATTGCTTGTGGTCGCTTCAATTGTGTAGAGCTGGATGTTGTTTTGTATTGGTACGTGATTTGCCCCTTTTCGATTTTGATTATGCTCGACTTGATTCGAGTTTTGGATTTGTTTTTGGTTTGTTCTAAGTAAGCCCTTCATAATTTTTTCCCGAACTCGAATGATTTTTTACCGATGATGTTTTTGGTATTTATAGGGATCGAAACCCTATAATCCCATTCATATATTTTGGTTTGAATTTGTCAGTGAGTTTGGTGCTTGCGTTGATTTCTGATCGAACGATTGTGTGATTTTTTGACTTGTTCATTGATCGAATTTACTTGAATTGATTGAGTCGGTCCCATTCTTTACTGCTACGACTTTGGCATTTGAATTTGAGATAATCTAGACTTTATGAAGTTTGACTTGTTCAATTTGTTTCCTCCGATTGACTTCACTGCAACAGATAATGTTCGATTTTTTTTTTAACACATTAATAGTGTTTTTGTTTGATCATTTCTTTTTGAAACTGCTCCTTGACTTGGATTACCCACGGCTTGATTTTCTTCATTTCTATGCTTATATACATGTATACATACATACGTGTATATGCATATTTATGTATATATGTCATTGTGCTTGCTGTGTCTGGTACACTTCAGTTTTGTTCGAGTCATGGTCTGGTTGTATAGACTTGTATGTGTTCATGCCTTCATACCTGAATTGATATATTGTTTTAGCATCATGTATATGATACTGCACATGTTCACTTGCATTTTTCTGGTGCACTTGTAGTCTCTGGCATCAATTCTGGTTGGAGTCTGGTTTGTTGTGTGTGTGTGTTCATGCATGAAGTCTCCTCTGTTTCATGTTTAAATCTGGTGCACATGTTGTCTTCATTGATCTGGTTTTGTTCCTCTTGAAGTTTGGTCTTTGTTTATACATTTGAGCTGTTGTCATGTTGCCTTGATGTCTCCTCACTTTGTTCATATGAACTACATTTTGATTTTGCTTCGAGTTTCATGTCCAGTTGCTTTGAGTTCCATGTTCAGTTGCTTCAAGTTCCATGTCCAGTTGCATGTCTATGTCTGGTGCACCACTATTGATATTTGACTTTGCATATGAACTTTGATTGTTTTGCACTGACCATTTCTCTGTTTGACATGTCTGACACTTCTTGAAGTCTGGTCTGGTCAGGTCGTCTTGTTCCACTGGCTTATTGCATTTTGATTGGCTTCGAGTTAAACTTCCCTAGTGCCATGTGCATACTTGCTGTCATGTTTCATTTGAAGTCATGGCTGGTTTAATCTTCATGTGTACATTTCTAGTGCTCTTTGGTATTGCAGTCTTGTTCCATGTTTTCATGTTGGTTGAGGTTGTTTTGGTGTTGGTTGGACTTGAACTAATATATATATATATATATGCATATATGTCTGGTGCATTTGAATGAAGTCTAGTCTGGTTCTTTGTTGACCTGCTTGCTTTGTTTTGTTGTGTTATTGCACTTCAGTGTACTGACCATTGAACTTGTTGTTGTTTTGAGCATTCATGTTCACCCATTTGTTGTTGTTATCCACACTAGTCTGGTCTGGTTCTTGCCTTTGTGTTCACCACTGCTTGTCCTTTTCAATTGAGTCAAGTCTGCATTGTTGCATATGTATGCTCCAATGTTTGCTGGGTTGAAATGTTGCATGCACCACTTTTGTACATATGCACTGCCCTATACTTGACCATTTGGTTGAGGCTGTGTTTATGTTGGTTTGTACACATGTGTTATGATAGTCTGAAACTGTGCTTTTTCGTTTGCACTTGAGTTGAATCCAGTTTTTTCTTGGGTTTGACCTTGTGCTCACCAGTCCCTGCGATTTTAACAAGCAAGTGTATATCGGTGTGCACGACTTTGTGGCATGTACAGTGATACAATGTGCATGTCACAAGTTGTTCGCGTAAGATGAATTAAAAAAATAATGATGAACAACCCAAATAATTGAGGCAAACAATATTTTCAAACACACACTTCATTTTGCACTGCAAAATATTTCTTTTTCAATTTTACCGTGCCAGCGTTTATTTTGCAAATGGTTCAGATGCTGGATACAGGCTGGAACAGAGTTGAAGATCAAATATGAGTGTTGAGTGAATTATATAGTGAGGTGAAACATGTATGAAAAAATTATATAGTAAAAATTATGTTGTAATTTAAACTTGTATAGTGAGAGCTTAAATTTGTACTATTCGAATTTGTAATAAAATATTTGTTTGAATAAAATATTTGTTTAAATATGAATTCCGAGTTATTTATTTTATTCAACAAATATTTAATTATGTGGAAAAATAAAATAGTACAATAATAAATACATTTAAACGAATATATATATATATATATATATATATATATATATATTATCATCAAACAAAAATCATAGGCTATTGTATTCTACAAGTTTTGTTTAAGATCAAACCCAATGGTTTCGAAAGGGGTACTTTCAAATGGTTTCAAAGCTATGCTTCTATAAGTTAGCAGGTGATACTTTAATACTCTTGAAAGGTATGTTTTGTTTGTTTCGAAATAATTGTTTTAAAGTGTTCGAAAGGCATATGCTTAGTGTTTTGAAAAGAAGATTTGAATGCTTTCGAAAGATGTTTTCCAATGGTTTCGAAAGTGAATGAACTTCTCAGGAGTGCCACAGGGTGGTACTGCCTTGAGCCCTAAAGGGGGGTTCTAAAGTTGATCCTGTGAGAAGTCCGGACAAACTAGTTCCTGAGGATTATTGAGTAGCGAAAGTCGAGGGCGCTGATGCCTACAAAGGCATTTGGGTTATGTTGTGACGACAGTGTAACTCGATGTCGCTGCGATCTACTGTGTGGACCATAGCGAAAATCGTGTGGAGGATGAGTGCCAACAGTCTACACTTGATTTTGTCGGGATGGCAACGTAACATCGGTAGACTGCGATCTATGGTCGAGTGGAGGAGTTTCATTCTTTTGGCAGCGAAATTCGAGGGCGCTGATGCCTACGGTTATATGGGTTTTTACTGTGATAGCAACGTAAAGCCCGGGTATAACTGCGATCTGTAGCGGGTTCCATGGTGTAATCGAGGGGCGCGGAGGCCTACAGTTATCTATGGATTTTGCCGAGATGGCAACGTAACCATCGGGTTAACTGCGACCATGGATGGGGGTGATGATTTCCAGAGCATTCTCACCAAAGATATTTTCTCTATTTTTGAAACTGTTTTCTATATTTTCAATAAAATTATTTTCCAAGTATTTTCACTAGGTGTTGAAATGGGTCTGCTAAGTACTTATAGATTTTCAGTCCTACGCCTGATCAACGTATGACCGAATTTCTGTGAGAGCAAGGATGGACTTGTTAAGACATCGAGTTATAAAAAGTGTTTTTATAAATACTATTTTAGTAATATTATATAGATTTTAAAAGTATTTTAAAAATGACTAAAGAAAATTTATCTGGTTTTAAGCATTTTAATAATTTTCGTTCGTTCCTTTTCGAGGACGAAAAGTTCTAAGGGGGAGGAATGTGACGACCCAGATTTTTAACGGTTGTTAATTGGTAATTAATTGAATTAAATCATTGGAATATTACTTTAGATAAGTCAAAAAAATAAAATTCTGATAATTAAAATATCTTAATATACATATATTGAATTAAAAACTATATTAGAGATTTCATTTTTAATATCTCTGGATAAGATAAATCCCATAGATTAGATAAAGATAAACGTTCAAATATATATATATATAAACATATAGACAAGTCTTATGGTGTTCAAATATAAATATATATATATATAAGTACATAGGTATGTATATATATGAGGATTAGACATACATAAGCAAGGACATATATATATATACTAGATAAAATAGTGAATAGGCAAAATATACATTGTGGGGACCCGGGATTTTGGCAATATTATTTTAATTAGCATCTAATCTAATTTATTAAAATACAACTTATCATTTTAAAAACAAATAAGACTTTTGGAACATGTACCATTTATTTATATATATATGTGTGTGTGTGTGTGTATTTTGGAAGAAAACAATGATTTAAAAATTCAAAATAAAATCTTTCAACAATATTTAAAAGAAAATCTACCTTATTCACATTAAATTAAAGTAAAATCCTACCTCATTAACTTTTGATCTAACTATATATATAGATGTAATCTAGATAATAATGCTTGAAATAAAATCAATTTTGTCAACACTAAATATAAATATAAATATATATATATATGATTATAAAATTAAATGTTTGATAGTTAAGCTTAAAAATAAAATAAAAATAAGGATTTATGTTAAAAATAGAAATAAATATGAAAGGTAAATTATATGGTTATATAAAAACATAAATGAACATTTAAGATAATTCTAGAAATTTATAACCTATGGAAGATACATGTAGATATGCAAGGAAATAAAGAAAAAAATAATATCTATGTACATTCAACAGCAAAGGGATAAGTATAACCAGACAAGCATTAAATGCTCTCATCTCAGCCTCCACAAGCAAGAAGAAAATCTCTGACTAAATTTTGTACCAGCAAATTACAAACCCTGTATAATCTTTTCTATATATCTTTCTTGTTCCATTTTCGTTCAATTAAAACTTAGCATCCTAGAGAAAAAAAATAAGTAGACACTAATATCTTACAACTGAAGCTTAATTTCAACTCAACTAAACAACAACTCAATTAAGAAAGCAAAGAGATTTCAAAAGGTCGGGCTTATAGTTTTTTTCAAAACAGAAGTGCTCTCTGTTCTAATTGTTTTTCAGGTGAGTAACATCACATTTTTAAAGTTTAAGTATCCTTAAATCTGTAGCATGTTAATTCTCTGGAAAATATATTCTGTATTATTTTATACAAGTGAATTATCTGGATGTGTGTATATATATATATATATGTGTGTGTGTGTGTGTGCGCGCGCATTGTTGTTGAATCTGTGTATTCCTGTTCTTAGTTTCAAGCTCAAGACTTGATCAAAAATCATATTCTCTTGAACCAATTGCTATTAGGACTTAGTCTATAAACAAAAGTTGTTTGTTTCATCCTAGATTAGAGTTTAAAATTTTATTTAAGTTAAACAACTTTGAATTGCTCTGGGAAAAGCCAAAATGAACAGAAGTTTGGGTTTTGTTTAAAACCCAAACATCCTAATTTCTTGTTTCAGGCATATGAACTGAAACATTGTCCAAAATCATGATTTTTGGATGAGAAATCATAATTTTTAATTAAGTTTTGAGTATGCATATCTGGGTTGAACAGAAATTGGAATTTAGGTGGTTACTGATGATCTAGGTGATTGGGTTAGTCGCAGTCTTCTCTGGAGGGGGATGGATGATCGGAGATGGTGGGAAAAATGTCTGGAAGGTGATTAATCCATCGTGGTGTTGGGGATTGAATGATCATGTTTTAAACCCTAAATTGGGTTGTGGTCGGAATTTGGAGGATGGCGTCAACTAGGGTGTATCGAGTGTCACGGAATTCTGGGAAATAGAAGTAGGTGGGTTGACGAAGGTTTGGCCGGAGTCTCAGACATGACGGTGGTCGGAGGCGCAAAACGAGGCGGTTTCAGGTTTGATGTGGTGGTTCCAGGCTTTGTTCCAAGTTTGGTTTTGAACACTCGAATTCGATTTCAAGTTTGGGGTGATGATCTGATGATCGTAATCAGGTTCGAAGGTGATCGGCGACTTGAGGGGATCATCGTTGATGATCGAAGTTGGACGGCGCCATCGTGCATCTGCACGGTGCATTCTGATTTTATGGTGATGTTGTGTTGAAGCAGAGGATTTTTACTCGAGTATTTCTCGAGTAATTCGAGTGTTTAGCTTGAAGTGATGAGTGTGTTGGCTCGAAGTAATTGAAGGGTGGCTCGAGTAATGTTAGTGTTACAGGTATTTTTTTTAAAAACCTATCTGTTTCAAATTTTAAATGATTTTAAAATTTGAAAGCAAAAGATTTAAACTAGGTTTTAAACTAAGTTTTAAATCTGGATTCAAAATCTAATTTGTATCCTAGTTTTAAAATGATTAAAGTTTTTAAAATTTAAATGTTTTAAACAACTTTGAAATGTTAAAGTATATTTATAAAGGATTATTAATAGTTAATGAAGATCATTAACTTGAGATTATAAAGAATTAATTAATGTGATTAATTTTAATAATTAATTATATTAATTAATTAAAGATAATTAATTGTGGAAATTGTTTAAGTATAATTACTTAATGAAAGTAATTAAGGGATTAATTACTTATTGTAATTAATTAAGTTTAATGTGATTAGTTTAAGTTAATTAATTAAGTTTAACCAATTTAAGATAATCACTGGATGATTGGTTAAATTACTCAATGTAGTTAATGAAGAATAATTACTTAGTGAAGTAATTAAGATGGGTAATTACTGGTTATAATTAATTGAAGAATGGAAGCGATTTGGGATTAATTACTTTGTGTAGTTAATATAAAGGATAATCACTTAGTGAAAGTAATTATCATTCCTAATTGTGATTAATCAAGGAGGATTAGTTAGATGGATGATTATTGGATGATCAATTAATTGATTTGTAATCAATTAATAAGCAGGATTAGAAGTAATTTAAAGTAATTTATTTAATTCGATAGTAGTTAATTAGATTAATTAGAGATGGTATGGTTAATTTATCTTGCTTATAAATGATTAAATGGTATTGTGTGCCTTAGATTAGTTGATATCTCTGGTATGTGATGTGTGATGTTATGTGATAATGTTGGGTTAAAACAGTGACACCCTGTATTTAAAGTTTGAATCGTATTTCATTTGAATAACTTGGGTTAAGATGATATTGTATTCGAAGAAACCGGGATCGGGTATTAGTAATACCCGAACCCACTTCGATTGGTAACATACAATGATTCTTTATGGGTTGGCTTGTGAAATCAACAGGCTGAAATGGAATAATTTAAATGACTAGACTATTTAAAACTAAATAAAGGTACTTAGGGATTGATTGTGGAAGTAAGTGTTGAGCATAACAAGTAATGAACTCGTAGTGAAGTACGAGTTGCCCGGGTTTTCTTTTATGGTTTGAGTTTAGTATTTCAAATTATATGAGTTTACTCATGCTGGTTTCCAGCCTGACCCGGGTGTTACTTTGATGTAATGCTCGGGTCAGACCGAGTATTACATATTTTCAGGTAAGGACATTCTGGAGCTCAGGAGACGAACTGGGTGACAGGAACGTATGGAGTGTTTCCGCTATGATATATTTCTGTTTATCTGAGATATGTTGATTTGTATATGTCCAGTGATTGTGTATGTGTGAACTCTGATGTATTAAATTAAAATTGACAGATACAGTATTCTTTGTAAACTGGTATTATTTGATATTATATTTTGATCTGCTGCGAATGTGAGAATCTGGTTGTGTTTCTGTTTCTTCTTTTTCTATCATTTTCTTCTATCTCTTTCTTCTATTTCTAACTATCTGGAATTTTCGGGATCGGAAATTCTGGGTCATTACAGTATTATTTTATATATGCTTCTTCTATAAATATATATTCACTAAGTAATGGACCCATAACTGTATATTGGAGAGTAGGGCAGAATAACCAGCTAAGTTGACCCAATAGTGAATATAAATTAAGTAACTCCTGAATGAATAGAGTTAGTTGCATCTAGGAGGTCGGGTAGAGCAGAATATAGGATGCCCAACCACTAACCAAGAAGTTGTCAAACAGGTTCATAGTGAACCCATGAAAACTATTTTTAAAGAGAGTTATTGGCAGGGACCAACAGGTTTGTAGTGAACCCATGAAAACTATATCCGGATTAAGTTATTGGCAGAAGTCAATAGGTTCATAGTCAACCCACGAAAACTATGATATAATGGGAGATATTGGAGATACCAATAGGTTCAGGGAGAACCCATGAAATAAATATATGAAGTTATTGGTAGGGGCCAATAGGTTTTTAGTGATCCCATGAAAACTATGAGACTGGGCAGATAGTCCATAAATTTGAAATAGGTTCTTAGTGATCCCATGAAAACTATGAAATAGGACAGGTAGTCCATAAACTTTAATAAGGGTATTAGTCAGCCTATGAAAACTAACAGGTTAATAGGGACCTTAGAAACTATAACTATGACAGATAGTCAAATATATGTGGATGGGAAAATCCATGTATTTTGCTTGTTCGCATATCATCATGATGTTTTAAATTGCTATGTTTTTAACCATTGTGGATGCAGGAGTACAGTATATGGTTATTATAAATTTTTGATAAGATACTAGTAAGGGGAAAACTCGTTCCGCTAAGTGATGTGATCTCACTAGATATCTAAATGGTTCGAGATGTTAGGTTATTATTCATATCAGGCTTTATGCCTGACTCAAAGTTTATGTTTTCCCCTTAAACTTCCGGTGCTCAAAAATTAATTTGAGCAGACTGAGGTTAAGGGTTTTTCAGGTTCTCCTTAGACGAATAAGCTTCCGGAGAAGAGCAAGAGGCTAACTAGCTAATAGGAGTTCTTTTTCTTTTTGATTCTGCTGTGTTTGTTGTAAAGGCAAAGTTGATTGATTTCCTATATATATATATATATACACACACATACACTGATCATTCAAGGGGGCATCTTCATACGTCGCTCTTGGCGTATGTTGTAATAATTATATTTTTTCTGAACGTGCTTCTTGAATTTGGGATTATGTAATGAATCTGAAATGCTTTGAAATGTAATGAGAAATTTGTTTAAATAGTTTTAAAAAAATTCATAACCATGTGTTTCTGTTGTATCACTGTATCTAACACTACCGCATTTGGTCACCGAGAAATAATGACTGCAGCATTTGTAACCATTAGTTTTGGATCTCCAAGTAGGGGATGTTACACCTATTGTCCTTTGATAGGATACCAAATTCCCTACTGTCACTAGCATGTGTATTTAGCCCATAATATGCTCAACCAATCGGTTTTCCATTCATATAAATTTTTACGAAATTATATAATTTTTAGTGTTTAACTTGGACCTTAGGCTGAGGTTCAAATTCTGCATTTTCATTCTGAACGGGCGACCGCCGTTACCCCACGGTTGACCGCTAGGGTTTCCAGGTGGACCAGTCGCGAAGTAAATTTGGAGTTTTTGCATGATTTCGCTTGTCGATTATTCTATAATTAATTCCAGTCGTTTAGCAAAGTTTAATTTAACCCTAATTAGTGACCATTTCATATTCAATTAGTTGTTCAAATTGGGCTTTGTAGATTTAGGGCTTGCAAGAGTTTATACATAGATTCCACATCAACAGTTTATTGACAATTTATTTTCTAAGGTTATAGATTTGAATTTAGGGTTCTTAACATATTAAATTAGGGTTCTAACATATTCAATTAGGGTTCTAACTTCCTAGATCAATTAAAATAACTTATTAAATTTGTGCCCACTTATCTCAATTCTAAGCTTTTACTAATGTTTGCACTTGAGAATTTGACCCCTAAATCGACAGCGCCTCCTTAGATCGCCTTGATCCTCCTTTATTTGCTTGCTCTAGCCTCTTTGGTCAAATTGATTTGATTTTAGGAACTTTAGAAATTAGGGTTTTAGAGAAAAATTTGGCAGAGTTTAGTTACTGTAAGCATACATTAAGGAATTAGGGTTTCATTAGTTATAAATTTATAGCAGTAGAGTTAGATTTTAGGCCATTGGATTAGCTTAGGGAAATATTTTATAAAATATAGTTCACTCATCATTCTCTTCGTCCCAAATCAACTGATCTTGATCGTTCATCGCATCATTAGGAAACGAAGAACGTTTGATATTTCACGTATGCGGGTCGCCGCCCCCTACCACGGTCGACCGTTGCCGGTAGACTTTGAACCCCTAAAGGCCGACCGGTGGCTTTGTTAATTTGTTAATTTAGTTTTAAATTTTTAATTTGTTCTAATGCCCGTAACTCCTCCATACTAACTCAGATTACGAAGTGTTATATATGAAAATCGTCCGAAAATCACTACGAACACAATGGTGCAAGTTTCTTAGCCATATTTAGACGTCTGTGAAATTTTTATTATATGTCCTTGTTTTGTTTTAATTTAGCTATCTGATCAAATTTTCATTTCAATTTCTATTAAATTCTTGTTAAATTTTTTGTAAATATCCAGGGTGTTACAAAAGAGTAGATGTTGCTTGTTTGTGATTAGAGTTAACTATTGGGTAACCGCAACTACGATCACTTGGGTATTTTTTAATAATCCACTATCCTGATTGACATTTTTTAGAAACTATAATATGTATTCCCCGTGGACAATTTGAATTAACATGGCAAATGGTGGTGTACTTTGTTTTTTTTAAACTTAATTGGCTTAAAATAAATAGCATGTAGAATTGACCATTCACTTAATTATTGCAAAAATTTTACTTTGCACTCAAAAATCACGCCAACTTTGAACCCATTTTGAACACTAGAGGATGAGAATAATTCATCGTTGAATTGCAAATTTGCAATGGCAGATCTAGCCATCATTTATGCATTACATAGATCATCATCTAAAGGTATTTCCATGTCTTGTTCACCCCTATCTCCAGGAGCATCGTCTTTTACTCCAAAATCATAGTTTAGTGGTTCATTGTTGACCTATATGTTATTGATCCACATCCTATCATTCTCTGGTCTAGTTGCAACAGTCAAGCTATCAATACATGATCATCGTGTACATCAACATCAACATCTATGTTCATATCGTCATCGGCTACATTTGGAACCCCTAAGTTAGTTGTTGGTTGAATGTTCGATTGTGTAGCAATACCATGTGCCGGAAAGTTGCAATATGAATATATGACATTTTTAATATAGTTACATAATGCAAAACAATTTATGAGCATCACAAAACAAAACATACTTTTGCTCATATGGTATAATTCGAGGGTGTGGGTTGCATTGGACAAGACCTACAGCTATTCAATGGTCCAACACTATTTTGTGTTGCATGTTGCGATGGAATAAAGTTACAAATGAAAATTAAAATTTTGTATCAACTTTAGTACAATGAATATAATAACCCATAAGAAGATTAGCAAATATGTGTTACATTTGACTCATATGTGCAAAATTATCCTTGGTTGAATAAGGATAACTAAATTGTACTCTTTGTTGATAATTCATGAAAGGAGGATATTCAAAGAATATTTGTTGGTGCCCAAGTTTGCTACATTCAGAGATGGATTACTGTAACTAGGAGACACAATTCCTTAAGCAGTGTTTATGGTCTCCACCATTCTAGAATAATCTTCAATATTATAGTTAACTACAGCCGCCATTACAGGTATTTCTACGGTCAACTTTCTAGTTGTCCCAACAAACAACTCCATAGATTTAGATATGGTAGAATATATTAATTCAACGTCATCGTCATTAACAATTTTTATTGCTTTAGATCCAAAATCGGTAGGCCAATTGCAAACTAGATCAATATCAAAGTCCTTCGATTTTATCTTTGTTGCTTTGTAAAGTGATTCTTTCAATTGTTCTAAGTTGGAGCGTTTACGAATTTTTGCTAGTTTTTAAGAACCACCAACATTCTTTCCACACATTTGATTACTAATAACCAACTCACCATCGAAATAACAAATAGTTGGAACAAAATTATTAGTCATTATGCATTAACAATGAATAAAACATTACACAATTTATTTTTTACGACTACCAAAAACAAAATCTAACAAAAAATTAGGGTTTACAAAATCAAACCTTGATTGATATGAAGCAAAGAGATTTGTTATTATTGAACCAGATCTATTCAAGCACAAGTTTTGATTGTTTTTTATGCAAATGATAAGAGATTTATGCAAAAGATAAGAGGGGAAGTATTGGGTTTTGTGATAGAAGTTTGATAAAGTTAAAGTGAGAAGAGAGAGTGAAGGACTACTATTTTTACATGATTGGGAATTTGAGTGCTATTTCAAAAATCACCAGTAGGCGGCATTTCAAAAAGCGCCAACTTTAATTTCCAAACAACATATATTAAAACATAGTTGACGTCTTTTCAAATAACGTCAACATGCGCTATTTCAAAATGCGCTGACTATGTTTTAATATATCAAAAAACAGAGACGAAATTTTAAATGCAGCATGTATATCTTTGGCTATCGTGTCGTTGAGCCGGCCAAAAATAACATATATTTGTAATTAGTTTTGTAATTGATCTATTTGTGTAATAAGTTTGAAAAGGTGGTCCAAATCCAAAAAAAAAAAATCCTTCTTCCAACTGTTTTATTGTTTCGTTTCAAATTAATAATCAAACAGAACTAAGGCATATTAAAATCTTTCAGTAAGTTTGCAGATCCGCCGCAATATTCTCCATCGTTTCATCATGTTGCCACAATCGAAAGTTGCTATATAAAATACAGCTTTGTTGTACCCTAATGAAGGTAAATTCAATATTATTCCTAAGTTCAATGTCTTTGTTGTTTATGGATTTTGGTTCGACTCTAATTTATTTGTTGATTTTACTGGAAAATAGACATAAGGATAAATTTTGAACAAAAAATAGATTGAATGATAGTAAATGTTTTTTTAGGCTGTAGGACAATTCTTGTTTTTATAAAGTCAAACTGAATATAATGCCTAAAACAAATACCACCATTTGTCCTTCAATCTTTTTTTTTTTCCTTCAAAGTTTGTCATTTGGTCTAAATTATAACTAGCATTTGTCATTCTGTTTAAAAATAAAACTTGATGTCATTCGGTATACATTTTTGTTTAAGTTTGTAGTTTTCCCTAGTTGCCCAGTTTTTTATTATCAATTAGCATCTTAAATTTTGCGTGCGAAATTTGAGTATGGTTGTATCTACTTTCTTTCAGTTAATTGCATGAGACCTCGAGTTAGCTTTGATGGGAGCACTTTCCCCTTTTGATGTCATCTTTACCTGCCGCACTATAGAAGGTCGGCTTGACAAAACCAATGGTTTATTATCATAAATTTCATGTTTAGGTAGTCCTATTTATTATAAGTTGTAAATTTCATCTAATTTTATTTCGTTCTTTGTTTACGCTGATTAGTTTATGTGCTCCTTTTTTCAATTTCATAAACGATTCGTCCTAATATATTCAAAAGTTATGGCTTAGTGACACAGACTTGGATTCAAGACAACAAGATGTAGCTGATTAGATTTTGAATTTTAATTTGGTGTTTTCTTTATTATATGATGATGATGATGATGCATTACGTTTCATTATTAATTTGGTTAAATTATAATACGTTATTGTTTTCAATATTATATGGTCGGTTTTAATACGGTAGTTGCCTTGCAGGTACTGAGTGTAGCAAAGTTTCTTTTCAGGTCCGACCTCCTAACCTTCATCGCACGCTCAGTGCCACCCTACCGTTGCTACAAAGCCATCTGCTTCCACAACAAGCCAATCGGTATAACGTACGAAGCTGAAGAGTATGATTATCTGCAGTTGTGATGTGTATATATGATTCTTGAAAATATTTGATTATCTGGATATTTTCAATACAAATATCTATATTGAATGATTACTGAACGCATTTTAGTTCTTCAACACTGATGTTTTGTCTCAGTTTCACTTGAATGAAACGTGTAATACAATATAATATGGTCTACATCAGCGATATAACATTGGCAGCAGAGTGGTTCATTCGATATGATATCCTTGTCATTTAAAGCATTCAAAACATCTGTAGTACATATATTTTTTTGTGTTTAAAAAAATTATCTACGAAAGTTTATCTGTCCCGCTTACAACCATTAACTACATCGTACACTCATGAACAGTGCAAATTACATAAGAAATTAGTAAACGATCATCCAAAATTGTTATCCCTTTCCACTACCTCGTGAGATGCGGTCTTCCTTATATCCAATTTGAAGACAGTCTAAGATATACCATTTTTTCGCTAAACAGACCCAGGAGCTAAACTGGAAAGGAAACCACAAAACTGTATGTTCTTCCAAGCCTGATAAAACACCTCCACCTGCTCAAGTAGAATACAATATTACAATTTTGTAATGGTATTTGACATCTGAATTCAAAGTTGTTTATTGAATAACCACTTATGTCAACTATTTATAACAACAATAATGATTAAAAAGAATTTGGTTCCAAACTTTCTTTTTATTCCAATAATTACCCCAGAACCTTCTCTTCCTAGGATATCATATCATCACAAACACACAGGGCGGACCTAAAAGATTTGGGACCGAGGCAAAATACAAATTAGGGATCCTTTATCATTGATATACGTGTGTGCATACAGAGAATCAGCTACCTAGGACACAAAATCTGACACGGTTTATTGTATTTAAAGCGTTGGATATCAGCGTGTTTACATAAAGGATTGAATTCAATGGAAGATATAATAGTTCAGATCTAATGTGTCATATTTACGCTTGAGTTGTATGCTTGTTGACCTCTTGCGTTCGATTGACCACTCAGGTACTCTTATTGAGTACTTTGGTAAAGACTTAAGAGCAAATTTAGGTGCTGCAAGAACGAATCAACAAATGTACGAAGAGCCAGAATGAAAGGAGATTTGCGAGAAGGTTAATTATACATAGTTTAACCTTTTACTGTTGTATGTAAATATCTGTTGTAATATGCTCCGTTTCGTGAACACAAGATTTGGTGCTGATATTATTTGATATGAGATATTATATTTTACTATGTGACGAATATGCACAATTACAGGGAAGTTTCACATATTCTGTATATTTTCCTTCCTTGTTCCTCTCCTAAATTTATCTTCCTCTCCATCAAGCAAATCCAAGATGGTACACATTTAAACCGATCACATTTATATGCAATCACTTTCCTTTATTAGAACATCTCTAGTAGGATGTCCAATTTTAGGGTGAGAAGAACAAATAAAAACGTAAATTCCTCCCACTCTTCCAGCAGTGAAGCGGGAGGAATAGACCTAATTATTATTTATTTAATAAAAAACTATAAACAGTCTAAACGGTTTTCTGAAAGCCGTTTATAAAATTAAAACAATACCTCTTCTGTCGGTAAACGGGGTTTAAAAGCCCACTTATCCTAAACGGATTTTTGCCGTTAAGGGATTCACGTTAAAAAAAAAGAAAAAAAGAAGAGAAACTCCCACTTTCTCTCTGCCCCAAGCTCAAATCGACACTGCTGGTGTGTGAGGACAAAAAAAAAAAGCTTGCCCCATTTTTCATTTTTTGAACCTGGAGATGCACTTAGTACTATAAATATGTGATACTGTTCAAAAACATTAACTGATCCGAGTTATTAAAGACATATTCTTCGCAAAACAAACTGGATGGCCCACGGAACATTTGAACGGAGCTAGAAAGGAAAAGAGAAAGTAGTAAAATATTGTACTTATGTGCACTTGAGCAGAGAGCGGAGAGGAGATAAAAAAAGATTATGTTAGGAATTAATTGTTTCTAATGATTAATTTAATGGTAGTACTACTATTACTTTAGTGAATATTAGGCTCAGGTCTTTAAAATCAAACTTAATATACGAAAACTTCTTCCCAAAAAATGATGGTAAATTAGGTCCATAGAATTAAGTTGCTGATGCAATTATATACCAAAAATTGCATAAATGTATGCAATTTTTCAGTGAATAATTGCGGAAATGTCTGCAATTTTTGGATATAATTGCATAAATGTCTGCAGTTATTCACTGAATAATTGCATAAATGTATGCAGTTATTCAATAACTTAATTCTAGTAACCTAATTTACATACTTTTTTTGACAAGGATGTTTGGTGTATTTTGAAACTTAACAGAGACTTTAGTCAAACTGTCTGTATGTTACTCATGTAATCTAGTGTCCTTTATTTTACGCACAAAGAGATTGAAAAACAATAAGAGAAATTTGTAATGTTTCAGGGTAGGACACCATTTCATTTTGTGCACAAAGAAATAAAAACAATAAAAGATATTCATTATATTTCAGCGTAGAAGGAGACGAAAGATCTAAGGAGGCAACAAATTCCTAAATAGATGTGTGGGCCAATATCCATGGAATGAAGCTCGACCTGACAAGACAGGTCACATAGGTATAGAAGGCAGTGCCTTCAAGCAAGCGCGCCCCAACGTAAATAATAATACCATAATTCATGTTAAACTTTGGAAGTTCAAATGCTACCTCCTAAATAGTAAACAACAAGAAAACAATACAGTTTATACTTCGAAATCATAGTTTGAAAACTTTCACACATAAACACACACACTACTCATACCAAGTTGGGCTGAGTCGCGCGTGTGTGTGTTTGATTGACCTCTGGTATTCTTATTTGGTAAGTGCAAATTTAGGCAATGTGAGAACAAATCAAAGAATGTAAGAAGGGCGAGAAGGAAAGGAACTTAGTGAGATGGTTGATTAAACATACATAGTTTATTTTTATTGCATCTATGTTTCAGACCTAAGTAATGGCTGTAATGCCACTGTTGTATGTAAATATTTACTGTGACAAGGACATGCTATTTGCTGTAATATATGCTCTGTTTTGTGAGCACAAGATCGGGTGCTGATATTATTTGATATATGTGATATTATACTTTATTTGTGATGAGTGTGCACAAACATAGGGAAATTTTTTGAGAGAAGTTACACATTTTATATTTTTTCTTCCCCTTCTTATTCCTCTCTTACATTCTTTCTTTCTCCCCAACAAGCAAATCCAAGATGGTAAAAATGTAATTTCACACACAATCGAAACGACGATGAGGATTAAACTTATATGCAATCGATTATAGTACAAATATGTGGTACTGTTCAAAAACGTTTTGGGTTCGTTTGCGGGGAACGGTAACGGGGTATTTGAGTGGGAAAATTGAGTGAACGGGTATGCGTTTGGGGCTGCGAATGAGGTATTTGAGCGGGGTATTTAAGTTGTGATTTTTAATGTAATTGATTTATAATTTATAAACTGAAAAACTATAAATTGCTTGGATTTGGTTCAAAGCAACTCCATGATATAGAGCACTTTGATACGATCGCAACGCAAAAAACCTACGTCTCAAACGGATCTCATTTGCACAAGTTATTAATTTTATAATTTTATAAAAATTTAGATTTTATTAATTGATATAATTAATCAAACGAACGGAGCAAAAGTTTGCATTCAACTGAACGGGGCTGGGAAGGGGTTAACCCCGTTTGGGTGTGACACGTCCGACGCGTCACAAACGTAAACGTGCCACAACAAGCTTGCGAACGGCACCTTAACAAACTGCTCAAGGAACCTTTGAACGGCGCTAGAATGCAAAAGAGCAAGTGCACAAAATATTGTACTCTTGTGCACTTGAGCAGAGCCATAAAGAGGTCAGAAAAAAGTGGTTATCTTAAAAACTAATTGTTATCAATAATTATTTTAATCTTACTACTATTATTTTATGTATGTTATTTATCTAATAATATATATTATTCTTTTATTCTGCGCATAAAGAAATTGAAAAACAATAAAAGAAACTCATATTGTTTCAGTATAGAAGGACACAGGATCCAAGGGGACAACAAACCCCTAAATGGAGGTGCAGGCCAACATCCTTTGGAACCATGCTCGACCTTACAAGAGAGGTTATAGAAGGCTATGCCTCCACGCAAGAAGCAGAGTAACGCCCCATGGTAGATTCAGTGTATATATCTGTTAATTTTATTTATCTATTTTTTTCATTAAATTAATATCATATTTACAAATCACAAATATTTATCAATATCTAAAATTATAAAACATACCATCGCTTACAGTTATTATCTATTCTAGTCGCATTTTATAATATTAAGAAAAATACCATAATTCATGTTAAACTTTGGAAGTTCATATGCTACCTCCTAAATTGTAAATAACAACAAAACTATGCAGTTTATACTCCAGAATCGTATAGTTTGAATACTTTCGTTTGCAAACAATCTAAATAAAATCAGTGCCTACATATCTAAAAATTCAAATTCCTCAATCAAAATATACTATACTTCAAACTTAAAAATGATCCAAAATTCACTAAAAAGAAACCATATAATATCCTAAATAAAAGAACTAAAAGTAATCAAACACATACCAATCAAACTTTCCTTGCAAGAGTTCTCTGCTTAGTAGCATGCTGAACCACCTTCTCCTCCACATGCAGCCCCTTCCTCCTCCTCACGCTATTCATCAGCTTGATCGCTATATTCGGAGGCACACTCGATCCATCTCCAAACTCCTCTATCTCCTCCTCCGTCTTCGGAACAAAGAACGGATCTTCCGGAATCACCTCCCAATGACTAAGCACCAGCAGTGCGCTGCATGCACCCGATGTCCATCTAGTCAATTCATCAGAAAACCCAAAGCTTTCAGCTACAGGCAGATACGCATGCACAGTGAACAAAGAAGAACCTTCCTGCATCTCTTCTTTCAGAACCCTAGCCCTCCTTCTAGATAGTACCGCATACATCGACCCCAAATGCTGAGTTGGTGTGTTTATTTCACAGAAGTACATGGCTTCGACCAGTCTGGGTCTGTTCTGAAGAACCGCTGACCTGCATGCTTCTTTCACTACCGATATCACCTGGCCACTGAGAATGGAGGACTGGTCTGGTTGAGGGGCAGTTTCGGTATTTTCCAGAAAAAGGTAGGGCTCAATGGCAAAGGCAAGGCCCCACATGGGCTCGTCGCATAATGGGCCTGCTGATGTGGCCAGCTGGAAACCGGAAACTATGTTGCTTTTCAGACTCTCTGCTTCGGGACAGTGTGTTAATGATTCTGTACTCTCTGAACTAGATGTTTCTAGAAACCCTAGCTTTCTTGAAATGCTATTAGAACCACGTATCAGCTTTCCTTCTTGCTCATTGCTCGAGTGGATGGTGTCGCTTGCTTTACAGTCGGGGGATAACAAAATGTTAGGCCCAACTAGACCCGGCCCAAGACACCAGATCCTCTTCAGAAATTGGTGGAACAAATCTCTGTATTTTTCGACCTTTTCCTTTTCTACGTTTTCTAACTCAGACTCTAAAGAGTTCATGATTCTCGTTTTAAGCTCAACAACAACGTCGGATTCCGAGCTTTTTTCCTTCTTAGTAGTTCTACCCTCTAGTATGTCTGCTAATTTGTCGCCACTTTCTTCGAGTATTTTTGTTAAAGCTATAGGGAGTTTAATAACTTGCACCTTAACAAGAAACCTACCATTCGAAGTAACTTTCTCCACTATACGACTGTTACTGCCAATAGATCCTTTCAGATAGTCTAGAAAGTTAACAATATCTCCATCGATAGTTTCTTTAAACGATACAAGTGGTGCTGACACTTGCAAGCTTACTTTAGCGAATCTTTCTTTTAGGTCTTTTATGCACCTTTCCAAATGTACTTCACCTGCAGCTGCAAGAACGTGTTCTCCTCTAGAAGAGACAGATACTTCCACAAAAGGGTCAGCTCGATTAAGAAGCCTTAAACCCTGCATCAAAGCATTCATATCCGTTGGATCGGAGGGTTCTATAGCGACCCTAAGTGTAGGTGATACCTGAAACATCATGCTTGCAAATGGGTAGCAGTTTTTTGTAGATGACAATGTTGCACTCTTCAGTATATGTTGACCTAATCCTTGAATAGCAACGATATTTCCAGCAGTAGCAGAAGGAACTGGTGTCAGACCTTGACCCATCATAAGATAAAGTGACTGAATCTCTGCTTCTTGCATGTGTTTCTGCATTGATTCCCCCTTTAATGGATCGTATAAAGCAGAAAGCACGAACACTTTCTGACCAGAATGAATTGCTCCGCTAAAAATTCGAGCAAATGCAAGAAAACACTCACCCGAATCCATGATTTCACCATTAGAGATTATGATTTCTCCATTAGAACCTCTATGAGGTAACATTTTTATTGGTATGGCAAACATTTTAGAAACAAAGGCAACAAAAGGCGCATCGGCACTGGAATCACATTTCTCAACAGATTTCCTCACAAGCTCTGCTTCAGAAATGATATCTGCACTTGGTCCAGATTCTTCTATTACCAACTCTCTTTTAGGAAGTAATCTTCCAATTCTAAGTGATTGGGCAGTAGCTGGATCATGCATGTGATCGACAACCATTGATAGAATACAGTCTGATAATGGTAGCCATCTGCTCATTACAGACTGAAGCACAGACTTTGGATCCTTATTTTGAAGTTCTCGATTCGGAATCGTTAGGCTGAAAGTTTTTATGACTTTATCTAGCATTCCTTTATCTCCCTTAGCATCTAAAGCAGACTCGTATACTTGCCATAATGGTTTAAGCACAAATTCAACAAACATAGGCTGGGGCTTTTTACCACTACCACTACTCTCAATTGCCTTCTTTCCCACTATCATCATTTTCTTTTTATCAAAATATCGTGGGCCCCACAGACCCTTCCCCAAAGCTTTAGCACTTGCTCCGAGCTTTTCAGCATAAAATTTCGCAAACTGAGTAATGGAGAAACCCCAACCGTCCATAGCACAGGCAAAGGAGACATTGCCACTTTGAGGTTGAAATTCATCTTGTTCATCATCCTCAATGACTTCTTCATTTGATTCACCACTACTACCTGCCAAAAGAGAATCAACATCCGAAAGATACTTCTCTGACTTATAAGCACTGATAATTCTATTAACATCATGAACTATTCTCTGCAATCGAGAATAAGCTTCCATTGGAGTTAACTTCAGTTCAGTGAACAACCTATCCATTTTATTTATAACCAGACAAAGTTTTAGTTTCTCAACCCAAGCTTGTCTAAGAACTGCATGAGTTTGTATATGAACGCCTTCCACTGCATCTACTAAAACCAAGGCGCCGTCACTTAATCTTGCAGCAGTGGATACCTCACTGCAGAAATCCATGTGGCCTGGAGAATCGATTAAGTTTATTGAATGATCATTGAATTGGAGAGCGATTGAAGAACTTTTCATGGTAATGGCTCGCCTTTGTTCTTCGTCAAGATAATCCATGAATCTTTGTTTTCCAGCAAGTTTAGGGTGGAGAACTCCCCCACCGCATGCTGCAATCAGATGATCGGCTAGTGTTGTTTTTCCATGATCAACATGAGCAAGTATGCATATGTTTCGAACTTTCGGGCGATCTGGATCACCCATTTGGAACTATGGATCACAATGCACAAAAACTAGAACTGTTAAAAGAGGGGAAAAAACTATTAGTCAGATGACTCATATTCAAATTTCCCACTATAATGTTCAGTACATATGCAATAACATCGCACATTTACTAACGAACAGACAACCATGAACATAGGAGTGAAACATACATGTTATAAACATTGAACAGAAGCCTAAGATTTTGGTTGCCAATGATGACAATATATAATATGAGTGCTCCTAAGTATAGCAAAATAAATATGTAAATAACATGTCATTGCATAAGCTGAGTGAAACATGTGCCACAATTCGATTAAAATTTGCTTAGTATGTCTATTAAATTCAGTGAAAGTCAAAATCTTGTTTAGTTAAAAAACCATTTGCCAATGACGAGATACTATACACGGAAGGACATCGGTATGACAATATTTTAATTTTGATTACCACAATACAAACATTATCAACCTTTTCAATAGTAAACTTGAGTGTCATTGTAATAACCACTTAAGCTTTCACAGCGATTTCCCATTTACTGGTATATTGGTAAGTATTGCATATTTTCGCAACTAAGCTTTGCTGGAGGGTACGCCATATGTAATTTTAGGTCCCGTTTTCAATTTATTAAGTATTTGGTTCTTCAAATTTCCAAATAAAACATATGCTTATCCTTTATACAGCAACGATGGTTTCAGATTTGATTTGCTTACAATTAAAAATGCATTGTCCTGGGAAAAGTTAAGCAAACTGGGTATTTATATGCTAACAAATTGGACAGGATACACATCCATGTCTCCACTCAAGAAAATCCAATAGTTTTAAAGGATCTGTTTGATTATGAACTTTGTGACTTATCATGAATTACACAACTCAAAAATCTTACTCCCCCAACTGATTCCCAGCTGAAAAAATGCAAACATGAACCAAATATCCTAGGCACAGGACGCTTTGGGTTGCTCTAAATGAGAAAACAAAATTTGTAGCCTTTTACAGCAAAAAAATATAAAATCAATATTGCTTTTTTTTTTAAAACCTGATCTGGTTTTAATCATCCATGTTTTCCTCCTTTTACTCCCTATCTATAGTTGATCATGAGTTTTGAAATAATCAAAAAGCTCAAAATTGCTAAAACAATGAATATTTAGCTTCTGGTCATGAGTTTCTGTAGTAGTTTTTCTTTGTTTGAAATCAGTTCATATTGCTACTTTGAAAGCCTATAACTTTTTATTCCGGCAACGAAATGCTGCCGGATTTCTTTTATTTGGTAGTTTGCATGTTGATCTTGGTCTCGGGGTGGGGCGTCAAAGCAGCTGTGATGCCCCACCCCGAGACCCACATTAACAAAGAGTATTACTGGGTAATACTGTCTGCTAATGCGAAGAATGGGGCTGGTTAGGGGTGACCATCTATAGTCTTGTCTTAAATATCTATTGAATACGTTGATTATTACTCTATATTTTTATTTCCTTTCTCAAGTGGATCGACATATCCAATAAATGTTTTATACAAAACTACAGATGACTATAGGATCTATCAGAACAAAATACAACTCAAATGCATAACACATCACAGAACTATATACACATTATTCGATTGAAACATTGGAAAATTACTCTTTTCTACCAATTGAAAATTCGTGAATTTTCCAATCAAAATTTTTGAATTGAAAATCTTAAGTAAATTGACTATTTAACTAACAAGAAGATGAACAATTTCAATTTATGTCATTCTTAGTTTTCAAATAAGATAACTAATAAATTCAAGGATTTTTCGGTACAAATTGTGCGGTTTAAAGCACAATCAAGCATGCTGCATACATCATACTCTATCAATTGTTAATCAAACATTTCAAGTTCTCACCGACTTATACCAAAATGTTCAAATTAAACACTAAACATCAAACTGAAATTATAATCCAATTCATGTCACCAAATTCAAACGCCCAATCAAACGTTAACCCAAAATATATAACCAAAAGTTCAATTAACATAGTAAAGAATGATGGTCGACGTGATGGAGCTAGATAACTGCAAACTGAAAACTAAAAAGAATATTAAAGTTTGAAAAGTAATCGACCTTCAGCAGCAGCAGTCTTGAAGTAAATAAACTGAAGCTCAATCGACGGGCAAATTACAGAGAGGTAGTTTGGATGACGGAGCAGCAGTCGCGAGTGAGAAGGAATCAGACTGATGAGATGGGACAGAATATTGATTTGTGATTACGCGAAATTATAGCACAAGTTTTTTTGATTTTGAAACCCTAATTTTGGTTGCCTAATTCCTATTTCTTAACAGTCTAGCTCGGCCGGACCGGATTGAACCATGTAAAAGCAAGGTAGTTTGGACTACAAAAACGTTCTGATTTTTTCTTCTATCCTATTATCTAGTCTATTTTATCTAATATCTATGTCTGTTATTTTTATTATTATAGTTATTTTATGTGTGTGTAGTATATACTCAAATCTTGATTTTTCAATCATTCATTTATGTTTTGCACTCAAATCCTCTAATAGAATTCCAGTTTTCATCTTGGTTATTTCCATCGTTTTCACTTTCTCTCTCTGCACAACTCCAAGGATTTATCTTTGTTCTCATTTGATTTGAGTTCAAATCTTGTTTTTTGGGTTATTCCGTGTATGTTTTGCACTTAAGCCTTCTGATAAAATTCCAGTTTTCATCTTATGTTGTTCTCATTGTTACTGTTTTTTCTCTGTGATATTAAACCTAATAGTGGTTGATAACTTATAATGATTCGTTATTATCGATGTTACCTTCTCCTTGCAGTTTCAAGATCCAATTATCATCATGTATATGACATCAAATTCTTCGTCTTCATGTTCAAGATTTATTTGAAGGCCGGTTGTGTTTCAGGTAATTTCCATCATTAATCCTTCTCATAAATTTGTCATTGCTTAATAGTTTACTCTATCATCACAGTAATTTTCTCTTAGTTTTCTTCGAAAACTGTGTACTTAATTTCACTTTCAATTCATGCTTTGGGTTTTTTGGGATTTCTAGCTTCGTTTTGTTTTGGGTATACTTGTACTGGATCAAATCTTTTGTTTACATATCCAAGATTGTTTCAATCCTGTACGATGTTAGTTTTCAGTTGATCTTTGCCCTAAAATGAATTTTTTTTTCTCTTTTAAATGTTTTATATCAACGTCACGTTGTTTCAATTTTCTATAATGTATATTAAATTTTTACTGATTGCAATTTTACAATTCTCTCATTTAACACTGTATTTCTGGGAAGATCTTTTCTCATGAACATGTTTGTCTTCGTCTCATGTGCTCAAATGATGGAATAAGAACCAAAACTTTAACACGTCCAAAACGTTGCATATATAATCTCATTAAGGTAAATGTCTTTTTATGCTCGTGGTGAAGAATTATAACATCAAATATGCATGTTAACGATAAAAACTATAATGGTTTTGGTAATTTGTAAGAATTATAGGAAGAATGTCCAATTTAGGTTACTGCAATAACATTTGAGTGTCATTGTTTTATGATATTTGCAGTGCATTTCAAAATAATTGAAGGTTAACTTAGTGATAGTTTCCAACACTTGGATAGTCTATAATGGATAGAAATACAAAGTAAGCATTATCTTATGGTGATTACCAATTTGTCTAAAATCTGAACAACTTTTTTTTTGTTAACAAAATGTTCATGTCTAAATCCAAGAAAGTCGTGTTTGAATGGTTTGAATAAGTACTAGAAATGTAATGGCGTGACTAAAGTTTCTTAAAGTTTATGTATAAGATCAAGTAATGGTGACAGCCATTATAAAAAAACCGTGATGAAAAAAGAATAACATTTGTGGATGAGTTTTGAAATATTTGTTAAAGTGTGGCGGGTATTGTTAAATTTTAATAATACAAAATCACAAATAGAAGGAAACAAATATGCAAAAGAAAGAAAGAGAAAATTTTGTTTCTCCTAATTAGTATGCATATTTGGTTATATTTATTTCTCTCTCTCTCTGATTGGCTAATCAATTTATTTTTTGTCATATAATATTAACTTGGGCATTAAGTAATTGATGTTATAAATAGAGCCTAAAAGAGAGAGCGGAAAAGTGTGGAAAAGTATTTGGTATTTCTCTCTTCTTCCATCTTTATTCTTCTTCTTCAAATACTAAGAAGCCATTGTTATAGAGATCGAGACTCTTTCTCAATTAGGTTAATGATTCTATTTTTGTTTTGTTTACTTTTATTTGGTGGATTAATTATAAACAATTGTTTTTAGAATCAATATAAATGGTTGTTGGGTGAAATCTTGTGTGTTTCTCTCTTGATTTCTTTGTGTTTTAGATCTTTCTTCACCATTGTTTATCTTCAAATATTCTTATTTTCATCCAATATTATCCCTTTGTACTTGGGTGATATAAGATTCTGGGATAGGCTTCCACAATAATTTTATTCTTTGTTAGGTTTTGCATACTAAAAATCCAAACAAATTGGTATTAGAGCTAGATCATCGCACGGCTAAGGGTAATTTTGGATTTATATAATTATTGAGATGTCAAATTTAATTTTCTTCTCGTAGATTGCTCTTCTAAATGGAAAAAATGAGGTTTTTGGAAGCCTAAGAAGGAGGATGTTTTATATCTCAGCGATCTTCATGAGCAAATTGAAGATGGTAGAAAGAGACCATCAAATATAGAGGAGGGTAAATGGAAGAAAATGGATAAGAAGACGATTGCTTTGATTCGTCGGTATCTTGATGATTCAGTTTCCACCATGTGGCTAGTTGTAAATCCGCGAAGGCTTTGTGGGATTGTACCTCTATATGAGTTAAAAAGTGTTACTAGTAAGGCTTTTCTTATTTGAAAATTTGTTCAGTTAAGGCTGGATGGAGAGAAGTCTGTAACAGAGCATTTGAACGAATTTCAAGATGTAATAAATTAGCTATCAAGTATAGATGTCAAATTTGATGATAAATTACAGGCTCTTTATTGATGAGTTCGCTTCAGAAAGTTGAAAAACATTGGTTGTATAATTAAGCAACTCCAATGCTAATGGAACTATCTTATTGGATACTATCCGGAATAGTACCCTCTTGAATGAAGAACTTAGAAGGAAAGTTTCAGTCTTGAAATCAGTTGAATATAAGGCTATGATAGCAAGGGACTCAAAGTGGGATACAAAACCGAAGAAAAAGGTCGCTGATTGTAAAGGTATGTCGAAAAGAATCTTTTGTTATTATTGTCATAAAAAGAGTCATATGCGCAACGGTGTGAAGCGTATAAAAGGGATCAAAAGAAGGCTATACATAGTGACAGTGATAGCGATAAAGGGGGGACATAGCTAAAGGTAGCGACAGTGATACTTCTTGTGATGTACTCATTAGTGATGTTAAGCCTTGGAAGATGGATTCGGGTGATAGTTTCAAATATGTAGTGATGTGAGATGTTTTTCTTCTTATAAGAAGACCGTCGATATGATTAGGACCACCAATGGAGTAGAGCTACCAGTTTGTGATATTGGATCTATCCGGTTTTGTATGAATGATGGTGTGGTTAGAGAAGTCTTAGATGTGAGGCATATTTCTACTAGTTCATATAATCTCATTTCTCTTGGTCATTTGGACCGACATGATTGCACTTATGGATCTCAAGATGGAGTTTTGAGAGTGAAGAAGGATGGTCATATTGTGATGAGAGGGGTATTAAATGATGGAAACCTTTATGGATTGGTTGGTCGTGTGGTCAATAATAGAAAGCCGATAACAGTTGAATGCATGCACTGCTTTTGATGGACGTATTGGTAGGTAGCGAGGTGAATGTGTGCACTTCTTTTGATGGACGTATTGGTAGTTATATTTTCGATATGGGTCTTCATTTTGATGATGCTCGAGGTATCAATGGTGATCGTGTGGAGGGCTTAGGTCAAAAGGTAGACCGGTGTTGAGTTGGAAAATCCACGAAGACTTTATGGAAGTCTTTGTGGTATTACAAACGCTTTTGAGGACAAATAGTGTGGTGTATTTCATGGTGGGGGATGCATCACTTATAGGTGGTGGTAGCGGTTTGTGATTTGATATGATTAAGAAGAAAGGAGCGGTGATCGATCTAAAGATGGTCGGCTTATGTGTTTTATATGATGAGACCACTTTCTTGTTTTTCTCTTAGAAGAGACGATTTGACTGAACGTAGAGATTGAGGATGTGTTGGAGATATATGATTTTGCATCAAGGTGGAGTGTTAAATTTTAGTGATACAAAATAACTAATAGAAGGAAACAAATATGCAAAAGAAAGAGAGAGAAAATTTTGTTTTCCTTAATTAATGGACATATTCGGTTATGTTTATTTCTCTCTCTAATTGGCTAATCAATTTATTTTTTCATATAATATTAACTTGGGCATTAAGTAATTGATATTATAAATAGAACCTTGAAAAGAGAGTGGAAAAGTGTGGAAAAGTATTTGGTATTTCTCTCTTCTTCCATCTTTGTCCATCTTCTCCAAACACTAACAAACCATTGTTATAGAGATCAAGACTCCTTCTCAATTAGGTTATTGATTCTATTTTTGTTTTTTTTTACTTTTATTTGATGGGTTAATTGTAAGCAATTGTTTTTTAGAATCAATATAAATGGTTATTAGATGGAATCTTGTGTGTTCCTCTCTTGATTTCTTCATGTTTTAGATCTATCTTCACCGTTGTTTTTCTTCAAATATTATTACTTTCATCCAGTATTATCCCTTTGTACTTGGATGATATAAGATTCAGGGATAGGCTTCCGCAATAATTTTACCCTTTGTTAGGTTTTGCGCAACAAAAATCCTAACAAATTGGTATCAGAGCTAGATCATCGCAAGGCTAAGGGTAATTTGGATTTATATAATTGTTGAGATGTCATATTTAATTTCCTTCTCGAAGATTGCTCTTCTAATTGGAAAAAATTAGAGTATTTGGAAGCCTAAGATGGAGAATGTTTTATATCTCAACGATCTTCATGAGCCAGTTGAAGATGATAGGAAGAGACCCTTAAATATAGAGGAAGGTAAATGGAAGAAGATGGATAAGAAGGCGAATGCTTTGATTTATCAGTATCTCGATGATTCAGTTTTCCACCATGTGGCTAATTGTAAATCTACAAAGGCTTTGTGGGATAAGTTGGTATCTTTATATGATTCAAAAGTGCTACGAGTAAGACTTTTCTTGTTTGAAAATTGGTTCAGTTGAGGCTAGATGGAGAGAAGTCTATAGCAGACCATTTGAATGAATTTCAAGATGTAATAAATCAACTGTTAAGTATGGATGTCAAATATGATGATAAATTAATTACAAGCTCTTTTGTTGATGAGTTTGCTTTTAAAAAGTTGGAAAACATTGGTTGTGTCATTAAGTAACTCCAATGCTAATGGAACTATCTCATTGGATACAGTCCAGAATAGTCTTTTGAATGAAGAAATTAAAAGGAAAGGTTCAATCTTGAAATCAATTGAAGATGAGGCTATAGTAGCAAGGGACTCAAAGTGGGATACAAAACCGAAGAAAAAAATCGCTAATGTTAAAGGTATGTCGAAAAGTATCTTTTGTTATTATTGTCATAAAAGAGGTCATATGTGCATTAGGTGTGAAGTATATAAAGGGATCAAAAGAAAGTTATACATAGTGACAGTGATAGCGATACACGGGTGGACATAGCTGAAGGTAGCAATGATACTTTTTATGATGTCCTCATTAGTGATGTTAAACCTTAAAACATGGGTTCGGGTGCTAGTTTTCACATATGTAGTGATGTGAGGTGTTTTTCTTCTTATAAGAAGACCGTCGACATGATTAGGACCACAATGAAGTAGAGCTACCAGTTTATGTATTGGATCTATCCAGTTTTATATGCATGATGGTGTGGTTAGAGAAGCCTTGGGTGTGAGGCATGTTCCTACTAGTTCGCATAATCTCATTTCTCTTGATCAGTTGGATTGCCATGGTTGCACTTATGAGACTTGAGGTGGAGTTTTGAGAGTGAAGAAGTGTGGTCATATTGTAATGAGACAGGTATTAAATGATCGAAACCTTTATAGATTGGTTGGTCATGTGATCAATAATAGGAAGCCAGTGACAGTTGAAGAGCCTAGTCCACGGGTCGTTGGTGAGATGAATGTGTGCACTGCTTTTGATGGACGTGTTGGTAGTCATATTTTCGACAGGGGTCCTCATTTTGATGATGCTCGAGGTATAAATGGTGATCATGTAGAAAGCTCAGGTTAAGTGGTAGAGAGTGTCGAGTTGGAAAATCCATGAAGACTTTATGGAGGTCTTTGTGGTATTACAAATGCTTTTGGGCCAAATTGTATGGTGTATCTCATGGTGGGGGATGCATCACTTGTAGGTGGCAGTGGCGGTTTGTGATTTGGTATGATTAAGAAGAAAGGTGTAGTGATTGATCTAAAGATAGTAGGCTTGTGTGTTTTATTTGATGAGGTTACTTTCTTATTTTTCTCTTTGCAGAGACGATTTGATTGAAGATAGATATCGAGAATGTGTTGGAGATACGTGATTTTGCATCAAGGTGGATTGTTAAATTTTGATGATACAAAATCATAAATAGAAGGAAACGAATATGCAAAAGAAAGAAAGGGAAATATTTTTCTCTAATTAATAGGCATATTTGGTTATGTTTGTTTCTCTCTCTAATTAGCTAATCAAATTATTTTTTGCCATATAATATTAACTTGGGCATTAGTAATTGATGTTATGAATAGAGCCTAGAAGAGAAAGTGGAAAATTGTGGAAAAATATTTGGTACTGCTCTCTTCTTCCATCTTTGTTCTTCTTCTCCAAACACTAAGAAGCCATTCTTATAGTGATCAAGACTCCTTCTCAATTAGGTTGTTGATTCTATTTTTGTTCTGTTTACTTTTATTCAGTGAATTAACTATAAACAATTGTTTTTAGTATTAATATAATTGATATTTGGGTGGAAGCTTGTGTGTTGCTCTCTTGATTTCTTTGTGTTTTAGATCTATCTTCACTATTTTTTATCTTCAAATATTATTATTTACATCCAATATTATCCCTTTGTACTTGGGTGATATATGATTTTGGGATAGGCTTCCATAATAATTTTATCCTTTGTTAGGTTTTGCGCAACAAAACTATGGACGCTGGCCAAGGTGGAGATTTGTTAGGGTGTCTCGCATTGTACGTGGGTAATAGGTGCTCATTGGAAATAACAGTCCCATTTCATGAAAAAATAATGGAGATGGAGTGGTATATATATGAGTTTGGTTGCATGTAACAATAAGGTATTTCTTTTGTTAAAAGGTGTTGACCAAACTCATATGTTGCCACCACGTAGGGATGTGCGGACGGACTTCAACATGGTAACAGAGTCGATGGTAACACCTGAGACAATGAAGAATACGCAAGAGATTTGTAAATCGTGGTGGCTAGTAGTGTAGGCTTAAGTAATCAGACTTAAGGTGGAGCTAGATCATCATACGTTGGATCTGGTAGAATGGCATGGGAACAAGGTATCTATATGGTGCACGCATCGTGTTGGCGTAGTGGAAGACGCGTAGATGGATGCGAGCCAATATGGAGATTTGTTGGGTGTCGTGCATTATGTGTGGGTAATGGACGCACATTGGAAAGAAGAATAGTCTCACATCATGAAAAATAATGAAAGTGATGTGGTGTATATATATATATGAGTTTGGTCGCGTGTAATAACAAGGGATTCCTTTTGTTAAAAGGTGTTGACCAAACTCTAAGTAGCCCCCACGGAATGATTTGCGGACTGGATTTCAATAGGTATTAATCAATTTTGGTTTGTAAAGTTTAATAAATATAATTATTCGCACCATTTAAACACTAGACACTTCTCCTTCTTGCTCATGTTATGCATAAAAATACATTTAACGTTCGCTTATTTGCAGTTGCACCTCCAAATAATGTTGACTTTTAATTTTCTTTTTGAAGCACAAGTTATGGTATAAAGCCTAAATTTTCTATAACAGTGTTTAATTATGTACCATGTATTTTTGAAAAATATCGTAAAGGATGTGCTTCGGAATAGCAAAAGATTACAAGTTTGTGAAAGAATGGTTTTCTTCTAATTGGATTCATCAAGTAGACAAGTTATGCATGTCTTTTTTTTTATAAAAAAGATGCATCCTTTTATCTTCACACTCATATATGTGTTTGTTTGTGTACATACACACGCATATGCGTATATAACTATATATATATATATATATATATGAGATTGTGAACATGCTACTATATGAAAGATAATTATGTCACAATTGAAATTCACTTTTTTATCCAATATTGTTTTAACAGGGTTGGGCTAGGACACTTATTATGATAGAGGGTGAGACATTTGATTTCAGTATAACAACCTTCATAGGAGATGTGTTTTATTTATGTCAAATAGTTAGTTTACATTTCTTCTAATTGCAAACAAAGCATGATTCCAACACTTGAGCCAGTTCACTCTTGATATGTGTATGAATGTGGCTTGCTATATTAGATGTGAAAACTATCATTACGCTCCGTTTCCGTGCAAATTAACTTATAATATGCCATACCGTGTTATTAGCATATACGTAGAATAATGTAGAGGTAAGCAATAAATATTCTTTTTGGTACTAACCTTCATAAGCTCTGCCTGTTGCCTTACTTCTTTCCCTTTTATTTCAAATTTATAGATAATTCTCAATATTGCATAAAAATGGAAGAGACCATTGTTTTTTCTAGTTACCATGTAAACCGAGACTGCATAAGCTATGGGTAGAGACAACTCATTGATAGGTTATTAATTAAGTATTTTTTATGAAATCTATTGGTTGAATTGTCGATAATTGATGGGAAGAGACAACTCTATTTGTCGATAATTACATAGTATGGCATATTATGTTGCCTACAATCTTTATAATAAATATTTTACTACTTGCTTTGAATAAGTATATTATTACAGTTACTCTATTAGTATGAAGTCTGTTGTTTTCATGAAGTCTATGTGTTTCATTTTTGGGTAAAGTTAAAATTGCAATGGCCGTGTACCCAAGTAACATATTTTATACAATATTTTCACCTCATTACTAATCATACAAGTACTGTGGGATTGCATATTTAATCCTTACCATTAATATTGTTGCCTTAAAAGTAAATTAGTAAGTTAAATTGATATATTTAATATCACACACAATGTATTGCATCTTTAAATTTATTTGCCAAAAATTATTCCTTATGTTTAACATATTGACAATCCTACCCATAAAGCATTCTCCTCATATAGTACTAATCTTGTGGTAAAAAATCTTAAGCTTATGGTACATTGATTTTGTCGATCCGTTCTACTTTTGTGAACTAAAAATATCAAATTGTTGATTTGTTACATGTTGGTTTTTTCTAGAATCCGTACACAAATTAGATTTTAGAAGAGATAGGAAGTAAAAAATAATAATAAACAAAGAAATTCATCCAAACAAATCATTTATTAATTCCTTCAAAGATTACAAGAGAAAGCCTAAAAATTGAGAAGATATCTCAATCTTAAAAACCCATAAAAATAAATTTTTCTCACATAGATAATTCATTGTCTTGTTTAATGCAATGAAAGATGCAATTAATATTCTTTAACTACTCTCCAAAATATATAAAATATATAAAAGAGGCAGTATATTTGAGTCACGATTCCACCTTAACATATCTCTAGAGTCTACTTTAATTTGAAAATATTGTATCGTTGAATCTAACATTCTTCACCTTGATACTATATTTTCATGCAAGCCTACCAACTCCATCCACATTCTCATACTCCAACTAAATTCCAATATCACAATGGAAACAGATGTCATCATCTAAAAAAATTAACCAAACTCCAAACACATAACTATGCACGTCCGTCAATTGAACATGCACATCATTAATGAATTAGAAATGCTTATAGTACCACAAAGGCCTCCATGTGGACTTTGTGGCTTTCCGTTGCAGGCTCACCTTGATTCGGACAAATTTGCCTCTCCAACACCACTTTGAGAAGTCCCTTCATTCTTTATTGTTCTCCTAAGCAATTTGTACACATTGTTATTTCCCATTTTTCGCACAACACCTCCTTATCACCCTTCCAAACCCTTGTAACTCCATCTTAAGTAGAAAAATTATAGACTTTTCCTTCAAAACTGTCTCACTAAAACAAGATTCTTCTTAATTTTTAGGATATACCTAACTCCCGTGAATTTCACCTCCATTCCATCATACATTTTCAACCTAACCGAACCTATACCATTCACCTCAATATCTCCACCACTAGCGGACTCCATCTTGCTCTCTTGTTATTTATAATCGATGAATGCTTCTTTTGGTGGCATATTTGGAAACATGCACCCAAATCAAGCACTCATCCATCTCCTTTTCTCTGTTAATGCAGTGAATATCATTATTGATACCAAAATTCATCTCTTTATCGCCTCCTTCATTAAGTTCTCTTTGCCTTCCTCTAATGCTTTTATTCTTTCGTTGTCCTTCTTAAGCTTGTTGTAAAATCTCAGCTAATGGTCGGGGTTTTACAGTAATAGCATATGAAATCCCTTTTCATGTTCGATCTATTTGATCGTTTTTCCATATTCAGATGGTTACTCCTCCTAGCAAGATTGACCTCTTCAATTGGATTTCCACTTTTCCTTTTCTCCTTACTCTTTTCTTTTATTAGCTTCATCCCACATATCTTCTCATTAAGCAGATTATTAACCATCGATCTTATTGAAACAACTATATCGGAATTTGAGTTGTTCAGTACAACCATAAGCGTTTCTCAACTCTCTGGTAATAAACTTATTAATATCGAGGCTTTGTGTAACATCCTCTACTTGGAGGCCCAAAACTAACGACTACGGATGCTGCAGTCATCCATAGTTATTAATCCGTGATGACCAAATACGGCGATATCAGATACATTGATACACAGAAACACAAGAATATGAAAAAAAATTAAACATCAAACAAATTCCACATTCCATTTCAAAATATTCCAAATTGATCACAAGTTCACAGACCATGTTCAGACAACATATAATTATAAAAATACGCCAAGAGCGACATATGAAAATGTCACTTGGTTGATCAGAGTATATACTAAGGCAGTAAACAATTTGCCTTTACAATAAAACACACAGTGGTAATAAAAGAGCTCTAATAACAAGCTTGCCTCCTCACATCTTTGAAAGCTTTATTAATCTAAAAGAACAGCTGGAAACCTCAACTCTCAACCTAGCCAAAATCAATTGAGTACTCGAGAGTTTAAAGGGAAAACAAAAGCTTCGAGTCAGACATAAAGTCTGGAATGAACAATAATCTACCATCTCAAACCATTAAGATAAATAGTGAGACCACGCCGCTTAGCGGAATGGATTTTCCCCTCACTAGTATCCTAAAACATTTATAAAACCATATACTATGCTCCTGCATCCACAATGGTTAAAACATAATATTTCAAAGTATTATGGTGATATGCAGAACAAGTGAATTAAACCTGGATTACCCATCCCCATTCATTCTGAATATCTGTCTCAATTATAGTTTTGTGGATCACTATTAACCTGTTAAATGTTTATGGACTATCTGTCTGATTTCATAGTTTTCATAGGATCACTAAGAACCTATTGGTAACTCCAATATCTTTTCTCCTAGTTTTCATGGGCAAACTAGAAACCTATTGACTTACTGCCAATATCTTAATTTGGATATAGTTTTCATGGGCTAACTATAAACCTATTGGCCCCTGCTAATATCAAACATAGTTTTTATGGGCTGACTATGCACCTATTGGCCCCAGCCAATATCATTTGTTATACATAGTTTTCATGGGCTAACTGCGAACCTGTTGGCCCTTGCCAATATCTTGAATTAAGATTTTTAACATTTCTTAAGTTATATTCACTACTGGGTCAACCTAGCTAGTTATTCTGCCCTTTCCCAAAATACAGTTATGGATTAATAACAACGTGAATAAATATATAAAGAAGTAGATATAACAACAATTAATACCAACACATGTGGTTTATTATCTTCTATGTATGTGTGTGTATATATATATATATATCATGGTTAAACCCTTTAACCTTTATATTCAATGAAAACTTCTTCATTTCAAAGCCCTTTGTTTATTTATGCCATGGTTATTCCTTTAAATTGAGATTGTGTTTATGTTTTGAAATCTTAAAAGTATCTCTTTCGAAACCTCTGGATGACTTCCGTAGAAAGCAAAAACTTCTTTTTCAAAACATAACAAACATACCTTTAGAAGCCCTTGTTAAATATTCTCTTTCGAAACCGATTATACCTTTCAATGGTATCAAAACGTTCTTTAAAACATAGCTTCGAAAAAAATAAAGTACTCTTTCGAAAGCATTGGGTTTACTCTTTAAAAACATCATTTGGGCCAAAATGGTTATATACGAAAGTATCTCTTTCGAAACCCTCATAAAATTGTTTGAGGGGAAAATTGATGGTGTCGGAACCATCTAGTCGAAAGGAATAACCTTTAAATTAAAACTTCAAAGGACAGAGTCGAAACCCCCTTTCGAATCCATTACCTTCGAAACCCTCAACCCCTTTTGAAAGCGTTTTGGAAGTGGCTTAACTTAAGTAAAAATAAGGATAACCTTTCGAAAGCATTGATGGCTTCAACATAACCGAAAGGAAAATTAGCAGCTGGGTTTCGACATGGTCGAAACCAATCCTGTCGAAAGCTCATATTTAAAGAAAAAGGCATCCCTTCGAAAGCTATTTATAGAGACCCTTTCGAAAGCATGAGTTTGACTATGTCGAAAGCTTTAAGTAAAACAGGGTAGGAATTTAACTTTTGAAAACAAACTAAGTTTTCGACTCTAACGAAAGCATCCCTTTCGACACCCTACATTTCGCTACTTACCAATTCACTTCGTACCAATACTATTGATACCATGTGGATTGGTTTTGACTCTAATGGTTCCGACTGGATTGGTG
Source organism: Allium fistulosum (assembly GCA_030737815.1). NCBI lineage: Eukaryota > Viridiplantae > Streptophyta > Magnoliopsida > Asparagales > Amaryllidaceae > Allium > Allium fistulosum. The sequence goes on from CM060905.1 coordinate 1,250,524,904, forward strand.
CGGAGGTAAAGGAGTCGAAAGGTACCTCCGAAATAGGCAGAACCACCTTTTTCTGAAAGACGTTGGATTTTAGCTAAATATGGTAATCACTTTATACTAACCTGCCTATTGTAATTCCTTGATTGGTTACTTTAAAACTTTTCAAATACTTTACAATTAAAAACTGCCGCATTTAATTAGATATAAATCAAAGAAATATAATGTTTAAGTCCTTCCATATAACAAAACCAATGTTTGCAGAAAAGTCCCTCTTTTAAAATAATTTATTTTCCTTAATAAATCAACTGGGAAAAATCCCCAAAAATCATAGAAAATCTCTTTCATCATGTAATCAAACATATTAAAATTTCAGCCCCAATTTCTTCCTGAAATACTCGAAATAAATTTTAAACCCAATTATACCATATTTTCCTTTAGAAATTTATAATAAATTTTCTATAGCTTGGAAAATTCTAAAAATTAAAACCCATCTCCAATAATCATGTTTCTCTCATTGCCATAGTTTCCTTCTTTACATTTTGCAATTGCCTCTTATATAACATGATTCTAGCTGCTGATTGAGCACTAAATATTAGTTCAACAGTTGACCAGATCTCATGTGCATTCCTACACCCTATTAATTGAGGCAATAGGCTTGAACCGATAGAAGATAAGAGCTAAGAACTCAACAAGTTATTTTGTCTATTATATATGATGAACTCTCTGTTATTAATACTTTTTCCTTCATTATCTGTAGTGAATTATTCTGGTATGACTTTGGTACTAAGAAGATATTCTTCTAATCCATACCCTCTCACATCAGTGATGATCTGAAATTTCCAAAGGAGAAAGTTGGATTCATCCAATTGACTGGATATTATCTGGTTTTGTGGAGTTATCAAAATCTTTGATAGATTTTCACTGACTTGCTGTTGTGTTGAGGTGGAAGTTGGAGATAAAGGGGAGTTGTTATTTTCAATGTTACCTTCAGCCATGGTGATAGCAAGATTACAAGATCTCAGAAATATAAGCTGTAAGCAGTTCTTGAATTTAATCAAGATACCCAGGTATGATTCTGAGTATCTTGAAAATTAGAAAGAAGATGAATTCTAAGAGCGGCTAGAAATAATTTCTAGGCGTGGCTCAGTGAAGAACAATTAAGCAATGAATTAATGAAAGTAAAGACAGAAAAGAAATTCAGAGAATGATCATGAAAATGGGATGATAAATTAACTATTTTCTTGGCAACTTCAATGATGAATTTCAACAATAAGAATCTGAAAGCAGCCAAAAATTAGATTTTCTTGGTGAGGCTTAATGATGATGATGGTTAATGAACAAAGTTCAACCAGTCAAATAAGAAAAACATAGAAAACTGAGAGCAATCAAGAAAAACAAGTGATGAATGAGACCTGATGGTTTTCTCGGTAAGGCTCAATGATGTATTCAACGTATTAAGCAAGGAGATTAAAAGAACACATGAAATAAAGGAGTAAAAGAAACTCCCTTTGTGATGAAAACGAGATTACAGCAGATCTGCAGTTCGAGAGGAGAGAAAATAGCATCAAATGATTATCATTAGATTTTCTAAAGCTCTGATACCATATTGAAAAATCATGGAATTGATAGAATGCAAAAGTGTTTTTTATTATCTCTAGTTTTTCATAATACAAGATTGAAGAAATACAATTCCTTATATAGAGGATGCAGGCATAATACAGTAATATGACTTACTGGACTAGGCCCCGGATGGTGTACCCGAATGCTTTCAACTCGCTTACTATATGTTACATAAAAAATACATACAAAGTATGCCTTCACAATCTTCCCTAAATAAAATGCTAGTGTTCTGAATATTTCACTTAGATTTGCACAAGAAATTAGATTTAAAAATATTAACATGTCGTTTAAATGATTGAACATTAAGCTGTCAGCTAGTATTCAGTACGGTATAGTATTATTCTTTCACTCAAATATCCTGTACACAATTATATAATTTTGCATATTTTTCATATGTGAGCACACACTATCATATCTCAAATAATATTTTGTGACATTAGCTGAAAAAGAATTATATCCCCTTTAGTAGTCATAGAACATAAAATGTTTATGATAATTTATTAATACTGAAATAAATATTTAAGTTAGGATTTAATATATTTTAAATAAATATAATTTTAAATTAAATAAAATTCAAACTAAATTAAAATCAAAATGATTTCATCTCATATAACATTTCAAAAAACATTAAATATAATTTAATATTCAAGAAACTATTCATAATAATATAAGTTAAAGTTCTAGCATGAATAATTTTTTTTATAATTTACCTCTTTTATCCCGCTGTCCGAGTCCGATGCACCGTAATCAATGGGTTAACTTCTACTTTGAAGAACTATGATCTAGAAGATGAAATAAACTTGGATTGTTTTAACTAGTAGTCAAACATCTAGACCTTGGAAACCACCACAAGAACCAAGCTTGATTCCACCGTGGTTATTATGAACCATGTAGCATGGCTGTTTCAGTAAACTATTTCTAGTTTTGAATTTAGCCATTAATTAGGTAATGATTGCACTATGAATTATTTTTCAAATTGAATTGTTATAAACATGTAACATGAGTGTCACTCCTTTATGCAACTCTATTTGGTTATAGGTACTTGTTTATTAGTGTTGATGCCCCTTAATGTTGAGTTATTTACTATTGCTACTCCTTAGTCCTTGTTGGTACTGCACAGTGCTACCTATATATCATGCAATTTTAATGTTACTGCTCTTTTATTTATGCATTAATAAAGACTATTTGTTTAATTCGTTCATTTTAGTGTTTACGTTGCTTCTTTTGATGTGTTATTATGATATCTTGTGTTATAGTTTATATCTGAAGTGTATAAATAACCAGGGGAAAATGGGTTGTTTCCATACAATAAAAGAAATAATGTTAGACAATGATTATGGGGAGAAAAGTGAAACCATCAACCTTGAGGAGGATAGAGACTCAAAACCGCTAGATATCAACACACAAAAAACTTCAAGGGAGGAGAAGAAGAGGGTGGAGCAAATTGGAGTGCCGGTTTTCAATAACCTGAAAATAATTACAGGCTGAATGAAGCTCAGTTGGAGATGCCATACAACTATGAAAACCGTTTATATATTAGGTATGGTCAAAATGTTTGCTAGATTTAACATCATGTAATAATTTATTTTCTTTAATGCACATTTGATGTAGTTAAAGTTATGTATTTTCTTGTTCTGATACCTTGCATAAAAAACCAAATTTCCAAAATACATTTTATAAAATTCAATGCCACTTCATAGATTACACTATAGTCTTCCATAAGAATTAAAGACTCTGAAAAGTAACAGGGAAGCAAAAAAGAAAATTAATGTTTCAAAATTACTAGAACTACCTTTAACATTTAACAAATACAATCCATAACCACACAAGTTTCAGGCACAAAAACAACTTTTAATCAATGATCAAGTGTATTATGTACAGTTCATTCCAGAAAGCAAGCTCTACTTGGGAAAAATAAATAAATAAGAAATAAATGGATATCAGACATCAAACAGGAAGCAAAGCTTCATCAGGATGTATCTTTTATGACATGTAAATAATAAAATTTATTGAGTTACTTTCCCATGGACAAATAGTCAATGATAATTATGTCATATTGTGTAGAATACGATTTGGAAAGAAGCTTTTATGAAAAGTTATTTGGCAAAAAAAGAGGACTTAGCGAAAATTCAATGAATAGACATTAACCGTTTGCATTTGTATTTAACATAGCAAACTGTCAAATATAAATTTTAAATAGAACTCATACATTGGTCATTAACTATTTTAGTTTAATTCGGGAATTTACATATCATAACCAAGTGTGGATTTAAATTGATACTCTTTCCACTTTATACGATTAAAGCATAATGATGTGCGCACACACAACTCACATAGAACAAACCAATATATAAATGGATCTACTCTAGTAAGCTAAATTGCAAACTGAAAAAAAAACAGTCTCAATTACTGTGTAAAATTGTTTGCGTATAAGAGAAATCCTTTTTCACTAAAAATATTAATTAAACCCGTATGATTGGAAAAATATATGTAAACATGATACCTTCATAAAGCCAGAACCCAAATTGTTATGTTTAATTTTTTTTCTTATTAGAAACAACATTACATAATTCATGCACTAAATCATTTCAAATTCACAAAGAGGAGAATAATTATTATGTTGTGCAGTTCCAAAATGAATATGATTTTTAATAGAATTTCACATAAAAACATATTCCTACTTCGAAAAATATTGATAATGGATTATTGGGTTCCTGGTTACAAATGCAAATACACAATAATCAACAATGTTCAAATATGAGCAAATATTCATTTAGGAATGGCAATGGGGCAGGTTTTTAGTGCCCCATACCCATCCCAGATTTTTTAGACCTCGCCCCAGACCTGCCCCGTAGACCCGGTGCGGGTCTGGAATTTTGTCCCGTACCCGGGACCCGTACGGGTCAGGGTAGACCCGACCCGCCCCAAGACCCGATGAGTCTATGTATTGATTCAAAATTATGTAGCAACGTACATATATTTATTTGTTTATACTCGTTATCACAAATAATACATGAAATACAAATAACAATATGTCTATGGGAAGTTAATAAAAATGATGTCTACAATAACAATTCAGAAAATATATACATATGTTATTGTATAATTATCAATGACATAACTTAATACTTCATTTTTTTCTATAGATATTGATTGGAACATTTTAATATTCATGCTAGAATCACTTATATCTAAAAAGATTAATAAATCATTATAGTAATAAAGCGGTTTCATGATATGTTAGTAGTGCTGGTCGGGTTGGGGCGGGTCGGCCAAGCCCCGACCCGACCCTAGACCCGGAGTACTCAAGAATGGGTCACGGGTCTACCCGCCCCAATGACCCAATGGGGGTGGGTCTTGACAGGCCAAAACAGGGGTGGGTCGATTGGGTTTGGACCCTAGACCCGCCCAATTGCCATCCCTATATTCATTCATTAGATACAGAGTTATAGACAAAGGAAGCCCTATCCAGAATTGAAAGTTACATTGGTGTGTCAATAACCCTTCATAACATTGCAACAATAATAAAAATAATGAAGTTTGCAAAAGTCCTTGTTCAAATTAATTTACACACTTCGTTGTTATGTTCAGTGATAGTAAAAATACATTATGGATAAAAAAGGATTTTCAAAATAACTTATAACTACATTCTAGTAAGATGTACTCAATCTAAAACTTCTGACCATTCTGAAAGGATACATATGCAAGACGCAGACCATGTAAATTATCTAAAGTCATGAAATATAGATTTATTAAAGGTACCGTGTGAAACCATGAGGTACAGATGAAAAAGGAAAAGAATAAACATTTTCACCTCAGCAAGGACTGCAATAACTTAATAACTGGACAAAAGAGAGAAGAACTGGAGGGTTGCTGAAGATCGCGTATTCTAGAGATGGACGGTGGAGTTATGGATCGCGTCTTTTAGAGTTCGGCAGTGGAGAGTGGGAGAGAGATCTCGATAGTTAAGCGTGTATTCTGGAGATCGATAGTGGAAAGAGGGAGAGTAAGCGCGTTGGAGAGTTTGATTTTTTAGTTAAATTAGGGATATGGATATGTAGGGGAGAAGGAGAGAGGGACGGAGGTTGATGTTGAGTGGTAAAGGAGAGCAGCATATTTTTACTTTCCCTCCCTTTTCACGTTCACCTACTAGCAACGTTTTGGGGATTTTTTGTTTTTTGTTTTTAATAATCCATCCACATAATCGCAACATTTTTATTAAAACGCTGCTTTATCGTGCTGCGAAAAATTGATTTTGTTGTAACGTTCGGATATAGTTTTCATGGGATCACTAAGAACCAATCGGCCCCTACCAATAACTTTTTCCATACATAGTTTTCATGGGTTTATTAAGAACCTATATAAACCAATAATCCTTTGATCAGTCTTTGGGCATCCTGTATTCTAGTCTACCAGACCTCCTGGATGACATTCTACCCGCACAGGAGTTAACTCAATATATATTCATTACTGAGTCAACCTAACTGGTTATTCTTCGCTTAACACCCCAAAATGCATATATGGGTTAATTATAAAGTGAATATGTTTACTGAAGAAGCATATATCATAACTGATCATAACATAAAAACATAAACATCTATGGTTCAATTTCCTTGTAATCATTTTTCAAATAAAACATAGTAATAACTTTAACATACTATCTTTAGCAAGGAAAGCTTCTTCAAAAACTCCAAAGTTAAATGCCAATTTAAAAACACTTTAATATTGCCATGGGTTTATCTTAAAAATTGAGATTAGGTTACTTGTTTTGAAAACTAAGGCTTTTGAAACCTTAGGCCCTCTCTATTGAAACCATTGAAACACACCTTTCAAAAGTATTGAAACCTTCTTTTCAAAACACTTAAAGATATACCTTTCGAAACACTTAAAACATTTGTTTCAAAAACATTGAAATTTTCCTTTCGAAACCATTAAAACATACCCTTCGAAAGTATTAAAGCTTATCTTTCGAAACCACTTAGTTCAAGTAGAATTTATAGAAGCATAGCTTCGAAACCATTTGAAAGTATCTCTTTCAAAATCATTAGGTTTAACCTTAAATATAACTTCTTGGTCAAAGTGAACATAAGGGAAAGTAGCCCCTTTGAAAACATTAATCTAAGTAAAGGAATTCGAAGAATGATGGCTTCGAAACCACCCTTTCGACAGCATTGGGATGTCGCTTCAATATTAATTAGACAAAAGCTTCCCTTTCGAACTCATTGTTATAAGGCTATAAAGAAAAGCGACGTTTAACCAATTTGAAAGGTATGAAGATGACAGCTAGGTTTCTATTAGGTTAAAAACAACCACCCTTCCGAAAGCTCCTCTTCAAAACTTAATATGCGGCAACTCATTCGAAAGCTACTTTTAAAACAAAAACAAGTGGCAATCCATTCGAAAGCTATTTAAAAGTAACTTCAACTCTTTTGAAAGCATCTTTTTAAAAGCAAAGGCAAGTAACATATTTTTCAAAAGGAAAGAAATATGATTAGTTGCCAGATCCTTTACCAAAATATTTTTCTTAAAAGGCTGCCAAATTCATCAATTAATAATTAAAATACTTTAGCAAAGGAACTCTTCCCCTTAACAAAACAATTAAGACATTTAAGTCCTTAAACTTAATTAATTTAATTTCCATAGTAAATCACTTATGAAAAATCCCAAAAATCATTTTAATTCACTTTTAATATATTTTCTAACATATGTAAATTTCGGACCCAAAATCCTCTATATAATAGACGTAATAATTTTTTAAACCCAAATTATCTATTTCTTCCATTCAAAATTCTTAATAATTATCCATAGCTTGGAATATCATGAAAATTTAAACCCATCTCCAAAATAATGCTTTACATAACATATTAATACTCATGGCGTTCGAAACACATTTTACATGATTTTGTCCTTCAAATCGAATCAAACCTTTTACAAACATACTTGTTTAAATCAAATATGTCACATAATCAAAGCACATCATCATTCAAATCATCCAAACAGTTTTTAAAACCTTAAACCCGAAATTAAGATGTTCATAAAAACATCTATGAGATGGTTTAGACAATTATTCACCTTGTTTGGATAAGGAAATTGAGATTTGATTCTTGCTTAATTCTTTCTTGCTTGAATCCTTCGCTTCTAGTTGATTTTGATCCCTTTTTCTCCTAGAGTTATGACCGGTCTTGATCTCTTTTGTATTTGTTTTTATAAAATTATGAAAATGAAAATGAGGTAAGGGTTTAGGGATTATGAGGTTATATATGGCTATTCCCATAATACCCTTATCATTCTAGTCTTTACATTATTCTATTTAACTTATCTAATAAAATCTCATGAATAATGTTATTTAAAATTAGGGGTGTTACAGGCTCCCCTCTTTAAAGAATTTCATCCTCGAAATTCAGCAAGGACTAAATACTAAACATAGCAACATCTCCTAACTACCATATTACCCTACCTAACTAGAAAACGGTCCATATAAAACAAATATAGAACGTACCCTTAAGAACTGTTGTGTTTCTTAACTTCTTCTTATCTCTCGCTATAACCTGAACTTGTTATCTAACAAAAGTCAAATTCGGTTCTAATATTATATCTTCCAACATAGTTGGAGGAATAGTAGTCTCTGGATCATGTACAAACTTATGAAGATGAGACACATGAAACATATTATGGATACCTGCCAAACTGCTTGGCAACTCTACTCTATATGCGAGATTTTCGATCCTTTCTATAACTGGGAATGGTCCGACATATCTCGGTGCCAGACTGCCAGTTTCCCTGACTTTTCAAATCGTACCACACCTGTCATCGGTGATACTTTAATGAAAACATTACCTCCAACCGAGAATTCTAGATCCTTACGCCTCTTATATGCGTAACTCTTTTGTCTAGACTGAGCTTCCCTCATCCTACCTCGGATCAACTCAATCTTCTATGTTGCCTCTGTTACCAGATTTGTTCCTAAGACTAACATGTCTCCAGTTTAACATGCTAGTGATTTGCATGGCCTTCCATACAAAGCTTCGAAAGGTGTCATTTATATACTAGTCTGATAACTATTATTATAGGAAAACTCAACTAAGTATTGGTGATCTTCCCAAGATCCACCAAAGTCTAGCACACAAGCTCTTAATAAATCCTCGAGCACCTTGTTCACTCTTTCTGTCTGCCCGTCTGTCTGAGGGTGGGGTGATAAGCAGTACTCGTCTTGAGCTTGGTACCTAGAACATCCTATAGACTCTTCCAGAACTCACTAGTAAACAAAGTATCTCTATCACTTACTATACTACTAGGAATTCCATGTAGTCTAATTATGTTCTTCATAAACAATTTAGCTAAAACAGATGTCATCCTGGTTGACTTAACCGGTATAAAATGGGCACTCTTGGTCAACCTGTCCACTATGACCCATATACTTTCATTTCCTTGATTCGACCTTGTCAAGCCGTCTATAAAATTCATGGATATCGAATCCCATTTCCAAACTAGTATCTCCCAAGGTTGAAGCAATCCACTCGGCTTTTGATGTTCGACCTTCACTTGTTGACAATTCACATGCTGCCTTGCCCATAAGCCAACATCCTTCTTCATACCTTCCTAGTAGATACTCCTCTTCATGTCTTGATACATCTTGGTTCCTCCAGGATGAATCGTGAATTTGGATCGATGACATTCCCTGAGGACTTCTCTCCTTAAATCACCAACATTCAGAACACACAATCATCCCTTCCTTCTCATCCATCCCTTCTAGTCAAGACTGAAATCTTTTAGATCATCAATCTCCAATCCAACCTCAAGACTTTTAATCTTCTCAGCTAACTATGGATCCTCTTTCTGCTTAGAAGCAATCCTTTCAATCGGTACTTGTTGAATTTCCAAGCAGGATAACATGGCATTTTCCTGACTAGAACTAGCCGTTGATCTTAATTGCACACTACAAGTAGTCAAAGCCTCTAGATCCTTCCATTCCCTTAACATAGCTAATACCACATTCTGATGTTTTCTGCTAAGAGCATCCGCTACCATATTTCCTTTCTTGGGCGTATACTCTATACCAAAATCATAAGCCGCTAAAACTCCAGCCACCTCTGCTGTCTCATATTCAACTCCTTCTGAGAGAATAAATACCTTAAGGACTTATGATCTGTGTATAGCTCAAATCTCTCCCCTAAGAGATAATGTCTCCATACTTTCGATGCGAATATTACTGCTGCCAACTTTAAATCATGAGTAAGATATCTCACTTCATAGGGTCTAAGCTGTCGTGAAGCGTAGGCAGTAACTTTACCTTTCTACATCAACACAGCCTCTAGTCTAGTACCACATGCATCGGTATACACTACTAATCCTTGATTTCCGTCAAGAACCACAAACACAAGCGCATTGACCAACAAATGCTTTAACTTAAGGAATGCTTCCTCACATTGGTCAGACCAAATAAACTTCACATCCTTCCTGATTAGCTTAGTCAAAGGTGCTACTATCCGCGAGAAATCCTTAATGAATACTCGGTAATAGCGAGCAAGTCCAAGAATACTTCAAATCTCAGTCGCTGTCTCTAGTCTCTTCCAGTTGTTAATAGCTTCGGTCTTATCTGGATCAACTGACAGACCCTTCTCTGAAACCAGGTGACCAAGAAATTTAACCTCTTTCTTCTAGAAATGACAATTTGAAAACTTCGCTTTCAGTTGATGCTGCCTTAGCGTCTCAAGCACTATTCTAAGATAAACTTCATGCTCTTCTTAATTATTAGAGTATATTAAAAAGTCATCTATGAATACCAATACAACCCTAACCAAGCGCTCTTGGAAAATTCAGTTCATCAAATCCACGAAGAAAGCCGGCGCATTCGTTAACCCAAATGGCATTACTAACCACTCGTACGACCATACCTAGTCTGGAACGCCATCAATGGAATACTGTCCTCTGCCACTCTTAATTGATGGAAACATGTTGCCAAATCTAATTGGATAAATACTCTGGCTCCGCTCAACTGATCAAGTAAATCATCGATTCTCATCAAAGGATACTTATTCTTGATTGTCTTCTCGTTCAACTTACGATAGTCGATATACATCCTTAACAACCCATCCAGTTTCCTTACGAACACCGCGGCTGCTCCCTAAGGAAAACTACTTGGTCTAATCATATTTTCACCTTCTAAATCCACTAGCTGCACCTTCAATTCCTTTATCTCGGTCAGTATCATTCTGCTAGTGGTCTACTTACAAGTTCTGCTCCCGACACAAGTTCTATCTGAAACTCAACAGCTCATTTCGGTGGTAGTCCTGTGACTAGTTCAAAAACATCTATAAACTCTCTTGCTACCAAAACCTGATTCACCTCTTCTTCTACTTCCATTGCATTCAACCAAGCACAAGCACTTGGGTCTAATTTCTCTACCGAGTATATAATTCAGTTATGATTATTAGGGTGTCTTAACGACATTTCCCTATCTTGTCCTAGTGTCATATTTATCTAACCAATCCATACCCAAGATTATTTTAAAGCCTACGAAATCAAAAAAAATACAGAGTGCATGCAAACTTATGACCTAACAAATCAAGTTCTAACTGGTCACATCTCAACCCCGGAGTTGCATATCCTCCTATTGGATTTGTAACCCTTAAGAAAGTAACAAGGTATGAGGGTTCTAAAGATAGCCTATCTACCAAACACTGAGATATAAATGAATGCGATGCACTGGTTTCAAACAATACCCTAACCGGTATACTTTGAATCAAAAGTTTACCTTCCATCACAGTCTTTCCTTTCTCAACAATAGTTGGCCTAGCAGATGATGATCCTAAAGCGAAGACTTTTCCCTTGTCCGCTCTGACCGGTTCTGGACATTGATTCTTATAATGCCCAATCTGGTCACAATTAAAGCACTTCGCTCCCTTTATATCTGCAACCTTCTTCCCTTTTCCATTTCGACATTCATGAGCGTAATGTCCCTTCTTATCACACTAAAAGCAAACTAAATTAGCCTTCGCCTTCTTGGCAGCTTCTCCATTTTGGGTTCCTTTCTTCTTAAAGAGTTTCCTCTTCTTGCCCTGATAACCCTTGGTCTCAACCTGCTTCTCCTTTCCATAAGTAGAAAGCATCTCTTCATTCCGGATTGCCATCTCCACAACAACAGTACTTAGATCACGGAGATGTGGCATTGTCGCCCTAGCAATCTTGGGTTTTAACCCTCGAATAAACTTTGCGTTTCTTTTGATGATAGTGTCAATGGTATCATATCTGTATCTGGACAACTCATCAGACTTCGTAGCATACTTTGTCACTAACATATTGCCCTGTACTAAATCCATGAACTTTCTCGGTAATATTGACTTAGCAACTTCAGACAAAAAACTCTCTTCGAATCTCCTTTGAAATTCCACCCAAGTCAACTCTTCCTAGGAACTCCAGTAGTAACACTATTACACCAATGAAGTGCTGCTCCCTGCAACTGTCTAGAGGCAAGTCTCCTCTTCTGCTCATCGTTTAATCCTAAGTCAATGAAGATCCTTTCACAATGCGAAAGTCAATTCTCTACTTCTATAGCATCCTCTGTTCCTAAAAATGGCTTCCCAGCAAGACTAGTACAATCCCTGCTCAGCTTATCATAGTTGTTGCCAATTGGGGCCACGGGATTAGCTCCTCCAACATTCCCAGCATTACCCCAGCTACTCTGCAACTGCTCCAGCTTGCATCAGATTGACAAAGAACCGATTCATCATCTCCATATCTACTGGCTATTATAACCTACCAGAGCGTTTCGGAGAACGCCGTGGAACGACATGCTATGGTAGACCTTTAGCTTTACATAGCAGAAGAAAAACGCTATATAAAGAAAAAAAACGCTATGAAAAGGTCTTTTATATAGCGTTTTTCTTCTGTTATTAAACCAAAGCGCTATAGGAAATATTATCCAATAGTTAATTTCTATAGTGTTTGCTGGGCATATTTTATAGCGTTTTAAGTGATATTTCAATAGCGTTTCTTATCATACTTGTATAGCGTTTTGTTTCTAAAACAACGTAACGTAAAAAAGCATTTTATATAGAAACGCTATCATGTTATGCCATTGAAAGTGAATTTCCTTGTAGTGTCTCCTAGTGTTGGGTCGAGCATTTCCATTAGTTGTGGTGCTTCCTTCACTTAGATTTTCTCTTCTGTTTCCTGCCTCCATATCTTCCTTTCTCGTCAATCTGCAAGGCTTTGTAAGATATAGAAGAACGGTCTAAGAGAGAGGGGAGTACGTATTTATATATATATAGCAAATACAGGTATGTTACTATAGCGTTAACCCAAACCCCGACCTTATTTTCTGATTCATTGGATTATGTTTTGAAAATCATTTAGGTTTAAATTTCTTTTGAAATTTGCATAAACCTATGCTCTGATACCAACTTGTAACATCCCATACTCAGAGGTCCAAAACTAACGGCTACGGATGCTGCAGTCATCCATTGTTATTAATTTTTGTGACCAAATGCGGTAATGTTAGATACATTAATATAACAGATTCATATGAATATTAAAAAAAATTAAATCATAAAACAGATTTCTCATTCAACCTCAAATCATATTTCAAATTCTTTACATAATCCCAATTCGTAAACCACGTTCGAAGAAATATATATGTCAAGAGTGTAGAATATGCTAGTATATGATTTTTCTTTGATAATAATAAACATATATATATATATTCGTTTAAATGTATTTATTATTTTACTATTTATTTTTTACACAATATTTGTTGGATAAAATAAATAACACAGAATTCAAATTCAAACAAATATTTTATTACAAATTCAAATAGTACAAATTTGAGCTCTCACTACATTTACACATTGTCAATTACAATACAATTTCGATTACATCACAATTTTTCAATTTACATATTACTCCTCACTACATATTCACTCAACACTCGTGTTTTTATCTTCAACTTTGTTCCAGCTTGAATCCAGCATCTGAGCTATCTGCAAAATAAACACTAACGCAATAAAATTGAAAAAGAAAATATTTTGCAGTGCAAATTAAAGTGTGTGTTTTGAAAATGTAATTTGCCTCAATTATTTGGGTTGTTCGTCATCATGTTTCTTTTGAATTCATCAACACGAACAACTTGTGACATGCATAGTGTATCACTGTACATGCCACAAGGCCGTGCACACCGATATACACTTGCATGTTACAACTACAGGGACAGGTGAGCATAAGGTCAAACCCAAGATAAAGCTGGATTCAACTCAGGTGCAATACAAAAAAAATAGAATGGTCAAGTACAAGTTTCAATGACCAAAACAAACTTCAACATACTTGAACCAGATCTCACATATATATTTTAGAGAATACAAAAGCACCAGAACAGTATTCATGAAGCTCATATGCAAACTTCAACAAGGCAGTGCACATGTAATCTGAACCAAAGACCAGTTCATATGCACACAATCAATTGTGAGAAAAAAGAAGTGCAACCAGACCTTATATGGCACAAAACAGCTGGAACAAGACTCAATGGAGTTCAACATGATCACATGACAAAGTATGCATATATATATATATATATATATATATATATATATATTGTTCATACCAAACCAGACCAGTCACAACAAACATGCAATTGCACCAGACATAGCAAATGGATGTACACATGATTATCATATGCAATCAAGACTTCAAGTTCAACATGAATGAACTCCCAGCATAAACAGTTCAGACCAAACCAGACCCCATGAATAAATATGAAGGTAAATGACAACAAGACCACTATAAAACAGTGAAAGGACAGTTGTCCAACATCAACACAAAACGACACTGCAACAACACACCAGATAGACTCAATTGAACACAACATACAACATGAAGTACCAGACCTCAACTGACCAGAACAAACTCCAAACAACAAATAAAGACTTGATTACAACTGGGAATGAAGCATCATGGAGCTTCAACGTCACATAACAACAAGAACAAGATTTCATAACTGAACCACCAGAGATGGTTGCAATGCTCATGTACACAAAGACTAGAACCAAACAAGTGATCGAGTTTCAAATACATTCGGCTACCTTTAGATTATAACAACCAGACTCGAGTAAGCCAGACATCAGAGGCATGTACAAGACAGTAGACTACATGGTGCAACAGACCCAAACATATGAAACACAAACAACAATGGGAGCAGTACACAAGCATGAGATGAAGGCTACCAAGTCCAATAATTAACAACAGTAGTTTTGAATTTATCAACAAGAGAATATGTTCAAAATATACAAAACAGAAGCAGTTCGATGAGCCATGACCGAGATAAAAATAAACAGGGGTCAACTATATTCGAAGACAGTTCAATTTCGTATGTATACTAACATGATGAACAAGTCAGAGCGGAAAGGAATCGAACAAGTCAGCAAATAACAAATATATATATATATATATATATATCTCAAATTCAAATACCAAGCTACAATCAAGGAACGAACCAGTCAAAGGTCTCAAGATCATACGAACAAACGCAGAAAACAAAATCATGAATTATTCAAACCGAAATTATACGAACGTAAACTAAGGGACTTGAACCCTATAGATACCCATTAACATCATCGGCAAAAGGGATTCGAGTTCAAGTGAAAATCACAGAGCCAAGTTTCAAATTAAATCCCAAATCAATAACTTGAATCGACTTCGAACCAAAGCAAAACAACAAAGCAATTAAACGGCAAAAATTACATACCAGATTCACAGTTTCGAACTCAATTCTGAAAGCAACCGCAAGCCAAATTGAAGAAGCATTGAAGCCACCGTGAATTATCAAGGGAAATGAATCGATTGGGAAGGCAACTCAAATCATCACTGAAATCGATCAATTTCAAATCGGTGCTTAAATTTCAACAACCCCAATTTCAGATCGCAAAAGGAACGGCATGGACTGAAAAGATACGGGCCGAAGTAAAACAGAATAAAGGGAGACGTCTCTTTTTTTATAATTATAATTTCTTAATGGGCCAGTGCTTTTAATTCTACTGGGCTTGAAATTATTTAATTAGGGTTTTGTTTTTGTTTTTGTTTTAGTTATTATTTCATTTGTAATTTCCATTTAAATTGAGTAACTTTCTAATCGTGTGACTAGGTACAAACTACGAGGCGTAGTTTGAGAATTCGCAACTCAGTGGCTGAGTTGTGGCAGGGTTTTGAGCGTAGAGTTAGGTTAGTCATTAGCGGGTGCCGTAAGTTTATGTGTGTAAGCGTTTGACTACTTAATTTCTAGTAGAAACCTTGGGGGCAGCATGTAGGCAGGGTTTCGCCGAAGCTGGGTAAATCTGTGTTGTTCTACTTCTGGTTTTATTGTTCTGCTATTAACTGTGCCGCAATTATTACATTTATTTTCACATTAATTTTTATTATTATTAGTATCACCATATTCACCCCCCCTTTAGGGTGAAATCGATCCTACAAGTGGTATCAGAGCTAGGAACAAAAACCATTTTTTGTTTTAAAAATTTGATTTTTCAAAATCCAATTTTTGTTTTAAAAATTTGATTTTTTAAAATGGCTTCTTTTAATAATGCTTTTGCCGATGGTCAGTCCATAATTAGACCACCCTTGTTCAATGGTGAATATGCTTACTGGAAAAATAGAATGAAAATTTTTCTGAAAACCATAGATGCATGGAATATTGTTGAGACGGGATATAGGACACCAACTATAGTGGTAGATAATCAAGAAATTGAAAAACCAATGGATCAATGGACAGATCTTGAAAATAAACTGCAAAATGCTAATGCTAAAGCTATGAATTCTATTATTTGTTCATTGGATCAAATTGAATTTAATTGAGTCTCACATTGTCTAACTGCGTAGGAAATTTGGCACGCACTTGAATTTACTCACGAAAGAACCTCCTAAGTCAAAGAATCTCGCCTTGCCATGCTTAGCAGCGAATACGAGAACTTCACAATGGCCGAGGATGAAAATGTCGAAGAGATGTATGGATGACTTTCTAATCTCGTATACAAGTCAAAAGCTCTCGGAAAACCATACACAGAATTGGAAATAGTATGAAAAATCCTCAATGTCCTTTTACAAAATTTTGAAGCGAAAGTTACTACCATTCAAGAATCAAAGGATTTGAAGCAAGTTAAAGTTGAAAAACTCATTGGAAATCTCACCACTTACGAGCTAGAAATGAAATTCAAGGAAGAACGTGAAGGAGGTGATACGCGAAAGAAATCAATAGCTCTTAAAGGAACAACAGAAAGTGAAGATGATGATGATGATGATGATGGAACAGCTGAACTGGCACTGATAATAAAGAAATTCAAGAGGTGGAATAGCAAGTATGGAAATTCAACCCAAAATCAACAACTTAAAAGCAGAACAGTCAAAGTTCTAGACGACTCAGAAGAGCAGGCGATCATTTGTCACGACTGCAATAAACCTGGTCATATCAAGCCAAATTGTCCTTAGAATCGACTCAGCCAAGGAAGGAAACCAAAGAGGAGAAGTTTTGCAGCCACTTGGGATGAAAGTGATGAAAATGAAAGCACTGGCAGTGAAGGTGAAAAAGCAAAACCGTGTCTTCGAGGAGAAATAAGTGACAGCGATGATGATGAGCCAAGCGTGGTATCAAAACTTACTCATTTGGAATTACTTATATATTTTCATGAGGTAAATGGCTGTTTTGAAAGACTTAGGGAGAAGTATGCTAAAATTGAATCACAAAGAGATAGTTTGATAGAAGTAAATAAACAACTTGATTAATTGGTTACAAACTATCAAAACAAAAGCCCTAAGTGTGATAAGTGTCAATCATTTGAAAAGGAAATGAAAAAATCAGAAACTAGAATTAAATCACTTGAAAATGAAATTCTGATTTTGAAAGAAAGTGAAAACACTAGGAGAGAAAATTCTATTAAAAAGTGCACCTTGTTATTGAATGAAAATGAATCTCTCAAAACACAAGTCCAACAATTGTTTACAACTTTAGGGAAATTCTCTAAAGGTAAAAAATCACTAAATATGTTATTAGGGAAATAAACTGTTAATCCTATTAGACAAGGACTTGGATATACTTAAACTGAATGAGTTAGAAGCGAAATTAATCAAGTCAATTCCAAGTGCGCGATTTGTGGAAAAATTGGACACAATCACAATAATTGTTGGTATAGACTCAAACACGTGAAAATCATACCAATTTGGGTTCCAAAAGGCACGAATATAAAATCCCTTAAAGTCAAACAAATCTGGGTGCCGAAAGGAACAAATATAGATTGTCTTGGGTCTTCACAAACATATTTTTCAAAATCATTTGTGACTAACAATCATGGACCTATAAAAATAAATAGGTCACAAAAATCTTTTCTCGTGTAGGTGTTGTTGCAGGCTAAGGAACAACAACAATGTTATCTGGATTCTGGCTGTTCCAGGCACACGACAAACAACAAATCAAAGTTTCTTAGCCTAGTACAAAGGTGGCAGAATCACAATGGGCAACAATGAAAAATTATCGGCAAAGGTAAAATAGGTAACGGTACATTTATCTTGAACGATATATTAAATGTAAAAATCTGCACCATAATCTGATTTAATTCAGCCAGTTATGTGACAAGGAAATAAATGTTGATTTTGATTTGTGCAAAAATGTTGACCAATCATCTTTTCATCTTTAAACTAGTTCGTATAAATTTGTTTAAATTAACGATATTACAAGTTTAAGTGGTAGGAAATGTTGTTGTGTATTGATTGATGATTACTCAAGATACTCGTGGATATATTTATTTATTTTACTAATTCTAGACCTGTCATTATGTTCACTGTTTGTTTATTTGCACGGTTTCAGTTCAAATCAAAAAGAATTTCATTCAAAAGCTGTAAAAAGGATTTTAAGGTATTTGTTGCACACTTCACGGTTTGGTCTATGATATCTATCTAATGATAAATTAGAGTCAAAGGGGAATACAGATCCAGATTACACTAGTAGTCTAGTTGATAAAAAAATTACTAGTGGAATGTGTTTTATATATGGACATTCATTAGTTGCATCACATTTTCAAAGAAAATAATCGCATAATTTTCATTTCAACTGATTTTCAATTAGCAGACATTTTTTTTAAAAAAAAAGCCCCTTCCAAAAAATAGTTTTTGTTGAATTCGTTTTAGATTAGGCATTTTAGAAAATTTGATTTAATAATTAATTTTGAATTTGATCTTAAATGACTACATTAACTAATCTAACTCCTTACTGATTATCGAAAAGATAAATAGTGATTGAAATAGTGATGAGTGTCGATATTAATCATATATTATGACTTGAGACAATATATTTAGTAAATTTCTTTAAAAATTTAAATAAGATTTATAATAACTTTTGTTACTAAAAATTCCATGATCATCTCTATTTCTATCATATTTCTAACGACCATCACTCATCAAAATCCAATATAGTATGTCAAAATTTGGTATTTTAAACGGGAAATTATTCGTTTTTTTAATTAATTAGCAATAAAAACATCCAAAGTATTCACTCTCATTTAAAAGTCCTCACGGTTATGCATGGATGAATTACTTGGAATATTTGTTTATGTGCTTTCATGCTCATTTAAAAGTCCTCATGGTTATGCATGTATGGAACACATATCAAAAACTATTATTAAATAGACGAGTTGATTCTAATCCCATTTAAAAGTCCTCACGGTTATGCGTGGTTAGAAGATGTTTGAAATCCATTTTTTTTGGAATACTACTAATCTTATTTAAAAGTCCTAACAGTTATGCATGGTTAGTAGATACAAATTCCTGATATAAATTGACCACAAATAGACACAACTATATGGTTTTATATACCAACATCTCCCCTATCACTCTAAAGTGAAATATACG
Organism: Allium fistulosum; assembly: GCA_030737815.1. Classification (NCBI taxonomy): domain Eukaryota; kingdom Viridiplantae; phylum Streptophyta; class Magnoliopsida; order Asparagales; family Amaryllidaceae; genus Allium; species Allium fistulosum. The sequence continues at coordinate 1,250,544,383 of CM060905.1, forward strand.
CCTAACAGAGTATTTATGATTTTTTTTTATTTTTTATTGAAATTTAATATTTATACTTGATTAGGTATTAATGTTGCATTAATGTCTATCACTTTGTTCATATTTTTCTAACACTGTTACTCTTTTGCTGATAACAAAAGGGAGAGAGAAAAGTTAAGATTTTGGCAAATAAAGTTCAAATATTTTATATTTCATTTGCATATTCTCATCTAGGCTCATTTGCATGGTTTATTGCTTTTTATTTAGAAATTTCTTTTTATTTATTTTCATGCATATATGGAGGGGGAGCATTCAAGTAGGGGGAGCTAAAAGAATTCATCAAAACCAAATACATTTAATAAAGTCAAAATCTTAATATATGTTTATTATCATCAAAAGGGGGAGATTGTAGAATATACTAGTATATGATTTTTGTTTGATGATAATAAACACACACACACACACATATATATATATATATATTCGTTTAAATGTATTTATTATTGTACTATTTTATTTTTCACACAATTAAATAAATATTTGTTGGATAAAATAAATAACACAGAATTCAAATTCAAACAAATATTTTATTACAAATTCAAATAGTACAAATTTGAGCTCTCACTACATTTACACATTGTCAATTACAATACAATTTCGATTACATCACAAATTTTCAATTTACATATTACTCCTCACTACATATTCACTCAACACTTGTGTTTTTATCTTCAACTTTGTTCCAGCTTGAATCCAGCATCTGAGCTATCTGCAAAATAAACACTAATGCGGTAAAATTGAAAAAGAAAATATTTTGCAGTGCAAATTAAAGAGTGTCTTTTGAAAATGTTATCTGCCTCCGTTATTTGGGTTGTTCGTCATCATATTTCTTTTGAATTCATTTACACGAACAACTTGTGACATGCACAGTGTATCACTGTATATGCCACAAGGCCGTGCACGCCGATATACACTTGCGTGTTAGAACTACAGGGCAGGTGAGCACAAGGTCAAACCCGAGCCAAAGCTAGATTCAACTCAGGTGCAATACAAAAACAAAAATAAAATGGCAAAGTTTAAGTTTCAGTGACCAAAACAAACTTCAACATACTTGAACCAGACCTCACATATATATTTCAGAGAATACAAAAGCACCAGAACAGTACACATGAAGCTCATATGCAAACTTCAACAAGGCAGTGCATATGTAATCTGAACCAAAGACCAGCTCATATGTACACAGTCAATTGTGAGAACAAAGAAGTACAACCGGACCTCATATGGCATAAAACAACCGGAACAAGACTGAATGGAGTTCAACATGATCACATGACGAAGTATGCATATATATTTGTTCAGAACAAACCAGACCAGTCGCCGCAAACATGCAACTGCACCAGACATAGCAAATGGATGTACACATGATTCTTGTTTGCAATCAAGACTTCAAGTTCAATATGAATGAACTCCTAGCAAATAAGCAGTTCAGACCAAACCAGACCCCGTGAATACATATGAAGGTAAATGACAATAAGACCACTACAAAACAGTGAAAGGACAGTGCAACCAAGTGCAACATAAACATAAAATAACACTACAACAACACACCAGATAGACTCAATTGAACACAACATACAACATGAAGTACCAGACCTCAACTGAACAGAACAAACTCCAAACAACAAATAAAGACTTGATTACAACTGGGAATGAAGCATCATGGAGCTTCAACACCACATAACAACAAGAACAAGATTTCATAATGGAACCACCAGAGATGGTTGCAATGCTCATGTACACAAAGACCAGAACCAAACAAGTGATCGAGTTTCAAATACATTCGGCTACCTTTAGATTACAACAACCAGACTCGAGTAAGCCAGACATCAGTGGCATGTACATGACAACAGATTACATGGTGCAACAGACCTAAATATATGAAACACAGACAACAATGGGAGCAGTACACAAGCATGAATTGAAGGCTACCAAGTCCAATTATTTACAGCAGCAGTTTTGAACTTATCAACCAGGGAATATGTTTAAAATATATAAAACAGAAATAGTTCAATGAATCATGGCCGAGATAAAAATCAACAGGGGTTAACTATATTCGAAGACAGTTCAAATTCATATGTATACTAACACGATGAACAAGTCAGAGCAGAAAGGAATCGAACAAGTCAGCAAATAACAAATACACACACACACACACACACACACACACACATATATATATCAAATTCAAATACCAAGCTACAATCAAGGAATGAACCATTCAGAGGTCTCAAGATCATACGATCAAAAATCAATGCAGAAAACAAAATCAAGATTTATTCAAACCGAAATTATACGAACGTAAACTAAGGGATTCGAACCATATAGATACCCATTAACATCATCGACAAAAGGGATTCGAGTTCAAGTGAAAATTACAGAGCCAAATTTCAAATTAAATCACAAATCAATAACTCGAATCGACTTCAAACCAAAGCAAAACAACAGAGCAATTAAATGGCAAAAATTACATACCAGATTCACAGTTTCGAACTCAATTCTGAAAGCAACCGCAAGCCAAATTGAAGAAGCGTTGAAGCCACCGCGAATTATCAAGGGAAAGGAATCGATTGGGAAGGCAACTCAAATCATTACTGAAATCGATCAATTTCAAATCGGTGCTTCAATTTCAACAACCCTAATTTCAGATCGCAAAAGGAACGGCATAGACTGAAAAGATATGGGCCGAAGTAAAACAGAATAAAGGGAGACGTCGCTTTTTTTTCTAATTATAATTTCTTAGTGGGCCGGTGCTTTTAATTCTATTGGGCTTGAAATTATTTAATTATGGTTTTGTTTTTGTTTTAGTTATTATTTCATTTGTAATTTCCTTTTAAATTGAGTAAGTTTCTAGTCATGTGACTAGGTATAAACTACGGGGCGTAGTTTGAGAATTCACAACTCAGTGGCTGATTTATGGCAGGGTTTTGAGCGTAGAGTTAGATTAGTCATTAGCGGGTGTCGTAAGTTTATGTGTGTAAGCGTCTGACTACTTAATTTCTAGTAGAAACCTTGGGGGGCAGCATGTAGGCAGGGTTTTGCCGAAGTTGGGTAAATCTGTGTTGTTCTATTTCTTGTTTTATTATTCTGATATTAACTGTGCTGCAATTATTATATTTATTTCCACGTTAATTTTTATTAATATTAATATCACCCTATTCACCCTTCCTCTAGGGTGAAATCGATCCTACAAGTGGTATCAGAGCTAGGAACAAAAACCATTTTTGGTTTTAAAAATTTGATTTTTCAAAATCCAATTTTGTTTTAAAAATTTGATTTTTTAAAATGGCTTCTTTTAATAATGCTTTTGCTGAGGGTCGGTCCATAGTTAGACCACCCATGTTCAATGGTGAATATGCTTACTGGAAAGATAGAATGAAATTTTTTCTAAAAACCATATATGCATGGAATATTGTTGAGACGAGATATAGGACACCAACTATAGTGGTAGATAATCAAGAAATTGAAAAACCGATGGATCAATGGATAGATCTTGAAAATAAACTGAAAAATGCTAATGCTAAAGCTATGAATTCTATTATCTGTTCATTGGATCAAATTGAATTTAATCGAGTCTCACATTGTCTAATTGCATAGGAAATTTGGCACACGCTTGAATTTACTCACAAAGGAACCTCCCAAATCAAAGAATCTTGCCTTGCCATGCTTAGCGGCGAATATGAGAACTTCATAATGGCCGAGGATGAAAATGTCAAAGAGACGTATAGACGACTCTATAATCTCGTATACAAATCAAATGTTCTCGGAAAACCATACATAGAAACTGAAATAGTCCGAAAAATCCTCAGAGTCCTTCCATAAAATTTTGAAGTGAAAGTTACTACCATTCAAGAATAAAAGGATTTGAAACAAGTTAAATTTGAAGAACTCATTGGAAATCTCACCACTTATGAGCTAGAAATGAAATTCAAGGAAGAACGTGAAGGAGGTGATACGCGAAAGAAATCAATAGCTCTTAAAGAAATAACAGAAAGTGAAGAAGATGATGATGATGGAACAGCTGAACTGGCACTGATAATAAAGAAATTCAAGAAGTTGAATCGCAAGTATGGAAATTCAGCCCAAAATCAACAACTAAAAAGGAGAATAGTCAAAGTTCTAGACGACTCAGAAGAGCAGGGGATGATTCACAGTTTCGAACTCAATTCTGAAAGCAACCGCAAGCCAAATTGAAGAAGCATTGAAGCCGCCGCGAATTACCAAGGGAAAGGAATCGATTGGGAAGGCAACTCAAATCACCACTGAAATCGATCAATTTCAAATCGATGCTTCAATTTCAACAACCCTAATTTTAGATCGCAAAAGGAACGGCATGGACTAAAAAGATACAGGCTGAAGTAAAAATAGAATAAAGGGAGACGTCGCTTTTTTTTCTAATTATAATTTTTTAGTGGGCTAGAGCTTTTAATTCTATTGGGCTTGAAATTATTTAATTAGGGTTTTGTTTTTGTTTTAGTTATTATTTCATTTGTAATTTCCTTTTAAATTGAGTAACTTTCTAGTCGTGTGACTAGGTACAAACTACGGGGCGTAGTTCGAGAATTCGTAGCTCAATGGCTGAGTTGTGGTAGGGTTTTGAGCGTAGAATTAGGTTAGTCATTAACGGGTGTTGCAAGTTTATGTGTGTAAGCGTTTGACTACTTAATTTCTTATAGAAACCTTATGGGCAGCACGTAGGCAAGGTTTTGACAAAGCTGGGTAAATCTGTGTGGTTCTATTTCTTTTTATTATTATGCTATTAACTGTGCTGCAATTTTTATATTTATTTTCGCATTAATTTTAATTATTATTAGTATCACCCTATTTACCCCCCTTTTAGGGTGAAATCGATCCTATAAAGAGCGGCATATGAAGATGCCCCTTGGATAATCAGAGTCTAAATATATGCAATTAAATAATTTTGCCATTACATCCAAAACATAGCATAATCAAACGGAAAGAACTTCTAATCGCTAGCTTGCCTGTTGCACATCTTCAGAAGCTTATTTGTCTAAAGAATAACCTAAAAACCTTAACTCTCAAACTACTCAAAATCGATTGAGCACCCAAGAGTTTAAGGGGAAAATATAAACTTCGAGTCAGACAAAAAGTCTAGTATGAATAATAACCTACCATCTCGAACCATATAGATATCTAGTGAGACCACGCCGCTTAGCGGAACGGATTTTCCTCTCACTGGTATCTTAACTCAAATTTATAATAACCATGTACTATGCACCTACATCCACAGTGGTTAAAACATAACATAATAAAATGTATCATGATGATATGCAAACATGCAATATATTCTGGATTTCCCATCCCCATTCATTTGACTATCTATCTCAAGTTATGGTTTTTAGGGTCACTATTAACCTATTAGTTTTCATGGGCGGACTAATAACCTGTTCAAGCTTACAAACCATCTTCCCAGTTTCATAGTTTTCACGAGTCCACTAAGAACCTATTGGCATCTATCAATAACTTCATCCAATTATAGTTTCCACGGGCTCACTATGAACCTATTGGGTTCTCCAATAACTTATCTCATATCATAGTTTTCATGGATTAACTATGAGCCTATTGATCTCTATTAATAACTTAATCCGGATATAGATTTCATGGAATCATTAAGAACCTATTGGCTCCTGCAAATAACTTTTTCCATACATAGTTTTCATGGGTTTACTAAGAACCTGTATAAACCAATATTCCTTTGATCACTCTTTGGGCATCCTATATTCTGGTTTACTGTATAATGGCTAAATCTCTATCGAATTAGAAAAATAGCCGAAAAATTCAAATTAAAAATAACTGCAAGTGCACGGCGTAAAATTCTAGTACGTGCTAGTACGGGTCGATCCGCAGGGAATTGTATTGATTTAAAATTCTATTTAATCAAATTAACCAAGAGTTTGAAATTGTTTTAAGCTAAAAATGTAGAAAACTAACAAAAGAAAATGGATAAAAATATGAGAGTAGAAGGCAATTAAGAGGCAATGTCGTTCTCAAGATCACATAAATCAACATATATGAAATTATGATCTCTCTTTTGGTCATTAGTAAATTTAGTTGATATGTTTATGATAAGTATGACCTATTTGTGCTATTAATTAGCCCAACATAAACCATCAAACTTTTACATACCCACTAAACCACTTTTTACCTCTCATGAAAATGAGAATGAACTTGAAAATAAAATCTATTCTAAGCGTGATCTATTTACTATTGATTAGTAATATAGACCATATAATTTTGATTTTAAAATCACTTCATTACCAACATCATATGTAGTTGAAGAGGTAATTTGTGTTTGTTTAAGCATAGCCTATTTGGTGTCAACAACATAGGCTATCAAATTCAAAGCTAAACAACAAAATTTAACCACATCCAAACATTTACATTAAGCACAAAGAGAGATCAAAAATTTGCAAAATATTGAATCTACATGATTAAGACAGCTTCATTACCCCTAAATTGAAGGGGTTCAACCTCTCATATTATAATTTCAACAAATGTAGCATTCAACATGAAATAAGAACAAGAGGAAAATGCAAGCTAAGTAAACAGAGAGCTAATTAAAATAAAAGAGAATTAACCTACTTGAATAAATTAAAACTAACAACTTACATGAAAAGAAAAAGAGCATGTAAATAAAAAGAGCATGAATTAACATTGCATAAAAATAAACTACATAAAAAGAAGAAAATTGCTAAGTGGCCATGAAATAGAAGAAGGAAGTTTATATTTATTTTTGAACCTAAAACTAAACTAACTAAAGAGGAAGCTATGATATATGAACATATGGGGTATTTATATATGTTTAGAATCCCTAATCATATTTTTGGGAACTACCCAAATTGCTCTTGAGGAAGTATGGCCACCAAGTTATCATTAGCATGAATTAATCCTCCAATAAGTGTGCATGAAACTTTAATGGCCATTTAGCATGTGCATTAGCTCTTAATAGGGGATCATTGTAAGTGGGTAGGTGGGGTCCTTCATATTGCATGAGTTTGAATTATTACATCTTCATTCCTTTGTTTCCTCTTGTGCATGCATATTTTCCATGAAGCCTTCATCATATTTCCATTCAAATTCCTATAAATAACATTAAAATATCCAAGTAAATTTTCTAAAATTAATATATGCACAAAAATGACCATTTTGCCCTTATATGAAGATGAATAAATGATGATTTGAAAATAATTGAAATATTGGTTTAAACATGTTAAAATACCCTATATGCTCATTTATATAATTAAATTAGATTAAATATGGAAGTATAAATATGTACATTTACGTGCACATCAAATACCCACACACTTATCTTTTTATTCATCCTCGAATAAACTAAAACTAAGATAGATCTGTTTTCGTAGGGAGCACGATTGCATTGAGCATATGCAACAAGCCGTTAAACCTCTAGGTGTCCCTAGTTGGATGAGTGTTGTCTCGTGAGGGTTTTCAGCATATACTACCCACAAAATCCAAATGCGAAATTAAAAATTCCTAAATGCAAGATTATTTACAAAGATATGAATGTAAGTTTTTGAAAATATTTACAAATGATGAATTTACTTTTAAGTTGACATGAATAAATTAAATATAAGTCTTGGTCATTATCAAGAAATACAAGTCCTTTTACTCGTCAAAACTTCTAACAAAAATTAAGTTATCATAACAAATAGACTCTAGTATGGCTAGTTGTTTCTGTTGATAGCATGGTGCAACTATGAAATGGATCCTTAGTTGATTTTCAAAGTTTATCAAAGTGGTATTTTCATTTCTTTTGAATAATAAGTCAAATCAAATAAGTAAAAATAGTGCATGGATTTCAATTGCTTACTCTCTCTTATTTGAAGATTTTATTGATATTAACATTATTTACATATGCCTAACTCAGAGAATTGAGGCCAGATATATTATCCATGCACTGCCTTTCGGGCTTATGTGAAGGGAATATAGAGCATGGCGAGTGAACACACAAGTGTGTACACCTATCAATTGTAGGCATTATTAATAAAAGAATGTTAATTACATACACCTAACTCGGATAAACTGAGGCCAGATATACCGATCATGCACTGCCTTTTGGGCTTACGTGAGAAGGGCATAGAGCTTGGCGAGTGTACACACTTACGTGTGAACACATGACTCTATGTGTTTATTAAAATATATACATATATAAAAAAAAAAAAATTTTTTTGTTGTATATATATATTTTTTGTTTTTTTAAAGAGAGAGTGTTGTAAAATCATCTTAGCACCATTTAACATAGAAGATAAAAAAATGTTATATCCTATATACTAGTTAAACCAATGTTCCTTGTAATCAAACTTCATTTTTAGTTTTGTTACGACAAATAAATTTTCAAAAATTTCAATTTATAACCAAAATCTATACTTATCTTATAGTGTTTCTCCAAAAATAAATTAAAGTGCTAAAAAATTGTTTTTTGGGATTTTTTTTTGTTTCTGATATTTTTTTATTTTAATTTTTTGAGTTTTGCAAAAAATAAACCATGAAAAATCAAAAAGAAGATGAGACTCCCCTCACACTTGATTTTTACTGTGTCATCACAGTTAACCTAAGTGAAAGAAGAAAAATAAAATAAAAATAAAAATATGACCTATATTTACATATAAATGAAATGGTTACACGACATCAGAAAGTATATCATCAAAAAGTAAATGAAACGGTCTTCCAAAGACCAATTCATTTGTCTCGTCAAGTATGAGAGACACAGCTTAATCACAAAAATTCGAATCATAAAAAATTTCGGAGTTGAATGTTGATTTGGAAAAACGAATGTCGTTTTATTAAAAAAGGTATGAGTTGTTTTATTTTCAATGATTTTTGGGGTTGATAGAACAATTGGTTGAAGTTCAAGTTTACGTCACCAAATTTAAATTCAAGCTCATCGTTGACAAATTCTTCAAAATTATTAATTTTAAACTCAAAACGGTGGTTAAAATTTACCCCTTCAGAATTAAACAACTCATTTTCGAAAAGTTCAAAAAGTTTATGTTCACTAAATTCGTCTTTCTTTGTTGAATTATTCACAACTTCATCGCATATATCAAGTTCAAAATCCAAAGTTGTCGTATTCATTTTTTCGAAATCAGAAAAAGGAATATCGAATTTTAAATCGAGTTTCTCACCCTCAAAAGAATTGAAATCCAACTAGGTTACCATATTTTCAACAACTTCATTATGATTGTCATTTTCAATTTCAAAAGTTGTTATTTGAAAATCATCAATTTTGGTAAAGTATGGATTATTATTTGACTCGTCACACATTGAGATTTGATTTTGTTTTAAACGTTGTTTTATACATGTTTTAAACAACAAATCCGTGTGATCTTTGTGAATTTCATCCATTTGCTCAACGAAATCAAATTTATAATTATTAACTTGAGAATTTTCAATTTGAAATTGTTGAGAACAAAAATTGTCAATTGCATCATAATTGAAATTATTCTCATTGCCAAAATCGTTTAAACCGTGGTTCGCATTTTCATTTTGACATTGAAATTCATTTTGGAATTCGAAATTGTATTGGCATGAGTTATACTTGAAATCATTTGAATTTTGAAGAGAATTCAAATTTTGATTATTTTGAAATCTTTGACTTAGTTATTGCACAAATATGAATTACACAAATTATTTATCATTTGATCATTTTGTGTAGAGAGTTCAAGTAAAGACGAAATAATTTCGATACTCTTTTCAAGAGTTGAGGGTTGGTGATCATTTTGAAAATTTTATTGTTAAAAATCCAATTATTTGTACAATAGTTGTTACTAAAATATCCATAAGAATTTTGAGAGAAATTATGTGGATTATATTGATTTTCACAACTATTGTAAAAGTCTTGTGAGTAAGAAAAATCATGTAAGTAGGGAAACTCAGACATTTTCAGGAATGTTTTTTTTGGATTTTTTTAAAGGAAAAGTATTTACCAAGAGAATTTAAAAAGGGAAATTTGAATTTTATTTTGTTTTTTTGGATTTTCAAATTTTGTTTTTCATATGTTCTTTTCGAAAAGGTTATATATATATATATATTTTGGATTTTTGTTTTTCTAAAAAAAACTAACTTATTTTTTTTTTTTGGATTTTTTATTTTGATTGAAAACTTTCAAAGGATTTAAAAACTAAGTTAAGGAATATTTAAATTTTTTTTAGTTTTGGCTTTTGAATTTTTTTTTAAATATGCATGAACTAATGCAACTAAATAAATGCAAGAGACTTAATTACAAATTTGCTGTCCTAAATAGCTCCTAACCCAAAATTGTATAATCACAGTTTGTCCTAATTCAACAAGATAATTCTCAGCCAGGTAACGGACTTGAGTTATCGATGCACCATGAATCACCGTAGCAATACAGCCGAAGGTTAAGTACCTTCAAAGAAATAGTCAGTATAATATTTACGAATCACCATAATATTTACAACTAATTATTACACTGCCATAGCATAGACACCAAGAATATAAATTGTTCAAAAAAGACAACTTGTCAATATACAATTAGCTTTAGGTAAGCTCGTGACACCCTTAAGTCAAGTGTCTAATCGTTATTATTAACAAATTCTAAGATAATGCAATTTATGGGCCAATGAAGGGGTGATGAAATCCCCCACCTTATGTGGATATGGGTGTTGCCCTTAGAAAAGAAAAGAAAATGAGATGAATGCAAAGCAGAAATTAAACGTGATTTAACAATGCAACTACGAATGAAGTTTGATTTTGTTTTTTTTTTGAAATCTTTTTTTAAGATGCAAGCAGCCAACAATGCAAAATAAATTAAAACAAGAAAAAAAGGGCACGATACCAGTGCATGCGGAATTACTAGCAAATTTTATTTTAATGCGGCGATTTTTTTATAAGCAAGCAAAGAAAAGAAAAATTTAGCAAGCAAGCCTTCTCCTTCTAATTTTCTGCTTCTGCAACCTGAAAACTTGAACAAGGTCTATATACAGTGTATTTTTTTTTATTATTGTTTGTTTTTGAAAAGGAAAGATAACTTTTTTTAGAAAAACAATGAGAGTAACACAAAACCTTAAAATAAAATAAAAAATCACAAGTAAACTTAAACAAGGATATTTTTTTGTTTTTATAAACAAAAAAGAAGAAACAACATAAAGAGAATCAACCCCTATATTTAACTCAAACCGACCTCTGAATTCAAGACCGGCGCAACTAATGACTCATGCTTTTTAAAAGAAAAAGGACACCATAGAACTTCGCAAACTAAATTTTCATTTCAACGCATTTCAAAATCACCAAAATTGAAATCGAACATTGTTTTAGGATGCCAAGGAAAATTTTGGTTGGTTGAGTGGTTGGAAGTCGAGTTCGTGGATGATTATGGTTCCGTGTGGTTGTGGGAGATTCGATGATTTTGGGTGTGTTACCGACGATTACAGTGGAGGTGATCGCTGTTGAGGCAATTGGGATGGAGTTCGCTGGTTGTTATTGAGGGGAGACTATCGCAGGTTCGAGGGGATTGAGGCAGTGGGGTTGTATCGATGATTGATTGTAGGTATGTAAGAAGGGCAGCGGCTGTTGTGAGTGATGTTGCAAGCTTGTTGTCTGATGTGGTTCCGTGTTGAGTTTGCAGGTGGTATGGTGAAATGGTAGTGTGATGTTGAATGACACTGTTGTGATGGCTGTGAGGAAATGTAGTTGAGTGATTGTGGCTATTTCAGGTGAGGGTTGTGGCGGTTGATGTGGTAGTTAGACAAAGTTTGAAGCGTTGTTGTAGGGGGAAAGTAGTGATGAAGGAGACTGATGTGCATTTGCTTATTTAAGGTATGGGTGGTTTTTTTCCTTTATTTTTTTGGCAGAGGGGATAAAGTGATGTGCACAGGTGGAAAATGTTGATGACAGAGAGGTGTGGTTGTTTTGGTTGGTAGGTTGTGTTTGTATGAAGTTGGTCAGTGCAATGTTAGAGTTGTGGTGGCAGAACTGGTGGTAGTATGGATGGACTGATGTAGTGTAGTAATGTTTAGCAGCAAAGCAGTAAGGGGTTCAAGGTGGATGAATGGAATGATGTAGTGTATGTTTAAGTAAAGAGCTGCAGTGTAGTTGAAGTAGTAGTGGGAGTATGTGATGTTCTGGCTCATGTCAGTGGGGAGTTTGTGATGAGTTTGTGGTGTGTAGGCAGGCAATGGGGGCGGTTGTTGTATGCAGCAAGGAGGTGGGTTACTGGAGCAGGGTGTAGAATGGTTACTACTGGAGAGGTTGGAGGATGGTGGTGATGAATGAAGTTGTATGAATGCAGTGATATGCAGTGGTGATATGAATGGAGTGAATGTAGTGATAGCAATGGTATGTAGGAGTGGTTGTAGTCTGCTATTGTTGGAGGTAGCAAGGCAGATTAGTGAAGTTCACCGGTGAGAAGGATGAGGCAATACAATGTAAGATGAGGAGTTCTCTTTTTTTTATGGTTCAAGGCAGTTTTGTGTGGATAAGTGGCTGGGTTGTCTGAACTGTGAATGCAAGGGGGGAAATGACTGTTGTGAGATGATAACAAATGTGGTTTATGAAGAGTAGCAATGAGGTTGCTGTCTGTAGAAGGTTGAATGACAGTATGAAATAGTGTTTGCAGGGAAGTGGCAGTTAGTTTGAAGAAGGAATTTGGTGAGATGGAGTTGCTGGTGGATGGAAGTTTGATCTGGGCGGAGAGGGTTGGTGGTGGTTTTGTGATAAGGCTGTGGTTTGTGTGTGCATAGTTAGTGTTGTGTGCACAGTTTGTTGAGTGAAGCGACAAATGTTAAGTTGACAGTATGCGGATGGATAATGGTATGTATGTGGAGTGTTGAGGGGCTGTTAAGTGATGAATGACAGTGGCAATTTGAAGGTAGGAGGTAGTTTGTTGGTATGTCAGCAATAGTAGTTGACAGAAAGGGGAATGTAATAATGTTTGCGATGTATGTATGAAACAGTGATGGTTCGATGAAGGCTGTTTGGTTGGTTGTGAAACAGAGAAATAAGGTTGTATGAATGTGGAACAGTAGGCAAGGTTGTTGAATGTTGAAGTGAAGTGAACTGCAATAGAGAAGTGATTGCACATAGGTGCAAAATCTCTACATAGAGCAACAGTTTGAATCAGAGAGCGGTTTTTGAAATTGTAACTGAAAATTGAAAATTGTAAATGTAATTGAAAATGAAATGAAATAAAAAAAAATCTTTTTTAAAATGAAATTGTGTATATTTTTTTAAATATGGAAATGCAAATGGAAAAACAACAAGCACACAACAAAATGAAAACAAAAATCAAACAACAAACACACAACATAACATACTTTTTTCCATTTTAAATAAACTCAACACACAAAAAAACACACTTAAATCAAACAAAAATAATTCGAAGAATATAAATAAAGTCAAATCAAATTCCCTAGTAACGGCGCCAAAAACTTGTTTAACGGCTAAATCTTTATTAGATTAGAAAAATATAAATTAAAAATAACCCCAAGAGCACGGCGTACAATTCTAGTACGTGGCGAGTACGGGTCGATACACGGGAAATTGTATTGATTTAAAATTCTATTCAATCAAATTAACCAAGAGTTTGAAATTGTTTTAAGCTAAAAATGTAGAAAACTAACAAAAGAAAATGGATAAAAATATGAGAGTAGAAGGCAATTTAGGGGCAATGTCCTTCTCAAGATCACATAAATCAACATATATGAAATTATGATCTCTCTTTTGCTCATTAATGAATTTAGTTGATACGTTTATCATAAGTATGGCCTATTTGTGCTATTAATTAGCCCAACATAGACCATCAAACTTTAACATACCCACTAAACTGTGAGGAATGCGGATTACGGATCTTAAGGCTAGGAACAATACTAGAGGGGAATGAATAGTGTTTTTAAGAAATTACTAAATCTTTTTAAGTTTATGTTAATTTGTACACAGATGTATGTAATATTCAGACACAGATATAATCACAGAATCAAACACAGATGCAGAAATAAAGTAAATGCAGTAAAGGAAAGAACACACCGGATTTTATACTGGTTCGGGGTTACCCTACATCCAGTCCCGCACAACTAAGTACGGATTTCCTTTCAAAATAATTCAACAATTACAACCCTCGGTTTCAAGGCTACGAGGTACACCCTCCAGAATCACAATCCTCTGGGTAGAGATACTTGATTTCCGGGGCAACAAGTTCACCCAATTGATTTCCAAGGCTACAATCACACCTTTTCTCGCTTGATTGATTTCCAAGGCTACAATCACACCTTTTCTTGCTAGATAGATTACAAAGAAGCCTATAACTCTGAATATTACTTGGATCTTGTTGAGATAGTGATAGAGAATCAAACCAGAGATGATCTAGTTAGAATCAATGTTGATTTCGGCAGAGTGATGATAGGATTTTGAATAAGAAAATGTGGAAGAAGAAGAGAAGTGAAAAACCAGAAAATCTGATATAAAATTCGTTGAAACTAACCCCTATTTATAGAAGAACAACAGTCATGTCCATTCGTGAAAGGTTATGGCGAATAAACACTTCTTTTGAAATTCAATTTTGAAACTAACTGACACTATGTCGACATGGGGTACTAGGGCATGTCGACATCCCAAAGGAAATTTTGATGTTTTGATTTTCTTTGAAAATAACCTTTATCTTATATTAAAACTATTTTAAACTTTATAAATATACTTGACTATAGATAAAATACATAGATAAATATAGAGAACAATATATATATATATATAATTTTACTATAATTTTATATTTAAATCCAAGTATAAATATATTATTATTAAAAGATAGTTTAAAACAAACGAAGTTTAAAAACAAGAATATTTAAGGCTAAAACATATTTTTGAAAATCATTTGAAAAGATAATTTTTAAGGCTAAAACATTTTGAAAAGCAATTTTGAAAATCATTCCGAAGTTGTTTTGAAAAACATTTTGAAGTAGTTTTGCAAGCTTCTTCCTGCAGAATATCTCATCATGTCAGGACTCGAGAACTTGTACAAAACCAGGATGTTCGTGGGTTTGTAAGCCACTTGTCGTAGGTTTGTAAGCTACTTGTCGTGGGTTTGTAAGCCACTAAAAAGGTAGAAATGGGTTCCATCCCAAAAGAGAAATAGAGTGAAGATTTCAGTGCTATTGTGAAGTTTTAACATAATTCTAGACTCAATACTTATCTTGAACTTTTGAACTCTTGATAATCTTGATACTCATGAGTCTTCAATCTTGATATCTTGAATCTTTATACTGTACAGTCTTCATTCTTGGTACCTGCATGGTTAAATCCTGCATATCTAAACTATAACGTTAGTATTTATATTTTATAATCTTATTCTAAGGTTGTTGTCATCAAAACCATCATCTCAAGGACTAACAATCTCCCCCTTTTTGATAATGACAACCTTTGTTTATAAAATATTACTTCTATCCTATTGACTCCCCCTATAACTAATAACCCCCCCTTAATCTATGCCTAACTACCCTATTTTATATTTCTCCCCCTTTGTCATCAACAAAAACAAACTAACTCCAAACTATATAACTCCTAGTCTAATATCCTATATGATGATAGTGTTATCATCAATACTTACTTGTAATCCTAAAACTTAGTCCTAAATTACAAACTCTCCTAACTAAGAATCTATATAATAATTTTAATAGAACATATATAAGAACATACATTATTTATTAATTATATATTTGTTTATATTTACATTTTCGTAGAGATCGTAAAACAAACAACAAATAGAAAAGAAAGAAAAGAAACTAATGTGCGTCTTTGAACATATGAGATCTATGAACCGAACAATTTGGATAGTGGAAACAGAAATTTCCACGTTATTCGACAAGATTTCCATCTTTGTCAAAGCACACTTCGCCAATGCAAACGACTTTGTCGTTGTCTTCTGCATGCTCTTCTTCCATTGGTTCTTCTTCTTCTTCGCTTTCCTCTTGTTCATGATCTCCTGAAGAGTCCTCGTCAATCAGGATTGGGTTAGCATGATTATCCATAAGAAATTTTTGCAAATTCCTAAGGATTTTGCCTTGCCTCTCTTGTTCTTTGGACATTCGAAGTTGCATCACTTGGATTTCAGTCATTAACTGAAGGGTATCCTTCAGAGACTTCTCCATTTTCGTTACACGAGCGAGCGTTGATTGTTGAAACGGACCAGAAGTAGGCGATGGGAACGAAAAAGTTGATTTTATGTTTGATTTGGAAGAGGAGGCCATTGATAGAATGATTTCAGAAGATAGAACATAAAGAGAACATAGAGAATGAAGAAAATTTCGAAATAGGAGAAATTTATAACCAATTATTTGAATTTTGGTGCGAAAAAAAATTTAAAAATTAAAACGTTATATGTCGACATGGGTCAAGGGGGGATGTCGACATGGTTCTTGAATTTTTGCCTATTTAATTTGTTTTGAATTAATTTTTAATTATACTTATTATTTATATTTTATATTTCAGTTAATGAAAAAATAGCTAATTCTCTTCTTAATTTAGTAAATGTAGATTCATTTAAGGGTTTTGTTAAGATATCATCAACTTGATTTTCAGAATTGATATAGTCGAGAGTAATTACTTCTCTATTTATATTATCTTTGAGAAAATGGTGTCTGATATCAATATGTTTAGTTCGAGCATGTTGAGTAGTATTTTTGGATAAATTTATTGCACTAGTATTATCACAATAAATTGGTGATTTTGAGATATTTAAACCAAAATCTTTTAAAGTTTGTTGCATATATATTACTTGAGAACAAGCCAAAGCAGCAGAAATATATTCTGCTTCAGTTGTTGATAGAGAAACAGTGTTCTGCTTTTTTCTAAACCAGGAAATCAGAGAATGCCCTAAAAAGTACAAGTTCCACTTGTACTTTTTCGGTCTGATTTACAACCAGCATAATCAACATCGCAGTATGATATTAAGTCAAATGAATCATTTTTAGGATAAAATAAGCCATAATCAAAGGTGTGTTTAACATATCTTATAATACGTTTTACAGCTTTTAAGTGAGTTTCTTTAGGTTGGGATTGATACCTTGCACAGAGACAGACACTATGCATGATATCAGGTCTACTCGCAGTGATATAGAGTAGTGATCCAATCATTCCTCTATATAATTTTTGATCTACATCTTTCGAGAGATCTTCTTTACTAAGGTACTCATTGGTTTCCATGGGAGTGGGTTTTCCACTCGCAGTAGTCAAACCAAATTTACTAACTAGGTCTTTAGCATATTTTTCTTGACTAATAAAGATACCATTATCTAATTGTTTTATTTATAATCCTAAAAAGAAGTTTAATTCACCCATATGACTCATCTCAAACTCTTTTGTCATTATTTCAGAAAATTCTTTATTCATTTATAATTAGTTGATCCAAAAATGATACCATCTACGTAGACTTGTACTAGTTGAATATCATTTTTATTTTTTTTAATAAAAAGAGTATTGTCTTCTTTACCTATTTCAAAATTTGATTGTAACAAGTAAGATCTTAGTCTATCATACCAGGCTCTAGGAGCTTGCTTTAGACCATATAGTGCTTTCTTAAGTTTGTAAACATGATTTGGAAATTTATCATTTTCAAAAAGTGGTGGTTGTTTAACAAATACTTCTTCTTTTACAAAACCATTTAAAAATGCACTTTTAATATCCATTTGAAATTATTATGATTTGCGAAAGCAAGTAGAATCCTAATGGCTTCTAATCTTGCTACGGGGGCAAAAGTTTCATCAAAATCTATTCCTTCTTCTTGACAATAACCTTGAGCGACTAACCAGGCTTTATTTCTAACAACCTCTCCTTTTTCATTCATTTTATATTTATAAACCCATTTTGTTCCAATTATTGTTTTATTTTCAGGTCTAGGAACAAGTTCCCAAACATCATTTCTAGTGAATTGATTTAATTCTTCTTGCATAGCAAAAATCCATGATTCATCAGTTGATGCTTCTTCTGGATTTTTAGGTTCAATAGTTGATATAAAAGCTACATTACTCATTTGACTTAGTTGGTTTCTAGTTTTAACAATAGATTGCATATCTCCAAGTATATTTTCGATAGGGTGATCTTTTAAAAGTTTAATCCTTTTATTAGGATGATTTATTTCATTATTAGTTTCAGTTGACTCTTGGTTTTGAGTGATTAAATCCTCTTCATCATTTATTTCTTCAAAAATTTTGGAATTTTCATCAAATGAAACATTCATTGTTTATTCGATGGTATTAGTTCTTAAATTAAATACTCTGTATGCTTTACTTCTATTAGAGTATCCGATAAAGATACCTTTGTCGGATTTAGGATCAAATTTATCTAAGTTATCTTTTGTATTTAAAATAAAACATTTACTTCCAAAAATTCTAAAATAAGATACCTTAGGTTTCTTTAAGTAAATAAGTTCATAAGATGTTTTATCATTTAAAGGTCTAATTAAAATTCTATTTAAAATATAACAGGCGATAACAATCGCTTCTGCCCAAAAGTACTTTGGTAAATTACTATCAGAAAGCATAGTTCTCGCACACACTTGAATCGTCCTATTTTTACGTTCTACTACTCCGTTTTGTTGTGGAGTTCTTGGAAATTAAAAATTGTGAATTATTCCCTTTTTATTGCAGAATTCTTCAAACTTTTCATTTTCAAATTCACCACCGTGATCACTACGGATGGTTATAATTTTTTGAGAAAATTGATTTTGAACCCTTTTTGAAAAATTCTTAAAACATTCAAAAGTATCACTTTTATGTTTCAAAAAAATATGTCCATGTAAATCTAGAATAATCATCTACAATTACAAAAACATATTTACTGTGATTTAATGATTGAATTTGAGATGGACCAAATAAATCAAGATGAAGTAATTCAAGAGGTTTTGAAGTTGAAATCATATCTTTTAATTTAAAGGAACTTTTTCTAAGTTTTCCTAGTTGACATGCATCACATAGACTATCTATTTTAAAATACATTTTAGGGAGGCCTCTTACTAGATCATGTTTTGACAGTCTAGATAAGAGTTTGAAATTCAAATGCCCAAATCTCTTATGCCAAATCCAAGGGTCACTTGCATTTGCCAAAAGACACAAGTTATCATTTAAAATTTTCATACTAAGAATATAAATATTCTTTTTCCTAATTCCCTCAAATATTATGGTTGAATTATTGTCTTCAATGTGACACTTATCTTTTTCAAATTTAATTTTATATCCTTTATCGCATGGTTGACTTATACTTAGTAGATTGTGTTTCAGATTCTTAACTAGCAAAACATTAGTAATAATAGGAGTTTCAGAGTTACCGACTTTGCCGATGCCGATCACATAACCTTTTGAATTGTCTCCAAAGCTAACCAGTCCTCTGTCTTTGTATATTATATCATTCAGCATATCTAGATTCCCAGTCATGTGTCTAGAACATCCACTATCGAGTATCCACTTGTCCTTTTTGATCTCCACAGTTTGTCTGTTCTGGATTGATTCCTCAACTCCCAAAAAGCATGATTCTTGTACATCAAACAATCTTAGTAGACAACTTATATTTGAATATTGATTATATGCAGACTCAAGAGACAATGATGATCTGAATATTTCTAAACATGCATTAACAATTTTTTTAAACATAGCCATTAAAAAAAAACTTTTTCAAAAATCAGATTATGAAACTTTTTGAAAACCTTGCTCTGATACCAAATGTGAGGAATGCGGATTACGGATCTTAAGGCTAGGAACAACACTATAGGGGGGTAAATAGTGTTTTTAAGAAATTACTAAATCATTTTAAGTTTATGTTAATTTGTACACAGATGTATGTAATATTCAGACACAGATATAATCACAAAATCAAACACAGATGCAGAAATAAAGTAAATGCAGTAAAGGAAAGAACACACCGGATTTTATACTGGTTCGGGGTTACCCTACATCCAGTCCCGCACAACTAAGTACGGATTTCCTTTCAAAATAATTCAACAACTACAACCCTCGGTTTCAAGGCTACAAGGTACACCCTCCAGAATCGCAATCCTCTAGGTAGAGATACTTGATTTCCGGGGCAACAAGTTCACCCAATTGATTTCCAAGGCTACAATCACACCTTTTCTCGCTTGATTGATTTCCAAGACTACAATCACACCTTTTCTCGCTAGATAGATTACAAAGAAGCCTATAACTCTGAATAGCACTTGGATCTTGTTGAGATAGTGATAGAGAATCAAACCAGAGATGATCTAGTTAGATTCAATGTTGATTTCGGCAGAGTGATGATAGGATTTTGAATAAGAAAATGTGGAAGAAGAAGAGAAGTGAAAAACCAGAAAATTTGATATAAAATTCATTGAAACTAACTCCTATTTATAGAAGAACAACAGTCATGTCCATTCGTGAAAGGTTATGGCGAATAGACACTTCTTTTGAAATTCAAATTTTGAAACTAACTGACACTATGTCGACATGGGGTACTAGGGCATGTCGACATCCTAAAGGAAATTTTGATGTTTTGATTTTCTTTGAAAATAACCTTTATCTTATATTAAAACTATTTTAAACTTTATAAATATACTTGACTATAAATAAAATACATAGATAAATATAGAGAACAATATATATATATAATTTTACTATAATTTTATATTTAAATCCAAGTATAAATATATTATTATTAAAAGATAGTTTAAAACAAACGAAGTTTAAAAACAAGAATATTTAAGGCTAAAACATCTTTTTGAAAATCATTTGAAAAGATAATTTTTAAGGCTAAAACATTTTGAAAAGCAATTTTGAAAATCATTCCGAAGTTGTTTTGAAAACCATTTTGAAGTAGTTTTGCAAGCTTCTTCCTGCAGAATATCTCATCATGTCAGGACTCGAGAACTTGTACAAAACCAGGATGTTCGTGGGTTTGTAAGCCACTTGTCGTAGGTTTGTAAGCTACTTGTCGTGGGTTTGTAAGCCACTAAAAAGGTTAGAAATGGGTTCCATCCCAAAAGAAAAATGGAGTGAAGATTTCAGTGCTATTGTGAAGTTTTAACATAATTCTAGACTCAATACTTATCTTGAACTTTTGAACTCTTGATAATCTTGATACTCATGAGTCTTCAATCTTGATATCTTGAATCTCTATACTGTACAGTCTTCATTCTTGGTACCTGCATGGTTAAATCCTGCATATCTAAACTATAATGTTAGTATTTATATTTTATAATCTTATTCTAAGGTTGTTGTCATCAAAACCATCATCTCAAGGACTAACATAAACCACTTTTTAACTCTCATGAAAATGACAATGAACTTGAAAATAAATTCTATTCTAAGAATAATCTATTTACTATTGATTAGTAATATAGACCATCAAATTTTGATTTTAAAATCACTTCATTACCAACATCATATGTAGATGAAGATGTAATTTGTGTTTGTGTTTGTTTAAGCATAGCCTATTTGGTGTCAACAACATAGGTTATCAAATTCAAAGTTAAACAACAAAATTTAACCACATCCAAACATTTACATTAAGAACAAAGAGAGATCAAAAATTTGCAAAATGTTGAATCTACATGATTAAGACACCTTCATTACCCTTAAATTAAAAGGGTTTAGCCTCTCATATTTGTTATCATTTCAACAAATGCAACATTCAACATGAAATAAAAACAAGAGGAAAATGCAAGCTAAGTAAAAAGAGAGCTAATTAAAATAAAAAGAGAATTAATCTACTTGCATAAATTAAAACTAACAACTAACGCAAAAGGAAAAAGAGCATGTAAATAAAAAGAGCATGAATTAACATTGAATAAAAATAAATTATATAAAAGAAGAAAATTGCTAAGTAGCCATGAAATAGAAGAAGAGAGTTTATATTTATATTTGAGCCTAAAACTAAACTAACTAAAGTGGAGGCTAAGAGATTAATTACATGAACATATGGGGTATTTATATATGTTTTGAAACCCTAGTCATATTTTTGGGGACTACCCAAATTGCCCTTGAGGAAGTGTGGCCACCAAGTTATCATTAGCATGAATTAATCCTCCATTGAGTGTGCATGTAACTTTAATGGTCATTTAGCATGTGTATTAGCTCTTAATAGGGGATCATGGTAAGTGGGTAGGTGGGGTCCTCCATGTTGCATGAGTTTAAATTATTTCCATCTTCATTCCTTTGTTTCCTCTTGTGCATGCATATTTTCCGTGAAGCCTTCATCATATTTCCATTCAAATTCCTACAAATAACATTAAAATATCCAAGTAAATTTTCTAAAATTAATATATGCACAAAAATGACCATTTTTCCCCTATATGAAGATGAATAAATGATGATTTAAAAATAATTGAAATATTGGTTTAAACATGTTAAAATACCCTATATGCTCATTTATTTAATTAAATTAGATTAAATATGGAAGTAAATATATGCACATTTACGTGCACATCATCTACTTGACCTCTTAGATGCAATTCTACTCACAGGAGTTAACTCAATATTTATTCACTACAAGGTCAACTTAACTGGTTATTCTTCTCTTAACACCCCAAAATGTAGATATGGGTTAATTATAAAGTGAATATGTTTACATAAGAAGCACACATGATAACTGATCATAACATAAAAACATAAACATCTATGGTTCAGTTTCCTTGTAATCATTTTTCAAATGAAACATGGTTAATAACTTTAACTTATTATCTTTTGCAAGGAATGCTTCTTCAAAACTCCTAAGTTTTATTGCCATTTTAAAATCTCTTCCATATTGCCATAGGTTTATCTTAAAATTGAGATTGGGTACCTTGTTTTGAAAGCTAAGGCTTTCAAAACATTAGACCCTCTCTTTTGAAACCATTGAAAATACCTTTTGAAAGTATTCAAACCTTATTTTCAAAACACTTAAAGATATACCTTTTAAAACACTTAAAACATTCCTTTCGAAACATTGAAATCTTTCTTTCAAAACCATTAAAAGATACCCTTAGAAAGTATTAAAGCTTGTCTTTCAAAACCGCTTAGTTCAAGTAGAATTTATAGAAGCATAGCTTCGAAACCATTTGAAAGTATCTCTTACAAAATCATTGGGTTTAACCTTAAATATAACTTCTGGGTCAAAGTGACCATAAGCGAAAGTAGCCCTTTCGAAAACATTAATCTCCAGGTAAAAGAATTTGGAGAATAGATGGCTTCGAAACCACCATATCGAAAGCATTGGGATGTGGCTTCAATATTAATAAAACAAAAGCTTCCCTTTTGAACTCATTGTTATAAGGCTATAAAGAAAAGTGGCCTTTAACCAATTCGAAAGGTATGAAGACGGCAACCAGGTTTCAACTAGGTTCAAAAGCAACGTAACTACCCTTTCGAAAGCTCCTTTTCAAAACTTAATATGTGGCAACTCATTCGAAAGCTACTTTTAAAACAAAGACAAGCGGCATTCCATTCGAAAGCTATTTAAAAGTAACTTCAACCCTTTCGAAAGCATCTTTTTAAAAGCAAGGGCAAGTAACATATTTGAAAGCTTATAAAAATGACCTCTACCCCTTCGAAAGCAAGGTTTTGACATTATACCTTCTGCCTTTCTCTAATTCCCTACGTATCAATTGCCTAATACCATGTGCATTAGTTTCGAATAGGTTCTTTGGTGGAGGCATGGTGTCGAAAGCTATCAGATGGAAGTGGCGAAGTAGTAAATCCAAGAATTTTTTAGCCTTTAAAAGAAATTTCTTTTCACCTACTTGCCTTATTTGTCAAAATATGATTAGTTGCCAAATCCTTTACCAAAATCTTTTTCTAAAAAGGCTGCCGAATTCATCAATTAATAATTAAAATATTTTAGCAAAGTAGCCCTTCCCCTTAACAAAACATAATATGTATAAGTCCTCAAACTTAATTAATTTAATTTCCATAGTAAATCACCTAGAAAAAATCCCAAAAATCTAATTCGCTTTTAATATGTTTTCTAACATATATAAGTTTCGGACCCAAGATCCTTTATATAATAGCCGTAATGAATTTTTAAACCAAATTATTTATTTCTTTCATTTAAAATTCATAATAAATTATCCATAGCTTAGAATATTATGAAAATTTAAACCCATCTCCAAAACGATGCTTTACATAACATACTCAATCCTCATGGCATTCAAAACTTACATGATTTTATCCTTAAAATTGAATCAAACCTTTCACAAACATACTTGTTTAAATCAAACATGGCATAAAATCAAAACATATGATCATTCAAATCATTCAATCGGTTTTTAAAATCTTAAATTCGAATTAAGAGGTTCATAAAAACATATATGAGATGGTTTAGATTATTATTCACCTTGTTTGGATAAGGAACTTGAGATTTGATCTTGCTTAATTCTTCCTTGCTTGAACCCATAGCTTCTACTTGATTTTGATCCCCTTTTCTCCTAGGGTTATGGCTGGCCTTGATCTCTTTTGTTTTTGTTTTTATGAAAGTATGAAAATGGGAATGAGGTCATGGTTTAGGGATTATGGGGTTATATATGGTTATTCTTATAATACTTTTGCCTAATTCTCTTAGGTAGTTAACTTATAAAACCATTTTATAAACCCATTCTTATGATTTCATTTAGTTAAGGCACATCCTCCATTTAGTTTTCAAATCTCAATCCCCTTATCGTTCTAGTCTTTATATTATTCTATTTAGTTTATCTAATTAAATCTCCTAAATAATTTATTTGAAATTAGGGGTGTTACACTAGATCTCCTGGATGCAATTCTACTCACTCGGTAGTTTAAGTTTGACCATACCCATTATTAAAACAACCTTAACTGGTCATCGGTTTCCAAGTCCCCAAGTTTAAAATGTTAGGTGATACATATAATATATAAGTGAGCATGTCAACAATTCAACATATGCAATAACATCTTATCAAAATATGAAGGGACACATAACACATCATCAATCAATATAATTATATGTTTACATGATAGCTAATTATAAAGTATTAATTTCCTCCTTAAAAACTTTGGGCTAGTATGTTTTCCTTTCCATTGAAATCTCATAAAACACTTAACAAAATCATCTTTTTATTAAGTAAAACTTAGCCTAGAATAGAGTGAAAAGTCTTCTAGTGTTATAGAAATAGCTATCCGTTCATTTCAAACCCATCTACTGTCGTGCCTTGATAGATTACATGATGTTTTCTGTTAAAATATAGGACATTGCACCTTATAATTTCATAGTCATCGCATGCTAAAAATAGAAGCCATCGCTTATTATAAATTTCTCAGTCGTTGAATGTCAAAAGTATAGGCTATCGTGGTTTGTAACTTCATAGTTATCAAAACTGATGAAAACATTGCCTTTGTGCCTTATAAGTAGCTATTATGAGTAAATGAAAATAAGGCCTTCGTGGGATATAGCCTTCGCTGGTTAATAAAAGAAAAGCCATGTTGTATTAAAATAATAACTATTTTAAAGCTGATTAAAACATAGCTATCATGAAAGATAGCTATCGCGGGTTAAAACAAATATCTTTTGTGTGTTATCAAAGCAAACTTTTAAAGGAGAGAAAAACATAACTATCATGGATAATAGCTATCGTAAGGTGATCAAAATAGAGTCATCGTGTATCATACCAGAAGCATTTGAAGGCTATTAAAAACAAAGCTATCGTGAATTATAGCCCTTTGGTTAAGTGGCAACTCTTTAGTTCTTTCCAAAACTGTTTCTTTTCCTTTAAAATGATGTACTCTTTACCAAACCAATAATATTTGTCGAAATCTCGTTGGCTCATAAACATCTTTTCAGAATTTTTTTCAGAAATCCATAGTGGAAAATTCACTTTTATTTTCCCAAAATATAATTTTCCTTAAGATTATATTATTATCATATTTTATAAACAAGTCCATTTTGCATTAAAAAATTATATTAAATTTTAAACTCTTGGAAAAAGTCCACAAAACTCCCAAAAATCTATATTTGCATTCTTAGCATCATATTATGATTTCGGACCAAAATAATTATTCCTCATATTTTAGATAATTAAATTTCAAAATCAACCATTTTCTTTCTTAGAAAATTCAAAATAAGTTCATAATAATTCCAAAATTTTTGAAATTTAAAAATCAAATCCAAAATAATATTTCGAATATCATCTCAAAATTTGAGAACATTTGGAGATCAAAAACATTGATTTTCATATCCAAAACCCTTTCCAATATTTCATACAATAGTTATTCAATCATATACATGATTATTCATTCAACATGCATGATAAACGTTCAATAAAAATTTGTTAAGGTCTATCATGCTTATCTTCTTTTCCTCTTGAATATCCTTTCTTTTTAATAGTAGCCGACCTTATTTAGTTAGGGTTTTTTAGAATGAAATGGAAATGAACAAGGGAGATGGGTGAGTGTAATATAATATTTGCTCTTTCTCTTCTACCGTTTTATGTTTATGTTTATTAAACCTTATTCTTCTATACTATCCTCTTTATTATTTTTACTAAGGCCACTTAAAATTAATTAACTTAGAAAATTCCACATTTACAACTTTAAATAATGTGCATAAAAATTAGGGATATTACAGGCTCCCCTTCTTAAAGAATTTCATCATCGAAGTTATGATGAGGAAAATAACAACAAGCACATCAATCATACAAACATGTGCCACGAGCACATAAAAGCAACAATACTAGTCATAAGTGCCAGTCAAAGTAAATGTAACAATAGATTATACAATAAAAATAGATCGAGGTACACCTCTTTGATTCTATCCTATGTCTCCCAAGTATAGTCTCATTCATCATCACCCCATTAAATCTTTACTAATTTGACTTTTTGTTCCTTAATTCCATCGTATCTCTATCAACTACACAAATAGATAACCTAATGATAGTCATATCAGACTCAACTACTGAGTCTTCCAAAACTGTTGGCTCTTTTGTAGTCTATTAGTCACACACATTTTTCCTTAAATGAGATACATGAAAAACATATAGACCCCTGTCAAACTACTTGATAACTCAATTCGATAAGCAAGTTAACCGATTCTCTCTATGATAGTAAATGGATCAACATATCTTGGTGCCAATCTTTCCATCTTTCCAAAACATACAACACCCTTCATTGATGATATCTTTACGAAAATACAATCTCCAACTAAGAATTCCAAGTACCTACACCTTTTATCCGCGTAGTTTTTCTGTGTTGATCGAACTTCCTTCATACTTACTGGGATTAACTCAATCCTTTCGGTCGCTTTATTCACCATATCAGGATCAAGTATTGGTCTATCACCTATCTCCAACAACATGAATGGAATTTGCATGGCTTTCTGTAAAGTGCTTCAAAAGGAAGCATGCATGCGATTTGCGTGGCTTTCCGTAAGGGGCATTTCACTAGAAGGACAAACTTTGCAGTCCAATCAGTTTCTAGGACACACATCCACAAAAATTAATTTCAAGGCCAAAGTCAGCAGAATAATTACTTTTAAGGACAAAGTCAGCAGTCCAATTACTTTCAAGGACATATTTCATAGGTTTTTAGGTCTTAGAAACTAATTATTTTGCATTTTGTCCTTAAAAGTAATTATTTCAGTTATGTGTCCTAGAAACTAATTGCACTCGCTAAAGAGGCCCTTGTGGCTAATTTCCACTTTCGGTAATGTGCTTCGAAAGGAGTCATTCCTATACTAGTTTGATAGTTATTATTATAGGAAAATTCGACTAAGTGTAAATGGTCTTCCCATGGCCCTCTAAAATTTAGTACATAAGCTCTCAATAAATCTTCGAGTACCTTGTTAAGCCTTTCTGTTTGCCCAATAGTTTGCGAATGGTAAGTGGTGGTCGTCCTTAGCTTGGTATCTAATTCATTCTATAAGCTCTTCCAGAACTCACTGGTGAACAAAGGATCTCTATCACTTATAATGCTACTCGGTACTCCAGGAAGTTTTAAAACATTCTTCATGAATAAATTAGCTAAACTAGGTGTCGTCCTTGGCGATAGAGACGAAGTGTGTGCTTTTGTTCAGTCCATCAACCACGACCCAAATGCTTTCATTTCTACTATTCAACTTTGGCAACCCATCTATAAAATCCATAGATATGGAATTCCATTTCCACTGTGGCACTTTTCCAAAGGTTGAAGTAATCCACTTGGCTTTTGATGCGAGGCCTCTACTTTCTAGTAATTCGTACATTACTACACCCATAAACCTACATCCCTCTTCAAACCTTCCTAGAAGAAACTCCTCTTCATATCATGGTACATCTTTGTACCTCCGAGATAAATAGTAAGCTTCGATTGATGACATTCTCTAAGAACTTCTTTTCTTATATTATCCACATCCGAAAAACATAACCGTCCCTTCTTTCTCAACCAGCCTCTTTGGTCAAGTACGAAATCTTTCAAATCATCAATCTCGCTTCCTACTTCTAGTCTCTTTATCCGATCGACTAATATTGAATCATCCTTTTGCCTTACTATAATTCTTTCGATCAATACCAGTCGAACTTCTAGACAAGAAATCATTATGGTACGCTTACTGGTACTGGCTATCGACCTCATTCTTACTCCATACAAAGCCAATGCCTCTAAATCATTCCATTCAGATAACATTGCTAATACCATATTCTGATGTTTTCTACTAAGTCCATCAGCCACTTTATTTCCTTTCCTCAGTGTATACTCAATCCTAAAGCCATACGTAGTGAAAAACTCCAACCATCTTTGCTGCCTCGTATTCAACTCCTTTTGAGAGAATAAATACTTCAAGAATTTATGATCCATGAATAGCTCGATTCATTCTCCCAATAGATAATATCTCCACACCTTCGGTGCAAAGATCACCACTGCCAACTCCAAATCATGAGTAGGATATCTAATTTCATGCAGTTGAAGCTGTTGAGAAGCAAAGGGAATAACTTTACCTCTCTACATCAATATAGCGCCAAACCCACATCCACATGCATCGGTATAAACAACCATGTCTTGATTCCCATCTAGAACAACTAATACGAATGCATTGGTCAATAAATTCTTTTGCTTTTCAAATGCTTCTTCACATTTATTGCTCTAAACAAACTTTACGTCCTTCCTTGTTAGTTTAGTCATCGGTATTGCTACACGAGAAAAATCTTTAATAAATCTCTGATAGTAGCCAGCCAATCCCAAGAAATTTCTAACCTTGGTCATGGTCTCGGTCTTTTCCAATAATTAATAGCTTCAATCTTCGATGGATCTACATACAATCCATTCTCTGAAATTACATGCCTAAGAAACTTCATTCTCTTTACCAAAAATGACATTTTGAAAACTTTGCCTTTAGCTGATAGTGCCTCAGCGTATCTAGCACTATTCTGAGATGAACTTCATCTTCTTATTCATTCTTAGAATATATAAAAATGTCATCGATAAGCACCAACATGAATCTATCAAAATGCTCTTGAAAGATCGGGTTTATCAAGTCTACAAAGATTGTTGTCACGTTAGTTGGTCCGAAGGACATGACTAACCATTCATACAAACCATATCATGTTCGAAAAGTCATTAATGGTATACTATTCTCTACCACTCTCAATTGGTGGAAACTCATTGCTAAATCTAGTTGTGAAAACACCTTAGCTCCACTCAATCGATCGAACAAATCATCTATTCTAGGCAAAGGATACTGATTCTCTATCATCTTCTCATTCAGCTTTCTATAATAGATACGCATTCTCAACAATCCATCTGGTTTCTATACGAACACCGCTGTAGCTCCCCATGGTGAACTACTTGGTCTAATAAAATTCTTACCTTTTGAATCCACTAACTGCACCTTTAATTTCTTCATCTCTGTAAGTGTCATTCTTATAGATGGTCTACTTACTGGTTAAGCTCCAAGTACGAGATCTATTCAAAAATCTATAGCTCATTATAGTGCTAGCCCCATGATAGGGTCAGAGATATCAACATACTTCCTTACTATGAAAACCTAATCGATTTTCTCCTCTATGCCTCAACGCCTTCCATGGCACTCAATATTGCACAGACATCAAAACTCGGCTCTTCAAATGAGTTTACAATTTAGTCACGACAATCAGGTTATTTTGAGGATATTACTGTACCTTGATGATTTATCCTAGCATCATATCGACTTAACCAATCCATACCTAGAATTGTCCTAAAACCCACAAAATTAAACACATACAAATTGCAAGCAAACAAATAACCTAACAAATCAAACTCTATATGGTCACATCTCTGTCCAAGAGTTGCATAGCTGCTTATCGGATTTGCAACCCTCAGAGAAGTAAAAAGGTATGTCAGTTCAAGGTTTAACTTATCTACTAAACATCTAAAGACAAAAGAATGTAATGCTCCAGTATCAAACAACACACTAACAACAATGCTATGAATAAGAAGTGTACCTCTTAGCATATCCATTCCCTTCTCCTCTGCAGTTGATCCAAAAGCTGTTGGTACTAGAGTGAAAACCTTTCCCTTTTGAGCTTTGACCTGTTCAAGACACTTGTTCTTGAAATGCCTCATCTTGTTACAGTTATATCACCTCACACCTTTTTCATCAACATCTTTCTTGCCCTTAGTAAAACGATGCTCATTTGCGAAGTTCCCTTTCTTATCATATTTATAGTAAGTCACTTCAGCTTTTCCTTTCTTTGGAGCCCCACTCTTCTAAGCTTCCTTCTTGCAAAGAACATTTTTTTCTTACCTTAGAAAACTGTAGTCTCCTTAAACTTGTTCTTTCCCAACGATGCAAGTAAATCTTCATTCCTCAAAGCTATGTCCCCCATGTCATTAAATGGACCCCTAAGGTATGGCACAGTTGCCTTACCAATCTTCGGCTTCAACTCTCTAATAGACTTCTCATTCTTTTTAAGCAAAGTGTTAATAATGGCTTGTCCATGCCTCGACAACTCATCAAACTTTGTAACATACAATAACACAGTCATTTCACCTTGTTTCAACTTCAAAAACTTTCTAAACAAAGTCGACCAGTTGCTTTAGACAGAAACTTCTCCTCAAACCTCTCTCTAAAGTTAGTCCAAGTAAGCTTCTCCTCTAATACTCTCATAGTATCACTATTCCACCAATACAAAGAAGCTATCTGCATCTCCCTTAAAGATAATCTTCTTTTCCGATCATCATTCAATCCTAGATCAGCAAAGATCATCTCGCACTGAAGAAGCCAATCCTCTATTTCAATCACATTTTTTATTCCCAAGAATGGCTTTCCTCCCAAGCTAGTATAATCTTGACTCAACACAATATAGTTGTTACGAGCAGCCACTTCTAGCATGGCAGCTCTTGCATTACCAATGTCACCTCCAATCAATCCAGCTACTACTTCGGCTCCATCATATCGACAAAGAATTAATACAGTCTCTATATCCACTAGTGCAGTTCCAGCATCTACATTAGCATTAGCGTTTGCGTTCATATTCACATTGGTGGTTCGGTTAGCAATCCTAGCATTTGCACGAACGTTTCCATTAGTTATGGTGCTTCCACCTCCCAAGTTTAGTTTTCTACTTTTGGTATACATTTGTCGTAATCTGCATATGAATCTTCATAAGATACAAGAGAATGGTCTAAGATAGAGAGGAGAGTATAGATAGATATATAACAAATAACAAGTACTTTATTTTATTGCTATCCCATACCCTAAATTTTCATTCCTTCTTATTTCATTTTGATTTTTTCAAAATCCTATTAAGTTTTATGTAATTCCGTGCTCTGATACCAAGTTTTAACGTTCCACGTTTTGAGGCTCGAAAATAGATACTAGTGACGTTGCAGTCAACCTTATCATTATTTTCCAATGATAAAATAAGATCAGTCATTATGTCATTGACATTAAGAGCATGAGAATTAAAAAAATTTACAAAATAATTTCATTCATTAATTTGCAAATTCATTACAATTAAATCTCATAACCTAATGATTACATCGTTCGGATAAAATATAATGATTTCAAATATAGTCCCAAGAGCTACATATGAAGATGCCGCCTTAGATGAATAGAGTCTTAATTACTTAGACGGTTATAGTACCCATTCTTATATACATACAACAACCATACAAAGTAGTTAAACTACTGCTTAGTGAAAATAAATTTTAAATAGTAGTTGCCTCATGCATGTCTCCAAAAGCTTATTCATCAAAACCTGAAATACCAAACTCTCAACCCACTTAATTCCAAATTGAGCACCTAAGATATTAGGGGGAAATCAAAAACTTTGGGTCAGACCAAAAATCTGGTGTGAATAATATTAGTCCATCTCAAACAAAAATATAGGTACTTTGTAAGACCATGACGATGAGCGAAATGGATTTATCCTCGCTGATACCCTACCAAACAATATGTAATCTGTAACATATCCTGCATCCAAAAATGATTAGAACATAATCATAACATCAATAACATATTATGCATGTATGGGTTAAGATGAATAGTTCGTTATTCCCAAGGGTCAAAGGGGTTACATATTCCTATAATTACCCTATCTTGCATAATGATTCATTCAACGACATAGTTTTCCCTTGGGTTACTATAAACCTATATTAGTTTCTCCGGCCAACTAAAAACTTATCAGGTTGATTCAGGCCAAGGTATATTAAATAATACAACTGTTTTCTAGTGCATTCAGAAGAAAACAACAATGATCTCTTAGGATCGGCAGGAGAAAATAATAATGGTCTCCTAAAAAGGGTAGTAGAAAACATCAACGGCCTTCTAAGAACGGTAGGAGAAAACATAGGAGAGAAAACTGCTACGAGTTCCTTCAGATGCATAACTCCAAATTTTAGCCTTTATAGGCAAAGCCCAACACATTGAAATCGCTGACCCGTCCAATGGCGGGCTTAATGGTTAGAGGATAGGGCACGACCCTATCCAAGTCTCCACCCAAAATCCAGTCTAAAAAATATAGATCGAGTCGTGTATTTGATCAGTCCAGGACATCCTAACACATTTTGATCTTCCAAGTCTCCTAGATGCAATTCTACTCACTCGGTAGTTTTAGTCTGATTATACCCACTATTGGAACAACCCTAATTAGTCAGTGATTTCCAAATCCCTAAGTTTAAAATTTTGGCTGATACACATAACATATAACTGAGCATGTCAACTATTCAATATATGCAATAATATCTGATCAATTTATAAAGATGAGCATTTAACACATCATCAATCAATATAATTATACGTTCACATAATAGCCAATTTATACACAAAATTACTTGTAACAAAGTAATATTTTTTTCATTAAAAACTCTTTTAGAAATGGGCTAACACATTTTCCTTCCCTTTGAAATCTCATAAAATACTTAACAAAATAATCTTTTTGTTTAAGTAAAACAAGGCCCAAAATAGAGTGAAAAATATTCCAAGTGTTATAGAAATAGTTATCCATTCCTTTCAAAACCATTTTCCACCGTGCCTTGATAGATTAATGCTTTCATGTGTTAAAATATAGGCCATCGTGCCTGTTATTTTCATAGTCATCACATGCTAAAAGCAGAAACCATCGCACCTTATAAATTTCTTATTGGTCGCATGCTAAGTGTGTAGGCGATCGTTCTTTGAACTTCATAGTTATTGTGACTGATGAAAACAATGGCTTCGTGACTTAACACGATGGGTAGCTATCGTGAGTAAATGAAAATAAGGCCTTCGTGAGATATAGTCTTTATAGGTTAATAAAAGAAAAGTCATCGTTATTCCAACAATAACTTTTTGAAAGCTGATTAGAACATAGCTATCGTGAAAGATAGCTATCATGGGTTAAAACAAATAGCTTTCACGTGTTACCAAGGTAAGCTTTTAAACGCTGGAAAAACAAAGCTATAGTGGATAATAGCTCTCGTAAGATGATCAAAATAGAGTCATCATGTGTTAAAAAAGAAGCATTTGAAGGCTATTAAAAACAAAGCTATTATGAGTTATAGCCCTCGTGAGTTACGTGGCAACCCTTTAATTCTTTCCAATACCGTTTCTTTTCCTTAAAGTATGTTTTCTTTACCAAACCCATAATAATTGTCGAGTGGCCATTGTTTACACCAAAAATGTCACAAACACTTTAGAAGCAATTAAAAGCACCAAAAATGTATAAATCTAATGAAATAAACGTAAAAGCAGAAGAAAAGACATAATTTTTATATTGGTTTGGCAAATACTTCAGCCTATGTCCACTTTAATCTTTGTTATTAATCGATTCTCTCTAAAATCAATGATTATAACTCAAATCCGACCACATTCTAGCGAATCTTGGATTTAAGAGTGTTTGGAGTGTTAGGGGAAGAGGAAGATAGAACATAAATCAAGTGCCAAATAATCCTTTTCTTGAAGCTACGGGTGTTGTATTTATAGGGAAGCCGCCTTGTAGAAACGGAGGCCCACGAAATATCAAGTTCAGATCCAGATCCATATCCGAGTACGTAGGAGTAAGTCAAAAGGCCCAATTACCAATAAAAACCACTCGGTGCCGAGTGGTTTTGATTGGTACCTACTGGTTTTTCCAGGGGGAAACTTGCCCTTCTTTTTTCCATTGGCCTTCTATCTCCGATCCATTGTGTTCTGAATAATTTTCCTTTGAGATTGGGTTGTTTATAAGAGGTGCGAATATCGCTTGTACTTGTCTTATTTTCTTTAGAAAATTCTTAAAGTTGTCTTCTATTACATGAGAAAACACTCCATGACGATCATTCGGGCCAATGCTCCATGTATAAGGATTTTAGGGGTCCTACATAGAGAAAAAATGCTTGGTACCGAGCAGAAGTGCTCAGTACTGAGTGGTTTCCATTGCTCCAATCCCTTTTCAATTTCTTGAGTTACTTTATATCATCATTCTAGATAATTTTTAATCGTGTTGAAGTGAATCAACTTGGTGAAAATCAGGAGCTTCAGGTCGGGGTTGACCTGAGTTGGTATCTGACCCGAATGGTTTGTGTGTTTGCCTCAGGCCTTGCTTGGAGTCGTCCAAAGGTTAAAGTGCTTTGAGTCCTGCATGGGAGTTTTGTGTGTTCGACCTGAGTTCTACTCAGTACTGATTGCTTGAAGTCTGACCCGAGACTTTTATGCGTCCAACCTGAGTTCTACTTAATATTGATCGCTTGGAGTCTGACCCGAGACTTTGTGTGTCCGACCCGAGTTCTACTTGGTAACCTAAGGACTCCGATCAAAAATGCGACTTTCCAATATTTCAAATTTTTTATATTCCCCTTTCCTTACCTTTTTATGATGTTTTCAAAGTCCATATGTCATTTCCTCATCGTTTGTTCATCTAATTCGATCGTTTAAGTCCATTCGAAGACTGTGGAAAATTTGGTATAACCCTTGCTGCCCAAAGTACACCTTCTAAATATAAGGCATGCTTTGCTCAAGAACAAGTTTCGCAGTAATTGACTTCCGGCAGTCAAGCTTTCCAGCTATCCATCTATTCAAGTTGCGGTGAATCATCTGATTTTTTTGGATTCTCCTGCAAATACATAGTCATTCTAGACCATCATAGCTAAGGACTCTAGTCCTTGCTTAAGTGTTAGTCATAAATCATACTCGGTCTATTTTTATCCATAGTTATTATATCATATATCAAAATTGTCCTGTGTTCACCCAGAGTTTATCTATTTTAGTCCGATTAAAAGGCATTCAAATCCTAAGGTCAAGTCAACGCACTCTAGGGACAAATCTCGTTGGAGTATTTATCATCTAAACTAGAGTTTGATCTCTTCAGACTATTTAACATCCAATCTATGGTTCGATCTCTCTGGACCATTTAACATCTAATTTAAGGTTTGATCTCTCCGGATCGTTTAATATCCAATATAGGGTTCGATCTATCTGAATCCTTGCTAAGTCCAATCTACTCGCTCTCCGACAAGGAGAGTCGATGTGTAAGCAAGTCCATCTGTTTACACTCTAGTAAGGGGACTTACTTTCCTATACAATTCCATCCACTCGCTTTCTAACAGGGGAACTTACACTCTATGGTCATCACCCCATCTCTCAGGACGGGATTACACGTTTAATCAATATCAAGCATCACGTTCATGTTGTTTCTAAAAATCTAACATTCTAATCAAAGCAGTCAAGCAAATATTGTAAACATTCATCTCAGACATCCAACTCAGAGCGTGCCTAGAAACCAATCGAGGCCTCGTACACATGTAGGTGATCTGAGGTTATTATTGTCTTATCTATTCAAAACAGAAAGTAAAACGTAGGAAACAAACCCGACTCTCATCTGTCCCAATCATGGGATTACCAATCTTGACCAAGATCCTTGGTCGTGTCTTGATGCATTCGCTGCAAATGGTGGTTGCTTCGGTTGCACCATTGTAGTTTGGTTCCTTACATACTATAGTAGTTGGTTACTTTGAACCCACTCTTCTATCAAATCATGAAGGTATCTGCACTCGTTCTTTTCATATTCATCCATCTCATGGGAAATGCAAAATCTTTCGGACCTTTTCTCTTGATCTGTTGGCTCTCTCTTTGCTGGCTTTTGATAGAGGATCTGCCCCTTAGTATCTAAGTAAATCCTCTATAGGATATCAGTTAGGTCAGTGTAAGAAGAGAATTTTGATTCCCTCCTTTGTCGCTTTGGTCTTCCGAAGCCGTCCTCTGCTTTTCCCATTCCTTTGTCTCCACCATATCATGCTTCGAATGGTCCTCCATCATCCACAACATTAACTTTAGCATTCTTAGATTCAGCGTCCTCTTGATGCAAGTACCTCTTTGCATCATGATAGAACTCCGTTGGATCCATTGGTGGATCCTTTTTCAAAGCAATTTTAAAATCAGTCTTACTTGCAACTCCTGAAACTACTGCCATTAGAATTACCAATGGAGATGGCTTATGAACTGCAGTGACTACCATGTTAAACCTAGTCAAGTAGCTCCTAAGGGTCTCTCTAGCCCTTTGCTTTACACTCAATAGCGTACTCACGTTCTTTGGTCATGAAGTTATTTACTAACTCAATCTTTGTGCTTATGGACCTATTCTCCAACTGTCTGAACCATGTTACTGCTAAATCTATTAAATATAATGGGAAGCAACATCCCATCACCCCCTCAAAAGCACCCAATACCTCCATATGTCGGATGTACCTCATTAGATGAACTATTGGGAATGTCTTTCCATCATACATTTCCAACGTCAGAAGCTTGAAATCACGAGGATTCCTCGCAAACTGGATGTTAGAGGCAAATGGGTTCCATTTTACATCCTCCAACCTCTAGTCTGGGGTCCACCTATCACTATCCTTCTGACCATCTCAGCTATTCGATTGATGTAGTCTAATGGAAGTCTTCGATCAATAGTTGTATTTTTCTCTTCGTTTCTACAGGGAAGCTCCGACACATACTCCTCTGGCTGCACATCTGCATTCTGATTCGCACTTCTTGCCTTGTTCCGACCCTCGTTCCTACGTGGAGACTCTAGCATATACTCCTTTGGTTGTTGTGCATTCACGTTATGATTTGCGTTTCTAGCTCCAGCATCGTTCGCTCCTAACATTCCAGCCCGTCCTAAGTTCAAACCAACATTGCCCCCGAGTAAATTTATCTCGGTATAGACCTGGTTAAGGTTGGTACCAATCAGTTCTGGTCGTAGGGGCTTTAATCTAGTTTTCTCTGCTCTAACTCAGGATGCTCCTGGATTAGTTCCTCGTTTTTTGTTCCCGGATTCTAGCTGCTCTAGCTGTTCTTTGTTGATCCATCCTTGTGAAGAATCCATCCAACATCTCCTGTCGTCGAGCCATTATTCCATCTTGCATCTCTTTCATCATTCTCTCCATCTCCTCACTTGTCACATAGATAGGAACTTGAGTACACCTTCCGGCTGTCCTAATGCACTGGTTGACTCCCTCCGATCATAGATCTGGTGTTAAGCCTCTTAATCTCTTCCAAACTTCAGATCAGAGCTTTAGGTTTTCAAATCTAACTCTTTCTAAGTGAAAACACCAAAAGTTTTTGCACCGAAAATGGCACAAACACCCCAGAAGTAATTGAAAGCACAAAACATTTATAGATATAATGAAATAAACAAAATAGCAGCAGAAAAGACATAATTTTTATAGTGGTTTAGCAAATACTCCGGCCTACTTTTACTTTAATCTTTGTCATTGATTGATTCTCTCTGTAATACAATGATTATTACTCAAATCTGACCACAATCTAGTGGATCCCGAATTTGGAAGTGCTTGGAGTATTTGAGAAAGAAGAAGATAGAATAGAATCAAGTGCCAAAAAGTCCATTTCCTAAAGCTATAGGTGTTGTATTTACAGGGAAATCACCTTGCAGAACTGGAGGCCCATGAAATATCAAGTTTATATCCAGATTCGAGTATGTAGGAGTAAGTAACCGGACCTAATTACCAATAAAAACCACTCGATGTCGAGTGGTTTTATCAATAGCTAGGTACCGGGTAGTTTTTATAGGGGGAAACTTCCCTTCCTATTTTCCATTGGCCTTAACATTTTTCCCATGGTTGTTTCCGAGTCTTATATCGCTTGTACTTGTGTACTTTTCTTTAGAAAACTCTCAATTTTCTATTCCTTGAGAAAAGCACTCCACGACGATCATTCAGGCTAGTGCTCCATG
Organism: Allium fistulosum; assembly: GCA_030737815.1. NCBI lineage: Eukaryota > Viridiplantae > Streptophyta > Magnoliopsida > Asparagales > Amaryllidaceae > Allium > Allium fistulosum. The sequence goes on from CM060905.1 coordinate 1,250,583,003, forward strand.
TACGAGGGTTTTAGGGGGCCTACACCGAGAAAAAATTGCTCGGTATTAAGAGGAAATGCTCGGTACTGAGTGGTTTCCTTTACTCCAATCCCTTTGCAATTTCTTGAGTTACTTCATATCATCATTCTAGATAGTTTTTAATCATATTAGAGTGAATCATGTTGGTGAAAATCATGAGCTTCAAGTCCGAGTTGACCTAACTTGGCATCAGACCCGAGTTGTCCGTGTATTTGCTTTGGGCCTTTCTTAGATTCGTCCAAAGGTTGAAGTGCTTGGAGTCCTACTTGGGGGTTTCTTACGTCTGACCTGAGTTTGACTCGATACCGATCGCTTGGAGTCTTACCCGATACTTTTGTGTATCTGACTCGAGTTCTACTCGGTACCGGCCTGAGGACCCCGATCAAAAATGTTACTTTTCGATTTTTCGATCTTTTTCCGACTATTTTTTGATATCCCCCTTTTCTTGCCGTTTTACGATGTTTCGAAAGTCTTTAGGTTATTTCTTCGTCGTTTGCTTGTCTAATTCACTCGTTTAAGTCCGTTCAAAAAGGTTGAAAATTTGGTTATAATAACCAGTAAACACCTTTTTTAGATTTTTTTTTAATTCCAAAGTGGAAATTTTACTTTTATTTTCCTAAAATATAATTTTCCTTAAGATTATATTATTATCATACTTTATAAACAAGTCCATTTTGCACAGAACAATTTTATATTAAACTCTAAACAATTGGGGAAAACCCAAAATTTTTCCAAAAATCAATATTTGCTCCTTAAGATCATATTACAATTTCAGACCAAAATAATTATTCCTCGTATTTTAGATAATAAAATTCCAAAATCAATCATTTTCTTCCTTATAAAATTCATAATAAATTCACAATAATTTCAAAAATTATAAAATTTAAAACCCACATCCAAAATGATAATTCAAACATCATCACAAAAATTTAGAGTATTTGGAGATCGAAAACATATTTTTCATATCCAAAACCTTCTCCAATATTTCTTATAATAGCTATTTAATTGTATGCATGATTATTCATTCAACATCGATGATAAATATTCAATAAAAATTCACGTTCAAATTTAAAGCTGAATCTAACTCAATAGATGGTGACATTATTCACCTTCAAAATCTTGTTGAAATGTTGGAATTTGCCTTAGCTTTCTTTCTCTAACTTATCTTCTTTTCCTCTTGAATTTCCTTTCTTCTTAATGGTGGCTGGCCTTATTTAATTACGTTTTGTTTTGAGAAGGAAATGGAAATGAATGAGGCAGATGGGTGAGTGTAGTATTATATTTGTTTTTCCTCTTCTACCCTTCTATTTTTAGGTCAACTAAACCTTATTCCATTAAACCATTCCCTTTTTTATTTTTACTAAGGCCACTCAAAATTAATTAACTTAGCAAACCCCACATTTACACCTTTAAATAATATGCAATAAAAATTAGGGGTGTTACATGTCTCTAAGACGAAAAACAATAGCAACCAAACAATCTACTAATTGGATGCAATACGTTGATTAACTCCTTCATGAGTCGATTGGTTGCCTTCCAACAAGGCGATTGTTTTCCATTAACAAATTATCGAGAAGATACATGGTTTTTTGCTACAGGCAATCAGTCTGCTGATTGAGTTCGATCGATCTACTTTTTGTTGCACTAATAATTCCTCATCCTTCGAATCACAATAACTCGTCCATAAGAGCTCCAAATCATGAGTTGTTCAAACTTTTTGAAAGCTTATACATTCCTATACATTTTCATCAATATAGTATCACAAAGTTCAATAAATCCAAGTATGTGTTACACCTCTATAAATGCTCCATGCCATCAAATAAAAAATCTATTTGTTTGACCAAAGATACACGGCATGTGCAAGGCATATTGAGAGGAGTGAGAGTAGCCCCGCTCCTCTTATGAAAACTAATAGTCCTTCATAAATAATAATAAAAAAACCTCTTTAGAATACTAATTGGTTTCGGGATATCCAATGTTTCTCTAATAATGTTAAGACTATAACTTAAGATTCTCTAATATTATACATAAGCTAGACTCTTCCATCCATCCGTATGCTCAACCCTTACCCTTGCTCCATGGAACCCAATCAAAATTTCCAAGAGTTTGTCTCAAGATACGCAACACATGCAATAAAATGTGGAAAATAGCCCCCGCTTCCTTCGATAAATAGCTTTACTAAGAGGTCGTGCTTCTTATCACAAGTAGGTTTTGTAATAACAATTGGTTCTCTAGCACATCGAGCTGCTTAAGAAGACATACCTAGATCAAAATGGACTAATTAATTATCTCCTAGTTTTCTGAGCATATTTAAGAACATAAAATCATAAACTGTTACACATGTCATATTCTCCGTCTACTTTGGTCACACTTTTGTAGACGTGTGTTGTAGCCATCTTAACTTTTCCAGCCTTTGGATTTCAGATCTGTGGAATAAATCACTTACCCTCTTTTCAATAACATAAAAAAATTAATCTTTCTTTTATTTTGTCATTTCCAAAAAATAATTTAAAAAGCTCCACAATGCCCCTTCTTTATCCATTAAACTCGGACAGATCTTCACTGAAGGATTTCGAAATTTTACTTTTCGTTCTATATTACATTTTACCCAAGTAACATGCTTCATCACTATATCCACTACAAGATAAAACGGCTATTCCAACGGCTCCTAGCCGTTGGCGGCCGTTGGAAGCCGTTGGAATAGCCGTTGGAATAAATCCCACGACTTTCAATGCTTTCCAACGGATCCAACGGGACATTTCCAACGGCATTTCCAACGGCCGCTAACGGCTTAGAGCCGTTGGAATCCGTTAGAAACTGTTACAATAAAATGGTCAATAAGCCGTTGGAAGCCGTTGGAAATACTGGGTTTATTTTACTATATAACAACAGGCCTATTAACCTTCCACCCACACCATTTCCAATCCATTCAATTTCCATTCCATTTCCAATCAGTTCCACACATATATATCAATATCAATACAAACAACACACATAAATCAATAAAACACCAATATAAACAAACCAAACCGATCAAACATCACAAAATATACCATCAACGTACATACCATCAACAAATGTCAATGTACCATGTACATGCCATCAAAATATTTCTCACCCACTCCGTACCAATATATACAACATCACCATCAACATCAAAACATCTCCAAGTCAATATATACATTGTTCAAACACAAATACTCAAAAAGATACCTCCTCAAGGATCCTCGTCGCCTCCCGAAGCACCAGACGACGAAAGAAGGGTACCATGATTCTGCAAATACTGCGCAAGCTTTTGATCCAGCTGCTCCACCTGGATGGCTCGTAGACGATTCTCCTCCCGTAGCTGCTCAACCATAGCTCTAAGCTCCTTGATTTCATCTTTGTCTTGGTCTTTTTGAGCTTGTCGAGCCTGTCGAGCCTGCAAATAGAAATAATAGCAAAAGGGTTGTCTTAGCATATAAAATATTATAACATTATATATCTAAACGTTGATTTTTTGTAAATATGTAAAAGGATTAATTACCATTAGGTTCCCGAAGCCAAATCGTCTACTCCGTTGCGCCGGATCCATAACAACGGTAAAAATGTTATCCTGCTCCTCCTGTGTCAGCGCATCACGACCTGACTGCTGAAGCGCATTAGCCTGTGCCTCCTGCAACCTCGACTATAATGAAACAAAAAACAATTTCGGTTGAAAAATAGTAGCATGTAATTATTTTGCATAGCTAGAAATTAATAAACTTATCGGTGTAAGTATTAAAAATTTAAAAATGCATACATATGCCTCGGTCGCCCTATCTTGATCACCCCACTAATATATGATATTGCCAGCCTCATCTACTTGCCTAGACGCGTGGGTGTGAGCAAACACGTCCACTAAGCCAACAGAGCCTCCACGAGCACGTTCCTGCAATTGATAATTTGGATAATTTAACTATACATAACTAATTACAGAACTGATTAATATACAAATGTGATAATAGATAAATTTACCAAATCTTCGCGGTGATGCTGGAAATATTTGGAGCCTCCACTGTGTGATATAGGATTCCAGCTCCTGTTTGCCGAGTTCCTAGCTGACTCCTCCTGCAAATTTACAATGATTAATTATTTATTAAACGGTAAAAAATTGCTGAGATTTATTGTAGATTTACCTTGAACTCCTCAGAGTTCCACCACTCAACCCACTTCTCCCATACAGTCGCGCTCATCCACTTGGGCTTCTTTCCTACTTTTTTAGTCTTCGACATAGTCTCCCTATAGTTCTTCGCGATCCTGGAGTTCCAGTGTCGCTGAACTAAATTGACGTCAGGCTCTTGCAAATCTATGGCGCCCTGTACAATGAGAAAATATTACTAATTATTTATTTGTATTTAATTAATCATCTTGTAAAGCGGTATAAACTTACCAGAAAATCTTGCCAAATCGTCTCTCTCACGTCGTCGGGGATCTTGCCTCACTTGGGCCAGCAATCGGTCATCCTAGCCACGTACGCCTGCTTCGAAATGTTCAGAACCACATTGGATGGCTCCAACTCAAATCCACTGCGTTAAATATAAAATTGAACTTTAGACAATTATAGATATATCATGTACAATTAAAAAATTAAAATGCTATGCTTGCTAATTATGATACTTACGTCTCATCAGCCTTAGGCTGCAAGTAAACAAGTGGCCGAGCTGGTTGCTCACCACTACCCTCTCCAATATGACGTGAAGAGCCACATTGCCGAGACCCAGAAACAGAACCAGAACCAGAACCGGACATAATATATATACCTGCCATATATACATACATATACAATTCATAATAATCATGATATGATGAACCATTAAAAAATGTAATACACTTATTGTCATTAAAATTGTATAAATTGGATAAATGCATTATTAATCAGAGATCAATGTAATGTGAATACTTTTAAAAATTACCGGATATTACTCAGTCGTCCTCATCGTTTTCTGATTCAGACTCGGTTTCGTGCTCTATGTCGTTTTCCTCTACACTCTCAAATGCTTCGACTAATACATTTGTCTCATCATTTAAAGGTCCAAAATCAGTTTAATCGTCTGTAATTGCTATTTCAACATTTTCCTCCAGATCTGCTTGATAGGCTTGTTCGTTTGGAATATTTTGTCCATCGAACGTAAATCTTTCTTTGGTTTTAAAAACCGCAGACCAATCTGCTTTATCCCTTTTTAGAGATGGATAATGTGATAACCCGGATTTTTCGGACATCTGTTAATTGATAATTAACCGGATTGAATTAATAAAATACTAATTTATAAGTGAACAAATAGAATTCTGATATATATATATATATATAGGTATATAGATGAATTTGATTTATAATAAATGCTTATTGGATAATCTCCTGTTATAGTTATTGAAATTTGATAAGACTTATTTAATGACCTTCTTTTATAGTTATTCAATTTGGCAAAATTTATCTTTTACAAATAGATATATTTTATATTGTAAATGGTTAGCTATGGTTTAAATTCAAATATTAATGTTCAAAGCTATTGAAGATAAATTCCATATTTTACAACAACAAAGATAGCCTATGTGTATATGTGATTATTTATTTAGTATAATTAGATTTCAATCATTTTCTTTTAAAAATGTATACATATATAAAGATAAGAGTATGATTCAAAAATTAAAAATGATGTAGGGGTTTAACACATAATTTATAATATAAATTGAGACAAGGATTTAAACATAAAAATACAAATGTGTGACAAATGTTTAATAAGAAAAACATAAATTAACAAGTGTAAACTAAGTAAATTACAAACATAACAAGTGGCATTTATTTTCTTTAAATTAAAATAATTAAGTATGTTAGAAAATAGGCTGTATACATAATTCTTGAATCCTCTCCAAACCAGTCTTTCTTCTTTCAATTCTTCATCTTTCAAAATTTTAAAATAAGGACCTGTATTAAAATAAAAGAAACTCAAACAACAACTTCATCAAGTTTTCAAACTAGAGCAAGGCTAGACTCGGATCAACTCAATTAAATCAAGCAAAAACCAAAGCATATCAGATCATCATCAAGTCCAAATTCCAGATCAAAGTTTTCAACAGTACAGGCTTTCTCTGTTTTCAAATATTAAAGGTGAGTAAACTTTTTTTTTTAAAAAACAGTTTTAATCTATGATTTTATGGATGCATGTGATAAATTTGTATAGAAATGTTGAATTATGGTTTGCATGTTTGTTTAAGTAGAATTGAATGTAAATGATGTGTGCATGTCTGGGTTCAAGAACATATGTCTCTGTTCCAGGTACACAGGGTTTAATTAAATTCAAAAATCAAAATCTCCTCACCTATTCTCTAATAGGCTTTAGAATTTAAACAAAAAGTGTTTGAATTAATATGATTTAAGTTTTAAAAATATTTTTAAGAACAATTAGTTTAAGATTATCTGGAAATTTAAAATTTACAATGGAAACTTAAAGCATGTCAAATTCGAGTGTCATGATTACAAGTTGCACTTACATCATCTGGTTTGACTTCGAAAAACATGATTTTTAAAAATAAATTCAGGGTTTTTAGTATAGTATGGAGTGAGAAATTCGTGGTTGAACGGAATTGGGTTCTCTGGCATTTTCTGGTGATCGAAGGGGAGATGGTCATCGTGATCGAGGCTGGAGGAAGCTTGGATGGTGTCGGTCACGGGAAAAATACTAGGTGGAGTTCTCGAACGTTGTGGTGGCCATACGACATCGAATTAGGGTTCTACGACCAGTATTGGTCGTCGTCGTTCTCGAGGCGATTGCATCGCCTTGGGAAAACTGGAGGTGATCGGTGATGAGGGAATCGATGCATGAGACTCAGGCGAAGGTTCAGGCACAAGGCAGTGTTCTCCAATGGTCGGCGATGGGAGATATGGGGTGTTTGGTGATCGTGTTCTTCCTGATGGGTTTCGAAATTTGTTCGATTTCGATTTAGGGTTTGTTTCAAGTTCTGGGTGGTTGGAATCGTGGAAGAAGGTTGTCGTCGACTTGTTGGTGGTAACGGCGATGGTCGGAGACGCTCCGACCATGCGTGCACGTGTACGTGTACACGTCTGTGATTTGGATTCGTGTGGCATCGGAGAAGAAAGAAGATGCTCGGGTTTGAGCTCGAGACTTTTGTTGTTTGTCTCGAAGCAGTAGGTGGAAGAGAATGTCACGAGTATTTTCGAGTTTTGCTCGGGAAAACTTATTGATGGCTCGGGTTTGATTTTTGATAAGAAACAGATTTCAAAAATTTAAAGAAAATATACTTACAGTTGTATAAAAGTAAATGTTTAACAAGTTAAATTTTTTAAGGTTATTAAGATAAATTGGTTTTCAAAAGAATGTTTAGCCAAGATTAAAAGTATATTTAAATGAATATGTTTTAAAGAAATGTTTAATTTCAGCATAGGAAATTATTAAACAATTTGAATAAGTTTCAAAGACTTAATAATTTTTAAGATTTATTTTGTTTAAATAAAATTTATATCTTCTATTATATAATTGATTTGTAAAACGTTTTCAAATAGAAGTATAAAGATATAACTAAGTTTTGAATAAAGATAATGGAATTGTCTTTAAATTAATTGAAGTTAAGATAAATTAAGATATTACTTAATTTAATTAATTAAAGGGTTAGTTAATTGAGTAAAGAAAAATTAATTAATTAAAGGGTTAAGGTTAATTAATAATGTGATAAATTACTGGTTAAGGTAATTAATTAATAGAGTAATTAATTAATGAAGTAGTTAGAAGATCATTAATTTATCTATAAAAATAATTTAGGTTAATTAAGATGAATAATTAAGAAATGATTAATTAATTTGTAATTAATTAATGTTAAGCAAGATGGATTAAGGAAATCCAAGTGATTAAAGGTTAGTAATTAATTTAATTGGAGATTAATTAAATTAATTAAGAATGAATCAACTTGATTATGGATGATTAAATTATATTAAATGTTTGGATTGATTAATATCTCTAGTCTGATAAATTATGATGTTATGTGATATGTGATGTTTTGGATGAATTGTGATAATGTAAGTTATCTACTGTGATAGAATTGCTATATGAATATGATATCCTGAATTTAAATTAAATTGTTTAACTTAAACATCTTGGCTTAAAGGATGGCATTCGATTCGAAGAGACCGGGGTCGGGTACCAGTAAATACCCGAAACCACTTCGATTTGAAATCTTCTATAATTCTTTATAGATTGATATGTGAAATCAATGGGCTGGATTGGGATAATATGGACCATTTAAACTAAATTGGATACTTAGATATTGTTTTGTGAAATAAGTATTGATATATAAGTTGTTTGCTTATAGTAGAGTACGAGTTACCTGGGTTTTAAATAAGTTCTATGGATTGGAATTTCTTGTTAGATGAGTTTACTCACGCTGGTTTCCAGCCTGACCCGGGTGTTACTTTGTGGTAATGCTCAGGTCAGACCGAGTATTACAGATTTTCAGGTAAGGACGTTCTGGAGCTCAGGAGGCGAGCTGGAGAGCAGGAACGTATTGAGAGTTTCTACTGTGATATATGATAGTATCTGAAACAGATTGATTATCTGTCTTGTGTTTGTAAATATGTTGTAACTCTGATATATTAAAGTGTAATTTGACAAGTACAGTGTTCCTTTGTATAACTATTATTTATCTGATATTATATTTTGATCCGCTGCGAATGTGAGGTTTCTGTGATTTGGTGCTTCTGCTTCTTCTTTTTCTTCTCTCTCTTCTTCTTTTTCTCTAACTATCTGGAAATTTCGGGATCGAAATTTCCGGGACGTTACATTTGGTATCAGAGCAGAAGGTTAAGCGAGAACCTTGGCTCTGTTGGGATTACTCGTTAAGGATAGGGTCAATGGTACCCTAGAACGAGTTGAGTGTATATATATATATATATGAGAGCGTAATTGTTATTTTCTTATATAAGGATTTTAAATGATTTTATATAAGAATATATTTTGATATATAAAGCAATATCTTTTTAATAAATATTAATGTAATTGGTTGTTGTATAAATTGAATAAAATAAAATAATGAGAATTAAGTGGTAATGGTAATACAACCAAATTGAAATTAAATGAAGATAAGTTTGAAATGGATCCAAACTGAAATTAAAATCTTGAATTTGTAGAAGTATTATTAGAATAAAGATAAAAATGAATTGGTTTCCAAATATGATAATTTTGGTTATTATCATAAATATTAGTTGTTGTGATGTTGTTATTGATTAAGTAAAATGAAATGTTTTAGGGAAATAATCTTTAATGAGTATAATTTGTAAATTAAAAATAGATTTAAATTGTGAAGTTTTGAATCCTAAAGTTTGAAAACATTTGAAATTGTTTTCAAAATATTAAAAGAAAAAGAATAAATATTATTCAGGTTGTTTTTGAATATGATATTATTTTAAAATAATAGTTGTTTGGAAAATTTAAAGAAATTTGTTTTTTGAATAAAACCAAAGGTGGTTTAAAAATTTAAGGCATAATACCAATAATGATTTGAAATAAACTCTAAGGTGGAGTTTTGAATTTTTCCTTGGAATGTGATGTGAAACCCAAAGTAAAGTAAGTTTTTATACTTAAAGGGGAAAGATTATTAATCTGAAGTTTAAAATTTGAATGGGAATTCAAATTGTGTAAAGTTGACCGAATTAAGTAAATTTAATTTAACTTGGAAAAAGTTAAATAAGTTTGAATGAATAACTTGAATTGGAAATTTCAAGATGAAATTTAAATTTAACTTGGGTAGTTAAATGGTTAATTTAAATGGGAGTTATGAGTGATCTCAAAATGGGTTTGAGATCTGGAAATTGAAAATGGATAATAAATTAGAATCTGAAGATTAAATTGTTTTTGAATTCTTATTTGAACTTTGTAATAAGTTAAGTAAAGATAAATTTCAAATGGAATTTTGAAATTTGAATTCAGAATTAAAAGGTTTAAAGATTTAATTTGTTAAAATTAAAAATAAAGGTTGAATTAATTTAAATGTAAAGGTTAATTTAATTTAAAGGATTAAATCAACATTTAAAATTTTTTAACTCGAATTTATATAATTCAAGATGGTTTTAAGTTGAGATTTGAATAGAATTAGTTCAAATTGAGTTTGATTTGAATTAATTAGAATTATGATTTAAGATGGATAAGCATAAGTTTAAATGATAAATTAGAATTGAAATGATTTGAAATTAAAGCTGGTTCAATTTGAAATTAATCCAAATTGAATTGAAATAATTTGGAATTGTGATTAAAGTTGAATAAGTTTAAAAATCAAATGGAATTTGATTTGAATTAGGAAAGAAATTGAGGATTAATTCAACTTGAATTAAGGATAAATCAATTTCAATGGAAATTGAAGTTATTTAAATTTGGAATTGAGTTAATTTAAATGGGGTGGAAATTTAAATTGAATTGATGAGAATTGAACAGTTTGGCTCTGGATTATTTTCAAAATAAATTGTTTTAATACAAATATATTTTTCCAAACTATTTACTATATAATCTTTCTTCTTAAACCCCAAACTATCTCATACTTATTTTACAATTATTTTGGAACTATTTAACTATTTTGAAACTGTCTTATAAACTAATTACTATTTTTCAGTTACCTACTTCTAATCACTATTTTAAATCTATTTTGCAATTATCTAACTATTTTATATCTACTTAACTATTTTACAGATATTTTACAAACTAATAACTATTTTTCAACTACTTATCTATTTTAAATTTTTTTCAAGTTATTTTTAAATTTAAATAGGTCAGAGTTCAGACTGTTTGTAATTGAAGTAATAACTCAATTGGAAATGGAAGCAATTGAGATTAAGTGAATGAAATTAAAGGAAATATGAATAGAAAAGGAAACTGATTTGGCTAATAACCAATAAAGATAAATACGTAGGATATACGTATATTATTCTATTCGCATAGTGATTTGATCCAGATTCGAGCACAGAATTTCGAGATAGTATTATCGATCCGAGTTGGGATTTTTCGCTCGATTTTCGACGGCGAACCTGGATATGGATTGTTGATTGGTTCTGGATATTCTCTATCATGGCTACGACTATGCAAGGAGAATGACGGTTTCTGATCAAGAAACCAGATCTGAGTCCGCACTAGGAAGTCGGGTGGACGATACTAGTTCGGAAGTGAAATTGTGTGATCGATTGAGTGATCAGATTGATATTGTGTACGGATGATATGTGTGCATCGTAGGGATTTGAATGAAATTGATATTGAAGATTGGGGATAAGAACTGTAAAATGGTTTTTGAAAAGAAATATGGTTAATAACTTTATAAAAGATTTATCAAATGTGAATATTTGATTTAGAATAAAATAAAGTTATATATCCTTGTTATATAAGGTAAATCTTCCCTTGTTGAATCTATTGCTAAAAGAAAAGGGTTTTGAAATATTTGAAGTATAAAAGAGGTTTTATACAAAGTTTGAAATGATCCAAAGATTTTCAAAGTATATATATATCTATATCTATATATATATAAAGGATCTTATGAGAATGATTTTGGAAAAGGTTTTGGGAACCTATGGATTTTGGAAAGGGCTTTTGATTTTTGAGAAATCAATTTTGGATTTTGGAAAGCCTAGTTTGAGAATTATCGATTTTTGGTAATCGATTTTGTGTAAAGGAGATTTTGATAAATCATAAAGGGTATGATTTGAAGATACTATAAGTATATAGTATAAAATGTTTTGAGTATAGCTCTGGGGAAAAAGGCGCTCCCTTGAAATGAACTTCTCAGGAGTGCCACTGGGTGGTACTGCCTTGAACCCCAAGGGGGGATTCTAAAGTTGATCCTGTGAGGAGTCCGGACAAAACTAGTTCCTGAGGATTATTTGTGTAGCGAAAGTCGAGGGGCTGGTGCCCACAGAGGCATTTGGGTTATTCTGTGACGACAATGTAACTCGATGTCACTGCGATCTACTGCAGACCATAGCGAAAGTCATGTGTGCCGCTGAGAGCCAACTGTCTACGTTTGATTTTATATCGGTAGACTGTGACACTATGGTAACATAGCGAAAGTCGTGTGTGCCGCTGAGAGCCAACTGTCTACGTTTGATTTTATATTGGTAGACTGCGACCTATGTGGGAGAAGTTTCATTATTTGGCAGCGAAATTCGGTGGCGCTGATGCCTACAGTTATATGGGTTTGTGCTGTGATAGCAACGTAAGGCCCGGGTATAACTGCGATCTGTAGCGGGTTCCATGGCGTAATCGAGGAGCGCGGAGACCTACAGTTATCTGTGGATTTTGCCGGGACGACAACGTAACCATCGGGTTAACTGCGACCATGGATGGGGGTGATGATTTCCAGAGCATTCTCACCAAAGATATTTCCTCTATTTCAAAAATGTTTTCTATATTTTCAAAAAAAAAAAAAAGTTTTCAAAAATATTTTCTTATATTTTCAATAGAACTATTTTCTAAATATTTTCGTTGGGTGTTGAAAACGGGTTTACCAAGTACTTATAGATTTTCAGTCTTACGCCTGATCAACGTATGACCGAATTTCTGTAAGAACGAAGATAGATTTGTTGAAACATCAAGTTATAAAAAGTATTTTTATAAAAACTATTTTGATAATATTATGTAGCTTTTTAAAATATTTTGAAAATTTTAAATAAAAAGAGTTAAGAGTTAAGATATCTAAGGAATAATTTAACTAATAATCAACATTATAATAAATTCTAGTTTCGTTCCTTTTCGAGGACGAAAAGATTCTAAGGGGGAGGAATGTGATAACCCGGATTTTTCGGACATCTGTTAATTGATAATTAACCGGATTGAATTAATAAAATACTAATTTATAAGTGAACAAATAGAATTCTGATATATATATATATATATATATATATAGGTATATAGATGAATTTGATTTATAATAAATGCTTATTGGATAATCTCCTGTTATAGTTATTGAAATTTGATAAGACTTATTTAATGACCTTCTTTTATAGTTATTCAATTTGGCAAAATTTATCTTTTACAAATAGATATATTTTATATTGTAAATGGTTAGCTATGGTTTAAATTCAAATATTAATGTTCAAAGCTATTGAAGATAAATTCCATATTTTACAACAACAAAGATAGCCTATGTGTATATGTGATTATTTATTTAGTATAATTAGATTTCAATCATTTTCTTTTAAAAATGTATACATATATAAAGATAAGAGTATGATTCATAAATTAAAAATGATGTAGGGGTTTAACACATAATTTATAATATAAATTGAGACAAGGATTTAAACATAAAAATACAAATGTGTGACAAATGTTTAATAAGAAAAACATAAATTAACAAGTGTAAACTAAGTAAATTACAAACATAACAAGTGGCATTTATTTTCTTTAAATTAAAATAATTAAGTATGTTAGAAAATAGGCTGTATACATAATTCTTGAATCCTCTCCAAACCAGTCTTTCTTCTTTCAGTTCTTCATCTTTCAAAATTTTAAAATAAGGACCTGTATTAAAATAAAAGAAACTCAAACAACAACTTCATCAAGTTTTCAAACTAGAGCAAGGCTAGACTCGGATCAACTCAATTAAATCAAGCAAAAACCAAAGCATATCAGATCATCATCAAGTCCAAATTCCAGATCAAAGTTTTCAACAGTACAGGCTTTCTCTGTTTTCAAATATTAAAGGTGAGTAAACTTTTTTTTTAAAAAAACAGTTTTAATCTATGATTTTATGGATGCATGTGATAAATTTGTATAGAAATGTTGAATTATGGTTTGCATGTTTGTTTAAGTAGAATTGAATGTAAATGATGTGTGCATGTCTGGGTTCAAGAACATATGTCTCTGTTCCAGGTACACAGGGTTTAATTAAATTCAAAAATCAAAATCTCCTCACCTATTCTCTAATAGGCTTTAGAATTTAAACAAAAAGTGTTTGAATTAATATGATTTAAGTTTTAAAAATATTTTTAAGAACAATTAGTTTAAGATTATCTGGAAATTTAAAATTTACAATGGAAACTTAAAGCATGTCAAATTCGAGTGTCATGATTACAAGTTGCACTTACATCATCTGGTTTGACTTCGAAAAACATGATTTTTAAAAATAAATTCAGGGTTTTTAGTATAGTATGGAGTGAGAAATTCGTGGTTGAACGGAATTGGGTTCTCTGGCATTTTCTGGTGATCGAAGGGGAGATGGTCATCGTGATCGAGGCTGGAGGAAGCTTGGATGGTGTCGGTCACGGGAAAAATACTAGGTGGAGTTCTCGAACGTTGTGGTGGCCATACGACATCGAATTAGGGTTCTACGACCAGTATTGGTCGTCGTCGTTCTCGAGGCGATTGCATCGCCTTGGGAAAACTGGAGGTGATCGGTGATGAGGGAATCGATGCATGAGACTCAGGCGAAGGTTCAGGCACAAGGCAGTGTTCTCCAATGGTCGGCGATGGGAGATATGGGGTGTTTGGTGATCGTGTTCTTCCTGATGGGTTTCGAAATTTGTTCGATTTCGATTTAGGGTTTGTTTCAAGTTCTGGGTGGTTGGAATCGTGGAAGAAGGTTGTCGTCGACTTGTTGGTGGTAACGGCGATGGTCGGAGACGCTCCGACCATGCGTGCACGTGTACGTGTACACGTCTGTGATTTGGATTCGTGTGGCATCGGAGAAGAAAGAAGATGCTCGGGTTTGAGCTCGAGACTTTTGTTGTTTGTCTCGAAGCAGTAGGTGGAAGAGAATGTCACGAGTATTTTCGAGTTTTGCTCGGGAAAACTTATTGATGGCTCGGGTTTGATTTTTGATAAGAAACAGATTTCAAAAATTTAAAGAAAATATACTTACAGTTGTATAAAAGTAAATGTTTAACAAGTTAAAATTTTTAAGGTTATTAAGATAAATTGGTTTTCAAAAGAATGTTTAGCCAAGATTAAAAGTATATTTAAATGAATATGTTTTAAAGAAATGTTTAATTTCAGCATAGGAAATTATTAAACAATTTGAATAAGTTTCAAAGACTTAATAATTTTTAAGATTTATTTTGTTTAAATAAAATTTATATCTTCTATTATATAATTGATTTGCAAAACGTTTTCAAATAGAAGTATAAAGATATAACTAAGTTTTGAATAAAGATAATGGAATTGTCTTTAAATTAATTGAAGTTAAGATAAATTAAGATATTACTTAATTTAATTAATTAAAGGGTTAGTTAATTGAGTAAAGAAAAATTAATTAATTAAAGGGTTAAGGTTAATTAATAATGTGATAAATTACTGGTTAAGGTAATTAATTAATAGAGTAATTAATTAATGAAGTAGTTAGAAGATCATTAATTTATCTATAAAAATAATTTAGGTTAATTAAGATGAATAATTAAGAAATGATTAATTAATTTGTAATTAATTAATGTTAAGCAAGATGGATTAAGGAAATCCAAGTGATTAAAGGTTAGTAATTAATTTAATTGGAGATTAATTAAATTAATTAAGAATGAATCAACTTGATTATGGATGATTAAATTATATTAAATGTTTGGATTGATTAATATCTCTAGTCTGATAAATTATGATGTTATGTGATATGTGATGTTTTGGATGAATTGTGATAATGTAAGTTATCTACTGTGATAGAATTGCTATATGAATATGATATCCTGAATTTAAATTAAATTGTTTAACTTAAACATCTTGGCTTAAAGGATGGCATTCGATTCGAAGAGACCGGGGTCGGGTACCAGTAAATACCCGAAACCACTTCGATTTGAAATCTTCTATAATTCTTTATAGATTGATATGTGAAATCAATGGGCTGGATTGGGATAATATGGACCATTTAAACTAAATTGGATACTTAGATATTGTTTTGTGAAATAAGTATTGATATATAAGTTGTTTACTTATAGTAGAGTACGAGTTACCTGGGTTTTAAATAAGTTCTATGGATTGGAATTTCTTGTTAGATGAGTTTACTCACGCTGGTTTCCAGCCTGACCCGGGTGTTACTTTGTGGTAATGCTCAGGTCAGACCGAGTATTACAGATTTTCAGGTAAGGACGTTCTGGAGCTCAGGAGGCGAGCTGGAGAGCAGGAACGTATTGAGAGTTTCTACTGTGATATATGATAGTATCTGAAACAGATTGATTATCTGTCTTGTGTTTGTAAATATGTTGTAACTCTGATATATTAAAGTGTAATTTGACAAGTACAGTGTTCCTTTGTATAACTATTATTTATCTGATATTATATTTTGATCCGCTGCGAATGTGAGGTTTCTGTGATTTGGTGCTTCTGCTTCTTCTTTTTCTTCTCTCTCTTCTTCTTTTTCTCTAACTATCTGGAAATTTCGGGATCGAAATTTCCGGGACGTTACAGATAAGGGGCATAATAAGCTTGTAGGGCTTGTTTGGCTAGTATAAATGGGTCGTACTTTTGATAACGCGAGGTATGTTTAATTTCTATAAGATTATATTGTGGATGCACGTTAATACCAGAACCTGGAACATTGCTGAACCAGTTGCATCTAAACAAATAAACATCCTCCACGGGTCTTGTAAAATATGTCAACTGCAATATCTGAGTTAACACGCCATAAAAATCATTTATATGATTATTAGGGTCATCACTGTCTTTAACAAATACACTAGTATTGTTTGTTAATTTTTCAGCACCGTATTCTTTGGTGTTGAATTTATATCCATTAACAAAAAATATTGGATACGTATTAACTTTTCTTTTCGGTCCAAACGCCAAATGTTTCAGTCCTTTATCGAGCACATTATTTGTGGGATCAGAAACGTATTTCGAAAACCAAGTACTGAAATCTTTGCTTAAATCACCGCCTGGATTTTGTGATTCATAAATACTGCAAACACAAACATGATATATTACATTATTATTTATTCACACGTGTAGTATTAAATTTAACAAAACTTGGAATGTGCTAATTACCTAACAAATGGTGCAACTTCAGGACAATTAAGAAGAATATATGTCTGTGCTACATGGTATTCTTTATCATCTAGCCATACTTCCTCACATTTTCCAGCATGTCGGCCATGTTGTTTAAAAATAGATAATACTGATTCAGAAGAAGAATCTTGTTCAACGGCCTGATCGTCATTACGCGGAACACTTACAAATGATAAGTTCACATGGTCTTTAAAATAATGAGAGAAAAAGAAAGAAGCTTCTTCTTCGATATATGATTTGCAAATAGAATCTTCAACTCGAGCTTTTTGTCTCACTTTTTTCTTTAAATGATTTAAGTACCTAATAAAAATTATTTGGGTTAAGTATTAACTACTATATTTATACTTAAATCAACATTTGCATACTCAATATAGTAACATACCTTTCGAATGGATACATCCATCCATATTGCACAGGACCTCGAAGACGTGCTTCATATGGAAGATGAACAGGTAAATGCTCCATTACATTAAAGAAACCCGGAGGAAATATTTTCTCCAGTTTGCAGAGCAGTATAGGAATTTATTCTTCAAGTTTAAGTAGACGGTCAACTTTTAACGTAGTTGAACAAAGCTCCTTGTAAAATAAACTAAGTTCTGTTATTACCGTCCAAACTTTTACTGGTAACAATTCTTTGAAAGCGATGGGTAACAAATTTTCCATCATTACATGACAATCATGGCTTTTCATTCCACTCAGTCTCCCATTTTTATAGTCGACACATCTACGAAGATTAGAGGAAATTCCATCGGGAAATCGTAATCTTTCCACCCATTGTAACAGTACTTTAACTTGGTTGCTGTCTAGTTCATAACATGCTTTGGGGTTTTTATTGTCGGGAGTCATATGAAGCTCAGGACGATTGCATATTTGCTTTATATCACGTCTAGATTTCAGATCATCCTTAGTCTTGCCCTTCACATTCAAAACTGTATAAAACACATTATCAAATACGTTTTTTTCGTTATGCATCACGTCAATGTTATGACGGATTAATAGATTTTTCCAATAAGGCGATTCCCAGAATATACTTTGTTTGCACCAATTATGAAACGTCGATTTACCTTGAATTTCTTCTTGTTGTCCGGTCTCGTGTATCTTTGGATAATCTTTTATAAGTTCATATATATCCTCGCTTGACCATACCGCTGGTGGTCGTAGAGTCTCATGTCTATTAGCTATGAAGTTTTTTTTTGTCTCTTCTAAAAGGGTGATTAATATGAAGAAAACATCGATGACAATCAAACCATGAAATTTTCTTTCCATTTGGCAAAGAAAATGCTCGTGTTTCTTCCATGCAATAAGGACAAGCAAAACGATCGGCCGTACTCCAACCCGAAAGCATTGCATATGCAGGAAAATCGCTAATAGTCCATAACAAAGAAGCGAACATCCGAAAATTGTTCTTTTTTGATATGTCGTATGTTTCAACTCCTTCATACCATAATATTTTCAACTCCTCGATTAACGGTTGTAAGTAAACATCAATGCCCTGTGTCGGATCATCAGGACCAGGGACGACAATCGTGAGAAACATATATGGAGTTTTCATACACATCCACGGAGGTAGATTGTAAGGTGTGATTATTATAGGCCAAGATGAATATTTAAAACCAAACTGAGAAAACGGTGAGAAGCCGTCTGTACATAAACCTAGTCTAACATTTCGGCTCTCCGCTGCGAAATCAGGATATTTCTTGTCAAAATGTTTCCATGCTTCTCCATCGGATGGGTGTGTCAACGTACCTTCTTGAGGTGTTCTCACACTGTGCCATCTCATATGATGCGCTGTTACAGATGATGCATATAATCGTTGAAGTCTAGGGGTGAGGGGCAAATAATGCATACGCTTGTACAGAACTTCTTTTCCCTTCTTTTTCCTCGATTTGTATCTTTCCTGATTACATATTTTACAATTTCTAAGATTGATGTCTTCTTTCCAATACAACATGCAACCCTTTAAACATGTATCTATTTTTTGATATGGCAAACCGAAAGATGACATAAGTTTTTTCACTTCATAATAATTTTCGCACATTAAATTATCGGATGGCATATGACGTATAGCAGCTTGAACAACAGCTGTAAATCCAGCTTCTGTAAGGTTGTATTTTGATTTCATTGCAATGTATTTTACAGTTACCGATAATTGAGAGCCGCTTAAACATCCATTCCAAAGGGGTTTTTTAGCATGATCCAACAAATCATATATTTTTTTAGCTCCAACATTTGGTTCCTCTTCGATGTTAACATCGTCGTTATCAATTACAACGGTAGGGAACATTGATCGTGCTGCATCTTCGACCATATGTTCTATGAGATTCGTACTGCCTTCTTCGTTGATGACCTCCACCGACTGTTCTTGATTATTAGGGGCTACAATTTCTCCATGACGATCCCACAGCAAATAATTGGGTACGAAACCGAATTGGCGCAAATGAACCTTAGCCATATTCGGTTCTAAATAGTTCAACAATTTGCATCTACTACACGGACAACGAATTTCTTCATCGTTTCCAATATTACTTATAGCAAATTCGATGAACACTTGTACCCCTTTTAGAAAATGTTCGCTTATTGCGCCACTAATTTCCCTTCTTTGATACATCCAACTCTGATCATTAAAGTAATTGACCATGTTTCTGTACTAGAAAACCTATGATAGAGTAAAAATGTTATAAATCATTTATTTTATATTTTGCATGAAATTTTCCAACGGCTTCCAACGGCCGCAAACTGCTAATTTCACAAACTTTATTTTAAATAAGCAACTATTGTTTCATTGCCACTTATGTGTCTTTCTTTGATGGTCGGTCATCCTACTTCCCATTACAAACACAATAGTAATTATATTCCGTAAATCATATCAGTTTAAACGATTCACAAAATTTCGGCAGCATTTCCCCCGTGTTCCTTGTATCGTACACAAATGCGTGTACACAAGGAACGTAAAGGAAATGCCATCGAAATTTTATGAACCGTTTAAAGTGATATGATTGACGGAATATAATTACTTTATAGTGTTTGTAACTTGTCTAATACTGGGACAAATCCGACAAATGATGTATCAGATGAATAGAGTTGTCCGTTTTGTGGAAAAAACGAATATCCCTAAAACGATCATATACAACACTTGTCAGACGGGGCCGAATAATATCTAAGGATTTAAATATTTGTTTATATTAAATTTGAATATATAACTCGTTTAATTAATATTGGTTTACATTTAACCGTTTTATTACATAATATATTAAATTCATTTATACACAAAATTTGTACACAAAATTCATTTTTTACAAATTCACGTGTTCCTACAAATACAAAAATCGTATTCGCACAAATCCAATATCCGTTCTAACGGATTCCAAATGCAATAAACTCTATCACACACATACGTTCAATACTAACCAAATCAACATATATAAACTATTAAAATATCCTAAATTACAAAATTTTCAATCGGTAATAACTTGTTTATTATGGGATAATAACTAACATTAGGGGATAGCATGATGTAATATGCATACAATAACAAGTAGGAAACAAGCACAAGTCAAATTAAACCCTAAATCAAAAAAACCAAAAATTTAGGTATAGAAAAAAATACCTGATTTGGAGACGTAGAAGGATGGAGATGGACCGGAGTACTTTGTAGATGGCGTAGGAGGAGATTTGGATGGTTTTGGGGCGGCGACAGTTTGGTAGGAGATGGGGGATTTGGGGATTTGATTTGGGGAAGATGAGAGTGAGGGAGAAGATGGCTCGCGGGCTGATATCTCAGGAAAATTTCCAACGGCTTCCAACGACCGCAAACGGCTTATTTCCAATGGATTCAAACGGCTTCCAACGGCTACGTAAAAAATTAACGGGCCGTTGGAAGCCGTTGGAATAGCCGTTGGCGGCCGTTGGAACAGCGTTGAAATATACTGTTTTTCTAGTAGTGATATCTAATAATTTATTGCATATAATATAAAAGCCACATTACGAAATAATGTGTATAGTTCCCACTAAATGGAAGTTCAAGCTCACAAACGGTCACTGCTTGTTTTTGGAAGAAACAAGGTTTTTTATGTTATTGATATGATTACATAATACCCATTATATTTTCTTAGGGTAATATTTTCAACTTAAATAAGTCATAACCAAGAACCCATTTTTAATCACATTCCGTAGGGGTGGAAAACTGGGAGGAGGACAAACATAAACAAAATTTTTGACACAAGAAAAACACGTTTTATATTTAGTACGAAGGCCAAACTTTCTGTAAAAATACATCGCAAAGCCTAACTTAAGACGCGACTAAAATGGTGGTGGCTTGGCAGGCGAAGCCATGGTGGATGAGGCTTAGGAGGCGATGAGGTGGCAGGGGCTTGGGATGGTGATGGTGGATGGTCGAGGCGATGAGATGGCAGCAGCCCAAGAGGCGATAAGGTGGTTGGTCGAGGTGGATTGGGAAGCGATGGAAGAGAAGATTGTTGGTGGTGTAGCGGCGAAGCATGGCGTCATTGATGGTGTAGCGGCGAAGCATGGCGTCGTTAATGGAAGAGAAGACGGCCGAAGCTGGTGCCGATCGATTTTTTTGAACAGTTAACATTCGAAAAATGCTAAATATAACTAGCATTAACTTTAAGTGAAAATGAATATAGCATTATATGTGTATAATGTTAATTTAGTTTAACATTTTTTAAACTATAAAAAGGAATGATAATGCTAGTTTATTTTATCATTTTTTAAACTGACATGTTAGCTATGAAGTACAATAGCATGTTTAAAATATGCAAAATGATAGTTTAATGTAGCATTTTAAATACAAAGTTTAGTAGCATATTAATGATATTTGAAATGATAGATTGATGTAGCATTTTAACTATGACGTACACTAGCATTGTTTAACGTATGCAAAATAATAGTAAAATTTAGCATTTTTTGAATATAGCATTATAATGATTTAATGCTAATTTAATTTAGCATTTTTTAATGTTATTGATTTTTTTAAAATTTAGATCGACGATGATTTAATCTGCTTCATAGCTAAAATGACGCTGACGGAGCAAGGCGCAGTGCAGTCAGGTCGAGGCAGTGACACTGGCGATGAGGAGAGCGGCAATGACGATGGGGAGAGCGGCAATGACGCCGACAAGGCGGAGCAGGGCGCAATGCAAGTCGAGGCTGCGTGGATTGAGGTCGAGCTGTTGAAGGCGATGGTGATGAGAGAATGAGGGGCTACGAGGTTGTGGTGTTAGCAGAAGAATATGGATAGCGACAGTTGAAAAGAAGCGGATTTGAGATTGACGTAAAGAATAGAGAGAACGTGGTTTTGTCCTTTAGGCTAAACTTGAAAACTTTTGGACTGCATCTAAATTTTTTATTAATGTTAGTCCTTTGGGCTAATTACTCTCTCCGTAGAGTCGGTAAATTTATGTTTTGTTCTTTATTAAAATCAGTCAGCAATCGATAAATCTCAGGATACTTTTAGTTTCTTAAATTAAATTATATGCTTAGGAGATTTAATGTATGTTGAAGAGACTCTCGAAAAACAATGGCTTTGGAGCAGAGCTATATGAATCGTCATTCTAAATATAATTTTTGTTGTAGGTGTTAAATAGAAAATACCTATTTTAATGTTACAGGAATAATTTATTGATATTGTTTCTATTCTTACCGAACTGAGATAGATTCCTCCTACTCTAAATTATTATTATTATTTTAAGAAGAAGACGGTTGTACAATTTCTATGGAGCATAAGGTGAGTTTTCAATATTTAAACAAAAAACATCATTGAATTTACATTAGTTCATTGGCCTAGGAAGCTCAAACAGTGTTTATCTATTTGCTCGATGGCACTTCAGTTTGCCAAGCAATAATAGTGGTAGGTTATAGATATATGAGATGTCAAGTCAAATTCACTTTTAGCCTTTTGCTGATTAGTTTGGGTAATTCTTGAATATTATGGTCGCATGTGCTTATTGATGAACAAGCCTATTTAATACCTTAATAAGTAAAGTGGTGTATGAAGATTCATAGAGCTTCTCTTTCTCTATCTCTGGTGCCGGGTTTGCATCATAGAGTAAACTAGCCTAGAGAAAGTCGACTTAACAACTACCCAAGACATCATAAAATGTTCGGAGCCACTTAAAGGTTACTAAGTGGAACTGGGCCAATTCATGCTCTCTCTTTGTCCACTTCCATCTTACTACCAACCCATACTGAATATACGATAGCATATGTGTTCTTTTTTTAAAAGTTGAGATGAAATCGGCCGACCACCAATGATATAACAGTTTCATATTCACATATTCCAATTTGGTTGTCTTATCCCTACCAAAGAAGGATATATGATGAAATGCGCTCAAGCATTGAATGAAAATGCAAGAATAAATAGCAGTGAATACTTCTTACCGACACTAAGTTAGCTAGAGCCTTGTCATAAGCGATTTCAAAGTGTTGATAAACATCCTATTTATTGGTTTACATGTTTTTACGCTAAGTTCTATATTTCAAGAAAATCACCTTTTTACATCTTGCTTTTTCTTCATAACAGTTCAAATATTTGTATAAAACCAATGAAACCTTGCCCAACACTAAGCTTAATAATAAGGTTAAATATCTAGAAACATGCATCTCGGATAAAGATATTGAATGCAAGACCACTACAAAAGACAAGAGAATCTACTCTTTTACTGTCAACTTGCAACGAAATAGGTGAATCAATAAAATGCAGAGGTGCTTAAGAATGCAACTGTTGACCTTAAAAGAGTGCTTGATCACTGCTCAAAGTCAAACTACTACCAACAATGCTAAGGTCATGGTCATGGAGAGACAAAGAAAAAGCATGTTCTGGAAATTAAGACCCGTTTGGCTTGTCGTTTTTAGTTTTGTGTTTACGTCTATACAAAAGCACGTTCGTCGTATGTATTGTTGAAAAACAAACAATTTTGAAAAATGAAATTAACATGTAAAATAGAAAATAGGTTATTTTGTTTTTCGTGTTTCGAAAGATAACAAAAGCACGGAGAACAATCCAACTTTTTCGTTGTCCGTTGATCGTCGCAATGACTAAGAATTATATATAAATCTTCTTTTCTTATTTCTTGGTATTTCTTATAGCAGGTTAAAAACGCAAAACTCAAAATACAAAATGAAACCAAACGGGCCCTAAGATTTTCAAAACGTTCTATCTTAACACCGACTTTATTTTAACTAACTAATATTACCTTTTTAGGTGAAAAATACATTGAGGGGTGACCACCACATAAGCATATAGAGAACGCTTTGACTCAAGAAGGATAAGTCGGTTCCTAACTCCATATCATCCTGGAGAGCCATCCAAATTAAACTCGAATGTTGAGTTCATGGATAAGGAAAACGCTCTTTAAAAAGCATTTAAACGGAGTTACATCTACTTAACTTAGTTAAGTAGGACGTACCTATTACGTTAACGTTTTAATAGAGAGCGTTTTGGACTCTAAAAAAGGAACCGTTTGAAAGGATGTAAAAGCTACAACAGATGCAACTTATATAAGTCCGGTGTAATTCACAATTTTTTGAATTTTTCATGAATAAACAATAGTACTTCCTATCTAGTACTGTACATTAATTATTGATAATTAAATGATATTTATTGCATATAAAAAATAAACACCATATATTACACGTTACTTTCTATCCAGCCTCTAGCCAACCTTTAATTTTTTTTAAATCCACAAAAGCCACAACCTCTAATCTCTAACTTCTAACCTCTAATCAAATTTGTCAGCAAATGCACACTTAAGATTTTAGAAAGAAAAATAGCTTAGAGCAGTTGTTTAAGCTTGTGTTGATGGCCGAGAAGAAGAGCTTATGAAAGGAGATCCATATGATTTTAAATCAAGGAAGTCCAAAAGTGAATCCTTTTACTTTTTTTTCCTAATACCTTGTTTTGTAAACTAACCAAAAACTCAAGATTTTTAAATTGTTAACTTGCATGCAATCATACGCACATAATTTTTTGTTTTTTTGCAACACTCCACCTTTATACCCATATTATCCAAAAATATTACAAATCGTAATAATGTCATACGGAGAATGAGAATATATGAAGTACACACGTGAATATTCTCTTAGACTAACACTGCTACGTATTAAAACATCTAATATATAACTTACCAATTCGTACACAGTATCAGTACGAAGCAATAGACACACGTGTTTCTTGAATGGAATAATACATAATATATAGTACATCACAAAGAACACAGAGTCAAACGCAACAATGGAATATAATATATATACAATAATATCATAAGAATAAAAAACATCTCAAATGTCATTCATACACACACACATACAAATATCTTATAACCATCCTATTGTACGACTCCTCTATGCCTAATGAAATACATGCTGGTCAAGTCGTCCATGTACATGAAATGTCTCGTACTGACCTAAGTATTATAAAATAACACACGTGGTCAGACTATGTCTAATGAAGGATCATAAGAAAGTGATACAGGAATAATATGATATACTACCAAAGATACTCAAATTACCATATGACATGGCAAAGTATATATGTAATTATAGAAAAATTCACAACGCATTAAATCACCCAAATATCTCAAATACAAATAAAGCATTCAAATCTAATATTAAAATTGTCATCACCCACTTAGAAACATAACAAATCAAAATCACTGAATCAATATCAAATGGATGAATCATACATATCCAGAAACCAACGTTCCAATCCACAAACCAATGATAAGTGAGTTATCATTAAGTATATTGGGCTAGCATGGAGCACTGCCCAATTATCCCTCAGTCTCATATTATAAATATCATCATCAAATTACCAAAGTCAATAAAAAAGATCCGTGCCGGCTTAAAACAATATCCAGATATAATCAATAATAAATAGGTTATCAACTAGTAAAGGAATAAGCCGTCCGTCCAAGAAGGATATGGGGTTGACTATACTTTGGACACAGTCTCAAATATAATAGCATCTCGTATATGCCTTTCCACGGCATGTGAAATGAACCCAAACAGGAGACTAATGGTCGTATGCCCTCTCTAGGAACCAAGGGTCTACTATGCCATATGCTATATATATAGCCAGATCCATTCCTTTAATCTTAGTTCACGCGAACCGAAACCAAACGGGAGACTGATGGCTGTATACCCACTCTAGGAGCTCAAGGTCACCTAACTGTATCTGCTCCTACAGTCTTCAGTTACCAACTTACCTCGATGGACATCGTGACACATATCCACCGGTGGTTCGTCGACGCTAAGCCGCAGTCACGACCCTGTTTTTCCCTTGTAGGTAACAGATTGCTAGCTTATGCGATATAACAAAGGGGCGTAGGGCACCAACCTTATGGGTCACCTAACCCAAACTTCGTAATATCAGGGCACCTACCTCATGGGTCACCAAAGCTAAATCATAAATGATGCTCATCTAAATATACTATATTGAACAAAGGTGTCGAGATCGGGGGCTCGACCTCATGATCAGGCTGCCAGGGTGGATTTTGGCTAATCTGGTTTACTCCCGAAACATAAATGGACCTGGATAAGGGTGGACGTATATACGCAATGGCCGACACACGGTTCTAAGTATACTTAATGCAATGAGTATCACATACAACAATCCCCATATTGAATGCATCCATGAGCAAAAAAATAACTGAATAAATAACACAACGGCGTCTCATACCACCATGTGTTACTAGTCAATTTATTCAATGCTAATACACCACACTCGCACTTCTTTATTCTATATAACGAGTCCAAAGAATAACCTAAAAAAGTTTTACCGAAAGTCACATACCAGACAGTATCATTAAACCGTTTATTCTAATTTCTCATCACATAGAATAAATATCAATAAATCAAATAGAAATGATGTCATCACCGTATCATAAAAATACCAAACAAATCAAATTCTACGATGATAATCATTGTTCAATAAACCAGGAGGAAATATCAATATTGTAATACCAAAATGGATTGTTCATATAAATACAAAATAAACAATATAATGCTTAATAATAATTTTTTCACAACTTATGATTTTATATAACAAATATATACTCCAAAATAGATATGAAAAAAAGATTCTATGAGTAACGAATTATTACCCAAACCTAATATATATATATATATATATATATATAATTACAATACAACGAATAATAAATTTTCTATCTTTTGAGAATTAGATAAAATTTTATATTTAGAAATCTTCTTTCTTTTGTTAAGTTTTAAAAATGCCCAAACTTCTTTATGTTAGTAATTAATTAATATACATGTTAAAATGATATAGTTATACAAACATTTAGTATACAAACTTAAACACACAGATTCGATAACGGCAAAACATAATACTTTAAAGACTATAAAATAGAGGTTATAATCCATATTATGTTATTGAATAAAACTAACTTATTAATATTTTATAGAAAAATAATTTAATATCAGAAAATAATATTAGAAAAACAGTTTCTTTCTTTTAGTAACTACTAAGTTTAAAAGAAGATACAACACACACTGCTGGCATATACTGAATGTAAATTACAGGAGCTTGCTCATGCATAGGCATGCGCTCAACCACAAATGGAACCAATTTCATATTCAAATAGTTTAACTTGTGAACATACATCTTTCTGAATATGACAGTTGATAAAATACGAAGTAGTAGCAGTTTGCTTCAACAAAACGGAAACAAGACGACCAAAAATTAAACTATGGAAACACAGAGCTAGAGAATTGGTAAGGAATCGCCGTGCTTCATTGGAGAAGATGGGTCGACAAGCTGCATTGAATAGGCATACATCAAAGACTAAATACATTCTTGCATTCAACGATCAATATCTTGAGATATACAAGTCCAAAGCAAATGAAATTTGAAGAGCAATGTATATGGACCCCAGGAAATCTACCATATGGATCGCACGTCAAATAGACAAAGCTAGAGGGATCGGTATACAACCCTTTAGAGGGTTCGGTAAAAAGCAGTTTACGAGTGGAGTTAAATCAAAGATCAATCAATAAATTGAGCTCCAGTGGTCCAAATGACATAAGAATTGAAAGGCCGACATATTTAAACATGCAGAAGCCAGCATAGGGATCGCTGCCCAAAAATCAACCAATAAAGGGATTGGTACCGGTCCCTCTTCATTGGGATTTGGGCCCAGCGACCTCTCTAGTGAGCCCATAAGGATTAGAAGGTCCTTTAGCCGAAGTTTTAGAGAGATTGACAGTCATCTTCACCTATAAATACTGGTCTAATTGATTGTTTTGGGATCTTTACGCTGCTTGTTATTTTGATCTTTATTGTAATCAAGTTTTCTCTATTCCTTGCTGCTGGATTCAGATTTATAAATGATCAATAAAGATAATCTTCAAAGTGAACGTAGGCATACAATACCGAACCTCTATTAATCTCTGTGTTTCTAGTTATTGCTTTTTATTTGTTGTTATCTTAATCTGGTCCTCATTTTAATTTTATTTTCTTCACTTACTTCTCTACAAAAATCTTTTTTTTTGTATTTGTGACCAATTTGACTGCAAACAGGCGCACTGCCATAAAAAAAGCATATTTATCGTGGATCTTGCAGAAATCGAAAGAGCGATACAAGTTGTGAGGTTTCAAGCAGATCTTGTAGTTCAATAGAAATTTATTGCATAGACTAAGTTGTAGCATCGTCTCTTTGTATATTATTCAATCGAAAAACATTGGTACGCTATATATGACACTTTTCCTTTTGCTCAAGTTGTTATTCATTCTTCTTTTTAAAATTTTCTTATAGTCAGTGGGAGATGTTTGGTAACTACAATAAAAAGCCCCTAGAACCCAAAACATATATCTTCTTGTTTGCTCGACTATTTTGCATTCCATATTAATAACAATCTTCATTCATTCTCGAATGATTATATATTGACAATATCTGTATGTGGAAGACATAAGAAATTGGAACTTTCTTTTTAAGTATATTTTCATGATATCAATTTTTCATGAAATTATCTTCATGTAACATCTTAAATCCTTGAACAATAGTTTCTAAAAGTCTTCAAATTCTTCAACTTTATGTAAATAAATTTGAGAGATCGTTGTGTTAACTTAAGAATGGATGACATTATCCATCACACTATAGTCACACCGAATTTCATTCACTATAAAATCACTCGTCCGTAGCAAAATAATGTTTTATGGATTACTCTTTATATTATTACTCCACAAATTCCAACAAAAGTCAAATCCCGCTTATCTAAAACTTACAATTTTAGTTGTCATCGTAAAATTTCTAATGTTTTAACAAAATTCATATGTTGTATATTTTGTAAAACTTTTGTATATAGAAGGTAAAATTTAAATATCCACATTTCCAACTTTGATTACAAACCTTGGCAATTTCCCTTCGGATTGAAAATAAAATGCACGAAATTTGCAGCTGTTTACAAATTCTCTTCGAATTACAAAATACTTGCACCAGCAAAACTTCAACAAGTTGTATAATAATGAATATTATTGGGAAAACTACAAATTTACAATTTAACGGTAATGTTTTAAATTTGAGAAACATACAAATATTTGACCTTGCATTTAAAAAACAGTGCAAAAATTTGGAAAATGTATGTCTAATCGTAACATTTCATACGAATATTTGTATAAACACAAAACATCAGTAGAACATATAACGTATAATTTTGTTGGGCAATAATTTAAAATTTAAGCTTTAATGATCACAACTAAATTTCAGTTGAATGTTTTAGGTGAAAATTTTCTCTTTCGGTTATTTTCCTCCTTTTTTTTTGAACTTATATGGAGGTAACCTTATACGAGAGGCGAGCATTCACGGCAAATGAATATAAAGATTAGATTATGGTATTTTGATTATAAATAAACTTTTGATTAAAATGAGAAGTAAACGCAAAATAAATAAGTGATATGCGAAAATGAAAAGAAAAATAAATCAAAGTATACTATAAAGGGAGAATTAATTTAGATGAAAAAATTTATATATTTTTAGTTTTAAGGATACGACCTCAATATTTTAACCACGAAGACAAACATTTTTCTAAAATTTAATCATAAGAACAAACATTCTTCCAAAATTATTTATAAAGACAAACATTGTTTCAAAACTGCCATCAAACTAAAAACTGATACCTAAAAGCTGCTGCCAATAACTACAAACTGATACCTAAAAACTGTTATCAAAAACTAAAAACTGATACCTAAAGAAAATTGTCCTTCAGATCAAAATACTGAAGGTCTGTCATTGGAGCTAAAACGCTGAGAAATTTTGTACTTCGTAATAATTTACTGAACTATAAACATAAACATGCATGATGCACACCAGTAATTTTGGCATTATTTGTATTCGATTGTCCTGTAGTGCAACTAACACAAATGATTGCTTTCTAGAGACATCTCCGCATGAGTAATTGTGATCATAATAGAGTAGAATTATTGGAAACCACAATTTCTCATTACTAAGGTATCATTCAGTCTTCTTTACTGCTAGGGTCGAGTTGACGTCCCGTCTCGTCCGACATATTGAGTCTAGTGTCCACATAAACGGTTTGTTGGGGAGAACCATTGAGAATCAATGTAATTACTTCAGCTGGTTCTCCATTAACCATCTTCCATTTCCATTTCCACTTCTTCTGTATTACATTTTCTTTATCTTCACTCTATCTTCAAATAAAAAATATCAATGGTTAAACCGTACGTGATTATTCAGATCTAAAAATGAAGATTTCACCGATACATAACCTACTAAAAGAATTAGAGTACAACAAAAAACTACAAAAGATCAACTTCACAATTTTGAATACAAATGAATTCGTTGGATTAACGACATGCTGCCATGCGATCATGAAGAACATTGTCAACGAAACTTTCAAATGCAAAGACTTTGTTTTCTGACATACGAAATACACTAGTTATTGTCGAACTAAGTTAAAAACTGTTTGCATAACACTAGTAATTTGTATTTTGAAATTGCACTTGTATCGTTATTGTATTCGTATTTCGAAATCGTTGTACTAGCATAACTCTACTTGTATCACTAACGCCGCGTTTGTTTTTAATAAGAAGTTCTGATTTATAAATCTGAATTTTCCATGTTGTTTGTTTTTCAATGTTCTAAATAAAGCCATTTATTCAGACAAAATAATTCAGAATTTGTTTGCTGCTTATTTTTTGTTCTAAATATTGAATGCAAACAAATAAATAAATGATCATTCAGAATTCAGCAATCGGCATTCATATATCAGAGTCTAACAATTAGAATTCAAAATTTAGCATTTTAAACAAACAGAGTCTAAATTATCAAATTTTTAGATTAAGTTACATGATATAATCACATCCATTTTAAAACAATACAAATACGTTAACAAATCAGTTAATAACAACAAAATTAATAATCCTTTTTCATGTTTCTTCCAAATACCTCTTTCAACTGTAATGCAAGTGAAGTGGTGCAAACGCTACGCTGCTCATTGGTTTCTTTGTTCGCTTTCCAATGAGAACCAATACCGACTTCTCATTCTAAAAAACAATTATATGATGTTAAATTTTCCGTGTAGGACTAAATAAATTTTGAGCAATGCTGCCATCACTCTTCCCATTATTTTTGGACCTGCCCTTGGCGGTTATAACTAGATCGCATAATTTTGAAAGAAGCAATCTCAGAAACAAATAAAAACTCCAAAATACTACACCCTATACTCACTGCATAATTTTGGCATTATTTGTGTTCAAGCGTCACGTAGTGATACTAACACGAGACTCTGGTAAGAAGCATGAATTGGGTAAAAGGCAAAACGCCAAGATTAGTACAATAGTACTCTTATTCCTATACATCATTCACCAACCTGAAATACATTAGATTGATACCAAATATTAAAAAAGATTCTTATCAATATCATCCGTAAAATATGCATATATAAAGGTAAAAGAAAGCGATAATTTTCAATTATCTTGATGAGCATATTGCTGAATAATTGATCATAAAGTAACACAACTAAAAACAAAGTTCACACTTCATAGTACGACATTGGTTGGAAGAAGCTCCATCTTCTATTTTACTTTTAAGAAAACTCACAAAGCGCAATCGAAAGGTTTGAAATACTACAACTAAAATTACAAACTTCAATTGAAGTTTGAATGATATGAGTTAGTTGCAGTTGATTTGTTACTATTATCAAACATGCAGTTACAAATAGAGCAAGGGGGATACAAAAAGATCCAAATTTAGCAGCTAGAATTTGCAATTTTGTTTATTGCTTTTTTGGATTGCAAGTCCAAAAAAAGTCGGTTCATATATACTAACAAAAACCATTTTAACCAGCTTTAAAGAAACAAAATTCAGCAAACTACCAAATAACCCAAATTCATATTCGAAACTCTTCAGCATTCAAACATTTTATTTCAAACAAACGATTTGTAGCCAAGGATCTTGAATTCAATGATATTTGAGTCAAAAAAGAAAAGGAAAGAACGTACGAGTAGAACCACCATTATTGCACAGCAACAAGCCTGCCAACCTCAAACTCTTCGTGCTCTTCTTCTTCCTCGCCGACTCCTTTAGGAATGACCACGACCAACTCCTCATTAACCAACTCTGCCCTCGCAAGTCTAGGCCTAGTCTCAGTAGAAAGCCTGAACCTCCACTTATCCAATTCCATTTCATCATCCACGTTGTAATTATCATCATCCTTGACCACCACTTTCACAACACCTGGGAAAATATCTATGGTGTGAGCCCTAACTGACTCATGGTCAAAAGTTTTCATATCTCGAGTGGACACTGTAAATTTTAGACAGGTTGCCGTTTCATGAACCGAAACATCTGTATCTGCAGGGAATGGCAATTCGAGAACTCTGCTGAAAATGTGAGGGAGGCGGCGGAGTTTTTTAGGATTAGGGTTGGAATTTGCATTGTAACTGGATGTTGCGTTGCGCTTTTTGGGGATTGGATGGACTTTCATGATAGGAAACCCTAAATTGGGGATTGGACTGGAGCGGATTGGTGATTTAGGGAAAACCCTAACTGGATTCAGCGTTAGTCGGAGAATTTTGGGGGAAAGTGAGGATATTGGCCGAATTAAACGAAAAATTGCGAGGAAACTTCAATTGAAGATGCTGCTTCGCTAGAAATTGAAACTTTTGTGCTCTATTGCATCAAAGATAAATCTTCTAACCAGAAACTGCAGTGTTTAACTCAAAGTTCAACTTTTCTGCATCAAAACCGTGAAAAAAACAAATTATATTTTTTTTATGGTAAAAGTAAGAGGAAGAAGAAATCGCCAAAATCAAAATCAAAATCAAACGGTTTAACTAATTAGCGAAGATAACAAGAAATTATATATTGAAAAGTGCAAGGAGCAGCACAAACTTTCGAGAATCGCGATATTTGTTGTGAGAGTTACTTTTGAAACTGGAAACAGAAAAAACATACAGAGTGGAGAGCGCATCTTGAATTTATAGGACATTAAATATTTAAAGTTAAACCGCTGAAATTTACGAAAATGCCATCACGTGTAATTTACCCAGTCGGGGCTCGGAAGTTTGGATCGAGTCTGCCTTGAAGTTAGGACCTCTGACGTAGGAACCAATGGGTCATTGTTAATACTTCAATCTATAGGTGGACATTTACTTTTTGAAAATTAAAAATGTTACATCAGTTGTTCAATAATTGGTTTCATATATAACAATCCATCAAACAATTCACCGTAATTGAATTTCGAATCCAATTTAATTTAAATTTTGAAGTAGGTTGGTTCCAATCCAATTATATTTTAGCTGCACTCGATCGATCGGTTAAATAATCAATCTGTAGGCATCCTACAGGATACCAAAACAACCATGATGTTTGTTAAGTTTACCCTTATATAACATGGACTAGATTTAAAAAGACAGAGGAACTAAAGGCACTGAGGTAGGGTGTTAAGAAATATCAAAAAAAATTCTTACACTATGGTCAGCGGAAAACCACCGATCAAACAGTTGTTTGATCAGCGGTTTCCATCGACTGCGGTGCCATAAGCACAAGCCCTGATGCCTTTAACACCATTCTAAAAAGAAATTGATAAGAGTTAATTCTTCAACCAAAAATATGAGAAATTGGCTTTTGACGACTTCAAAGATGTACCATCGTACGTGATAGAGGAAGATTATACATGAAGTTAATACGTGTAATGAACAAATCCACCACGTAGAATTTTCGTTCTTATATAAATATATACGATAAAGATATCTGGAGATTAGTATCCATCCTTATTTCAAACTTAGAGCATCTTCAATAGTTGATTACAAATCAAATTTTGTAATATGTAACTCCAAATAGCTCTGCAACAGGGTGTGGAAAATATAACTGGTTAAGAATTCAGTCAAAACGTTTATATTTCTGTAATCTATTTGGACGTCGTTGAAACCCGTTCAATTCTTAGGTGCCTAAAAAAAAATCGCTTGTTGAACAGCGACTTTGGCTTGGGCATTGTTTCAATAGGCGCTCAATTAACATAGTCTTCAACGACTATCCCAACAGCTCTCTCCCCCTTCTCACCTTCAAATACTATCGACCTCCAGTCTCTTCTCCTTCCACACCAACATTTTACAACATCAAAAATCATTTTACTCTCACTTCTCTCATCCAATAATGTTTTCCGATTGTGACGCCTATGCCGCAAGATGAAGTTTTGAGGGATTTGATTTAAAACACAATACAGTTCCGATTAGCGGAGCATTCACTACTGCTAGTGGGACTTCGGCAGAAGACTGCAATTTATGTTATATTTAATGTGTACTCTCAAGCAATCCGATTCGAGGTGTCGATCAAAGTGGTGATAATTTTTTGGGCAGAATTACAAATTGTTATAATCAAAAGAAAATTAATTGTAAAAGATCGCCATCTTTGATCAAAGGTTGTTTGAAATGACCCTCCTTATTTAGCTTAGAATTTTTTTTTTCCATTCCTATAATTAATATTCTCAGAGTCATTTTCCTTTCAAACAATTCATCCAAGATCCAATATTTTCCACCAATATAAATATATCAGTTTATTCCTAAAGATATACACATACATATGAAGATGTATGTGTTCCTCTTGTTTAAAATCAGAGTATGTTTTTAATTCCATTTGTTAAACAAGAGTAGGCTGTTTAGTTTGGATTAGTTTGGATTTGAAGAAATCTGCATATAGTTAATTACCTTGTTCTTTTGAATATTTATAATATGATAACAATTCCTG
Organism: Allium fistulosum; assembly: GCA_030737815.1. Lineage (NCBI taxonomy): Eukaryota > Viridiplantae > Streptophyta > Magnoliopsida > Asparagales > Amaryllidaceae > Allium > Allium fistulosum. The sequence goes on from CM060905.1 coordinate 1,250,618,251, forward strand.
TCCGTATTTGGTCAATGTATTTGGGATTTTTTCTTCTTCTTCATAGTTCAAATATATTGATATTTGGCTAAGACCAGAAAATGATATATTCTCTTATCATTTTACACTTATGTATTTTCTAGAAACTTTTTTTTTTGATTCAATCTATATGACTTGTTTATTTCAATCTTAGCCCGTATAACACATTGTAAGTTGAGTATTTGCATAGGATTTACTGTGACAAGCATTTGAACTTAAAAATATTTAAAAGATTAATGTGTGTTTCCAGGTTTTAATAGTGCAGACCTGTCCAAATTGCATATCTGGTTTAGCTTTTAAAAGTTGATTGTGCTGAAACAATGTCTAAATAATCTAAAGTTTTTGAAATGTATTTTACATTCAAAACACCACCAAATATGGTCGACCAAAACCTCACTCATTTGAAGCTGGTTAACCCATAAGTCTTGTGTCTAACAGACACTTGTTCAAGGCAATGGCATTATATCTTAAGCCTTGCAAAATATTTACTTTTCTCAAAACAATTCAAAAAGTGGTATTAAAACTGGTTTACAAAGTATCACATTTAAAAGATTCAAATCTTTATAAGTTTACCTCTAGTTAAATCCAGATTTTAATCTAAAAACTTAGTGCATTGCTATGTCTCAAGAATTGACCAATACATAATATAAATTATGCAAAACATTTGCTCACATACATATATGTATATTTCTTTTCCCAGACTTTCATATCTAATACTTAAGCATATTTTTCTGGTTTTCAACCCAGATTTTTTTTTAAACCTTAATGCATAGCAATATTCAACAGATAAACAACCAGTTCAATCAAGCATAGCAAGGTCATTACATAACATCAAGTTCAAACACAACTGTCTCATGAATACATGCAGAAAAAATCATATTAGGCTCTTATTAAAATTAGCAAGCATGTTCATTCAATCTCTTTTTGTTTGCCATAACTTCACTTTCTACTTAGCTCCTGCATTTCCTGAAAGAGCATTGGTGGCTGCCTCATTTTAAAATGAGACACCCCCATATGCCATGAGCAAATAAGGGTCAGATCCATGATCTGGTATGAGCAACATCAGTATATTCATGATATTAAACAACAGAGAATTATGAGTGTAATAACTTGTTATTTGAATGAATTTCTGCAATCACTTATTATATCATTGTGTAAATAAAGTGACTCAGGTATGATAACTCCATCTATCATTCCTATACCTGCATTCATAATCAAGCAAACAAAATCATCTATTTGCAACATGGGCATCCACTGGAACAATCATGGTTCCATACCAACCAACCTAAGAAATATTCATATTCCTATCTCTTCATATACAGGTTGTATAAATTCAGTTTAAATTCCTGCCTCATCTGCCATCAAGGAATCACAGGGACACATTGCAATGAACTAATTCACATCATTGCACAAAGATCTCAGGGCTTAAACAAACCATGTGCCAACTTGCATACATCAAATATAACAAGCATTCCAGCAGCCTTCTTGGCCTTCCCTTCCCTAGTTTATTTACTAGTGCATTGATTTAAATATTATCATCAGATAGCTAAGTGAACTTGTCACTGCAAACATGGTAACACCCATAAATTTTCTAGCATAATTTACTCAGAAATTTAGTAGACAGTTATTTCCAAAAATGTGGGCATTATGTCTTGATCTCAGTAAAATATAAGAATATTTTCAACTGTAAAAGAGGCATGACATGTCTTGTTATATTGATCTGCAAGCCTTTATGATTGAATCAGATTCATGATCTGGCTCAATCATAGTTTTAGCTTGTGAGCTTCTTTTTTTTAATTTGATTAAGGGCTCAGCACTTAGAAAATTTCTATTGCACCCTTAACTTCTTTCTTCTCAAGCCTCAGCACTTATACCAAGTATAATGCAGCTCCCAACATTTCTCTTTGGTAAAATTTCCATGTCATAGATCTATAACAGTTGAGAGTATTCTCTATATAATTTTAAGATTCCGGACTTTAACATTTCTGTGTAAAATAAAACAGTAAGATGCACATCCAAAGGCAAATATCTCAACAAATCAAAGATCACCAAAAACATCCATATTAAATCATATCAGATTTAAAATAAAACATCCAAAAAACATTGATGAAATCATATACATCAAAACCAGCAATATGTAAATGGCAATATAAAAAGTGGCTGCCTCATCTCAGGTCTTAATGCCATGAACTCAGTGAGGTTACTCACCTAAGTTCTTCCTTCTCTTGTTTCAGAAAATCCTTATGTGTGTGTTTTCTTCTTCCTTTCAATATTTTCCTTTCTTTCTTATTATTTTTTAGCAACTCTGGGTAAAATGTTTTCCTGGCCAAAACTGCCTATTTATACCAGTGTTTTCTCTTAGGGTTTTGTTACAACAAAATTCCATTTCTATCCTAACCATCTTCATGCATTTTGCATTTTCACATTTTCCTCCTTAATGCCCCCCGACCACTTTAGTTCATTATAGTCAGTACCCCTTTTTTTTCCTTTTACTTTTTCAGAAAAATGGCTATCTTTAATTACTTACCTAAGTCATGCTAAATGTGTGATTCAGTTTTTATTTATATTTTTATTCTTTTCTGGAAATCTCCTTTTCTATTTTTACCTACACAAGCATATTGACTTGTATTACATTTCATGTCATTTTGATGTTTCTTTTAACACTTTTTGTTCACAGAAAATATACATGCACATGGGTGTATATATTTTTATTTGATCTCTCTTGCCTTTCAGAAATTATACACATACATATATATCCTAATTAAATGAGTTAGATCTGGTAAAAGAAAACCCTATGCTAAGTAGGAATTACTTCTTTGCTCACATAAAATCTTTGTGCCTCTTTATTACTTTATTTAATTCCTTATGCTTCACAGAAAAATGTATATAGACATATCTCCCATATTTAACTTGGTTAGGCCTAAGTTAAATTCCAATGTTTCAAATAAGAATTTTACTTTCTTATTAAAATAAAAATTTTCTATCTCTTTTTTTTTCCACAAATTCTTGGATTTTCCCCTGTGCCATTTTCCAGTGTGCACGTGCACACATATCCTTACACACTATTTAATTCCAAGAATTTCACCATATTTAAATCTAAATGTTTCAAAATTAAATCATTTTATCAAAATGATTTTTCACAAAATTTTGGGGTATTACATTGTTATGGAAAAATTAATCGTCAAACATAAATATTTGATTCTTAAATATTTAAGTTAAAGTAGACTAATCCTAGTGGCTTTTAAATGAAATGCATTTGGTAAAATTTCCTAATTTTCATATGTTCGTAATTTTCTTTACAATTCAATAAATATTTTGTTCTTTTTCCTTAGAGGTCGACGATAAATAAATTATTTAAACAAATCAACTGACCTGAGAATAAATAAGCGTCTCATTTTTAATGAGTTCATGTATGTTTATGACCTGCTAGTTGAGCATGTAAAATGAAAATCATCTCTTTAGAAAACTGTAAAGATGTCTAATCAACTAAGTCCCGGAGTAAAGCGCCAAGGGTCGGAGAAAGCTCTACCCCCAATAAATCACTAAGAAGTCAGAGTATGGGGTCAGAAGAGCAACTAACCCCTACCAAAGATGATTTTGTTCTCGAGGAGCCAGAACAGCCAAAATGAAGCAGATTGTTGGGGCAGATCAAGTGGAAATAAGAAAACTCTTACTAGAATACAAAGATAGGTATAATCGTGTGATGGAGTTTTGGGCTGCTCGACGTCGGAAAAATATATTGAAATTGGATCGACTTCATGGTGGAAACAAACATAGAGAAGAAGATGCAGTAATGTTTATGGATACGTTAAATATATCTGAAGAACAACAACAATATATGGAATCTAGAAGGAGAGAAATTATAAGACTTAGGTGTGAAGTAGGTTGTAGTTGTATTTTTAGAATTATTATATCTTTGAATCTTTAGTTGATGTAATAACACGACAACAACAACATTAAGAACAATGGCAACAACAACAAGAATAACAATAACAAACTTAACAACAACAATAAACTTCTATTGATTGCCAAAAAAACTCTAAAGATGATTTACTAGATCATTTTGTAATCTTTGGTGGAGTTGAACACTACGAAATGACATTCGGCTAGAAATAGGAAACTTAAGTTCCATAGCATTTCCAATCATATCGTTACACCATATATTTGATATTGTTGCAGTACCCTCGTAGCCAAAGTCGTCTTCCATGTCTCTTTCATCCTCAATAATCATATTGTGTAAAATAACACAAGTGTACATTAGTTTTTCCATTTTAAGTGGTGACCAAAGTCTACATGGATTGCCTACTATGGAAAATCTTGATTGAAGAACACCAAATGTTCTTTCAACATCCTTTCTCTGTCCTTCTTGCATTGTCGCAAACTTTGATTGTTTATTGTTTAACAAATTAGGAATTGTCTTGACAATGGTACTTCATTTAGGGTATATACCATCATCAATATAATATCTATGATTGTACATGTTACCTCCTAAAGTGAAGGAACACAGAATTGATCTATCATTAATTAAATCATTAAATAAAGCAGACCATTCGACTACATTTAGGTCATTGTAAGAACCTAGCATTCCAAAAAAGGCATGCCAGATCCATAAGTTATATGAAGCTACCATTTCAAGAATAATTGTTGACCTATGAGAGTTATGCTTATGGGGCATTTCATCAGAAGGACAAACTTTGTAGTCCAATTAGTTTCTAGGACACACATTCAAAAAAATTACTTTCAAGGCCAAAATCAGCAGAATAATTACTTTCAAGGACAAAGTCAGCAGTCCAATTACTTTCAAGGACATAATTTCATAGTTTTTAGGCCCTAAAAACTAATTATTTTACGTTTTGTCCTTGAAAATAATCATTTCAGTTGTGTGTCCTAGAAACTAATTTCACTTGCTAAAGAGGCCCTTGTGGCTAATTTCCACTAAGCTCCGACATACGCCTTTGGACAGTTCTTCCACTTCCAATGCATACAATCTATACTACCTAAGATTCCTGGGCATTCTCTACTGCCATGCATCCACATCAATCTTGCTATGTCAGCTTCATTCAGTCTTCATAAGTATTGAATGCCGTATATGTCGACGATGGCTTGACAGAAATGGTCCAAAGTTCTAGTAATGTGCTTTCCTCAAGGCATAAATTCTCATCGACAGCGTCTGCTGGTCCTGCATATGCAAGCATTTACAATGCAGAAGTTTGTTTTTAGATACCAGTCAATCCCTAAGTACGAGATGCATTAGGTTTGAAGATAAAGTAGTTACCATGTTGTTTAATGAATTGTAGAATTCTAAGGAATAAAGTCAGCGAGTTCAAAATCTTCTCTTAAAATCACCATCATTGTAAGTAGGATTTGGAATAAAATAGTCTTCCATTAGTCTTTCATTGTACCAGGAATTTTTGCGATTTTTGCAGCGTGGCCAACAATCGATCCACCATGTTGCCCATTGGATTGACCAATTTATAGCGCAGGCATTGCTATTAGCTCTCTTTCACGATGGAAATGATCTTCCATCAAAGCTATCATCGCTAACGTCAAAAACTACAAGATCTTCAATTGACATTTGTTGTTGTTAATTTGTAGCGTGGATTTGAATGAGCATGAACGAACAAGATTACAGTGGGTATTTATATTTGCCAAAATATTTGACATTTTAAGGGTAGACAGACTAGCTCGATGTCCCATCGTATCAAACACTGTAGCCACGATGTCCATCTATCTACATATGCCAGCTTAATTAATGGAAACAACATGGCTCAGTGTCCCATCATATCAAACACTGTAGCCACGTTGCCCATCTGTCCATACATGCAGCTTGATTAACGGAAACAAAATGGCTTAGTGTCCCATTATATCAAAAATTGTAGCCACGTTGTCCATCTTTCCACACATGCCAGCTTGATTAATGGAAACAAAATGGCTTAAGGTCCCATCATATCAAGCGTTATAGCCACGTTGCCCATTTGTTCACATATGCCTGTTTGATTAATGAAAAAATTTTACTCCGTGTCTCGTTATATCAAACATTGTAGCGACATTTTCCATCTGCCCACACATGTGACTTGATTAATGAAAATGAAATGGCTTAGTGTCCCATCACATCAAACACTATAGCCATGTTGCCCATCCATCCACACATGCCAGCTTGATTAATGAAAACAAAATGGCTTGGTATCCCATCATACAAACACTACAGTCCCATTGTCCATCTGTGTACACATGCTATCTTGATTAATGAAAACAAAATGGCTCAATTTTCCATCATATCAAACATTGTATTGTATTATATGTAACATATTGCTTGCTATACTGCTCTGCACTCATATCACTCCATCAGTATACAAAAAATGGTAAATTACAACCATATTTTCTTGCCCTCATCATACTCATATGAAGTTCCTTTAATCACAATACCCTACCGAATACGTCGTCTCTCCAACCACTAATCGAGTGGTATGTTGAAATGGAGAAAAGACACTATGAAGATGTAAGAGACTACGAGAGAGATCTGCAAGAGCACAGGCTTGTCGATAATGGAAGAAGACAAAGAGAAGAGTAGAGGAGCCACAATGGGAGAAGCCAAAGAAGGCATGAACTACGCCACTAACTACTTCAAACAGAACAAAAGGTTGATTCTCGAGTAATATACTATAACTGTAGAGTTTCTGTTTTTTTCCATCATAAGAAATGAAAATGATATCGGTCGATGTTACTATAGATGTTATAATTTTTTGGATGGATATGAACTTTAGTAATGGCTTGATGATCCTTTACCTCACCGAGTAAGTGCGTATGCCACTAAACTTGAAGAAGAAATTGAAACACTTCATAGGAGACTAAGTTCAATTCAATTACCTGGTGGTCGTAGACAGTTTTAAATAATCCGTGTATTTATATTTTATCTTTGTTGTCATTTCTATTTTAATGTTTATTGTCTTATTTGTACCGTTTTAATTAAGTATTTGTCGGTTTCCTACCTAAAGTAATTATGTAAACGGAAAGCACATGCAACTTACTTAATTTAAACAACTTAACTAATGTACATAACTTGAATTCGAAAGTATATACAATGCCAACAACTTAAATAACTTAACTAACATACGTAACTTGAATTCGAAAGTACATAGACTTACTGAAGTTAAATAACTTAATTAACTTACTTAACTTGAGTTCAAAAGTAAAGAAAACTTATCTAACTTAGCTAAACAAAAGATCACTCAAATTATCTAACATAGCTAACCCAAAATCATATGTAGCATGTCCAACAAAGTTTGCATGATATTCCCAAAAATACCGTGAATCAAACGTAGATCGTGTTAACTAAAATAGGTCTTCTTCCTTCATTGTATTTATAATGTTTCTGTATCTTTGTCAAGCTCCAGCAAACATGATATAAGTACTCTAAGTTTCCATAATTCTTTGAATTAATATACAATCAGGAAGAATATTAAAAGCTTCATTTAGTGTAACCCAAAAATCTTGATTCAACCCCTCTTCCATATTCTACGATCAGTTTCTATGTGCACTTTAATTAGTACCAAATAACCTTGTGGAGTCCAACTTTCATTTGCCATTGAAAATGTTGTGAACTTTCAATGTAAAATTTTCATTTAAATAGAAAGTTCATAATTCACGTCATACAAATCAAGTGTCTTCTGAATGTCCATGTAGCAACCATTGGCGAAATTATGAAAAAACAAACACAGGTGTGTTTTTTCATCACAACTGTTTTTGTTTATGAATTAAATAGCAGTACATTTCTTTTATTTGTGTTATGAATGTAGTACAAAATGAAAATAGAATATAAACCATCATTATACGACTAATAAAAGAATACACACATGAGCGTACATAAATATCATCATTAACATCCCAAATACACTAGTTTGAGATACATGTATGAAACAGTAAAATATGCATGAAACATAAAAACAACATCAGTCTATGAGGTCCCAATATTATTCCCCTTGTCGTCGCTACCGTCGTCATCGCTATCATCATTGACATAACCTCAATCATATGGCTTTGGTGGCCGTTGATGTTGAATCTAAAGTTGCTGAATCTGAGCTTGATAATTATGTATCTGAGTCAATCTGGTACTGAGTTTGCTGCTGCTATATAGAAGTTTGATAACCCCGATATAAGCTGAGTATAATCAAACGTCATGCATTCAAATGCATCAATCACCCATCTACCGTAATCCATGTACAGAGCAAACTACGATGTAATGGAAAATTATACATGCATCATGGCTGTAAATGATAGTGAACTATACAAAAATTTAAAAGTCGTAAGTACCTAATGCGAGTGATATAAACCAGCAGAAGGTACACCCTGAATGTCCTCATCTATAGGATACTACAGTGGATGCTCAACAACCTCACTTTATAATGTGTATGCTATGAATGCATGCAGGATCGAATATAGGAGGTTGTGTGTACTAAGACGATGTAGGCTCAAAAGTAGTTGGTGGTAATAGTGCTCTACCAGAAGAGATACATTGGCCAATATGATCAAAGTTCAAACTTCGTATATAATCAGGTAACGAGTAAGCATGTATAACTACTCAAGTCTAATATGTATCGAAATCTCCGGGTATAGTAAAAGGCTCTACATTTACCCATCCCATGACCCACATACCGGCAATATAAGCTAGACTAGACTGAATAGATACGTACAAATCATCCCATGGAAGTGGATCAGAAGAAATGCGAACTATGCCATGCAATTGCAACCAATACCACTCCCTTAATACCAGATGAAAGGACATGTAGGAACCTAAAAGAAAACCCTAATAGAATACAAGAAACTGATGGGATGCTTGTAACACCCCGTAATTTGGTGTTAGTTATTTAATTAGTTAGTAGTTAATTAATAAGGCTCCGAAAGTGGAATTTGTGCAAATAATGGAACTTGACCTCGAAACTTGCACCATTGCGCTCGTGGCGAAATTCTACGCAACTTTCATATATGGAGTTTAGCAATTGGAGTCGAAATGAAAAAATCACGGATGAAAATAATTAAATAAGAAAAAAAATAACGTTTTTAATTAATTAGCTGGGGCCCACATGTTGACCCGCGTATTTGAGCGGTCGACCACTAGGAAGGGGGTGGTCGACCACTTCGTGCATGGCGGCTCCAGTAAAACTATGCCATATACATCTTGGATTTAATATTTTAAACCGAATGGTTCTGGTTGATTCTAGCGCCTATAAATTCAGGCCTAGCCCTCCATTCTCTTATCATATTTTTATGGAGGCAGCAGCAAAACTCTGTCATTTCTTCTTCTCCACTTTGTTTCTAAATCATAAAGATAAGATATTTGTATCTATATTCATACAAATCAGAGAAGAGTATAAATCTAATAAAAAGGAGAAGAAAAGAGAGTCAATCATATGTGTATTTGAGGTAATTTATATATATTTGTATTTATTTTCTCTCATAATCCCAAATCTCTTCATAGATCTGTAATTTTAATGTATGTATATACCTTTTACACATATCTCTTGGATTAAAAAGGATTTGGAGACGAATCAAAGTTCCACCTTAGATCTGGAGATTTGGATCGCTTTTAAAAAGTGAGTGGAAAATTTTATAGATTGTTATAATATGAAAATTATCCAGTTGGTGTTTATTTGATTTTTATGTCTAATTGGATAATTGTATATGAGTTGTAGGCAGCGAATTGAATATATTCTGAATATAATAAATATCACCTACATATTCTTGTTTATGAATTGATTTAGAACTATTTACAACCTGATTTGGAAATCAGTCCAAAAAGCATGAATTTAGAATATTAATTTGAATGAAATTTATTCCTGATTAGAAATAGGTTGTATAATAACGTTATAAATTTGGATTATTACCTTAATCTTGTTAGAATATAAACTTTCCTATGTTTAGGATTGTTGGAATTTAGATCCACTTAATATTTGTAAATTAGTTTGATTTCTTTCTCTTTTAGAAAAATACAGCATTTGATCTAACAAGGAATATATGCAAATAGAAAGGGAAAGAGATGTGTAAAGTATGAATTCATTATAGTTTATACTGTCTATTTCGGTAATAAAAAGAAATGATTATTCCTTGTAATTTCAAACGATGTAATCTTTTATATTTTAAAGTTAAATCTTTTGTTTTGGACTAATTTATGGAAATTATAGCGGAAAATCTTTTTAGATATGATTCCAACAATTTAACATGGAAAAGAATATTCTAGTGAAGATATATAACTAGAACATATTTGATAAAACTAAATATTTGTACATAACTACTGCGCTTATAATAATTAAATAAAAAGCTAATAACGATGATTGCACGTAATATTCGCATTTATGATTATTAACTAATGGCAAAAGAATTTAAAAGGTTGTAACTCTAATAAATGGCAACAAATGCAGGAGTTGCAATAATTTGATAGGGTAAATGGACTAATGGGACTGATAAAAATGGAATAGATATAAAAAAATTACTAATTTGAAATTAGTAATCATACATAAATGTCTAAGAAAATGTCTGTTATGATTTTATGGACAAATTGACATTTATAAGCATTAAACAGGGATTTATGGGTAGATAAATATTTAAGGTAAATCTTATTGTCTTAAATAAAAAAGGATATTAGTAAGCTAAGTCCAATGTCTACCTAAGATAATATAAGCAAAGACTTAGGATGGTTAATTGGACTTAGTGGGTTAGTGATGTGAGGTCAGTAGAGTCACCCGATAGAAGACCGCCCTTCACTTTGAGGTTACCAGCAGTCAGGTGTACTTACTACTGATGTGGGATATCACTAATCCTAGAACCTGCGACGACGTGAGAGATTGGCACTGCTTTTTTAATTGAAAAGTATTAAATGGTTCAAATTTGGAATTAGGAACGGTGAGGGATATCTATATAGGGGTTTACTTCTGATTTAAGGTCTTAAGTGGTTGAAGGGTCCACCTCTCTCCTCAATGGAAGTATTAAGTAACCTAATGAGATTCCAAATAAATAAATAAGGATGTCTATAAAAAGGGTTTGCTTTAGTGTTGAGGTCTTAAGTGGCTGAAGGATCCGCCTCCCTACCGAAAGAAGAAACAAAATGAGATGCCATATTTATAATTAAAGAGTGATAGTGGATATCTCGGGAAGGGTTCACTTCAGGTTTGGTGTCTTAAGTGACTGTAGGGTCCTCCTCTTTCCTAGAAAAGAAGTATTAAGTAGCCCAATGAGATTTCCAAGTAATGACTACTAGATAGTACCATTAAGGTGCACGCTTCTAGAATTGGGTCTTAAATGATGAGGTTTACCTTAATTAAGGTCTTAAATAACCAGAGTCTTCCTATTTTTCACTTGGAAGTATTAAGTGGCTTGGGTACAATCTCTCACACTGTTTAGGCCGTAATAACAATAGTAACATTTAAGAGCATGCCTTGGGGATAGGTCTTAAATAATGGGGTCTGCCTTAATTAAGGTCTTAAATAACCAGAGTCTGCCTATTTTTCAATAAAAGGAATTAAGTGGCTTAGCTATAGTTTATTACATGGCTATAATTTTATCGACGATAGATGTAGTAATAGTTGGACATTAAATGTAGAAAGCCTTAAATAGTGGTTAGAGGTCTTGTATCTAGGACCCACTAACCATTGACATCATTGTTAGGAAAGCACATTGAGAATGGGTCTTAAATGACGGGGTCTACCTTTATTAAGATCTTAGATGGCAGAGTATGCCTATTTCTCTTTTTAAAAGTATTATAGAAGCCCATTTCATATTTAAAAGTATTAAGTGGAATATAGGTTTGGAAGTATTGGGTGGTTGATATGGCTTCATTAGTATTTCGTATCTTGGGAAGGGGTAAGTATGTAATCATGTATGCAATGCAAGGTTAGATTAGAATTGCTAATCTTAATGGACATAATAATTAAATGGAAACCAATCGGTATAAGATTACGTTATGGACAGTTTATATTTCCAATCACCAAAACGTTGTTTTGACTCCCTCCTCATTACAACCCACATGATAGAATTTAGGGGAACAGATCACTGGAGCTGGCTGTGCTTTGTTGTTGGAGAAATTTTCTTTCTCTCATGCTTGATGCTGATGTGACAATCTGCTATCCAAGGAAAATCATTAGTTCCAAGGTAGTAGTCATAGTCAGTATTCTTATCCTATTATTGCTTCCGCTATGAGTTTAGATTTCTATCAATCTCTAATAATGCTCATGCTTATTTTCAGGTAACAAATCCAATGATCTGTGCTTTGATGGACTTGGGTTCAGTTTTTGTCAAAATTTAGGTCTATTAAGATACAAGTTGTTTGTACATTTGGTATCAGAGCCTAGGTTAGTGGATCAGAGGAATTAGGATAAATTGAGAGAACGTATTCATACTTTCCTGTCTACTAATATTATATTTTTACGATAAATTCTAAGAGTTTCGACTATAGAAGTAGTTGTAATTCCACTCTAAAGGAATGGACAAAGCAACTATAGGTTCGAAATATCTTAGAGCTAAGATTTTCATCCCGACTTCGAAGTACCCTATGGAGTGCTGACGATGTGTAAAGCGCTTTGATGAAGAGCATGAGTACGACATATGATCGAATCTCGGAGACTGGAGGTATTCGACTTAACGGTTGAGATTCTAGCTACCTTGTGATTTTGGATTTTGAGTTCCAGTCGGAGACACACAATTATTCCAGGTGGGTGAAAATTAGAGTCTGTATGTCGTAATTGTCAGAAAGCAAGTTTTTGCTAGGGTGCATTCATTGATCACCTCTTAGATGGAAAACCGGATTTTTATTTGAATAATTAATGTTAATTCCTTAGTATAAAATCTATGAGAGAATTTTTATAAAGTATATTTTGGAAATGCCTTAGATTTTGGAAAATGGTTTTCAAAGGATTTTTTTTCCAAAGATTTCTTTTGGAAATTTTGTTTCGGGAAAGTTTTGAAATTTTAATTTTCAAAGAAACACATATACCACTAAGTTGGTCTTGTTAAGAAATTCTTAGTTTATAAAAGATTAATTCTTTAAATCCTTAAATAAATAAGTATATATATATATATGTATTAGTAAAGTTTTGATTTTGATTTTTGGAAAGAAAACAGTTTTCCAATTTGGGAAATTTGTATTTAAAAAAAAAGGTGTTTGGAAACCCCGATATATATATATAAGTTTGACTTTTACTGAAAGTTTTGGTATAAAATGGTTTCTGTTATTTAGAAACAAGTATAAAGGAGCATATATTTAGCTCGGTTATTTTTTGGTTTATAAAATCGAAGTTTTTATATTTTCTCTCTTTAAGTTACAAAAAAATAGGAATGACATTCAATTCTACTGGGGTATGTAGTTTGAACTGTTTTTGTACGCACCAGCTATTGGAAGAAATATTTCCGTGCAAAGTAGGCAGGAAATTGCAGCTAGAATATTCTCGAGATTTTGGAATTTTTGTTGGTCGCAGCAGTTTTGTTGGGACTACTATGAAGTTCTAGAGCATGGTTCCGAACTAGGCGGTAGGCTTTGACACCACCGTAATAAGGATATGAATTTTTTGGATCGTGTCAAATTGAAGGAGATTACGTGAAACGATTATTATTATATCCGATGCTAATTAGGTCTAGGTTCAATTAACGCCCAAAGCCCATCTAGTGGTTGACCACCTAGCGGTAAACCTAGAGAGGTCTGCCAACTAACAAGTTTTAGTAAACCTTGAACCTAGAATGGGACTATAAAAGTCGCGTTCGAATTTCACCAATTGCCTTTTTTCATTCCTCCTTCCTCAACAAGCCGAACCCAATCTCCATCATCCTCCTCATCCAAGTATCAGCCTCTTTCTTTCGTTCCTCCCCTAGGCGACGCCATTTTTTCCTTGGAGCAGCAGCCTCGCCTCCCCCCCGTCCTGATTTTTCACGTTAGATCTCGTTCCACCATCACTCCAAATCTAAACCCTATTTCCTCCCTCCGACCACTTCTTAGGCCAAGACCCTTTTCGCACTACCCGTTTTTCTTCACACCATTACGGTCTCAACCCTCAAGCCGAACCCTCAACCAGAATGAGCAGAAGATTTTGTCGATTTTGGACTGGAAGAACTATTCATCGCGGTAGGATTTGCACCAATCCTCTGCTTCGAGACCTTTGAGCAGGAATGTTACCCATGCTGCATCTGCCTTTTCGATATCTTGTTGGCGCAGAATTTCGATAAAGGTAACAGTTTGATTCGATCGGAGGTGAAGGGTTTCTTGGTTGAGCTGACTAATGATGATCTCGTTGAGATTTTGGAGGCCTCCACGAAGGACGCAGACTTGGATGATTTTGAAGTAACCGACTAAAAGATTTTATAACGGATATTTTCCCAGGAAGTCTGTGTTAGGAAGATGGATAATCTACATCCGACTGCCCATCTGATTATGTGCATTATTCGGCATGTCATCCCTAGGATAGGAAGTTACGACCGGATTTATCCCATGGTGCAGAAGAATACTTATGCTATTATTAGTGGCATTGCCGTCAATTGGACTCGCACCATTTTGATTCGATTGATCAAGGATTCGCACTCTACAGAGCCACTTTCCATATTTTCACCTATCCACTCTTGTCTTTAGGTAATATGGGTGAACCTCCATGGAGAGGCAACATCAACAGCGCCAGTGGTATGAAATTTAGTGTATAGCCGCCATGTTATGACCATTCAAGGATCATAGCAATGGATTGGGCTCCAGCCGCGGAGCAAGGCATCTCATAGTCTGCAGGTATTATTTTAAGATTTATGGTGTTGTTGTCTTTTCCCTTCAAGCGTTTGTTCTTTTCTTTTAGATTGTTGGGTTGTAAAACTGTTAGTTGTCCCTTGTAAAAGACACGCACGGTATTATGAGTTTATATTCATTTCTGTGTTATTGTTTCTGGATATACAAACTGCTCATATATATATATATATATACATGCATAATAGAGAAGCAATATAAATATGGAAATCTCATAAAGACGCTTAACTAATAGTAAAAGCAATATAAGACTGGAAGTTTAGAATAGTTGGAAATTTTAGCGAAGGACATGATAAAGTTGTTTTGATATTACGGGTCATTTCTTATGTTCCTTAAAAGCTAAATTTTTTGAATAATAGGTGTGTTGACATTTTTAAATAAAATGTCAAGTTTTTGGGTAAAAATTAGTTGTAGAATTTTGAAATTTGGTTTATGCATTTAGCGCATAAACCACTTCCGACTACGCCGAAATTGTGGCTTGATTTATCAAAACTTTTGAGCAAATATTTTGAAATTATTTCCCTTGATTTGAAAAGTTCCATTTCGAAGAAAAAAAGTTTAAAGGGAAGTGAAGTATGAAGTGTTGCTATTTTGGTGGTTCTGTAAGTGGAGTGGAGGGAAGATGGTCTGGTGTTGATAGATGAGGTGGTTGGAGTATGTATGCAAGATGGCAGTGTAATATGTGCAGGCATAGGAAGTGTGAAGGCATGTTGAGAGTAGTGAAGTAATGTTGAAGGAGAATGTAAGTGTGAAGGAAGTTGGATGGTATATGGTGGCAGAGGTATTGAACAGAAAGGAAGCAGCACTGTTTATGGAATGGTGATGAGGTGAAGTGAGGATGGAGGTGCTAGGCAGTGTGATGAAGTGTGATGTTCAGGTAGTGATAGGGAGGTGTGAAGTTGGTTGGAAGCTTGCACAGGTTGGAAGTGTATGTACACAGTGTTTATGGAAATATGTAGTGAGTAGAGGAGGTATGTGTGCACAGGGTTGGTAGTTGTGTGCAATAATGGTTTAAGTGTGGGTTTGTGAAGTGAAGGCAGTGAAGTAGTATTTGTAATTGGTTGGTTTTTGGCGGAGGTGACAGAACAGAAGTGAATGGTTTTAATGAAGTGAGGTTTTAATGAAGGGCGGTGGTAGGATGTTGACAGTTGGTTTGGTGAAGGAATTGCAGTGAGGTTTTAATGAAGTGAGGAATTTCAGTGGGTGATGGGGAAGGCGTTTGATGAATGGAAGAAGTTAGGTGGTGGAAGTGGTGTGATGGAGGTATGTGATATGTTAGAAGTAGGCAAGGGCTGTTGATGTGTGTTCAGTTTGTGCATATGTATGATGTGCACAGGTATGTTGTGAGATGTAAAGAGCATGCAAATGTATGGGAACTGAATGGTGGCAGTGAGTTTGTATGAGGACGTGCGGTAGTTGAGTATGTATGAGGAAGGTGAATGTGCAGGTGAGTTTGTATGAGGATGTAGGAGATGGTCGGAGGGGATAAACGTTGTGCACTGATATTGACAGCGGAGTATGATTGTAGGGAATGATATTGACAGCGGAGATGGTTCGGGCACCGATGTGCACTGGAGGTAGAATGGTGGTATTTGAGTAAGAATAGCCTATTTGTGATAAATAACATAGACTATCAAATTCACTAATAAACTTACATCAACATCTAACTATCCATAAAGCATTAAAAAATCATAATTAGCAAATATGTTGAATCTACATGATTTAAGAGAACTTCATTACCCCTAAATTGAAGGGGTTTAACTTTTCATTTTTATTATCATTTCAACAAATGTAGATTGCAACATATAACAAAAAAGTGCAAGCTAATAAAAATAAAAAGAACTGACTACTTATGTAAAAATAAAACTAAACTAAGTGCATAAATGGAAATCTGATCTACTAACATAAAAGAAAAGAGAGCATGTAAATAAAAATGAGCATAAAATAAAATAAAAGCATGTAAAGAACAAAGAAGAAGAAGAGGCTTAGAAAGCCATTTTATTTTTCATTAATTTTGTGGCTACAACTTGCATAATCTGATAAGGGAATAAAAACTTCATTACATGAATATAAGAGAGTTATTTATACATGACTAAAACCCTAATCCATTTTTAAGGAACTCCCTAAAATGTCCTTGAGGTAGTGTGGCCTCCAAATTATCATTAGCATGAAATTAATTCTCCATTAAATGTGCATGTGCCTTTAATCCCCACTAACATGTGCATTAGCTTTTAATTGTGATCCATTAGTTAGTGGGTAGGTGGGGTCCTCCAAGATTACATGAATTCTTTTATTTCTTCATTTCTTTGGCTTCCAAATCTTGTATATGCATATTTTCATGAAACCACTTCCAAATTGAATCCAAATTCCTACAAAACAAATTAAAATCTGCAAATAATTTTTTTCTAATTAATTCACACACGAAAATTACCATTTTACCCACATGTAGATGCATGAATGATGACTTGAAAGTATTTTTGAAATTTGGTTTTAAACATGTAAAAGCACCCAATTATGACATTTATTTTACTAAAATGAAATTAAGTGCATGAGTAAAAATATACATTTTTACGAGCATATCAAATACCCCCACACTTATCTTTTTATTCGTCCTTGAATAAAGAAAAACTAAGATAAATCCACTTTCGCAAGGAGCACGATTGCATTGAGCGTATTCAACAAGCAGTTAAACCTCTAGGTGTCCCTTGTAGGACGAGTGTTGTCTCGTGAGGGTTTTCAGCGGATACTACCCATAAAATCCAAATGCAACATGAAAAATTTCTAAATGCAAGATTTATTTACCATAAGATATAAATGCAAGTTCTCGAAAATATGAATGCAAAAATTCATATAAGTTCAATTCATAAGATATGAAAATATGAATGAAAAATTCATAAGATATGAATGCAAGTTTTTGAAAATAGTTACAAATGAAGAATTTACTTTTAAATTGACACGAATAAGTTAAATATAAGTTCTAGTCATTATCAAGAAATTTAAGTCCTTTTACTCGTCAAAACTTTCAACAAAAATTAAGTTATCATCACAATTAGACTCTAGTTTGGCTAGTTGTTTCGGTTGATAACATAGTGCAACTATGAAATGATCCTTAGTTGATTTTCAAAGTTTTTCATTCTTTTGAATAACAAGTCGAATCAACTAAGTGAAAATAGTGCTTGGATTTAAATTGCTTGCTCTCTCTATTTTTTGAAAAGTATTAATATTATTATTATTTACACACTTAACTCAGATAAACCGAAGCCAGATATACTGATCATGCACTGCCTTTCGGACTTACGTGAGAAGGGTACAGAGCATGGCTAGTGTACATACTTGTGTATGAACACTTGACTTTAGGTGTTTATTTTATTAAATCTATTTACATACACCTAACTCAAATAAACTGAGGCCAGATATACCGATCATGCACTGCCTTTCGGGCTTACGTGAGAAGGGTACAGAGCATGGCGAATGTACACACTTGCGTATGAACACCAGACTCTAGGTGTTTTTATTTTTGTAAAATATTTTTTCTTTCTTTCTTTCTTTGGTTTTTTTGTTTTTTTTTGAAAAATAAGAGAGAGTATTGCAAAATCATCTTAGCACCACTTAACTTGGAAGATCAAAAATGTTATCGCCTTTACTTTAAATCAAATACTCATTAAACAAAGGTTTCAATTAGGATATACTTCATAATTAACACCTATTAACCTTCCTATATACTAGTTAAACCATCGTTATTTGTAATAAAACTTTATTTTTATTTTTGTTGAGACGAATAAATTTTCAAAAATTTCAATTAATAATCAAAAACCTATACTTATCCTATTATGTTTCTTCAAAAATAAATCAAAATGCTAAAAAGAAAATTTGTTTTGGGACTTCTTTAATGAATTTTGGAAAAAAAATGAAATAAACCATGAAAAATCAAAAATGAACATGAGACTCCCCCCCACTTAATTTTGACTATGTCCCCACAGTCAATGCATGATATAATGAGTGTAACGGAGAAAAATATGTACATATTTACAAAAGAGGGTTAACATTTCTTACTAGACGTAGTATGGCTCATGAATAATCATGAGCTCCTCCTCTTGATTACTTGGCAATTCCAAGTATAGTTTCAAGTGATGACCATTGACTTTGAAAATTGTTCCATCTCTGGGGTTTTGTATTTCTATGGCACCGTGTGGAAAAACAGTACATACGATGTACGTTCATGTCCACTTTGATTTTAATTTTCCAGGGAATAAGTGAAGTATAGAGTCATACAAAAGAACCTTTTGATTTAGCGAAAATG
This sequence comes from Allium fistulosum, assembly GCA_030737815.1. Classification (NCBI taxonomy): domain Eukaryota; kingdom Viridiplantae; phylum Streptophyta; class Magnoliopsida; order Asparagales; family Amaryllidaceae; genus Allium; species Allium fistulosum. The sequence continues at coordinate 1,250,637,333 of CM060905.1, forward strand.
TTTTCCTTTGGATTGACTTGTCATGAAAAACTTTTGTTCTTTCTTTGTAAATTTTTTCGTTTTCATACGCGTCGTTCCTAATCTCTTATAATTCATTGATTTGCAATTTCCTGTTTTCGCCAGCTTTCTCGAGATCAAAATTTATGTTCTTAATTGCCCACAATGCTTTATGTTCAAGTTCAGGGAAAATAGCACGCTTTACCATACACAAGTCTAAAAGGAGACATCCTAATGTTGGTTTTATACGCAGTACGGTAAGCCCAAAGCGCATTCATTAATTTTTGTGACCAATCTTTTTGATTTTTATTTACACTTTTTTCCAAAATTTGTTTGATTTGACGATTTGAAACTTCAACTTGACCACAAGTTTGAGGATGATAAGGTGTAGATAACTTATGGGTAATCGAGTATTTCTTCATTAGAGTTTCAAATGAACGATTACAGAAATGGGTTCCATTATCGCTTATTACTGTGCGAGGTGTTCCAAACCTCGAAAAGATGTTTTCTTTTATGAATTTCACAACAACTTTATGGTCATTTGTTTTACAAGGAATGGCTTCAACCCATTTTGAGACGTAATCAACAACAAGAAGAATGTACAAATTTCCGAAAGAGTTGGAAAAAGGTCCCATAAAGTCAATCCCCCAAACATCAAAGATTTCGATCGTAAGAATGAGGTTCAAAGGCATCATATTTCATTGAGAGATTCTTCCTAATATTTGGCAGCGATCATAAGTTTTACAAAACTCAAATGTATTTTTAAAAAGCGTAGGCCAGTAAAAACCACATTGAAGTACCTTTTCCGTGGTTTTCTTCGGACCAAAGTGACCACCACAAGCTTGGTTGTGGCCAAACGAAAGAACACTTTTGATTTCGCAATCTGGAATGCAACGTCGAATGATTTGGTCGGAAGAGTACTTAAACAAGTAGGGATCATCCCAATAGAAGTACTTGACTTGGGAAAGAAATTTATATTTATCTTGTTTCAACCAGAATGAAGGAGTTTACTTAGTGATAAGATAGTTCACTATGTCGGAATACCATGGATCGACGGAAACAGAAAGAAGTTGTTCATCGGGAAATTTCTCGTTGATTAGTAAAGAAGATGGTGCGCTTAGAAGACGTGATAGATGATCAACAATGATGTTGTCAGATCCTTTTTTGTCTTTGATCGTAAGGTCAAATTCTTAGAGTAAAAGGATCCAACGGATCAAACTAGACTTAGCATCCTTTTTAGCGAAAAGGTATCTAAGAGCGGAGTGGTCAGTGTAAACAGTAATGTGAGAGCCAATCAAATAAGGTCGAAACTTTTCGAGTGCAAAGACTACTGCTAGAAGCTCTTTTTCAGTGGTCGTGTAATTGAGTTGGGCACCGTTTAGAGTCATGCTAACGTAGTAGATGACGTGAAGAATTTTGTTGATGCATTGTCCTAAGACAGCACCAACCACGAAGTTAGAAGCGTCACACATTATTTCAAACGGAAGATCCCAATTAGGTGAGCAAATGATGGAGTGGAAATGAGTTCGTTTTTGAGACGTTCGAAAGCAGAAACAAAATCAGAATTAAAGTCAAATGGAATGTCTTTTCTAAGAAGAGTCGTAAGAGGTCGAGAAATTTTACTGAAGTCTTTCACAAAGCGTCGATAGAAACCAATGTGTCGAAGAAATGAACGAATGTCCTTAACAGATTTGGGAATGGGTAGATTAGTAATTACATCAACTTTCGCTTTATCTACCTCGATGCCTTTGTTTGAAATGACATGCCCAAGGACAATGCCATGTTTGACCATGAAATGAGACCTTTCCTAGTTTAATGTTAAGTGTTTGTCCTTGCATCGTTTAAAAACCAACTCAAGATGGTGTAAGCACTTGGAAAAAGAGTTTCCAAAGATAGAAAAATCATCCAAAAACACTTCAGGAAAACGTTCGATCATATTGGAAAAGATGCTGACCATGCATCTTTGAAAAGTAGCAGGAGCGTTGCAAAGGCCAAATGGCATACGTCGATACGCAAAAGTGCCAAAGGGACACGTGAAAGTCGTTTTCTCTTGATCTTCGGGAACGATTGGAATTTGGTTATAACCGGAATAACCATCAAAAATCAATAGAATTCATGGCCAACTAAATGTTCAAGCATTTGGTCGATGAAAGGAAGAGAAATGTGATCTTTACATGTTGCAACATTTAGTTTTCGATAATCAATGCAAACATGCCAGCCCGTTTGAGTACGAGTTGGAATGAGTTCATTAGAGTCGTTCTTGATAACGGTAAGTCCAGACTTTTTTGGCATGACTTGAATTGGGCTAACCCACGAACTATTAGAGATTGGGTTTATGATTCCGTTATCGAGGAGTTTAAAAATTTCGTCTCGAACTGCATCCTTCATTTTTGGGTTAAGCCTTCATTCGCTACACGAACAGGCTTGGCATCGTCAACTAAATGGATACGATGTTGAACGAGAGCGGGACTAATTCCCTTTATATCGGTGATTGACCATCCAATTGCTTCTTTGTTTTTCGATAGAATTGAAAGTAAGGAAGTTTCTTGATCAAGAGAGAGAGAGTTGAAGAGATTATGACAGGAAACATTTCATTGTCACCTAAGTATGCGTACTTAAGGTGATTCGGAAGGGGTTTGAGGTCTAACCTCAGGGGTTGCTCAATCAACGGGTTAGGTGGAAGTTCTGACTCAATGGTGAGGGTTTCAAATGGAAGCGCAATTTCGATTTCGTTAGGTTTGTCTTGAAACAGTTGTTCGCATTCAGTCTCACGTTCGTTGTTAAGGTCAACTGTTTCATTATCGAATTTTTTTGAATGAAGCTAGCTTCCAACGTTTGGTCACGTGGTTCATTCGATTGATTTTCAAGATTGAAAATGTTAAGATCCAAAGTATGTTTCCAAATGAAATTTTCATCGAACCGTTTCGATAATTGATGAGAGAATTTGAAGTAGCCATGAAAGGTCGGCCTAAAATCAATGGAATTTGACTTATTGGATTATTCACAAGTTTATTCTCCAAAATAATGATATCGGTGGGGAATATTAATTGACCGAATTTGATGAGTACGTCCTTGATTTCTCCCATGGGTTTCTTTATCGAAGGATCGACAAATTGAAGAGTTACTTTCATCGGTTTTCATTCACCTAAGCCAAGTTGTTGGTAAACTGAATAAGGAATCAAATTGACACTCGCACCCAAATCGAGCAAGCATTTGTTAATTGTTTGGTCTCCTATCAAGCACGAGATGGTCGGACATCCAGGATCATTGTATTTAACAGGAATTGATTGGGACAAAACTTCGTTAAGTCCGGTAGCTAAGAAAACTTTCTTAGGTACATGAGTGTGTCGTTTTTGGGTACACAAGTCCTTGAGAAACTTAGCGTAAGTTGGGACTTGCTCAACAATATCAAGAAGCGGGATTTTAACTTTGAACTGTTTAAAAATTTCCAACATCCTTTCCATTTAGTCAGAATTTTTCTTGGGTCGAAGGCGATGTGGAAATGGAACACAATACTCAGTAGATAGGTCTACTTGAGTAGAAGAAGAATTTGGAGTGGAATTTGATTCAATATTTGCCTCAACGTTTTGTTCATATTCACTTGTTTTTGAAGTGTCGGGAGGATTTTTCAGTAAATCGTTTGGGTTAACAACTTGATTATCGATTCAAATTCATTTGTGTTACGTTGCTATCTTGAAAAACATGAGCTTGATTCGAATTCGTGTTTTGATTTTTGGGATTTGGAACTGGTTGACTTGGGAATGTGCCTCGCTCACGTTCACTTACAGACGTGGCTAATTGACTCATTGCATTTCAAGTTTAGCAATATATTGACTCGTATTCTGCATGTACGAGGTTAACAAATTTTGCGAATTACTGTTTGATTGGAGGCTTTGAGTGGTTGCTTTAGCCAAGTTTCAATACTTTTTTCAAGTGAACTCAATCGTTTATCGTCTTGGAGGGAAAAAGATTGTTGCGGTTGATTTTGAGATGGACCCGTACAATTTTATTGAAAATGATTGGGTTTAAAGGGAGGTTTCAAAGCATTGTTCGGAAATGCTTGAAAATTTGGATTAACCAAATTCGTGTTGGAATCATTTTGGTTCCAAAAAAGTTCAGATGATTTCTCCAACCAGAATTATACGTTGGAGAAAACAGGTCATTCTTAACCTTATTGAAAGCATTGACTTGTTCTATCGAATTAGGGCACTGATCGGCTATGTGATTCGGATCGTTGCATTTATAACACATTGGTTGGGAAGCTTGGTTCATTTGGTTGGATGAGAAAACGTTGTTGAATTTATTAATCATTGCATCGATTTTAGCTTCCAAAGCCAAAGATGATCTTACCGAGTGTGCACTCGATCATGAGTAAATTGATTTTTTGTTAGAACGTTCCTATCGGGATGATTTTTCGGCCAAGTTTTCAAGGAATTGCCAAGCATCGTCGTGACGTTAGGCAAGAAAATTGCCTTGGCACATCGATTCAAGCATGGTTCGTGAACTATTTTCAAGTCCATCATATAAGATTTGGCAAAGGGTACATTTTCCGAAATTATGGTGTGGACATTTTATCAAAAGCTCTTTAAATCTTTCAAAATATTTTCCGAATGGTTCACCCCTAAATTGATGAAAATTCACAATTTCGTTTCAGATTTTAGTTGTTTTTTCCAAGGGGTAGAATTTTTTTAAGAGAACTTTAACGAATTCTTCCCAAGTTTGATCGAGTTTGAAGGTAAGCTGTACAACCATTTTTCAGCGTAATCAGTAAGGGCGAAGAGAATTAATCGAAGTTGATTCTGTCATTACAGTTGTTGGAGTTTAATGGTTACACAAACTTGTTCGAATTTCGTTAAGAAAATGTACGGGTCATCTATTCAAAATTGCCAAATTTTGGAAACGTGGGAATGTGATTGGAATGAATTTCAAAATGATTATATGTTGCGGAAGGTAACGTGATACAAGAAGGAATAGAAACTCTATCGGGAAAGATTTTATCCATGAGAGTTCGCGGGGCATTTTCATTTGTCATTGCTGGAGGATCGTTTGTCCGAGTTAAACGATTAGTTGTTGTGTCATGAGTCCAACGATTTATTGTTGTGTCACGAGTCCAAGTACTCATGCACAGAAAAAGTCAAGGAGAGAAAGAAGTGAGAATTGAGTTAAGAGAAAGAAACAAGGTTTGGAAAACGAAGTAAAAAAATTGTTTTTTTATATGTTTTTTAGAAAGGCCAAATATTTACCAAAAATGATTTATTTTTCAAAAGGGAGATTTGATTTTTGTTTTGTTTTTTCCTTTTTGGATTTTTGATTTTCTATTTTTTTTATGTTTTTGTTTTTTCTTTTAGTTTTTTAAAAGATTTTTTTTTTTGATTTTTGTTTTTCTGAAAAAAACTAACTTAAATAAAATGATGTTTTGTTTTTTTATAGAGGAAAAGATTTAAAAAGTAGGTTAGGTAATTTTTTTAGTTTAGGTGTTTGTTGTTGTTTTTAATATGCATGAACTAACGCAACTAAATGAATGCAAGGTCTTAATTACAAATTTTATGTCCTTAGTAGCTCCTAAGTCCTAACCCAAAATTGTATAATCACACTTTGTCTTAATCCAACAAGATAGTTCTTAGCCAGGTAACGGATAGGAGCTATCGGTGCACAACGAATCACCTTAACAATGCAGCCGAAGGTTTAAGTATCTTCAGAGAAACAATCACTATAATATTTACGAATCACAGTAATATTTATTTATGGTTATTACTCTACCGTAGCCTAGACACCAAGAATATAAATTGCCGAAAGAAGACAACTTGTCAAGATACAATTAAGCCCTAGGTTGGCTCATGGCTCCCTTAACTCCAAAATCTAACCGTTATTATTTGTCAGATTGTACCATGAAATGCAATTTGTAGGCCAAGGAAGGTGTGACGAAATCCCCCACCTTATGTGGATTTGTGTTTTGCCCTTAGAAAGTAAAAATAAGATGAGATGAGTGTAAAATTGAAATTGAACATGTATTAACAATGCAACTACAAATGATATTTTGTTTTTGAAATTTTTTAAAATGCCAGCATCCTACAATGCAAAGAAACTAAAACAAGAGATAAGGGCACGATACCAGAGCGTGCAGAATTATTAGCAACTTATTTTTTAGCAGCGATGTTTTTTATAAGAAAGCAAGCGGTGCAGTTATTTAGCAAGCAGTTCTTTCCTTCTGAATTTTTGCTTTTGCAACCGGAAGAAATTAACAAACTAAATGCTTAACAAACAAAACAAACGATTAAGTAAATAAATTCAAAATAAAACAAGTGAATCAAAACACTAAAACAAATTCAACTCAAACAATCAAACAAGCTATGCTAAACAAAACAAAACAAATAATAACTCAGGCCCACAAACAAGCTAAAGCCCAATTATTTTACTTTTCTTTAGTTAGACACTAAAACAAATATCCCTTCTCTCTGTTAAACAGAAAACAAAAACAGAAAAGAGAAAAAAACAATTCCCAAATTCAAAACCCGCATCAGATTATTTTACTTCTCTCTGTTAATCTCGCATTAAATTCAAAACCGAATATCAAAACCAATTCCCAAATTCTAAAAACTCGTTCGCGTTTGATAATTAAGCTTAGGCGATTGGCTGGTGTAGATCGTGCTCGAAGCTTGGGTTGCTCGCAATTGCAGTTTTTAGTGAAATTATAGAATTTTTGGATAGAGCTAAGGCCGTGATTGGCTGAGGTGGGTTTTGATGTCCAGGCGTTCAAACTTGTTTTGGTGATTGAAGGAGTCGGAATTAAGGAAGTTTCTGGTTGCGTGGCAGTGAGGTGCGGCGACAAGGCAGTGAGGTAGATGGTGAGATGGTTTCTGATTGTAGTAGTCAGAGAAGGGTGGTTTATGGATGTTTTGGGTAGTGTTGTGAGGCAGTAAGGTAGGGGGAAAGATGTAAGGCAGTTTTGATGGGGGAGTTTGAGTTAAAGAGGATGTTTGTGGTCTGTATGGATGAGGCAATAGCAGTGGATGATGCAGCAGTTGACAGCAGTGACGAGGTTGTGCAGCAGTTGGTTTTGATCAGTGAAGCAATGAGCAGTAAGAAGGGAAGTGAAGTATGAAGTGTGGCTATTCTGGTGGTTCTGTAAGTGGAGTGGAGGGAAGATGGGCTGGTGTTGACAGATGAGGGGGTTGGAGTATGTATGCAAGATGGCAGTGTTATATGTGCAGGCAGAGGAAGTGTGAAGGCATGTTGACAGTAATGAAGTAATGTTGAAGGAGAATGTAGTGTGAAGGAAGTTGGATGGTATATGGTGGCTGGGGTATTGAACAGAAAGGAAGCAGCACTGTTTATGGAATGGTGATGAGGTGAAGTGAGGATGGAGGTGCTAGGCAGTGTGATGTTCGGGTAATGACAGGGAGGTGTGAAGTTGGTTGGAAGTTTGCACAGGTTGGAAGTGTATGTACATAGTGTTTATGGAAATATACAGTGAGTAGAGGAGGTATGTGTGCACAGGGTTGGTAGTTGTGTGCAATAATGGTTTAAGTGTGGGTTTGTGAAGTGAAGGCAGTGAAGTAGTATTTGTAATTGGTTGGGTTTGGTGGAGGTGACAGAACAGAAGTGATAGAAGTGAATGGTTTTAATAAAGTGAGGTTTTAATGAAGGGTGGTGGTAGGATGTTGCCAGTTGGTTTGGTGAAGGAATTACAGTGAGGTTTTAATAAAGTGAGGAGTTGTAGTGTGGTGATGGTGGAGGAGTTTGATGAATGGTAGAAGTTAGGTGGTGGAAGTGGTGTGATGGAGGTATGTGATATGTTGGAAGTAGGCAAGGGCTGTTGATGTGTGTTCAGTTTGTGCAACTGTATGATGTGCACAGGGATGTTGTGAGATGTATGGAGCACGCAAATGTATGGGGACTGAATAGTGGCAGTGAGTTTGTATGAGGACATGCGGTATGTTAAGTATGTATGAGGAAGGTGAATGTGCAGGTGAGTTTGTATGAGGATGTTGGAGATGGTCAGAGGGGATGAACGTTGTGCACTGATATTGACAGTGGAGTATGATTGTAGGGAATGATATTGACAGCGGAGATGGTTCGGGCACCGATGTGCACTGGTGGTATTTGATGTTTTGTTAGCTGGGGCAGAAGTGGTTGTTGTGGTTGTGGTGACTAAGAATGTAACTTGTAAAAAAAAACTGAAATGCAAATCAAAACAACAATGTAATAGCAGTGAAAATGTAATAAACTTGAAATGGAATTTTTTTTCCTATTTGAAATGAAATTGTGTATATTTTTTTTAGAAATGCAAATGCAAATAGAAACACAGCAAGCACACAATTCAAATGAAAGCACATCAAACAACAAATACACAACACATTCTATTTTTTTTCTTCTAAAAAGTGCAATTCAATATACAAAATTAACACACAATAAAATCAAACAAAAATAATTTGAAGAATAGAACTAAAATCAAATTGCAATTTCCCGGCAACGGCGTCAAAAACTTGTTTGATAACGGCGGAAATTTCTATCGATTAGAAAACCATCGTTAAAAAAATATAATCGTTAAAATAACCGCAAGAGCACGGCGTATAATTGTAGTACATATGCGAGTACGAGTCGATCCACAGGAAAATGAATTCATTTTAAATTCTACTCAATCAAATTAACCCAAGTTTACAAGTTTGTTTTAAATTAAGAAAAACAGCAAAAATTAAACTAAAACAAAAGTGAATAAAAATACGAGATTAAGGGACAATTTAGAGGAAAATCCACTCTTATGCTCTTACATAAATCAACACAAAATCAGTCTATGATCTCTAATTTTAATCTTGTAGTATTAGTGATGTATTTGTCATAAGTATGATCTGTTTGTGTTATTAATTAACACAACTTAAACCATCAAACTTTAATACGACACTAAAACCACTTTGTTAAATGTCATTAAAGTGAATATGAAACTAAAACAAAATCTATTTTAAGCATGATCTATTTACTATTTTTGATTAGTAACATAGATTATCAAATTTTGATTCTATTTTAATTCCATTATCAAAATCAATTAGCAAGATGTGAATGTAAATTGTGTTTATATTTAAGTAAGAATAGCCTATTTGTGATAAATAACATAGACTATCAAATTCACTAATAAACTTACATCAACATCTAACTATCCATAAAGCATAAAAAGAGATCATAAATTAGCAAATATGTTGAATCTACATAATTTAAGAGAGCTTCATTACCCCTAAATTGAAGGGGTTTAGCTTCTCATTTTTGTTATCATTTCAACACATGTAGATTGCAACATATAAAAAAAACGTGCAAGCTAATTAAAATAAAAAGAATTGACTACTTACATAAAAATAAAACTAAACTAAGTGCATAAATGGAAAAGTGATCTACTAACACAAAAGGAAAGAGATCATGTACATAAAAATGGGCATAAAATAAAGTAAAAGCATGTAAAGAACAAAGAAGTAGAAGAGGCTTAGGAAGCCATTTTATTTCTCATTAATTTTATGGCTACAACTTGCATAATATGATAAGGGAATAAAAACTTCATTACACGAACATAAGAGGGTTATTTATACATGACTAAAACCCTAGTTCATTTTTAAGGAACTCCCTAAAATGTCCTTGAGGTAGTGTGGCCTCCAAGTTGTCATTACAATGAAATTAATCCTCCATTAAATGTGCATATGCCTTTAATCCCACTAACATATGTTTTAGCTTTTAATTGTGATCCATTGGTTAGTGGGTAGGTGGGGTCCTCCATGATTGCATGAATTCTTTTATTTCTTCATTTCTTTGGCTTCCAACTCTTGTATATGCATATTTCCATGAAGCCACTTCCAAGTTGAATTCAAATTCCTACAAAACAAATTAAAATGTGCAAGTAATTTTTTTCAAATTAATCCACACACGAAAATTACAGTTTTGCCCCCATGTAGATGCATGAATGATGACTTGAAAGCATTTTTGAAATTTGGTTTTAAACATGTAAAAGCACCCAATTATGAATTTATTTTACTAAAATGAGATTATGTGTGAGTAAAAATTTACATTTTTACGTGCACATCAACATGCTAGGTGCAGGGAAGGCAAATAGAGTTAGAATTTGCGAATTTAGCGGTGCATTAGGGTCGACAACGAGGTAAATGCAGACGATAATAAGGGAAAAATTATTTTAGCCTTGAAATTTCTATTTTCATACCTTTTTGCTGACACACGAAAGTCTATTTTTGGACTCAATTCTGTTTTAGAGCTGAAAATAAGCCTCTTTATGTGTTTTGTGCATGGAATATTTGGAGTAAATCAGGGGAGGCAAAGAAATTTCCATTATACTACAGGAATATGAAGATTATAGTTTGGTAAGAATGTTAAATTCTCCGCCTAAATTCCTTTTTCGAGCATAGAAGTAAACTTTAGGAAGTGATTTTTTGTTGTGTTTGATTATTGAATGATAGGAAGTGGATGCAAATTGGTTGCTTCATACTTCTGTTTGTAGGAGTATGGTGGTTTTTGATGAATTTGTTTCTCTCAAAAAACTGCATATATAAAGAACTACCAGTATATATGTAGGTTTTTTGCATCATATTTTTAAAATGTTTTCAATAGAAATGCATTTATATATGAGGATCTGATTTAGAACCATTCTACATACTTATTTTCTATGTGGTGATAAAGTAATACATTATGCACGTTTGGTTGCAAAAATCGATTGTATACTCATTGGTTGTGTAGTTTAGGATAATTAGAAGCTAAAATCATGGCTTAGTCATCGGTGAAATTTTGGGGACGAAATTCTTTTTAAGGGGAGAAGAATGTAACATCCTGTAATTTGGCGTTAGTTATTTAATTAATTAGTTAGTTAATTAATAAGACTCCGAAAGTGGAATTTGTGCAAACGACAGAATTTGTGCAAACATTAGTTATTTAATCAGTTAGTTAATAAATAATAATTATTACTTCAAAACATTATAAATATAATAGTTAGAAATTCCAAACATATTAATAAAACAATAACAATTAATCTTCAACCAGTATTATAATAAATAATAATTTACCTCCAAAACATTATTCATAAATATTAATTATAAATTTTCAAACCATCATTATTTAAATAATAATTAAAATCCTCAAACATTTTAAATAAAATAATTAATAATTTATCTTTAAACAATATTAATTATATAAATAAATAACTTTTCACCATATTAAAATATTGATACATAACTTTTAATCAATATTAAGTATAAATAAACAACTTTTAAAATATTATCAAACAATACTTAAATAATTTTTAAAACATTTCTAAATGATTTAGCAAAGACAAATAAAAAGAGTTGGGTTAAAATAGAGAATTTCAAATTTTCTTAAAAATATTCCAAAAAACCAAAGGTTAGATTTAAAAATAATTCTTCGAATCAAAAATCTATTTCAAACAAAAATCGGAAATTAATAGTATTTTAAAATACTAAATTGAAGCCAACAGCCACCATATCACTTAACAAAATGTTGATATTGATTTTTTTTTATCGCTACAGAGGTTAAGTTTTCACCTTATGGTAATATCATATCTCATAGGCCAAACAATCAGTTTTGATATTTCAATAATTCGTATAACAAGAGTATTATTGAAAATAAATCAACAAGGGGGAGAAATCCCTTTGGATCCCTCTACAAATTTCCTGTACATCACTTGAGTCCCTATAATTTATTTCATATATTAACCGTTCTAAAAACGAAAATTTACCAAAATCAAACAATCAACCAATACAGCATCCAAGCAAACAATCAACAACTTTTATCTACTATAAAACATTACTGGTTAACCAAAAAGGCGAGTAAAACACATCGAAATTCCAGTTATCGCTGAAACGTTCTAATTCCGTTTAAAATTGAACAGCGTTCGATTTATAGCTGACTACAAGCTCCAAATATCATGAATCCAATTCTTAAGTGTAGCCATCGTCATTACAAATCCAACGCGACTGATCGCGTTCGATTGGACCTTATATGAGAAAGTTATTTAGTTTACAAGATTTTCAATGTAAATAATATAATTAAATTACTAATGGCATCGTTAATTCTTAATTGCCTAGCTTAACTAACCCTAATTAAGCACTAACCCCCCCGAAACCCATAACTTGACTTCGCCTTCAACCGTTCGCCGCTGCTACCTCAGCCCTCTAGTTGTTGCGACCTCGCCATAGCTAGCCCCGACCATGATGAACCTATCGCCACCAGCCCCATCCCTTAACATCTCCTCGAACCTAAAATGTGAAACGCCATCGATCTCGAACCACCGTCGCCTTGCATCGATCTAGAACGATCCAACCGTCCACCATCTTCAACATGCCGTGCCACACAATTTTGCAGTTGACAACTTCACCTGAAAACGTCATTAGTCGCTCCGATGAGCTATAGCCATTGGATGATGAGAAATTTAAAACAGCGACTAGGGTTAACGATTAAGTGTTTGGGCAAAATGAATGGGGTATGGTCCTATATATAGGCAAATATCCAACACTATTCATGCCTCTAAACACACGAACTCCAACGAGGCGTGCTCACTGGCGTTCCTAGCAAAATACCCCTATTTCCAACTCAATGGAACTATTATTGAGACCCAATTCTATCATATACAGAAGCTAGCTTTAAAATCAAATTATATTATAATTTATTCCTGAAATTAATCGCTACGCGTTTCGGATTCACACGACCACACAGTACATCCGATCATCACGAAACTCGTTAGCGTACAACAATTTATTATTCTGGATCTAATAGCACTACTTTCATCAAAATCCAAGACAATGCTCCGAAATGATATCTTAAAGAATTTTCAAATTATTTATTTGAACCATTTATTTTCTGAAATTAAACTTTCAAAAGGGGTTAAATATAACTATTCAATCCATTGGATAATTAAAAATCCAAATATTTAAATAACTATTCAAATATTTATTCACAATTCAAAGATGCTAAATAATCTCTAATTTAATTCAAGTTTTCAAGCTTTTAAACCAATATTTCAATAATTAAAATAAATTAAATATTCAAAATCAAATGACTGAAATTTCAGGTCGTTACATTTGGGGTCTTAAGCAACTGTAAGGTCCTCCTCTTTCCTAAAAAAAGAAGTATTAAGTAGCTTAATGAGATTTCCAAGCGATGACGGGTAGATAGTACCATTAAGGAGCACGCTTCTAGAAACAGGTCTTAAATGATGGGGTCTACCTTAATTAAGGTCTTAAATGACCAGAGTCCGCCTATTTTCCACTTGGAAGTATTAAGTTGCTTGGGTACAGTCTCTCACATTGCTAAGGCCATAATAAAAATAGTACCATTTAGAAGCACGCTTTGCGGATAGGTCTTAAATGACGGGGTTTGCCTTAATTAAGGTCTTAAACGACCAAAGTCTGCCTATTTTCCAATAAAATACATTAAGTGGCTTGGGTATTGTTTATTACATGGCTACAATTTTATCGACGATAGATGCGGTAATAGTTGGACATTAAATGTCGGAAGCCTTAAATAGTGGTTAGAGGTCTTGTAGCTAGGACCCACTAACCATTGTCAACATTGTTAGGAAACCACCTTGAGAATAGGTCTTAAATGATGGGGTCTATCTTGATTAAGGTCTTAAATGGTAGAGTCTACTTATTTCTCCTTTTAAAAGTATTATAAAAGTCCGCTTCATATTTAGAAGTATTAAGTGGCAAATGGATTTGAAAGTATTGGATGGTTGATATGGCTTCATTAGTATTTTGTACCTTGGGAAGGGGTAAGTATATAATCATGTGTGCAAAGCAAGGTTAGATTAGAATTGTTACCTTAATGAAATGTATGAGTGGTAGGCCACCATCTTTCAGTAAAGGCTTCTACAATAGAACGATCGACATGTGCAAATGTTGGTAACTGTATAAAATCACCTAAAGATAATGCATATAGCCTAGTCATAAACAGCTCAGGTAATGTGTGAAAGTACTCAGTAATTCATCTATGCTAATTACCATACATAACTATATGATCGGTCTATATAAGTAATTATTTAGCGTTAATGGTAAACTAAGCAAACCGATAAACATTTATAGTTTGTGATGGGCATGTTTATCTAACAATTATTTATTAAAAATATAATTGTGGCGTCGCTAATGCTGCACTGAATCGATGTGTCCTTGTCCGGGGCAGCTCGTGCAAGTATTGTAGGTCATCAGCGATCATAGCAGCATCTAGAATGATATGAGCAGTAGCAACATTGACATCGGTTGTGTAACGGACGGTCCGTTTAGCAATTCTGACGGGTTGTGGCGGCATTTCTGCATCTCGATGAATAAAAAAGAAAAATGAAAAAGTGATGTTGAAGGATAAACGTGAGGTAAAAGTAGAAATAACGCTTGATATATAGCTTAGGTGCTTGTCTAACAAACTCCTAAAGTTTAGGCGCTTGTTGAACAAGCGTCTAAGCCATTCCCAAACATAGACGCTTGTTTAACAAGCGCTAGGTCTTTAGATGCTTGTCAAACAAGCGTCTAATTTGGTATTTTGTTGGAAAATACGTGTGGTTACATTTTGTAATCGATGCAAATGTAATTTTTGCACTCCAAATCGTTGGAGATGCTCTAAATATCTGAAAAACACTTCTCAAAAACAAGTTTCACTAAGCATATCTGTCAAAATTTCCATCGAAAATGTATATTTTAAAGTATATTTACATCTAGCAAATATTTGCATTACACACTACAAATATTTATAGTTAAAAAGCACATATTTATAAAATAAATATTTGCAATATGGACTGTAAAAATTTAATGTGTAGAATGCACATTCTTGCCGTGTGAACCGTAAATTTTCAGTTTACAAAAATGTACAATTAAAACTACAAAATATTTGCAGCAAATGTTTGCCAAATAGAATGCAAATATTTGGATTTCTAACTACAAATATGTGCCATTTAAAATACACATGTTCACTGGAAATTTTGACAATGGTGTTTTGTAAAATTTGAAACTTTTAAAGAGTGTTTGAAAAAAGTTACATGAAAATACTAACATATGAAGATATATGAGAGCAATTTTTACATAACGAACCATTATATATTCAACATATGGTAGATCCAGTACCATGTGCGACAGACATGTATGCATAATAAACTAATGCAGCAATCCAAGTAGGCAAATAAGAGTTATAATATCTCTCACATACGGTGCAAGTTCAAAAACTTCAACTATGAGTCTTATAATGCTCAAAGCATGTAATCCATACCTAGACATTGGGCTTCCCAATCCTAAAAATAAAATTTACTTTTCTTTACAAATTAATTTTGATGCAAAAAGTATAACACTGCAAAAGTATAACCTTGGTCATATTCACTATTTTTGTACAAAGTTTCCTTTTAAATATCGAGATAATGAAGATTCATGGGAAACAATGAGAAAGCAAGCATCGAAACCACACCACACAGTTCACGTATATTTACAGCATTTTCGAGCATGCGACTATTATTTGTTTACGGTTATATTCATTTTTATATATCATTTGGTTTTTCAAAACGTTTCCCTGGATCCAAGGGCATGTGGGCTTCCCCCGTCCCATCCTTACATGTACATTGTTTTATAAATGCAAAAGGAAAAGATAATAATGTATGTTCCAACTAATACACCCAACCATTTAGGTTAGTTCCAAGTTTTGGGCTGCTCTAGACGGGTGCAAACCATATTGTTTTCTACCATAAAAAGAAAAACAATAATATTATGATACCATTAATATGAATATATTTTCACCGGGATCATTTACATAACGGGACACACTCAAAATACATAATAGATAAAAACAAAAGTAAACATGTTATGATAAATTAACATAACAAAACACAACTTCTAGAGTATCCACAAGCAATTCTTCAATTGTATCATCTTATTTTAAGATATTCAAATATTATTAATATCATCACTAATCTGCTTGATATTCCTTACGATATAGCAATTGCATGCAAAGCAAGGTTGTTATCAACTACAACATATAAAAGCCCTTTTGACTGAAGCAACCCTGTTCGCTATGGATAGGGTTATGCAACCAAAATATTTAAAGATTCAATCACAACACTGTAAACCTTGAAAATTCAAGAATGCTAATTGATTTTGTTACTTATGATGATTAAATTCTTATCAATTATCTAAATTCAAGGAATAATGCTTTCTACTAATACCATTTACTCGATTACATTTCAAGATACTTTCTAGATTTATGCATTGCTTCTTCATTTTTTTTATCTTCAATATTCCGAACTTTGCATTTAGTAAAAACCTAGAAATCCCTACATAAAGCTTATGTAAGCGATTTATTGGTTATATGAAGACGATAGTAATGCTAATATTATCTTCTAAATATTGACCTTTCAGGTGCATGAACTCCATATCCTCATCAAATCACTCATGGTTACGAACAACTCTTTTTTTAACAAATTTTCTTCAGTGCCAACTTAATTAGCAAGTTCTACGACTTCGATTTTCATGTTTTCAAATCATCCTTATCAAAGAAAATTCAAAAATACTATATGTTCCTTTATTTTAGTAATCACAGCTTCAATATTCGTTTCCTCAAGTAGATTTTTGTAACCCGGTTAATATTATTCAGTATTTCTAGTTTCAATTATAATGTATCTTAACTTTGAAGGTTAAGTTCTTATCCTTTCGCACTTTCTACGATACATTCCCATAATGTTGTCGACGATGGTTTTAATGTAACAACCCATCATTCATAACTCTAGAGATCGTTGCGTAAATAGGCATCCAACCTATGAAAGCTATATATAGAATGTCGAAATGGTATATAGTAATAATGTACTATCTACGCCAATCTAAGCATGGTATACCTCACAACATAAGAAATATGGTGTAATATAGATACATGTGCTTGATAGAAAATATTATATTTGAGACAAAGTACTACAACAATGATCTCGAATCCAAATTTTAGTGCGTACATTTCTAAATATTCAATGACCGAGTCATACATCTAATCTCCATATAAATGTCTCAGTACAATTTGATAAGTCTAACATGTACTAATAACAAGGTAACTAGATAACAAATGTTGATAGTAATAGTGCTAGAAACTCTAGTACTCTCTATTACTAGCCAATGTTGGATTGGGTGCATTGACAACGAGATAAAATGGATGAATTTAAAAAGAATTCATTTTATTGATTTTGCATTGAATCTTTATTTTGTGTTTAAATGAATAAATTGTTTTCACTAAATCATATTTAGTCAATATTAATAAAAGGGATAATTTCTATTTTATTTTTTTAACTTTTTATTTATTAAAATATATATTATAAGTTAGATTTTTTTTAGTTAATTCAAATTTAATTTACTGTTTAGTTTGTTGCAATGTATTTAATTAATGGTAATCACATTCACAACGCAATATCAAATATGTTATAAATTAACCTAAGACATTTATAGGATTCACAACATAGAGTGTGGAGTTTGTGTATCTGTATGTGTGTGTATGTTTGTGTATGTATGTATATTCGTTGTGATTTATGGTCATACTCTATAAATTGTTGAAACTGGGCCAGCTCGCAGCGGAAGTTGTGAGTGAATTTCAAAATAAATTCCCTTGCTAGATCTATATTGGACCTGTGAAGTCTAATTTATTTAGAACATTTTTAAATTTTATTTAAATACTATTATTTTATTTAAATTTATAAATTATATACAATTTTATTTAATTTATATACAATTAAATATAAAAGTACATATATGTATCATATACATAAATGTATGTGTGTGCATGTGTAGATAATAATTCACGCAAGATATGACATGCCCGTATATAAATGTTGGGATTTACATCGCAACAGACATGCTAGCTCACCATATATGTAATAAATGTTGTCCAAATATATCTATGTATGTAAACTTGTTATTTATATAAATATTAAAAACTAGGTGTGTATATATAACTTATATGTAAAAATATTAACATTTTTATCTATATACTATTGCATTAAATATTAAATAAATATTATATATATATAGGCACAAACATAATATAATTTCTTCTAAACCTTTTACACATATACATATACATGTATGAATCGCAGTAACAAAATTATTATATATATATACATATAAGTATATTTATAATATCTAAATATGTATATGTTGATATATATTATGTTAATCATGTATTAATATATATATATATATATATATATAAACCTTTCAAGATCGAATGCACATCACAAAAAATTAATTTATATTTTATTGCATTAATATATATATATATATATATATAAATCAATTATTTGAAATACAATAAAATAATAATAAAAAATATTTTAAATTTTACAAATTTTTTCCTGAATTTTCTTTGTCAAAATAATATTTTTAATTAATTAATTAATTTCGACCATTTATTTTGAAAATGTAGAAAATGATTTTTAAATTCTGATTTTCTTGCTAGGAGTTTATATGATGATAAAATAAATTTATAAAATTTAAAATTTAATATTTGAAACATATTTTGTTTTATTTGATTTATTTAATTAGTATAATGATTTAAATAGTATTAAATAATGATAAATAAATATTAAAATATAAGTTTTAGCCATCGAAAAATATAATATATGTAGATATGTATTTATAAAATATAAATTAAACTATTAACATGGTATGATGATATAATTAAATGCAAGTCATATAATTAAAATTAGGTAGTATATTAATACATACATACATACATACATACATACATACATATATATATATATTAATAAAACGATAATAATTAAGCTAAAATTTATTTGGTTGCGCACTTCAGATCTATATATAATAATGTGTTTTCTTAATAAATTAAAATATACATTTAACCAATCTAATATGTGACAACATTGATGATACATATAAGAATCTCACCTAACTAGCAATATAATAATGATATATACACACACACACATAGAGTGTGTGTGTATGAGTAATGTAATATTATCTAGAAATTATAAATCATACAGTACATTAAATACATACCTAATACTAATACCCTAGAGCACCCCTTGTAAAGATGAATTCTCCCTCCTTGGAAATTTTCTTAATTCAGCAGATTGCTAATCCTTGAATCTTAGCTTTTAGTAATCCAATAGTTGTCGCCTTTTGAATTGATTTGAGATGACTTTGTTAGAGCTCCTTGTTGATGAGGTCGGCCAACAATGATAGGGAAATGGCAGCCAAAAAAATCCTTTATGCACTAGGGTTAGGGGTCCTTTTACTATGGAAGAAATAGAGAGAAATATGGATCACATCTCATACCATTTCTCATCAAATCTCAACCATCCATCTCCAAACCTCTCTAGCCTTGTTATCCACTTCCTATAAGCCCTATTGCTGTCGAAATAACATCTTAACATCATGGTATTATTAGTTAAATGTAACGATCGCCTTTTCGACCTCCGAATGTCGACACTAATACATCCACGGTATTCACGTTCCAAGCTCCCAAGTGCTGAAAAGATAGAAAGTTAGGGTAAAATAAAGAAAAGGAAATAGAAGAAGAAAGAAGGACAAAATATCAGAATCTCACAACGGAACGATAACATATAATATAAAAATGATCTTTTACAAAGAAAACTATATGTATACAATAATCAGAGCAAACTAACATATCATTAGCCTGGACAGTTATAACTGCATGTCCTCACAATTGTTGAAATATTTATACAAAGTAATGTAGCAGAAATAAAAAATACAGTAGATAATCATCGAGCTTCTCTCCATGAGCTCCAATGAACATTAACGAAATCTGGACATATACATAGGGTTGACCCGAGCATTATAAGAAAATAATACTCGGATCAGTCTGGTAAACCAGCATGAGAAACTTAAGTCATATAATTTATTTAATATTATAAATCCCTTCAGAATAAAGGTATATCGCAAGACCACACCGCAAATAAACACGGATGGGTTTTTACCTTACGATAACCAAACCATTTCTATTGGAAACTCCAGTGACATTAAAATAATATGCAGGGTGTTTTATATAAATATATAACATAACTGGAATGGTTACATTGGTTACATTCAACAACATATTTAGGTATAAAAACAATACCGCTAAGGCACGTTCGTATAAATGGATTTTCCATGGAGACATCCTTAATGAGACCGATCTCTTATGACAAGGATCATAAAATACCTTCCGAGTGCCATTATATCTCTAGATAAAATATACCATAAAGTAAACACAACTAGCCCATCATTCGAACACACTCGTGAACAATGTGTGTCGTATCATCAACTCCCCACATGCAACATATCGATAAGCATACTCTAGATCTGGAGTTAATGTACCTCTCAGGGGTCAGATAAACCCCAGGATCATGCATCCTATTCTGTCTTTAGTCATTTTTCCAATGTCGAGGCTACGTTCGGCATCTTTCATACGAGTCTTCATCTCTCGAACAAATAATGAATCCCATATGGATTCCATCATCTCGACGGATTTAAGAACCACACAAGGATTCTAGCATCTCGAATAGATCTACGTCCCAGAGATAGAACATGTATCTCAGCCTTGAAATGGTTTTCGATAAGTAGAATACTTACCGATCCCAGTCTCTCCAAGACTGAATCGATGAATTTGGTCATACTCAACAATAATGTGAATGATCGCATAAGGAAACTAATTCCCGTATACTCTCTATAAGCAAGTAAACATACAAGCACTATCCATTCATCCAAAGCATTATCAAGTCACATAAACGAATTTTAGTCCCTTTTTAATTAATTTATCCTTTATTAACTAAAAACCCTTTTTACTATTAAAACATCTTTTTATCTAATAAAATTTTATTCATAAATCAAGACTTCCTCTTTTAATTAATATTCCATTATTAATTAAAACTTCCTTTATTAATTAATACTCCATTATTAAATAATGCTCCATTATTAATTAAAACCTATACTCTTGTCAATACTTCAAAGTATCCTTATACTTATCTCAATGGTATAAGTATACTCATAGATCACTTAACAAACTTTTCCTTACTTAAAATATAATCAAAAAGGTTAAAAACAAATATTACTAAAACATTGTTCACTGCAAACCACTTCTCATTTAAAAACTAAACATATAACCCTTTCTATCTTTTTATTAATGATTTCATACTTGTTACTATCTTTAAAATTCCATTATTAAAGATCTAAATATTTTCCCAATATAATTCAATGGTTTAAAAACAAATGTTACTAAAACATTGTTTACTACAAACCCAAAACACTTCACATATCATTATCTTTAAAAATCTCTTTTAAAGTTTTATTTATAGTGTTACTCAAACATTGTCACAACAAACCCAAATCGTTTTGTATTGTAAAAGATTTCTCTTTAAAGATTTCTCTTTAGAACTCTCTTTTAAAGATTTAATTATACTTAAGGGTTTAAGACAAGTGTTGTTTAAAACATTGTCGGAACAAACCCAAATCAGTTCATACTTTAAAAACATTTCTCCTTAAAACTCTCTTTTAAATATTTAATTATACTTAAGGATTAAAGATAAGTGTTTATTTAAAACATCGTCACAACAACCCAAATCGTTCATCTATACTTAACCTTAAAGTATTCATTATTAAATATCTAATTATAATCCAAAGTAATAATGTGGGTTAAAAACAATGTTTACTATAACCCAAAACCTTTTACTTGTACTTATAATTAACTTTAAAACATTTATTTAAAGATCAAATCATATTCACCCTTATTAGTTAAGGTAATACACTTTAAGGTAATTTCCACAAAACTACTTATTTTAACTTAAGTGTTAAAAATCCAAACTCCTTTATTATATTTATAAAATACTTAATTTAGTATTTAAAATTTATATATAGGAATACCTTTTAAATGCTTACAAATATGTTAAAATACTTTTAAAACTACTTAAAATTATACGATAATTACTTATATAGAATATTATGTAAAATAAGGAATTTTGAAATAAATAGAAAAATCGAAATAAACATATTTTATTTTAATAGCCACTTAGTTTAAAAATTCATAATTAATTGCTAAAAATATATTTAAACTTAAAACCAATTTTAAAACTCTCTACTATAGGTTAGAAAACAACCCTAAAAATATTAGAGAAAACACATAATTTAAATATCATTTTTAAACAATTTATAGTTTCAAATATCAAAGACAACATTTCTAGAAATGCTGTCTAAAGTTCTGTTACAAGTTTTAACACATTTTTGCTACAACTTTGTGTCTAGTTTTCAATACCTTAACAACTGATTTTAGATTCATTCTTTCTATAATAGTTAATATTCTTTAGGTATTTGAAAACCATGAAGAAATCCCAAAGAATATTTTCTAATCATTTTATAAATTTTTTCGAGAATAAAGTATTTTTCCAAAGTGCTCATATAGCGACTATTTCGCTATTACTTTTGCCTCTTCTTTCAACTATCCACCAATTGATTTTAACCACAAAACTTATACAATAAGAATAATATATCATTAACCTATTAAAATAGTAAAGAAACCCTGAAGAAAGTTTCCACAAAAATAAACGTTACAAATACAAGGGATTTTAAAAGTGTCATTGTAGCGACTATTTTGCTATTAACTTTTATAACTTCGGTCTACATTTTCTCTAACTTTCCAAAACATATACTTTTCTTTTCAAAACACTTATAGAACTGTATAAATCAACCAAAACAAGTTATCTCAAAATATTTTCTTAAATCACTACTTTTAACAAATTAAAATTAAGGGATTTCAAAGTGCGTTTATAGCGACTATCGCTATATGGACAATTCCATATTCGATTCGATATTCAACATCATTATATTTTATTCACATGTACGACTTCCAAATTTAAACCACATTATTAGAAACATATTTTAACATATGTATTAAAATCAACATGCCCATTTTAAAAGTTCAAATGAACTTATCACAATTCAATGGTTTTTTTTTGCAGAGTAAGCGGGGTTGAAAACTGGGCCCCTACCAGATTTATTGAAAATAAAAGAGAGTACAAACAAAAGAAAAGAAAAAATACAGACAAAAAAAAGAAACGATGCTACGGTATCCATGGTTCGATTTGATGGTCTAAAAATTCATGCTTACTTGCTCTCATACCATCTAATATTTCATGGTTCAGAGCAGCCCAAAGCACAAGCACAGTCCTGCATTTTCCTGCAAATACCCTTTTGTTCCTCTCACCCCACACAAGTTTCATCAATTTTTTAAGAATGAAGAAAAAGTATGATTAACTCACATTATTCCACTTGGTTGCAGTTAAAATCAGGGACCACTGTTCAGAGAAGAGAAGACGAACAACAACTATCCCGATCTTGATCATCATATCACTCCATAGCTCGAGAACTAAGGGGCATTCAAAGTATATGTGTTGAGCAGTTTCAGCATAGGCATCACACAAGATACAAATGGTGGGAACGAACATTCCATAGTCAACAAGTTTCGTTCTTGTTAGAAGGGCATCATTAACACACTTCCAGAAGAACAAATTATCTTTGCTAGGAGAAATATCATTGCAAGTTGCTCTGTACCATTTGCATTCAGGCATATTGGCAACACCATGAAGTGATATGTAAACACTGCTAATTGAGTGTGGACTGCCATTCCAAAGCACTGTTTCCTGGTCTTGGAAGACATACGTATTACAAGCTAGATTCTTCCAGTAGGACCTAACAGTTTGATTGCTGCAATATGGAAGGCACAACTTGCCATCCACTATATGATCAACAACTTTGGCATTTATGCTAACTCCAGATTGGAACTTTTCCTGAGAGTTGAAAATGGAATCAAGTATTACGCCTTTGCAGATCCATGGGTCGTTCCAGAAACTGCAACCACTCAAGGCAGTGAGTTTTATCTGGATAAGAGGCTTAAATATATCTCTCAATTTCAAAATGTTCCTCCAAATCCAGCTGCAAGACTGAGGAACATCCATTTGCCAAAAATTCTTGGATCCAATATTATGCACAAGACACCAACAAACCCAAAGAGAGTCCTTCCTGTTCAAGATGGCATTGAAGTGAGTACTATAAGCGGCCCTATTCCAAACCGGAAGGTTGATGATGCCAAGACCACCTTTGCCGTATGGCTTCTCAAAAGCTTTGAATGAACATGGAAACGGCTTCTTAGCATGGATGGAACCAAACCAGAAGAATCTAAACATTGCAGATCTGTCCATATTCAAAAGTTTAGTTGGTAAAATGAAGGCCCTAGCCCAGTAGATCATCATAGATAGACTAATAGATTTAATGAGTGTGAGCCTGCCTGCTTGAGACAGAAATCTGGTGGACCACCTCTCCATGGTTGAAGTAATTTTAAGAAATAAAGGTTGGTAATCAGCAAGGGTTACCCTAGAGGAACATAGAGGCAACCCAAGGTACGTCATGTCATGATGCATGATTTGCATCCCTGCTATAGAAGAAAGAACTTGGCTTTGAACAGGAGAAACTCTAGCAAATAAAATGCTCAACTTATGAGTATTTAACTCAAGACCAGTCATCAGATAGAAACTATGAAGAGCTCGTCTAATGGATTCAAGAGACTGATGGTTGGGCTTGGTGAATAACATGATGTCATCAGCGAAGAGAAGAGATGTTATCTGGGAGTCTTTGCACTTTGAATGGAAGTGGATTTGTCTGGTCAGATACAGAGGCTTTAAGTAGCATGTAAAGACTTCCATAACCAAAATGAACACATAGGAAGAGAGCGGGTCGCCCTGTCTAATTCCTTGCTTGGAGACAAAATAACCAGAGTTTGCTCCATTCAAGATTAGAGTGAATGAAGGAGTGGAGTTGCATTCATATATCCATGCAACAAACACTTTAGGAAACCCCATTAGGGACATTGTTCTGACCACAGTAGTCCACTGTATGATATCATACGCTTTTTTGAGATCAAGTTTGAGCATAGCTCCTTGTGTGGCATTAGCACTGCTATATCCTTTTAATAGTTCATGAGCAAGCATGACATTATCAAGGATGTTCCTATTAGGCAGAAAGGCAACTTGGTTCTTAGAGATGATTCTCACAAGCACATCAACAAGACGGGTGGCAATGATCTTTGAAATACACTTGTATATAACGTTACAACAGGAGATGGGTCTAAAGGATGAAACAGTAGAAGGGTGCAAGCCTTTGGGGATTAAAACAAGATTCGTGGCATTGACAGATTTAAGAAGCTTGAATTTGTCAAAAAAGTTATGAATTGCCAAGCAGAATTGCACACTAACAATATCCCAAGAAGATATGAAGAACTGTACGTTGAAACCATCAGGTCCACCACTCGAGTTTTTGTTCATTGAAAAGAGAGCATTCTTTATTTCGAGATCAGTAACTTTTTCCACCAGCCAAGCAGCTTCAATCCTATTAACTTGGGGCAAGGCAATAGTAGAAAGTTCATCCAAATGAGGCTTAAAGTTTTTATCATTCCCAAGCAGGCCGGAAAAATGCTTATGAAATGCTCTGATCACAGTCTCAGGAGTAGAATGCAGGATCCCTTCATCATCATGTATCGAATATATATTGTTATTTGATTGTTTGGCTTTGAGGGTGGCATGGAAAAAATTACTGTTCCTATCACCATCCAAAGCCCACTTGATTCTTGACTGTTGCTTTTTCATATCTCATTCAGTGTCCAAGGCTTGACTAAGCTCATGAAAAAGTTCAGCTTCCTTGGTAGCAAGAACTGCTATATCAGGATGAGCCATCATCATTACTTGTGCTTCCCTGTGCTGTTCCTTAAGAATGGTTGATCTGAGGTTGCCGTTACCAAACTTTTGTTTTGCCCAAACTCTTAAAGCATCCTTAATTGCTCTTAGTTTCCTGCAAAAAATATACATAGGGTTTCCAAAAAAATGATTAGGCCACACAGTTTGTATTATTGAGTTAAATTCAGGATCAAGGATCCAAGAATTATAAAATTTAAATCCTCTTTTAACATCATGGAGCTTCCTACCAGAGGATATGATTAGAGGAGAGTGGTCAGATAGAATTGAAGGAGGAAGAAAGGTGGTTAGATCAGGCCAGGTAGAAAAGGCTTTGAAATTAGAGAATGAATGATCAATATTTGAAAATGTTCTAACTCCACTTCTGGAGCGATTGTTCCAAGAAAATAGGGCGCCTTCCCTATGAATAGGAATGAGAGAAGAATCATAAATAGCAGTGTTTAAGGGATAAATATCATTAAGCATAAGAGGACGACCACCATGCTTGTCAGACAAGGCAAGGCAGCAGTTGAAATCGCCAACTACTATCTATGGATGTGTTTCCTATCTAAGAGCAGGGATCAAGGTGAGGAGAGATTTTCTTGTGGCTTGAGAGTTCGATGCATACACAAAGGAGATATAAAAGGAGGTAGGGGGATTATGGTACTTAGCATGGAGATGCATAATCTGAGCAGTGGCGTGAATGAGATCCAGAGATAGGACTAAAGGGTTATGAAGAATCATAATTCGACCATAGATAGCTTCAAGAAGGTTATGCGTCAGGGTCCAAGATGGGTTGACATAATGTGCAGCAGAAATCGTAAGGGGAAGATTTAGTTTAGTTTCAAGAATTGCAAATATCGACAAATGATGCGTAGTGATTAATTGCTTTACATGGTCTAACTTAATGAAGTTGTGACAGCCTCTAATATTCCATGAACCAATGTTGTGCAACATTATTAAACTAGAGATTGATGAGTAAGTTCTCTCATGCTCCTTGTTACAGGAGATTCTGATTGGGATGAGATGTGGTTTTGCTTCTGTGGTTTTCTTTTGTTCCTGATGTCGGCATTCGAGCATGGAACACGATTAGAATCTCCATCTTCACAAGGCATCAAGGGGGGAGATTTCCATCCTGGAATGCTTCCAGTGAATACATAAGATTGCCTTGAAGAAGTTTGTTTTGAATTCGAAGATGGTGATGGGAGAGTTTTGGGAAGAGGTTGTGAAGTTGTTTTCATTGTGATTACCATATCTGTAATCTGCTTTTGTAAGGCCAGACAAAAGGGTTCATCGGGGTCATTTTCAGGGAGAGGAAGGAAATTGTGTTGTGAAGGGGGAATGGGGTTATCTAATGTTGCTACAGATCCAAGGTGGTTCATACAGAGGGGACCGGGATCAGAAGGCATGGTGTGTGTTTCATGCGCGACAGATATACTGCACATATCTGTGGTGACATTATGAACATTGCTTAAGGGTAATTCAGTAGCAGTTTCAACATTCTTATTTCGTTTAACTGATCTATGTATCTGCTCACTGCAGACCACTTCATCAACATGAGTAATTGTTTCTTCATCATGTTCCTTCTCACTAGTTACTTCATTCTCTTCTCCAGTTTCATCATTCAACCCAAACAACAACTCATATCTGTTGTGGGAAAGAGGTACCTCATGCTCCTTCTCTGTCATACAATTTTGACATTTACTAACATTTAGCTCAAGTTCACCCGGACAGACCGATCCTTTTTGCATTTGCTCTACAATGGAAATAACAGGTTCAGCAATAGGAAGCTTGATAACATTCAATTCTGATATTTCACATGGGGAAGGTTCTTTAGAATTACTCTTCCTTTTTGCTACTTTCTGCCAAACTTGTTTACTTTTCTTATGTGCTGTGCCTACTCCAATATTTAGTTTAGCTACTTCCTGATTGTTACTCTTTAATACAGCTTCATCATTACAGTTAGCTTTATTTGCACATAATTTGAGGCAAGCAATGTCCACATGACCAAACTCCTTACATTCATTACATATGTCAGGCCTCCACAAATAATTGACTTTGACAACTTGAGTAGAACCATCTAGTAATTTGACAGGGAACTCATCAACTAATTTTCGATCAGGGGAAACATCAACAAGACATTTCGCATATCCAATCCTTTCTAGCTTCTCAGTGGACGAATCCATGCATAAAAGCTTTCCAATTCTGGAAGCTAGCCAGTTGATACCAATATGTGACCAAGCATAGATAGGGATGTTTGAAAGTTTTAGCCATACAGGAACAGTTCTGATAGAACTGCAACTATTACCTATTGATGGATCCCAAGCTTTAACTATGAAAATTTTGTTCCTAAGGAAGATAGGATCAGCTTCCAGTATTCTCCTTCTGTCCTCCGCACAAGACAGATTGAACAGGAACAAACTTCCATCAGATTTAACTACAATCTCACCTTTCAACTTCCACAATTTCTTCAGATGATTGATAACAGTGAGATAAGATAGGGGTTTATCAAGAAAGAATCCCACCAACCATTCTCTCCATATTTCAGTTCCAGCCTTAATAACAACATCAGGAGGAACTAGAGCATGGCCATCGAAAACAAGGGGAAAATCGACATGGGAAAATTGCCCAGTGTTACGGGGTTTGGTTTTGAAAAGAGAAGACCATGTGGCAGAAGCAACCGGAGGTTGAGGGATGGACGAGACAGGAGGAGGTTGAGGAATGGACGAGACAAGAGGAGGGGGAACAGGGGGAGGTAAGGCTGGTGGGGAAGATGGCAGAGGACAGGTACGAGAAAATGGTGAGAGAATTGGTGAAAGTATGGGAGGAACATGTAGAAGGACAGTTTGAAAAGATGGGGAGTGGGGGGGGGACAAGGGCGGGAGCAGCCATGATGACGAAAAGGTTTTTTGAGGAAGTTTTTGAAATAAAAATATCTGAGTCTTCTTTTCCACAATTCAATGGTTTTAAGGCAACTAACTAAATAACCACATGCTTTGTAGAGCATATAATTTAGAGTCATAAATTTAATTAGTTATTGTCTATTATTATTAATAATAGCAAGCAATTTCAACGAGCAATATTATCAAGTTATTAACTTCATTCTAAGTGAGAATAACTCACTTTTGTTTAACACAAATATTTTCAACTTCCTACCATCATTCAAACAATCAACACAACACTTCATACTCCAACCAAAACAACTACCAAAACCTCCTTCCTTCCATTGCATACGGCATAGCCTCCTCCTCTCTCCTAGCTTACATCCATAACTTCCCTCCTCCTCTATAACACATAGCCTAAGGCAAAAATATCCCCCATACTACTCACATCGAAGACCATTCCACCCTCTTCCTTGCACATGGCCTAAGGCCATTTCCTCCCCTAAAAGTGCTCATGGCATAAATCCAACAAGAGAAAAAGAAAGAAAGAAGACATTGGTCTAAGAAAGTTAAGAAGAGGAGAGTGAAAGAGTGGAAAGTTGTAAGAACTGAAGGGAGACTTGCTCTCTATTTATGAGCTTAGGAAAAGTGGAAAATGACCATCCATAACCCTCCTCCTTCCATGCTTACGTACATCCAAACCATGCTCTTACTCAAACGTACTTTCCTCACTCCTTGATTTAAATCTTGATTTAAGGGTCCTTTTGTCTCCTCAATTAAATCCTCTTGATTAATTTTCTTAGGAACTAAGGAGATTTAATACTTGCTAATGTGTTCATATGATAACATATTAGTGTACAAATATTAAAAATCTTTTATTTATAAAAGTTGATTTTTAACAAAACATTTTTCGATCACATATTCAGTATTTCTGCAAAGTATTTATTTTTGTAAACACATTTTGAAAATAATTTTTCTATCATTAGTCATTAATTAAGAAGTGTTCAACAAGGTTATAAAATCATATTTTATTACATTAAATCTTAGAAATACATATTTTAATAGTTCAGATATTTAAATACGAAGTGTTCAAATTCTAGGTCGTTACATCCTCCTCCTTTAGAATATTTCATCTTCGAAATTCCAACACAAGCAACCAAAGATGCAACCGTACATTAGTACTTAACAATACAATCATTAGCACACATAGCCCATAGTTTTGTCTAGGTTCAAAACCTTCTCATCGTTCAAGAATGATAAATAATCTACTAAGCATACCTTTTTCTCAATCGCTTCAGGTTGTTACTTAGTCGATTATTCATACTACCTCAAACAATTTGAAGAGTCCTTTTCTGAACTTTCCATAGCCAAACAAACGTGGTATACAATTATACTAAAGCTCGTACGATGTACATATGTCATCTGTACGTAATATAAATTCCGATCACTTGTTTAACTTCATAAATTTCACTTCCAAACTAGTATGTCTCACCTAACTTCTCTAGTGTGTACCCCGATCTGGTTCCTTGATTATATACCTCTGTTCTCCTTACACAGCATATACTATGATAGAAAACTTCAAAATCATATCAAAAATCCATATCAAGTGTTTGTCATCAAGAATCTAGTGAAAAACCCTTGTTCGGACCAGTGTACACCACCTTGAAACCATGCACTCGAATCACAGATCAGGAACAGTCATGCGAATAAAATGATCTACATACATCTTACATATTTAGTTCAACTGGTTTCTTAACTACACCAATTTCTTTCCAGTTCTCATTTATTTACACAAAATCATTTCTTATATAATTCTAAAATCATGTATGCAACATTTCTTAAAACATTACTTAAATTCATAAACATTTCATAAAAACTTTTCTTTACTTATAAAACATTTTTCCTTTTGGAAATATTTCAAGACTTAAGTTCCTTACTCGTATAATATTCTACTATATCCTACGAGTATATATAAAACAATCTTTTACATTTCCCTTACTAAAATTTTGAGAAGGTCCAAATTAAATTTGGATCTTATGATCGAGTTAACCTTTTAGACTTTTTTATCCATTGGGTTAGGCAAGTAGCTAGATAGAGTAGGAATCTGGTATCCAAACTCAAGATTAGAGTTTACTTTCCTTAGACAACCCTAAAGTAAAGACGTTTATTAGTTGGCCCAATAACATCGAATGTTCTATTTAACAAGGATGCTTAACAAATTTTAAACTCGTTTTAACTTACTATCTTTTCAAATTAAGGGTTATAAAAGTTTAACTTTTATATTTCTACAAAAATCCATAGCTTCAATTTTTATATCAATTCGAAAGTTTCCTACTGTCCAAAATCATCGAAAATTTCATTTTATTTCACTAATTGAAAACTAACAAACAACATATCACAATAACATGCACAACCAAACTACCCAAATGCCTAAGTTACATGCGTCCATAATATAACTTAGTATAAAACTTAAGAATTAAACTTTGGGTTTTATTTCAAATCATTTGAAATAACAATATATACATATATCTTTTGGATATCATATCATACTTTTTGGAATTAAACCAAAATCAATTTCAAAACCAATTCTGATAAATTTTCTTTAAAATCCATGGAAAATATATAGATCGAGTAACAACAAAATGATACAAGGAACTGGGTCCTACCAAGAAGTATCATATATCCCCTTTACTAAGAAGGGTAGTACTTAAGAGAAGTTCTTTCCAACCGAACACATCTCCTACCCATTTTTAGCCACTTTCAAGTCACTTGCATTAGCTAACATAAAAATACTTTGTTTCCAGAATTGACTTGTTGATTCCGAGAGTAACCTCGAACTCAAAGAAATCTTAAAGTTCTTTTAAAAACATTATTCCTTTAAAATAGTTTCCAATATACTATTATTATTTTTCCAAACTCTTAAAAACCATCTTCAATTGCACCGAGATTTAAGTTCTCAAATTTCAATTTAAATTCTTTTTTTTATAAATCATATTTATATAAACCATATTTTTGTAAATTTATATAAACTTTATTTCATATAGTCACTTTCATATATAAAATCTTTTCAGGAGCGTTTATTCTCAAATATCTTACCTTTCTTTTAGATTTTTAATAAACAACTTTTATTAAACTTAACTTTTAACTTTTAACCCAATATTATCATCTAACGCCTTATAGTCAAATCGTGAAACTTAATTCACAAGCGGTTCATTTAAATGTTCCCATAAATTACTATCTACCCAACCCACGTTGTGAAAATCTAATTTACTTACAATTTAATAAAAAATAGTC
Organism: Allium fistulosum; assembly: GCA_030737815.1. Lineage (NCBI taxonomy): Eukaryota > Viridiplantae > Streptophyta > Magnoliopsida > Asparagales > Amaryllidaceae > Allium > Allium fistulosum. Next base: position 1,250,669,250 of record CM060905.1, read on the forward strand.
AATGCCTTTAAATTAGTCGAGCACGATTAATCAAACAATAAATGATAATAATTGAATATTATCATTTTCTAACAAACACATCACAAATAACTGTCTCAATTATTTGAAAATTACTCTTTTATATATGAAATATAATCCTAGGTAAAATTATTTCATTTACCAATTTCAAAAATAATACTATGTCGGTTCGCCTTGCTCAAATGTTTAGAGATCCCCATCGACAACGTTGATCAAGCGCGTCGACCAGAACCCATAAATACTTAATAGACAAATTAACACAATATAAAACTTGTTATAACAATAAAAACACGTACTCTCATATATATATAATACACACAACTCATATTAAGGCATTCCATTACCCTATCTCTTAATGAGTATACCCAACCAAAGCCAAGGTTTTCGCTTAACCTTCAGCTCTGATACCAAAATATCACGATACCTACTTTTTCAGGGCGTGACTACAAGTGATACCTCGTTCCTGATTTTACGACCAACCTCTTGACTGTCTCAACCAACCCGTAAAGGGACATGTAGGGGTAAGAGACAAGCTTCGTCACACATTCACCAGTGTGAGAACCCCCTATCACGTGTACCACGTACACACCAGGAATGATAATATATAATATCAAAATGATCTTTTACAAAGAAAACTGTATGTATACAATAATCAGAGCAAACTAACTCATCACTAGCCTAGACAGTTATAACTACCTGTCCTCGTAATTCTGAAATATTTGTAGAAAGTAATGTAGCTGAAATAAAAACTACAGTAGGCAATCATCCAGCTCCACTCTATGAGCTCCAACGAACATCAACGAAATCTGGAAATATACGTGGGGCTGACCCGAGCATTATAAGAAAATAACAGCCAGATCAGTTTGGTTAACCAGCGTGAGAAACTCAAGTCATCTGAATTATTTAATGTTATAAAACCTTTTAAAATAAATGTATCTCGTAAGACCACACTACAAATAAACACGAATATCTTACGATAACCAAACCATTTCTATTATAAACTCGAATGATATTATAACAATGTCCAGGGAGTTTAAAATAAATATATAACATAGTTGGAATGGTTACATTGGTTACATTCAATAGCATACTTAGGTATACAAATAAAACTGCTGAGGCACGTTAGTATAAATGGATTTTATATGGAGACCTCCTTAATGAGACCGATCTCCTATGAAAAAGATCAGAAAATACCTTCTGAGCACCATATATCTCTAGATAAAATATACCATAAGATAAACACAACTGGCCCATCATCTGAACACTCTCATGAACAATAAGTGCCAATTATCATCAACTTCCTGCATGCCACATATCAATAAGCATACTATAAATTTTATGTTGATGTACCCCTCATGGGTCAGCTAAACCCCAAGATCATGCATCATATTCTGTCCTTAGTCATTTTTCCGATGTTGAGGCTACGTTCGGCATCTTTCGCATGGGTCTTCATCACTCGAACAAATAATGTATCCCACAAGAATTCCATCATCTTAACAGAATTTGAAACCACATATGGATTCCAGCATCTCGAACAAATCCACTTCCCAGAGATTAAACAGTATGTCAGTCTTGAAGTGGTTTTCGATAAGTAGAATACTTACTGATCCTGGTCTCTCCAAGACAAAATTGATGAATTTGGTCCTATTCAACAATAATGTGAATGATCACATAAGGGAACTAATTCCCATAGACTCTCCATAGGCAAGTAAACATACAAGAACTATACATTCATCCAAAGCATGATTAAGTCACATAAATGACTTTTAGTCCCTTTTTAATTAAATTATCCTTTATTAATTAAAAAACCTTTTTACCGGTAAAACATCTTTTCATCTAATAAAACTTTATTCATAAATCAAGACTTCCTTTATTAATTAATACTCCATTATTAATTAAAACTTCCTTTATTAATTAATACTCCATTATTAGTTAATCCTCCATTGTTAATTAAAACTTATACTCTTGTCAATCCTTCAAAGTATCCATATGCTTATCTTAATAGTATAAGTCTATTCACAAATCAGTTAACAAAATTTTCCTTACTTAAAATATAATCAAAGAGGTTAAAAACAAATGTTACTAAAACATTGTTCACTACAAACCCCTTCTCATTTATAAATTAAACATATAACCTTTTTATCTTTTTATAAAAGATTTCAATACTTGTTATTATCTTTAAAATTCCATTATTAAAAATCTAATTATTTTCCCAATGTAATTTAAGGGTTTAAAAATAAATATTACTAAAAAATAGTTTACTACAAACTCAAAACACTTCACATTTAATTATTATTATCTTTAAAACTCTCTTTTAAAGTTTTAATTATATTTCAAAGGGCTTAAAACAAGTGTTACTCAAACTTTGTCACAACAAACCCAAATTCTTTTATACTTTAAAAACATTTCTCTTTAAAACTCTCTTTAAAAGATTATACTTAAGGGTTTAAGACAAGTGTTGTTTAAAATATTATCACAACAAACCCAAATCATTTCATACCTCAAAAACATTTCTCTTTAAAACTCTCTTCTAAAGATTTAATTATACTTAAGAGTTTAAGACAAGTGTTGTTTAAAACATTGTCACAATAAACCGAAATGATTTCATACTTTAAAAACATTTCTTTTTAAAACTCTCTTTTAAAGATTCAATCATACTTAAGGGTTAAATACAAGTGTTTATTTAAAACATTATCAAAACAAACCCAAATCATTCATTTATACTTAACCTTAAAGTATTCATTATTAAATATCTAATTAATCCTAGGTATAATTAATAATAAGGGTTAAAAACAATTGTTAATGAAACAATGTTTACTACAACCTAAAACCTTTTACTTATACTTATCATTAACTTTAAAAAATTTATACAAAGATTAAAGCATAATCACACTTAGTAGTTAAGGTAATACACTTTTATGTAATTTCCACAAAACCACTTATTTTTACTTGAGTGTTAAAAATCCAAACTCCTTTATTATATTTATAAAATACTTAATTTAATATTTAAAACTTATATATAGAAATACCTTTTAAATACTTACTAATATGTTAAAACTATTTTAAAAATATTTAAAAATATATGATAATTACTTATATAGAATATAATGTAAAATAAGGAATTTTGAAATAAATAGAAAAACCAAAATAAACATGTTTTATTTTAAAAGCTACTTAGTTTAAAAATTCATAATTAATTGCTAAAAATATATTTAAACTTGAAACTAATTTTAGAACACTCTATTATCAGTCATAAAATAACCCTAACTAGATTAGAGAAAATACATAATTTAATATCATTTTTAAATAATTTATTGTTTCAAATATTGAAGATGGCATTTTTGGAAATCCTGTCTAAAGTTCTATTACATGTTTTAACACAATTTTGCTACAACTTTGTGTCTAGTTTTCAATACCTTAACAAATGATTTTAGATAAATTCGTTTTCCAATAGTTAACATACTTTGGGTACTTAAAAACCATGAAGAAAAATCCCAAAGAGTATCTTGTAATTATTTTATCGAAATTTTCGAAAGCAAGGTATTTTTCCAAAGTGCTCAAATAGCGACAGTTTCACTCTAAATTTTGCCTCTTCATTCAACTATCTATCAATTGATTTTAACTTCAAAACTTTTATAATAAGAATAATATATTATTAAATAGTAAAAATAGTAAAGAAACTGTGACGACCCAACTTTCTATCACCGGAAAGTCGCATCATTTTGAAGAAAGAAAGGGATAGAAAAGAGAAAAGATAGAGAAGAAAGAAGAAACAACATCAGAATCTCAATAGCGGAACGAATAAATTATATTAATCACAGAAGTATTACATAATATACAACATCAATCAGAGTTACACAGATAATACATCACATATTAGACGGTTATAAACACCTGTCTAGTTAATACAACTCAATACAATACAGAGATACAACACAGAGATACCAACACAGCGGAAACCTATATATCTATAACGTTGAAGCCTCCTGCTCCATTGCTCCTCCTCAATTCGTCAAAGCTAACCTGAATCCCTTGGCTACTCATAAAAATTTGAGTACCCGAGAGTTTAAGAAAAACAGAAGATAAACTCCGGGTCAGACATGGGTCTGGTGTGAGTAACAGGTTAAAGTTGCTTAACTTTGAAAAGCCCTTGAAAACAAAGGTATCACGTAAGACTTCCCACACATAAACATGGAAAAGTTTTTACCTTACACTAACCAAACATTTGATAGGAAATTCTATGATATTATAATAGGTCTATGGTTTTCAAATAAATAAGAAATAGCTGAAATTTTTACATCTATTAAATTCTAGCATACTAGCCAACAAGTGGGTAATACAATCAAATCTGATGGTACTTATTGGAGATTGGATTCCATATAATGGCAGGGCTACTGGGTACCGCCCGTCACAGTACGTGGCCTAGATCAACGTACCGAGGATCACTCCCGACACCCTACAACACAAAGCCAGAACCATCCCTTACTGGACAGTCCCGAACAAGACAACCCCAGCAGTTGGAGCTCACAACTGCCCACACAGCCGAATATAAAAGGGACATCTAGACAGGGGAAAATCTCGTCCTACTTGGTTATGACCCACTTAGCCTTGCTGCACCTCCCCTGTTTTAGCCATTCCCGGTTGATGAGGCTTGAGGCTACGATTATCTTATCAGAACACATCACTTAGAATGCTCATCGTCCACCTGACGATGTTCTGAAAGCATTCAATCCATACAAGTTCGTTCCGGGTTCGAACGAAACTGAAGGCATTATCTCGTTACACTCATATTGGAAACACCCTCAGAGTTAACGACAATAACCATTGCACTCTGAATCTTCATCTTCACTTGAGATTCACGACCTATCGTTAATTTGGATCGATGTGGTTTTCGGATATCCAAATCTGGAAACCCGATCCCGGTCTAATCAAAATCCAAAACGTATCTTTTAAGGCCAAGTTGTTTTAAAGTTAAACAATTCATTTCATTATCCAGATACACACAGAGAGATAATTCACAATATCACAGATAGATAATTCACATTATCATCACAAATAGATAATCCATATTATCATCACACTTCAATCAAAGCATCCATATCACACAACATTACTTATCTCATATCTGAGATTTCAAATCATTCAAGGAAATCAATATCATCCATCATACATAAGCAAGGTTTATTAATCACACCATTTATAATTAATTTAAAATGAATTAAATTAATTATCCTATCTCTAATTAATTTAAAGTAAATTAAATTAATTACTTCATTCTATAAATCCTGCTTACTTAACCATTAATTAATTACAAATCAATTAATTAATCATTCTCTAATTCCCATATTAATTAATCACCCTTGATTAATTATCCTTTAATTACATTCAAGTAATTATGCTTTAATTAATTTCACAAATTAATTATCCTTAACCAAATATAGTAATTTACCTTTAATTAATCTATTAATTAATATTTAATCATTAATTTAAAATGAAATCTTATCTAATTAATGATTCTTAATTACTAATTAATTATTCCTTAAATAATTAATCTTAAACCTTAAATAATTGATTTAAAATTCTTAATTACTTAATTAATTATCCATATCATTAATTAATTAAATTAATTAATTATCCATATCATTAATTAATTAAATTAATTAATTATCTATTTTTAATTATCTTAATAATTTAATGAACCTAAATCATTAGATCCTAATTAACTTTAAGATAAAACTTTATTCTTATGAATGATTAAATTATCATTATCAAAAGCATTTTAAAACAATTTACCTTTAAAATTACTTTTAAATTCCATTTTAAATTTAAGATTTAAAATGAATACAAATTTAACTTTTGAAATCATACTTAAAAACTGATTTAAAACTTAGTTTAAATCTTTGTTTTACATTTTTTTAAATTCATTTTAAAATTTAAAACCACTGACAGGTTTTAAAACCTGTAACCAAAACACTCACGAGTCACTCGAGACATTTCTCGAGTCACAACCCCAAAAACTCGGACTCTACTTCGAGACACAACACCGATCCAAAGCTCCTGACACAAAAACATAACTGTGCACATGCACCAACTACGCAGTCGACTCCGATCATCAACGGTGATCTCCTCAAGTCGGCGATCACTCTCGCTCCTAATCACGATCTTCAGATCATCAATACAAACTCGAAATCTAATTCGAGTGGTCAAACCCAAATCTGGAACCAAAGACAAAACCTGGAACCACCATCGTTCTCGAGTCTCCGATCATCAGAGTGGAAATGCCTCCGGCCACGTCTTATTCAACAACCCCTCTTCTATTTCCCAAAAGCCAGTGATACTCGATCCACCAGAGACATCACCCCGACCCAATTTATCCAACCTGTCCAAACTAGGGTTACAGCATTCACTGACCCACCACAGTCGCCACCCTGCTTAGATCACCAATCCAATATTTTTCCCAGACCCACCGTTCATCCTTCTATCACCAGAAAAGACCCCGGCCCCTACGAGCAAGTAGATCACCAGAAAACCCCCAAACTACAAAATTTAGACAAACCCAAACCGCTCTTTCAAAACTTAACTAAAAATTATGATTTTTGTTTTAAAAATCATGTTTTAGTTTAGGTATTCGATTTAAAATCCTGAAACAATGAATTACCAAGTTTGGATTTTGACTTATATTAAATTTGCTTAGTCATTTTGATTTCCAGGTAATTTCCAGAGACATTCCCCTATTATTTTAACTTAAGTTTAATTTTAAACATTTATCTATGCTAAAACAAACAACTTTTGTTTGTAAATTAAATCCTATCAAAGACTAGATCAAGTGGTAATGGATTTAAATGAAATCTTGAGCCTGGAAAACAAAACAAGAACAATGTACACATATATACAACAACATGTACACTATTGTTATCCCGCCTTTTGGCAAGGCCGTGACACCAAAAAGTTGATTGTAAAACTAAAGACAGTTCATCGTGAAAGTTCGTTATGCACGGGATATCGATGAATTTTGTCCGAGTCCGGATCGGGCTACACTCGATAAGACACGTCAAGCAGAGCCATAAGAGCCAGCACCCCAAATCTCAAGTCAATCCGAGTTCGTACGCTCAAGATATCATCGTTGTAGGTTGGAGGAAATAGCCCTAGGTTCGAATCCATAAGCCCAGTCTTGGGTTCGAATCGCTCGAGAATAGCACAGGCTCGAATCGATCTCAAGAAAGCCATGCTCCGAATCCATCAACCATACACTGGTTCGAATCCATCCTCGAGGCCTCGCTTCGAATCCATCAGCACCGAGCTCCAGTTCGAATCCATCGAAGGAAGGATCCTTCGAATCCATGTAGGCAGAGGAGCTCCGACTCCATTCCAAAGCACCGACATTATCGATTCGAAGGAGGCCAACCTTCGACTCCAGTACCTTCGATTCCCATAAAAAGAAAACCTCGAATCGATCCACGATAGCGCATCTAGATCGATTCGAGCAAGCGCAGTTTCCATCGATTCGAAGGAAGTAAACCTTCGAATCCGGCATCTCGAGTCCACCAGATAAACGCGGCTAAGAACAAGGATTCGACCCAGTCAACTCGGCAAAGAAATCGGATCGATACGAAGGAGGCATTCCACGTCATCACAGAGGCGCATGCTAGGATCGATTTGAAGCAATCGATTCGAACGCAATCGATTCGAACAGAGCACTGCCACCAGAAATGCAACCTTGAATCGATCATAACTCAAGTTCTACAAGTCCAAATGCCATGAAATTTTCACAGAAGCTTAAGCACATGATGAAGAATGTTCACGCCAAATTTCATCTCGATTGGATGATTTCTTGATCGATTCGAACCAAGGGTCGAATCGATCCCAAAGTGGGCCCGGATCTCCAGATTTCGGCTATGTGGGCCCCCTGACGTACCAGAACTGGTCTCCCCTCATTTTAGGCGAAATATCAGCCTCCTACACCTATAAATAGAGCCCCTGGTCATTCAGAAAAGGGGTCAGACAATTCTAAGTACTAAAGAGCGCCCAGATTCTGCCAGATTTACTCCAGAACACCACCGCTGCTTTAGATTGACACTTAGCATATAAATTCAGTTGTATTATAGTATAAAGAATTGTAATCTTCAAGTATCGAGCAATAAAATCATCAAACTTCATAGTGGACGTAGGCAAACGCCGAACCACTCTAAATCGCTTGTCTTTGCAATTTACTTTCTGTTATTTGGAGTTTTTGTTAGATAATCCTCAGTTTCAATTTTCATTCTTCACTTTTATCTCTTCAAAAACTTCCGAAGAGTGTTGTGCCCATTTTTGGTACAAACACTTTGGTGCTTTCACTGAGAAAAAACCAGCTTTTTTCTCCTGCTCCTTGGATCTACCATCGATACCGGATTGCACAAATCCAAGAGGAAGATCCAGATCTCTAATTCATAATCTTTCCATTCTATTCAGATTTGCATAAAGTCTAGGAAAAGGATTCATCATTCAAAATGGTTAGCACAAGAACCACTTCTACAGCTGCTGGACAAGAAGGTAGGGATGGACAGAATCCTGCTCAACAGCAGCCATCCAACCAAGACAATGTCGCTCATTCAGAACCGTCTGGACCAGTCACCAGACAGGAGCTCCATATGTTGCTCCAAGAGATAACTCAATGTCGGCAACAATTGGCCGAACAGTTGCGTGCTAATATTGAATTAACAAATCAACTGAACCGCCAAGGCCGCAGAAGGTCCAGATGGGATGATATCTCCCGATCATCTACTGAAAGTTCCACCTCATCGGACTACTATCACAGATCTACCCGTCTTCGATTAGACGGGAGTCATGCACAAACGGCCGGATATCAACCCGCCTTGACTGTTGGACAGTTGAGGGCAGGACTGTCGACCAGCTTTCAGGCCGGGCCCTCAACATAAGGAGGCCCTACTACACAGCATACCGCGGATAATCATGCCGCAGCTGCCACAATAGAAACAAGGGTTGATACCCGAAATCTTTCAGAGCCAAATAATCAGCAACGTGGGCGTACTCCTGAACAATACGTCCCAGAAGACGCTGAGCCAAGGAGGAGAAATTTGGACCGTCGACAGCGCCCGGTCCGAACTCGCGCTGTGGAACCCGACCACACCTTAGCTCAGCAAGCTCAAAATGTAGCAATGCCTGACATTTTGACTATGATACGTCAGATGATCCGCGAAAGCCAAGGTCTTGCCAACGACGATTGGGGGATTTCTCGAAGTCATACTCCTTTCACAGACGAGATACTGTACGCTGAACCTCCTCGGCGATTCAGAATGCCAACTCTCCCTATGTACGAAGGAAATTCTGATCCCAATCAACACATTTTGAAATATGAATGGTCAATGAGCGCCGCAAGGGCCGACGATGCAATGAAATGCCGAAGTTTCCCCATCTCACTAGGAGGAATTGCAACAATGTGGTTTACAAGATTACCTCCTAGATCTATCTCTTCATTTGATCAATTGGCTAAGAAATTTGTTGAACAATTTCGCATGCATGTCGCTAGACCCAAAGATGTTAACACCCTGTCCAATGTTACCCAAGCTCGTGGGGAAACGTTAAGGCGTTACTTGGAGAGATTCCATGCGGCATGTGTGGAGATTAGTAATCCCAACGATAACTCAATTTTAATGGCATTGACTAAGGGAATCGATCCCGATTCTGAGTTTGGAATCTGGTTAGCTGGAAAACCACCCACATCGTAGGACCGTTTCTACTCCAAAGCCGCTCAATTCTTACGGCAAGAGGACGCGAAACAGTCTAGGAAGCAGGACGATGCGAAGCCCGGAAGTGAAGGAATACAAAGTAATGTAGCAGTTAAACAGTCCGGTGAAAATTCCGGAAAAGTTCAATTAAATATCCAGAATAAATAAACTCAGCCAAGGGACAACAGTGGTCAAGATAAGAAAAGAGACTCAAATCGAGGCCCACGGCGTGAGGCTCCAATGTTCGATAATTACACACCGTTGAATACATCGTTGGAAAATGTGTACCTACAGACTTGCAATACTATGCAATACAAGAAGCCGGCTCCGAAGCAATCGTCGGAGAAGCAGATTCAAACGGGGAAGTTCTGTAGATTCCACAAAAGTTATGGCCACAACACCAATGAATGTCGACACTTGCAGGACCTCATTGAGAAGTTGATCAGGGAGAGGAGGTTAGACCAGTTTGTGCGGGCACCGCAGTCTGAGGGGGCGGGCCCCTCAAATCAAAATCATGTACAGAATCCAGAAAGACAGGAAGAACCAGGTCGTGTCGGAGGAAGACTGGTAATTAATGTTGTAAGTGATAATCCTCGTCCAGCGAAGCGAAGCTGGGAAGAAATGAAATCATATAACAACTTAGCTAGACGAACAGACTTTGAGTATGATGATAACTTGGACAATAAACCTTCGACCAAACGAAAGAGAGCGATAATTAACGACATCACTTTCCGAGACAACGATATTGATTATGTCGGAAGCCCGACTACTGACCCACTCGTGATATCGGCACAAGTAGGTCCAGCTTGGATGAAGAGGATACTGATTGACTGCGGGAGCTCTGTGAATATCCTTTTTATACATGCTTATAATCAAATGCGGATGAAAGCCAGGGATTTGGAACCTTGCCAAACTCACCTCCATGGATTCAACGGTAGCGCTACCATACCTATTGGGATGGTGAAGTTACCAGTTAGGTTGGGATCCAAGGAACATAGGAGAGTTCGGACATTACAGTTCGCTGTGTTGAACATAGTCTCGCCATACAATGCTTTCTTAGGACGACCTGCCCTTGCTGAATTCAGGGCCGTAATTGCCCCGTGGTGCTTAACTTTAAAGTTCCCTACTGTCAACGGAGTCGGAGTCGTCCAGGGCGACCAGGTTGACTTAAGGACAATCATTCGCCGAAATCGAGTCGCCCGATTACGCAATGCCGAGGACTGACTTAAAACTTTTGAACGCAATGAGATTGTCATTAAAAAAGAATATCCGGCACTCCCACACGTAAGACCAACATGGAGAGGGTCACACGAAATTAAGCAAGAACTCGGGGATGGTACATTTAAGTTAGCAGCCGTTGATGGTCTAACTTTACCAAGGGCCTGAAATAGGGAAAGTCTTCGTCGCTACTCCAAATAACAGGCTATGTTTATTTATTTAGTTTAAATTCTATTTTAAATTTTGTTTCTGCATTTCGAAATTAGAATTTGTAATAAGGCAACTGACTTTGCCATGTTTTCTTATTTCAGCAATAAAATTCCATCTCTTCGAGCCAGAGCTGTGATTCATTAAATACAATGTACAACATCACGATGCACGAAGAGCTAAATTCCATCACACAATGGGATTTATTCAAGTAGGGAGTGGCTATGAAGCAATCAACCACTCACTAAATGAAACCCGAGCTCGGGGGCAAGCCATCACATCAGGCCAGAAATGGGTTGATACACGACAACCCTTCACTTAACTCCGTACTCCAAGAGTGCGAGGCGGAGTATAAACATTTTCCTAACTCCGTACTCCCAGAGCGCGAGGCGGAGTATAAACATTTACAAAATCCCAGAGTACTCCGAGAGCGCGAGCTGGGTACAAACTTTTTACTTAACTCCGTACTCCCAGAGTGCGAGGCGGAGTATAAACATTTTCCTAAATCCCAGAGTACTCCGAGAGCGCGAGCTGGGTACAAACTTTTTACTTAACTCCGTACTCCCAGAGTGCGAGGCGGAGTATAAACATTTTCCTAAATCCCAGAGTACTCCGAGAGCGCGAGTTGGGTACAAACTTTTACTTAACTCCGTACTCCTAGAGAGCGAGGCGGAGTATAAACATTTTCCTAAATCCCAGAGTACTCCGAGAGCGCGAGCTGGGTACAAACTTTTACTTAACTCCGTACTCCCAGAGTGCGAGGCGGAGTATAAACATTTTCCTAAAACCCCAGAGTACTCCGAGAGCGCGAGCTGGGTATAAATATCAACAAACTCCAGACTCCGAGAGCGCGAGCTGGAGTATAAACATTACTCAACTCCGTACTCCTAGAGTGCGAGACGGAGTATAAACATACGTCAACTCCACACTTATCCCCAATACTGGGGGCAGAACCATAACACATAACAAGTTGAAGACAAAAGGGAATACATTCTCATTTCCACTATCAACAAAAAGAATCTGATTACAAAGTGGTTCAAAAAATTGCTACTAGTGGGAGCCGAATCCACATCTATACACGGCTACAGAAAAGTCAACAAAATGTTACCCCATGCAACGGGAAATTAAAGAAAGGGTTCAATCTTTCTTCTTCCTTATTTTCTTCTTTGGGGTAGCTCCGCCAGATCCGCTGCCTGATTTTCCCCTCGACCGCTTACTCTTTTTAGGCTTGTCCTCCGGCAGCGACATAATATCAACGTCTTCCTCAGAGCTTGAGGCGACGGAAATTCTTCTCGGAGGACGATTTGAAGGCATGGGAGCAGTAACAGGGAGTGGGGCAGGAGCAGCTTCAATAACTACAGTACCGCCCGGTGAGATCACCATTAATGGGGCAGGCCCTGACGGATTCATACCAGCAGTCCCTGCTGCCATCTCGGCGTCAATCTCAGCAAGAACTTCGTCCTCGCGGGATGCTTGGGCCACATCGGATGTACCAGTAGCTGGCATAGATGAACTAACGGCCAGAGCAGCCCCACTCATTGCATCGGACGGATTAACTGAGGGATTGATGGGTTCATTAAGAAGCTCCTCAATCATTTGAGCGCTAAAAGAAAACATGTTTGCATCTCCCTCTTCGCCAACCAAGGTAGAAGTCGTAATGGCTTCAGTAGAAACAGCCCCTTGTGTTTGATATGGAACTGATAGTGCAAGAGGCGCAGAAACAACGACTTCAGTCACTGAAATGCGACAAAGCGAAGATTGTTAGCCAAGTGTGTTGCTTAAGGTTCTTCACAACTAAAATGCGGGAAGCGTTCAAATACCTTCCTTAGTCTGGACCGGGACATGGGCAGAATCATCGGTGGAAGATAATAGCGGTTGGTCAGGATTATATGCAGGAACAGACTGGGGATCTATCGCACCAGTGGTTTCGGCCAATGTTGGAATTACAGCTTCAACACTTGCCTCGTGATGCGCGATCCCCGAGCCTTCGCCTATCTCTAGAGATCGAACACCAAGCTTTTCTTTCGCCATAGAAATCACCGCCTCATGAAGGACCTTCCTCTCATCCTCGGTGAGCCAACGCATCTCCAACTCAAAGTCATCGAGTGTTTCATCTGGATGCGCTGCTCTCTTTTCATCCACCAGCCGGGTCCAGGCGTTGTACATGATCATGGAGTCATCTCCCAGCCACGCTAAATTTCTGTGCTCCAGAACATTAGCGTTGTACGTGACCAAGAGATCATCAAACTCAGCATCAAGCCTGGACCTCTCCTCCAAAATCTTTTCTTGGATTTCTGCTTCCGCAGACTTAGTCTTGACCGCCGCCGCAGCAAGTTCAGCCCTGAGAGATACCGCTTGGTCGCAAGCCTCTTGTGCAGTGGCGTTTGCGTCATCCTTCTCCTTTACCATTTCGGCAAATTTGGCCTTGAGCTCGTTCAGCTCTTTAACGGCTAAGTCTCGCTCAGCTGCAATGGTGGTGTTGCAGTGGCCCATCTCTTCTACCGTGGCGCAGTGTTCCTGTTGCATCCTCGCCATTTTGGCCACGGCATCCTCATGTTTCTGAAGTGCTTCAAGCTCTGACTTCCGGAGCGTCTCCATTTTGGATTGAAGAACCTGAATAATACGTTTCTGTTTAACAATGTCAGCATCGCGCTCAGCAATAATCCTCGCCCGGTCAAAAGCTACCCTCGATGCTTTCGCTGCCGCTTTGTACCACTCCTTATACTGAGCATAGAAGTCACGGATATAGTTATGAGCAATGTTCTCAGCATTCGGAGGAATTCTTTTAAGATTAGGAGGGAAGACATAAGCATCCGTACAAATTTCAGGAAAATCTCTTTTCATTTGCGCAAGTTTGATGGCTCCCTCACTTGACAACTCAGCCGGAGTTTGTTCTATTATAGCGGTTGTTGTCGGTTCCATTCTTGGCTGCTGAGTATCAGGCCGAGAAGATTGAGAAGGCGGCTGTTGCTGTTGAGAAGGCCCGGGAAGATCAACTGGGGCCCTAGGAGGCGGAGGAGAGCGAGATCGGGGTCGGTACTGGTATCCCCGGTCTCTGTCAGAGTAATCATGGCTAGAACGGCCACGCGAGTAATCTCTATCTCTATCATAACGTTCTTGACTTGAATAGCCTCGCCCATAATCCCTATCTGTCTCTCTCCTGCGGGAATCATAAAATGGAGAAGATTGGCGCACATTCCGGAGCCTATCCAAAGTGGAGCCTCTGCCTGACATTTCCCCTGCGATAAAAAGGATTACGGGTTAAGATCCGATAAAGCAATGTTTAGTATGCAAAAGTCATGAAGTGCTGTGGAAGTGTGTGTAAATGTGTAAACCCCCAAACCGACCGGAAGTGTTGACCGCACTTAAAGGAAAGGGCTCGTTCATATTTAGGACATCTTGAAATTCCTCCAACCCAGGATTATGAGAAATCGATATATAATCTGGGATAGGAATATCGTCAAGCCCTTTGAAAGAATCTCTCGAATGAGAAGGGGCGGCCTCAGAAATCATGACTCCGGAAGCGGGAGGAAACACATCTACAGATTTCCCCCCCTTTGACTTAAGTTTTTTGGGAACGGCGGCCTTGCCTTTCCATTTTTCTCCCGATTCTTCAAAGTTTCCCGAGAGATCAGCCATCGGCTCCGAATCTGTATGGGTTCTTTCTTCATCACTCGCTTCGGTTATCGTGATTCTGAGCGGTTTCTTTGCCGTTTTCTTCTTCATTTTATTCTTGGTTTTCTTCTTGTTCTTCTTCTTGGAGGCAGGTTTTGCCAACCCTTCGATAACTATACTTTGATTGATTTCGATCAGACCGAGAGTTCTTAAGTTATAGTCATTCATCACCGAGTCGATATGTCTTAGCTCACCCGGAACTTCTTGAAGACTTCGGACTATACCCTTGAAGTACCCGCCATCGGGTCTGGAGATAATGGCTGTAAGAGAAATAAGGTGTCAATACTAACGCCAAAAAGCTATTGGCCAAGAGAACAGGTTAGGGCGCTTACGTCTAGACAACCATCGCCTAGCAAAACCCGGAGGGCATCGAACATAGAACCATTCGTTCTTGAAATAACTCAGTCGGGTCCAGGCTCCGACAACAACTTGGCAATTTCTAACTGCCTCCAGAAATGTAAAAGATGGGCTATCACCCCTACTCTTGAAGTTAAATATATGTCTAATCTCGGTTGGCCTTGGCGGGCGAAAGAGACAGTCCATAAATATGACAAAGGCACTGTTCAGCAACGCATGCCCGTTGGGATGAAGTTGTGAAGGAGCGATTCCTAAATATGATAGCATTCCTCTGATATATTGATTGAAAGGAGGGAGAGTTCCGGCCGCGCAAGCATGGCGATAGAAAGCTGTATATCCATCAGGCGGATTGTGCGGTCTATCATCGGCATTAGGTAATAACACATCATCCAGAGATATGTTATGCTTCGAGCATATTCGTCCCAACAAAGATTCGGAGATGTTAGATTGAACCGAATCAACAGGGTCTTCAATAAATATAGCTTCCGGCAATTCATCCAGAGCCAGGTCAATTACGTCGACATGAATATCGGGAATCTCAAGCACCGGAGGAGTCAAGCTTTGTACCTCTTGTTGTTGGGAGCTCGAAGATTCCATAATTAACTAACTCATCAGAAAGCAACGTTAAGTTCATAAAAAGCCCGTGCATCCCCCAGTGTGAAGTGTGTGAGCGTGTCGTAACGTGCAAGTGCTGTGCCTTACTTAAGCAGATTTTACAGATTAAAACAAGATGTCCGTGCAACAAAACTTGGGAATTATAGAATGAAAATGACCGTCATCTCTGACCGTCACTTCCACACCATCCAGAGGCTACTAACTACTTCAAGTATAGATCAGTTGTATTTTTGAGGATAAGTCATAGTTCCATCGACGAGCTTCAGAGGAAATTCAAGTTTAAATCTTTCAGTCAAGTTCGATTATGCAAGGCCGAAGCTCGTCGGAGTCAAGTATGCTAAAGTTCATTATGTTCGTCAGAGTACAAACTTGAGGTTGGTCGTAGTTCAGATAATGGAGCAAATCAAAAGAGCAATGGTATCAGAGGACGAAGACGTTCGAATCCATCGACTTCGAATCGATAAGGGTCGAATCGATGGAGTTCGATTCCAGGTACTTCGAATCCATATGGTTCGACTCGATGTAACTTTATGATAGGAGAGCGCTTTGACTCCATGAGCTCCACGATACTTCGAATCGATCAGTATTCAATTCCTTCGAATCGATCAAATCGATACCCTTTCCCTCCAAGTCATCGATTCGAAACCTTGCCCTCGAGATCGATTCGAACCGGTCATTCCTGGATCGATGCGAAGCAACGGGAAGCGACACTCTAATCGTTGTAGCCCGAAAGGCATCACTCCTCGACTCCTTCGAGTCGACCCATTTCATTCAGATCTCGTCACTCCTCAGAGTTTTCTAAGGCGAAGATAGTCTATTTTTCTCATCTCTAATCGATCCCTTGAATACCTGTTTTGATTACGGGTGGAAGCGTGGACGAGTTCGATCGATTCGTGGTAGGCACGTCAGTTTTAGCTCTGGAAACTCGACTCGAAGAAACAGCTGAAGCAATGGTAAAAAGTAAAAAGTGAGAAATGAATAGGACCCCGGTATATATAGGGGAAGTATGATGATTCGCCTCCCGGTATACCTGACCGGCTTCTACAGGTGGGGAAATCGAATCGAATCGATTCATTGTAGCGAGTACGAATCCATTGTAACCCACCGCTTCGAATCCATCCCTTGGTTCGAATCCATCCGGTTTCGAACCCTTTACAGCGTCGAATCCATTCATGCAAGTATCGATGCGAAGCATCATCGATTCGAAGGAGTAGCCGAACAGAGGCTGGGATGATAGTCTTATCGACTCGAAGCACGAAGTCCCTAGGGCCATCGATTCGGAAGCCATCGATTCGAACATACATAGCTTCGAATCCATCACAGACCACTGACGAAAATGGACGAACCGTTTCAGTGAGAGGATCGATACAAGAAGACGACCACAGACAATCATAAAAGCAATATTTTAACTCGAGTCTCAAATCGATTCAGGAGAGGATCGATGCAGAATTTGATAACAAACCGAACTGGCGAAGACTTGCTGTCGCACAACGTCAATTAAAGACAGGCAAACAACCAATCGCGGTCGTTCAGTGGTCAATTACGGCAGTACAGAATACAACTTTCGGTAAAGCACGTCGTAGCTGTCCAATGAGAGACTACAGCTTTTCAAAGCACGTCATGTTTACACAAGACGTACTTTGGGGGGCAAATGTTATCCCGCCTTTTGGCAAGGCCGTGACACCAAAAAGTTGATTGTAAAACTAAAGACAGTTCATCGTGAAAGTTCGTTATGCACTGGATATCGATGAATTTTGTTCGAGTCCGGATCGGGCTACACTCGATAAGACACGTCAAGCAGAGCCATAAGAGCCAGCACTCCAAATCTCAAGTCAATCCGAGTTCGTACGCTCAAGATATCATCGTTGCAGGTTGGAGGAAATAGCCCTAGGTTCGAATCCATAAGCCCAGTCTTGGGTTCGAATCCCTCGAGAATAGCACAGGCTCGAATCGATCTCAAGAAAGCCATGCTCCGAATCCATCAACCATACACTGGTTCGAATCCATCCTCGAGGCCTCGCTTCGAATCCATCAGCACCGAGCTCCAGTTCAAATCCATCGAAGGAAGGATCCTTCGAATCCATGCAGGCAGAGGAGCTCCGACTCCATTCCAAAACACCGACAACATCGATTCGAAGGAGGCCAACCTTCGACTCCAGTACCTTCGATTCCCATAAAAAGACAACCTCGAATCGATCCACGATAGTGCATCTAGATCGATTCGAGCAAGCACAGTTTCCATCGATTCGAAGGAAGTAAACCTTCGAATCCGGCATCTCGAGTCCACCAGATAAACGCGGCTAAGAACAAGGATTCGACCCAGTCAACTCGGCAAAGAAATCGGATCGTTATGAAGGAGGCATTCCACGTCATCACAGAGGCGCATGCTAGGATCGATTCGAAGCAATCGATTCGAACGCAATCGATTCGAACAGAGCACTGCCACCAGAAATGCAACCTTGAATCGATCATAACTCAAGTTCTACAAGTCCAAATGCCATGAAATTTTCACAGAAGCTTAAGCACATGATGAAGAATGTTCACGCCAAATTTCAGCTCGATTGGATGATTTCTTGATCGATTCGAACCAAGGGTCGAATCGATCCCAAAGTGGGCCCGGATCTCCAGATTTCGGCTATGTGGGCCCCATGACGTACCAGAACTGGTCTCCCCTCATTTTAGGCGAAATATCAGCCTCCTACACCTATAAATAGAGCCCCTGGTCATTCAGAAAAGGGGTCAGACAATTCTAAGTACTAAAGAGCGCCCAGATTCTGCCAGATTTACTCCAGAACACCACCGTTGCTTTAGATTGACACTTAGCATATAAATTCAGTTGTATTACAGTATAAAGAATTGTAATCTTCAAGTATTGAGCAATAAAATCATCAAACTTCATAGTGGACGTAGGCAAATGCCGAACCACTCTAAATCGCTTGTCTTTGCAATTTACTTTCTGTTATTTGGAGTTTTTGTTAGATAATCCTCAGTTTCAATTTTCATTCTTCACTTTTATCTCTTCAAAAACTTCCGAAGAGTGTTGTGCCCATTTTTGGTACAAACAACTATATAACCATATATATTCACATCAGATATTCACTTATACATACTTATCACAGAGATTAACATGCAACCATATTCATATATTTAAACTTGTTAAGAGTGATGTTACTCACTGGTTTTTAAAAAGAACAAAGACTTTTCTTTGAAACTGGCTGAGAACTGAAAGCTATATTCTCTGGTTGATCTCTGGTTGTATTGATCTTGATTGTTATTCAAACTGAAGTTTTGTTTGAGTTTTAAAATGGAATATGCTTCAGATTTTACTCGAAACTAATATGAAGGCTGATATGTGAAAGAAGCTTACAGGTTGATATTTATAAACAAGTTACAGGGTACATTATTATATTTTTCAATACAGTGTATAAATTTGTACAATATCAGAGATAATTCTCTTAGCTTGGTGGCTGAGATTGTATGTTTATGTACTAGAAATAATATTGCATTAGCTAGCATTAAATGCCATTGTCCTTATTATATTTATTTTCTTTTCCAGCCTACATACCTATTTTGATTTGTTTGTTCTCAAGTCTGCATGCATATCATACGTGAAAACTATTTGTTTACATACTTATCCTATGCAAGCCTACATGCTTACTTTTCTGACATGTCTATTTGACTATGCAGATTTCATTTTGGAGGCTGGCAAATCTTTCTTCTGTGCTATTCATATATATGTTACTTGTTTGATATTGGAATGTATTCTTTTGTTCTATATTTTACTTTATAATCTATAATTTATCTTATATGTTTATATTTCTAACTTAATATTTATAGACTTGTATTTCTATATGTACATTTTTATTTATTAATATTATTTAAAATAAATTACACATTTATCAATTTGAAATGATTTATAAAAGAAATTATCTTTTTATTATAAACTACTTATTTTATAATATACATTAAAGTATCATTTGACAAAATTGTATTTAAAACTTATATATATTTTAAATCATATTTATCAAGCTATACTTAAAAAGAAAATAAAACAAATCTTTAATAAATTTTAAATTTAACTTAAGCTAGACTAAGTTTTAACTATTAAACATTTATCTTAAGTATTTAAAACCATATATTTATTTATTAAATAGCTTTGAAAAGCTTAATATTAAATAAATCATAATTTCCAAATCACTAAAATATATTAGAATTTGAAAACAAGATTTATTTATTTATTAAATTCAAACCAAAGATTTCTATTTACAATATATACAAATATATACACATTATAATTAGAAAACAATTTTTTAGCTTTTAAAAAGATAAAATCACCAATTAAATATTTATTAAAAGAAGATTATTAAATCAATTTAAGTTTATCAACAAAAATTATCAAATCAATTTAAATTTCAGTACAGATTATTAAATTGATATTGCCAAAAATTCCGGGATATCACAGAAACCCTTAAGAAAGTTTCCAAAAAATAAACGTTGTTTCCCAAAAATAAGGGATTTTAAAAGTGTCGTTATAATGACTATTTTTCTATTAACTTTTATAACTTTGGTTTGCATTTTCTATAACTTTACAAAACATATACTTTGCTTTTCAAAATACTTAAAGAAGTGTATAAATCAACAAAAACAATTTATCCCGAAATATTTTTTTAAATCGCTACTTTTCACAGATTAAAGTTAAGGGATTTCAAAGTGCATTTATAGCGATTATCACTATACGGACAATTCCATATTCGATTCGATATTCAACATCATTCAATTTTATTCGCATATACGACTTCCAAATTCAAGCCACATAATTAGAAACATATTTTAACATATGTATTTAAATCAACATGTCCATTTTAAATGTTCAAATGAACTTATCATAATTCAATGGTTTTAAGGCAACTAATTAAATAACCATATGCTTTGTAGAGCATATAACTTAGGATCATAACTTTAAGTTGTTAGTGTCTATTATAATAATAGCAAGCCATTTCAACAAGCAATATTATCAAGTAATACTATCAAGTTATTAACCTCATTCAAAGCGAGAATAACTCACTTTTATTTGACCTAAATATTTTCACTTCCTACCAACATTCAAACAATTAACACAAAACTTCATACTCCAATCAAAAAAAGTACCAAAACCTCCTTCCTTCCATTGCTTACGACCATAGCCCCTCCCCCCTCCTAGCTCACGTCCATCACTTCCCTCCTCATCCATAGCACATGACCTAAGGCCAAAAAATCCTCCATATTACTCACGTCCAAGACCATTCTACCCTCTTCCTTGCACATGGCCTAAGGCCATTTCTACCCCTCAAAATGCTCATATCCTAATGCGAAGAAGAGAAAATGAAAGAAAGAAGACATCGGTCTAAGAAAGTTAAGAAGAGAAGAGACTGAAAGAGTGGAAACTTGTAAGAAATGAAGAGAGACTTCTGCTCTATTTATAAGCTTAGGAAAAGTGGAAAATGACCATCCAATACCCTCCTCCTTCCATGCTTATGTACATTCAAACCATGCTCTTACACAAACATACCTTCCTTAAATCGCTCCTTGATTTAAGGCTTGATTTAGGGGTCCTTTTGTCTCCTTAATTAAATCCTCTTACTTAATTAATTTTCCTATGAACTAAGGTGATTTAATACTTGCTAGTGTGTTCATATGATAACATACTAGTGTACAAATATTCAAACAACTTTTATTTATAAAATTTGATTGTCAACAAAACATTTTCTGATCACATTTTTAGTATTTCTATAAAGTATTTATTTTTGTAAACACATTTAAAAAATAAGTTTTCTATCATTAGTTATTAATTAAAAAGTGTTTAACAAGGTAATAAAATCATATTAAATCTTAGACACAAATATTTAAATAATTAAGATATTTAAGTATGAAGTGTTCGAAATTCCGGGTCGTTACATTGAATCTAATTTAATCGTTTGTCGATATTGCACATCGATCGATATATTTATTATAAATATATACAATAATATTTATTCCTCAAATCATATTCAAAATTTTATAATTAATATTTCATGAATATTAATTAATTTATTACAATTATAAACTAATTGTTGATCTAAAGAGAATTCATCATTCCGGTTGTGTGACTCATCAAGTGTAAATTCGATCAGCGGTTAACATCGAACTATTTAAATATTAATGTTCACACATCACTTAGTAGGTGGTGTGACATTTTGATCAAATTTATCACTTACTTAGTTTCAGTAAAATCTCATTTTATGTTAATAAGCATTATCCGGTTGTTACATTTATTTACACCAATTCTCCTCATCAAATGTATATCACTTTGGACTTATGGAATTTGGTAATGGTTAAAATTTCAGTATCATCCACATTCAACTCTATACCCAAACAACAAAGTCCTTTGTTCAATAAAAACAATTATTATTAAACGAAATGCTCTATCTAGAGTCGTTGTTTTGAGTTGAACCGAGCTGACCGTGATACTAACCCCATATAACTGAGGAGACGAATCCTCTCTTGAATAGTGCTTCACTTCCAATACTTACACTCGACCTAACTATAGTAACTCTATGAATGTCATGCCATGTTTTGACTATAATCAAAGCAGAGCTTTCATATTGAAGATTTACAGTATTCTCAAGTTGAGAGAACTGTGTAAATCAGTCACACTGATATTTTCTGTTTGACCTTAGTTATATTAACTAATAGAAAATTATCGTGTGAGTTGTTACATAGTTATCCAATAACTATCAGTATATAACCTCTTGGTTTCCCCAGCAGTCATGAGTAATACACTGTCCAACATATGGAGAGGTTACATACTCTAATCTCAACAGATACATCGATATCCAGTCTTGATGCATCTTGACTAGGAATATTTAAAATGGTATATTTATTTTCACTACGATAAATTACTCACGGTTACAACACTTTGTAACTACTATCATAAAACATTTCCTTTATGGATTTTCTATTAAATGTACTTTTAATTAAATTAATTGATTAATATAACAAATTATATCAAGTATATAATAGAAAGAAAACACCTTTTATTTCAAACAAGACTGGTTATCGAGTTAGATATATGTAACAAATAACATAATTTCCCCTAGGGCATAGCCTTAACTTTATCAGTCTCCCACTTGCACTTTGGGGTCAATTATGGAATCTTATTCCAACTTCTCTAATCGGTTTTCTCAAAACCAATTGGGTCAGTTCCTCAGTGAACGAGTATGCTATCATGTTTCAATTATTTACTCAGTCAATCAACATTCTCTGATGCTGATAAACTATCTTTATCATGTGGAACAATTCAGAATATGTCACTCGACTTCCAGTGAGTTCTAATTTCTGTTATGAACTATATCGTGACATTATTATCATATAACAATGTTATGGGATTCTCAACATTTACAATTATCCTCATCTCAGTTATAAATTTGTGCATTTATATTATATACATTGTTTTATTATGGTGCAATCCAAGACGATGTACTTAGCATTTTCATTGAGTCTGCCACAGTCTTTCATTTGAAACATTTGCAATTTAAAAAAATTTAACTTGAATTTATTATTGACATATTATACTCAATATTACTTATGAAAATTTGAGTCTGAACATTCCTTCATAAGTTCATTGTTTCTGTAAACAATTCTCTAGTATTTCGTAAATACACAAGAATACTTCAAATAACGGTTTAGTGATATCAATTTGGACCTGATATTTCCTTCATGTATCAAAAAGATAAACAAATCACAATAACGTAGACAACATAACATGTGTGATAATTCTAATTGCCAATGCATAAGGAATCCATCTTATATGTTCAGTATTAAACATTTTAATAAGGTGTCCTTGCATATCGATCTGAGACATTCCCAGTGTCTTTTATACCTACTATAAAAGACATCATTTATAAATCCGACATTGAGTATTAAAACAACTAAGGCTGATTTTAATGCAAGTACATCATTGAAAATCAGTAATGTGTTGTTTACTTACAGTTTTAGCAATATTAATGTACCTTTTAACGTTCTTTCTTATAAACACATGCTTCCTCTGCATTTTGTTTGATAATCAAACTATTTGATATTTTTATCAAAATATTTATTCAA
The DNA here is from genome assembly GCA_030737815.1 of Allium fistulosum. Classification (NCBI taxonomy): domain Eukaryota; kingdom Viridiplantae; phylum Streptophyta; class Magnoliopsida; order Asparagales; family Amaryllidaceae; genus Allium; species Allium fistulosum. The sequence continues at coordinate 1,250,693,186 of CM060905.1, forward strand.
TTCCAATGCTTATAAAATGATACTTTTTATCATTTCTGGGATCAAATCCAAGGACTCGTAAACTCAATATTGCTCCCACTAACTTCAAGACATTTTTGGTTATTATGTGTAAACAGCTTACTCTAAATAATTATTTAGAATTTTCTATTTCAATACGTACATACAAAAACATAAAGTCATACCAAGTGATAATTTTGTGAGTAAATCTAAATTAACTTGAGCACATTGAATATTGAATCTATTATGCTAATTCCAATAATTGAAATTTGCGATGTTATTCTTATCAATGTTACTCATTATATTTTAACTGTATTACTCTTGCTCTCGAAGACACATTCGCGCCTGATGGATTGTATCCATTTCGGGTGTATCTACCAAAATCATATTTTGATAGTGTACTTGGAATCTATTTCGATTTGCGCATCATACCATATTATAGAGTGAACCCCCTTAATGGTTTAATTAAACAATCGAGGATTATATATTTTTGACATCGATAAGAAATTCATAGTTTCTCTTCAATATGCGAGAATACTTATTAGACACTATAATTGCGATGTGTTTGTTTAGGTAAGTTAACTTCATTACATCTCATGCAATCAGTTTTATCTTTGCATCGTATCCAATTCTATTTTACTAGCAATAATTTCTTAAATAAATTCCTTCATTATGAAGTTGGTACTTCTTGAAACAACAATTGTTTCTTGATGCAACGGAATAGGTATTCATAAACACTTTATGAATTACCTTATACTTAAAATTAACATGGTTTTAGTTTACAAACTTACGTTTAAAACACAAATATGTCATCCAATGATGGTTTTTCCCAAACTTCATTTGTGAAGATTAATACGAGATCGCTCATGAACAATTATTACGTGCAGACTTTAAACTCGCACAACCTATCAACTACTTGGCATAGGATACGTTGGGTTTCATATAAACTCTTATCCTATATGATTTTGTAAACTATTATTTAGATAAAATAATATTGACCTTACGTACTACTCTTAAGTACATGACCTTATAGGAAGAAATTAACTCAACTTCACTCACAATTAATCGTACTTTATCCAACAAAGTTTGATTACTCTTTATTGATACATCATTATGTATCATGGGGAGAAGTGACTTCTGAGGTTGAATCTTTATTCATTTTTAGGTACGTTTGAAACTCTTTCCAATCTGAATAATTTTATTTTGTTGCATGTTATTTTATTTATTTTTGTTTTATAATCTATGAGTTTATCATACACATAATACATGTGTGTCAAATACTCTTGTCCATGTCGGTGATAAATCATTGATGAGTATAACAAAGTATGTGGAACCGTTTTGGTATTAATAAACTTACGATAACATCACCTATCAATCCAAAGAGTTAATCAACTCTTATGATGCTCCCACTAAATGGGTGTGTTGCTCTTAATTGTTTGAGATATAATTAACTAATATCATATGATTTATAATCGTATAATAAAAATTTTTCTCAAAACTACTGCTTAGTCTATCTTTTCAAAATAGCTGTAAATAATATTAGATACTCATATATTTTCCAATGCATCAAATACCTCTACTATGGTTTTATTTCACAAGAAATATTTATATTATTGTCATTGAAATATAGCTATATTTTCTTTAGTCATCATCGAAGAATAGGTATTATTTCATAAATAATGTGTGGTATGTTTTACGAAAATAATTTTCGTAACTTGATGCAATCAATAAGTGTTATACGACATGCTTCCATAATTTCTACCATTACTATAATAGCGCACTGAATATGGAGGTCCATCATCTGCTTATATTGACTATTTATTTCATATACTGCAACTAGTTTACAATGGAGAGTTCTTTGATCAAATATCTTGAACTCATAGAAATAAATCTCATTAAAAACAATTTTCTATTTTAAGTTAAATTTTGGAATAAAATCATATTTCTTATTCCAATGCTAAACACCATATCATTATTATTACAGTTCTCATTTTCGATATTTCTTTATGAAGCAGAAGTAACCATTCACTCTCTTTATCCTAACTATACCTTAAATTACATTTTCTCTTATACGTTTGTTTTCCTTTCTAATTGGTCAAACCATTTAAAAGAAAACCCTTACTACAATATCAGAACAAACTCTTTACAAAAGCGCATTCGATTATCCTTAACATTTAAGGACATCAAATTATTGCTCTCTGTGTAAACTGATCAAACCGACATTTTATCGATCGAGTTCTTAGATCTTTCTTGTAATTTTGGTCTAGTGTTAAATTAACACAATACGATCCTTTTTGTAATCAATCAAATTGAGTACTCAATCTCACAGTACTGTTTATTGTGAATGAACTAACTTCATTGAAGTATCGTACATTACGAACTATGACTGTTCCCCGTATAACACTTATATTAAATAATATATAAATCAAATATCCATAGTCTTGTATTGCTTTTGAGTCGAAACTCATTAAATGCAATACATGGTCTGGAGCAAATAAACACGTAAGTGACCAAATTATGAATGTATTAAGTAGTTGTAAAATTTGGTACTTGCATCGGTATAGAAAACATTAACATGCAAGAAGTATTTAATAATAAGTATATATATTATATTATCCTAAATTCAGTTCATTTGTATATCTTAATTGATAAATTTTTTATCAATCGTATTAAATATACAAATTTATCAATGTAGATTATTATAACATTATATAACATATGTTCTTACAAAATTAGAAATGTAAATGCTATCATTTCATTTTTCCAATAAGGCTACCACTAGTCTTTTATGTTCCACCAAACCCTAAGTCGAAACATAGAAGTCTTTCGACTTCCCTATTAGGTGTTAAGACTCTTTTGTCTTAGAATTTTGACCTTGAGTTTACTCAACATTTCATAGCTCTACGAACGATGGATAACTCCTTATCGGTTGTATCATATACAACTCCTAACCCTTTGGTTCTTTGTCCTAATTCCGCTTCAACCTTGAATTTGCTCAACAAATCGAAATGAAATTATTCATTCGTACCTACCATATTGCGAAGGCCTAAGTATAGTATATGTACCTTGAGTTTGCTTAAACAAATACACAGTTATCTTATCTCATCTATTCAATATGTTAATAATACTACACGTAACGTTCCCATCTTGAGTCTGCCCAATAACTAAGGAGTATGCAAGTAATTTATTAACACACACACACACATATATATATTTATAAACATATATATGGTAGAGGACAACATTATATTGAAGAATCATAATCTTCAATATATTATATCGAGCGATATCGACTTATGGAATAATACATTTCTTATGAAATACCCTCATGATTCAAATGTCTCACACAACAGAAATCATGGTATACGTACATATACAGATGTATTTATTCCTTAAGTCTATTTAGGTTTCTTTGATGTTCCATCTTTAGTTTATACATTCATATTATATATGTTTTATTATCATATAACTTTTATATTTATTTAACTTATATAATAGTCTTATGTATAAAAATATATTAATTCAATATTATTTAATTAATTTTAATTAATTAACATTTTAATTAATTTTATATTATTTTAATATAACATTTATATTGAATATTTATTATATACTATAACCTTTATAGTATAATACATATATCTCATATATGTGTATTTTTTTTTAATTAATTAACTTTGAGCTAAGATCCGCATCCCCCTCTATTTAGCCCTCAATCCTAGCCCCTTGATTTCAGCTACTCATTCCAATTTAAATAATAATAGATTCTCTCTCTTATCACACTATTTTATTATTTAAATCGGAATAAATGGCTAAAATCAGGGGGCTTGGTTGGGGGCTAAATAGAGGGGGCTGCAGATCCTAGCTCATTAACTTTTAATTAAGTTATTTAATTAATTAACCTTTAATTAATTTATTTAATCAGTTAACCTTTAATTAATTTGTTTAATTAATTAACCTTTAATTAATTAATTTAATTAAACAATTTTAATTAAATTATATTAATTTCGAAATCATATTATATACATACATGTATACTTATGACATCTTTAACAGTTTAAAATATCATAACATAGATCAAACATATATAATACATGTATATATTTTTCATTACTTAACTTATTTAATAAATTTATTTATTTTATTAATCTTATTAATAAATTTATAATTTTGAAATTAATATTTAATATTTTCAAACATTTTGAAATTTTTATTATATTATAACTTTTATAATATATGTATATCTTATTTTAAATTTAACTTTAAAATTTAAAATTTTATATTTTAATTTTCAAACAGTTTTGAAAATTAGTCCAAAACCCAATTCAAATTTGGGTCTTTTCTATTAAGGAAAACCTTTGGGCTATTAAACGTGGCTAATTTAAACTGTATAGGTTATTTGGCTCCAATATCATTGTTGGAACTGGGCCACCTCGCAACGGAAGTTATGAGAATTATAAAAAAAAATTCCCTTATTGGATCTATATTTGGCTTATGAATTCTAATTTATTTAAAACATTTCTAAATTTTATTTAAATAAAATTCTTAGTTTATTTAAATTTATAAATTATATATAATTTTATTTAATTTATATTTAGTTAAATATAAAAGTACATATATGTATCATATACATAAATGTATGTGTGTGCATGTGTATTATAATAATCCGTCCAAGGTATAACATGCCTATATATAAATATTGGGATTTACATCGCAATGGACATGTTTGCTCATCCTAAACATATTAAATGTTGTCCGAATATATGATGTATGTAAACTTGTTATTTATATAAATATTAAAAACTATGTGTATAAAAATATATATATATATATATATATATATTAATGATTTATATTTATATACAATTGCATTAAATATTATATATATATATATATATGGATAATACAAATTTTTTTAAACCATTTTACACATATACATGTATATGTATGAATATCCAAGTCATAAGATGCCAGAAACTCTAACCATCTCCGTGGTCTCAGATTCAGATCCTTTTGAGTAAAAAGATACTTCGGGGAGTTATGATCCGTGAAGAGCTCGAATTTTTCACCGAATTGAAGAAAGAAACATAATCCTAGAATCTCTAAAGATTAGAAAGGAACCAAAGAAAGAATAAAAGGATCCTTACCTAGCAAGTAGTGCCTTCACGTTTTTAATGCAAAGACAACAACCGGCAACTCCAGGTCATGTGTAGCATAGTTCTTCTCAAGAGGCTTCAATTGTCTACTTGCATACGCAATCACTCTACCGTGCTACATCAAAACAGCGCCTAGTACCACTCCACAAGCGTCTATGTAAGCTATGAATCCACTATTTCCATCTGGAACAGCCAAAACTGGTGCACTGGTCAATCTCTTCTTCAATTCCAGAAATGCTTCTTCACACTTTGGAGTCCATGTAAACTTCTCTCCCTTCTTAGTTATCTTAATTAAATGGGAGGAAGTCTTAGAATAATCTTAAATAAACCTTCTATAGTATCCAGCCAAACCTAAGAAACTGCAAACTTCGGTAGCAGCTTCCACTTTTACTGGGTCAACTGAAATGCCCTCTCTTGACACTCTGCCTAAAGAATCACACCTTCGATCACCAGAAATGGTACTTAAAAAACTTCTCCTTCAGGACATGTCTCCTTAATGTTTCCAACACCACTTCCAAATGATGTTAATGCTCCTCCTCAGATTTGGAGTAGATAAGAATATCATTGATGAAAACTAACACAAACTTGTTTAGAACATCTCGAAAAACACGGTTCATGAGGTCTACAAAATATGCAGGTGCATTGGTTAGCTCGAAAGGCATAACCAATGACTTAAAGAAACAGTCAGGACCCCTAAACGCAGTTAAGGGTATACTATCTTTAACAACCCTCGATTGATGAAATCCGGTAGCTAGATCCATCTGAGAAAATACAGTAGCTCCATGAAGTTGGTCAAAAAGATCATCGATGCGGGGTAAGGGATACTTATTCCTAATTGTCAGCTTATTTCAACTCCCTATAACCTACGCACAAACTTAAAGATACATTAGACTTAGCCACAAACACCACAGCTGATCCCTAACTCGAACGACTGGGTCTAATCATTCCTCTCCTTAATTGGTCCTGGGTTTGACTTACCAACTCATCTCTCTCACTCGAAGCCATCCTTCGCTTAGGTTGAACCACAGGTCTTGCACCAGGGACCAAATCAATGCGGAACTCTATCTCCCAGTGCGGGGTAAATTTTTAACCTCTTCGAATACATTGGGAAAATTCATAACAACATCAATAAACCCTAAATTTTCCTGGGATGCTTTCAGGGCAGACAAGAAACTACACATATGGATACCGAGTTCCTTACATGATACTTTAGTAATTCTTCCCAAATTGGTTACTAATAGTACAATTCTTTCATTACAGTCTAGAATAGCACCATATTTCGATAACCAATCCATACCAAGAATAATGTCAAATCCTTTAAAGTCTAAGACACACGGATCGCAAGAAAAATAATGAGAAAGGTAGGAAATTGGCACATTCTCAGAAATCATATTCAAATGGGTTACCCCGCCTATGGGGTTAGACACACATATAGTGTTTCTACAATACTCGAGATAAGATGAAATTTATCTACTGATTTTAAAAAGATAAAACTATGAGGAGCCCCAGTATCAAATAATGCTCGAACAAAATTACCATTAATCGGTAAGGTACCATCAAGGACTCCTTTCCCCTTCACATCCCTTGAAGTCGACGGTTCATTCTTAATAGCGTACACCTTGGGCTGCTACTCCTTTTTCCATGAGTAGGCAGTCCTTCACCATATGGCCGGGATGATGGCAATTAAAACAAAGAGTCTTCTGGACCATTGGAGAGATGGGTCCACTTTGCTGCTTTGGAGCTTCACGATTCAGACAGTACCTGGAAATATGTACTTTCTGCTTGCAAATATAACAACCACTATCCTTAGGCTTGTCTTCTTGACCTTCTCCCCGTTTCCCTTTTCCTTACTTCTTCCAATTTGGATTAAACTTTCTCTTGCTAGAACTGTTACCATTAGCATTTCCACTGGTTGTTGCCGATGTAGGCTTCTTCTTTTCCAAGACCTCATACTTGAGAGCCATGTCCACTAAATCAACAAAAGAACCTTTGATATGAGCAGTCATCTTCTCGTGGAAACTTTCCCTCATTCCCATAATGAATATCTCATTTTCTTCAATGGGGTATTGATAAGTTCTAGTCCAAAATAAGATAGCTCGTTGAACTTTGTCTCATATTCTGCTACAGGTAGATCCCATTGCTTCAAGTCCATGAAGTTCATGTACATCCTTGTCTTTCTTGCTGTAGTAAGAATTGGTCCTCAAAAAACTTCTTTAAATCAAGCCCACGAAAACTCTTCTTCTGGAACAGTTGTAGTAAGGGAGTCCTACCAAGATGCCGCCTCCTCTTGCAGTTGCCATGCTGCTAAGAATCTTTTCTGTTCATCTGATAAGTTAAGAGCTTTAAAAATCTTTTTACAAGATCGCAACCAAGCTTGCACTTCCATGATAGACTCAGTTACTTTAAATGGTTTCCCTCCCAGATTGGTGTAATCCTTGCATAAGGTTGCGAAATTCACTCTTGGCTGCTCTGGTGTTGCCTCTTCGACAATCTGAACTCCTCCATGATTTGGGGTTCAACCATTTGTAGTCGTAGTGCTACTTGCTCCCCTACCTCGTCCACTTCTATTACTCATGTCTTACTACCTAGACATAGTATGATAACTCTTAGAATATTTGGATGAGATAAATCTTTAAATAAGGGCACTAATCAAACCTATCAAGCTGATCTAACTATCAGAAATACACACACACACACACACACATACGTATACAAATAAAAATTTACAAATAGGCTCTTTGGAAGTTGACCCCAACCCAAAGCCTCGGTGTTCGCTCAAGCTAAGCTCCATACTAAATGTAAGAAACCGCCTTTCTTACTCCGAAAGATGAGTCATTAAGAGTAGAAGAAAAAGCAAGATAACAAGAAAGCTACACAATCATAGAATCTCACAACGAATCAGAATAACATATAATAAACAACATAGGATATTACATAGTCCTTTCTAGAATAATAATACATCAGAGTCATAATAGTACAAGTTCCAAACCGGGACAGTTATAAATACCTATCCTTACATCACTAATACAAAATACATGCATATACACTTAGCATAATAAGATAGTAGCTAGCTAACGTTGAAGCCACCTGCTCTAGCTCCACCAAAATGCAATCGTGAGAAACCTGGACCACTTAGCTACTCATAAAAATTTGAGTACCCAAGAGATTTAGGGAAAGAAAATAAAACTCTAGGTCAGACATGGGTCTGGTGTGATTAAACTCAAACAACTGAATTATTACTTTTAAAACATTTTTGAAATCAAGGGTATCTCGTAAGACCACACTACACACAAACACAGACATGTTTTAACCTTACGTTGACCAAAACACTTTATATAGAAAACTAGTGATATTATCATAATGTCTAGGGTTTTCAAATAAATAATTAACATAGCTGAAATTGTTACATTAACTAAACTCCAACATAATCGGTATACAACTAAGATCGAAGACCCTTATTAGTTAAAGGATTCCATACAATGACTAGGCTACTGGGGTACCGTCCATCATGGTGCATCTCTAGATAAAATAACACTGAGGACTTCATCGGGATTCCCTGCCAACATAAGACTAGCCTACAACTTGCTAGATAGTACCGAATATGATCACCCCTCAGTTGGGATCAACAACCGTACCGAAGCATACACGAATTGATAGTAGGGACTCTGTATAGGAGTGACCTTACCCTAATAGGAGCGACCCACTCAACCTTGCCGCATATCCCCTATTTAGTTCATTCCTGATTGATGAGGCTTGAGGCTACTTTTACCTTTATTATAGCACTGCCACTTGAAATGCTAACATTGTCTTCTAAATGTTGACACAATGTAAGCACTTATCCATGCAAGTCGTTCAGGAGTTGAATGAACCGAAGGCACTACATCCACTATACCCATTTTGGAATCACCCTCAGGGTTAGTAGCAAATAGTCCTTGCACTTCAAAGTCTTAATCTTGGATTTTGCCTTCACTATTTCCAATTTGAATGCTTACGTTGGTTTGAAGTGGTTTTTGGATAACAACTGTTATCCGATCCCAGTCTCTCCGAACCAACATTCGATAATGTTAAGGGTCAAGTTTTTATAGTGGACAACTCCACTATCAAGGTGTAGTGATTTTCATATGGAAATATATTCCATATGCTTAAAGTATCATGACCCGCTTATCGAAATTAACTCCCTTATATTCATCATGCTTTCGAAATGCAGTATTTGTGATAAGTACAAGTCGACTTACTTCCAATAAATTGTGTCATCATTTTATTCTAACTATTTTAATTTGTTTGGCTACTTAATTGCATGGACAAGAGATCCTTAGGTTTAAAAATAATTCACTGAAAGAAGAAAGTTGATTTAAAATAAAGAACTGTTGGACTTTGAAATAACTTAAAATAATAAAAAATCATCATTAAATCATAAATTAAAACTTAATTAATCCTTAATTAATCATACTTAAATCAAAATTTAGACCTTATTTAATCTTAGTTAAGCCTTAATTAATTACTAATAACTACCCTTAATTTATTAAAAATTACTTAAATAATTAAACTATAGTTAAATATAATTAAACCCTAATTAGTTGAAAATAAATAAATAATTAAAATTTATTTAACAAACATTTATTTGAATTAAACTCTAATTAATTAATAATTAATTAAATAAATAACTCTTAATTAAATAATAATTAATTAAATAATTAAATATTAATTAAATAATTAATTTTAAAAAATATTTGACATGATTTAAATAAATTAATTAAAATAATTACCTCTTAATTTAATTAATCATTAATTGAAACTTTCTTAATTAACTACAAATAATTAACCTAATTAATTAATTCTTAAACTCTAATTACTTAACTTAATTACTTAATTAATTACTAATCATTTTTAATAAATAAATTAATTATTAAACTCATTAATTCAGAGTTAATTATGTTTTATAATCTTTAATTAAGTTTGAAATGGTTTTCAATTTTTTTTAAAAGAAAGCTTAAAAACTTGAAAATCGTATATTTCTTTACTGCATCCATAACGGCTATCGTTATGGATGTCGTAACTCAAGATTACCTTTCTAAGTTACCATCGAAAACTCTAGCTTTTCACTTATGCTTACTTTCTAAAACATATTCAAGAAAGTTTTAAAACTTTAACGAAGGTTAGAAACTAAAAAGAATAAGACAAAACATTTTCTAAACTAAAAAAGTAAACGATTTATTTTCAAAAATGGATCTCAAGTCCTTCTTAACATCCCAAGTTCAACCTTCCAAACCATTTAGCTACAAACCAAGATTATGTATGTACACCAAGTCATATCATTACCATAACACATCAAAGATCACCACTTTATAACTAACACGTCACTTTGTGTTGGTGTTTATATATGGCATTCAAGTCTACTCTAAGGATGAGAGAGAGCATAAAGTTCATCTTAGAGTGGTACTTGAGTAGCTGAGGAAGAATCAGCTAAATGCGAAGTTTACGAAGTGTCATTTCTGGAAGAAAGAGGTAAAATTTCTTGGTCACATGGTTTTAGAGAAAGGATTGTCAGTCGATCCAAATAAGATTGAAGCCGTGAATAATTGTAAGAGACCAGAGACGGTGACTGAGATTAGGAGTTTTCTTGGACTTGCCGGCTACTACCGAAGATTCATTAAGGATTTCTCGCGGATAGCAGCACTCTTAACTAAGATAACTAGGAAGGAAGTGAGATTTGTTTGGTCCGATAAATGTGAGGAAGCATTCCTTAAGTTAAAGCATTTGTTGACCAATGCACCCATCTTAGTAGTTCCAAATGAAAACTAAGGATTGGCGGTGTATACTGAAGCATGTGGAACTGGATTAGGAGCAGTGTTGATGTCGAATGGTAAAGTCATTGCCTATGCATCTAGGCAGCTTAGACCGTGTTTGTACAAAAAATGGACAAACACCTCAAAGTTGTATGATTTAGTAGATCTTATGTTGTTCTTAGTGATTTGAGTGATTTATGCAAATATATGAAAAACAGGGGCTAAACTGTAAAAAGACACGCAGATTTATAGTGGTTCAGCCAGAATGTGCCTACGTCCACTTTATATGTTATTTCTCTTCTCTTCTTTTTATTACAAGTACAAAGCTTTTATACAAGTAAAAGAAAGTTGTTTGAAAGTTCTCTCCGTGCTTGAGCTCTCAAACTTGTCCCCCATTGTTGTACCCCTGCCCCTCTATTTATAGAGTGAGGCTGGGGGTAGGGGTCATGGATGTATATAACAGCTGATGGGCCTGGGCTGACGCGACCTGGCCTGGTATTGTTGGTCCAGAAGGAGCATGGTTCGGAACGTCTCAGTCCGGTGGCAGCTGGTTCGGTAGGATGGAGTTAAAGTGAGTTGGTCCGGTAGGAGCATGGTTCGGTAGGAGCATGGTGGAAATGAGTTGGTCCGGTAGGAGCATGGTTCGGCAGGAGCATGGTGGAAGTGAGTTGGTCCGGTAGGAGCATGGTGGAAGTGAGTTGGTCCGGTAGGAGTATGGTTCGGTAGGAAGCATGGTGGAAATGAGTTGGTCCGGTAGGAGCATGGTTCGGTAGGAGCATGGTGGAAGTGAGTTGGTCCGGTATTGCTGGTTCGGTGGGAAGCATGTTGGGTGAGATGGTATTTGGTTCGGAGAGACTGGTTGTGGAGTTTTGGTGGAGCTGGTCCGGTTGTAACTTGGATCGGTGGAGGATGGCCTGTTGGTTGGTTCGTTCGTGGCTGTGTTGATCCGATGATGATGGTTCGGCTAGGCTGGTTCGATGGTAAGAATCCATCCAACATTTGCCCCCCAAAGTGGGGCATATGCTAGTATATGCCGCGCTTTGTTTCGGCTAGGGTGTTTTCATTTGGTCCCAGAGTGCCGAGCCATTTGGTCCGGTGTCTTGTATCTGCTTATAAATAGGGGCTACACACCTTCATTATTCCTTACCGAACAGAGAGAGCCGAATCAAACTGAGTACCGAATCATCTGAGTACCGAATCATCTGAGTACCGAATAGTCCAAGCTCTGAACCAGGTATGTACTCTTTTGCCGAATGAGCTTACAAATTCAGTACCGAATGAATTTTACATGGAAAATGCCGAATGATCCCTTGCGTTGGGATGCCGAATGAACTCTGTCTCTTGAACTATCGGACGGAACTGATGGTTTCTAAGTAACGAATGAATCTAATACCGGATGAGCTTTAATACTTGTATTATCAGTGCAGTTCTAGGTTACATAATTCATGCATTTTGGTGATGTACTTTCTGTGTTTGCAGATAATGTCTCAAAGAGTAGAAACTCGATCAGGCAGAAAGAAGTCCCAGGGCGAAGGAGAATCTCCCTCAGTGCCCCCTGTTCAGCCAGGTCCGGAACGTCATGGATCTACCCCGAGATCACTAGTGGACGGGTACGACCCTCAGGAGCTTTTGAACTCCCCGCCCGATTGCTTTCCCAGCTCCCTTAAGGAAGAGCAGCTTGATGTCATCTCCCGTTCTTTCGGGATTGATAGGGCGCAAATGCTGTTGCCAGGGAGAGAAGTTATGCCCTACGACCCTCCTGAAGGGTACTTTGCTTACAGCAGATACCACTGCATGTGTGGTGCCATTCCGCCTCTTAATGCTTGGGTAGCCAGCTTCCTCACATATCTAAAGGTGGCCCCATTCCAGCTTCAACCCAACTCCTATGCTATACTGGTGAGCCTCTTCGTCATCTTTCATAGGAATTATGGTCGTGCAACTTCCAACTGGGAGATCCGGTACTTATATAATCTGAGGGGCTATAAGAAGGGGTCCCCATACATTAGCTTGGAGTCAGCTGTAACCTTCAAGCCGGTCTTGAATCTGTATTCCAAATTCAGCATGTTCAAGAAGGAGTGGTTCTTCGTCAGGGACGACTCTGTTTCTATTCGGCGTTTTACTTCTGGATGTAAGTTGATGCTTTATTTATAATTTCCATTCTGATTGCGATGCTTCTTCTCATACGTTTTCATTTTTGCTAGCGACAGGTGGCTTTGCGGTTGTGGAGACTGACCGCCTGGTTCAGACGGCGGCTGATATAGAAGCTATCCCCGAGAGAGATAGATCAGCTGCCTTCATGATCAGAAACGCGACCCTTCTGGAGTATAACTTGATCCTTCCACAGCAGTCAGTAGTCAAGCTGAGGGAAACGACGGAGGAGAGGGCGGCTGCTCAGGCTAAGGGAGGTGCCACGGCAGAGAGTGGCAAGAGGAAACCTTTCACAAAACCTCCAGCCGTCGGAGGTAAGAAACTTAAGAAGTCGGATGGTCCTTCCCCCATCAATTGTCCACTTACCCAGGGGGAGGAAGATGTGGAGGAGGAGAGAGGTGAGGGTGGAGATGACCGGGAAGGTGGCGACGGTGGTGATGGCATCGGGGCCTTGCTTCCTGGGCAAGCAGGCGAGATTCAGGAGTGGACGGATGATGCATTCCACCAAGCTTTTGAGGGGCTGGACGGGGAAACGGCTTTGACAGAGAAATCCGGGAGAGCTGACAAGGCTGGGACTGGTGCAAGCGAGCCTCCTCAGACTATTCCAGCCAAGGTGGCTCCGACGACTCAAGGTGAACTTTTGACTCCTGCGGGCTCCATTTATGATAGGGACTTAGGAATATTTTATGATCCGCTCCCGTCCTGGAATGAAATCCAGGACTCATTGCAGTATCCTACTCCTCCCCAGGGTTTGTACAACCACAGATGTGTTTTCCTTCTTCTTTTATCTTTTTAATTTATCGTGTTTTCTTGAATTATGGATCAATGTAAGTTTGTGACACTTGTTCTTCATATCAGGAGCAGGTAAAACGGCTAAAGCCTCAGATCTTCGGCACAGGCTTGAACAATACAAGCTCTCCAAAGCTTCCGCCAAGCCGAAGCCTTCAACCCACCGTCCCGGGGATGTAGTCGACTACCGTCCTCTTCTCGGGGTTATTGAAGAGGGTATCCAAAAGAGAAAGGGGGGTCATCCCTTATCTGAACCTTCACTTGGTCCTCAGCCCCCAGCTCAGCCTCTTCATGATATCACGGAGGAGGATACCGAATTCGTACCCTCTCCGCACCCGTCTGAAAATCCTACCGTTACTCAGATTGATCGTCCGGACTTAGCTCGAAATCCATTTGCGGGTCATCCTGATCTGGATCCAAGTTCCCATGATATTACCTTTGACGAGGTCACCGGTGAGCACCTTCTTCCCTGCAATCCCATGGTACAGGTACTTGATGAGGCTAAGTCCTTAGATCTCGATTTACTCACTACTCGGATAATTACTATGGGAGACGAGGCCAAGGCTAATATTGATCGGGTGGCGGAGGAGACTAAGAAGCTGATGGGGCATCATGCCCGGCTGGTTAAGGCCGGAGAGAAGATTGGGAGTGCCAACATCCGACTACGATTGGTGGTTTCGGATCAGGCCAAACAGCTTGCGGATCAGGCCATTCAGATTTCTCAGCATGAGGCTGCTTCTGGACGACTAAAGAAAACCATGGAAGAGGCCAGCCGGGCCGAACTGCGGAAAATGGAAGCTACTTGCAAAGAACGGATTGACATGGCTATTGCCACGGTGGACGAGGTTCGGAAAGCGGATCTTGAGCAGGTAGAGGAGTTGTCTGGGAAACTTGAGGCTGCAGAGCTTGCTCAAGCCAAGTTGAGGGAGGAGATGGAGGCAATGCGGGAATCCCTTCTGGTTGACTGCTCGAGATACCGATCGGAGAGAGATGCTGCCGTTGAAAGGTTGTCGGCTTCCGAGGCCCGGATGAGGGAGTTTGAGGAGAATGAGGGGATGATGGACGAAATGCTTCAGGACATGTACTTACGAACCTGGAAGCAGGGCAACCTATCCTGGATGGATGATTATCCTAGGGTCATGGCTAAGATCTATCTTCGGGCTCTGGAGGAGGCCAAGGCCGATGCGGATAAAGATGGTGGCGTGGCCTTCAGCATGGATGTGGTCACTGCCCAGTTTGCCAAGGGGGAGAAGGTGGCGGTGAAGGAGGGTATGCGGTTGCTTGCTGCTGAGGAGGCAGGGGTGCAAGTAGATGATGACGACCAGGATGGCCAAGAAGCATATGTTGGTAAGTCTTCCTTTTTAGTTTCCCCATTAACTTGGTTTCTTCTCACTAATGAATCCTTTCTCTGTCTGGACAGGTGGGCAACAGGACAAGGAAAAAACTCCAATGCAGCCGACCCCTTGATTATACCTGGAAAAACTCCTTTTGTGGACTTGACAGGGTTGTAGATGTTAGTCTTAAAACAGTAAAGTAGCTTTTAGGTTGTATTATTTTGCTACTTGTAATAAATAGCTCTATTCTTGATGTGTTATTTTTTAACTTAAGTTGATTTTGTCGTCTTCTGAATGTTTGTTGCTATTTTGACATGTCGTATGAGAAATATAGCTATGTATATTCTTGTAATTGAATTGTGTTTGATGTCAGGTTCTGGTTTTAAAACATAATTTCATGACTTGCAATATTAGCGTGTGGTGTGAACAAATTATAGTCATGTATTTGTACACAAAAGAAGAAAATACCGCCTTTCATGTTTTAATCGTAGATGGCAGTTTTGAATATCTTGTATGACCGAGTATGGAACGCAGTCGAATGCCCTGCCATCCAATTGTGAGTCCCTACACCCATTGGCGAGTATCTCCTACTCTGCATCCTGTACTTTAGGGACTGTTATAGAGGATAGGGGAAAAGCTTTTTAAGTAAAATTGAAATATGTGAAAAAGTAAAACTTCCAATCACGGAAGGCCTTCGATGTGCTTAAGTTCATGGCAAACGGGTTTTGTAGTCACTTTCCCTAGCTGTGGGTCTTGGAGACATTTGTCACCCATCTTACGCCTCCGCGGGGAGTTAATTCTTTTTTACCACAGCCGCACTTAAGACACATCGGAGCCGAGATCGCGCACAGTAACTACCCGGGCCATTATGGCTCGTAATCGTGGGTATTATTCGATTTACTGTGGCCGGCTAGCGTGGGTGCCGATCGTCAACTGTGAACTTCCCATGCTGGCCACACCTTATGTTGGGGCTTATAGTCGGTTCACAGTTGCCGGCGAGCCTAACGCCGTAATGAGCTGCCTCGGCTATAGTCGGCCTTCTCGGTGGCTTATAATCGGCTCATTACAGTTGGCTTTAAGGGCCGTCGCAAGCAATGAGTTAACCCGCAGCAGAGGGATGCTGGAGCAAAAGTGTCTCATTGGCGAGGGCATAGATTCGCATAGTACCTGTTAGGTTTTGCCCAGGTGAAGTTGCGCCGTGGAGTGCGCATAGGATTTTGTTCAATAGAAAAGGATAAAGTTAACAAGTAGCCAAGATATAAAGGAACAAGTTAAAAAAGAGACAAGGTTTTTTTAAAGTGGTTCGGCATGAAAAGGCCTACATCCACTGATTCTCTTTGTTAATTCACTTCATATGGGCAGTACAAGTTAAGAAAAGTATCGACGGAGGTGCTGGATGTTCCATGCCCTCTGGAACACCTCTCCGTCCACTGTTTACAAAATATAAGCTCCATTGTGGAGACCTTTATGAATTACATATGGTCCATCCCAGATTGGGTCTAGTGCTCCGGGGCGAGGGAAGATTCGCTTGAGGACAAGATCCCCTTCTTGTAAGGTACGATGCTTGACTTTGGAGTTGTATTGTGCTGCCACTTTCTGCTTGTGGGCTGCTGTTTTAAGGACTGCATCATTTCTTCTCTCCTCAACTAGATCCAAAGACATGTGGAGGAGTTCTTCATTCTCTTCTGGGTTATAGTGGATCCTACGGTGGGAAGGCACAATGGTTTCAACTGGGAGCATAGCCTCCGATCCGTATGCCAAAGAGAAAGGAGTGTGCCCCGTTGATGTTCTGAAAGATGTGCGGTAGGCCCACAGTGCCGTAGGGAGTTCATCCACCCAAGCGCCCTTTGACTTTTCGAGCTTCTTTTTGATCAGAGTTTTCAGAATTTTGTTGACTGCTTCGACTTGTCCGTTTGCCTGGGGATATGCTACGGATGAGAAGCTTTATGAATTCCGTGCTCTCGGCACCAGTTGGCGAATTCCTCGCTGTCAAACTGAAGTCCATTGTCTGATATGATTTTGAGTGGGACTCCGTACCTGCATAGAACATTTTTGATCAAGAAGTTAATAACTTTTGCTGAAGATACTTTATTCAGAGGTTCCGCTTCCACCCATTTGGTGAAATAATCAACTGCCACTATAGCATATTTGGCCCCGCCTCGGCCCATCGGTAGCTCGCCGATCAAGTCAATTCCCCATATTGCGAAGGGCCAAGGGCTGGTCATTTGAGTAATCTCAGTTGTTGGTAGCTGCGGAATCTTAGCAAATTTTTGGCATCTGTCACACTTTTTGACGAAATCTAAGGCGTCCTTGCTTAAGGTGGGCCAGAAATATCCATATCGGAGTATCTTTTTTGCTAATGTTTGCCCTCCGGTGTGATCTCCGCAGCTCCCCTGATGGATGTTGGATAAGATTTCCTTGGCTTCCCTCCCAGCGACACACCTTAATAACGGGTTAGAGAATCCGTGCCGATAGAGGATGTCTTCTTGTATTGTGTAGCGGGATGCTTTCCTCAAGATTTTCTTGACTTCGTTACGCCCATTGGGTAGTGTGCCACTTTGTAGGTAGTCTCGGATGGGAGTCATCCAAGTTGATTCTTCGGTTGCAGCTATCAGATTCACTTGCTCAAAACTTGGGGCCAGTTGCTTTGAGATGGTTACTGCCCCGAAGATGGTGATGTCTCTCACACTTGCTTGCTTTGCCAATTCGTCGGCCTCTCGGTTCTCTTCCCGAGGGATGTGTTTGACTAAGTAGTGGTCCAATCGGCTGAGAAGTAACTTGGTCTTCTTTAGATATGCTATGAGTCGTTCTTCTCGAGCTTGGAATTCTCCTAGTATTTGATTAACAATAAGTTGAGAATCGCTATGAAGACACAAAGAATTGGCTCCGATTTCTATGGCAATTTCTAGTCCAGCTATCACAGCTTCATATTCTGCATCGTTGTTGGTGGCAGCGAACTCCAACCTTATAGCATAGTGCAGTTTGTTTCCCTTGGGAGTGATTATTACCACACCTGCCCCCGACCCTTGTTCGTTTGATGCACCATCCACAAAGAGATTCCACTTGATATCTTCTGTTATTTCCAATTTCTCCTTATCTTCGTTGGTAGTGAATTCTGCAATGAAATCAGCCATGGCTTGTCCCTTGATGGCGGTGCGAGGGTGATAGGTGATATCATACTGACTTAGTTCAATGCACCATTTAAGTAGTCGCCCAGAAGTGTCGGGACGATGGAGTACCTGCCTCAGTGGTTGATCAGTCAAAACTTTGATGGAATGGGACTGGAAGTAGTGATTCAGCTTTCGTGATGTGATTAGTAAACAGTACGCTAGCTTCTCAAGTTTAGGATATCTGACTTCTGCCCCAGTAAACCTTTTGCTGACGAAGTAAACTGGCCGCTGCGTGCGGTTGTCTTCCCTTACCAAGGCTGCGCTTAGGGCGTGAGATGACACAGCAAGGTATAGGTATAATTCTTCGCCTTCGCTTGGATTCGAGAGTACCGGTGGTTTCTGGAGGTGTTCGATTAGGTTAAGGAAAGCGGTTAAGCATTCGTCAGTCCATTCGAACTTTCCCTTGTCTTAGGGCTTCGAAAAAGGTGACGCACTTGTCCGTCGCCTTGGAGATGAATCGGCCTAGAGCGGCCACTTTTCCATTCAAACTTTGCATTTCCTTCCGAGTGGAAGGTATCTTGATATCCCTTAGCGCTCGGACTTGTTCAGGGTTTGCTTCTATCCCTCTGGCATGAACGATGAATCCTAAGAACTTTCCTGATGACACTCCGAAGGAGCATTTTAGTGGATTCAACTTCATTCCATATTGTCGAAGTACTTGAAACATCTTGCCTAGGTGGCTTACGTGATCTTTGGCTTTCCTTGACTTTACCAGCATGTCATCCACATATACTTCCATAGTTTGTCCTATTAGCCCTGCAAACATCTTGTTGACGAGGCGCTGGTAGGTGGCTCCTGCATTTTTAAGTCCGAAAGGCATTACCTTATAGCAGTATAAACCCCGGTCGGTGATGAAACTAGTGTGGTCTTGGTCAGGAGCATGCATAGGAATTTGGTTATATCCTGAGTATGCGTCCATAAAAGATAGGAGCTCGTGCCCGGCTGTGCTTTCTACAAGTTGGTCGATTCTGGGAAGTGGGAAGCAATCCTTTGGGCAGGCG